>OX090895.1:23945282-25247782 GCA_944319695.1 Tiphia femorata | reverse complement strand
TAACGATTATTTCGGTACGTTTCCGACTCGGTTACATGTACGCACGCGCGCCTATGCCTTGTCGATACTGGACACGTACGTTCGATTCGTGATTACGCAGCAGTGGTCATTACACGACATTCTGCGCCGTCTAGTACCAAAAAATGAAACATTCCCCCGCGCTCGACGTAGCCGCCAGGTGCAATGGAGCATTAAATATTCGTTCCGCGCGTTAAACGCAAACGGAGTAATTGCAGAGCGAGAAAAACGATACCCTAAACCACGCCGCTCTAAATCGTACCTCCTTGCATAATACGCGAACGTTACAAATTGTTATTCACCTCGATCTCGCTCTCGCCTATTCCACGTGAATCAGTTAACCGAGGTGAGGTGATTCCAGATAGTCTGGAATATTCTTCAACGTCGTTCCGCGATAATCCTCGAGTCGTCGTCACCGCGCGCAAATACTTTCCATCCTTCTTCCTCGGCGCTTTCCGTGTCTACCATCGGACCAGTCCGCTTTATTAACACGTCACGCGCATTAATGTCATTGACTTATCAACGACGCGCGTTCCTCTCCCGCTCACCGATCTCTCTCCCCGCATCCACTTGCTCAACGCGCCGTTAAGAACATTTCTGCCTTTAATCGATATCGTTAGGTAATAGGCACCGCGCGTCGAAGCGCGCTCAGCATTAATCGCGAGCGCGTTTATCAGCCGAAGAGACCCTTCGAACTCGTGTCGATCGCTCTCGCGGGTTCTCGGTGAGAAGAGAAACCGATTGAGAGAGAGACGGAGCGTAACTTACACGCCTTATAATCGTACACCTATAATTATGCAAATGCCTGATGTGGCCGCGCTCGCATTGAAACTATGTAACCACTAGTCGAGATTATCTCGGCGAATATAAATGGTATTTTCCGCCTACCGCCGGTAAGATGTATCTTGCATCGGGTAATTACGAATTAAAGCGTCGTGGCCCTTCACCGTGCGTAAAGGGAATAAGAGCGTCTCACTCTACCGCGAGAGACAATATAAAAGGGCGTGAGATTTACGCGATTCAATTGACTCGTAGGTGCGCGAAACACTTTGGAGCATCCCTTCGTGGGAAGTCGCTCGATCGAATGCAAATTTCATTATACGCGCGAAGAAGACAATTGCAAGCCCCCAGGGTGACGTCTCTTTCTCTTACAACTCGCGGAACAATTTATCTACTTATCTACCTCGGTATGCGGCACGCTCGGATAACGAGCGATTACGTACTGCGGAAAACGCGATGCGTCCGTAGGGAAGCGGTTTAAAAATCTTCCAACAATCGCATTCTTTCCATCCGTCCTAAAGTTGGATGGGCTTCGCTCGTGTGCGCGCTCCTCCGCGAGCTCCGTCGCGGGTGAGCGACTTCAAAATTTACGTCAGCCACCACCCTTAGTCAAAAGGGCGATGTAGGCGGGTTTCTCGCAAAAATGCTATCGGCTGTAACGTTGCGCGTCCTTCGATCGATCGAGGGGGTAGCACCGTAGGCAGAGACCAGTCTCCTTCTCCCCCTCTTTGTCGCGCGCTCTCTTCGGGCCGCCTGCCACGGTTCTTCAGGGTAGTGGGTCTCCGAGGCTCGCTCGATCTCCAGACCCGGTTCCAGCGAATATAGGTCAGTGTACAAGCCGGCAGGAGCAAAAGATCAGCTCAGACTTTTGCCCGCGAGCCTCTGCCTGCGATCCTCGTGGACCACTGCGCCCTTCCTCTCTCTCTTTCTCTCTCCCTCTCTCTCTCGCTCTCAGTTTCTTTTCTTCTCTGTTTATCGTTTTCTCTCTCCTTCGCCACCGTCGCCGTCGCCGTCGCCGTCGCCACAGCTCGCTAACGGCCAAACGGGTTTGCACGGGCGTTCCCTTCCTTCCTTTTTCTTTCTCTCGTCTCGTCTCCTTCTTCGTCGAGGAAGGATTCCTTCTCCGTGCTGTGTCTCTTTCCTCGTAGGGTCCGGCACGACGGCGAAATTATTGTTGATGGCCCTCCCGCGCCTCTCTTTCCCCCTGGTTCCTCCTGCCCTCACGACCGACGCGCCGAGTCATTTGTCGTTCCACAGTGTCGAGGTATCGATTCTGGACTTAGCTTTGGTCTCGCCTCTACCCGCACGGCCCTACTCCGCCTCGTACTCTTCTAAGGAATTTTCGTATTATCGTGACACGGCACGAAGGGTATCGATAATCGAAATATCGCTCCAAAACTTGCAACGTTACGGAAACTCGTGAGATCGAACGGTCTTGCAACACCTTGGGCGACGCTGATTATTTTCTATCCGAGGATCTACCACAATTGATGACGCAAGGCGTTACTTCGATGCCGGCTGCCTAGTAAATTCGCTTCGTTAGGGTTTCCGGCGGTGAGGTGCAAAGAGGCGAAAAAGTATCGAGCGAAGGTGGATTTCGAGAAGGATAAGGGAGGAAGGAGAAGAGAACGGTGGGGAAGGAGAAAAGGAGAAAAAGCACGATAAAAGGTACAAGAAAACGAACGGCGATGGGAAGGAGAAGGACTCATACAACGAAGAAGCGGGGAGAGTATGTGAGATCGTACCCAGACGAACGTGATCGTGGGGCAAGATCTCGAGCCTTTGTTGTCCTAGGCTGGAACGCTTTCGGGCCACTTCTAGACTGTGTTTTGTTACTACACGCCATAGTTACACTCTTTCTTCCCTTCGACCATCGGCGGTCCTTAAACACGTTTTGAACCCTCTCCCTCTGTTCCTTCGCCTCCCTCGCGTATTCCCGGTCCTCCCTATTAAACGGCTTTTTGCACTACTCCACTTACTACCGTCCGCCCTCCGCCGCGTCTGCCGTCCTACCATACGTGCATGCGGAGTTGCAATCTTTTCCATCGACAGAAATTGGGCGAGTGTGCACGCGGCGAATCTCCTGCGAGCTCGACTGCAATAGCGCGCGTCGGCGCACTGCTGCTACTTGCAGTTAAGCGGTCGCGGGCGCACCTGCGGAATTGGCGATGAAAAAAGGGACTCGGGTGCTGGCGTATCTCCGAAATTGCGGCATTATCATTCTTCTCGGAAGACCCTAGCTTGAGTGTCGTCGGCACGCGGCGAGTGACGTCGGGCAGGGCGCGGATGACGAGAATCGTGGAAGAACGATAGGGGTTTGGATGGCAGCGGAAGGGCAAAAAGGGATGAGCGGAGGAGCACGAAAATCGTCGGATCGAGGAGGCTACCTTTTATCCATCGATCGCGCTCGCTTGCCCCTCGGCCAGGAGGAATGAAGGCGAGCGTGTGCGCACCCTCGTCGTTGCACCTGATCGTTGCCCATGCCGCTTAATTGGAAAGATCCACGAAGATCGAGCATTGTTTGCGGACAGGAGTCGCGTGAAGCACGCGAGCCGAGACTCTCTTCGCAGCGGTTCAGCGACTGTTCGGATTACGCGATCGTAGATCGAGAAAGCGGAATAGGGAAATTAGTGGCGAGACGAGTCTCGGTACAAGCGTCGTTGGAAAGTCCCTACCTTGCAATTATGCGCGTAAGAGACGAAAGTAGAGGCTAAAAAATTCGAGTGCCGATGCTCGGTTTAATCTGCGATCATCGAAGTGATACCTCGTGGATGTTCACGTGCTCACATTGTGCCGTGTAAATTGAGCGTTTTGGAAGCGCGCGTGCCGAGCCAACTGTAATTTCTTACTTCGCAATAATGAATAACTCCTTCTACATTCCCCGTCGAATGCAGGCGGCGGCTCCGGGCGAACATGCAATGCGACCTCTCGCTTCGAAAAATTAATTTTTTTTTCCTCTGCTTCGGCTCGCTCCTTACCTGGCGGTCTCCCCATCAACCTGATTTTGCTCTTTCGTTTTCGAATTCGAGCGCATGCTCTTGCGCCGCCCCGCTAACCAATGCGATAAGAGAGGGACGCGTGTCGCAATCGACCTGCTCTAATTGCGGGCATATCGTTGCGCACATTCGGTGTGTATAACATTTAATTGCAGCGTACACGCCAAATGTGCGATCTACATAAATACATATTAAACTCGGTGCAGGTGCCTTTTTTCACGTCAAACCTTCCGTAGTGAGACTTACCTGCGATTTTCCGTGGCGAGTGCGTGCCGCGAGCACTCGCCGATGCGAGGCGAGTGCACGAGAAGGCGTCACGATTCAGTAAGCTTCCGTTTACTCCTGTGCCAACTCTTAAGCCGTAAATCATTACTCGCGAACGTGTTACCCGCGACTTCCATCGAGAAAAATTACTCGAACGACTTTTTCCTACAGCTTAGGTAGACCGGAAAGGCCGATAAGCGTTTAAATATTTGAATATAGCCGACTAAGCTGGTACGTTTATTCCTACGAATGTATCTACTCGCGTAAGCTCCGTCTACATTTTGTAATAACCTTTCGGATCGGATGTTCAACGTTTTACTAACAGTCATGATTCAATCTTGTTGAACTAGCCGCACCAGATGTGTCGCGCCTATCACTGCTGCCCCGGCAACGCTCGCGTAATATCGACAATAATTATTCGCCGGTCTAGAACCTCTCGTAGTTACCGTATGTCTCTCGTATACTCGCGCGCTATTCGAAAAAATCACGAATCTCCGACGACGCTGTCCAATAAGAGAGCAGTACATGGGCGGATAGAGAAAGTGAGGAACTAGAAAGGTTGAGGATACGGAGAGGGACGCGGAAGGAGGAAGACAGGGGGAGAGAGAGAGAGAGAGAAAACGAGTGTTCCTTACGTAAAATACGCGCGGGTATCCGCAGAACGGCCGGCCGAATATTATTTCGCCTCGTAAAGATCCTGATGAGCATCGGGCCAGGATTTAATGACGCACGTATCTCCTCGCACCGTTCGGTGCACGAAGCTCGACGTCCGCGCAGGTATAAAGGTAAGTAGGATGGGTGCTGGATAGAGCAGTAGAAGAGAGAGAGAGAGAGAGAGAGAGAGAGAGAGAGAGAGAGAGAGGCGGAAGGAGGGAGGAAGTGAGAGGGAACGATATGGCGGGAGAGGGACGAAAAGAGAAAGAAAGGTGAAGGAAGGCATGCCAACTCTCCCCAGGTATGTGAGTGCTCGCCCGGCGTAACACTCTTCTGCCCGTGAACGTGTATACGAGTGGGTGGAAGTCGTACGTGCAGGCGCAGGGAGCGTTCACGAACGAGTCTTGAGTCCGTTCCTTCGGACTTGAAGCTCCGAAGCAAATGACAAGGGATCGCCGGGCCTACCGTTCATCCCTTTCTATCCGCTAGGGCCCGCCCGAAACTGTCTCTACTCCCAAAGATCTTCTCCCGAGCTCGTACCTGACGTCCTTCTTCAGGTAAATCGAAACAGGTACCCGATCCACCGTCACCATCATTACCGATTCTACAACAAGCCTCGTTCCTGCCAAACATTCGACGGCGCGCAAGATTTTAGTCAGTTTTAAATTCTGAATTTCTATCCTTCCTCGACCATTCCCCGCGCTCTGCTCCTCCCACGTCTCGGAATCGATCGAGAGGCGGTTGTTGCTCGAGGATACGGTCCCAAATTTGACGATATATGACGCGGTGCTCGGAGATGCTTCGGGCGTAGTCACAGGCGCGAAAACCGAAACTGGTATACTGTGATAAAGCGAACCTAAACGCACGAGGGGACATTTCATTGGTTCGTACCGCTTTCGGTTTAGGAGTCGTCACATTGGTGGATACGTGATCTCGGCCATTTGTTCTTTACGACCGGACGAGGTTTCGATACTCTTGGTTGTCATCAGTGACTTTACTGCCGTCTACTTTGCCATTGGTAGCGCGCAATACATCGCACAATGGAACAGTATAATTTCAGCTACGTGCCAAACTGTTGTAACGACCACTCGTCTCCCAACTTCTCTGTAATTTATGAATATTTACGGATCGTGATATCGGGGTCGCTCCACCTGCACTTTATGATTTCTCGTCTTCGTTTGTCCATTGCAACCAGTAGCTGAGATTTCACTGGCCCGTAGTTTCGAGTTTCTTCTGAGCCGGAGGAACGGAGTCGTGGGTTGAGCCCGTCATCTCGAAATTTCAGAACACTTTATCATAGACAATCTCTGTCGTTCTCTTTACTCGCGGTCTCGACAGCACGAGACTCGACTACCTGCAGTCCAACCGCTAGAAATCTTACGTGGAGATCTGAAGCCGGACAGGAAGGATCGAGTCGGTGGAAGACATTAGTGACACTTCATTAAGATAATTTCTACGATTTTGGGTTTCCATCGTCGGAAGAACAGCGACTCGCAGGGAACGGTTGGTTTGACAGTTCGGCAATAATTCGAAAGAGAATAATTATTTGGTTTGTCGGAAAACATTATTCCATTCGGTAGACTTAATTGTTTTTCGAGAGTGAGGAAACATTTGCAAGAAAATGAAAGAGAGAGAGAGAGAGAGACAGAGAGTGGCGGAAAGAAATTGAAATAGGGAGAGAGATAGATTGTTGCTCGAAATTGGTCGGTGACTAGCAGACGAGCGGGATAGCTCGCGAACAATTTGGCGGCCGGTAACGAAGGGCCTGCGAAAACAAAGGATCGTCGTCGCTCCGACCAATTGTTGCATTATTCATGCGTTTCTAGCAAGAAGCGGTCGTAAGCCATGCCCAACCTCGAGACTACTCTTCCCTGCATCTTTCGAGTCTCCTCCTCCTCTTTCTCCCTTCAAAATTCATTTTGTTCCCCTTGGGTGCCTTAGACGCACCATTAGTGCGCCGGCGGTATAGTGCCGATGGAGCTACCTCGATTACGAGGAAGACTAGAAGGCCTCCGATATGGAGAAGCTAGTCCCTTCTTACTAGGCGGTGGATCGAGTAAAAACATAAATTACGATTCGCTGCCTTTCGAGACTGACAGCCTTCTTGATTACATGTCCACGATCGTTGTAAGTTGTACCAGGCTGCTGGCAAGACTCCTGAAATGTATTTCCAATCATGACGGGATATGTAAATTTCCACGTGACGCAACCGTGTACATTTCATGAAGTATTCTTAAAATTCGTAACTGGATTAGATTCATTGAGGTACACGGAGCTACGAATGAAGCGGAATATCGCACTACTCGGTTAAGTTAATTAATAAGTCGCGTATGGTTCTTGCCCGCGCCTCCATCGACGCTTAGATCTGATTTTGCGTTAAGCGAAGGCCTTTGGCGGTCGGTACGATAAATATGGAGCAGCTACGCGTCCTTTTCCTCGGCATTCTCCATCAGGCCGGGCCGAATCGCTTCCCAGAAATCGCGACTCCGGGGCACAAACATGCCTTGAGGGACATGCGACAAAAAGGGGACGGGCGATCTCGTCCTCTTGTCGCTCCGGCATCTCGATTGCCTAGGATCAAGAGGATCCGTCCGGCTAAATTTCATTGTAGCAATAACGGCCGCGCTACGACCAAGCCACAGCCGTTGAAACGCGATGTTGGACCTAAAGAAATTCATCGGAGACGCATCTAATGACGGAATCAAGTGGAGGGAGGAAGTTCTACCAGCGACGAAAGCGCTCAGGCGGAAGTGTAGAATAGTGAAAGTAAACGACGACAGTCGTTTCTACCTAAATCAACGAATCGCTCGTCAAATGACCGATGAAAGACCCAGAAATGGATTCTCTGCATTCATAATACAATAAGAGCAATTTCTGAACCGGCGTACATCAACGTACGAAAGTATCGAAAGTGCAATTCTTCGCGATGCAATTATCTTATGCCGCGAAGTAATTTGCGAGGAAAGTTATCCGCGATTCGAAATTGTTCGCTGCAGATAGTTTTGGAACAGTCGCGCGAAGGTTCGGAAAATAAGGACGCCGCGAGACTTTATTTCGATGAAATACCAGGCTGCCCGAAGCGCCTGTGGAAATTATTATGCCCCTCGATCGAGTGAGAATTCGCGATGCGGCAGACCGAGTGAGAACTTGTACGCGAGTAATCGTTATCTTATCCGAATGTGTTCGATTTGTCGTTCGAAACGCGTCGTTTCGCGCGTAACCACCTGAAAACCGAATGACGATCGGCAACTCGCATCGAGAATCGTTCGGCGACCAATCCGGATCGAAGCTCCGGATTGCCGTATTGGTGTAGGTCGGTCCGAAGAAGAGTATGCTGCGTTCGGTCCGTTCAGATGGCAGATTGCATTCGCTGGCACAACCCGATCGAGCAGCCTATCAAGCCTCTTCAGAAAACCGGTAACCGGGTTCGGACGGACCAATGGAATTCGGCCAAATGCCGAATATTTGAATTCGGCTCAGCCGCCGAGTCCGTATCGATTATTGTCGTTCTCCTGAACCAGCGACTCCACCTCCGTCCACTGCTGCCGCCGCTTCTATCTCTACGACCACCCACCACCACCTCCATCGTCCCTACCACCACCGAACTCACCGATTCCAGTGCTTTCTTATATCGCTACGCTGTCCTCTTCTCCGCGGGGATAAAAGCAACGCAACAAAGTGTTGCAAATTCGCGCCACGTTTCCTCTGCATCGGTGCTCGCGAAAAATCGACGATGAGGAAAAGAGACCGTTGGACGTGCTCGATACACGAACGAAAATTCGCTTTGGAAAAGGACGCGCTTCCCTCGTCTCGTCTCGAGGTCGTGTTCATTCGACTACTCGATGTAATTTATGTTCTTTCGGAGCTACGTCCAAAGGCCCCCCTTGATTTTCTAGAATCGCGAGGAGCAGTTGTAATGGAACGAGGCATGGTTTTAGCGCTTGGTCGCGGTCGCATATACGCAAAGCAGGAAGTTGTGAATCGCTTCGTGATCGTACTCGTCGTCGTCGCGGAGGCCCCCGCGGTGCGACATTTTGGGATTTAAAAGGTTACCTGTCCACGTTGTAAATATCTCTCTCGATGTCTCGGAGACTAATCTGGGACTCGCTGACGTATGATGCTTTCGTTTCGTCTCGCGTTATCGGGCCGGCGAGTAAAACAGAGACGCATGGACGGATCCGGGGATTCATCGAGCCACATATGCCAGAGGAAGAGAGCAAAAGGGTGATCGAGAGGGGAAGGGGGGGAGGGGGGGTAGAACGAGAAGAGAGAGTCAAGACGCCGATGACAGACAGACAGACGTATGGGGAAAGAGAGAATCGCGGATCGAGCGAGTCGCACCGGTGAGAACGGGAAGATAGAGGAAGAGAGAGAGAGGAGGGCTGGCTCACGCTCCCGGCTAATAAAGAATTTATAGTCCTTGTTACCGGTACGGTTTTCTACGAATTAACGTTGATTACCGACCCGGTGCGCCACGGTAAAAACCTAGAAAACGAGATAGCCCGGTACGCGCAGAAACCGATTAAACGAATTCATGAATAACTTAAGACCGTTTCTCGACACACCTGCCCCCTCCCCATCTCGCCCCCCCCCCTCCTCTTTCCTCTCCCTCTGTCGGAGTTTCGTCCGCGGTTACCGCTCGTCCCGGCCTCATAACGTACGTTCACGAGCGGGACTGAAATTCTGATGTCCTCCCTTCGTGGCAGTTATCCCCGTGTAACAACAACGCGCGTCCACGTCCTCCTCCGCTCTTCTTAAGCCGACGTAAAAAGAACGCGATCTCCCGCGGGTCGATCTGGTTCGGGTAAAAACACGTGGAGCACGCATTAAACGAGAAATCGTAAAGCGACCGTGGAGAGGGTATCTCGCGCGGACATGGTTAAACCGCGTTGAGCATTTAATTGCGAGACGTTGCTGGATCCGCGATCCAAATACGTGAACGGTTATCCTCGCGCAAAGAGCGCATGTCCGCGGGACGTCCGCTCTTCGATGGGATCGACGGGGTATCGGGCGTCCTATAAACGTCCCCGAGATGTCACGCGAATGGGGTAGCTCGATATCCCGTCGTAGACGCAATTAGCCGCGTGATGATCGTAGACTCGTTCGTCGCCGACGTACAGAGGACGAGAAACCTTCTTCGGATCTTCTTACTCTCGCGTCCGCACCTTCTTCTTCGCGCCTCATCTTTTTCCGATTCTTTTCCTCCCTTTCGTTCTCACCCTCGCTTCCTTCGCGTCCCCCTCGAGTGCCGCCCGTTCAACGGCATAGGTGAATATTCCGCGAGCTTCGACGGTCCTTGGAGCTAGCCACGGCGATCGTAATTGATGCGTATTAATTGCGAGACACCCGGTACAGACGAGCCCACGGACGGGCCAGCCGGCGATATGCGAATCCGCGTCGACGGACGATCTCGAGGATTCGTGCTTCGCCGGGGACTGGGCCGTTAATGAAGATAAAAATCTAATTAGCCGGCCATAAACGAACACCGGGAATTTTTAAGGCCCGTCCCGCCCGTTGCTACACGTAGCCGAGGCGCAAATTCATGAGCTTCCCCCTCCGTTCGTAGTACAGAGAGAATCTTTTTCGACGCTGACGTCACGCGGGTGAGAATGCGGTCAGTCTGGATGGGTCCATCGGACTACGGTCCCTCCTAGTAGTAGTCTCGTCCGGGCGTGTAGAAAAATACTATTGAAGTGTATTTACCGTCTGGAATTGAGAATTTTACGATATCTCACGTGGGGCTATCGTACTGTTCGTGAGGAGAAGTAACATTCTTTACAGCCGCCAGTCCGTCCAACGGGCACGGAACACGCGAATGGATTATGCGCAAAATCGAAAAATTTTATTGCCCCCGCCGCCGTCGTCGCTGTCCCGAGGAGATAAAAAAAGAAATAAATTCGAAACGATCTCTTCGACGAAGCCGTACCGTAGGTATCGTCGAGCGTTGCGCCTCTTCTTCTCGTCGCGCATTCTGGTGCTCCGTACCGTTCTCGGCATCCTATACAGTATACACGATGCCAGAGCAGTCATGAGCGTCGTGTGACGTAATGTTCCGGAGAATTTTTTTAACCCGCGGAGACAAAGGAATTAAGATGTCGAGTGGAACGAGCGCCGATATCCCTTTCTCCCGCTTTCTTCCGGCATGTCTCACGGCTTAATCCAGGAGGGGAACTCGACGTTAGAGTGGCTTTAGGGATGCCCTTGTCGGACCTTATTAAGTACTTAGAGGGCACGGGGGCACATGTTGCTTTCCGTGGCTCCGTTTAACCGTGCTCGAATTACATCCTCGCGGTTCCTCCCGGAACGGCATCCACGAGAGAAGGGGAACAAAAAGGAGGAAAGAAAGTAGTCGAGTCTCCCGGCTGAAAAGAGATACGAAATGCGAAAGGAAAACGGAGAAAAGCCAACGAGACAATCGCCTTACGGAAATTAATAGGCGGAAACGCAAACCTCAAGATTATTTGATCGTCTCGTTGCCTAAGCCGTCCGGTTACACGTCCACGCGTGAAGACGCCACCCGACACGATGAAACTATCCGAGTTTCACGCGAAGGAAACACGTGCGAGGAACTTGGTACCGCGTGAAAGGTAAATTCGCGAAACGAGGAAACTTGGACGAGGAATTAACGGACTTGGACCGCGAAGAAAGTTCCGGGGAGGTCGGGCCAAACGATAACGTGGTCGGTCCGCATCACTGGAGTCGAATCAACTCCCTGTGCCTCATTGTGGTGGAAATTAGTTCATTGCTGAAAATCTTCCGCTGTACCCGATGCTGTGGAAGCGTTTAATAAAATGTCGTCGTAGAACGTGCGACGTGTAAATGGCCGCGTAAAATGTCGCATAAGTGACCCTGTTAATCCTTTATCAGGGACTTGCACCGACTCCTTTATCTGTTCGTTACCCAGAATGTTGCGCAACATTATGTAATCTATTTCTGTTTATCATCCGCCTTGAACATAGTGTCGCTGAACTAAGAAGGGATAACGAGGTATCCTCGGTGTCCTCGTTTTCTGGCCATCTGAACTGTTCGTCTCCGCCGGTGATGCGATGGATCCTGCGGTGGCAGCTGAAGGAGTATCGAGGCGTAATTCAAGGGGTTGCATCAGTAGAATAAAGCATAGTGGGAAGGAGGAGGGTTGATCATCAACGCGCCACTGGCTTGGAAGAGCAACCCTTCATCGGTTTATTCTCAGGTTTCCAGCCCACGAGCGATAATCTCGACCCCCTTGGGCGAGAGGTGCCTTCGTCCCAAGAACTTACCTTGCCTGCCCTACTTGTAATGTGTTAGGCGCGCGATCTATCGTCTCTCATTAGTTTCGTTACTTCGGAAAGCTGGCGAAATTTTGAAAAGTTTGTTTGTTCATTCGGTAACCGCGTGACGCGATATCACAATTAAGTACAATTGGCGATACCGTGCGCGACATTATTTACGCTATATTAATATTACGTCGCTCATAGCGTCGATGGCAGCGGGGATTTTAGTGATACTCCTTTAGAATACGTAAACGGAATTTCAGGAACGTTGATTGCTAGTGCCTCCACAAATACAAAGGCGGATAACCGGTGTGGTCCGAGAGAGACGGGACGTTTAAAAAATGGGAACAGGCCGATGGAACAAAGATTCGTCCGTAGTTACCTTTGTACATGGAGGTAGTATATATGTACACGAGGGACACTGCTCGATAGGTGGACAACTATTTTCGTATTTTACCGAACATAATGCCTCCTGCTTGCGTACCTACATAAATCTGTGGGTTTCCAATACATGCACACATATAGATGTGTATACAGACCCCCGCACCCAACCTTCGAAACGTAATTCCATCTTCCTGTTATGGACGATTCTTGTCCTTTGCTCTCCCCCTACTCCTCTTTTCTCTCCCTCTTTCTTTATCACACCCTGCGGCTCTCTTTGTTTCTTCGTCTGTTCCCCCTAGCTCTTTATACCTGGTTCCGTGCCCAAAAGCCGGCCAGATGAAATTGTTGTGGGATACACGATTTTTCTATGACGGTCTTCATGGACCACCATCGATTTTTGCCGACAGAGTCCCGGGTTCGCACGACCGTAATTCTCCCGTTGGCCGGCATTATTTCGGGGTAAAGAAAACTCATTAAATCGTCGTCCCGCAGCTACATTCCGCGCTACCACTCGTCCTGGCCCGGACGATTCGCGGAATGCATTTCAATGGATCTGCCTTAAATCGGAGCAAATCCACGACGAGGAAAGACCCCTTGATGTTTTTCGTGGTCGGAGAACGAGAAGTGGAGGGATTGACGGGAAGAAAAATTGTTTCGGTTACCGGGTCGGAATGAGAATTTTGATATTCGAGGTGCCGCTCGGAAAGCCATTACGACCAGATTTGCCGGGAAGCTTCTTGGCAAGAGGATCGTCGTTGACGCAGATCTATGAATCGGATGCACCATCCTTCCTTCAGAAACCAATTTAACCGAAATGGTTAAATGGTTCATTGAGTTTTTTCAGTTTGTTTCGTATTTTATTCGTGTATTTAATGACAATTTGAACGACATAATGAAGTTAAAAATAAACTCCCTGCAAAATTTTCTTCGTCCGCGAGCGCGTTAAACGTCCTACCCTTGGTCGTGGACGAAACCCTCAAGGATTTCTGGCGGCGCGCGACGAGGCGACATACGGACCCAGAGTATGCGAAAAATGGACTAGGCGGGGGAGACGAGAAGAGGAGGTACAATACCGCAGCTAGAAGACGAATAGAAAAGGGCGGATAGTAGACAACGGGAAGACTAGTAATTTGGTCGTCCATCAGGTGGCGCCTGCGTGACCGACGAGCATTATCGTAGTAAAACCCCCGACTCTCCAAATTCAAATTCAAATGCGCGGCAAACCGTACGCAGAGGTGGGGTACCAGTGGGTATATCGCTCGCGGCTGCTTTTCTACTCTAAACCGTTTTGATTATACTCATTACATCGTGGGTCTATCCGTCCTACCCCTCTTCGCCTTCTCTCAAAAGTGGCCGAGACGAACGAACCGACGGACGGATGGACGGACCTCCGCCTTCTATTATTCCCGGAAATTGTTCCCCTCGAATCCTTCTCCTCCTTCCGTCTCCTGCACGCCTCTTACGGCCACAGCTCGTGCGTGTATTCTAAACAATACGTATACGATACAATATTTCCACCCTCCCTCTTTTCTCTCGCGTCGCGTGATATCGGACCCAACCGATAATGCGCAATTTTCTTAACCACCGGGATATCATCTCTTTATGTGGCTTCCGCGACTGCCGTGCGCGAATGGCGACTCACCCTCCTCCTGGTACCTCTCGGCTGTCTCGTTCAGGAGACTCTTTACGAGCCGACGACTCATCACTGACGCGGTAGATTAGCCATTGTGATACACCAAAATTATCCACCTCGATCACTGACATTAGTCCGCGGGCGATTTTCGGATAGCACAACGTAGCGGGGCAGTTGCCGAATTACTCGTCGCCGAAACAAATCGTTCGTGTCATTGCCGAGACATGAGATGAGGGAGTGCGAAGCACGATTGGTCCGTGCCCTGCATTACAAGCACGCGCCACTCCGACGCGTAAATATTATACTCTAGTTGCGTCAATAGAATGTCCACGGAGCTTCTCTCTCCGGCATCCGGTGCGCCCGAGCGCGAAACCGCATACGCGATAAATGATAAGCGCTGAAGACTCGAGCAGCATTGCGGCGCGGCGGAAAGAGTGCAATTGTTTTATATCAGGCGAAACAACCTGTACTGTGGGATTCTCGACGAGAGCGTGCCCGTAGGTACCGCTCTCTAAAAAATTTAGACGGGGTCGTTCATTCAAATGGCGTCGATAAATTTTCAATGAACAGCGTGTACAGGGCAAATTCAATTTCACTGTCAGCGTTTACGCGGACCTCGCTTTTTCTCCAATTTGAATGTGCTGGAGATTCACAAGGTATGGAGTGAAATTTTTCTTGGTCATACAGGGTTACATCAGCGTGAATCGGCAGTTGGACTATTTTCGATGCTATGTGCGCCGTCATTGCCCGCACATATGTACGTACTTGCTTATCAACGAATAAGCGTACCGGTACAAAATTTCGACGGGTATGTGCGCGTCGCCCAATGTAAACTTAATTTTCCCACCACTCGGTCGATGACCAGCGGCGATCGATCGGCGCAGTATTGACGCAACTATTCATTAACTCTGTGTGCTCTCGTGGACCGGAAATGGGGCCACACTTTCGATGTAAATAGTTTCGCGGCTGACCGCAGGCGATAAGATAAATCGTCACTCTATTTTTATGCCTCCCTCTCTCTACCCCGCCCTTCGCTCGTTCTCTCGCCCTCGGACACCCTCTTCTTTTTAAATCCCTCTCGCACGTCGATACCGTTATCACCGTCGCGACTTACCGGCTATCTTGTCGCACGGTAACGTCCGATAATCTTCTGCTCTCTCCCGTAGGACTTCCTCCCGCGAAGGTGTCAGGCTGTAGGGCACCTCGCGGTCAATTACAATGACACCGTGCCAGTACTCACGATTCATGAGAAGAAAGAGAAGAACGAAGAGAAAATCCGTTTACTCTCAGTCGTCGATCATACCAACACAACTCTCTGGCATTTGGGTGAAATACGCGACTGATCGTCGCGCGTATATGTCACGCAGCGAAATACCAGTGAGACTCGTCGAGCGGTCTAAAGATAGATAGTCGTGCGGAAGTAGTGCCATTCTTAAGTAACGTGTCAATAGAAAACGCATTGGCGAACGATCGATCGCGGTCACCGTGGCGAGTGGTCCGCGATCCTCCGGCCACGTTAGAATGCACTTTCCAGAGGCGGCCACGACGCGACCACCGCTGTTGCTGCTCGCGCGTCTATTTATTTAACGGCACTTTGCGTCTCCGTCTTTCACACGTATCGCCCATAAGCGCCCAGCGCCGGGGACACTAGCCGGACGACATTGTAGCGAGTTGCGCGAATTGCGACATGCTCCGCAATTATCCGCTCGCCGTCTCATTTGCGATTGTAATTAAGATCGGGGTACGGAGGCGCGGGCGCGAGTGCATTCGAGCGTGTACCGATCTCGGCCGATTGCAGTGGGTACGGCAGCAACGGCACGCGTGCGAAGCGCGCGCGCAGGCGCGAGTAGACCGATTTTGCTGGCGGCGCTAATGCACGCGCAACTTCGCCTTGCCTCGTGACCCGTCGTGGCGCGTGTGTGTCTTTTCGCGAAAGGGAGGATGGCGGGACGTGGGACCGATTGGGAGGAAGGAGGAAAATTTCGAATTACGCCATGACGAAGTTCGATCTCGATCGAGGTCACGCGAGCAACCGTAATATTTTATATATCCCATAAATTGTTGAAATTCCAGGTACCCTTCGAGTTCTTGCCTCGCTGCGGCTATTTTTATTTAACGACGGTATACAATACCTATCGATACGTCATAATACCGAGAGCGGTCTAGAAATTACTGCACCCTCGAAGCGCAATAAGAGCGATACTTTAGCCGCAGAGTATCCGCAGACATAGATTTCCTCCCCTGTTCTCCTACATCCTCTCCACTGTTTTCCGATATAAAACGCGCGCGCGGTGGATGCACCTAGTTGCTGCATGTGCGAGGAGGTACATGCCAATATATCGAGGCGCATATAAAAGGGAAGACAGCATGCCATGGGTATCGAATATATCGAGCGAAGTATGCGCCGTAATTTACCGCTTTGCCACGCATTTGCTACCCTCTGCTTGCGTCAGATCGGTGCCTCTGCCGCTGGAGAGACAGCGAGCAGTTCGAAACAGCGTCGCGCGCGAGTACGTCTCGCGCGGTTGAAAATTCTGTGCGCACTTCGCGTTCGATATCTCTCTTCTGCAACGAGTACGAGGGCGGACGAAGTGAGCGCAAGTGCAAAAGGGCAGAAGAAGCAATATACAGCGAAGATCCCGACGTGGGTTTGGAGTGAAAATTGGAACGTCATCTTGGCGCCACGTCCGATGAGTGAATCAGTAAATATACTCCTAAGCTTAATATACACGTGTAACGAGGTGTTAACGTTAACATAGAAATTGGCGAGACCGTAAATTGGGGGCCGACCGACGCGACGAACGATGAAGTTACGAATTTTGCGGGAGAGACAGATAAGAAGAGAGAAACGGAAAGAGGAATAGAATAACAAGGGGGTAAGAAAAACAAGCGCAAGATCTGCCATGAAATCTTTCGCGATAATCTGCAGGCAGGGGGGGTGCAAAACGTTTATACATACGCTGGGAGAGTTTCATTGCGTGACTCCCACTACTTTTCTCGTCCTCATTCTCCCTCTCGGGGTATCGATGTTCCATTCGCCATCCCTTAACACTCGCCCTGCAAAAGCGTGAATCGTGCGAACGCGTCGAACGGTTCGCACAACGATCGCGAGCACGAAAAAAAATCTAGTTCGAAGTTGTGTCAAACATACAACGTGTGCGTATGTATGGGAGCGCGCATGCGCAGGACGGCGCGTAGGCACGGAGACATGCAGGGTGCCTTTTCGGGTGCGGGTAGCAGGCACGTTTCGGCGCCGCGGTAACCACATGTTGCAACTTTCTAGGACCCCTTTGTTGCAGCAAACCTTCCCTCGATCTTGTGCCACGATACGATGACCTGCGCGGATATATACCTGAGCGCGCTTGACCATAGCACAAAAGCGTGAGCGCGTGGGTACATGCGTGCGGCGTTCGTACGACACGGAACATTTTTTTCTCTTACACGGCTATTCTTGTGCTCACGAACGCTCATCCTTGACGTGAAATATGCACGTCCCTCGTCCTCTCTCGGCCATAGATATTTATCGAATGGCCAGCTCGTGGTCTTTTCTCCCATCTCCGCCCCTCCCATCGCCGCGATACTTTGTATCCTCGCGGTTTCGTCAATTACCTTTCCAAATTAGGCCGCGCACGTACGGACCGCGGGCGGCGTATGCGCCGCTAGCAGTGCGCCCCGCCAGCGTGGTCACAGGCGTCGTTGCCCTGCTCTGATTGCACCGGCAATCATCGTAATGAGGTGGACGTGCGTGCCGACATACGGCTGCCGAGGGTTTCGTTACCGCGCGAGGTGCAACTGTGAGTGGCGACAGAGAGACTCGTGCTGGCCCGGAGACGCGCGGCTCGATCATGGCGATAACATCCTTATTCGTCGTTTTCTCGAAAGAGACACGTAATGACGAAGTACGCGCGGTAACTTGTGATTTTCGTGTCAGAATTTAATGCGCGACTGGCAGAGCCAAAGCTGGATGGGACATGTCTGTTTCGCGACAGAGCGAGAGGAAGGGGAAGGAAGGGAGGCAGGACACGAGCTCGTGAGCGCGCGCACGCCCGAGGATGGCACGCTCGAAAACGATCGAGAGAGAAGGTTCGCGGATACTTCATTACGTCGGATGCTACGTTCTCGGGACGCATATAAATAATTCACATCGATTAGGGGACGCTTCGAGGCGACTCGAGCGATTCGCCGTATAAAACGCTAAGTGGCCTAACGTCCCGACGGTTATGTCGGGGAGGATGCATTTAAGAAATCCCGAGTCGGAGTATAAATGAAACAGGTGGAATTATAATGACGAGTCCTTGGGCGCAGTCCAAGTGTAAACGTTCGAGCTGCCTCTCACACTAACGATGCGCGCGCCGGTAAGACGTGAAGGAGAAGAAAAAAGGGGGCGGGCGAGGGGGTAGGAAGAGATGTGCCTAAGCTTGGAATGCAGCATAAGTGCACGGGGGAAGAAGAGACTTCGGCTTAGGTTGGGTTAGCAGCGCCCGAGATCGGGTGGGGCGACGTAGGATTTGACTTTGCAGTTGTGCTGCACGCAGCATCCTCTTTTGGGTGTGTTTAACTTGCGGGATGACGAGAGAGGGCGAGAGGCAGCGAGAGTGAGAGGGATCGGGCGAGAATGTGCGTCTGCAAGGAATGGAGACAGATGTATTCTTGAAAGGGAAGGTGGGAGGGGAACGGAGAGAGGGCCAGTAAAAGTGACGAGGGTATGATGTTAGCTTTAATATCCACCAGCAGGTATATATTCTCACTTGCTCCCTCCCTTCTTCCTTCTCTCTTTTCCTCTCCCTCGTCCCGTCCTCGCCGCGCCGCTTCTCGGAGATCTCTACTCTCTCGCTCGCACTCTCTGTCCCTCCTGCACTTCACGTTATCCGCTCGCTCGTGCACTCTCATTCTGTCTCCTTCTCCATCCTTCCCTCCCTCCCTCGCGCAGCATCCTCCCTCCTCGTTCATTTACGGCCGCTTCTAGAGCGCCGATGGCATGAGCTTCTCGCTGCATGGGAAACTGCGGCAATGGAAAGCCCCGGAGGAAAAAGGAGATAAATTTTCCGAGGCTCACGTCGAGATCTCGATGTAGTCGAGAAGTCGAGAGAGAATGGACGACGGGGTGAAAAAAATGGGCGAAACTTCTTTTCAAAGAGAAAGAACAGACCTCCGTGGTGTGGTTCACCGGGGTGCTGACTTGCAAATTCCTAAGGCTCCGAGCAAGGAAAGACATTGTTGAAATGCGTAACAAAATCTTTCACAAAATGTGCTTCAGGGTTACTTATGCATACCGTGCGGAAGGATACGAAATTATTTCTCAAATGACGAACGTCCGATCCTATGCAAATTTTACGATACTAAAAAAGTATCGGAGAGATCAAAAATTTAATAAGTCACTCCCTTTACGGTCGTGCCTAAAAATCGAATATGTTACCAAGGAGTAAACAAATATTCAGTTTGTCGTTTCAATTGAATGTTGAAATTCTCGAGTAGGGTCTTTTTCCCGATGCGTCGTAATTTAAAAATGTATGGAAAGCGCATGGTCATGAACAGTCGGTTAGCTTGTTCGATCGTGGGTAAATAAATAAATTAGGCGTCGAATAATGCCGACTGAGGGACTGAAATAAATGGCGGCTAGTACATCCTGGCCTAGGGCAGCGTCGCGTATCCTTTGTCCAAGGACTATGCGCATCGTGCAACGTTTCGAGGCTCTGGCATTAGGATTAGACACGCTACACACCCGAAAATTCACCGACGTGGGCGTTGGTGTAGCGTCGACTGTGGCTATACACGCGTACAAGGAACGACCAAACGAAGAGGGAGGTAGAAGTAGTGAACCGGCACAGAGATCGAAGAGGAGAGCGAAAGAGGGACCAACATAAGGCAAGAGAGTCTGGACGATGATGGAGGGAAAAAGAAAGGACGGAAGGTTCGCTTGTGTGCGTGGCTGGGGTGTGGGGCAGGACGAGGTTGCAGGTCCTGCAGGATTATGTCCGTGCCAGTTACTGCTTTTATTGTTTCTCCCAGGACTAGGCCGCAGCGGAGCAACGGAGACGGAGTATTCTTGTATCTCCGAAGGATCTACGCGTATTTTCACTTAGCGAGTTACACGATACCGCACATCGTTGGTATAACCTTACGAGGTTGGATCGTTAGTACGAAATGCTCGAAGGCCTGCAAGTACTTCCTTTAGCCGACCATCCCTCTTTAGCCCACCCTGCCCCTTTCCCTTCTCTCTACATTCCCTTCTCATCCGGTTGCTCCTCGCGCTAGTCTCTCTAAAGTATCACTGGACTTTCGAATAGTTTCTGTATTCTTGGCGATACAAAAGAACGAAACCAAATGGGCGAAATTGCGAACGAATAAGTCCAAGAAATTTGTCAGAAATGCGTGCAAAATTAAAAATTTTCTACACCTGCATTGGGCTATACGATAAGTGAATGCCTGCTTTCTATTACTTTGTTCTACTGCATTTTCAATTAACTCTACCTACGAGATTGTGCGAACCATCCATTCTCATTAATAATTGCTCAATAGCCTCGTCCATTTTGATACACGTCCCCTCATTAATAACCTGCTTCGATTTCCACATCTGTAATTACCAAATCCTTCATTAACAACCGTCACCGTGTTACCATAACCTTTTCGGTCTATAGAAATTGATCCAAAGATATCGACTGTATTCGTGTAGAACCTGTTCTTCTAGTATCGACAACTTTGTATGCTATCATACGCGTATACCATTACGCAGATTACGAGTTACAAAAAATAGAATTGTGCCATTACGCATTCCCTTTCCTCTAGCTAACCAATACTTATATAAAAATAATAATAAATAGCCAATCCTCTACCGTTGAGACCTGCTTAAAGTTTTTCTCCAATCAATTTTTCAACGCGCCAATTATACAACTAGTCACGAATACCTTGTGAACAATTTTGCACGGTATCCGGCGCGCCGTATCACTCGCTACCATCGATTAAAACGCGCAGTTTCGATTATCCCGCGCCACTAAATCACCTCGCGCGGCGCGCCACCTTCCTGAATTAAGAATTTGATGGGCTTTCAGGAGAGATCGAACGGGAGGGCAACAGTACAGGACACACGCAACGATCTGCAGTTAGTGAATCTGTGCGTACCTGCGAGAACGGCGATCGTCGTAAGTAAATCACTCGCTGCGTCGCAGCAGCTACATTTCTCACTCTCTCGAGTCCTTTCGACTCTAAAGCTTTTCTCTACCTGGGGAATGCCACGATCTCGCACTTCCGGAATATTCGCCTGCTCGTGATTCTACGCTTACCAATTCTTTCTGTCGCACGCATCTCACTTGCGGTAACTGTCGCTTCTCGTGCAACAGGCTCATTCGTGTGTATCTACGCACACGCATGCGCGTGCGCGCGAGCGCTTCCCCGGCGTTTGTATGCCGCTATGACACGCAAAGGCGAAGGACACTTCGAGAGTTGCACCGTCCCTTGAATCATAAGTATCAGGTGCGAGGGCAGGAGCAGTGACGTTGGGTGGCGGCATGGCGAGGCGAGGTACGATTAAGAGGGAGGAGGAGGATTCAGCGAAAGACGGAAAGGGCGGAATTGGCGCGAACGCGCCGCGCGTCTTGCGACAATGGCGCTAACGAGGCGAGACCTCTAAACGGGGCGAGAAAAAAGAAAGCGCTAATTCGTACCTTTCAAGTGCAAATTCCTACCGCACCGGCCACGTTCTCGTTTTCACTCTTCGACGTCGCCGTCGTCGTTGTCGTCGTTCTCTTTCTCCGCCTCCCTCTCCTTCCTTGCCCCTCTGTATCTCTCTCCCTCTCTCCGCCTCGACGTTCTCTTGGCCACCGTGTACGCGCCCCAAACGCAGCAGGTACGAGAGTCCGGAGCCACCCCCTTTCGCTTCGCCACCTTCTTCCGCGCTTCGACGCTCCCTTTGGCGCTTACCGAAATGCACTCGTCCCGATTTCCCGCCGCGATTTCGTACAAAATGGACCTTCTTGTTTCTGGAAACACGAAAATAATTTATTTCACCAGACCGAGAACACGTTCCCATCATTTTCTCGTGGAATCATTTAAATTCGAGGGATGTTGCATCCTACTGATTTCTATTCAAAACTAATAAATGAAACTACCGGATAAAAGACGCCCTGGTTTTTTTGCATCACGTTATATGTACATTCATTGCGATGAGAATGATTTTGGGAAAATACGTTTGGTGGTATAGGTACCTAAAGGTGTGATTTACAAATTATAAAAGTCAACGCTCGTGCGGAACTCGCCGAGATAATCGGTGTAGGGGCATAAGAACTTTTATTACGATTGACAGCAAATTTCGGGTAGTTACAGCAGATGGAGCAAGATTATTATAAGAGCGTCGCTGGAAATGCTCGACAGCTGCATCGTCGCGCTTGCGTTGCGCGGTGGCGCGGCGCTGTAGCCACACTTGCATTAGTGCAATGACGGCTGCGCTGCTCCGCGAGGAAGGGGAAGCAGGGGAGGTTCTTGAAGCGGGAGGAACGGATCAGAGAAGGGAAAGGATCCCTTTGTCCTCGCGGAGATCCTTATGGCAGCACTGAACTGTTGCCCCACAGGCGTAGAGACGAACGTCTGCATTCGTTAAATTACTCCACACCGTACGCGTCCTATTCACCGGAATACATACAAGAACAATTATTATTAGATCTTTTTTCAAGTGAGATGTAGACGATCGCCTCTCTCGAGCGTGATTGAGAATAAGAACAAAGTTACGATGTCCACTAAGATAACCGAAACAAGTAGAATTGCGGAACACAGTTTCGCTGTGAACTTAGATCCAACTTGAAAACGAAACGACTTTTCCTATTCGGCCATCGTACTGAATTTTTCGAAGTTTCACCCCCGCCGTTTCTATTTCTTGGAAGTATGGCGATATCACGTGGAGAGAAATATCCCAGGATCTTGGCACCCCTGATTTTCTACGCCATTGAGTGACTTATTTCTCTCGCAATGCGCCAAGAGCCGTTCGGAACTGGCGAACTGGCCCTTGGCGGCCCCGCTGCGCTGTGGTTAACTTCTGCCAAGGGACCCCTGGACCCGCGCATTGTTGCACCTCATCGCCAGTTTTTGACAGGTACCTACCTACGCGGGTGCGTGCGTGCGTGCGTGCGTGCGTGCGTGCGCGCGCTTTTCGCTGCTTCGCAACGCGGTATGCCTTCCTACGTACGCATCGGGGATTAGTGGCTGAAATCGGGACGAGCTGGATGATATCCAAGAACGAGGACTTCGAGCTCTCACACTTAGGCCCCCGTGCATTTTATTATCGAGCGCGAAGTCGGCCGAGATTCTGCCACTCGACGACCATTAAGTCGGGGATGATAAATACTCCTGGTCGTCCGTTCCATGGCGTTAACAGTCACTTACTTTTGGTCGGATTCTTTGGAACCTGTTTCGGTGGGCTACGCGCGATCGGTCCCAGATATGTGCGCTAACTCATCGACCGAGTCGCTCATAGTGTATAAGTAGGTAAAGGTTCTAAACATGAGAGCGGATGGTGTACCAGCTGTGCTCGCTTGTCGATCGATTTGCCTCCATTTTTCTGCCCTCGAAATTTCTCACGCGAAATTGCGCGGAGTACGGACACTAGAAAACTCCCTTGCGGACGAAGGCCGAGATTGTAGGGGCCGACCGTTAGCTTCCCACAAAAGTTAAAACTGAGAAGGGCGTGAGATGCTCGTGCACTTTCTTTCCATTTGAAGAGGGTCAGGTGAAGCTCTTTTCATCGGTGCGGACCTACCAACGCGCTCGCAATTATTTCTACGCATACTCAGGTCGGGTTAGCATTAACGTGACCCAACTCTTGACCATCCCTACGGGTGTACGCAAATGACTTTGTACCGTGGCTAGTGCTTTGCGAGTCACTCACGGTTGAAGCCATCGGGGCTTGACCCTTCCATTACAAGTGATCTTTCTTCCGATGCAAATGCGCCTACTGGCCATTGTTCCCAAGATGGAACGACCTACGATTTTTCCCAAATCTTTCGAAAGTTAAGTCCTGCCTCTCGTTTAAAGACCGATCGGGCCTGGCATTGTTGTAAATCTTAAAATCTCTTAAAATAACGCCTCGTACCTGACCTTCTCCGTACTTCCCTGGCGTAGCCTCCTCTTTTCCTAGCCCGTTCTTCCCATCGGCTCACCTTCCACGCCAGGCCTTCTCTGTCAGAAGCGAAACTCTCGTCCGACGTGGTTTTGCATCTTTGATTCAAGATAAGGATCCACTACCCTCCGTCTCGATGAGCGCGACTGGCATGACGGGAAGGAAAACGTTCCTTGACGAGGGATGACAGGGTACGTTAGGTGTGAATGTTCAAGAAACTTTTTTCTTTCGCCCACTTGTTCAATCTACAAGACCGCGAGATCTTTCGGCGAAAAATGCCGATAGATACTTTCGATAAATCCGAATACCGTGAGAAGACTCGCGACTGGTTTCCCCGTATATTAGCCATTGCTGGTCAAAGGGTCGATCATTTTTACCAAAATTCTACCTCGTACGAATCAGCACCGACGATTAATTTCTATGATTGTACGATCCAACGTGTCTCCTACTGTAAATGACAAACACTCCGCGCCGTAACCTGTCGACATAGAACTTTATTGGCTTTGCAATATCCACGAACGATCGATCGCGGTATCCATTTTCGGCGCGCGATACCTCCGTTTCCAGAACGATACATCGAAACGTGCAATCGCGATGACCGGCTTCACGACGGGCATACGAATGGGCGCACGGTGGAGAAGGCGAGAAAGGGACTCGAGGGAGAAAGATCGAGAGAGGAGCAGACGGAGATTCTAACCTCCATCCAGGATCATCGTTTTTTCGATGAACCCACGATGAATTCCACTCGTGCCTTTACCCATCGGGAGACTCGGTAACGCAATCTCGGTAACCAATAGCGTTGTCGGCCGTTTCGACGGCTCCCTCTCCCGCGCGGCAACACAACCAGTGGGCCAACACAAGCCCGTGGAAGGAGAGGGCCGAAAATATCCTCGAAGCGTAAAACACGGCTCCCTATATACACGCATACACCTATCGCGAAGGATAGCCAAGGCGACGCGGCGCAAACGAACGGCACCGGCGCTTTCTTTGTGTATTACCGGGCAACCCGCCTCTGCCTACCACCCCCCGGACCACCCTCCGTTCCCCCTTTCCCCGAGTTAAGGTGGACTGGATGCGGTCCGATTCACAATGCGGGCGCTAATGTCCACTTACCGCGGCCCCGGGGCCCCGCGTTCTCTGGCCCTCTAGGACTATCCGGGTGTTTTAGTGCTTTACGGCGGCCATAATACCTTCCTTCTCGGAGTACGGGGCAGGTAGAGTAGACAGACTCCTCCCGCGGCGGTGGGACCTACGGCGATTCGATACACCGACTTAGAGGGTTACACGCGGCCTTGCCTGTGTGCACCTCCGTAGTCGAGGTACGATGGGATTGATAAGGGGGATACGAATAACGTCGTCCCGTTGTTCCTTGCGGTTAGACCGTGTGGGCCGATGGAGAATTTTTTATACGTCCGATACCTGAACACCTTCCTTGTTGTACCGATCGGTGGGCGCCGCATCGGCCGATGTGCGTTAGGACGCCGAGGATAGCCAAAAATCACAACGTACAATACGATCGGGCGGATGATTCGCAAGACAACGAAATAATTGCGTTCACGATAAAGTCCTCCGGAGTCACGTTTCGTCGAGTCACCGATACGAGACAAGTACACATTGGGTGGTCCACCCATTATACCGGACCCTTCAATGAATTCTCAGCACATTTGTAAGGAAGCATATGGCTTGTAGCCATTGGTACGCCGTGACTGGTCGTAAGGCAGCCCCGGTCAGCCCGATGCCCGATCTTTTTCACATCGGGAAAATTAGTGGTTCCCAGCTAATTTTAGTCCGACGATAATTTACGAGCGAAAAACTAGTTTCAGCTTGTACGCAATTTTACGTGAGTTACCGCGTGCGTCCGCAGTTGCTCGATAACAAAGCGACACAGTCGACATGCTCCTCGCTTTTGTTATTTCAATAATAACGAGGCTAAAACTTATACGTGAAATTATGGAAGCGATAAAATTTTCCATTAACGCAATCGGTAAGTTTCCGAGATTGGCCTCCATAACAATTTACACGGACGCAACTCACACACATGGGGATGCGGTAGACTAATTTGCAATGTGAATCGATTTATAAGCATGCCCGCGAAGGAAAGGTGGGAAGGTGACGCGAACGAAGAAAGGGGAAAAGATAGACGACGAAGGAGGAGCGGGGAGACGAGGAAGAAGGAGAACGCTGGCAATTATCATTTCTTGTAGGAGCCGCCTGTATGGGTACAGTCACGGATATAGGCGGTTTTGCAACATTCGGGGCCCTCATTGTGGCGTGGTTCCTCTCGTGCTGTCCCTCTTTCCGTCTCTTACCCTCTTTCCCTCTCTCACTCGTTTCTATGCTCCTCGCCCCTTCAACCTTTCCTCCTGCGCCTCATTCCTCTCCCTTCCTCTCGTAACGTCCGTGCCGCGTAAACCCTCGGTGCCTCTTCGTCTACCTATCTCTCTCTCGCTCACACGCCAAGCCGTGCGCTAAAACAAAACGAAAGACGTGCACGGGCCTCTCTCAAGGATAACGACTATGAGGCCTAGCTCAGCCGGCAGCCATATTGCGGACAATTGAAACCGTTGCATTGGCTTTTGGTTGGTACCTGCAGCTGCAACATTCGGCGGTTTATATCACGCACGCCATAACACGCAGATGCGCATCGCCTTAGCCCGTCCAATTAATGCGGACTCACGCACGGTACCCGGAAAGAGGGAATTCTGGACAATTAGATACACTGCCGAAAGAAAAACGACAGCAGGACGCTTCCGTCTTTACGAATAAAAATAGATAGTGATTTTTTTTTTTCAACTTTTTAACCGGGGTGTTCATTTAGTAAGGTATTTTCTAACGTAGAGCTAACTTGTCATCTTCGCGTGGAAGATTAAAGTGACGGGTTACTTACTGCAAACTCTAAATATCGATCGTGCGTCCAATTTATTCATCCGATCCTGATTTTTCTTTTTTTCCAATTATGGAAAAAATAGATTTACAATACTTTCTAGTCTAATTGTAAGCGTTCCCACTTCCTTTCGCTGCTCCGCTTTCTCTCACTTGTCGAACAAAGAATGAGTATGGTGCATTAACTAGCAGGACTTTTCGAGGACGAAAGAAGGGGTGGAGGGGCGGGTAACCCGATGCCACTGGCAGCGGTCAAGTTCGGCACCAACACTCTAAACCACATGGCGTGATGGGGGACGGTCGGTGGCGTGCGTATGCGTGCGTGAGCATGCTCGTCCGTACGCTCGTGTTGGTGCTTGCCCGCGGCGAAGGACTTCTCCACAAACGATGAGACCCAAAAGTCGGCTTACACCGACGACGCCACCGCGCGCCACGCCGCCGTCTCACTTGCCGGTAATGGAGGATTTAGACGAAATGCACGAGCGACTGCAGCCGACGAAGGTGAAACCATTCTTCACTGAGCGCGCGCACAACGTGCAACAGCCCAATTAAACGACCCTCGCATTTCTCCCCACACGAAAAGATTTACCAGCTTATAAACTGTCAACTTAAGAAGATCGAACTTTTACGATCGCCTTTCGTAACACTAGTCACTATTCTATAAGAAAAAAGCGGGGGTACCGTTCAATGAGAACGTGAAATCTTGCCGTAAAATCGCTTAAATGTAAATTGAAAGAATTTCGAGAAACATTTATTTCTTGGTATCCTTACAGAACGATAGGATCCGTATAATTCATAATACGATCTTTTACAACGGTATAACTGTACGCCTGTGGCCGATGATCCGCTGCTTTCGTATCGTTAAACGTAATGGTTGGAGAGAGGAATTTTTCGAGCTATTTCGAACCGATGGTGGCGGCTACTACTATGAGGGTGAGATCGGCGCGCGGTGGCGACTCGGTATCGGTGGCAATGCCTCGGTGTTGTCCGTGGGACGGTGACGGTGGGGACGAACATGGCTTCGCCAAATGCAAAGGACTCTCGCAGGCCCAGGCAGGACCCAAAAGCTGTTCGGTTGGGGTCCAATCTCATTTGGTACTAGTATGCCCTCGCTCACTCACCTCCGAGCCTCAGATTACCAGCGTCCTCTCTCCTCGTCCACCTCGTTTCCGTTCATCTCTTTCTCGCTTTTTCTCTTTCTCTTTTCGTCCTCTCTCTGCCCCCAGCCTACTCTCGCGTCACCCTCACCCTCGCGCTTCCATCGTTGCGTACCCTCCGAAGCACCACTCCCCACCCTCGGCATAGATCATTATCGCCAGACATTCCAAGATGTATCTGCACTGCAAGCGCGGCATTACCGAAGACGTCGTCTCACGGGAACGGCGCGAAACGCGCCGGTTGATCCCTTCGATCCCCAGGATGCAGCCTCTCCCTTTTATACTCACTCGCAACACTGTACTACGTAGAATGCCGATAACGAGAATCTTCGTTCTCCTCGCGAAACTTTTCATATCTCACATTTTGGGCCAATCAGGTGCTTGCTCCGAACTATTATGCTCGCGCACCTATACCCACCGCGCCCAAATGGCCCGGTACCACGAATATTAAGCCGAATAAAAAAGGGTCTATTTATCTTGACGCGCGCGATCGTAAAGAAAGGCCTTTCGAGGATACTTGTGGGGGATGTCTGATTCATCAGTTTCATTCATCAACGTCCGACGCTTCTGTTTCTTTCATTTCTTTGAAACCGTACGCTCTAGGGTCCGGGGGAGGACGATGGGCGACGTACAGGATGTGCACGAAGGACAGCGCAGCGTTACTGCGAATTCAGGCTGCCCCGAGGTATTAGGATTTTCAGAGAGCCCCGTGCTCCCGAAAAATTTAATAAATCGAGGAAATGCACGGGCGGACAACCTCGTCGCATTCTCGACAAAAAGCCATAGCTTGCGCAGCGCCAAACGGTCGCGCGTATTCGAAAATCCCTCAAATCTCTCTGTGCTCTCGCGTTAATTGGAATCTCGCGCATCGGCCAGATGGACCGCTGTGAAAAAAACTGCGGAGCAAACGCGAGAGAAGGCGTGGGTTCGGGCACGGTATGACGCGATAATGCGGCGCGCGGCGCGGCGCGGTGCCTCGAGGAGGTGATGGAGGAGAGGGAGAAGGAGAAGAATGAGAAATAGGAGGGAGAAGAGGGCAGGCGAAAGAGCAGGAAGAGTAGGATGAGAGGGAAGAGGTGGAGGGGTGGGGCCTGCCACACTGACCTTGACTAGAGCCGAAGTTGAGGTGGGTTGAGGTGCTGCTGCCGGGCCCTCTCAATCGGTCCCTCTCCCCCTCCCCACCCGACCCGAACCCCGTACCCCGTGCCCCGACCCCCTTTCCGCGCCGTCCTCCGAGACTCGTCCACGCCGCACCGCGCGCTCTGGCCCCACCGGGCCTGCCCTGTAGTTCTGCATTCGCAGACTCCTCCATCAAGGACATCACAAAAAGTACATTAGACGAAAACACGTTGCCATTATACCGCGGCGCAACGCGAGGAGAGCGAAAACGCTACGTCTGCGTCGAGGCCCGGTGTGCACCAATGCTGCCGGGCCAACTACCATCGCCACCACACCATCACCACCACCGCCATTCGCACTACCACCGTCGCCACCACCACTGCTACCACCACTGCCGTGAGCGTTACCACCACCGATGCCATCGTCCTCGTCCCGACATTCGGGGTCCCCGCAATACCATCAAAGAGGCCCACGGACGTCTTTCTATGACTACGCTAATCTTAGGGCGCGGTTACGGCTCTCCCGGCTCCGAATTTTTATCGCCCTGCCGTCTTGAATTTTTAGCGACACCGTAGAGTGTTCCGTCCGACGAAATTCTGAGCGGTCATCGGGGAATATTGCGGGGACCACGGGTGCGTGGCACATTTATGGTCGAACCGCTCGCGCTCCTGCAATTTTATGCGATACGTTCGCTCTGCTCTTATTTTTTAATATTTAATTCAACGCGCCCGTCGAATGTTCGGCTCTCGATGACTCGTGGTCGACCTTCGCCCGTAGTGCAGTCAATGCTTCGGTATATGATAATGCAATTGTGACGTTCGTGGAAAAAGTTCCAACATTTTTGTTTTTTGTAAGCATTTTTTCTGGCGAAAATGAAAATTCTTCCCTTGCCCCGCCCACCCTCCATTCGTCCGCGCGTTTTCTTCGCTTTTCAGACTCGTCCAACGCGAACCATGCCGAGGTGGCGAAACGCGCCTTAACTGCCGCTTTTATTTCTGGCCCTCGTGGTGCACCTTACCACTCACTCTCTCAAGATCAAGGTCAACTCTCCTCAGATGACTGGACTCTTTAAGCGACGTACCTTTTCTTCGTTACACGCCACGCTCCCCACCATTCTTCCCACCACCTATCCCGCGCGCCGAATACCTACCTTGCAACAGTACATATATTGTACATTCTGTTAAAGTTTCTTATGGAAAGACTTCGCTCGAAGATTCTCGTCGGCGTAATATGCCACGGGAAAATTTATCACGGACTTGCGCGCGCCCCGTGCGGGATTACCTTGTCGACAAAACAGACGTAATATTAAAATACTCCGAGAAGCGAAAAGGCGATTCTCGAAAGACGAGGAAAAATGTCGTAGGGAATTTTTTCCTCGATCGCAATTAGCGCGCGAGACAACCGAGATAAGAAATTCCTCGAGCAAGAAGCTTCTTTTCTTGTCATTGAAGGCACGATGGGCGCCAGCGGCCCGCGGGGTTTTCTTTTACGCACTTAAATGCCAATAATGGATAATCCACGACAATTTGAATGAGGCAAAGTAGGTACCCTGCTACCGTCGGCCATAATTCCACCCGGGTTCTTGCTCGACGCTTTCTCCCTGTTGCCATTAAGTGGCTGCAACGGCTTAAGTAATCCTTCGTCGCACCTACCTAACGCTTACGAATATTTCGGTGGATCTATTATGCTCGCTATTACCCGCGATTAGTACCCCGGGGTCGTCGCGTGGGAGGCTTCTATGGTGCATTCGTAATTTCGTAACCTCGTAACAGAGATTGTCTGCTGCGCATTGGTCGCTCGACGTCCGCCATTAATCGTTGCACGGTTGAGCTAGACACGGTTGTACAACGACGAGTAAACGCTAATTACCAATCCGTTCCAGCGAGCTATTTTGATTGCAATTGATTGTAATCAAAAACTAATGAATCCGTCCCTTGCGTCGCGTGACGCGCGAATATTTTCGTCGATTCCGCGGTGAAATAATTTTATACGATCCACCACCACCACCTTCGTGAATCATCCTGCCGGCGATAATGGCGAAACTGTGGCGATTTACTTCGGCACCCGAGCACCAACGCCGATGTCTCTTATAAAATTTGAATTCACAAATTAACGAGTCCCCGTGCCGTGTCGCCATGGCATTATAAATACGACGCCGTGTATCTCCTTGTCTCGGGAACGTTTACCGCTAATTATTCCGTCCGATGGGCGAAGTTATTGCTCTTCCAGGTCTCGGCGTCGACGCATTAAGACCAATTTGGCCGGTGATCTCCAACCCTCCCTTGGTCCGCGTTAGCACGGACCAACGTAATGGACCCAGTCTTAGCGTACAATTTCTTTGGGAGATAAAACGCGCATAGGCGATGCGCGCCACGCCGGATCGGCTGCGATCGTGGTGCGGCGTTAAGCGTGCCGGTGAATCGACGGCGGGTTCGCTTAATTGTATTATTTAGAGGAGAGGTTGATTTGTGCCAGGGAGGAAACGACGATCGAGCGAGCGGGTTTCCGTATAAGGCGCTCGAATCGCCACTTATGGATTCACACACGCGCGCTTCTCGTCGTGCACGCATCCTTTCGCGTAAAACTTGAGTTGTCGCCTGGAACGACACTTATGCCGATCCGCCAGTGAGTACGCATCAACGATGAAGCGGAAAATGATCGTCGAGGGGGGTGGTTTGTTTCGCGACAAGATGTTCCCCGATATGCGCCGCGCCATCTAGGGCTCGTGAAATTCTGCAATATTTACGGCCGGGCGAATAATCGATATCGAGCGCTTTTCAGACGTGACGTTGTTACCCACGACAATGATGGTCTTGCGGATTTAAAAAAAAAGCACACAGTTACGCGATATTTTTACCTCTCCTCCGCAGCGTTTACGCCGCATTCGCCTATAGATAACACTTTATCTTTACCCAACGTGGGCGTATTAATATCCACGAAGACGTAGGCACTAGAAATAGAGTATCTCGCCTGTGCAATCATAATCGACTCGGAAGGAGAGTTGACGTAGGGCGACGGGTTTCTAGTAAGAAGACAAGGCTGTCTCTCGATGCCCTTTACGGGGTGAATCTAGGGAAAGGGTACGAGGACAATTCCGATAATGCAGCTAATGTTAATTGAAATTCCTTCCCGTTACCCGTGAATACGATCGATAAACGTCCACCCGTCTGTTTAGCTAATAGAGAGAAATCGACGGGACGAGATCGATGCATTAAACTTTAATCCCGAGGCATAAGATTTTAAAACGACGATCGATATTCTTATACCTAGTCACATGCAATCGACCATTAGGTACCAATACGTTCCAACGTTCACTTACCACCGCCACGGTGAATGAAGCTATCGAACTTTTAGCGAGACGAGCCTGTTGACAAACGATAGAGACCAGCCGCATTGTCAGGCGAAACGATTGGAGCTCGTCAACCTGTAAATAGAATTGATAAAAACGCTCTGTCACTCGTGACGATAGGATGACTGTGCCCGTTACTACTACCGTCACGCGTGTGTACTGTGTATGCCATCGCGAGACGCATACACATGGCATAATATATTCGTCGATTTTCGGACCCATTTAAGTAGTCGCTTCTTCCGACTGGATGGCGCGACTAAGTAAGTATCATTCTCTTCTTTCGGCAATGATATCAATTATTTGTGAACTTCGATGAACGTTGATACTGGGCACGCGAGTTACAATGATTGCAACAATGAGACACTCCGCTGCTGTATTGCGAATCGCCAGCCAATGAGGTGTCGAGAGACACGAGAATCGAAGCACCGAGGAAACTTTCGACGAATCGTTGACGGTTATCGGTTCAACACCGACGCATGTTTTGTCCCGTCTTGTCTCCGAAATCCCAGGCGGACGAATGGTACGGTTGGTGTGCGAATGAAATTTTGCAAGAAAATATGCAAAACACCACGGGTAACGCCCACATCACGGATCGTAACTCAGAAACGCTGCGGAGTCCTTGGCATTAACTATGCAAATCGAGCCGCGCCGCGAATCGACACAACACGACCGACACACAATTCGTCCCTCGATAGCGTTGATCCGTACGGACGTGTATAGTCAATTGAGGTTTCGGCGCGTCGTCGTCGCATCGGTTCCGTGAAATCCATTGACCGATAATTAGGTTGCGTCGCGACGATAATGGGGACTGATGCACATTCTCCGTTGTGTGTGGTACGCGATGTGTGACAAAACGTAGTGTTAGTAGGACGCACCAGTTCCTCCTGCGACACAGTCAAATTTCTTTGAATTTTTGGCCAGCGAAAAGATTGTCTCCGACGCAAAGGCATTTAAATGAATTTATTTTGTCGAATATTTCGGATGCTTCGAAACTGATGTTATTACAATGGTCGGTATAGGTTTCAAAATCTTCTTCGGGAGAAATTGCTTGCCTCGATGACTGGTACGGTCGACGAGCACCTTGATGGACATAGTTGTGCTTGCCGTAGAACGTGCACGTGCGTTGCGCGTAACTTACGTGCAAACGAGCGTAAACACTCTTGGCTCTAATGGCAGTGATTTGTGCGGGGTTTGTGCCGTCGCGCTCTACCTACGAGCTCTGTAGAGCGTAATAGTCGCGCGTATGCCCGGAATTCTGGAAATTTCAGAATTGGGGAACGACGATTCGGGTGTTCCGATTCTGTTGTAACGCTCCGCATTCTCAATCCATTGACAGAGGGTATTCGTAACTGACGCCTAGAGTAGGAATTATATCTTTGCATCTAAGGGTATCTTCTAATGTCTATTTTTTTATTTTAATAAAGAGAAAAGACATTCTTTTGGTCCTCTCCTGCTGCACATGGATACTTCGATCCGAAATGTCCCATACAAGTCGAGTTATGAATTATAGGCACGTAAATTTATGCTCACAACACCGAGCGACCGAAGATACTTGTACTCCTTAGATCCGCGAACGGATAAAAATATTGCAAATAGAGTGAGAATTAATCTCTCGCTTTGCTTATTCTCGCACGACCGGCGGTGCACTCGGTGTAGCCCCGGCACTTTAAATTGTGAAATGAAAAATATGTCGTGGGTTAAAGCAGGGACAGGATTAGGCGAGATGAAAAATATCTCCTCGTTATGCGCCCGGGGCCGCCACTTCAAAGGACCTGTTTCTTATCAGTCACTCGCATTTGCATGAGAAACTGCGATGAATCCGACGCCATCCTGGAGGGACGCAATAGCGATCAGAGAGCTCAGACACGGGAGGATGCGAGAATACACGAGGGAACGTGTCGCAGTTGGAGTCTCTGTACATCGTGCGTCAATCGTCCTGGTTCTCATTTATCCTGCGCTCGTCTTTCCCTCGAAATTGGAATGCCAGTGGGGCGCGGAGGACAAGGCCGAGCCTGCAAGACGAAAAGGGGGGGGGGGGCGAAGAACGAGGAGAAGGAGGAGAAGAAGATGCAGGAGAAAACTGGTCATTAAAATCCTTCGACGCGATAACGCGTACGAGCGTTATCTTTTTTATTGTGGCGATCTTAGCGGTGAACGATGTACACTTTCTGACGTTTAATGTTAATGCTATTTAAAGACCAATTGGCAGATACGGGGGGCTATAAAATTTGCTACTCCCCACGGCTCAGATGAAAGTATCTTGTGCGAAAAAGTGGCACCCGCATTAAATTTCAGAATCTCTTGCAATTTTATTTCAGCTAGAATCGGACGTCCGAAGAAGTTTACGACCGTCACCCTCCCCGTGCAAGACTCGACTCCGAAAAAGTCCAATCCACGCGGGAGCTCGCCTCACCGCCGAATCGCGATAAAGGAAGAACTTCTTTGGACAAAAATGGCATCGCGGCGCTTGTCCGAACAGGCGTTACCTCCGTAACAACGTGGTGGCTTAGAGACGCGATCGCACCCACGCATTTAACGCGTGTTTGTGCACCGTGGACGGTTCACGGTTTCGCTTTTGTGTGAAGCACCGTGGACGGAGGCGGGGTCGATGCTTAGAGAGCTATAAAAAGAGAAAGCCGGATGGTATTCGGTGTGAGCGTATGTGTGTATACGACTTCACACGATTCACGCGCACACACTCACGCACGCATTCACGCACGCACGTACGCACTCTCGTACGTATACGGGTGAGACTGTAAAGCGCACGACGCGGGCGACCCAAGACACGCGGTGTAGGTACCTGGGCATACGTTGCCGTACTCGTTGCTTAACAATCCAGTCTGTATACCGTGCGCCCCGAAGCAACAACTACCGTAATTATCGGCACGGCTCCCATTTACGGCGATCCTACATTACACGCTAACAGCAATAATGCGGACCCCATATCACGCTCTGGTACAGACGTAGTTTTGGAGAGTTGGTGACCCACAAAATTGGTGAGCCTACCGTGAATATGAGAGTGGGGACGAAGAGAATGAATAAGAGGAGGGAAGGGAAGGAAATGTTGTTACGTCTAGTGCCTTCGGGGTTCGTTGTAGCCCGCGATTCCGAGGACGCTCATTTTTGGACTTTTTTTCCCTGATATACGCCAGGGGGGACGGTAATTCGTACTCCGCTGCGACATTTTCCAATGTAACGTATGGACAGAGGAGAATAACGACAATACTTGCACCGCGTTTTCCATCCCTCGAAGCCGGGTGCACGATTATCGCGAGAAGCTACGGCACCGATCCATCGAGGAAAGGAAATATTTTCAGCGAACTAGGCAACGACGGCGATTACCTACTTCGCGGCCACCACGAAACTGGGAAAGTACGGAGTTTATGCCAAGGCACCGAAGTTAAATTGAGTTCTCGATAAATAAGTTTCATAGCGCGCACTCCGTCGCACGGCTGGCGACCGCACGCCGACACGGAAAAACTGTTCTTTTTTACCTCTCTTTCCCCAGTCCACCCTTTTCCCCCTCTCTGCAGGTCTATGCAAAACCATCGTTCCGGTTTCACTTTCGCGATGCTATTATACCCAGCAGCGGAGCAAAATGTTGCTAACAATGAGAATACGCTACATCGCCATTTTTCATCTTCTCCGCTCGATTATCATATGAATGTGCAACCTTCTCCAGCTACTCCTAGCTATCGGGAGGTAATCGAGTCCACCTCGAATGATCGCCGGTCGTCTTTAATCATTGCGATTGATTCTAATTCGCCTCCATGATTCTTCGGCGTCGTAGTTGACGCGCGCAATGATCGCGTTTTGTTCAAGGCCGTCTCGCGTTCAAACACGCCTCGCAAACTCGTCGAGGTCTCCGCAATCAAAATTCTGTATGATTCCGCTAAAAGATTCTCGGAGTTGATTCATGAGGATTTTCGATCCTATCGCGATTTGGAGGACCTCGATCTTTCTCGTTTCCGTTTCTTCCAGTGGAGGTGGAGAGAGGAGAGCCGTGCTCAGGTGTCCACCATCTGCCGCCTGTCGGCAGCTCTTCGCAGAACTGCACCTACCGCGAGGTACTTATTTGCACTGCTATGCGACAGAGGGCGTTTGCGTTCTACTTCCGACATGCGTTGCCTTAATTCTGGAGGCTTTGAAAGTGCAGGTTTGCAGTTATGTTATTGCGCACGATCGTATAGAACGCATACCTGCGACATCAAAAAATTACATATACATATATGTCCTTTTTGATACAGAAATTATTGCGAGAAATTGGAAAGGATAATTAACCATAGACTCAGTTCCGTTTGGTCGTGGCACTTACATGCTTCGCCATTGATCCGTGACGATAGGAAAGTGACAAAATTAACTGTACGCGAATGTCCCCATTCGTCGTACTTACACACCAGGTGTTTTGCGTTTCACGATACTCTCGCATTTATGTGCAGTCTTGCATACATACTATGTACAATGATATATAGGGTGTACCTGCACGCGCGCGTGCATTCCCTTTGGACCTTATCGAGGCGAAGGTATCGCGCGAGGGAATATAATTCCAAGCTGGCGACGGTAATCGGTCGCTAATTTGACGGTAGTGGGTATAAATTACCGTTCGACTCTTGTCGTGCGAGAAGACGGACGGCACGAGCTTTATCCAGACGCGTTTTCAGCATCGACTGAAGCGTTCGAGACTTGCTTGCGCATACAGAGTCACAAAATGCGCACCATACCTCGTCCCGCTCTGGAAAAACTCGAAAGTTGTTCAACACGCGCGAAACGCGAAGGGGCGCCGCGGGCACGTGAGCTTCTAAATCTGCCTCCCGGTCGTCAAAGCGGCCTACATTTTCTAGCGTGGCAACGGGATTATGATGCAACCTATGGGGAAAGGACGCACGAGGCGTAAAAGATGCAACGGCCCGTTTGGAAAAACGGAGACGAGAGTAATAGGCGAATTATCGATAAGAAATCGGTGAAAGATCCGATTAAGAGAGGGTGGACGATTTGTGCAATTTAATGGGCCGCGTTGTACGGTGTAAAAGAATTCTTAAAGGATAATCGAAAACTGTGGTTACGGGATTGCTTGTACATGTCGGCAGATATTCAGGATGAATATGCGGTATAATATTCCAATGAAAGGAACCGATTAAGGAGGCGTGCACATTCATTCGATCCGCGTAGCAATGACTTACGAAACGTACGCATATTCAGCGCATCATCGATTATTCGTTTGAGCAGATATTCCGCTTGACAACAGTAACGGACAGGGATTAATTGAATAGCTCGCGACGTAATAACGATCCCATTTGGAGACGGAATACCGTATCATGAGCAGACTCGGTACTTCGGAGTAACTCGATTTCACGGGAAACGAGCCGATTGCGCTACGATAATTGAACACGCAGAAAAAGTGGTTTGCACAACAAGACAAATTAATAAGCGTACGGTAGCAAATGTCGGTTATTTTTCTGGCCATGACTCCTACGATATTCAGTTTCTCACACTTTCACCCGCATGAAGTTATGCAAATCGTTTCGTTTAGCTAACCGAGCCTGAATATATGTATATGTATATGAGCTTACCGATTCGATTTGGCGAAAGTTCTTCTTAGGCCACTGCTTTCTGTATACGCTGCATTTTATTTGTTTTGCGTCTGCATGTTCTCCTCGATGTCACTTACAGACTGATATCTACGGACAAATCAAGACTTAGCAATCCGGAAGCCGGAAATATGAGTTGATCGGATGATCTCAGTAGCGACACCTTGCGCCGCTCACAAATGCGTTAATGTGCTTCTGCAAACGAGAATATCCTTCCCCGTGGTACTGCGCTGTTGCATGTCGGTAAGGTAGACTTCCAGGAATCTTTCCCTTAGCGCGGACCTGAAAAGTTCTTCATCTTTTATCTACTTAAGCCGGCGAAAATCGTTGGCCTTGGTTCGTGACTTAACCGACTACGAGCGCCAATACTTATTCCTCGGTCGTCGAGCGCTTTTATCTAAATAAGATAATATCGATCCGAGGCTACGAAAGTGAAACCGTATCCATCAGAGACGTGGAATATTTACGTGATCCATCTCTCCTGCGCCTTTGGCTAATATTCAGGCCACTCGCCATGAACGGAACATTTTACAGAATTTTCCAAACGTGACTAAAAATGCAATTAGCCTCTGCAACAAAGTTCTTCGTCTCACGGGGGCTGGGAAGGAGCTCGGCCGACAGAGATTGTTAAAAGTTTCGCCGATTATCACGCCAAAGGTGACGCGATGTCACTTGGCACGCAAATCGGCGTGTCTCGGCACGAGCCCACACGCGCCGGCACATACCCCATACCCACTGACTTCGATCTCGACAGGTTAAATTCTTGCGTTTCGTTACTCGAGGAAAATTACGGCGAATCGAACTATGACGATTCGCTGGCAGAGTTTTCGGTTGGCGGCTGCCGTTTTATTTATAGCGGAGGAGGTCGCGGTGCGTTCCAAAAGCTCGTCGCCGCAACAGTATCGCAAGTGCGCGCAGGGCGGAATCATCCCGTACCAGTTTCCACGACATCCTGTCGATCCACGGACACATAATCGGAAAATCGAAGGAACGGGAACGTTTCACGAGCTCCACGTATCTTAATGTATAGACACACCGTCGTGCGGCCGCCCTGACGCCATCTTACACGGGGGCTTGTACATTTTCATATCTGTGTGCGTCGAACACGTGACACCCTGCTCGAGATCATCGTGATTTCGATTACTTTACAAAGTGATCTTCCCTGGTGTAACTTTTGTGCTTGCATCCACGTGGACCATAATTAGTTTTTTTGAAGCCGCTCCCTGCGCTTGGCACAGTCGAGAATTTAAAAATCATTGACATCGTATAAATAAATGGATCGATACTCGTTCTCCTTCGGAGTGATAAAATTGTACTTTCGGGTATCCAGCATATTACGAGTTTGAACTGAACCGTAACGATTTTCTAATTAATTTTTATATACTATACAACATTTTAAAGCCAAGGTCACGGCTAAGGAACCGTATGTCTAATATACTTCGAAGACGTCACAAGCTGCATAGTGACTTCGTCGGCATTGATCCAAAGTTGAACAAATGTGTATAAGTATATTTTAGTATTCAACTGAAATTTTAATACTGCCTACTTTCCTACTGTGACTTTTTCCATTGCGTTTTAAAAATAGCGTATATTTGGCGTCAGAACACACATTCCATAAATATCAATACAATAGCTACTACACAAAATTTGTCTTTGTGAACATCTACGCCTTTTATTAAACCATTGGAGACAGTAAGTACAATTATATTAATTTGACGGTTCCGGAAGATATATTAAAGAGCGATTAGCTTGTGAACAATTCGTTATTAATCAGCGCGCATCTGGTCAATTGTGTCAACATACTTTTAAAGTGGAAGTAGCCGTGTAAATGTCAATAGGCGAAGTGCAACAAATTTAACGTTATACCCGTGTGAATGTCAATGGCTGAAGTGAAGTAAAGTGAAATATCGTAAAATAAAATAATAAATGCAGCTACGAGCAAGGACCCCACTAACCACGTGTCGAAAATTGGTGGACTCGCGAAGCTGACGAAAGCTCAGCCGCTTAGGCGAACGAATTTACACGGCTTGTACCTTCGGTCATTCGCCTACCCTTTTTCTCTTCAAGAGGAGCTACGACGATAGACCCAACCCTTTCTCACGACGGTCCGTGCATTTTTGTGTCTGGCAAATGGCGCATCTACGACGGCCAATGAGACGGGAGCATTACCGACCATTTGGCAGGAGGAAGGTAAAATTCTAATTGCGAAAGATTTAATTTTCGCATTTAGCTGTGATTATTCGAATAACACAAATACCATTCTGAAAAGATAAGCAGAGTGGGTTGTATTAATAGTTGTCTACAGTCTAACGTACACCACAAACTGTCGTCGCTATAGTCAAATTCATCGACTAGTATCCCCGATTCATGTTCGCCATGCGACCTTCTATCATAGTACTATATAAACTAATTCTTTAGACAGCCTGTTTCGAATATACGATGGAGTCAAATTAATTATGGGCAATCAATCGCAGGTGATTTTACCGATTGGAATATAACATTAATCCTGTTGAGCGAAAACCTACGTAGGGATATACCCAATACGACATTAATGCAGTATTTCTATTAAAATAACCGTGTTGCCCTTTGACGGCCATCGGTCTTTTTCCTCCTTCTGTGTCTCCGATGAAATTGCTAAATTGCTTTCTGTGCGACGCGACGCGTACACTGATTCATTCGCGAGACTGCTCGAATTGCTGCTAAGCATTAAGCTTTCCCAGCATTTAATATGTTATTTGCACGCATCACAAAAATTAAGCTTTTGGTCAGGGCACAGTCTAGAAATTTAGTTTTATTAACTACTATTCATTCTTGCAATTAATCCTTAATTGCCGATTGCAACTAAAAGGAACAATGTGCATACATCGTTTCACGATGAAACAGAAAAAACATGAAAGAAAATATTTTTACTATGAGTGTACGCAAGAAAGTATGTATGCAAATGTATCCGTAATGAATATAGTTACACATATCTATGTATTGGCTGCATACAAAATACACAGCAGCATATCATTTGAATTATTTTAAATGGAGTACAATTGATCACCGTACTACAAGCTATGCGGTAAAACGTGAAAATAATCTACCGAAGAAGGGCAATTGGCACGCGCACGCTCACGCGACCTATTTAATTTGACCCATATTTCGACGGGATAGTGATCGCGGAACAGCATCCACGACACTTTGTCGACAGTGGTAGCAGTCGTGGCAGTAGTATTAGTAAGAATTTCAAACTAAAATCGATTCGGTTAGAGAAATCGTTCGTCTTGTAAATAACAGCATATGCGGGACCCTAAACCACCATTCGAAGATAATCATTATTACGGCAATTCCTGTCGCAATTTATTTCTCGCGGTATCGATTTCCAACACGATCGATATCGGCACGCGCACTTCCATTCCTTGAGAATTCATCGATTGGCCACAAGAAGGAAACTGTTCGCGCGAATATAACGACGGAATATTCGTGCGTTTTTTTGCGGCAAATCGTTAATTGTCGCAAAGAGAAACTATGCTTCAAGCGATCCAAATTCTTAACAGGTTAATGTCGACAAAAGCTTTTACCGAATGTTCACCCTAGGGTCCGTGACTAATTCGTATAGCATATAAATAAGAAATATCTTCCAGTAGGGATCACATCGTCCATTCGTCCGATAAGAAGGAGGCGCGTAGCGACCGCCGCCACAATGGGGACATATAGAGAAGCGTAAGCCATGTGTGTCGCTCAAACGCTGTCCAAATCTCAATACTCTTAAGCCTGAATTCAAGCTCTTCGTCCTTATCCTCCATCGTCCCGGAGGGTTGCCATTGCTTTTCGACAAGTGAAATCCTACGAAATCAATTCTTAACAATTTGAGCGAAATCTCCTTAAAGGTCATCCAAAGACGGAATCTGTCTCATGGGTCTGGACGACGATTCCCCGGCACGCACACACGGTGGCAACGTAAACCGCACGAAACGTGCACGATGTGAACGAAGGGCTACACGATGCGAAAGGGGAGGGTGGAGAGGGAGAGAAGTGGTGGGGAGAGTGAAGGATAGAGGGTTGATAGGACACGTTGGCGTCAGGGTGCAGTGGCCTGACGTTGTCGTGTGGGTTGTACCGGATGGAACGGTCGAGGAAGAAGGGTGGACGTCGGGACGCGAGGGGCGCCCCACCGATCGATATAGTAACGGGGGTGTCGTCCGGCTTCGCCACCGCTACCGCCGCCACGCGGCCGAGCCTGAAAGCGCTCGTCCCGTATGCATCAACCAACCGACCGACCCAGCTAGGAAAACGAGACGCGAGTTCGCTCCTCCATGTAGGAGTCGTCAGTGCGCGCAGGAACGGCGAGCCGTCCGATCCTCGCCAGTCGATTCAAGAAGTCTTGTTTGGGATAGAAGGAGATAAGAAACGAGAGAGTAAGAGATAGAAGAGACCGCTCCTTGAAAGATCTCGAAATCTCTTTGGAGCTTCGGTGCAGTCGTACGGGACGCGCGAGTGCCGTGGATTTAGATTCTAAGCGTACCGAGGACGAGTGTACCCAACCGTAGCCTACTCCACGTACCAACACGGAGCGCTTCACGGCGAAGTACACAAATCCATTCGTCCGTCCATCCATTCTTGTTTGCGCTCGCGAGTGAAGGGGGAACGGCGAGGGGGTAGAATTTCGTGTACGCGCGGATAGAGAGTCAAGTGGGAAACTCCAAGATGCATCGAGTAACGGCGCGACGATGCATGCGACTGTGACGTTGCCCGAGAGCGCGAAGGCCCGTCGATACCCTCGAAGGGCGTAAATAGAATCGGTAAGAGGATAGGGAAAGAGTACTCTTCCGTCGATCGGACGCGAGTGGATTGCCGATACATATTTGATAAGAGCCAGCTGGGAGACACGGTGTACGTTCCTTTGCCGAGCGCACACGGCGCAACCAGAACGTGGAGAATTTTGCCGCTTGCCACACGATGTCGTTGACCCGCTTCCCAGCGTCACGGGATACGCTGCTCTTTTCGATTCTAATCCACTCTATCCCTCTTCCTTCGGGGCAATTAGGTCGTAAAGTATGCAAAATAGACGGTTCGCAGCGGGATGGAATATTCTTACCTCCTGTCCGTAAGAGCTACGGAAAGAAGGCTGTGCGCCAATGGAAAGGGCAAAAGTGGCTCCGTCGTACTGTCAGAGCGCGGTTCATTGGCACGGGCCCACGGTAGTTGTTTCGACGTTACACGAAACGGCGGAAGCGCGTAGAGAATACTTATTGATCTTTGCCGGAATTGGTAAAGCCGGGTAGCCCCTGGCGATTAGTCACAAGTGACGTTTCTTTCTTGCGCTTAGGTGGTATTATTTCGTCGAATTCGACGATAGTACTATGTAGGCTGAGTGTTAACTACTTCGTTCCTCGACTATTTCCCAAATGCGTGCACCCCGCTTAGAGTTCTCGGAATTCTCGACTAGCAACGTATTCCACGAAGAGTCGCGAGGCCACCGTTGTTTGTTCCGAGGATTAATTAATTTCACAAGCAGGGCGATCGGGGATTCGCGTGACGACGATACTGCGCGTAACTCCCTCACCCACGCCGCCTCGTTCTCTCTTTCTCATTCTCCCTTCGTCTCCTTGCTCCGACTTTCCGAGTATTTTAATTTAATTTCCACCACAGCCTTCATTCCCTAGATTGAACTTTTCCAGTTGATGGCCGATGCCGGCATAGACTGGGTTAATTGGCCGTTCTAAGGTGTCACTCGATAGCAGAAATTCCCAAAGGATCGTCCATTCGAGCCATTAACGAAACGCATCGTGTACACTTTTAAAAGTGTGACCGGCCCATAATGGAATTACGTCTCGACACGACAGAGGAGCGGGGCGTAGCACTGCTTTTGGTCTATTCGTTGACACCCAACCTGGCTTGTGCCTTGTCTAGAGATCGATTTGTGTGAAAAATTAAACGCGACGTTACGGTGTATGGCGCGACCCACAGAAAGGGAATGGAAAGGGGGAGCCAGACCTATTCAAGTGATCGGTGTAGCTGAAACTATCGCGTGGTATTGCTGTTAACTTGTTCACAGTCTCATGCGACAATAGTGGTATAGGGTGGAGAAACTTGTATACAAAGTTGCATTTTAAAACGAGGATCGTTGTCACGTGCGTCGTATTAATATTATTTTCATCCCGGTAGTATTGCGCCTGTTAATTTGGCGTCTTGTAAATCAATAGCAGGAATTTACATTGCATGACGATCGACACACATTGGACACTTTGTTTATTAATAAACGATGTATTGTAGTGTGTGACGCGAAGTCCTTGTTTCGTACTTGGTGCGTGCTTTCTTCCTTAACGACACACTTGCTGACGTAGGGTAAAACGTACAGGGGAGTGGCACGACTCAGCTGGCTTCTTATCTCATTTCCCTTTTTTGCCATTTTCCATATGCATCACTATGCTAAGAAATAAATTACCAGTGTATTCCACCGTTTCACTCTATATACTCCACTTGCGGCCGATGAAAGAAAATTTAAACATCCTTCGAATGGAATTAATTTATTTGGCAGCGCCATTGGTATACCGGAGGGTCATCATGTCGGTGAGAAAAAAATCGGGAAAATAGTAAACCTACTATGCTCGTCAACGGTAGAAAGTAGGTCGTGTCCCGCATGCGTATTGGATGGCTTGTAAACGGAAACGCAAAAAGTCAGCGCAACATACGTGGGGGAAGCTCCTTGGAGCACTACGGCCCTGCGCCAAGGCAACATGGCGTAGCGGCGCGTAATTTTGAACTCTTGGAAGAAATGGATAGAAAAAGATCCAGATATATGTGCGTGTTGAAAAATAAATAAGAGAGGCGCGATGCCGTAGCGTGTGCTAAGCGGTGGCTTAGCGGATCGGCGCCCTGTCAGCCGAGAAGCTGTCGAAATTTTGGGGCCCGAACGAAAGCAGATAAGGACCAACAAAATAACGGCCCTGGCGACGGCAGTGGCGGCTCCCGGCGATGATCGGATACAACCAACATAATTCTGGCTACAACAAGCTATTTACCCAGGTACACACGCGTAGACCGTGCGAATGAATTCGAAGAACAAACGTAAAAATATTCAACATAAGTATTGCGATGCAAACAATTAATTCATACGTAAAAAAAGGTCAACACTTTGTTCATAGATTGTTAATAGCGTGATGCCTTAAATTCGTAAGTGCCTCGTGATAAATAATAACTTTCGATTTGCGTTTTCTACACCAGGACGAGAAAACTGACGTCGCTAACGAAATCAGTCTCATGTAGCGAAGTTAATCGTGAAAGGGGCGTGCTAATATCGAATAGTAACAAATAATAACATTAATGCGTAGTTTATCGTAAGAATTGAAATTGATCATCGCTTACTGCCATTGAAGTTCTTCTCACTTGACTAACAATAAGCTGCATTCATCGTCTTCCGTCGTGGTGGCGTCTCGACGATGTTCCTCGAACCTCACAATTTTACACAAACGTATTTTATCACTGACGAGACATCGGATATATGTAATTGCACAGTTCTTGTGTAATTTGCGATAAAGGCTATAACACGGGTGGGGACATTTGTTAAAAGATCAGGACAGAAAACTTATCTTCGCGTGAAAGGGCTCGAGTGTTGACGACGTGATTCGGAGACGGTTCATCGGTTGACGCGGGTTAATCTCTCCGAATCAAACTATTACGACAATATCCTATCATCGACTGCCGTAATTCATAAATATAGTTCCTAAACCTCATTGTCCAGGTACTTTTTATTGGAACCAAATCTGTTTTAATTTAATCCTGCACCGCGAGTTTCTCTTACGATAAAAACTCTGGTGAAGTATCTATTTATCCGTTTCATGGAAACCGTGCCGATAACGACTTTATTTTCCTTTGAGCAGAAGCGTTTTCAGACTTTTTGCGGCAAACCCAATCGCCTTGAAAGCAGTGGTAGCGCCTACAATTTTCCGTGAAACGACAGTTCAACAGAATTCTGAAGGGTCAGGCCTCTTGTCTTCCCCCTCTTTCATTGCGTCGTTCCAGAAGCGTGTTTAGTCTCCGCGCAGGTTCATAGAATTTTCTGAAGGATGCGCTGCACTCGTTTGTGTTTCGCGTCGATCACCGTGGCGTGAAACGTACTCGCCGAGGCGTGCCGCGGCAGCAGCGATCGCTGTAGCATATACTTTATAGATCCTTCTCGTGCTCTAAGCCAATCGCGCAGTCATCGACTTTTTTAATCGTGAAATCGAGCGTTGTTAGTACAATATATCGATTTCTTGGGCCGGCACGTGAATAGATTTGTATTCCTATCGAGGTTTCCAACACAGAGGGGCTGTTTCTTCGCGTGTGTAAGTCCACGGCACTCGAACTTTCCCATTTGGGAATTATCGGCACGATTCCTTGATATGCCACCCGTGCCAACTGCGGTCGTGTGTTTCCATTCGGCGAGTACCCTTCTTATCATATGAATATCCGTTAAAAATAGACCCCTGGCCAACGGCTAATTAGAACGCGATACATTCTCATAAGAGAGGAACGGAAAAACAAGCCTGTGCCGCATACGAATTCTTCAGCGGCAGCGAAAAATAGAACGTTCCAGACGAGCGACCAGAGTATGTTGCCTCTCGCCTTGCCTGTTGAGTGGTTTATATCGGCGATGTAGCACCGCTCGTGGAATCTTTTGTAATTATTTAAGGGGTCATCCACGTATACTAGCCTTTGCCGTACCAAATGTAAATTATGTAAGTCAGGATTCTTGAAGGGTAAATGTTTTTTTTTTAGAAAAGCCGCCCTCATATAGATATTTTTATTGACCTAGCTTCTCGCTCGATTCAACAGGATTGCGTGCCTAACCCAAATTCTACGAATGTAAGTAGAAGTTCCTTTTCGTCCCCGAATGTATCCTGCGCGGTTCTTCGAATCGTCCGGGTAGTCGTGGTGGTCGAACACGTACGTCTACACACAGTCACCTATGATGGGTAGACGGGGGTAAGTAAAGACCGTTGGCATGGCTACGACCCTCCGACCGACTGAATTCGTTTCTCAAAAAGTACCTTCTACTGGATCCGAGAAAGAAATACCGCGTTTCGACGAGATTGGTGTCCCCGATTTTTCGATTTCAGAACGGAAATAATAATGGTGACCGGGACAGCACGAAGCCAAACGACGTTCAGTAATAATATTGTTTTCGCAGTACTACTAATTTTGCCCGAACTGTGAAAATCGCCGACTTTTCGTTCACTCTGGTATTTGCCACAATCGTGCACAATCGATAGGTTAAATTGCGACGGGAAGTAATTAGCACGTCATGGAGGCAGTCTATCGCTCGACTGTAGAAAGTAAATACTGGCGTTTGTCCTGTGTGACGGGCATAATAAATCTCGATCTGTGCCGCGAAAGCGGGCCGTGCTGCTCTCACAGCTGACACCAGGAGTAAGAATTCCGATTGTTTCGCGATCTAGATAAATTCATAATATATGAGAACTTAATTATTCTTTAGTGGGAATGGCAACATTTTCAAAATGAAAAATCGTGGCAGTAGAAATTAAACAATTGTTTTTGTTCCTGCATATATTATTTGATCAATGAAGTCATTCAAATTTGCAAAACAGCGAATGCACTGTGAGAATAAATGAGGAAGGTCGATTACAAATAGCCTGGGATTTTAATTGAAGATTCTTTCATTGTACACGAGAGAGAAAATATGATTGCATCCTCGTGGAAACACGTGGATCGTTGAGTAACCGTGAGATATTTCATGGAAAGCAGCCTGTTACTTACAGGAGTTTCAGCATGAGCTTTATACGACGTGAAACTTTCTAGAATATCGACGAGGAATTTCAATTTCCAAGTTATTTCGCAGGGTTTAATTCAACTCTGCGCTTAGACGGTCCAGTTATGTGGATTTAAATTGTCATTATACTACAAGGTGGCCACTGTAAGACTGAAGGATTTGAAATATCTCAAAACTTGTTCGCTTTCACGCTTTTTCATTTTCTTTGTTGTTTTTTACACATAATGCTGAAAAAAGTCTATTAATTATATTTCCAAATGAAATAATAAAAACTTTAAAAAACATGTGTTTGCAACAGTTCTTTTTGTTTTATATAATTGAATTTTGCAGTGGCCACCCTATACAATAGAAATACCGAATGAATCTGTACGATGAACATGTTTCAATGATAGTTCTTTCATAATTCTAGCACGATCGATGATGGATTTGACATCTTGTTATTTTTTCAGGGCTCGGCAGACTCAAACTACTCACAGCCGAGCTCGGATCTCTCGCTGGACGAAGAGAAGGAGAGCTTGCGTCGTGAGAAGGAGCGGCAGGCTCTCAATCAACTCGAAAAAGCCAGGGTGAGTCATTAATCTATGGGCACGTTTCGTCTTCTTCGAACATTTCTGCTTTCCCTAACGAGCTTACAGTTATTTTCCTCTCTACGCGTTATATCGTTGCGCGATACGTTGGTGTATCGATCGTTCGGTGTCCGACTATCGGCGTAGTAGCATTCCATGGCGTCATCACTAGCACGCAAATTTGCATAGGGAACGTCGAGCAGTTGGGGGTGTAAATTGAAGGGTAGGTCGGTCATGATGACTATAAGATAATGGAAGTGGCGAAGGGAGGGGGTGAAGGTTGTCAGTGGAAACGTGTTTCGTCCATAATAATTGTCCAGTATGTTGGAAGTTAGCAGATTCGCCAAGTTCGTTCCAAGGAGCATCGGGATAATATTTAACGATGTTGGCTAGGAGACGTGGATCGCGTTACATACGGGGATGGGCTCTTACGTTTCCTTCGGCTCAACACAGTACACATATTGATTGACAAGACGCGACCTTCGAGGGACACCACCAGGTTGTAATAAAAACGAAGACCACCCCTCCCCTTCGTAATACCCTTTTATTGTTTATTAACGGGCAAGTATGTCGCCCGCGGTGCGTCCTCGTCTGCTGACAATCTACCGATCAACCATGAAGTCGATCGATCGATCGACGACTTTTATCTGACGCTTCGTGCGCAATTTATTTTTATACGATCGGTCGCGTCTTCTTTGCGTCCTCGCTTCTTCAGCGTGAGTTCGCGGAGAGAGAAAGGGTGCGCGAGGAAGAGCCGATGCAACCGAAGAGATACGGCATAATGCGCGCTCGAGCGAGGAACGCTGTGCGCGGGGTTCTATAAAAAAAAGTAGCATTGTAAAAAGGAAGAAAAAATCGTCCACATGACCTCGATCTCATTGCTCATTTATTTCTTCGTTCAGGCCTGCTCTCGGGCCGTTTCAAAGTCAATTTATGTCCGCGTAATTAATGCAGTTATTAATGATTGTAGACGAAGCCGGTAGCGTTTGCAGTGCGGACCAACGTGAGCTATGACGGGTCGGTCGATGACGATTCGCCCGTTCACGGCTCCGCCGTCAGTTTCGCCGTTCGCGATTTTCTTCACATCAAGGTACTCATTCGTTAGTATAAAATTATCCGGAGCCAGGTTTACCCTCATTTCCGTTGAATCAACGAAATCGTTCGGTATACTTCAGGAAAAGTACGACAACAACTGGTGGATTGGCAGGCTTGTGAAAGAGAACTGCGACGTAGGTTTCATTCCGTCTCCGGTGAAACTAGAAGCACTGAGATTGCAGGCGAGCGCGGCACGTGGCACCAAGGGTCTCTATTCGGCACGTGGAGGGTCTTCAGGGAACCTTGGCGAGAGTGGTATGCCCTCACGTGGTTCCACACCACCTACACCAGGTATCCTAGCACGTCCTTCTTTCTTTCCCCGAAATCCATGGTGTACCTGCTCGCGGGAGTACCTCGAGCAAGCCGTATTGATCGATGTTCGACAACAAAGACAGACAGAGGGAAAGAGAGGGAAAGACAGTGAAAAGACAATGAGAAAGAGAAAGAGACAGGCGAATGGGACCGTAGCGAGGCCGTCCTTGTAAAAGACCAATTGAATTACGCAGGATCTCTAAGTATCTTCAAAAGTTTAGACACTATAGCTTTCGATCACACATCACGCCTTATCATCATTCGTCGCGCTCTCGTTACGTTCTCCTTCAGTTTATTATTTTCCTTTTTACATTTGTCATTATCTCGTAGACTCGCTTTTGATTACTACGAGGTGCAAGAGAGCCATCAACGCACACGCATATTCATCCACTCACACCGTTGTCTCGTACACACATACAGAAAATACACACACACATACGCGCGCGCGCGCGCATACACGTACACACACACATATTGTAATCCCTCTAGTCACCGCAGAACGCTGTAGCTGGAACATGGTAGATGCTGCTATGATCGCGAGCTACTTGCGTACCACTAGATTTACTTTAGACATTAGAAATGCATTACGCGTCTAATCAGCTTCTTGGTAGTTTCCTTGAGAGAAAGAGGGACTCGCCGACACGTCGACCAAACGGGCAGATTTTGCGATTAACGAAGAACACCTCTTTTCCCCAGGTGACGATAGTGACAGCGTCGGCAACGTCCGGCCGGGAAAGGCAACGCTGACGACTCCACCCGCCAAAGAGAAGAGGAAGAACTTCTTCAAGAAGCCGGTAAACGCTCCACGAACAACGATTCCTAGCGTCTCGTGTCATTCAGTAAAATGAACTCGAACGCTCGTAAAGAGATGTCCGTTATCGATTCTCGGTCTTGGTTCTCTTGGTATAGTCTAGCACAAATCTGAGAGAAAGGGGCAGAGACAATGACGATGTCTTGAGAGAGTAAAGTGTGAGAGGGAAGGGAGCGGGAGTGAAGAGGCAAGAGAGAAGCTCGCACGTAAATGTTCGAGTTTACCGGTCGGTAGTACAAGTCGTAGACCACCCCGCAGCACGTAGAACTTATTCCCGTAGATCGCGTGCTTGTGTACGTAGGAGAAGAAATGGTGCGAAGCTGGATCGATATTCGTGAAGTAAAAGTCAACCCTCCGCTTTGGTCTTCGAAGCGTTAGACCGTCCCTTGCGTAAATATACATCGGCACCGGAGGAAAAATCAGGGCGCAAGTTCGTTGGCAAACGGACGTAATTGGGTAGGTCGAATCGATGAGTGCCCCCTGCTCCCACCGGCCCCTCTCTCTCTTCCCGACAGATCGATCGGTCAAACATTGTCTCTCGGTTCTCGCGAATCCACATTGGTCCATGCACCCGGTCCCGCTCCACTGACCTATCCGTAAATGTGAGATCCGAGTGTCCCCGATAATCGGCTTGCAGTCGACGCGTCGGCTGTGTGCCCCTTAGTCAATTCCTGCAAGCACACACGTCGATGTCTTACGTTTGAGCGTGGGTGGTACCGACTACTAACGATTGATAAACGATCACGAGCATCTGGCACCGTACGTCGAAGGGTGGATCATCTTCTCGGTACTCCGTGTACATCAGGGTAGCGAGAGTATGTCTCCTGCCTGATTCCGTTTTAGCATCGTCGAATTCCGTCAGCCGAGAATATGAATCACCAACTGTGAAACAAGTAGGATAGATATAGCCGAAAAGATTAGTCCGTAGGAGGTCGTTAACATCTTAGGTCGATTAGCTACAGACACCCTGCCTGACCAAAGTACTGTTCGCAAACGCATAAATGTCATCCGGAGGATCTCTCGTTGGGGTACTTTGGCCGTGCAGGAGCTTAGGTCGCATGTCTCAACTTGACGTGACCATTAACTGTTTTCAATGTTTCAATGTTGCATTCCGTGCTCATGAAGTCCTACGTAAGTGAGACTATCCTGGGGCTGATCCCGGCGAGCGGGGCTTCTCTCAACCGGATTCTATTGACTCTGGGATTGCATTTTCAGGAGACCACCACGCCGTACGACGTGGTACCATCGATGAGGCCGGTAGTCTTGGTGGGACCATCGCTCAAGGGTTATCAAGTCACGGACATGATGCAGAAGGCACTTTTTGATTTTTTGAAGCATCGGTTCGAGGGCAGGTAAATAAACTATAGAGAAAACGTAACTTGTCTTCCTCACCTGAACATTTAACTCTTTACGCGGGCTTCCAGAATAATCATTACGAGAGTAATGGCGGACATCTCCTTGGCGAAGAGGTCTCTACTCAACAATCCCACGAAGAGAGCAATCATGGAGCGGTCAACCAGCAGGAGTAGCTGTCTGGCGGAGGTTCAGGCGGAAATCGAGAGGATTTTTGAGCTCGCCAGAACTCTTCAGGTTTGAGGGGAAACACACATACAGAACAGTCATCTACAAACGTTACAAAATCTCGCGGCTGTCCAAACTAAACTTCCCTTATTTTAATTTTCGGTACAGTTGGTCGTTCTGGACTGCGATACCATCAACCATCCCTCGCAGCTTGCAAAGACGAGCCTGGCACCTACCATTGTCTACCTCAAGATTTCTTCGCCGAAAGTTCTGCAGAGACTGATTAAGACTCGGGGCAAGTCTCAAATACGGCATTTAAACGTGCAGATGGTAGCAGCGGAGAAACTGGCGCAGTGTCTACCGGAGATGTTCGACGTGATCCTCGATGAGAATCAGTTGGAAGAGGCTTGCGAGCATGTGGCCGAGTACTTGGAAGCATATTGGAGAGCAACACATCCTCCGGTTATCGCATCCGTACCGCGAGCTATGCCCGCACCGGATGCACCAGTGGATGCGTTAACGCCACGCGTCACCTCAGGTATCGTCTACTTGTCTCCTCAATAATAATTTCTTTATAAGCGTCACTGCTCGCGAACCACCATAAAAATTGCTTCTATAAGCAAATATATTCCACACGTAAAACGATCGTTATTGGAGAAAATAATGGTTCTTCGTAAAATTTTTAATATCACACGAAGACAGACCGCGATAGTCCACCAAGGAATGACTTTTGATCTTTCCATGCAATTCTTAGTTCCTATCGTCGTCGGATTCGTTTTAACTCAGTGACCTCCAAAAATTCCTTTCTAACTCCCTGCCACCGAAAGAGCATTCGAGGGGCTTTTTCAGCCCACATGAAACTCTAACAAGCCCCAATTTCGTCAACTAACACTCAACACTTTCTTTTTCCTTCTCCAGGTGCCCATCACGAGAGTTACTACGGCCATGAGCCAAGAGGTAACTCGACCTTATCCTTACGAGCACCGTACATTTTGGGCACGTTCTTCCCCTGTCCCTTCTCATTACCCTCAGTTTCCTGTAACGCGTCTCGTCAAGTTTGCACATTGTTGTTGCATGCGTCCTCATTAAATATTAGATATACTGTAAGAATTCCTGCCTACAAAGAACTGCTAGTTCATGCACGTGACTGCATCTTGAAAGGATAAGTCGAACCCGTTGCACCGTGCCAAGATGTGGCATAGTTGATTTTTCCATTTTACGATATTGTCTGCCACTATAAATCGTTGATGTATCTCTACATTCCATTTATGTCTATTTCATCTTTATTCTATTTACATTCTATATTTTCTATAACTTTTCTGAATGTACGTATACATGAATAATTGTCGCATGCCCTTCGATTGCTTTTTGTATTTCTTTTGTGAACCTTGAAAAGTTATTTGATGAACAGAAGGGAAATACTTTGTCGACTTTTCGAAACACTAAACAATATGGTTTCAAGGCTAGCAATTTTTTAGGCTGGTTAGGATTTTTTCACTTGCGGTTGAAGACGCTCATCAAAGTTTCCTTGACACGTAGATTCACATAGAACACCTACCCTCACGTTGTCTTTCTTTTCAGCGCCGATGTACGGATCAACAAACTTGTATCCACCGCAGTGAAACCGGGGCGCGAATCCGTTCACAAATCCGTTAGTTTCAATGTACTGAGATTTGTTTTCTTTGTACATAATCTGTGCGCTATACCATTTCTCCGTTTGTTCGTGCGGTGGGGGAAAGGGAAAATCTTTCTTTTTACTGAGCTATCGTTGAGAGTACCACGTTCAGCGTTTATATTTGTTCTTCTTTCTTTATTCGCCACCGCCTTATTTCGTGCACGCTGCTCTGTCTACTAGCAATTGGGCTCATACGTGCACGCGTGAATTTACTGTAAAAGTACAAATAATATGTCAAAACATCGTGAAAAGACTTGTATGAAGTTCTATACATTTATGTTGAATCCACGCGTGTCTGGAGCCTTGCCGCACTAACGCCCAAGCTATTGCGCGACCCCGCGTAAGATAGAGGTACGATAAATTATCATTGATTTATCTACGCGAAAGAAAGTTTCTGTCTCACGCATCTCTGTTCTTTCGCAATACCTTTCGCGAGCGCAAACCAACAAATCGAGAATATAAGCGCGCTTAACGATACTTCTCGACCACGTCAAACTAACAGACATTAACGGATTAACGAAAACCGGGCAAAACTAGCTCTGACTCCGATGTTCTCTTTGTTTCGTAATAAAGCCGTGGAGGCGGTGGCTGCCACGGGTGTCATCCGAAAACAGGGACAGGTCCACTATGGCCGCGGTGACCAGAGCAAACGCAAACAGTCGAGTTAAGAGATACACAAGCTCTGACGACGGTCGTCCACGAAAACGACCGAAACGACTTCTACCACTTCTTTCCCACATCGCGGATGCGATTTTATGCGGCCCTAGAGACCGAAATGTACAGTCATCTTGTCCCCTTCGCAGTTTAATATGACGAGGGTGGAGCGATTGGCTATGACAATTAGAGAGTCTGTTATAGGGAAACCTTCTTTGTGAGGGCGCGTAGTAAGTACCGATGGATTTGGTGCATGGGCCCGGAACCGACCCGTTTCTCTTGGACAGAGAGAAGGATTTATGTACCCGGTTCTTTTTTAAATCCAATTCCCTTATATTGTTCCCAATTACCACCGCCATTACCGCGGCCAGCGAGAATCTTCTCTCGTTGTCGAGGTGGTCTTGGGCTGTACCTCTTGCTCTCCTCCGTTTTGTTTGACCCGATATATTTTGTTTGACCCCATTTATGACATTGATTTTTCTCATCACTTATTCTTTTTCTTACTTTGTTCGTCCCGCAAGCCCTTCACCGACGCCCTCTCACATAGAATAGAATTATAGAGTAGCTTAACTACATAGAAATTACTGACCTTTTTTTGCTCGAGACTCTTTTGGGATGGACTGAATTTTACTGACCCTCGGAACGCATCGCGTTTCAGGCTCTTCACAGTTTCTCGTTTTCCACTCGAACGTCGGAGTCTTTGCGACAAAATGATTTTTTCTGAAATTTTTTTCTTCGTTAACGCCAAGCTTGCATGAACTGTGAGATAATCTGAGATTTTTGCAATTGTTTCGATTGAGCGATCTTACCTCTTCCTACTCACAATTATCATTAAGAACAATTAAAATATTTGCTCGTTCGGTGTTTCATAGTATGGCTGTTTCGTAGTCTTCTTAGTTTACTGACGAGGGAATGAGGTTTCGTCAGTTGTGGAATGGTCTTCGACGATTCTCGATACGACGAATCAAAAATATGCAAGATTGTTTCGTCCTATCGAGGCTCATTAGTCGTGAAACTCGAAAGAATCTAAACAAAAATTCACCCACGTATACGCATTTCCAGCAAATATACGACGAGCGACTATACCCTTCGTACTACAGCTAACGGCTGAAAGAAATGATTCTTTCGAGTTTCAATATAAATACATCACGTGCCATCTTGTTTCTTGGCTGACCAATTACGTGTACGACAGAAACGAGCTTGTTGCGTGGATCCTGAGAAAATCAAATGACTAATGCGAAATTCGTTCTTACCAATTTAGGCTCGTACAGCGGCGGCCACGTGAGCGGTAGCACGAGAAGATCGAGGCTGGAGAGAATGGAGCGGAATTGCGGGGATCGCGGCGAACACGATTACGGCACAGAAGAAGAATCGTACGTGGGTGGCGTTGACTATGGGACTGCCTCGAGGCGTCGCCAACAGCAAGACTCGCGCGCACTTAACGCTATTTAGGAGCTGGGGCCCCGGGGCCTGTCGCTACAGCGCTGTCCCCAACTGCGCACCACTGCCCTCTAGTGGGGTCGTCTCCCAGCACGCTACCGAACATCCGAAGTGCGCATGCGCGCGCGCTAATCTTCGCGATGGTCGTTGCGTTCTGTTGGTGGGGCTGTTTCCTGCTAGGATGCCTGCGTGACCGATGAAGTCAGACGCGGCAACTTCCATGCGTGCTCGAGCGACAATGGTTGTTACGCTATATCAGAAAATAGCATCTGTTTCACGTGCCATCCGCCGTGATCGATTCGATCCGCGTCGGTGCACGTTACACATTCTCAAAAGCTCACCCGAGCTTCGTTATCTAGATCTTGATACGCTACCGAATCGTCGACGCTAACTTCGCCGATAATCATCGCGCACGAAGTTCATTTCATTTTACGCTCACGTATAAGAAACATACAGTGAAACGAAAGAGGACTTCATACGCATTATTCGTATAAAAAAAGAAAAAAAAAATCGACGCTTCACCTATCAGCCTTTCGACCCTACGATGCATTCACATAAATAACGACACGATACGATAAGGTTGGAGCGTTTTTGGTTATTGCAAAAAGAAAATCTCGAGTAAAGGGCCCGTCAATCTGGCTACTCGTTTGTACGCTACAGATCGTCCCAGGCGGACGGTCTGCCTTATTTTGTGGCAGTTGTTGAAAATATTTGGAAGAGAGTTTATAGTGTTATGTTAAAGATGAAATGTCTCCGATCGAACGCATCCTCGGATTATCGCTACAGGACAATGCACAGGACGCTAACATCCAAACGATTACGGATCAAAGTGTGACATAGCTCATGGTCTTTTTCTGCTATGCTCGATACGCGGCATACCCTATATCTTGTCATTATTCGTCATTGTTCGATGTCTACAGGTTCGATACCTTTGTGTGAGCTTATCCCCATCTTCAATACACTGTATCAGCGACTCGTTCACCATCATAGACAATATACTCACTGTGTCCGTGTTAGTCGGAGTTATCCAATTGCTCGATGCTTCGCTCGAAGAGCTTGTCTATTTACACGCCTTGCACAATCATCAATACAAATTGTCCATCGATATTTTTCGTCTTCACACGAGTTCGATTCAGCTCGCTCTGTTTGCATTCGTTATGTACTAACATACCTCTAATCGTTATCTATATCGTTCACGTCCATCGACTTTCATTCATGAGTTCAATTCCAAAGAAAGAGCGAAGGTAGTGTCTTACCGTGAAGGAGCGAGGCACCCTTAGCAGTCTTTTGGCGGAAATATTCCAAAGCTCGGGCGAGCTGAAATTTTTTCGTATTCCTTCGTACGGTGATGCACACAGGACAATCCCTATTCGCGGAAGCAGCTCAGTGGCAGGAACAGATGAGATGATCGCTTAGAGATCAAAGATGCATTTGTAAGATAGGAGGAGAGACACGAAGGAAGAGAGAAAGATAGACCGGGAGAGAGAAGCTAAGGAAGGGAGAAGGCAGAGAAGAAGCGTGAAAGAGAAACGAAGTGAGAGCCCTGGGGCCTTAAATTTTGTGCCGACTCTTTACGGGCCTCAAAAACCCACCCCCGCCCACGTCGAGAAGCAAACTTTCGTACCATCGGAGGTTATAGAAGTCAGCTCGCGCAAAGGGATCTACCTCCGAGACAGTAGACTCGTGCACGAGAAGCGAGAACTAAGAAGAGTAGAACCACTATTGAAGTACGGGTCCTACATTTGAGCTCGTGTTCGGTATCGACGCGAATCATCGTAGTAGCGATATCCTACGATCGATCCAGCAAGCGAATTAGTAAAGAAAAATAAAAGAATAAAGTTAGGGCAAAAGTGTAATCCACGGAGAAGAAGAAATTCGAACGTTCGACGAATGCAAACGTGTGCCGACGGGTCGGTACGAGGAAATGCCGTGGGTCAACGAGGAAATTTTGAAAGTTTTCGATTTCAAACGTGCTAGCTGATGATTGGCAGCACGGAAAGATGCTGTTTATACAACTTATTAGAGTCTATATAAATATACATACGGGAAGAGAGATATACACCGATAGCGAATACACGCACAGTCAAAACCGACACACAGAGACACTTCGTGTATATAGTATACATACATAAAAATATAATATACATTATGTACGTACGAGCGTAGTGAGACGCCTCCAACTTGTATCACTCGACGAGGTACAAATCGACTCGGCGTTGAATCTTCATAGAAATGACAAATGAATCGACATAGCGGAGTACTGTAAATACTGTAAGAAGTCTTTATCGAGTACTTTAGTTTCACTTGAGAAAAGTTGAACGCGAGTAAAGTTGTGCGAGCCTGCTCTGATGAAGATCGGAATCCAATTCACAGAATATATTTGTAATTAAATCTCGACCTGTTTTATATTAATTAGAATTAAAGTAATACGGCGTCGTCGACGGCCACGTCGTAGCGTCTCGTCGATCTACGATTCCACTTAACAAGTAATACGCAATCGCTACGAGTATTATTAATGGAAAGAGTTATCTACCGTATAGTTATCCAATCGGGACAAACCGATTGATCGAACAACGCGGATGATTCCACTTATTCCATTTGTGTTAGCGTATCACTGCACCGTCTAGTCGCCTTTCGGAGTAGAATAAAGCAGTCACGGAGCAGGTGACGAAGCATTTTCTTTCTTGCCAGTTTCATCTCGTGCGTTTTCGCTATTCTTCGCAAAGTATCCCCGGTTGATCGTTGACACGTTTCTTCGCATGCTGTAGGGCAACGATATTGTGCCCTTTCACTTCTTTGCGTTCTTCCGTGATTTCGTCGGTACATTACGTCGACAAACTTTTCTTTCGTTCAGTCGTCGATCATTTTCAAGCGCACGAAATCTCGGTGATTTTTCTTAGATACACGAGCGTAATTTGCGTCTAGATCCACTTACTTCTTTCGCTTCTCATTCTCATTCTCCCAGTTCTTAAGGAATTACTACCGTGAAGAAGCAAGGCGCACGTTGAAAGAAATTATAACACAATTATCGCTATCGTTGGTAACGTTTGCTACGTCGAGGAGAATCGGAGTTTATTTGAGATCGCTCTTTGAGGTCGCGCGATTTGTTTCGTCTCTTTGTAAGTTAGCGATTAAACTAATTAGGTAGGTATTTATACGAGGAGTAATAGCCTTCGAAGCGTACACATTTCTTCGTACGCGAACTTTGTATGAATTTCACGAGTGCCGACGATCTCTCGCCGGTGTTGCCTGTTAGTATCGGGGATCTCCAATTCCACGAAAATGTAGGCTGGTGACCTATTCCGTCGAGAATCGAGCGAAGGGATGCGCTGGATTCTCGATGGAACGCTCGATCGATTACACGAAATGAGCATCGACTTCAGGGTGGAATTCGCTAAATTATTTCTATTAGAATATACGGGCTAGCCCGTGTATGAGGTGGGGAGAGATCTTAGGTAGAGATACGAAGATACTTTCGCAGCCAAGATTTTGTAAATATTAGATAAATATCACCTTGTGGTGAACCACGCCCACGATCACCGTTGATATAATTAAAAGTACTCACGCTTCCACTTCTTCGCGAACGAATTCGTCACCCCGCCCCCATCCACTTCCTCACCCTTGCCCAACCCCCCTTTTGCAATTTTTCGCGCGGATCGTCCGTAGGCCCGAAAATAAGAAGGGAGAGTTTAACGAATTTCGTCTACTTTTCGCTTGCGTTTATCCGTTTCGTTCGTCGACCTTCCTCTGGAGTTTCGGCTCGCGATGTAACGAGGGGATCTCCATGCTGACCTTATTATCGTTGCTCCTACGATTCGACACTACCAAGATTATAATGTTGTGTATGTAAGGCGGATTGAAAGGGTGAAAGAGAATGTGTGCGTGTGTGCGCGCGGTCGCGTGTGTGTGTGCGTGCGCGTGTGAAACAGAGAGAGAAAGAGAGAACGCAAGCCAAATATCTTTAAGGTAGCTGTACAGATCACCCTCTAGGCCACGTTCTACGATTATTCTAACGCGAGGCAATCGCGACGGAGAAGGTCCTCGATCACACGGGGATCCTCGGTCGCAGAACAATTTTTATAATATTTTATAAGAGCCTTTCCGCGATGTAAATGGCAAATCTGTTCGCAGATACGCGTAGATCAAGGACGCGGTCGATACGCGAGCCATGCAGGGACGCTCACGTAGATTTACGCGTACGCGTAGGCACCCACCTCCCACTTCGTAGAGTGAATTTCCTTCGTAGAGCAAATTTTCATGAGGGGGTAGAATTGCGCGTCGCCATGCGGTTACTTTGAGTTTAGAAGATCTTAGCTTCGGCCTTCATCTTTTCTAGATCCATCCTTTCTTGTCGCATGTCATCGTTATGTCTCGATGATTCACACACGGTCGTTCTAGCGCACAGAATTTTCATTCCCGTAAGGGATTTATATACCCTCGAGAAAAATCCACGATAAGTATTGTTCTCGAAAAAGTTCGTGGTCCGCCGAAGAGCGTCGTCGACCTGGAGATACGCAATTTTCGGATGGTACACGCCGCGCCGGCGCGTTATGTCAGAACGAGAGAAACAGAGCGGGATAAAGTTGATGAACGTGAAAGCCTCCAGGCTACATTCGGCGCGAGGAGTCCGACCAATCGGGGGAAAGACGCGCCGCGCGAGGAAAGGCTAAACGTTGCAAGTTCAGTTGGGAACATAGAAATTTCTGCCGAGGACTAAAAAGAGAGTGAGATAGAACGAGCGAGTACGGGAAGCGATGAGAAGGGAGGTTCGTTTGCGGGACGATTCCGAGATGATAGAAATGGAGGCGAGAGGTAGGGTTGCGAGCTAGGGTTGTGCGCGATAAGGGCGCGTTAATGGACATTGACAACGTGATGATGATGATTCATTGGCTTGCACCGTGAGTTAATAGTACGTAAAGTGGTTAATTATTGATTATTGCTTTCGCGTGACGCCTGCCTGCGCCGTTTGGTGCCCGGGCGAACCACGCGCCTGTTTAATGCAACCCCCTATGGTTGGAAGGTCCAAACGAGGGTTCGACCCCAGCGGATGGTCCTCTTCCTTTCTATCCGATCGGTCGATCGAGCGATTTCACGATCGAGAGCCGAGGACCTGCCGTCGGTGTCGACGATCTCGATGCGCTTAGTGTATCGCGAAACGCCTGTCCTTGTATCAAGCCTTAAGGCTTTCGCAATAATATTGTTGGCCGCGGTATAATGTGGTTTTGAAAGTATACCTGTATAGAAAGATGTGAGGAGTTTTTGGTGTTAGGGTTGCGGTGGCATCGATTGCGATTCGATTCGACGAGAATAAAGTCTTTTGATTTTCGTACGAGAATGTTTCGCTGTCGCGCAGTTTTTTCAATGACCGTACAATAATGCGATGCTACGATCGGCAGAAAGCGAAATACAGGTTTTCTTTATCAAGTCAATGAGTTTTGGAGTGCATCGAGTAATAAATTGAAATGGATCGTCGACTCGTATCGATCGATGCCCTCCGGGTACGAAGCCCCATGGCATGTGCAAGAATCGTGTTCAATTCGTACCTTCGAGTACCATGTTCCACGAGCGCAATATGCGTGTGTTTGAGGCACGTGTGGACGCGTACGGGTGCTCGGTAATTTTCTTTTGTGGCTGGTTCGTTGGATCAAAGGTTTTCTCTGTATATCTATATGCCGTCGTGCGATCGGTCTTAGTCACGGGAATAAGGGAAGAGAAAGAAAAATGAACGAAGAGGCAGATAGCAAGAAAATTGCACGTGACCGACTAACGATCGAGCAACGAACGGATTATTCGTTTTCCTCGAGAGAACTTTATTTCACTGTTATTGCACCGAGAACAAGGGAGAGGGAAAGCGAGAGAGGAAATTAAAGAGGACGAGAGAAAGAGAGAGCAAGAGAGGGAGAGTGTGAGAGAGTAACATAGAGGCTTATACTAATTAGTTGCATCGATCGCGTTGCTATTACTCGAATTAAAAAATTATCTAATTGTGGCGATTGCAACGGACGCAAGCTGAATGAATAAATGTTTCTGTATGTTACGGTGAAAGAGCGAAAGGCTGTATGTGAGCAAGATAATATGGCTGTGTGTGAGAATGTAAGTTAAAAGAAAGCAGAAGCGAGTGGAAGGACGAGAGAAAGAGAAAGAGAGATACAGGAAGAGAGCAAGAGAGAGAACTAAATGAAGAAACGAAACTTGCATAATAATGCGTGCGAGCTGACAGTTATTCAGAGATGGAATTGAGGCGACTAATTAACGAGATGTTGTAAATTGTTCTATAGCAAAATGAAAAACGGCCGTCGCAGCGCGCCCCTCCTGAGTCCTCGTGAGATTAAGGCGTAGACAAGGGTTCGTAATTCTTCGTTACTCTCTTAAGAGCATTAAACATCGATAGTGTCAACGCTGTGCAACCTTTGGGCGACTTTCGAGGGACGCGGTGCTGTGATCGTTTCGATGTTGATATGTCAATGCTGTGATGTTATCCTTTGAAACTTGAAAAAATATATCCCTCAAAACACGTCCCCTCCCCAGAGATCCTGCAAGAGATAAACCCTCCCTCCTCGAGAAATGAATATTTCTATTATTGTAACTCCGCATAGCCCTTAAACTAGCTAGACTCTAATCGTATTTAATGTAAAGATTATTATTGTTACATCTCAGTGATTCTCTCCCGTATCGGTGGCCTTTCGGAGAGAGAAAAGACTCGTTGTCCGGAGAGACGAGACTGATTATAAAAAGCAACCTGAGAAGGAAAGTGAAGAAGGAAGGGGTTGAAATCTTTTTTGCGAGTGACAAATCCATCGACCAAGGGAATCGCGAACTGTCGATTTCTCTCCGATGCGTCGCCGATATCTAAATTCCTACATTTGTCGCATTTGTAAATAAAATTTTTATCATCACGTGATGCACTAATCGATTTATCACTCTCGTATCCGTATGGTACGACGATTCGCTCCAAGATTAATAGGCTCAAAGAAGATAATAGTTCCAGCGGACAAAGAATGGAAGAATGGTAATAAACTTTTGGACGCATAAATCATTATTCCGTGTTTTTTTTCTCTTGCGATGTATAAACGACATTACAAAAATGATATTTACACGCTATGTAGGTACATTATTTTAATGACGAGAGTACGGTGTGAACTAATAACTTCTATCGCGTAGATTAACTCGCAGTGATTCTCAGTCGTGACAAAGCAGCCTTCAGTGATACTTGCACGCTTCTCTCATTTTGCGTGCACACGGGACGCGACATTCGTCCATCGATACATCTAATTAATGTCTATACAGTATTAATAACGATACATATAAATGCACATGTGGCTGCCTTCTTTAATGCGCGACTGAATCGAAAAATCTCACGTACGTATCGTATCGATTCTTTGGCAATGAATCTGTAGTGCTTTCTAGCAAAATACAGTAAAGTAGACCTGATACTTTAAAGCGAGATTGAACATAAGGAAAAGAATAGAGGTCTAATGAAAATTTTCCGCTGTGGTACACCATGCTCGTGTTTCGAAGGAATGAACAACGTGCGCCTCCAATAAAAAAGAATAGCTTACTGGCAAGTGATCTACAACTGGTAGAAGGAACAACCTGTATATGTTTGAAGTACACCGAACATGACAACCTTTCTGTTCACGATTGTAAGTCGTGCGTATAATTTTCGTTTATACCTAATATAATTTCTCTAGCCTTTTGTTAAAGTAATATTTACACAGACAGAATGACCGCAATCTAATTCGAATTGCACAAAACAATTTGCATGAGAGACGGGAGTTTTAACAATAATTTAAATTGTTAAAATTGTTTAACTAATGCTTTACCATTAATATAAATAAATAATAACACGTGACTCTTGAACAAATGCATTCTATGTAATATTCTATGTGTTGCATTAACCCAAGGAGAGTATTCGAATACAGACTTATACCAAATTTCAACTTCTGTTTAGTGGTAAGTCAATATCTGCGCGATGGTAAGAACATTTGTAACATATTACATCTCCGAGGGCGAAGTGACACTCTTAGAAATAATAAAAAATTAATGATCGGTTTATCTTCCTCGATGCTCCACTTCAAATGCAATATATTTATAATATATGTATAATATAGCGTAAATCTAAAATTTCGTACTTCTACCTTTGGTACATTTTTCTTCCTACTGACTAAAATTGTAATTCTCTTTGTAGTGCGACGTTGACGCAAATTCCCCAAAAAGAATAGAAGAAAATATAGGTAAAATACTGAAATATTCTTTTCGAGAAACGATATTCGCACTGTCGCCAACTTTCATCGGAATAAATATATCTCACAGTAGGGCTAATTGTGCCGTGATACCAATGGCGCCTCTTTTCTCCAATAGTGCACTGAAGATTATATAACTGTACATTTAATTAGGCGAGAAAGGACAACGGCATTGACAACTGTGTAAAATACTAGGTGGACATTTGTCTGTGAACACAAAAGATCGAAAATTGTTCACTACTTCGGTAAGTATCTTATCTTGTAGCACTGTACTTCTCTGCAACTGACCTTTAGTCCTATCACTCGAAACGAAGCTGGCATCCTACTACTCCAAGGTATCACACGAAAGACGAAACGTTCGTATGTACCATCTTTATCGCGAAAGACTTTGTCACATAGTGTTCGAATAAATGCCGAACCGAATCAATATTCTCCACCTCACCACCTCTACACTCACATTTTAAATATTTGGTATATTCGTCTCTAGTCCTACGCGTGTGTGTCTTTATCCTAGACACGTAGAAGCGATTATATGAAAAGATAATTTTCATAGTCGCCGTAGGAGGATGCGGAGACAAGGTGCTTAGGCGAAAGTGGCGTGGACGGTACACTCTGGGGCAATTGCTGGACACGCGGTAGTTGCAATTGCGGTAACTGCGTTGTGTGGGGCACGACGATTCGTGCCTGCTGCCCAATCGATCCCAGGGACATGTGGCGATCAACCTTATGGATGTTATTATTGTTGTGACTACCAATCCCATTCTTCCCATGGGATAGATGGCTGAGGTGGTTGTTGTTGTCGTTTTTCTGCATATAGTGAGCTTGACGGTCATCGTGAAGATTCATTCGCGTCATCGCCATGGTGATGCTTGAGTCCGACGCCCACATACTCTGTAAAGGGGAGACACTCTTAGGTACGAATTCGACTTTCTATATACCGAACTTATAAATTATTCCGATTGTGGCTGTGGCGTTTGTTAGCGTATGAATAAGAGGAGTACTTATACGGTTGATCCTTGCGTATAGCCAGGCTCGAGCTCGGTTCTCTTTGTTCCGATTGAAGGTAATTAAAAGTAAAATCTATTCCACGATGTCATTCAGACGGGTTGAGCGAAATTACGATTTGAATGTGAAGTTTGAACAGAAATCTTCAACAATCCCTTTCTCACCTTTCTCCTGTGTGGATTGTAGTCTGGATTACGCCTTATGCGAAGGTGGCGGTCTACACTGGTCCACCGCTGCGTAACCTTGAGGGGGGAATCGTCCGGATGCAACTTCCTTTGGTATTCCTCTCCCTCGCACACCTCGTACAAGGAGAATTGCTCAACGCGCTCCTTCGAACTGTAGCAACTCAGCAGCATTTGAATAAGCTCGTCGACGGTGGTCTGTTCCGAGACCAATAAGCTTTTATATTTCGACTGAAAACAATTATAGTTACGAGCATTTTGTTTCATTCGTATAACTATTGAACAACGTATCGACGAATAATAAGATAGTTTACTTACCCCAGACATGAGGGCGCTGTCGTATATTTTTACAAGCCCGCCACGACGTGTCTGCAACGAAAATCTACAAACAAAGATGAAATAGTTCATGAGCACACAAAGTGTCTTTTCGTTCCAGCAGTTTGCTAAATAGTCGGCGAGTTCAAAGGACATGGAGGAGCATTACTTCCACGTAAAAACACCCGGTTCAAACTTCTTCGCGCCTGCGGCCCCAACGTAACGCGGACCACCGCGCAGGAAGTCTCGAACTACCAAGAAAACATTGCCGCTCCTGTAACTTCTGTAGGTCGCATCAATGGCGCGGAACAGTTGACAGAAGTACGACTTGGACATCCCATCATACATACGCGTCACGTACTGTTTTCAATTTTTTCATTGTTTTGCCTACACTTCGATTGTCTTCTTTTTCTTATGGTGTATTCTCAAAACACCATCGTGGCTGTTTTTATCGAATGAAATCAAAGTTATCCTCGCGCTATGTCAATCAGAATTTACCGTCGGGATACTCGTGAGCGAACAATGCAATAGACAACGTTAAGCAATGATTATTGGCTCGTGCTCGGCGACCCACAAGACGGACTTGTTCACGGTTGGCTGACATGCCTTAAATTAGGCGACCAAGCGGACCGAGACTTCAGAGAGGACAAAAAGCAGTTGAAAGAGGAAGAGAGAGAGAGGGTGGGACGACACTGCGTAAAGCCTTAAGACTTACCTGGAATCACCACGAGGATGGCAGGACTGTAGTACTGCTGGTCTCGCGTCCTCGTCCAAAGGTAGAACCGTCCGGACATTGGCCCTCCGCACGGTTACTTCCATAGTCAGGTAAAACAGTCTGGGGTCTCTGTGCCTCATTCGATACTTGTTCAATAGGTTTTGCACGACCTCGCGACAAGTCGTCTCATAAGTGATGCCGAGGGTCTTGTACTCGATATCCGGCCGCAGGCAATTCGCATACACCTTTATGGTTGTCTGTAAGAAGAGTGAGGAGAGAGGCTGTCATTAGGGTGCGATAACGTTAACGTGTGTATTACGTCTTGTACGCCAGAGAGGGAGATATCATCGAATAGAGTCATCCTGGTCGTTACCATCTCCTTAAGTTCTACGCGGGGGCCTGTAAGTAGCCTTGCGAGATGCACTCTTGGCGATAGAAGGGTAAGGATAAATTATTATTATCTGGCGAACGTTGATCGCTGTGTGTTAAGTGGCTCGCGCGCGAATATACCAAGCAGACGAAGGAAGAGGGATCGAAAGACAAAGAGAGATAGAAGCTGTGGGGAGAGCGCGAGAAAGGGTGAGATAAGACCCGTTAACTATTCTTCGTTCCTACAGGCGCGATATCTTCTTCCTACAAATTCGTTTCGCTGTTCTCTTCCCTCTCCGATCTCGAGATCCTGCCTGATCTCACGGATCGATCAACCCCTCGATTGTCTTGTGGAAGACGCTAAATAATTTCTCAACTTCAGGGGCTCATAGGATATTTTTATACGAGAAGAATTCAAGCTTCGTCCGGTTTACCTTTGGCTCCGCAAGGACTCGAAAGGAAGTCGGGGAGGAAGGAGACGTTCCGCTTTCCGAGATGCAAGCAAAAAACTTTCGAGACATCGCGGCCATGTACAGGCTCGAGTCAGGACAATTAGTCCATAATTAACTCGGGGACAGACGGTTGGTGCCACGCGTGCATCATAAAACGCTATCAACCCTTCGGTTCCAAGGGGATGCGCGTGCACTGAAAATAAACCAGACGCCAGATCACCCCACCAACAGATGCTGCTCGCAGTATGTGTGCCTCGTCGCCAGGACATATGCTCAAGAAAATTTTAAATCCAATTTCCAGTTCTTACTTTCGATGTACATCCGTAAATTAAACGAACGGACAATTTTGTTGAATATTTCTGTTCTCGATCTGTCCATAAATTACCCGCGTCACTCTTCAGTAGAAGCTTCCATTAAATGTGGATAATTTAAACAAGCGATACATCCGGAGATGGCAATTTTTAGCCATTCGTGCGACGCGACATTCTGTCTATACGTGACCTGCTTCGAAGTGCGCGACTTACCCGAAATTATCCGGGGATGCATCGATGGGCGTCACGCGTATCGAATTATTATGTGGAATTTTACAGCCTCGATGATTCATTCGACGGCCCGTCGATGTGTTCTCTGCAAATACAGGCGCGCGTCGTGTGTACCTATGCGACTATGGGCCGCAGTGCCATAATTGTGACGCGCGCATTGAAACCGTCCCTGTGTAAGCGGAACCTCGTTTGCGAAATCCGATTGATACTGTTCGGATTTTCCGTAGGCTGCGTCCGCGCAGAATTGTCACGTTCGAACTGTAATAGGATTATCGACTGGCTGTGTTCATTGAATTGCCAGCTGGCGGCAGCTTCTATGCTCATCCTGACAACTGAATCCATAGTGTCGTATTCAAAGTGAATTTAATCTAAAAAGTATTTTCCCTACAGCGTTATCTGATACTCGTTACACTCGCCTGGTAACGACAAAGATGTATTCTTCGACAATAAACGTCCGGTTTGCACCAGCATCGAGAATGCGCCGGATCCTCGCGTTCGGATGGCCAGTTTCAACCTAACAAATGGCGCGTTCCTTACCTTTATAGTGAAACTCTGCGGTGGAATTTACGACGATTAAAGATCGATACGGAGGAGTCGTCGCACGGTGTACCAAAATCATAAAAATCAGTACTAAATTTAAATTTTGGACTTCTTTGAAAATATATGAAATTTCTGTGACAGTATGTATCAGTATTACCGCCGAATTACATGGATAAATCAGACAGTGAAGTGGACAGTGACGCGTTGTATGTCAAAGAAAAATTATCCCATATAAAAGAACATTTTCTAATTATAAGTAATTACCTAGATTAATTGTTATTAATTGTTTATTTAGAAAATGCATATCAAATTTATGCAATTTTAAGACCACCTTTCATCTCAGGTTCATGTAAGTATTCAGTCCATGTTTTTACAATTTGGTCCACTGTGCGCTAGTCACGGTAACAAGTGATGGGTTAACGAAGCAGTGCGTATACAACGATCGTATAAATATACAAGGAGATACGACGACTGTATGTACACAACTTTTCATCTCCGCAAAGTTCGTGGTACTATTTCGCGGGAACAGAACGAATCCCTGCACGTGTAGGCGTTGCGAGATGTCTGATTCATCGCAAGAATTCCAAGGAGCTTACGCGCAAACGTCAATGCGGTTTACACCGCGTTTCCAGGTGCACGTGCACCAAGGACTCGATCTTTTTGTGATATTTCCTTGAATCGTACTGCAAAGATCATGTTTTACACTTCCATTTCAATCTCACTTCGTCGTACAATTTCTACCGTGCACGACAAGCGTCTGTGAAGAGAAGCATTTTATTCCACAGAAGCAATTATATTCACAGGTTTATATTTGTTTATAAAGTCATATCACGATGATACCTCGAGTCGATTCTGTTTTCGTTTCAGCAGCGCGCGGCTAATGAAAGAGAAAATAATGCGAACGGTGGGCGAACGCGGAGAAAAAGGAGCCTCAAAGGCGGGTCTGCGCTTTGTCAGGACCATCTTTAAGAAGGGAACAGGGAGGGATACCCGTTATGGGACACCAATATCTTGCACCCGGTGACGTGAGATGGACAGAAATACGTAGCGTACTATTTTCGGGTGGAGAAGTATTTTTTTTCGCCTACCACTAGTGCGACTAGGGTTCTGTAATAACAGTATCTTTCACGACATCATAAATTTTATAACAGGATGTTGAACATGACAGAAAACTGTTCGATTATGAAAGAAATACGAAATGTAGCTTTCTTTCGTGTAACCGCAGACGAGGAAAATCTGGCAGTCCTTTCGTCGATGATGCGTAACGCAAAACTATTCACGTATAAATTAACGCCCATTTTCTAATGAGCGCGTCGCGACGAGGAATTTGAAGAAGCGTAAGAAGTCCCCAACGTCGCGACAGAAACCTATCCGGTAATCTGGTATATCGTGCGTGAAATACAAAAAAAATTGTGGCGCATAGTACCAGTGAGAAAGAGGAAGAGGAGAGAAGCAAACCCAGTCACCACATGGCGTCCCGTATATCCCTTAATGAAGGGACCTTCCCTCAAAAAAGGAATCCATAAAATCCCATTAAACGTCGCCCTCAAAATCTCCTGTGAATATTTTCGTGCACTTCGAGGATTTCGGACTGTCGAAGCAGCTACAAAGGAATAGGTCGCAGTATAACGTTCGAAAGATAAATTTTTTAGTCTGTAAAACAAAAAAAGTAACGCCTCTCGTAAATTTCACGGCAAATCTTATGGAGTAGCGTTCCTTCCGCTAAACACGCAAACTAAAAATAGACGCGCTATCGTTGACCTTATCCTTATCTGTCGCACTCCGCGTGTGCCGGTGGACGCGCCGTTGCACGACACCCGATGTATCGAGCATCGATATACACTATTTTCATTTAGGGGCAAGGAGAGCGACATTTTTGCTGTGAATTACATAGCGGATAACCTTGCTCGTGTTAATCGGTGGAATTTATGCCTTACGTAAGATGGCATACCGATGGAAAGGTTCGTTTCGATATTGTAATTTAAATATTTATACCGTTTACACGACGCTTCTTTTTCTTATCGACACGAGTGCGCTTCATTCGGCAGAAGTGCCTATTCTATTCGCATTCTATTCTATTTCGGAAATTTTATCGTGACTCGCGAGTTCGCGTACACTTGTCAACGCACGAACAAGCTCAAGGCCCATTGTAAGTTCACATTAAACTCCGTGCAATGTGCTCAATTGCCACCTTATCGCGGCCATTCTGTTGTCTTTCCAAAAATACGTGCCCGGCTTGAGAATCTCTCCCACAAAACCGACCGCGTACTCGTTGTCTCGAGTCTCGACGCGCCACCCTCCTAATCTCCATTCGCTGGTCTGACAATGAGAACAGTAGGAAGGCGGAGTTCGTGAAAAAAAAAGCAGGAGCGAGGATCTTTGAAATCCGGAAACGACGGAAGGATTATGAGACGCTTCGCTTGCTTTATAATTAGAGTGCACGCATCGAAATCGCGTTGGGTATACCCATGAAACCGTGAAGCCTTAGAGTTTCCTTAGGAATGCTTGGTCCCACGCCAACGGACGCCAAGCTGCGGATAAATAAATAGTCCCTTGGAAAGGCGTAAGAAACCTCTAAAAAAAAAAAATGCGAAAACCCAGATGCCTATCTACTACCTTCGCCACTTTCTCGTTTTTCCCAATGATGTGTACGATGCGTGCACAGTGGCTGGACCTCGGAACGATTCATTTTCATGCTAACTCACGTCGATGGCGCACAGTGGGCTGAATGGTGACACCAGGTATCATGGTGTCCCGTGGTACGCCCCTCCTTTGCATAATAAATTCCGTATCCCGAGAGTACATTGAATCCCAAGGCGTTCATCCAACCCTCCACCCCAAGGCCTCCTCTTATTCGTGGCACGTGCTTTTCGACTCTCAGCTGCCATTTTTCCTCTCCAACTTCTCAGGTGCTGTCGCTACCCGAGCACGCGTCCCTTCTCATTTCTCCTCTCCCTGGTTTCCGGTCGAAAAAACGGACGAAAAGAGGGTTAGAACAAAAAACTCGCTCCTGCGCGAAGAGCACTCTCCTTCCATCTTCCTTTCACCGTACATTTCGCTTCTCGTCTCTCTTCGTCTTTCTATACTGCTTCTATACTTATATTCCTACTCTTTCTTCGTTCTTTGTTATCATTGGACACTGGGCAACCAAGGCACGAGGAAATATTATTTGCTTCATTTCGAAATTTTCATCAATTAATTTCTAGCTTTATGCGGTGGAAGATTCTATTGAAAAAACTTTCCACTCGCCACCTTGCTCCCTTTCGAATGAAAAATGAGTCGCATTCATCCCACCTTCGTACACTTTGAACAATTTCGAGAACTTTCCACTCTCTCGAACCACATTGGAACAAAGAGTCCGCTGAGTACGTATAACACGAACCATCGGGGTGTCACGCATACCGTTCAAAGGGTTACCACTCGACGAATGGCTGTCATCAGCGCTTTAGTGACGTCGTCAGCGGTAGTATCGGGTGTCGTTGTCTTTAATTAGTTTACGAACTGGATCGGAGCCATCTTCGCGATAATGCACGAGATACGATTCTATTATTACCATAAAGAAGCTATCAAGTGCAATTCTTTCGTATAGATCAGTTTTCATCGGATAGCTTTCTACGTATCGCAACAGGTTCTAAAGTAACGCTTCGAGCTATCCCTTTGCGTTCGCAGTCCGCTTCACCGCCGCTAGAATATCCTTAACAACACCGATGATTCCCAGATCTCTCCTTGTAGACTGCCCGATAAAATCTGTATCGAAACGAAACCTCATTCTCGATTCCTCCTTCGCACCGAGAAGACAATAAGACGCGCGCACACTCTCTCCTGCCTCGCTGTCTCCGAGTCTCACGTGAATCACGTTGCCCCTTTCAGGACTATCCCCGATCGAGGACGATCCGATGGTTGCGCGCACATACATTGTCGTCATCCGATTCGATGAGAAACGACCGACTGGATTTCCGGCGTGTTCTTACTTTCGCGGCACTTTCCCGACCTGCAGGAACAATGCGTCCGCGCAGAAAGCCTGGGAAGTTTAATTGTTGCCGAATGAAGCACACTTCGCACGCCACACAGGATAGAAACGCATGCGATTTGCGAAGTAGAGGTTCCGCGGGTCGCAGGGGGTTCCGCGAAAGAAGGAAGGGAGAAGGTGGAAGAAGGAAGAGAGGCGGAGGAGGAAGCAGAGAGGGTTGGCGCGGCCGTGCGAGCGCGCGACTCCCTTTGTCCTTATGCGCGGAGTATCGTCGCACGGTCCGGTTTACATAAGAGCATTCGATATATAACCGGAATAACCGTCGCGGATTGGGTAATCCTTGGGTTTCCGAGACGCGCGCACTCGTCTTTCCGTTCCAGTTGGAAGATGCCAAGTGAGATCTTTCTCCTAGTTCGTTATCCGATATCTAGGTATGCCGAACGCGGCAGGACCTAGATGAAAATTAAATGTGGGTCGTCGAGCACAAGAATGTGAATTTTCTTCCACCATTTGGTGAAGTAGGCAATGGGAAATTTTTCATTGCATAGATAGTAGTAATCCATGAATGCAGAAACCGGTTCGTTTTCACGGTCTCGTCCGAGGGAAAGACTGCGACGCTGGTGAGCCGAGCGTGCCGGGGTCAGACTTGAGTCTCTGAACTCTGTGCGGCGCGCTCGGGAATTCCACGCAAGGGGTCAATCACTGTCACTTACATTAGCGCAAGGAGGCAAACATTTTAAACGGACAAGAGCCCGTGGTGAGACACCAGTCACGTTGATAACGAGATTGCCGTAATTGAAACGGGCGTAAAAATAAATGGGACAGTAATTTAAATGCAATTTCAATATTTGCGAACTTCGGCTTAATACGCAGGTGTGCAAGAAGAATTGTTACGACATTTTTAACAGGAGAGCAAAGTACTTCGTTGGTAGACATTGATTTCCAAAGTGAATCCCTTTCTTGAACTGTGTCTTCGAGACTAATTTTCGCCAGGAGTAGCTATAAAATCAAGTCACCTTTTCATCCTTGAATGAAGATCGTCCTCCACGGCGCACAGGAGGTTAGGAATCTCTACAAAATTAAGCTTCCCTCTGGCTCGGGGTTCCTTCGCGCACGAATGAACTTCGTTCGGACGGCACGTCCAACAGATGACAACGCACCGGGTATAAAAAACACAGATCCATTTACGGTGGAATGCGCGCAACGGGTGCAATGATTAAATAATGGATGAAATCGAGTATACAATGTGTCTCCGACAAGACTAGGAGAGTATTCGTAATTGCTTTGCCAATCAGGAATATGAATAGCAGTTCTTGCGAAGCTCCGGGGAATGCGCGATGCTCGCATTTCCCAGCCAGATGCACGCTCATCCTGGCCCATGACAGGACGTGCCGTTAATTACGGTTCTGCATACGTGAAAGTCTCTTTTTGCCCTCACGTGCATTTATGCATACCGATAGAGATAATTAATACATCGCGAATAGACGATGACCGTCGACGACAGACCGAGGATTCTGACAGCCGGAATCGCTTGCTTTAACGCGCACCGCGAAGAAAACGGTGCCGGTTCTTGTGTGATCGTCTTACTTTTGACGGAAGCGATGATTATTTTTTCAGAGTAGCCTGGACGTAAGATCTGCCTACGCAAAAATTCACGAAACGCGCACTCGTGTTTCTGTTCGTTTGCGTAAGAACGCCCGTCGATCCACGTAAGAGGTCTTAATTACGAAGACAATCACTTGGCAAGGACCCTCGATTCGATCGGCTGGACGTTTCTTCCCTCAATCGAGATTATTTGCACAGGACCACACAGAGGGTGTAGGAGGGTAAAGGAGCTTCTCGGATTCGCTCTCGGTAGGATCGTTCGGGCTCTTGGCGAACCTCGCAGACGTCCAAGTGCTCGACAATTGACACCCGTTTCCGGTCCCTCCGATGCGACACAAAGGAGGAGGCGCGCACTAGGAGGCTAGCCAGAGGAGCTCGTGAGGAGAAAATGGGGCACGTGCCCTCATCGCGTGCACGCGCTTTTGCGTACGGAGCGGACGTCCTTCGCTGGGTTCTCCTTCGCAATGTGTTCCCGGTAGATGGAACATAATACGGTCACGCTGGAAAGCTTCCTCCTTCGCGTTGCCCTACGTCCTGCCGGGAACGTCTTCTGGAGCCATATGCGCGCGATACACGCGCCGCGTTCGTACGTGCGCGGCTTCCATCTCCTTCCGTGCTCCTTCCTCCTACCTCTCTTCCTTCTCCTCTTCTACGCTCGCACGAGATGAAAGTGAAACTGCACCGGATAACGACCGCACGGACGAGTGCACGCGCGTGCTAGCACGAACGCGGTAATTCGACAGTTGATAGATGCACGCCGTAGAGCACGCGTGCGACGTGTGAAGCGGGCGGTGCGATGGTATTTACATCGGGTAAGGTGCAATTGAATGTTATTTTACATGCTGACCCAGGCAATTCGCCAGCTTCGCAAGAAAGAGGTCGTCCAGCGGTCGCAATTTCACTCACGTTCCTACCCAGCAAAATGACAATTTATATTCGACGAGGGAGGTGCAGGTGGAAAAGGAATTGATGGAAATTAATGTCTTTCCGCAACAACAGACGCTCGGCTCACGACGTCGACATCGCGATCATTTTCTTACCGGCTGACACACTTTAAGCTGTACGATTGACAGTATGCTTGCGTCAATCACTAGATTTTATGGAATGGTAACGGTTTGTATCAGTGTGGAATATTCGCTACTTTTTATTAGACAGGCGGATCCTCGCAATAATTTGAAACTCGCAGGACGGAATCCAATTCTGCGATGAATTTGCTCTAGGGGATAAACGGGACAGCCCATGCGCTGTGTTAGGACAAATGTTAACATCGAACTCCATGCATTGGAACTGCATCAGAAAATAATGCCTATTACACGCTGTAACTACTTCGCGGTCTATTAGGCGCCGAGCTGCAGTAATGACTCAGCCATAGATCCTCGATGCTACAGTCGGATAACGCTGTTACGTAACGCATCATGAGGAAGCAAGTATGAATCGGTGCGCTAAGTAAGATTGTATCGTGGCATTATCCGCACACAACGATTATTCGACTCGTCGGTACCTAAAGCGTCACTACGTTACATAATTGACGATGTAACTATTTTCTTTTTGCGCGTACGCTCGCGCGCGCTAAGAAAGGAATGCTAGGATTTACAACGATCTATGTAAGTATCCGTACTCGATAAAATTATTGGACGAAGCATATTTTTATACATACGTACGGAATTCATGTTAGTCGAAGTCTGCAAGTGCTATTCCTATTCAGGTATCTAGGTACACAGCTGGTTGCACATGTCGTCCCAGGAACTAAAAGAATACATAGCCAATTCTACTGCAGGTTCACTCATGCTATAACCATTTTTTTGTTCCTTGAAAAGCGCACTGCACGATGTTCGTGAGTAAATACGACCCATCCTCGATTTCACGTTTCAGACCCTCGTGAGGGACACTCGAGCACCATAAGTAGGGGCCTCTCGATACTCTCAAAGCGTAGAACAGCTGTTAGATTTTTCACTCGGACTCGACTTCCCGATGTTCTCTCGAATGAAAACGCATCGCCGCAGAAGCAACGAGGACATCGCGAAGCAGATCCTGGAGGTTGGCAATTTGGAATGGAATTTTCTCTCGGCGACTCAAGGACTTCTCACGCAAAAAATCTTGTCTTCGACTTTCCGCCCCGGCAAATACGTTTAACAGCGTTGTAAAAGCTTCAGCCTAGGTATGCGTACATACACGCCAACGTTGGCCAAACATTATCCGCTTTTTCGTGTTTCTTGGCGATGAAATTTTGCATAGCTCAAGATTATTGCCATTCGCGAGCAGTTTCGTCGAAGGAACCGCTTGGGTCGGAGATGAATTGCGAAATATCCACGAATGTGAACTACGTGCTGCATTTCCTGCGAGAAAATTACATCCTACGCCGAGTTTAATGCAAAGGAAAACGATCACCCACGGTTTTCCTCCCGAGAGGAAATGTAACGTAGGAGCGGAATTTAACGACCGGACAGATCAAAGCGCAGTGCCTGCTACAGAGGCGATAACTAATAGGCTTGCATTTCCAAGGAGGCCGGCGTGCGAGATTATCATAGGGCCTGCCTAACGAATATAATTTTTCGTCTAACGTTCCATCTATTCACCGCATCCCATGGGGCTCGCGCGCACGGATATACGTCATTGCGGCAATGATACATACACTTATTTCAATTCGTCGGCTTAAGTAGCCGCGTTGTTCCGTGCTGTTACGCGTCCGCCCGCGGTCCTTATCGTTTCAGTGAAGCTACGGGATCATTGCGTCAACACAGCGTGTAGTCGCGCCGCCCACGCGGCGCCGATGTTTTGATCGGTACGCCAGAAAAGCGATTTTGTGCCGGAAATGGTGCCCCCATGCGATTCCTACTAGTGAAACCGTGTGAAGGTGGAACAACGAGAGTAATGAGATCGTACTAATGCGATTTGAGATAACTGCAAATTACTTTTAGCCGAGGTGCCCTGCATAATGCATCGCATTGCGTGCCAGGAGAACATTTTTTGATGCATCACACGACTCGATCGAACGCATGCACGTCCAGGCTGTCTGGCGAATGAGGTAGGGTTGAAAGCACAGATAAACAAAAGTCGTGTCCGCCTGCCCTCGCTCCCGTATATTTCCTTATGACCTACTCCATGCCACTACCGGAGTACAGGAGGTCGGTGACAGACGGTCGCAGGTCCGTATAATTGGTCCTTCCTCTGCTGCTGATTGTTTTAAACGAGAACAACTCGACCAACTTTAAGTCCCCCGTTACCACCAACACGCGCGCGATTATTAGCGACACACGGCCGCTGTGCGTGGAACGCTTGCATCCGGTTTCTGGAGTGTGGTAGGGCACGACGAGGTACGCCCGCCCAGCGCCGATAATGGTCCGTCGTAGACGCCGTGCTATAAGCACACGGATTAAGTCGGTAATAAATATCTCCTATGCGACCGCAACCAACTGGACAATCGTAGGCGAGGTGTAAAATCTCTTTAGTAGAATTAATGAATTTTGCCTCGCTGTTGAAATCTAATAATTTAACAAGATGGAATTAATCCGTGTGTACGTGGGCACCAAGAGGGATGAAAAAAAATGTCGAAAGAATCTTCTCGAGGCGCCAAATTCACGAACAATCGAAGAATGTGAAATGCATCGTTCATCGGTTCCATTGAAAATTGTTTCGCACGGTTTAACGTACGATCTATTAGAAATGCACTAATGCAGTCCGAAGTGCACCCTGGCTTTCTCGAGTGAATAAGCCGAGCTTACACGTATGCCACACGCGCGCCGAAAGATCCATTAAACCCGCTTGTTACCACTTCAGCGTCACACGTGCGAAGTTGTAGAATGGTTGCGGTAGGTTATGGTTGACACGAACAATGCTTAAATTAATTTTTCCGGTTTCTTATATTTGCCGCCTTTGCTCCTTATAATGTGCAAACGGTTCCACACCTTGTGCGACGACCAAGGAATAAAGCTGGAAAATAATTTTACCCGAAACCTATATATGTATATGAAAATTGTACTATCAAATTTACGAGCCCGAACACTCGTTATAAAGGTGCGGAGTGCACTCGTGAAGCGGAATGACAACGTCCTTCGTCGCGGTTTTCCCCGTTCCTCGTTCGCAGCCGCCGTGTAATTTCCCTAAATTAACCGGGCTGTGTTATTTTTCTGCCCGATCTCGTGGTTGGTCGAGTTAATTCGACAGAATCACGAAACTCCTCGGGAGAGCTGTATCGACCGCACTCATATACGTGCAGAATACGTGCTTGTGGCGACGCAGTGGAGTTCTTCGATTCTGCCCCGTGCGTCGCGAGCTTCGTCAGACTGGTTTAACTCTCGCCCATAAAATCGCCCTTGTTCACAGTCAGTGCACCCAGGAACCTACGTCGGGGTCTTCCGAGCTTGACACACCTGACTGCGGCCGGCGTAACTAAGGCGATAAGGTCGACAAGGGCGGGTTATCTCGAGTTAAAGTACAGGTCGGAGTCGCATGAATAATGCACGCGATGCGCTCGACAAAAGGAGACGAAAATACGTTCTTAACGATGAATTTTACGTAAAACGCTCGTGGGTTGTTGGTATCGAGAAGATCGATTGAACGAAACGGATCGTCTGGAACGACGCAAATCGACCGCGTGCAGGAAGCGTTTCCAAGATCCTTAAAAAAGGGAACAATTTCAATATGTCACCTGCGCGAGTTGCAATTAGCAGCCTCGTTAGCGAATTCGAACTCGGTGACCGAGATTATTGCTTATAGGTCGAAAATAAACTGGCACGGAGCGATGACGCTGTATTTCACTTAACCCGCCGCATTGACTTCACTTGACCAAGTGTCAATAAGTCGTATGCCATGTGCACGGCCGAAAACCATACGAGAAGGCTAACCTTGGACGGCGCCAGGGTTTTCCAGCGGGGCACTCAATCGCAAACAGATCATTAGACTGGTTCGGACCTTGGAATCGTTCATCGTCCCAGCCTGTCCAATGTTCATTGCGCCGTTCCAGTAATCGCATCGATGCGGCAAGCGTGACTTTATACCTTCGACATCAGTCAAGGATAAAAAGGTTATTAAAAAATCGTTCAACACCAAGCCCTCGCGCATATATCTCCAGCCTGGATGTATTTATCCTCGTCGGCGAGTAGGTGCGATCGGTAGGTGCAGCCGCGGTCTGCAGGTGCGCGGAGACACGGTGCATCGATCGGCCAGTCAAAAGTGCAATCCACGGAGTAAGGCACGTCGGTGCGTGGTCGTCGGCAAACGCGAAATAAAAACCCCCACGGAGTCACGCCTCGTCGAAGACTGTTTTATCGTCGTGTGGGAGGGAAGAGGGAGGTGGTCCGTCGCGTGCAGGTGCGGCGCAACGCCGCTGTGCAGCCAACTGGGCACCTGCACTTTAGATCGTTTCTCTTTCCGCGGTCGTTACGCCGCCTATGTATAGGCTGTCGAACCGGCCGGGGCGGCGCGCGACGCTGTCGGACCTTCGATTATGTGTGCCTTACCGATCTATTTCCAGAGGTTTCCCCGTGAAACTAATATAGATGTCGTAATAAACTGCGTCTCTACGCCCGAAGAGAGTTCGTTGCACCGGAAGTTTCGTGTTCGTGGCTCAACTCTTTCGTCGACGAAGGGAGAGGAGGAACCGAAGGGAAATCCCGCTTAAAATCGAAGGCAGCGCGCCGGGACGGCGATAAAAAGGAGTCGTTCTTCCCCCCCGAGCGACCGTAGAGATCATCGACCATCGCGCTCTTATCGCCCTTGATATCCAAGTATTGCTCGGTTATCGGTACTGGCGCTCCGGTTTCCATAGGAGGAAGCGCAATAAAGCGACACGCGTGCTGGGTACGCGTAGAGGAAAGTACTCGGCTCGGCGTTCGAATCCTTCCTTTCGTCGTTAATTGCCATTCGCATTGCTTTCGACGTGGAATACGATCGTTCTCTCCATGATAATACGACTGGCACCACGACTGGCGGCCGTTGGAAATGAATTTCATCGCGACACCCGTTACGCGAAGAGAAAAGATACGCCGTGGTACTGGCGCCGTGCCTATCATTACGTTGTTTAACTCATAATACATCGTAACACGTACGCTACCGGCGGCGGCGTGTATCACAACCATTTACGCGTTTCATTGCGAGCCGCCGACACATCTGCACGCACACGCTGCGAGCACCCGCGTGCCGCTTCGCACTGAATCCATAGGACGCACACCGACAAACAAGATGACCGTTTACGGCGCTCGTACCATGTGGATCGTGCCTAATGCGCTCGTGAAGATCGCGCAGACAGAATGAATGCGGCCACTGTATATCGCCGTCTCCCTTTCTCTCTCTCTTTCTTCCCTACGTTTCTGCCTCGCTCCCTACCTCCCTCGCGTCCTTCTCTTTCCCCGCCAAGGAGATAATTGGCCCCGAGAGTACTCTGTGAAAATTTCTTTTCTGCCGACGACGTAGGAAAATAGAAATGCTACGACGAGGAGGCGACGGCTTATTATTAACCCACGGGTGAAGCACACGATAAAATTGTTATTGTTCTCTGTTAATCAACCCGCCGACGCGTGTGACAGAACGGTACGCGCTTGTAGTATCCTAGAGCTAGGAAGTTTCCTTGAGCGCGGAGAATAGCGGCTCCTTTCTAAACGTAACGCTAGAATCCTTTCTTTCTTTTGTTTCGACGATTTATTTTTTTCACGCCTCCAGAGTGCGCCCAATTTCACCTGGACACCTTGGCGGGCTCTTCTTTAGGATGTGGACACCGAAAGCGTTCGTTCTTGGCCATTTAAAATTACTGGTTGCGGTCCGACCAACGGTATCCACGAAAGTGGGGAAGATGCATCTCGAGCATCAAGGATATCCGACGTTTCGTGCAGTTATCCACGCGACTCTCTTCCGGTCGATCTGCACGGAGCCTCCCCGAGCTTCGTCGTATTTGCACGAGACGCGTCCTGCTTCCGGTTGTTCCGAACCCTTCCATGGCTCTCATCCGGTCAGCTTTTGAGCATCGGGAAGAGCCGCTATTCTCCGGAGCAACGGGCCGCATCCTATTGGTCGATGCGTAGGGCGACTCAGATCCCTGTCCGGACTGAAGCGCCCAGGAAGGATAGATTGTTTTTTCCGTAGGAAAATAATCTCCCGACAGTAGAGCCTCCTCTCACTTTTAGACTTTGCATCAGGATAGAGCCATCGTTTCTTCATTCATCCGGAAATGTATCATTTCGTAGCAGACACCGTATGTACAGTACGACGAATAAGGCCTTGTAGGGAAACCAGGCAGGATACTGTGGCTTTTGTTCTTCCTATTACTCCTCAGGCGAACGTAATACGTCGCCGTTCTCCACCAAACATGGTTATCAACGCGCGCATTTGCTCGACTCTTTGATATCACGGCGAGATATACGACGATTGAGGCTGAAGGCGAGGCGGCGCGACGACCAGAAGAAAATAACGTAGGAAGGGAGCAAAGAAAAGAGAGCAAGAGGAAGGAGGAAGGATAGAGGAGGTACCGACGAAGGAATCTGCTACGACAACGCGTTGTGCCAAGGAGGAGGCATGAATTCCGAAAAAAAGAGTGAATGGAGGCACTGTGTGTGCCAGATGGTCGGGCCTCATTCCTATCCTGTATCTCTTACCATTTCCATTTCCTAATGACAAAGAGAAATGCAACTTATACCTCGCGCAAGGACCTGCAGATATCCGATAACGGGTCTTCGTAGAGACCGCGCGATCGACACTTCACAATCCGTAGAATTCGATTGCCCCGATCGCCGATGGTCGGAATCGTGGGTGGTCCACCAGATGCGTGTTGGATTTCGAGGAAAAGGAACATGCCGATATTTTTCGACTATCGCTATTCTTTCTTGAATCGGTAGGTCCATTTTGTGGGGCAAATTGTACAAATTTGCAGTTGATTTTTCGACCAGTTTCAGTCGTGGGTCACAAGTTCGGATACAGTCGAGATCTTTTTTTCGTTAACGTCGGTAACTGTACACGAAAAGAATAGCTTTTGTCTCCTATCTCCGGAGACCATCTAGCAGATTCGAATTCCGCAGAATTATAACGGTACCACTTGTCCTCGCTTTTCCAGTTTCAGAACGTAGCAAAAGAGAGCGGCTGGGATGGGAGACGCGCAGACGTGCAGGTAGCAGAACGACGACACTAAGGAAAAATCGGAAGGGAACGACGAGAGAGAAGGCGAGATGATTAATTCCTGCGGTCGAGCGAGTAACACGAGACTCCTCGTGAGAGGAGTACCCAGTTCTCTTTTACTGCCCAGTGGACTGGAAGCATAATAACTCGCGAACAGGTTCCGACGCTCTTCCTTATCCGCGCAGGCGACGATTCATCGATGAAAAAGTTCCTGAGGTCTAGGTGCATGCGCGAGGTAACAGAAGGAACCTTGTACCTAAGTACTTTACGTATATTCTCCAGGATACGGCGGTTTCCCAGCTCGATGATTCGATCGCAGTGAAACCACTGTCGAAGTGTCAACGTGTAACGTGGGATCGCGACAGGAAGTAGAAAAATAATAAAAATGTTAATGGAGATCGAAAGTAGGAGAGTCGTAGGAAGTGGTGAAAGTAACTCGAGGAATCGTGCTAATAAGCAAATTGAATGTCACGTGATTATTGTGTGCCATATTTCTTGACCGGACGTCAAACGCAGACACACTATTTTTACTTACTTACATTAGCTCCATCTGCATTAGAACGTCTACCGCAACAACTATAGTTCTCGTTTATTCGTTCTTGCTTTGGAGAAACGATTGCTCCTAGCGCAATGTACGAAAGCTCTCTCGGAAGCCAGACAAAAGTGTGCCTTTTAACCCGTTCCGTTGCCGTGTATATTCAACCACACGGGGTACGCCGCGGACCACCTCCTTCGTCCTGTCACCTATTGTGCCACGATCATGACGTATCATTATTCAAACCCCATAAAGGCGACTTGCGGCTGGTGGAATTGTGCGCGAAGAATGTTAAGTGTCGCAATCGTCATTCTTCAGCATCGCACGAACAAGAAGCGCGACCATCTGCACCGGAGAACTAGCCGCAATTGTTGTTGCTGCCGCTTTCGGGCCAGATGTTGAATTTCTGGTGGTTAGAGAGAATGGCGATGAAAGGATGTTCGGTAAATTGAGAGGGAGAGAGAGAGAGAGAGATAGAGAGAGAGAGAGAGAGAGAGAGAGAGAGAGAGAGAGAGAGAGAGAGAGAGAGAGACGGGGAGGGACGCCGACACGAGCGAAATCGAGAGCAGAAATTGTGCCTCGCATTTTCTCTTCTCCTTTGCTTCTTACATCGCCTGTTACTCGTAGAAGATTCGATAAAAAGTTTCCGTCAATGTGTGGAAGAATTTTTTCCTCGAAATACTCCATAATCGTCTCACTTCTCGAGGATCCGCGGAGACCGGCCGCGAAGGCTGTTCATCGGCGCAAGAACACGCGAAGAGATCGTGCGTAATTTACAAGATTTCGCCGCTTTCCTCAACGAGCGTGCTCCGCCTTCATCATCGACGAGAGCCAAGGACATCAAGAGTGTATTCCCGGAATGCAATTTCTCGGCCTACACGCTGACACGATTTGCCATCGGTACTGCGAGCTCACCGATGACATAAGGCCTTTCGGCGCCTGCTTGTCAAGTGGTCCCTGTATTGTCTGTGCATTAGCATGCGCTCGCGTCGTCGGGACCTGCGTTACCAATGTAGCCTCCGGGAAGAGGGACCGCAGAACCTCTGATTGTTTAATTCGTTTTCCTGCGAATCCTTTGCGTACAGCTGGAACATCCCTTCGTAAATTTCCTCACAACGACAGTTCAAAGGATGGGCAGTCCACCCGAGAAACTTAATGGAAAGCAACGGACATAATTTGCGAGTGCAACAGGTGCGTCGATAGCTCGCAATAGCGGATCCTGCGGGCAGATCGTAAACTTCCAAGTGGTAGATTTATCCGTTGGATGGCATGAGACGGTGAATGACGCAGGCAAGAGCATGACGCATGCGTACGCTCGAACGTATCCGCTAACTAAGCCGTGATCTTGGACGACAAAGTTGAATCACAATCTTTATCGATGCAGGCGGTCATTTATTTTCGAACTACCTCGTCATCTGAGACGTCGTTGCGCGTTACGGATCCAGTAGTAGCCGTTGGCGGCTAGCTACCTGATAAGTGAGAGCAAGCAGCGTTTATTATCGCCGAACATAATTCGAGTTCAGCCAGCGGTAACCGGCGCGTAATTCTTGGCACCGTGAATGAGCATTCAAGAGTACTTTCACGCGTTCGTAGACCACCACGTGTGAGTAAAGCGCGCGGATCGCTTTCACCGGTAGCCCGAACGGCCAATCCCAGGTGACATTCACGCTCGAGGAATTTGCGCCATTACAGACCCAATGTGAATGAAACAGGCCCAATTCCAGTTTGCCAATTCTCGTATATGGCTTTCGGATTACAGTTAGAATGAAGTTGATCGTCGATACTTACGTAGACCATTCTCCGAATTTTACACATGATTGCCATAATGATGAAATTTAAGATACAGTCTAGACGAAATTCCTTTAAGGGGAATTTTTATCCTCATGCTTGCTCCACACCAGTCGTCCCAGAGTGTAATACTTGTCACTCGTTCGTGCTAAGTCATAATTTCGCGAATCATTTCGTAGCGACCTTATCCTCATGGCGAAGACTCATCCTGGCACGAACGATTTGGGATCGTAGTTAGAATGTACTTGAGAGGCGACCGAGCACCGGTAATTGCGCAATCGTCGATTACAGCGTGCGTTAAGCAACGAATTCCGGCTCATCGTCGACTCAAATGGTATATCGCGGATGTAATTACGACCATCTCGCATAGCTGTCAAGCATTTCAATCGGCAATTATCATTTGGTGACCTTGCGAACACCGGGACCAAGGTAGAAAGGATTGGGTATGATCTTCTGCACCAATTTCGCGTATGCGTCGGAATAGAGGCTTATCCGATCCAATAAGCAAGTATTAAGGAGTGTTTATGTTACAGTAATGAAATCCTGGCCCTCCAAACTGATATATTAACTACATGCCTAACACATCCGCTTGTTTCTTATCGCGTAATTTTTCATATTACTTGGAGCGACTAATTATTGAATTATACAGCAGACGTTCAGTATGAATTAAGTAACATATACATAATTTCTCGTGCAGTCCGAATTACACTTTCTTGGGTGCAAATTGGAATGAGATAAGCGTAATGAGTATCCCATGGGCTACTTTGTAGCTACTAGTTTAGTCATCAATAATTTGCACGCTGCACTTGTCCGGGTACGTTTTTGCTTACCGCGTGCAACTATATCTCATGGGGAGCGTCGGCCTCGCCATTTGATTCTCCTGGAAGTGGCTAATCGTACGGTGCTCCCGTCGTTCTTCCAGAATGGAGCCAGTTTGAGGGAAAAGGGGTAAACGGCACAGATAACGGAAATGCTTGATAAGGTCGAGACAGCGGCTCCTACAGATATGTACAAAGAAGGCCGTTTTACGATTTCGATGTATGGAGAGGCGGCGGACTGCCGGCATCTTATCGAAACGGAAGTCGAACAACAAAATCGTTGTGCTCCTCCACGGTGCTCTCGTCTGCTCCGTTTCAGAGTTGTCCTACCACCTCGACATATTTTTTGCAGTCCATTGTAAAGAAGTTACATTGGAACGTGCTAATCTGTCAGATGCCCGTGTCTGTCCTCCCTGGTGAAAATTGATATTCTTGAAAGTCAACTAGGCATCAGTTTGTTTAACGCATTCTTGCAGGGTTATCAAGAAACGGTGCACCGACTATGCAGTCTTGTGACAAGAACCGGAAGTCTCGGCACAATACCCACGCGCACCGAGATTATTTGAGAAATTCGGTCAACAATAACTGTATTGCTTCCTGGTTGAGAGCGATTAGGTTTATCGCATTGCGAGGCAAGGTTTTCTCTTTGTCAAAGCGGTGAGTTCTCCATAAAGGTCAATGCTGGCATTTGACAAGCCAAACAAGGAACAGCCGAGAAAAGATAAGAAAAATTGTCCTTGTCCACTTGAAACATTCTTTAGTCTACATGCTGCTAAAATAAAATTAAAAATAAAGTCAATTGTTTAATACGGTGGCCCGCGGAAAATAATAAAGTACACCCGTTCACCAGAGTCTCACTTGTGTTTGCTGCCTTTTGCTACTGAGCGAACGGTATTCTGGGCGGAAGGCCGACATGTTTACTCAAACTCGTCTGCTCCACCAAGAGTCTTCGTTTGTCTGGTTTGAAAGCTACTCTCGATGAAACGTGTCGTGAGAGATTCCGACGATCATCCTCCCATGACGCTTTATGTACGTCATCAAATGTTGATACGGTCGATAGAAAAAGACAGAAAGAAAATTTGAAAAAAAAACAACACTGAATGAAACGTGCTTACACAAGATCGAATAAAAATCATGTGCTTTCGATCGCAGATGAAAGAAGAATTTATCCTGCGTCTCCTGCTGAGTGGTTCGAACGGAGGCAGATAATAACCTATAATTATCCATACAGGAGTCGGAGAAAACAGTAAACGGGTGGCGGGTGCCGGGGGTGAGACGAGGAGGCGCTCGTTATACACTCACCACTTTTTAAATAAACGTCGAGGGACGCCCTTCGATCCCGGTCGCGATGAAATCTGTAGGTATAACAGGTTAATGTCATATTGTTTATCGAGTCGTCGTAGTCTCCTTTGAATTATGTACCGACCTTCACAGGATAATTTGCGCTGGATTAAAAAATGTAAATTTACCAGAGAGCTTCGGGGGTCTGCTTCTGAAATTCTTGGAGGTTGTATGTTGGTGCAAAGAATTTCTTCGAAGAGATGAAACGAGGCATAACTTTGAGATCGGATTTCTACGCGGAAAAGGTAACGCTCTGGGCACTGTTGTTTTGCGAGGCAACATATTTCGAAGTAAAACGAAAATATCGTTTAGAATTTACTGAATCCTTTGCCTCGCGTCCTACTGTGATCATAGAGAATTGTGGCGTCTTTATTGTGATTTCTTGTGAAGTCATTACGTTTTGGAACCTGTGAGAATGTTGAATTCTTGAAATTGATTTTTGTGAAACTTTTCGCACTTCTCCAATAACAATCGTATTTGAACGAACGCATCAATATATTCCAGGCCACCCTGTCCTCTCCGATCTTTGTTCCTCTCATCGACTAGTCTTTCCTCGTTCCTTGCCTCCTCTCATTTTACTCCACCGTCGAGCTGCCCTCGTCATCGTGTCGCCGTCATGCGGGTGCGGCGGCACGTAATAATTAACGAGACGCACAATTTATTACGCCCCCTCACTTCCTGGTCCCCTCGTGGAAGAATCGGAGCAGGAAGAGAAAAGACAATGTCATGCAAGAGATGCTTAAACAACGAGCAGAAAGCATCCTAAGTCGGACACGCTTCTCGCAGGCATTGGTGCCATCCTCTCTGATTTTTCGTTCATCTCCACGTCCTTCGAAGAATTATTATTTAAAAGAAAATCTTGCGAGGCTCGCGCCACTGTATCCGCTAGGGCCTTCCTTCGACCACTAAGGTGCGTTCGAGACGCCTCGCGGTAACTGCGACCTTCCTCGAGTCACCGATGCGAAGAATATTTCCCCGCGGAGACAAAGGCTCGTCGCGGTGGCCTCCCCCGCAGGGAGGAAAGAGTTTTTGACACGAACAAGACGTTTCGACACGCGCATCCGCGTACAGACGCGGGCGACGATCGCGTTGCCGCGTACTCGCTGGATCCGGGAGGGAAACATCCAAGCGGGTGACGAAGGTCGATCAACCGATAGATAAAGTGTTGGGCGTTTAGCAAAAACAATGAGTCCTCCTCGTCGGAACTGGCTCGAACCGTGCGTATACGTGAGCGCGTAGTAAGAAAACCGGAACTACGGGCCGGCGCGCCGGATGTTGCAAGGGCCCCCGGACAGGACAGGTCCGGGACCACGGGCGGAACGAGCCGTGGAACACGATTTCGTATATGAGCGTCCGCGAGTCGGGAATCGAAAACTTTTCTGTGCCACCAATCGTCGATCTGACGCCGAGCAATTAGATGATTCATTGGGAATAACCTGGGTGCAATCGATAACGACGCCTTCGATTCGACGAAGTGAGGGAGCGATTTGAAATTTCTAGAATTCCAGCCTAAGCCATTGACACCTTCTGAAAGCCGTGACCACCTACCTAGATTTTTCTGCCCTCCCTATATCTCTCACCCATGTGTACGCAGTTCCGCAATCGCGCGGTCACTCGTGCAGCGACAGCAAAAGCGACCAAGTATTGGCGTTGCTCGTGTGGCCGTCAATGTAAAGGGAAAAACCCGATCGGAAACCCACCTTACGACGATACCGGTTAATAATATTACGAATCGTGGAACGAGATGTCGGCAACCTTTTTTAATGTGTTATCGGGCCCGATGGGAAGTCCATTTTGCGGATAAAAATGCGAATAGCCGAGCTGCGGGGTTGAACCGTTAAAACCCGATAGGTCGATCGCAGTTTCGTATTGGTCACGCGTTTCGACCCCTCGCGGAAGCGGTCGGCTCACTGCTTATTAACTCATTAGCATAGCGCGTAGAAAAATAATTATCGACGCATTTTGCGGCGATAGTAAACGCGTAGATTAGAAGATGCCAATTACGCGAGGGAATCGAAAAAGACGTGTCTTTGAGCGTGTGAACCGATTAGATAGCGGAATGCTAGAATCGGAGTGAACGGTTATTGATGTCATAAATGCGTCTATTATAGACCACTTTGCGGCCGCAAAGTGTATGCTTCGATATTTCGATACAATTTGGTCGGAACGTTGAAAGTACATTCCCGTTATCGTCCATAGAGATCTCTTTATTTCCAATTTTTAATAATGATCCGGTTACAGGGTATATTTCTGCCCGATTTACCGCAATTATCGAGATCGTCAAACATGTAGCCCGAGCGAGCTCTAATCGTAAGCCAATTACATATCAGGGAGGAGAGTGGCGTCCCGAAGACTGGCAGTGAGGCACGATTAAGCGAATCTACCGGAGTTAACGTGGCTTGTGTAGTTTTTCATTTCTCATTGTGTAGTTGGTCGCAATGTGCGACGTCTCGGTATGCTCGGTTCTCACAGAGAATCCTCGGTCCCGTCGACAAAAAGCCACGCTGCCGGTACGCACTACGGGGCACTTACTCCCGGAATGCTCCGAAACGGGGGGGCTCGTTTTACGAGTGCTCGCAATTCCCCTGCTGGTTGAATAAAAAAACAATTCTGGTCCTTCCATCTTGACGAATCAGCTTCTTCGGTAGGAGCGCGCCACGCGCGCGGATCGCATCTCAGAACACTCGACAACAAGTGCTCCAATAGACGGACAACGGTCGAGCGGCATGTCTAAAGGGTTGCCTGAGGTCTCAACTGGAGGAGAATCGAAAGAGTGGATCAGCGGAAGGAACGATGTGTCTGAATCGACCTTCGCGCGCCCGCGTGTGAAGCAGGTCGAATAAACTCTCGGGTAGCGAAGACTATTGCTGTACACCGATGCGTCTGTTCGACGGGTGCTCTAACGATATCTGGGTCTAGTTAACTTGAGCGCGCGGTACATTTCAGATTCGTCAGCCGAGCGTAATTAATACTGAGTAATTAATGTATTTAGCGCAACGGTACTTCGACTGATCCGGCATGAGTATTCGACTTATCAACACGCACGAAAAACCTACAATACATTTGATACAAGGCGTTATGATATTAATGTTTGAGAAAAATTATTATTTCGACGTGAGCGAGTGTGGGACTAATTTTTGTAACAGTCTCTAGGGAACGGTGTCTTCCGCAGAGGAGCGGAGCATGTGTTTTCGTGTTCCTCGGCCAGATGCAGAAGAAAAGTATGCCGACCCTAAACATCTTGTTCAGGGACTCGGAAGGGCCTCGAGAAAGGGTCGTGTTTCTGCCTGCGCAAAAAGAGCCGCGAAATCACACGACGGGGCACTTACGTTGGGCTGATTTCATGGATCTATACTATAAAAAGTTGTGAATGTATATTTAAGATTCCACAACGCTATAGTTGGGTGACTTAAAGTCACAGACGCAAATTATGAAGACTAACGATAGTTCTACGTATTAAACCGTTATGAAATAAACGCGAAAGCAAATTATGAAATCGTTCCGTAATCAATCGGGTTAAGGTTCAGGGTTTAAGACAGAAACCGTACTAATCTAGCTAATCCATCTACGATAAATTCGTGGTGAACTACTATACGAATGTCTTGAGAAGAGAATATGCGGCGAACCCTATCAAAGGTTATAATAATTTCAACGGAGATCCTGGATTAACGTGAGTAGAAGTCCCGCTAAAGAAAACACGTGATCGAATTAACTTTGGTCGCCGTTCCTTCACAGGTCGATAGGTCTGTTTATCTACGGCAGAAGAGTAGCTATTCATAGATGTGAGAGTAATTACGGATTAGGCATTAAGAATAATCGTGGATTAAGAACGCCCTCTCGACGGGTCCATTAGAGCTGCCACGCAAGGACACACGTGGCCCAGCTGTTAATAAGTGCACGAGGCGATCGTTTTGTTCTCGTTTTCACGAAACGGTTTTACGTCATGCCACGTAGGACCCGGCCTCGGATGGCAGGAGTTTTGTTCCCCTCGTTTGCTTTATTAAGCTTACTGCCGTCGTTGCTTTTTGCACTCTCCCACAGTGTTTTCTGGAAACTTATTAACCAGGGTTCTCTCGTTACCGGTTAACTAGTCTGTCGCCGTAGGCTAACCTTTGCAATTTTTTCATTCAACCTAAACTTATCTATTCTTTCAGCGGTCGACAAAAGGAAGTATTACAACGGATTCTAAGGTTCCCAATATTGCAAACACTCCTTGCTTCGGTGATTTTCCCAGCATTGAGATTGATTTCGACTCACCTGTTGTGGTGCACTGTCGGCGGGAGAGAAACTGGAGAGGGCAGTTAAGGGCGCTAGAGAGGCGCAGGAGGATGCTCTGGAGGGCGGCGGCGTGTGACCGGGGGTTGGACTTCCGCTTCCGCAACTGCTCGCACCCCCGCTGGAAGCGAGGCTCACGCTGTCCGCTCGCCCTCTCCATGGCGAGACCGACACGTGTTTCAGCATTCCTCTCTGATCTTACCTGGAAACGACAGCCATAAACGTCGGTCAAACGTCCAACTCTTGCGAAGTCAAGCAAACGCGAAAGCCATTCCACTGTCTTAGCGTAGGTACGGTGTTAAAATAAATAAGAAAATTCTTCCACCGCATATTGCACTCGCGCAACTCGCAAATCACTATAGTCCAGAGAATCGAAAGTACGAAATTTCGCAATTGTTCTATTACGAGAGCCGCCTTCCGGACGTAGTCAATTAATTTCAGCGAGACAACAGTTTCACGCGAATAGATATTCTCACGGCATATACGGCGATATGATAATTCAGCTATCAGCCGCGGCAGGAAGCGCAACGTGGCGAGAGGAAAACTATGTTATTATGTCTGAATCGCGTTCGTATTCGCAGTGCCGAAAGCATGTTATTATTCTCTTACGAACGGAATATCGGCGATACGAAGAAAATTTCCGTAGAAAGCAGGACCAATTATTTTATCCGACTGTAAACTTCTCGGAAATTATTAAGGTTATTCGCTCTAATGGCGTCGCCAAAATATAATTGTCCTAGACGCTGAAGTGGTACCTATTAATGAGGCTGATTAACGACCCGTTAACGTGGAAAGTTTGGGCGGTGAAGAGGGATCAATGGGGGTGAAGTCGCGACGGGAAATCGTCGAGAGGAGACGAGGCAAGAAAGAAAAAGACACAAGAAGAGTTTAGTCGAATCCGTGTAATTTCATGTAAAGAAGCGAAACCGGTAAAATGTCGTTTGTCCGGTGAGGTTCACGCGCGCGTAGAAAAGCGAGGAAAGCCCTGCTGAGAGTAACGTAAACATCTAAATGCGCACAGCTGCATGCCAGAACCTCCCAACCTTAAACATTCGCCGTGCGTAGCGAAGACAAGTGCACGTACCGAGGGGTTTCTTGCGCCTTAACAAGAGCGATCGTGAGACTTGTAGGCACTCGATGAAAGTTCGCGGAAAGCAGGGAACTTTTATCCTCTGTTAATTTACCTGGTGCGACATTCCGTCGCACTTGTGTCCAATTAATGCTCGCTCAAAATGCGTTACGGCGAGGTTAATTTAATTTGCGCGAAATTCGTGTAAATTAAATTAAAAGAGTCAATAAATTAAAAATTATCACGAGCGTTGCTACATTCAGCGATATGGAGGCTGGCTAAAAACGGAGCGCATCGCGCGCGTGCGAAGGATGCGCCGATAAGGGTATCAAGAGGGTGGGTAAACACGAGTGTAAACAGTGATACCGTGATACTTACTTTTGCAATTGGACGGTAAAAATCCTCCACAGTCTGAATCCTCCTCGGACCACCCACGGATTGGCGTCAATGCGCGGAAAACATGTTTGCAACGAGACAAACAGCCGGCATTCGACGCCTACTAATCCACTCTCGGCACGATTTACGAACGCCACGGATATCAGCTCTCAATTAATTTCCGAAATGGGCGCGATAGTGCAATTAGCCGACAAAATGTCACCAATCACCGTCCGTCATTGGCAAGGAGCAGTCTCGTTTCGTGATGTCCTTCGCCGAAGGCGCACGACGCGTTCCAAAGGTAAAGGTACGACGTGAGAATTTCCTTGCACATTCCACGTGACGAGCTTCACTGAATCATCGTGGGGTTCACTGAATCTTTCGCACCGCGCGCGCAAAAAGTTTTGCAATTCCACTGCTTCTTACACGCTCGCCGCACCGCGATCGTTTCTTTCGCGTATTTTCAATGCACCACGATATCGTTCAATAGATGGGTCAAAACAAATTTTTCACCGATGTTTCTCAAGAACCGAGATACACGGGGACGCGCGACGAAGTTGAGCCGTTCCGAGTTGCGCGTCGACTGCACCACGATGCGCACGCCTCGAGCGTCACGCTACGACTGAGGTTAGAGTGTAAAGCACCCGAGTAAGTCGGCGTAGTAAGAGCAGCCCATTGGCTGAGGAAAGAGAATGACCTTCCTATATAGTACGGGAGACACGCTGCTGCCGGGCATACGGGCGAGGATGGTGAACGAGGATGCGTGTGTGCGTGCGATTCGGAGAGTGTGTGCAATTGCGGGGGCGTCGGTGGAGGGGCTGCAGGAACGAATAAGAGAAGGACGTACGTCCGCGTTGAAGAAGAGGCTCGGAACGATTGCCTCGTCCCTTTTGTCATTCGCCGACCCTTCCGCAGACGCTCCTACGAAGACCAGCATCTACGTTACGTCGGAGTGGAATCGTTTTAGCAGACAAATGATGTGTTCACGAGCGATCGATGGGGTAACGCATCGACTTGGGATCGAAATCCATTTTGATGGTATAATCGAGATTCTTTCCGAAAGAGACAAAACATATTTTCGGCCAGATCGATAACTTCCTTTGCCACGACAACCTTAACGAAGAAGAAGAGCAAAACAAACATCGAACTGAGGTAACGTGTCTCCAGTTTTATGCAGCGCCGCATTTCTATAGCTAGAGGTGTCATATAAATATCACTCGTTAAGTCTGACGAGCAAAGAAATTCAAATCACCACTGCGATCGTTACCGGCAGGCACGTCCGGCAATTTCATTTTCTATTACCTATTCCAAGCACAGGAGCTACGGTAGAAGGACGGCGACGGACAGGAGTAGATGAACGAGAAAGGGGCCGAGGAGGAAAGACGGATGAGGCATATGGCGCGGAGGAATCGACGAGGTAAGCGAAGCCTTAAAAGACCATTACGTGAGAGTTGTGGCGCGTGCTCGTTAACACCATCGTTGATGCGACTTCGATTTAGCTTTCAGGACGCGCGGGTTTCGATTTCGTGTTCGACAGGACCATACACGATTCGTCCGTTGTTCACGGAGAGGAGTAAGCGACGTGGTTACGAATGAAAACAGAAGTAAAACGAACGAAACGTCCTACGTGATCATGCGGACGCGTGAATGCATGGGCGTCCATTCTACACGATCTCGTGAGAGAAAGAAGGGTTGCGGTTGCCTCCGTAGATCGGAGAAAGTGAAAGACACGCGTGGGAGGAGAGCCGAGAGCGCGCCAACTGCCTGATTCTTTTCTAATTCAGTTAATATGCCCGCCCGCAGAGCATAACGAAATCAGCCGGGGCGCGCGCGCTCTCGAGCCCAAAGCTTCACTCGGTGGATGGCTCAATACACTCGCCGAATAATCACGCGCTTCAATGCAGACCTTATCCGCGGATCGGAGAGGAACCTGGGAAAGAGAGAGAAAAGGGAGAGCACGCCCGTGAGAAATGAACTCTGTCAGGTGCGACGTTAGTTCCAGTGGATTTTACTTGGCCGCGCGAGCTGATTTTTCATTCGATTACGGAGTCAATCGCAGCGCGCGATGCTACGGTAGACGATATCTTAGCGCTTCTAAAAAGATTGCTGGAAGAAGTACGCTTTCATGAACTACCGGCGTAAGTTTTATTGTTCCGAACCATATAAGAACGCCAGGCCTTTTCTTCCTGATTCCTAAAATATGCCAGACGAGCGAGTGCATTCCTCGAGCGCCGACAGGAATATTATCGGATGATGCACGCAGGGTTCTCGAATCGGAGAGAGGCGCTCGTTGTTCTATCCGGTGAATCCGGACTGGGTAATATCAAGGTAGGATTTATTATCCGGCAGGTGGTATAAATCCTACTACGAGCTAGCCGGTAGATTACAATTACCGACTTTCATGCCGGAAAGAAAAATGGACTGGGATGACTATAATGGCACCTCGTTGGTTCTCATAATTCTCATGTTAAGCAAATCCTTAATCGTTCCTCGACCTCGAACCACTGAGCATCTCTCTGCGCCGTTGTAGGTGGTCGCAGATACAACTCTCCAGGGGAATAGTGAAGAGTGACGTCAAGAGATGGAAACGAGAACCCTGAAGTATTTCAACCAAACTTTCATGGCTTCCGACGCGAAGCTCTTGCTCTCGATCAAGCACTTTTCAGGCGTTACCTTTCAATGAGAAGGTTGAAAGAGAATATTCGATTAGACACTTACCCTAATACAGGTCGCGCGCCAGTGAAATTTTAGGCTGAACCTATGATATCCGATAAAGAACGTTGGACGAGAACAATTTTTTTTTAGTATTCCAATGAAATTCTCATGATTTTTATGCCGTTGGTTCGAAGTATCCGAGCCGCGCCCTCTATTATCGCACCAATTGAAGTACAACGATCGAGTCATCATCGCGCATACCTGAACGCGCGCGTGCATTTTCTCGCGTGGTTTAGTGCACCGAGCAATTTCTCCTCCACCTATCGGGACGAGGTCGAGGACCGTGGAGCTCGCAGAAAAACGATCTCGATCTAACGTCAGGCGGCGACGGCAGCGGGCGCAAGAAACCTGAAAGTTCTCTAGTGCCGATCCCGCCCCTGAATGCAACTGCGCTTCGTGGTCCGCGTCGCGGTGGCCAACGATGGCAACGTGAAAGTTCCGCGGCCTCAACGACGCGTGATATCACGATTTACCCGTGCTGCACGCGTGTCTTTTGTCGCGAACAAGGAGGCTCCTGTGAGTGGGGCCATTCGGAGCCGCCTTCGCTCCATGGGGGTCTGGCTCCGTTCAAGACGATCTCGAGGAGAAAATTGAATTAGAACGGCGAACGAGATTGCAACGTTCGTGCAGCTGCAATCGACAGATAAGCCGCGAAGAAGAGCTCCGCTCGTAAGAACGGACCCTTCTACCCTCTGTGAATCTCTCAGTTTCGCGGATCTTTGCGAGGAACAAACGTAATCCACATTGAAATCGAAAAGTCAGTGGAGCATGCGCGAATAAGAAGGAACGGTAGATGGTAGAGTTATACTTTCTGCGGGCGGCATGCTGAATTCATTCATCCACCTAGCTCCCGATGCATCGACGAAGCACGATGTAGATATACATCTACGGGTAGGATCCTTTCCACGGTGTTGGCTCGAGGACCCTGGACGAAGCGTCGTCGGACGGAACCACGGTGGTCAGCTACTTTATCTTCATGGGCACGGCTTGCACGGTTATAGTATGCGCACGACGCTATGGGAGTTTGGCAGCCGCGGTCCAGCTTGCCCGGTCTCATGGTGTTGCGTTACTTTCCCACAGGCGGGTCTCTTCCTTCGTGTGCAATTCTTTCGAGGCGTGCATGACGTACACCCACCGTGGCGCATCCACGCACACAGGCACAACGTTACACCCGGCCTGAGCGTACGTGTATCTGCGCGCGCGAGTGTTTGGTTGCGTGAGAGAGGTGAAAAGAGGTAGGAGGGGTGAGAAAGGGACGGTAGAACGAGAGAGGCACGCATCTCACCTTGCAAGGCGAACCTGTTCGTCAGGCACCGAAACCGAAGATCGCCGTAACCGAGTGTTACGACCTGAAATAATTTCCTCTCTCCGGGGAATCTTTAAATTTCAGCCTGCCCGCTCGACGGAAGTCAATGCGCCGTGGAGACGGAAGGAAAGATGCGCGGAGTGTTCCCTCGAAGTAACTTCGAAATTCTTTTATCGGATTGGTGTACTGTATGCGATAAAATACACTTCGTCGTTGGACGAGTTGCACTTCGAAGGGACAAATGAATAGAAGGCAAAATTGCATTAAAATGCAGCTGTCTGCCCTTTGGACCCTCGCGGACGTTCTTCGACCGCGGTACCTTCGCCGTAATCCAGTTTCTCCGTTCACGAAGAAGTCTGCCTTTCTGGTTTCCATATCCGGTCGCGTTTCCTTGTCCCCCTCTGTTTCGAATACGTATCGTGAAAATGCTTCGAGTAACAACGCAAGACTCCAAACTGCGCATCTCGATCCTCGTGACTCTCACGTTGTTCTATCTCAAGTTACTCGAGACTGGTTGATAACAGCAAACTGCACTATCTTTAGGTGGCGCTTGATTAAACGGAGAAGCGTTACGGCGCGAGAAGATAAGATTCGCCAGTCTCAAAAGTCGTGCCCTCTTTGTCGCCACGTGAACGGCAGAAGAGAAAATAAGTCGCGGACTGAGATCCAGTCTTATTCCAGTTAGTTGGCCGAAGATAAGCTGACGTAGGTTAAACACAACGTCCGAGAAACGTCGTAAATTGAATAAATGTAGCTTTGAGAAGGACGCGTTTTACACCCACTTGTATATTTGTCCTTAGTCCTATGCGCGAACAGTGCCTTTTTTGTGAGAAGGAACCGAGGTCTGAGAAAGGTAACGGATTCTTGTGAAATGATCACTAACATCGCTAGATTCTAAAGTTCACACGCAACGCTTTATGAAATTGATGTGAGAAATATGCTAGCAGGCTCATCGTTCTGAAGGGCCAGGTGCAAGATTATTAGGATATAGGTCGTAAATATTTTTTTCATGCTGTATCTCGGATCTCAGAGTGTAGGGTAGATGAACAGTGCGGAACTGACGAAGATTCTTGAATCATGCGGCTGATGGTACATTCGATTATAACATCCTTAATACCAGATATCCGGTTATTAGGACGCTGCTGTCCTGCCTATTGTAATTTGGCATTTATGTAGACGGGAAAAAGATTTCCTTCAAGAAGACTTAACGAATGTATTCTATTTAACGTTAATTATCAGTATCGAAATAGTGCATCCAGCATATCAACCAGTTTCGATAATCGCACGACGAGCCCAGAGATCAATTGTCTCCTTATTGTTTATCGATGACGCAACGATTTAATTATATTGTAAGTTCCGCTGTGAGAGTTAAAATCGCTAGTTCAGGAGTGGCACTGCACATGTAGGTCAGCCCCTACATTCATACCGATCATTTACTTATATTACACGCTTCGTGAACTTGGGGATTTCTTAAGGCAGTTGACAGAGGCCAACGAGGGGCAACGAAGCACCAGCTGACGCGGTGTTTTTTGAAACAGGCCGGAAAGCTGAGTTCCCGAAAAATATTGAAATGTTAATTAAAACTGTCCAAGCGTATTTTTCGATACCCGCGCAATCTTGACTGCGGTCAAAATAATTTTCGGGCAAATCAATTCTTATTGACTCTCTTTAGGGCCCAGGTTGAGAAATACTATGACAATGATTAGACATATTAATTGTAAGTGGAATTTGTAGTAGGTCTTTATTTTTGATCGGTACATAAGATGCGTTACGATCCGACCAATGGAACGGGACACATATATATCTGAATATCGCATGACGACTAACTTATGACTAACCACGCGAAGACTAACTCATTCAGTAAACAATCCCGATCGCCCACCGGCAAGCATCTCGAACAATAGCTGTTCCAAGACATAAATCCTCTTCACATGCGGATCTATCATGGTCTCCGAGAAACGTATCGTATATCACGTTGATCTTTATAAATTTTCTGTTATATATCGCTCCATTACGTACGACGGCGGACGAAGTGGTTTTCCCGTAGGCGATGGTTTACCATCCGTCGATATTTTCTGCCAGACAAAGGGATTTCCCTACGTTGAATTTATATCGCGCTTTCGTGCGATCCGTAATTAAATATTTCCGGACGCTCCCATAGTTAATTACGCGCCTTTTCTCGTAGTTTCTAATGAGGAAGTCCGTTTTTGTGTTATCGGAGAAATTGTGTTAGCCCATTAAACCAGCCTCACGGGACTTGTCATAGAGATGAAGAATAAGGGAGCCTGCACGTGGCGCTGTCGTGCCGTGGCAACACCACACCCTTCGGTGCCTCGCCCTTACCAAGGTGTGGCCATCCATTGCACTTTCCACCCCTTCAAATGACGCGTGCAAACAGACGAGTCGTTAGTCCGTGTTTTCACGTGATAAACCACTTTGATATGATTACACGCGAAAGCATCGTTGATGACTGACGAGACCCACGCGAGACCACCTTCTTAAAACGCAATAATACGAGCTACCGAATATCTCTCGTAACTCGTGCCACTCTGAATTCCTCAAGGATTCGAACTCTGTGGGACATTTTCACTTTTTTCCGGAAACAAGCCAACACGTCCGTAATTGTGCGACCGCGATTTCGTGGCCAACAATGGAGGCCCGATTTGTTTTACGAGCTCCCTTAGCACATTTCCGGTACGACGCTACCGAGCTTAATTCTCATCTACTTCCGGCGGAAACTTTCCTACTAAAGCGTAACGAAAGAGATTTTAAAGTTTACTATATTCTAAATACAACCGGAGGTGGCAACGTTTAAGAGTATTGAAATTCTCTTGGTAGATCATTTCTCATTTCCATATGAAAGTGTAACAAAAAATTGATCTTACTCACCTGCTTTCCCATCTCCCAAAGATATCCGATGAAAGTGGCGAGTGGCGCGTCCTTAGTAATTACACAGAACAAGTAACCGGGCGTACCGCAGGCGCCGGTATCGAAATTCCCATTACTCTAATCGTGAGCAATTAAGTATCGTTTTACTCTCGTTTAGAGAGTGTCGAGATATCGGCGATTACTTACGAGGCGTGCATTTTAAGCTCGACTTCCTGTGACACAGATATATATCGAGGGAGTTGCAGGAGATTATTGCACAATTACCTGCCAGCGCTAGCAGACCTGTTGATAAACGTTTCGCGAATATTTCTCCGTCGCAAGAGATACGCATACCTCGGGTGGGTATCAGAATGTCGATACATACCTGGAAAAGTTTTCATTCCTTACGGTACGCATTATTTTATATTCTCACGTAGCATTGGAGCGCGTCTCATCGCGTGCGGATCTCCCAATCTGCAGAACAAATGCAGACGCTTCGATCCCGCTACGACGGGGAGCAACAACAGGAACGTACCGTTACTTCCGAAAGCAACAGCACGGTTCATATTTTCTCACTGGCACAATGCCATCAACCCACAAAATCGTCCCGGCGGGAAACCCGGTCTCGTTCGACAGCACGCTAGTCCGTGCCATTGTTGCACAACATTTCGATCTTGCCGGTCTCTTGCCCGCTTTATTCGTGTGTCCCCAGTGTAGCGCGTGGGTACACGACCAAGATAACGTAAGTGCGTAGACGCAATAGACGGGCCAGCCGCACAGCTAACGCAATTCCATGCCGACCCGCAGGCAGTGGAAGGAAATTGCAACAACGAGACTCCACGACGCGATATCGTTGGGACTTCCAGGCGATGCGATATCATGCGATCTCGGTAGCATCGAGCCGTTCTGTCCAAGAAATTGTAAACAATTTTTTTTCATACTTCGATACGTGCATGTAGCGCGCAGAAATTTATCGAAAATCGAACTTTGCCTTTCACGTACTCCTTGCGTGCTGTTGGTCACAAGCTAAAAAGGAAATTATTATTATCTCACGAGCATTTACTCAAGTGATTTCACGTCAGCAAACAGATCACCGCCGTTGCGCTCGCTACTTTCTTCATTTCAACGCACTTCTAGGGACATGTAATCATGGCTGCCTAGTTTCTAATTTATTCAACGACATAGTAGTGCCGCTTTTCCAGCGAACAGAGTTATTTATTATATGTGTATATTTACGTTATAAATTTCATCACGCGACTCATTCCGGTTGTTTCATCTTCGTGAAAACATATCACATAACTAGTATTGGGCAGTAAGCAAATTACGACGACAGAGGGAATGAATGCCGACTTATTGTTAGAAAATTCACTCCGTGAATTCCCTTTGTACGCAATCGGATTGCGTGACTTTCGGGAATTCTAAAGTCGATCGAAGCGGAAATCGATCCCTGGCATTGAGACTTCCGGGGCTCGGTTCTGCTGGCAGGTGACAGCTTCTCTTCTCTCTCCCTTCTGGTTTCTCTCCCCGTTGCTCTCCCTTCGAAAACTGGACTGCTTCGTGAGGTCATTCGGAGAAACAGGAAACGCGAGGGCTCTCTCGATGCGACGATCATGCCTTCGACGACGAGCGATTAAGGGGTTCGCGTGTAACGTCAGTCTAAGGATCTGCGTGATTACGCTAGACTAATTCGCCTAGAAATCATGCCATTCCACGACGCGTCACTCCACCACCATGTCCCACTAACCCCGTAAAATGATCTCGATTGAATTTCCCTCGACGACATCCCGATTCCGATGACGATGGAAACAGATTGGAAATCGATAGTAGGTACGTCTCTTCGCGTCCAACGAAACTCTCTACTCTCATCTTTTTAAACAATCAGCGATACTCATCGTCGACGATGGCAAAGACGAGGACGCGGGAAAGAGAGAACTTCCCACGCATGGGTCGACCGTCGACGGAGTGGTAATCAGGATTTTATGGGCATAGGATAGACTTGAAAATCTCACAGGCAGAGAACTGGACGGATTTAATGTGTGTCAACGGGTATTATGCAAAGCTCGATTATTTTTACGATCGGAGGACGATAGTGTGGAGGCAACGAGGAGGAGGAGGAGGGAGGAGACAGCGAAAGGAGGCACGACGCGTAACTATCGTCCTGCTAATTATTACCGATCGGTATCGAGCATTCCGCGTTCGCGCTCGTTCGTCCCGCGTAGTCCACGAGGCAGTGAAACACGTTCCCCGCATACCTATGAGAACCAATCGAAACGGCTAATTCCAGGATATGACGAAGGTGAGATCGAGTTTTCGCCGTGTTACGCAGTTCCGGTCGACGCAGCGGGCGCGCGGTCTCGCTCTCTCTCGTTAACTTGAAAATATCCAACCGGCTCTTTGTATGAATTAAGCGTATCCTGTGCGCACGGTGCCCAAGGGAAGAATAAAACGATACATACGCTTATCCGTAGCACCTCGCCGACGGAAAGGAAAGTCAAAGATTTTTATTTCTTAAACCGTTAATTCTTAGCGGGAATGAATTCTCCCTTGCGATTCTGGTTTGTCGAAACGAGATGTTGCTCCTCTCATCGAAACGCAATTTAAGTCGGCGAATGCTTTTTTGCTCAAGGGTGTTTCAATTTTTTTCCAAAATCCTGCTCCACCGTTAACCCGTGGGAACGCGGATATCGCGCCTTCATTAATCAACGTGACTGCGTTAGATATTCGTGCATCGATCTCGATTGCCGGGTATTACGAAACTCAGTCGATCGCCTTCGGTTGCAGCCGGAGGCATGATTGGTTTTTTGCAGCGACATTTTTGGTTTCGATTGGGAGCCCATCGTTGACAGCTCGAACGTCTGGAAACCCGAACTTCGAGATCGCTTCCCTAGCCCTTTCGACACCCATACCACGGAACTGGTAGCGCGTGACCGTCTCGTGTGACCTCGGTGAACCGTGACTCGTCTCATCGATCCCCCATTCTCCCTTCTCCATTCTCCTATCTTCCACATCCTCGAGGATGCCTCGTGGCACGTAGAAACCACGGGACTCCGATCCAAGCCCATTTCCGCGTTTTCGACTGCTCGTAAATCCGTCCACGACGTGGCACCTCGGGACCCCTATTACATTTTCCTCTTACCTCGTTCCTCCCAATTCGATGGGATCCCTCGCGCGCGCGTAGCCAAGCCGAACAAGTGCGCAGGGCTGATTTCTCCGCGCACGTGTCGTCATTGTCGTTTACAGTCCGCCTGTCTTTCGACGAGTTGTTACCGGCGACTCTCCCTCCGCTCGTTCGCTCGCTCACGTGTCTGGCGACTTCCTGCGTGGATTATAGAAGGATACACGTGGACGAATCGGAGAGTGTTTATCCATGCGGTGGATCGCCAGACAAACTCGTGACCAGTACTCCAATTTTCTTCTCGACAATCTCGTTACTCTCGGCGAATCGACGGAACAATTAAATTCTCGATCCGCGAAAGCCAACGTGACTACTTGGAACGTGTTCGCTCATCGATGCGATCCGGTCCTACCGGTGAAATCAGTCCCGTGGCCCGCATACACCGCCAAATGTAAATGCAAATACGCAAGCGACGCGACAGGGTAAGCCCGTGAGCGTCTCTCCTCGTGGGACATCTGACGCGAGATATCGTGGGAAGCGTCCTTCGCGTATAACGGCCTTTCCGAATCGCGTGAGAGCGCCAAATTAAGCCCTCGTGTGTCGCGTGTCCCGTGCCACCACGCCCGGCACGTTACAGTCACGTGGAGCTACGAAATTGGCTTTTGCGTATTCGTCCAATAAAGTGGACGACGATTTACTTATTGTCGTTCTGCAAACAGAATTGCGAAACGAGGCTTCTTCGTCTAGGTACTGCCACGCTGGCATCGTTAGAGGCACGCGTTGTCACCCGCCAGGATTTCTCCCTTCGAGTTTCCGAATTTATTTCTCCTCGTCTGGGTTCACCCGGAGGCCTCGTGGGGTCCCGGCGCCGCTCGACTCTCGTCGTTACGAGCATTCGTACCACCTCTGAGAAAGGAAAGCGGCCTCCTCTCTTTGTCGGAACGGCCCATTGTCTCCGGGGATGGATGGGAACAGAGTCGCTACTTCGAGCCACGAACGGAGGATCTTCGCGAGATTCATTCTCGAACGCAACTATGCGCGAATACGCGCGTTTACCTTTCAAAATTACGATGTCACTTGATTTTTTTTTTCGTCACCCGAGAGAGGATGTACCGTGGTAAAATTGCGCTACACGAGCGAGAGTGAAGATGCCACGATGCCTTTTGTAGAGACGATTGTCTCAACCCGTAGGATCGAGAGAGCTCATCGTTCGATAATTACATCCCACTCGATGCCAAAAGTGCGATTAATTTAATACCGATGAAACGTAGAAACGCCTTGCTTGCGTAATTCTTCGCTGGGAGAGATTCCTGAGGATTCGTGAAAACGACTTCGTCTGCACTCGTAACTCCTCCGACGGCGGCCTATCTCTTCTTTTAAGGTATTTACGAGCAACTTTTACCAGTTCGCGCGCAATTAGAACGCGGTCGGTCGGTGCGAAGTCCGCGGTTGTTAAAAACATAACCATTGAATGTTAATGAATCGGAAAGCAGGCCTCGCTCTATCTAAATTGCTAATCCGCGTCGTTGGGGGCACCGACGTTCCCTCGCCCCGACAGCGCTGTCAATGACAATTAAGAAGCGCGTTTCGATTCCACGTGACGGTTTTCTTTTTCTCTGAGCAATCGCGACGCTGAGCACGAAAAAGAAAAAAGAAATTCATTAGAAAAGTTCGATTCGTGCCTGAAGAAGCGGCGGATGAAAATTCGAATCGTCGGGCGTCAAGACGAGTAATATTCTTCTCAGGCGCGGTACACGACTTCCGCCTGAATTCTTGACAAGGTAGCGACCAAGAAACGGCATATCTCCCGTATAAGGCGTTCGCCTGCGTGTACCACGCGCGCTCGCAGACACGCTCTCGACCACTCGATAGCACTGCGGGAGAACGTGCGTGCGCGGATACGGGCTAACACGCGCAGGCCCCCGCGAGCGATAGAACCGGCGAGACTTCCGCCGCTCGGGGCGTCGACGTCGTCGAGCTTGAGCCAGAAGGTGTAGGAATCCGATTCGGTTGCAAAAAGTTGGCGCAGGTGGAATGTCCAACGGCGGCGGGGTAGAGCGTGGATATGGAATACTGGGAGACCAGCTGGGACAAGGTGAGTGGTGGAGAGTGCGACCTTGCTGAATGATAACGAGGTGGCACCTTACCGCAAGGAGACGATAAAATTTCGTGGCAGACGGGAAGATCGTATCCACGTTCGATGTACTCGCTAATTAAAACATTCGTTCTCTCCTAAGAATATACATAGTGGTAGACATCGACGACGTGTGCCATTCGCCGCGAGCAATTAGGGCCGCGTCTAATTAAACGACTCCTACGAGTAGATATCAATCTCCCATCGCGCCGGATAGAAATCGTCTTTCCGCCTATCCCGGGGTCGTGCAACCGAACGCCTCTATCGGGCGCGCGTGTGCATATGCATCGGTCGTCTGTCTATAAGGTGATTCTCTTCCCTTTCTCGCTCCTTCGCGCCGTGCACTCTCCCGCCTGCCGCCTTCTTTCCGTCGTAATACACGCGCTCGCTCGCGCCCCGTTCAACAGGCGTCGACGCGCGTTCACCAACACACCGGTGTCGATCCATTCTCGCGCATCCTGAGCTATGCGACCCGCATAGAGTCGCGTTTCCTGTGCGCTCGCTTCGTCGCTCATTGCTCCTTAGCCTGGCTCTCGATAGATGTGGGCATCACGCCCGTGTTTTTCGTACCCTCGTGAGTGAGTCTCCCTCCTCCCTCTCTTCTCGTCCGTTCTCTCGATCACCAACCTACATCTTCGATCGTCCGAGTGTCGTCACGTCCCGCGTGCGCACACTATCACCACACCCGAGGAAAGGAGAACCCCGGTGTGTCGTAAGCGCCGCTCGTTGGTCACTGCACTTCCGTCCCACAGCTCGATGCATTATTGCATTTATAAGTTTATCACGGGCGATTCTACGCACGAGGTATGCGCAAGCCTACTTCACAATTGTCGAGGATAAGCGAGTGGAGAGAAGCGAGTAGGAAGCTTTGCCATGGATGTAATTATTTGAACATTGGGGTTAACATTTTGACTGCCATGATGGTCGTATATGGCCCGCCACGGTTTCTCCTGTGGCACCACAGTGGTGCATTAAAAACATGATTACACACCACAGTGGTAATCATTAAAAAAATGATTACACACCACAGTGGTAATCTTTAAAGAAATTATTACACTAATTGCAATTTACGGCGCTTTAAACGATCATGTGTTAACAAAAAAGAGCACAAAAGAGTGCAAAGTGTGGGGCCATGGACCTCCATGGAAAATCGGCGTGGCAGTCAAAGTACTAACAGGGTGGTATTACACGCGACGTTGGACATTTCCGAAAATTTGATGGAGATTAAGATTTCCCAAGAGGGAAATTACTATCGAACAAAATGTTCGTTCGTCGCATGACGCGGTACTCGAGTTTCGTAGCTGCGGAATGCGCGTGCGCGATTGCGCACCACAACGAAATCGAATCTCTGGTGGCACGTGATATTACGCCACGCGTGAATATCGATCGGGCCAATCGAGCGGTGTTGCCCAATCCACGGGTCGCTCTTGCTCGCGCAGGTGCCCGAGATGGAGAGACGTGGGTGCCACCGTTTCTCCTCGTGGGCGTTTCGAAGGCTTGAAATCAGCGGTCCTTTTTCTTCACCTTTCGGAAAGACGTCGAGCTTTTCGTTTCGAGTGAGGCCACGGCCCGCCTACGCCGTACTTGTGAACAGCTGCACGAGAGCTCGATGAAAAATTGATTCCTTTCCCGCGTAGGACGACTGCGAGACGACGACGGTGGTTGCACGCGCGGCTTCGGCGTAACGACAGATCGCTATTATCCAATCTCTCCTTTTCTGCCGTATCCTACTGATCGCATGTCCCTTCCTCTGCTATTTCACTTTTCTCGTTTTAACCGTGTCGACTCGTCTCTTCGTCTTCTCGAACATTCCACGAGATCTTTGGAAGAAGCTTTATCACGACAATTTACATTGTTCTGAAAACGAAAGTGGCGTTCGCGCTTTACGGCGTTAGCTACTTTTGTATCACTGCCGCGTAGGTCACATATGCGAGTTATCTATCGAAAGGATCGTTGGTGCCATCTGCAGTAGCGTCTTGAAACATATCTTTCGAACGAGTAGTGCCATCTTATACAGAGCATAGGAGTTGCAGTCTGGTAGTAAGTATCGACCGTCGCGAAAAGGTGGCATCAACGGTCGGGCCTCCCTAGCACCATTGACTAAGTATAATAAGACTGCCCAACCCCGTGTATTGGCTACCCCTCCATTTGGGGTCAGCTGACCCCATTACCGGCCAATGCAGTGCACTGTTTTATCCTTTTTCTGTCGCTGCATTACCTTTAGCGACCCAATAAGCAGACTCCGTCTGAGTAGTCACTGTATTATCGATACATGCACTGTACAGCGTTGCCGTCTATTAATCGACAGCCTGGCTGAATGTGTGTGCGTACAATGTGCATGCTCTCACTTCATATTTGGCTAAGGAAGCGACTGTCCGAATAATTCTTTACTTTACAGGGTTAAGAATATGGCGATACGGTGTCATATGACAATGAAAAAAAGTATATAATGATTATTGTATAGTGGTAAATGATAGATATGCACATTTATTAACATTCTTTAAGCACACATATGGTTTAAACAAATCTATACACGATGATCGCTGTATATTGGACTAGTGTTTTTCTGCCAAACGCGAAATCTGTAATAACAATGTTACGGGCAAAAGTTTTAGTGTTCTTTATTACGAAAATTACTGCATGCGCGAATTTTTCTATTTTCGCAAATTTGTTCGAGAAACGACGGTGACCTTCGACTTTTTAAGTGGAATGCTGTTTTTTTACATATTATTGAAAGCGGTTGTTGAAACGGATTTAAACCCGTTTTATTATACATATAATCTTCAAGGGAAAGAGAAATATAGATATGATAGAAATAAGTCGGATATCCCCATGCGTATTTACAAGGAGGAGACACGGGAGGTTCCCTACCAATTGCACTGCATGTGAAACATCATAGTTGCTTGTGGTAACGAATTGTGATTAAGTGGGCCCTAGCTTTCGAGAAAATTGCAGTTGAATATTGCAAGTTTTCGGCCCAAATTCAAGATATGGAAACAAACGTACTGGCGGACTCGAGGCCCGCCAGCGCTCGAGAACGAAAGGCAGGAAAGAACAGGAGAGAATCGAATGTCTTTGTCTCGTCGATACGCGTTCCTCTGTTCCGTCGGATCAGTGCGTCTCCTTCTCGGCGATAAGTGCCTTTCTTTTCCGTCGAGAGAGGCGCGAGAAAGAGAGGAACGTATCGCTGAGAAAAAGACGCACTGGTCCGACGGGACAGAGAAACACGTATGGACGAGAGAAAGACAGTCGATTCTCTCTAAGCTCTCCTTGCTTTTCGCTGTCGAGCGCTTGGAAACTTCGACTACGAAGGGAGAAAGAATCGAGTGTCTTTCTCTCGCCGATACGCATCTCTCTGTCCCGTCGAATCAGTGCGTCTCCTTCTCGGCGATACGTGCCTCTCTTTCCCGCTCAGGGAGGCACGAGAAAGAGAAGAACGTATAGACAAGAAGGAGACGCACTGATCCAGCGGGATAGAGAGACGCGCATCGACGAGACAAAGACATTGGATTCTCTGTCGGTTTTTCAGCTTCTCCAAGCTTCTCGTTCTCGAGCCTCGGGTCCGGCATTGTGCCGTTGCCGCATCCTTAATTTATGCCAAAATATCGCAATATTAAACTGCAATTTTCTCGAAAACTAGGGTCCATCTAATCATAATTCGTTACTACGAGCATATGGGGGTACTGAACTAACAATAAGATATGTTTTAAGTTCAGTGCAATTAGTAGGGACCCTCCCGAGTCCTCCCCTTCTAAGTCATCCGAAGAATATCTTTGCGGACACACTCTTCTTCGCACACAGCACCCTAAATTATTCATCTTGGAAACCACAAAAAATAACGAATTCATACGCAAGAAACCAATCGCCGTAGACAGCAGCATTTGCCCAGGCCTGGCCTATGTTATCTCCAGCGGAGTCGGTCAAGTGTACAATGTATACATATACTCGTAGAATCCGATCCCGACACGGTCCCTTTGATGCAAGTTTACGAGTTTATGAATTATTCATATATCCTTTATAATTTTACTTTTTGGTACCTACACATTTTTTGAGCAAAATGACACCAAACATGATATAATTCGGACCATATTTATATTTAACTGCTTAATACTTAATTTACTACATAAATATAGTCCAAAATATATCACGTTTGGTCTCGTTTTGATCGGAAGAATCTCATTAATATGATATACACATTTTTCAACAAAAAGAATTGAAAATAAAAAAGTTTAAGCGTTGTTATTATTATAGCATTCGGCGCGCTACCATTTAAATGACTCCTTTCATTCTTATCTTGTATTCGCTGTCCTTTTCTTCGTTCGGCGAACTACAAAGAGGATCAGATTTCGATTCCCCTATTGCCATACTGTCACCTTTCGATTCCGAGTTAGGTGAGAGTGTGGCAGGTTTTACTGTACTGTGGCCAGGGGAGTCGATTTTGTTCCCTAACCTTCATATAGTAAACTTACAGTCTTATGTATACATATATTATGTACAAATTACACAATTGAACGGTCCCCATAATTTTGCAATTAATTTAATTCTTACGAATTAACTCCTAGAACCGTCTTTTTGGGATCTGTTATTTTTTTATAATACATTTAGGGATGTAGATTATTGAAAAATAAAGTCTACTTAATTCAAACATCATTTAAAATCCTACAAGTTACATGTGCATTACTTATGGAGATGATACGTAAGTTAAATCGTGGGGCATTCTTCCGCGGCTATTCCCGTTCCATCCTGTTCAGAGGATGACGGCAACACCGCATCTTTCGCTCGTCTAAAATTGACGGTAACGTCAAAATCTCTTTCGCCAAATTACCGACTATGTACCTTTTTGCTCTCTTAGTTCCACGGCGAGGAGCCAGCCATTGCAGATGGCGCGTTTTCCCGTGCGAGACAGGGTGGTTAATAAATCCCATATGATGGGGAGTCTTATTATACTCAGTCAACGTTGTATCCTTAGTCAATGCTAGCACCAGCACCAGCTAGCACACAAGCGCTCCTATTATGCAATCTCTCCTCGATTAACCACACAAGAAATCCTTCCCAGAGCACAGTTTCAATAATTTCCTTTTAGATGGTGCCAGAGGTAGCTGTCGAGCGTCCTTTCGTGAATTCACGCCATCAGTCGGCCACGAGGGCTACCAACGAAGTAATCGAGTGATCGGTTCATGGGAAATATCTTCGTAGGTTTCTGATTTGACGAACGACGATGCATGCCGCTGCAAAGTTACGTTTGTGTGTGTGGCGTGAATTTTCACAGGTGGTGATTTCGGTGCTCGACTAAGCCACGAGGTGCGCGGACCATAGCTTGGCAGCCAAAAAAGCAGAGAGACGCGGAAACTCGAGGCGCCTTGATCGCGGGGCGTATCCCAAAATCAAGAGGAAACTGGTGGAAACACGGCCGTGGCAGATCCTCGGTCGAACGTCTTCTTTCCGAGGGCGCATTGCGTCGCATTTCGTACCATTTCGTGAGGGAGGAGATTACGAAAGCGGACGGGAGAATCGGGAAGAACGGAGAAGGGAAGCGGAAAGGAGGCGAGGAAGAGCGAGAGAGTCCATCGGATCGGGGGAGAGTGATTTGACAAGCAGACCACTGTGAGCTAATCCGGTACTCTGCGATGAAGACACGCTTTGTGACGTTTCTCCCGTAGGACTCGGCTCTAGAGCGCATCGGACGTCCCATTCGAGAACGCGATCGGAGCTTCGGGTATTGTCGACGATTCTTTCAGCGCGAGAGCTTTTGCCAATGTGCAACTCGGCCGACGCCTCTTACATACAAAAGCTAGGTTATCTGCAGCTCGGGGATGAGTTCACCGACGCCGGCGGAGGGTCAGGGACTGGTAGGGTCACAGGGTCGAGACCCGAAGCCCAAGTGCCCGTGTCCAGGACCGTGGGCGCCAGAAACGAGGGCAAGACGTCAGGTAGATCGATAGGCGCGATCGAGAGCTTCATCGAGGGAAACGCCTCTGACAGTTGCAGACAGGCGTCATCTACCGATTACAAACTTTATGAGCGCGAGAATATAATAGCCGCTTCAAGGTTCGCCACTCCGAAGCCTGTCGAACAAATCAGTGCCCAACATCAGCAACAACAGCACGGTCAAGGACGTACTGGTAATCAGCAAGCACCTGTATACGAGAATATCGATTACTATCCCCAACAAGCACAGTCCCATCCTCCGTACTATCATCCGGTTGAAAACAGAAAGAGTCCTAGAAGTAGTCCACGAGGGTCATTGGCGGGAGAATCGTACGAGGCTAGCTTTAGAAAGGCACAGCCGCAAGTACCTACCGGAGGACGTTACCAAACCTCGTCGCCGGCGAAGGAACTTCCTCCCTATGAAGCTCCACCGGTGTACGAAAACATTCAAGAAGTTCATTTTACTGAAAATATGCAAAACAAACCAGGTCCACAGGTTCCGCCGAACTATTACCATCCTACTAGTATTAATGGAGGGGACTATGTTGTTATGACTGGTAAAGTAGGTCAAACGCAACCACAAAGAGGAATGACGCAAAGTTTTTCTTATGCTCAGCAAAGGACAGGAAACACTCGTGCCCAGAGTTACGACAGTTCCAATTTGCAACGATCCGTAGATTCCTCCACGTCGAGATACTTGCAAGGAACATCCACAGCCTCGGATCATCAAGCTGGTAGAAGTGCTTATGTTCCACCATCCGAATTACAAACTCCAACCAGAAATTTTGGTTATAATGTAGATCAACAGCAGCAACAGGTGTCTAGGTCTGGGCTTCCCTATCACAGTGAGTCTCCTCCTATACGGCTCCCACCAGAACCGCATCATTATCGTGCTTCTCTGGATGGTAATTTGAGCAACCGTCAGGGATATGGTGCTTCAAATCAAACTGATGCTAATGCGCAACAAACTCAATTTCGTCAGGATAACTCTCAAGGTTACAAGCAATACGTGGAAGCAACAAATAGAACTTCAAATGCAAATTTTATTCCAGATACTCAATCTAGAAACTCACCTGTGTATGGTATTCGTTCTGGGGAGCAGGCACCATCAAGAAATTCACCGTGTTATTCTCCCAGTCGTGGTATACCGCAGAACGAACGAAATTATCCGCATCAAGAAAATCGTTCCGAATTTCCTGCAAGAAATTCTCCAATTTACTCATCGAATCGTTCAACCGAACCTTTACGATTAGGGACACTTCCAAACGATAGAAATTTCATGCAAGATTCGTCAGACTCAAATGCTATAAGAAGTTCACCCTTGTACTCCCCGAGTCGCAGTGACCCTGCCAGGACTATTATACCAAATAATAATGGAATCCGCAATTCTCCAAAGTCGAGTCCTACACATGGCCAAATGCCTCCCGATACTACTTCGCAGTGTGCGAATAATTCACCACGGCATTTGCCATCGTTTTCTTCAAATAATACCATTGGAAGCCCTGTACGTGGTCAAGTACAAGCCCCAGTCACTAGTGCATCAACAGCATCAGGTGAATCCGATTCTATTATCCATGGTCCCAGGATTACAAGTTTACCACCTGGGGTGACCAGTGGTGTAGCTGGCCCGGTCTTTTTAAGCGCCGGTGTGCCAGTCCTACAGAGATCATCTGATTTTCCACCAGAAGAACGAAAGTCTGTTAGTCCGCCGATAAAGCCAACTGCTGGAAAGGGATTATTGCCGTATAATATTATACCACCCAGGCCCTCTGTGAGTACTTCATGGGAAAGTCTTTAAAATCTATTGCACGATTACAAGTAAAATTCTCATTAAGATAATAGTAAATTAAATTTATTATTTAAAGCAGTCATTCATTAATTGGAAACGACACTTGTTTGGGTTAAACTGTACATTCTTAATGTACACAATCTGAAACAAGGAACATCCAAAGGTCCATTTAATTATCATTGAAAACAGTGATTCCATCGCATGCCTAACTGAATTATGAAAAAATTTGGATTGTTATTTGAGTGAATACGATGATTAGGTTTTTCCGCTCGTGCAAGAGCAGCAAACAAATATTTTAAGGTATTTCGCGATTGAGTCATCCTTTCTCTGGAATGGCAATGAATCAGAGGTTGTAAACTAGTCGTCCTGTAGGGTATGACGATTCACGTTTCTTCGGCAGTATTCCTTAGCAATGATGGTCCATCGTATCTCAATTATTTGCGATTATATATTGTACTTGTAGATGTAAACCGTAAATTGTGTTTCAGGGTCCTACCGAGGCCGAGAGAAAGATAGAGGAATTGACAAGACAGCTGGAGGAGGAAATGGAAAAGCAAGAGGAGGAAGGAGAATACTTCGGTAAGATACCTACGCATATCCCAATCTAATCGTTAACGCGGGAAAATTAGTAGACACATTTATCACTCTTCGTGGACGATTTCGAACGTTAATTATCAATATGAAGTAGTTCTCTCATAGAACCGTTGTTGATAGAAGTTATTTAAGCGGCTTCCGAGTTAATGCTACGCCGTGATTCTCCATTTTGGGAGTATAATGATCGCGGAATGAATTGAAACGGAGAGAGACGATTGTGCGGAATCGGCACGTTAAGACAATTAGACGGAATGGAACGTGAGCCCAATTCGCAAGTTTTTCCCGAAAGGTGAAAAAACGGGGAGTGCAGTCCCTGTACCAATTCCCACGGCACGAGTTCTCCCGGTAGACCGGTTTCGAGAAAAAGCGGAGTCGAGTTTCGGAGTGCGCGGCGAAGCTCTTTAATGCGACATTTCGTTGACATTCATTGGCGCGGCCGTAGGTTGCCACCTACGTATCCTCGCACCTACGTGAGAGGAGACGTAAGGGTAAGGCGTCGTATAGGAAGCGGGGCCTACCGGAGGCCTCGACTACCGGACACGCGTATGTGGAGGCGAGCGAGACGCGATGCCTGGTGCATATACGCACGAGCTGCGTCGCCCCTCGGCCGTGCGCGCCTCGGGGCGCACTCTGGTACGAGCTATAAGGAATCGAGAAGACCGCGGTACGCACGGACAGGAACTTCGGCCGAGCGACCAATGTCAGTGGAGAGGCAGGCAGGCGGCTGGCGTTTAGGCTCACCTAATGCCGGCTCGTTCCTCGCATCCCTCTCTCACTCCCTCTCTCTTTCCCTCCACCGGGCCCTTCGCCTTTGTCCGTCGCGAATTCTATTCTTCGTGTAACGTCCTGTACGCGACGTTAGAGCGTCGCGGGCCAAGTCGCGCTCGACGCGGTAACTAATCTCGTTATAGATAGACCAGTCCGACTCGTTGGCGGATTCTAGTTCAGTCAGGACTGGTCTAGCGAAACGGAGCGGCGAAATCGAAAACGCCGAAGTGGCGCGTACTCGGGCCGCGCACTCCCAGCCCCGACGAACAATCGTTCTCTTTTCCCGGGGGAATAGAAATGAGAATGGCCAGGCCTGTATTGCCCGTTGACAGTTGTGAGTTGGAATTGGTGGTTCCACCTCTGTCCCTCCCGCGTCGCGGTGCACAACTCGTGTTATTCGGATAAATGCATGCCGTCGCCTTTGACAGTAGTCAAAGAGCCACGATAAAACGGATCGGTGCCCCATCGCGATACATTGGGGATGCGTATTTTTAAACGTTGTCAGTGGCACTCGTGTAGTTCACCGAGTTCGGCGAATCTGGCCCATCGCGCGTCCCGAGCGGATCGGCGGTGCTTTTTTAAAGAACATTGAGCTTTATCGGGTGAAACGTTTTTAGTGATAACGTTAGAATACATTAGACCGCGTGGCACAGCGACTTTGTTTCCCTATGACGTTGACTTCTTTTAATGTACTGTCGCGCGTAAAGAAGAAAATTTACCGTATGACTACTCTTATATCGAAATTGGGAAGATGTATGTGCATTGTGCACGCATGACTGAATGTAAGGTGACGCAGTACGTATAGCATCTTAACAGTATTATTATTCTTAATAGGTATATGTCATACTTGCGGTGAGAAAGTAACCGGTGCCGGACAAGCTTGTCAAGCTATGGGCAATCTTTATCACACGAATTGCTTTATATGCTGTTCCTGTGGCAGAGCACTACGCGGAAAGGCTTTCTATAACGTTCACGGCAGAGTTTATTGCGAAGAAGACTACTTGGTAAATACGGCGTTGACCATGCAATCGATAGAGATATACGTTAATGATTTTTCACGTAACACGCATATATTATTCCATCCGCAGTACTCTGGCTTCCAACAGACGGCTGAGAAGTGCGCAATTTGCGGTCATCTTATAATGGAAATGGTTAGTATTGGGAACTTTTGAACAGCTATTGATGTCGGTGCTTAGAAAATGTAAACGATCGACTTTGTTGTCATTTTAATTTTCGTAGATACTACAAGCCATGGGAAAATCGTATCATCCAGGGTGTTTCCGATGTTGCGTTTGTAATGAGTGTCTCGATGGTGTTCCTTTTACGGTTGACGTGGACAATAAGATCTATTGTGTCAATGACTATCACAGAATGTTCGCGCCAAAATGTGCGTCTTGTGGCAAAGGCATTACGCCTGTGGAGGTAAAATACACTTTATCAAGTTTCTCTCGATAACTGCTTCTAGCCTTTGTCTATATCCGCCGGTACATTGTTTCTGCTTTGTCTTTTGCAGGGCACGGAAGAAACTGTTAGGGTGGTTTCGATGGATAAAGATTTCCATGTAGATTGTTATGTATGCGAAGACTGCGGTATGCAACTAACAGATGAACCAGACAAACGATGCTACCCACTCGACGGCAGGCTTATGTGCCGCGCGTGTCACATCCAACGCATATCCCACACACAACCCAGGGCGCCGCAACCAGTGTCCGCGAGCTATCAATTCATGGGTTAAAATAGTTATGTGTTATGCTTAGCTTTTGCTGAAATTTACAAACTGCGCACGTAGTAGCCATCCGATGATGACTACCATAGTTAATGATCCAGACTGTGGATAGATACAAAATTGAAAAATACCAGCTTGTATCTTATAGACATCTTATAAAAGTAAGTATATACCGTGACTAATGGCTTTCAGAAACCATTCTTATACAAGATTGAGCAGATTAAAAGGGGATATTGGACAAATGGTAACTACTACACTGCCGATTGGAATACTTAAGCACATTGTAACATTTGATAACAATTTATTATTCTTTTGTAACGAGAGAAACCTATTTGTCAAAAGGTGGCAAGGTAGCATGTAGGTATGGTCTATTTAATATATGCGATTTTATTTATTTATCCAAATACATGCAGTGGTCTCATTAGGATGAGCAAGTTGCGCAGGCAACTGTGATATAGTAGCATAATAATAATGTTAAGCATTAATGGTATTTTAAATTTGTGTATATACTACACATGTTGTTATTCTCAATGTCCATATGTACTTCGACAAGACTCAATGTCTATATAACGTGGTTTAAAGGGACTTAATAAAACAGCGGCTTCAAAATAGGTTCGCGAGTTTTACAGTGAATGGCGCACGTTATATCATATTTCATATATCATCCATTACCAGTATTTATTAGGACAATATATTATTCGTGAATTGCGTGTGTCAGAAATGTGCGGAATATGATTAAGCATTGTTACAAATGAGAGATGACCTGATTCATCCTCCTTTAGACTAGTAACATATGTGACTATTGCAATATCAAATTTCAATACACGTACGTTATCATGCAATATCACTTTGCAATGCAATTTATTGTAGTGTCAAAAATGAATCTTACAGGAAATACTGAAACACGCACAAATTAAGCTGCCAAAAACTATTCCATTTCTTCGGAAACAATGAAGATAATTGTTTATATGTTTAGATTAATCTTAAGCGGCTAGTATTGTAGATAAAAGTACAATCTTATTTAAACACATGTACGGTCTAACCAGGCAACCGTTCAATAAAAAGAAAAATATTCAATGAATAGTAATCTTCCTTAGAACATCACTGCGATCATCATAGATGGATTGAATGAATAATATGCTTTATAAATTATACCACATTTGTTTATAATAATATTATAATAATGTACAATTTCAAGAAATAATGTACAGCAATACCACATATTACAGGGTACAAATCCAAAAATGTCTGAATTAAAACGTCACGTCTTCGATGCTTTGGTTTGTTGGAGTGTTTTTTTCTTGGCCGTTTGTGCAGCTGTAGATTCTGTGTTATGTGCTGTCTATAACATGATAAAATGTATTACGGAAAAAATAGAAATATAACTTTCTATGTATTTTTATGTAAACTACGATTTGCACATAAGTGATTTCAGAATTACAGCTATAATAACGGAGGGATTAAAATAAAGGGGATATGTAAACTTTCACAGTTATGATATCATTAACATACGTTGAATTTCACGCGCAGGCTGCAATATGAGTGCGTGTAAACAGATAAATGGAACAAAAATTCTTCAAATAGAAACACAAGTATCAGTTTGTATTTTAACAAGCATTTATTTCGTGAAGATCTCAAAACAACATTTTATTTTAGCGGCATACTACTCACCTGTGAAGACTGAAATTTAAATGGAGTTTTTGGTACATATCCTAGTTTCTGGAGACGTTTGATGGCCATGGTTGTACCTCCTGTACATAAAAAGTACATTAATACACTGAATTGGATTAATATTCATGACACACGATATCGAACTAGCTTACCGATAGTGACTGTATATCTCAGAGGTGTAAGTATTTTGTAGATACCATAAGTCAAAGCCCAGGTACCTGCATTAGAATTTCTGAACAATGCCACAGTTTTTTCATTCACGCTTAGGTATTCCAAAATGGATACAATATCAACACCACTATAAAAATGAATGTGATGCATTTATTAACTGTTGTACCTAGATTAACACACATTAGTTTGTACAGTTATATATACTTTTTTACTAATGCATAACCAAAAGCCACCCAACCAATGGAGGTTACTATATGTACAGGTATCAAGATGTGCCAATACTCTTTTGTCAATTTCTTCATCTTTTCAAATACTGACAAGCTTTTTTCATTCGCACTTTGGTTAGATTCCTTATTATTTTGTTGCTTAAAGTCACTGTAAGGTATCCGTTTAATATCATTTTTCTTAAGCTTATGTTCTATAGACTTTTGATAGCTGAAGATGGGATTTGAAGCTAAGATATATAAAGCTCTACAATGAGGATGCCTTTCTGAAAATTATGAAACAGTTAACATGTGCTTCCAAGGGATTCTTTGGATCAATATAGTCTAACCTACCGGGCCACCTAAATTGCCAATATCTTGTGTCAATACAATACGCATAGCGTATAAATCTCGAATAATTTGTAGTTACCGAGGATGACGTGAATCTCAAAAGTGAAACAAATTTTGCCTCACGACCAAATAGAACTTCCATTTCAAAATGGGCCGCTGTTTCTCCTAACCAACAATCATGGCGCTTATAATCCAGAATTACATACACATTAGAAATGGGAAAGAAGATTGATTAACTTACGTCCGTGTTTCGTTACCGTTGTCGAGCCGATTATCACGTCGGATAGTAAAATTCATGAAACTGAATACGTAATTCTCACATTTCTGTATTCCACCGACCGCAAATTAAACGTGAACTTGTCTTATTTTATACCCAGTGTAGCCAACTGCAACCTACTACATTATTGATGCATTACTACACAGTATTATGTATGAAGTTTTCTTCAGATGCGGATTTACTTTAGCAAGCGTGGAAAATTCGAATTGCAAACATTGTTGGGTAACATTTTCTATTTATATGTAAATCTTTATAAAACATTCATATTCCGCGTGATTAATTGTAAACTGTGCAAAGTAAGGAACTTTGACTTTGTTATGATACATGCATCAATGGTCAGTGAAAGAAACATGCTCTCTATGTTAGATATAGACTTTTATTTATACAGTACAGTATACGCTTCGCTAACACTAAGTCGGTATAAGGCAGGTAGCAGTCTCATATTTCAACATTGTCGCTCTCTATATACAGCATAATTGTTCATTATTATTGTTTCAATTATATCACCAAATTTTTATATGTAAAAACTACCGTCGAGGCGATAATCACTGGGAGCAGGGAAAGTCCTTTTATTTTATGGGCCGTGCTCTGGTACCAATGTGCAAAAAGTGCTGAAACAAGATTTAGAATACCTATTTTGACGGGTTATTCCTTGTACTTTCCTAGTGGCGTGTATATTACATACTAATGTAAAGTTAATGTTTCACGAACCTGTGTCCTCGTTGCTTGTGATCCAACCGATGACTGGTTCCATTTCATTCTGTCGTTTGAGCCATTGATTCAACGGCTCAAAATACTTGAGCATGGCACCCGCATCCATTCTATTTATTCTACCTCTTGTCATTTGTTTTACAACGTCTTGCCATTTTCTTGAAGAACCGATCGATAACACATCTCTGTGTAGAAGTGTAGAAATATTAGTTTTGACATTGACGCATGAATAAGGAATAATATTTGAATGTTTAAAACATACGATAATAATCTTCCTGCTTCTCGTGATCTGTATAAGTAGCAGGTATGCAAATCGTCTGTGTGACCTGAAATTTCGCAGAGCGACTCAAATAGTTGGAATTGCAATACAACTCCCACGAAATATCTAGAAAATGTTTAGAAAGATTTTTTACAAATATTTCATTGTATTGAACTAGAATCATCTTGCTTAACTATATTTTTGTAATTACTTAGCATAAAGAGCATCGGCAGGAATGTGGTATTTTGAACCAGGATCAAAGTCTCTCTCCGTTCGTGGCACTGGTGGCACTATTCCCTGATACTGCAATCTCAGTTCCCACCATCTAGTTGTCATATCAGCAACATCGTCACTGAATACGCGCCATCTCCACTTCACCAAAAATTATTAGCGTGAAAATTCTTCACGGCGAAATCACACATTTGAAATGTGTTTAAAACTTACCTGATCCACTATATATGCGAATGGTATATATGCAACTTTTCGAAGTGCCATGAGCATCAGAAAATTCATTCTCCCCTCATAATCGTCCATTGTGTTATTGTGCAGACCAATGCGATGTAAGTGTCGAGGATTATAAATCGACAGACTAATGGCATCGCTGACAGCTTCATAGAATCCTGAATTCCAAACGGATTCCAAATTACCAGATAAAGTGATTATTGAATACATGTAGATATAGTACATGGCATAGCGATCATGTTAATTTATGCGCACCCGGAACAGCTTCGTTGCGAAAAAGTATCGGTTGATCCTTGTACTGCAAGTAATATTGCAAACGTGCCATTTCATGATGAATCGACAGTAAATCCTGCATCGTTACTTTCACACACTGCTTGATTCTGTATAAATGGATTCGTGTGGTAAACTTATTTTGCAGGAAATAAGATAAACTGCAATTGCCTATCCATGTCTATTTCAACTTACCTGTAGTCAATTCTGTTACAAAAGTCCCATGCACTAGGAGTGCACTTCACCTCTCTACCGACTGGTTTCTCAAATACAGAGAATCTCCAGAATTCAGGTGGCATCGGTTTCAATCCAAGGGAAGTAAAATATTCCTCCGCCATTTGAAACATTCTTGACAAATAAAAGAAAGAAAGAAAATAGAGTAGAGCAATGGAATTCATGAAATGATATGATATCACCGTACTTTAAAGGTGTGAAACCCTGAATCATCATGTCGAGGGTAACGTCGAGTCTTCCGGTTGCGGGAAATGGTTGCACTAGATCGTAAAGTCCTTCCCAATTTTGAGCCCACATATTACCGAATACATGTGCAGGTAACGGACCGTCTCTTCTAATTCTATCTCCATATCTTTCAACCAATTTTGTTCGAACGTATGTAAATAAATTTTTGTATAAAGGTGTAATTGCAGAAACGACCTCAGCCATATTCTGCTGGAAGTGACTATCTTCGAAGGCTTCTTTCATCTGGTCTCCGGCATCGGCGAATCCTGTTGAAATTGAAATGATCACGATTATGGGAGGTATTTATTTCGTTTTGTTTCATTGATAGACTGTAATCACCGTTTAGTCGAGACGCTTGATTTGATAATTGTACATATTTTATGTAGTTTTCTTTGAGAGCTGGCCCAATCGCTTCGTGCCACGAGTGCCAGTAGTGCAGTAATTCATCGTAATCTTTCGATTGTGCCATGATCTTGTTAACGTCTGCTAAAAAAAGTAATCTGATTCACAGATCGTTTAACGATTATTATACATAATATGCTTTGTAAAAACTAACCGTGATCCAGACTCAAATTACAACTAGCCCCAATATTTCTATAAGGGCATAATTTAGCTTTAACGTATAGGTCTTTCATTTGGACGATCAGATGATGAATCTAGAATGCGAGCCCAATTATTCCCGATACATACTCTGACATTATAGAAATAATTTGCATTTCACCTCGTTGAATTTATCATCCGTCAAAGAATTTCTGCCTTTCACCGCTATCATTTTCAATTCTCTTCTTGCAAGAGGGTCTGGTATTCGACTCCAAGCAAAACTCACGGCCTTTCGCCACGATGCTCTTTCAAACTTCAACTTCAATGTTTGCTCGTCTAGCTAAAGTATTTTCCACGTAATTAATTATATCACACTGGATGCATGTGCCTTATAATAATCTATAAATATTTGCTTGTTACCATTCTTTGGCGATTGACATCGGTAACGTTCGTAACAAAATTCCATTGTGCTACCATAACTCTGGTACACATAGTGGAAGCTTCGCGATTATATTCCCTCAAAAACTGAAGGGCCTCTCCCAGGTCTACATTCAGACCCTAAAATGAATCAACAAGAGTAATAGGGTTGAACTGCCCCAGTTTCGTTAATTAAAGCAAATAATCCTGCTGGCATAGATTCTGCCGCTAACGTGTTCAGCCGCGTGGAAAGTAATTTGAATTTTAAATTTCACCGCTAGTTGACGCATATTACGCTCCAAAAAGAAAGAAAACTGTGACCTTTTGTCCAGAAACATGGATTTCCGGACGTTCAACCGCTTTATATTAGTCTACAACATATGTAATGAGACAGACCACAAGAGAGATAGAGAAAAGAGCAATTATCTCAAACATATATGCACGATTGCCACTAAATTGCCGTTACACTGTAAAAAAATCGGTGTTACGCAAGTTTTCTTACCTCCATGTATCTACTATAACTCTTTGGTATAAGTAAAGAGATGAACAATACGATCGTGTTCATTTTCAGTCGAGAATTCATCTTTCTGGAACATGGTGCAGAAAAGGGTAATTTGGAACAGTTTTTGGTGCAACGGGAAATGTGTCGCGTCTCACCCCTCACGTTGAAATTCATCTTCTTCGGATAGATCGATTCTTTAGTCTTCCAAACGTAGCACTGGATTATCTGTTCACACGTTCGCAGCTTCCAGTTTGGTTCTTAACGCGGGTAACACGTGACGTAGCACCCCACTTACAATTAGCCGAACAGATTATAAATGCGCGTGTACGATTTTGCAGATTTCATTTTTCCGTCGTTGACCGACAGAGGTTCATCGAATGTCTCGATGCTATTGTGTCGCAGCGAAACTGAATCACGGTATGGCGGAGAGATGCGGTTCGTCGTTTTCCGGGACGGATACATCGTCAGCGAAAAGAGGAAGGGACAGGCACCGTCGATGCGTGAAGCGTGACCACCCGCCAACACACCGTGGCACACGCCAAAATCCTTCCGCGGTACGCCAGGAGCCGGCGTCTTCGTATGAGCATTGTTGTTACCTATATGTGACCTCAACTATCGCTACTGGTCGTAAATGAGTGCGTTTTACAATGGCGCGAAGTAGATCACCGGGAGAACATGCTTTTGACACGGCGCGTGAAGTTTGACCAATGTATTGCTGACATACAATGACAAACTGCTTTATTCGTTTACGCATTGTAACATCGTCATAATGTTACAAGAATAATTACCATTAATAAATACTCTCGAAATATTTACTTTACGCAACGCACTTCATGGGAAGTAGTTAGTATACTCTTTTGAGTTTCCTTAGTCTTCTACATAAGCACCGTAACTCCAATTACAGTGGCGTAATCTGTGACGGAAGGCCTGGTCGGTAATTACCCCTGGGATGTAATTGCGTCCTTACAGTTTGCAAGTGACTCGCCAAGCCCAAGAGTAAGAGTCGTATGTCGACAAGGAGGTACCGTTTTTGAAACTTCACACCGGAGGCTTCGGCGTAACTGTACAAATATGATAGGATGACACCATGATAGGTCTACACGAATATGTATTTTAAACTACACAATTCTGAAGTATTCTCAAATGATACGTGTACTAAAACGATGGGCGAGGACCTACAAAATTGGATATCCGCTGAAAGTGTCAATGTGTTTGTTCATCAATGTGTCCATTAAAGAGAGATCTTTTTTTCACGAACGTGTATAATTGTATACATGGGTTACAAATTAAGAAATCATAATACAAAGTTTGTACATTCCATGGTTATAATCTATTGTAACCAATAATAATCGTCATTGGTCTTGGATATTATATTGCTTTTTCTGTTTCCCCTTTGAACGGAGCACGTAATGTTCTGTAGATTTCTTCGTCTTTCTAAGTATTTATACGTTTTCTTTAATTGTTTAAGTTCCAGTCTTAATTTAACGAAATCTAAGATGGCCGGTACCTAAGATGATAATAGAGTGTTTGACTAGCAGATAAAGCTTCTAAGAATTAAAGGAAATTACTTCGTATTCATCCATCAGAGCTACTAAAGAAGCGAGTTGCTCTCTTGCCGCCACAATCTCGGTTGTTACATTATATCCATCTATTCGAAATTTCCCGATTTCTTCGCGGCTCGCGTTAATTTCTTTCTTCACTGTCTCTAGAGCATTCACAAGCTGGCCTACTCTTTGCTTGTATTTAGTTACTTGAAGGCTATAATAACCTGTCGTTACATGTATTAGTAACAAGAATTACTTATCGATGGCCAGTAATATGAAATTATTAAAAGTAATGATTTTTACCGCAGGTCTTCTTCATGTCGAGAAGAGAATAATTTTTCTGTTCAATTTCCCTTATGTAATCTTGATTTTCTATATTTAATTTGTCAAAGTCCACAGGCCGAAGTGCATCGCCAAAATCTTCTCTGTGCGCCAACTCTTTTTTAGCTTTTCTAATTTGTACCTTTGTCGTGCTATTCTTTAACCTAAGCCTATCTATTATAGTGTCCACTTTCTTTAACCAATCTTCGATAAACCTGGTGACATGAAGATCACTTTTTATCATGCCATAGCTACAATTGCACACACATGGTAAAAATTACAGAATCAAAGAGCAAAGGATGCGCATTTCATTTTCGGTCTGTTATAAGTTTGAGAATATTTGCTTGTAACTTCTTTAGTTCGTACTTGAGAAATGTTTCAGCTGGTATTTTTAACGTAATCCTATCAATGCCTTTCTTTACGACACGATGTCTAAAGTCCACTGTACTTTCGTACACCTCGTCAATGCGCAGATCAATTTCTTCTAATTTCGCTCTAAGATTAGCTCTTCCTTTCTCCACGGTTTTTTCAAACTGCGCCAGAGATTTTCTGCACAACTCGACTTCCTTCTCTGCCATTATCATGCGTTGAGGCATTGACACTCTGCGATTTGCGATTTAGTGGAACGAGGAACGTTGTAAAAGATGTTGTGACTACAGATAATCTTACTTAAGTATTCTCGTCATTAAACGTTTTATCGTCATGTATCGTCCGCCATCCGTTGTACTGCTGACACTCTTTGACGCGAGTGAACCTCTATCGGCGAAAATGGCAACGCTACTTGCGGCATGTAAGGTGGACAACTGTCTCGTAACTCCACCCTTTTGAGTTTTTGATTCTTCTTGTTGTCCAATGGCTTAATACAAAACAGGCTATTAAATGTACTTACACAAAATCATGTATAATTCTCTTACACAAAGACGTAACTACATTTACCTTGTAAACCTTCAGGATCGTTTCGCGCGAGATAGCGTTCAAATATGTCATTCTCCAATTTTAGTATTCGATTTGCGCACAGAGACTCTTGTAATATTAGTTTTAACTCTCCATCGGATATTTCTAAAACGACATCGTATATTCATTGCTTGGTAAAACAGTTACACTAATGTCAAATGGTTTATTCTTAACCTCTTAATTGTTTCTGTTAAAATTATACCGTCAAAACTTGTCACATCTCCGTGCCGATAAACAACTCCCCACGAGTTAAAACTGACCACACTGCCACGACGAGTAGGTTGTGTCATTGTAAATTTGCTATTTTTGAGGAATCAAATATTGCCCGGTATCATTTGTAATATCATTTGTCATATTGTAATGCAATGCAGTAGAAAATCGTCACACCAATATTTCTCCAAGTGTTTGGCTTTGCGGCAAAAAAGACATGCAGTTTTTGATTCATTTTTTTGTAATAGTTTATATTGCTTAGTGTACACAATGATACATACAACGATGTATTAATACAGTCAAGTACAAAAAGTGAAAGTTTATGTGAAGGTTAGGATTCTTGCAGAGATTCTAAAAGTGTTTCTTGTTTTATCTCCACATCATCGACATACAAAACATATTTTATCCCAACTTCTTTTTGTGCTGAGCTTCCAGATCTAATCAGAGCTGGCATATCGCCTATCGTAAAGAACATTTCTGCACCGCCATCCGCAAACTCGTTCTAAATGAGAAAAGTATATTCTATTAATAGTAACCAAAAAAACATTTAAATCTAGTACAATTCATACCTCAATCTCTATTTGTTCGCCATTTATCCACACGTTATGTGTTTGTTTATCTGACAGGAAGAAGCAATAAGCAGTAAATTTTTGTAATATAATAATGTATCAAAAGAGTTATTTATAAATATTATAATAATCGCTACCTAAGACTACTCTGTATTCTTCGCTTCCAATTTTGACTAACCAAGTTTCAAGAATTTTTGATTGGGACTGGACAAAATTTTTATAGGGTTTCCCGTTCACCCACAAAGTATAAGAATATCGTAATCCTGCAAGAAAAAAGGCAAGTTGTTATATATAAAATTACCTTTCTCGTTGCAGACTTATACGAATACGTTTACCTGGTATAGGATCAACTCTAATGACAAATCGAGTATCCCTGAACATGAACACTTCGTCGCCAACCAGACGAAACATCCATTCCCTGTGAATTAACTCTTTCCCGTCTACTTTGACAACACGACGACCCGTAGCAGTTCCATGCTCAAATTCGACAATATGGTTTCCATCGCTTAAAGGTACGGTCCATTTGGCAGTTGGTTCATTTATTGATTCTAATACTTGCAGATTGCTGAAAAAAATTGGCACATGTTAAACTTTGTATTTCTATTGATTGTCATTGTATAGAGTATTGAATTTAAGAGAAACACGGAAAATCCATTTTTATAAGATTTTGGGAATGAACCTTTATTCCTGCCTCTACTGACTGAAGACGGAATGGATTCATTCATAAGATTCTTAAAATGTACGGGCGAAGCGTGGAGTACAATTTTGTTTTTCTTCGGAACTCTTTGTTCCATTGCATAAAAGCTATAAGAACTGAAGTAGCTCCCGCATAACAGTCTTTTAATCGTGATATGGTTAACGTAGTAAATACACGGGTAGTAAAGTAGCTTACACAAAACAACTCTTCTCATTTTCTTATGTAGTACACGCACGTATTTGGAAGTATATAATCCAAGTATAAAAACGTAAATATTATATTTACTTACTGAAGTAGAGCATTCGCCATCATGGTTCTTAGTTCACCTGTGCCGGTTGCACTCGTACTGGCCTCATTATTGATCGTGTTCGCCACGGCCATAGGCGAATCGATAATCTACCTATTTTATATGATGCATCCTATATATAAGCTTTATATCGGGATTCGTAGTATTTCTTTGATTCAATACCAAGAAAATAGCATGCAGGGCAGCATGATTATAAAATACACAGCATTTAAATGGCTTAAAAGTTTGATTTATTTTTCCTCGTTGGTTCAATTTACAGTACCTCGAAACTCTATTGCATTACTTTAAAAACTGATAGTATAAAATTACAAAAATCGTACAAGTTGCATCTTCTCATGACAAATTCCAAGAATTATATTATTTATTCAGTATGCGCAGGCAACAATTTACCACTACAGAGACCAAATCCAATTCTGTATCCGTCACCGGCGCAATGACCTGTATTAAAAAAGAAAGTATTCTATTAGAGAACAACCGGGCAGTTCAGGTTAAATGATCTCGTTTAATATAAAAAATAAGTTTACTTAAAACCACAAAATAATGAAGCACTTGTGACCTTACCGCGAATTATCACTTCATCTCCGTCTTGCAAAAATTTTCTGGTGGTTCCATCGTTCAAAGCGATAGAGCGCGTTCCTTTCCAGCATAATTCGAGCATTGAACCGTAAGAATCGGCAGTCTAATAATAACAAACATCATACAATGTTAATGATATATTCATATGAATGTAGCAATTACACTATCGACTTATTTTTAATTTCAACTGACCTCTCCACTTATAGTACCGGAAGCCATTAGGTCGCCAGGATTGATGTTGCATCCGGTGACAGTATGATGTGCCAATTGCTGTCGCGGTGTCCAGTACATGTATTTGTAATTGCTACGAGAAATGGTGCTAACCGTGCCATTTAGAGCTGTGGAACAGATATACCACATTAAAATCCTTCATAAATATCATCCATATGTGAAAAATTACTCTTGCTCTTACACTTAAGGTCCACCTCTAGTTTAATATCGAAATTGCAGGAATCTTTGTGCTGTAAATATGGGAACGGAATTGGATCTTGAGTCATATTGGGCACTTGGAAGGGTTCTAAAGATTCCATTGTAACAACCCATGGTGAAATCGTTGTTCCTAAATTCTTTGACCCGAATGGTCCGAGGGGAACATACTCCCATTTTTGAATGTCACGGGCTAAAAAATGATTTCAAAATAATCTTGCATATTTTTAATGTATGTATATTAAATGTTCAATATCTACTATTTATAATTATTTAGAAATTCTCACCGCTCCAATCATTCATTATCACCATGCCGAAAATATGATCGTATGCTTTGGAAGCTGAAACAGTATCTCCAAGATTCGTTGGTGGACCACCAACGAAGAAGGCCACTTCAAGTTCGAAGTCCATCAATCGGCATGGCCCGTAGACCGGTGGTTCTCCTTCAACGGGAGTAGTTTGCCCTCGTGGTCGTCTAATGGGCGTGCCAGAGATCACGACTGAGCTAGCGCGTCCATGATATCCAACCGGTAAATATTTCCTGAAATAAGTTTATTAATTTTTTTGTCCCTCAGTTTGAATCCCAAATCATTCATTTTAATGTACATATGAACAATACCAGTTAGGCATCAATGCATTTTCCTTGCCACGGAACATTATGCCAACATTTGTAGCATGGTGTATGGATGAATAAAAATCCGTGTAATCACCGATTTTCGCAGGTAAGTGCATTACGGCCTGTTCCTGCGGCACAAAAGCTCTGGCAAACGAAAGTTAAAGTTTAAACAATGCTTATTAATTCAGAAACAGAATATGTAAGTACTACAGTAGCTGCTGATAAGATATTTAATTTACTTTGAACGCATTTCAGGTTCTTGAAGTACACGATTAGTAGCAGAGAGCAGATGCTGTAATACGAGTCGTGCTTCTGTCCATGCAGGTCTTCCCAAGGCCATGAAATCATTGAGACAGTCACGTAAAAAGACATGTTGGTTGTCTTTTAGTAATGGACCGTCGAAAACATGAGATATAACACTCAAGTCTAGGATTTCTTTGCCGATAGCCACTCCTATTCTTTTCTGTGGCTAAATGGTTAAACATATTAAATGTATTTAAAATAAGTGTGCTGTTAACTTCAATTTTAAAATCATCATTTAAATTTTATTGTTCAGTCAAACTAATGTTACCATACACGTTATAACTGAAATTTTAATTAACCAGTTAGTTGTGTTTGACGAGTATACCCATGATGAAGAAATGGCAAGGTTTTGTGTTTTCACGTGTATACTCGTCATGCGTAAAAAGTAGTTACAATTTTCATACATGTTTAAATTAAGTAAATCAATAAGTGTTAGTGACAAAGTAAACAGACAAAACTGTCATTTCATTGCGATTTAATTCTATATTATAACAGCCCAACGTACTCTGTGTTTGAAGAGTATACTCGTTATTACTTATTTTTTGCGACACATTTTAGATACACATTTTTCAGGGAGGACGCCAGAGTTAACTGGTTAATGAACGTATCCGATTAATGGATTTTTAGTTTACTGGAAGAAGATTCCATGCCTATGCACTGTTGATAACAAGTGCTAAGGTATACGTACAGGTGGCGCTTCGTGTGTATTTCTGTAGCCGACATGAAAAACCGGCACTTGTTACTAATGTACGTATACTATGTATTAATGAAATGGGATCGAAGGTAAATTCGCATAATAGTTTCTTGTACCGTTATGCATATGGTAAAAGGACAATATTTATTTCTTCTTTAAATATATATATATATACGACATTTGTTCTTAACATAACCTATAATTTGGATGCTCACCGACGATTATCCAGTTAGACGCTTGGAAAAGCAAATCATTTACAAATATCTAATCCTCGCTTACATAAGAATTTACTCACGTTATCCGGTGTTGAGAATACGCCATATGGGAGATTCTCAATTGGAAAATCACAGTCTGGTGTATAGTTGATGAACGTCTTCATGGTTATAACTTTGGTTGGCGACTGAACGAGCGAGGTAATATTACCTCAAAAAGACACCGTCTCAATAAGATAATCAGCATAGAAGCCTCGCCGAGGTCGACTGGCTCTCTGGAGATAATTTATACATGTGTTTACGCTTTCCGAAGTTGGCGAGCTCCTGGTTTCAGAACAGGTTTCTACGTATTATCATGTTACCGACGAATGTTGCCATAGTATAAATGTTACAGTTGTTTACGTGTTTCTGATCAATTCATACATACGAGTTGATTTAATTGGCCTCATTGTTTTTAATCAATTGATGATCCGTAAGTAAATCAGCCGTTTATTTTGAAAGTGGCCTAAGTCCATTTTTTTAAAAAATAAGATATCACATAATTCGTGAATAAATTAGTGCAATAATTTAATATTATGTGATATCTCACTTTTTAAGAAAAGGGACTTTCAAAATAAACGGCTCAAATAAGATAAACTACCTTTACTGGCAAGAGAAAATGAAATTTACGAATACTATTCAGTGGATGTGTTACACTGTTTCCACCAGAATGCATATGGGTATTTCCTGTAATATGCAATTGCATAGAATTAGTAAGTCGTGCGATATAAAGTATACATGACAAACTTAGGATAACAGCAGTTTATTAGACATTGATATACAGTGAATAATAAGGGCAATTAGATGAATAGGTGATATTCGCGGTACAACATGGTTACACGTGCCGACTATCATGTCACTGGTCTGACTTTTGTCCTTTCTCATCAAATCAACTTTTCTCATTCGCCTTGTTAGAAGGATTTTGGCGCGCGCATGTGTACACACAAATACAGATATTTTCTATGTATACATATATAAATGTATTTCTCGTTACGTACAACGTATGAGTTTCCTCGACGCTCACGAGACTTTCGCTAAGTGACTATATCGCTCCTCTCATCATTTGGAAGACATGGGACTTTGTTGTCACTCTCTTCGCCTCGTTACCAACTTAGACTAACTATTAACGATAATGATTTTAAGGGCAATCTACCCCTAGTTGATAAATCGAGAGAGGAAAAGAATTGACCAATATCACACATCGTCATGCTTGTGCCGATATTCTATCTTGTTCTACTGCCGTGTGTTGAAATATGCATTCAAGCGCACACGGAGGTGTTTATGATGCGCGCGTGTAATAAAATCGGTGCAAGAGCGAAAAGGTACATACACGTGCATAATAATGGTGCTTCGTGCATATGATAAGACTGTGCATAGTAAACAATTCGCGAGCAAGTGCGCAATATTGAATGACATCAATAAAGGATTAGCATTATTATTAGTGTTATCGTAGGAATGAAATAGACGTCGCTCGTTCCGAATTTTATTGCAGTTTTTACTTCCGTAAGAATATCTGATAATAAGTCATGACTACGACTAAATTGATAAAATATAATTTAGGATCGCGTGAGATTATTATGTACAAATATTCTTCATGTAATCGTGAAATGTGTTCGGTAGAACAGGGCACAAGTACAACACCCAACAACCGTTCGTGAAACGGCATTGAACCGCATACTGATCGTTTACTTAACGCCTCGATAATACGATTGGATATTGAGAATATAATGAGACTTCTTAATCTGCTAAGTAATTGCCAAACTAAGAGGTCGACATACTAGGAAAAATGCCTCACTGCACGATTTTGCATACAAATATAACGCTATTCGCTAATAGGTAATTTACATACAATTTGGAAAATATGAAACTGGACATTGAGAAAATCTATTTCGAGTAGAATCGCAATGGTTATGATCCGTAGCCGGCGAGGCATGCCGTTACTTATGGTAAAAAAATTCATAACGCCGATAAAGTTATCGTTAATAATCAACAACGGTATAGTAGGATGTCTTTTCTTTGCAGGTATCGGTTTCGTGGTCAGATAATTCGATCTGTCTTTTTCTCCCTTTTTGTTCAAAAATACATTTTGTCCCCTTCTCTATTGCACTCATCGCATCGGGCTCATAATCTATGCAGAGTATTGCACTCCTATGATCGCATTTACGCGACATCGACCGGCTCTTCTCATTCCGGTTCCTCTCTCGCATTCATACATTCAGTGCATCGCTCGCGACGCACGTCGTTAATATCATCGGCGTTAATTACACGTAACAGGCATATCGATTATTATCTACGTCTTTATTATCTTCCTATTTCCCCCTCGTCTAACTGTACGACGCGTCAATGCGTTTGCCACCCTATTCGCGCGCACGTAACTTAAACGGTGTGTCGCGATATAATCATCGACGAGAAAAAGGAGAACGATAATCCCGTAAATGTACATAAATACATTTATATTTTTCGCAAAGTTACACCTAGATATTTTGTATTATCTTACGCTTAGACAGTTTGTTATTCGATACTGGCGAGTGAGTGGAAATCTATAGAGTCATTCGGTTTGAAATGTTGTCGAACAGATCGATATTACTCTACGTCACTTTATATCGAGACGATCATAAATTAATCGATTCGATGTTAAAGCTACCTAACGTTTAATACTGACCGAACAGAAATACCCGGACTAAATACATATAACCGTTTCGACGGAATAGTAACATGTTCGTGCTTTGGAACGTGATAGAATGCGGTACGTTAAATACAATTGCGACAATACGATAACATAGTAATAATTTCTGAATCGACACCAATTGAAACCACGAACCAAACGACAACCGTTCGCACGAATCTTCGAAAAAGCATGTACTTTCATGGGTTTGTGTTTTGTATTTTAAAATCTCAACACTAAATATATTTATATATTTATATAATATATGCTTTGATATTTATATATTTATACTTTTTTCTTTTATAGATCTATATAATATATATATATATATATTTATGTCATTAAATATTATTCTCCGTTTGGTGAAACTGCTCAACAGTAAATAATATTCAATATATCTTGTATATATTGGATGCAGGCCATTCCGCGCTTATTTTGTATATCTCGCAAACGATTAATAAGTAACAAACTCCATTTAACTAACACTTCTTTCACTTTAATAAAATTATGCATAGCATTAAGCCTACCACCTATGCAAAGTAGTGCGTAATATCATTGAACCGTTCCATTCGTAATGTAATTTATATATTCACAGTTTCAGGTTCTGCCGAAATGGTAGATAGAAGACAGTGCCGATCGCCGATTCTTTGTAACCCGTTATGTCGTCGATCGAAGTTTGCTGTAAGTTTGCTATAAACTTGGAAACTTATATTTATATTTATCTTGATATTCTCAATAAATTATATTCCAAGAAATTCTTCGCGGCACAACCGAACCTTCACAGTGGGAATAGAAAGCAAATTGAGCGAATGAAGCATATCTATGTAATTATTGCCACTATCCCAAGCATGTGGACTACGCGATCGCCACGTGTTAATTCGTCGGTTGGAAATTCGTCATTGGACGATCAAAACTAGCAGTGTTTTACGGCCGGAAGCTCTCTGGCATAGTAGTAAGTTGTCGCGCATCGTTTGTCAGATATGCTGTGTATTTTACTTAACCCTAGACACTTATGTACTATGAGTATCTTTCCACCGTCGAATTCTTCGATAAAACCAACATGAAGCAGGAGAAATGCTTTTTCGCGCATCGATGGCCACTTACTTGGCCATGGGTGTTGTCGCGCAGGTTATTATTGGCCTTAAAATCTAAACGACGACGCCCAGTACTTACCATCAAATTCGATTACTTCTATTGATCTAACCAACAATAACGATATCACGGCTGCACCAGGCTTGTTCACATTTGTTATAGAAAGGAATGTTTTCTTTTCTATGGTTATTGCTTAATCATCGGATAATTGACCAAGAACTTTTCTCATATTTAATTCTCTTTTAATTGCAATATTCGTCATTGAACTACGGACCTAAAATGTGAAACTCTCGAAATTCCAAAGATATCTAATGTATTCGATCGATCGATCGATCGATCGAGAGAGAGAGAGAGAGAGAGAGAGAGAGAGAGAGAGAGAGAGAGAGAGAGAGAGAGACTCTTTAGATTGATACAGAGTCATGCCAACTGGTGCACCCGTATACAGCTTTATATGTTCTAGCCTTGTATTCGTGATTGCGAACTCGAACTTGAATTCGAGCTGCGGCTTTTGTACACCCGTTTAGAACGAGACGTGATCCTCCCGATTACCAGAAATATACTTATCTGTTAGCAGGAGAGAGTGTCGCAAGACGGTTTAGCCGCGATCGTCAGTCGTACATTCTCGTTCGTTACGCGTTATTTTTCTAACATGGAACAGCTTACAGATCGTGGCCTAGTCGATCCATCTCCGCCAGCAGGAAGTCAACGTCCGCTTCCGTCACGGCAGCACTCGAGATAATGTTCCTGAAGAAATTGGGCCTTCGATCGTCAGGTTGGTAGCCCACCATGAGTGTACCAGCCTGCATCATGCGGCCCTTTAAGATGGGACAGATCTGGAAATAGAAATTATTTTGCTCTTTTACTTTCGGTCCATTTATATTTTTTTAGAAATCTATACCACCCGTGGCATGGTAAAGACAATAATAACACTTTTGCCCGTCTCTATTCGTTCGGTTGGTAATATAGTTGTACTTACTTCACCCATAATCTTTTCCTTTTCTGGACCATGTGGCATATTTCGCACGCGGGTTGGCAGATACCAGAAGCAAACGTTCACCATTTCGGGTTCAAGTATCAAGTAATACTTGTCAGGCATCTGCTTGATTCGTCTCACCATGTATTCACACAGTTCCATTAAACGGTCCATGTGCTTCTCGAAACCTTCTGTACCCTAAATAAGAGTACAGAATTTTCGCTATTATACGTCTCAGGGAAGTGAAAGTTTGCTGGAATTATTCATATAAATTATTGCACCTTTGCGCGCCACTGCAACCATAACTTGAATATATCATTGTGACGTCCGCATTGGATGACTTTATCACCGGTATCGTATTTCACGTCGTACAATTTGTCCGTCATGAATAAATATTCGGCCGACATTTGGTTACAGCTAATCAAAAGACCCTGTGAAACATACCAGAAATTTGTTTGAAGTATATCGTGATTGCTTTGTTACTTGTTCAATGAAATGCAAAATTTAGGAAGAATTTTATTTGCTCATTTTAACAAAGGCGAATGAGTACTCGCCAATGTGGCCGGGTCGATATGCGACTTCAACACATGCGCAGGGAGAGGGAAACTGAGGGATATTGAATTTACAAAATGGCGTCCGCGGGCGCTCTTCATCGGTATTCCGCCATTGTTACCATTACAATTGCGAAATATTTCGTTTTGGTATATGAGTCATTCACAGGCGAAAATGCGTAACTCCACTTTTTCAACGCTTTTAAATTTTAGTGTAAACGCATTTCGTTAGTAATAAGCTGTCCAAATTTATTGTTTGTAAAGTTAATCGATTTGACAAATACCCGGCTGAAATGTTGTCATTGAAACATTACATTACGATACTGTTTATGTCCCACGTATTGCAGGGTCCATTGTATTTACGTATCTCTATATACTTATATGTATTTTTTGTTTTTAATGTACGTATTTAGAGAGGATCTTGTAATTTTGGAAAATGACATCTACGCCTCTTGTACTTTTATGCAATTTTAAAACAATAGGCTGTAATAGCAGATCTGGTGAGACCAAATGTGCCCGAAAATGTACGTTGCAGTAGAAATTTTTTCAACAGGGTATGGGTCAACAAAAAGGAAGAAGAAGAAAGTAAGCGACGAAGGCAAGAGCACATTCACCCCAAAATATTTCGTTGCAGCCGGTGCACGGAATTTTAATATCCGAGGGGGAACTTCTGAATTAGCAATAACTATAGTGCGTGGAGGGGAGGAGGGATACACCCTCCGGCGGTATAACGCCGACGGACGGCAACATATGTTATCTCTTAGTTTAATTAAATTCCTGCAGTTCCTCACTCAGGCACGTGCGTCTACCCCTCGGAATGCGGCTACCGTCGTGTCATCGCCCTTCTTGGCTGTAGGAATTTCAAACTGTCGAACATCTTCCGACGCAGAATCGCTCGTTGCCGCGAAGCACGCGTGCGCGATGTCAAGTGGGTTTATTTATGTACTGACAACGTGTTGAACGTGTTTATCGCGAACAACACATTAAAAATTCAGTTAGAATACGTAAACATAGTAAAAACAATTATAACTTACGTCTTCTTTGAAATGAATGGTAGAGCACTGTAGCAAGGCGCCCATCAATTTGTGAGGATTCCAAGTCACTGAATCGGCTCTGTAAAATTGCGTTAAACGTACAAGGATCGTTGTTTCTTTTCGTTTATGTTTTTTATCGTATACGTTGCTACGATTCATTGAAATGATACATGCATATTTGTGAAGAAGTTTGCACAGTTCTCGCGTAATTCTTATCAATATTTCTCATCCCCATTCACTATATTCTATAGGAAATCTGTTGAGACGAGGTCCATAGATATGACTGGAAAAGCCGATCGAGCTCAGCTGGTCGTCAAACTCTTATCCACTCCCACGGGGACCAATGGGGGATAAAATATGAGTTATCTTCCCTCCGTACCGCAGGGGTCCATCAATTCGAGAGAAGAGCTATTAATATAGCCGCGGGACCGGATTTAACCCCCTGCTTCTCTGAGGCACACCCCTATGGTACAAACCTGTAACCTTTTTCAACCCCTTAATCCAAGAGAAAAAGAGTGTGTGAAACGTGAGAACTTACAAAGGAACAGGTTGACGTCAAGTATAACGATATTCTTGAAAACTCTAAGAGAGTTGCTCTTGTGAGAAATTATTGATGAAAAGTATCAATCGTAGTCATAATTTTTTCATATACGTATAAAATTTCCTTGGAAATCAAATATTCGTTTTGCAATATTTGCTTTATGCAAAATTGCGAAATTCGTAGAGAATTTTACGTGGATGTCTGTTCGCTAATGCCCTACCGCCGAGTGCTCGTGTATCTTCAAATTATTAAACTCGAAGTTGCATGCGCGTGATGTCGTACGACTCGTGCTCCATGACAAATGTTATAGATACTTGGCAAATGACACATATATCCTCGCGGACCCTTCTGCCCGTTGACTACACTGCGGATGATGCGAGAGGGTGCTCGAAGCATGTCAAAGGAGAGTTTCGCGTCGGCTACAGACACTCCCCATTTGTCACTTGTATGCATCCTCTAGAAACGGCGAGAAACCATCGTCGCGATATCGATGGAATCGTAGCTTCAAAATTTTTGTCACTATTTCAGAGCTATGAAAGTAGTTCTATATCTTGAGTTTGTAATTAATTTATGATCGTGATGAGAAAAGGCAACAAGTAAGAAATGATTATTTATTGAATTCTTTTCATCAACACGCATCGACAATTGATCATTCCATCGAACTTTTCGCCAGGTACGAGGACCCTCCCTGCTGTCCAAAGTTCCTTACAAAGAGCGCGAATAAAGCTCGAAGTGATTAATGAGATTCGCAGCTGGGGCTGGCGTGTGCAGTAACCCTCACCCATTCACTCTTAAATTCGTTCAAGTTGCTAGCCCCAAACACTTCGTAATATATATTACGAAGGATGCTAATTACATTAGGCTGCGTAAGGATTTACTGCACGTATATGTACGAAATATGGGCGCACTGAGAGTTTTGTGTCGCCAAAGATTGTTCCCTTCTACAATCGATTGTAGTGTTTTGGATAAAGATGAATTCTTAAATCGAGGAATCAATGTGGTATTTTTCCAAAAATTCGCATAGGCATGAGGAAATTTTATGATCCTTAAGTAGTTACTTCCGTGCGCCATCTCTTCACGAAACCTTCGCCAAAGTTCTTCATCTTTTGCACAATCATCTCTGACTTGGTCCGGACGACGAAATCACGCGGCCTTTTCTCGGTGGCACTCGGTCCTCCGGTTTGGAAAAAAGGGGGAAGAGAGGTACGGAAGCGGACAGAGGGCGAAGAAAATGAAGGAGGGCGAAAGCAGGGATCCCTTTGTACGAGTTTAATCCGGCATTGTCGAGGTACAGGCTTTTATTTCAGCGTTCGCGCAAGGCGTACGATGCGACGGCGCGTCAATATAAGAGGAGACTTCTGTTCTGCAAATGCGCTCCAGGGAACAAATCCAGCTGTTGCTCGTGTCTCGGCCTTCCCGCGCCATTCGTTTGCCATTTTAATCAAGACCTTCAGGAAGGAAGTCTCGACTATTGTACAGTCCGGATAAAAAGCGTAAAACGTCTAGAAATCGTGGGTAAAAACGTGGACGAAATGTGAAACGAGCGGGATAAATGATGGAATTAAATTGATACTGATTTCGAGAAAATAATGGAGAAATTCCTGTTTCTCCGCGATATCGTTTTAAACGCGCAGTTCTGCGTATTCCATATTCGGGACTATCGGCGAGTGAAAGCCTCGTGGCGCTTGGCAGTGGATGCGAATTTTCAGTTTCCGAATTGTTCTCGTGGGAGGCTTCGTACCAGATTTTTTCAGGTCAGGGACTCTCTACCATCGGGTCGGGGGGAACAGATGCGTCCGGATGCAAATCGTGGATTAATCACGCCAACCCCATCCGCGGTCTCAGTTCTAGTTCACGTTACCCCTGGCCCCCATCGTTATTCGAAGGGTCGCACACGACTGTCCGGGATATGTGTGAAAGTTAGCATGTGTCTCGAATGGAACTCACTCCGTTCGCAAACAATGTTCAGCACTCTTAGTTCCGATAGTCTACCTGACGTACGAACAATGGGGAAAGCATTTTTGAGCGATTAAAGAAAATAAGTTTAAAGGAAACTTTGCGTAGGCTGCCGTTTCAGTTTTTCTGCTCCCAGTAACCCTATTCTAATCGCAGTTTATGTCGGTCGTATATTATCGCCTGTCTTCCTCGGCCTATTCTTATGTAAAACAATTTCGGCCGTCCATTCCCGGCCACTTTTCTTCGCGCCTTTCACATCGACGTGGCCGTATTGATTTTACCCCGCATAAACCGCGTGCCTTGGTCCCTTCAGACGTGAATGTGTTTTTTTGGCGAAGAACTCCATGGAACTTAAGCCCCAATAAACTTAACAAAAAATCGCCTGGATTACGCTCCCCCGAAATGGGGCACGTAGCAGCCTATTGTCAGTCTGGAGAAATGCAGCTGGTGCGCGGAATAGAAAATCTATAGAAGGTGCCTTACGTTCGGTTACACAGTCTACATAGTAGAATCGATTGATACGATATCGCAAAGAAATTTCGATCGACTTTTACTTACCGTTCGATACCCGTCAATCTTGGATGTCTGTACTTTCTCGACAGAAGCAGCCCACCACCCCAAGCCGCCTGAAGCAAAAAGTACAGGAATGTAGAACAATTAAAAACGTGTGTTTATCGGCAACTCGCTTTCTAAATGGTGACTCGTAAAGCCGGCACTTTCCGAATTTCCCGCAATTTGCCAAGGTAAATCGTTCGGTGAGAGACACTCGTGCTGGCATCCGCATACATTATTTACGTTAAGCCTCTTAGGCGTTTGGCATTTACTGCGCTGATCTCTAAAGCGGTTTGAATAATTCTGCCTGACTCGAAGCATCCTTTACTACTGACATCGCCCGATTGGCTCACGGAGCCTCGTTTCCGGCATGCAAAATTCAAGAACTATTTACGCTATTTTAAGTAACATAATGTTTATACTCACGTCAATGTGTAGCCAAAGCTTGTATTTCTGACAGATGTCCGCGATCTCGGGAATGGAGTCGAATGCGCCGATAACGGTCGTGCCTGCGGTTGCGTTGACGAAGAAAGGGATGTGACCTTTGGCTTTGCGTTCGAGGATGAGTTCCTCGAGCTTCGACGGAATAATGCGACCTCGCTCGTCGCTCGGCACCATCACACAATTGTCCGTACCGAGGCCGCACACGGCGGCGCACGATTTCACGGAATAATGGCACTGTCGCAGAGAACGCGATAGTTAGACACCCTCGAGAAGAAGGGTGGATACGAGAGAGCTCAACAACCCAGAATTTACTCTTGCATAGGTCAAATCAATACTTTCGCATTTTATGCCAGACTATAGTATGTTACTTTCTACGTTACCTGGTCGGACGTAAACATAACAAGCTGGCCTCCGATGGCAGATAGACCGCGTTCCTTGTACGCAGGAAACATCTTGTGTCTAGCTGCGAGAAACGCATAAAGATTGCTGATAGAACCGCCTGGAGCCAGAATAGAATCTCCGCCTCTCCAGCCGATCAACTCTCGCATCTTCTGCAGTACGACGTGTTCCATCAAAATGAATACCGGGGCGATCTCATACGTGAACATATTCGTGTTCGCGGTAGCTGTCAGCCACTCTCCTGCCATAGACACCAGATCGAGGCCGCAGGATAATTGATTAAAGAAATGCGGGTGACCTGTGGCAGAAAAAAGATCATAAAAAATAATTCACCATGCGCGAATACTCCAATCGGAGAAACAGTTAATTTAAAATTATATCAAATGACCGGTCGCGATGTAAATTTGCAGTTTGAACAATCTCCGATTGAGCGGAGTGATAAATCAAAACTGCCATTCTCAACCTCGGCGCGAAAATCACGATTATTCGAAAGCATTTGTTAATGGCGCCGTAATTAATAACAGTGACGTGGCACGCGTGCAAAAGTGATCGGCCAACACGTGACTCTGGCAGGGTGCGGATGGAAGAGAAGTTTTGGGCAAAAGAGAAAGCGGGAGGCGAGCTTTAAGCTCCACGCTGAGTACGTTGTCATCCGCTTGGCTGAACATCGCACACGGATCAAGCCTAATGCCTCTGTTTGATGGGAGCCTGCCTCCTGATGCAACGAGGGGAGCAAGTGCCTTTCCTATACTCTTTCTCACGTGTAGGGATCGCGTCGTAATGCGGGCTCAACTTAATATTAATTTTTTAATTGATTATACGTGCACCTTCCAGACAATGCGCTAATGGAACGAAGCATTTTAACACTTAACACTATTATAATTTTGTCTTGTTACTACGCTGTTTCTACGTATGCCGTATGGTCGCGGCTGCGTGTGCCAAGCAACGTTTAATCAAGGGAAGAGAACACGAGTGACGTCAGAACGACGACTGGCGAGTTTTAATCTTCCGACATTACGGCCGTGATTGACGTATGGCGCGAGTATTCCGAGGGACGTGCAATCCCCCTTTGCCCGTGCGAAACTCCGTCCAGAAATCTGCCAAGCAGCAAAGCCGAAGCGACGTTAATGGCCGTTAAGTATAATCTTTGATGCTCACGAAGAGCAGAGCACCTTCCGAAGCTCAGCTTCTTTTGGAAATCAATGTATATCACCTTAAAGAGTAAGGTAGGAGCCGCTCTATGTGGGACTGTAGCATCCAGTTGGTGTATCCGTGGTGTCCCCCCAAATCCGATATCTTACAACGTTACCCGAGTCGTTTGTCGCACTCTTATTCGCAATTATTTTAGTCTGCGAATCGTGGCACGCGTTCGGTTTGGGGTGCGCAAGACGTCAGATCTATTCTCTCTCGTTCTCTCTCCTGCTTCGTCTCCAACCACTCTCCTCTCACAATTTCATGTTTCCCTTCACCCGCTCCTGCGCTTCTCTCTCCCTTCATTCTCGTCTATCGCGATTACACCACCCATCTCCATTTCTCTTTCTCTTTGTGTATAGTTTTCTAGAATCCGTGGGGTGGTACTACCACTAAGGGTGGAGGAGGGTCGATGGTCCGAAGCGCCCGCATTTTGCGCGTCACACGCGTCGCTGCCCGACTAGATTGTTTGCAGAGGCTCTCAAACTACGCGAGTTTCTCGTGAAACAAATATCTATGGTCAACCGGCACGAGGTAAACAAAGTAAAATGCCATATACCGAGGCGAAAACAGTTTTTCTACAATTTTCAGTGTTTCACAAGTGAAATTAAATTAAAGACAAAGAGCGCAGATGTAAATTTTGCATCGGTTTTTGCTTCAGCTGTAAAATGAACGGCACATAAAGAAATAAAAAAAAAGCTTACATTGTCTAAAAAATATACCGTGACATATCAATACACACACGTGAAGGAACGTTAGTCGTAAACCGAGTATGGAGCGTGAAAACATAAGTTTAAACCGGTTTACATAATTTTAGTTACAGATTACAAAACGGGCAAACGAATTTGCTGATAAACGTTTTCGTTTAATTTTTGTTGCGATGAGAAAGATTCTACCTATTGGAATATATTCCATTTGTATGAAGAATGAGAAAAATTTTACAAGACAATGACCATTTAACAGATTTGCCCTTTTCGGCACGGCTTCTTTAAGAACCATAGAACCACTTTTAACCAACGTATCATTATCCGCCTAATTTGTTCCTCCTGCCGATCAACGAGGGAGCGGAAGAAACTTCAGCCTTGGTGGACCTGCTTCGTGCAGGTTCTCGGTGATACATTAGAGACGCAGGATTGTACAAAGGAAAGTGTCTAACCCCAGCTTATCGTTGATGCTATACAATCAATCATGTTACACACACATATGAACAGATTGGCGGAGGACGTTTAAGCTTCCATCATTTTACTTTTCCTTATCAACCATAAATAGTCTCGTGTCCGCGTCGTTGCTAGAAAAATGGTAATATTTTTTCTTGGACAATTTATACAGTTTTGTCTTTAAGGTATTTCTTACTCATTGTCAGTGAAACCGATCAAATAGTGCAACGTAACAAATCCCTCCCCATTTTAAGGCAAGTCATTTTTCACATTTCGTGACGAAACGATTTCTGCATTGCGACGAAGAGTCATCGATAGCAATTGAAATTCCTTAGGTGCAACATTCCCTGGCCCTTTAGGTGCCTAAGGATCGCGAAGGGTTTGCCCCGTCGTGCGCGATTCTTTACTCCTGCCCCTCTGCACGCATCTGGCGCACCCCTATTTACGTTTTCCCCACTGGGGAGAAAATCGTGTAGAAATGGCTCTTAATTACACTGATCCCATTGAATTTCGGTGAGCAATGGCACGTACACTAATTCCACAAAACTGTATTTAAATTCCAAAACAGTTTTTTTAATGTTTAAGAATGATTTTTGCGACAAATTAAAGAAATCGTGTGCTTTAAAAATGTACAGTGGAAGAAGAAAGATAATGTAAGCTCTACCCCTGCCGAAGCTTCCTCGGAAAGAGCAGAAAAGTCTTCATTCCAATTATATGTTGTTTCAAGTTTTCCATGTCGAAGTATTTAAAGCATCCGTCGTCGATGCAACGAAGAGGGACAACCAGTACTCAAATTTTGGACCATGATAAGGTGGATTTTAACTGATACTCCGCACACTTCGGCTATTTGAAAGAAAATATTTGCAGAAGCAATCGGAAACGCAGATCAATCATATCTACGTGCCAATAACTTATCCCAGTAAATCCTAAATTATTGCGATGATCTTTGTCGTGTTGCGTCAGCTTTTTATGCGACGTGGTTCGTTATCGGAGAAATGCATTTTACTCATTGCCTTTACCTACTTTCCCACCTATTTTTCTCCGATCTGCACCATTGTCTCCTTTATATCGAGTTTGTTCACGAAATCTATGATCTATTATAATAATCGCAAAATTCCTCGGAATTTTTTTTGCAGCAAGTTCAGGTTATCGTTTTACAATCTCGTATAAGGGTCAGAAAGCAGGGAACAGGGTCCTTCGTTCGGTCGCGCGAGTGAAGGGATGGCATGCGACGGAACTCTAGGGTCCTTCCGAATCTTCTGGCACATAATCTAATAACGAGTTTTTGTTGGCACGTATCGTGCACGCGCCCTTCGATGCCGAGGGGCGACTGCTTCACCCCCTCTATCCCCTTACGTCATCATCCGCCACCGGGTGGGCCAGATTTCTGGCCAAAGTTTGGTTAGGTCTTCTCCATTGTGCATTAGCATCCATTCAGCTCGGTAATCGAATTCTACCGAGATAGCGTAGCTTCGCTTCTACAAAGTGCAGGAGATTTGCGGTTGACTTTCGAGATACTGCGGCTTCTTTAAACCTTTGCTCTCGAAGAATTTGCGCGTGGATACTACATAGATTGTTATCAATTATGCTTGAATCGGTTCATCCAGTATTTAGCAGCCCGCAGATTTGCCTTTAATTTCTGCATAGTTTACTTTATCGCTAGTCGCGTTTGAAGTTTTCACGTATCGTGTTACAGATTTTTATCTTGCTACTTTATGCTCCGATACGAAAGTGTGAGTCGATGTTCATTTGTGGAATTTCATCAGTGATCACGTGCATGTTACGCTACTTCCTAGAAACAAGAGATACGCATGGCGCCGCGTAGAGATAATGCCGTGTCTCCCTTCCGCGTCGCGTCCCAGAGAAAAAAAGAACATTCCGGGACATCCGGCGTACGTGAGATGTTACACGTAGATATTACTCGATTTTTTTACAGCAACAACCAGTCACCCCCTTGGCCATTTATCACGAGTACAACGTCAACGTGTATATTTCGAGGGTTGGTCGATGACCGCCATGGGGGACGAAACTGTCTCTAACCACCTTATCTGCACCCCTGCTCGAGCGTATGTTAAATTGAATATGAAATTATGTGGCTTATCGCCCTCGCGAGTGGAAGAGCGGCAGCTTCGGGGTTTTGGATAGAAATAATTTTGACGGCCGCCTTTTGGCGACTGTGATACGACATTCTATTACAGCAATAACGCCGTTCAATAATTTTAGTAGATTGTCAACCGAAAATTAGTTTAGACAATTGAATTCTCTGACTTTAGTTTGGACAAAATTTCTCTCTAATCGGTAAGAATGAAACATGGGCTTACTTGACGAAAATAATTTCTGCTTGATACTCACCGGTTTTCACTTGATATTTCAGTGTTGTCGAGCAGTCCAGCAGAAGCTGTTGAAGTGTTACGCCAGTATCAGGGACTTCAAGGTCTAATAGCCGCACCATGTCGGAGGGATGATGGAAATCAAGGACTTTTGCGTGTCGATCGTTCGTCGACCTGATGAAATCTATTAGGATATCCACCACCTTCATCAGGAACTCTTTGGTTGCCGGGAAACCTTCGGCATTCTGAGGCAAGATGTCTAGGAGGAACAATCGCGGCGAGAAGGAATTAAAATGAACTCTGAGTTTATCGAATATTTTCTAAATCGAAACGTTTGAATCTGTTTTATCTAAGACGAGAATGTCTAAGCTCGTGCACTACGATATAAAGATAAAGCTTATATTTACGATAACTCTCTAATTGTTATAATCAAGTGAAATCTCTTCTACGTGAGAACAATAACGATTCGTTGAATACCATGCTGAGAAGCTTGCGTTCTCTCGTCGCGTCGCTTCGCTCGTTCGACCTACCGTCGGGAAGCATCATCGAGATCCTCGCAGAAAAAACGTTTATAGAATGATTTCACCTCATCAAACAATTGAAAGTATAGACCTATATTGACACACTCTCACTTGTTTGGTGGGATGACACCATCTTGCCCTTCGTACTTTTCCTCCTCTTGTCCCTCTCAGGTCCGTTGCAGGCCATTTCACATGTTCACAGGATTCTCTTCACATTTTACACATAAAACGGAAACGTGCTATTGCGTACAGTACAGTATAGCGCAGAAAAAGATGTAAACAGTTTGTGAACACATGGCAAGCGTTGCTCCAATAACATACTACATCCCCTATATTCGTTAAACAATTCTCTATGTTGGATTAGATTCGACGTGCCTATTACGATGAAATAGATCCATCGCAACGCTATGCCATCTAAGCGAGACGAAATGAAGGCACGTAGAAGCTGGAGTAGGACATTTCAATGCGCTCTAAGTAAATCCTCGGTAGATTGAACTGTCCTTTCGTAGCAGGGCACCCATAAAATATACCGTAGAGAAAACCACTCCCCCGTTTTCCATTGCATTAACTTGATCCCGTGGATAAACAAGCAAATGGCACGGAGGCTGAGTTCTCGAAAATTATTACGTCTTAGCGAACCGCAATGCAAACTTACACTCGATAGAACGACTTTCGTTCGCGTATGTTTATATTCTGTAATGACATCTTCTATTTTCTCAATGTCTCAAAAATTGTAGACTACTTTATGAAAAATGTTCGACAGAAGCTTGCTGGAAAACTCCGATGCAGGGTACGTGTTACTGTATATCTTTAGTAGAAAATTGTTCACCGTCAGTGCTATTCCGAGTGGATTTCAGCCAGGAGTTTGAGAGTATTTTTTTCAATAATCGCCAAAGCGCCTCGTAAGAGTCGAATGGAGAAAGAAGGGAGTGCAGGGACCTTATGGCGAATCGCTTTGAGCCTATGGTTAGACAAGGGGAATCCCCGGGCTTCCAGCAGTTGGAATCCGGCTAATCCCACGCCATCAATCTAACGTCTAAAGACCGACACTCTCCCGTTCTCTCGAGCGTTATATCACTCTTGGAGGTACAAATAAGAACGCATTAAGCACTCGATAACATTATTGGACCAGACGAATGACTCACAATTTTACATCCGATGTTGTTGAGTAGAGAATTTAATCGATCGAAGGGTCTAAATCGTACGTAAGGAAACTTTTGCGGTCGAATTCCTTCATCGGCTTTCAAAATGACGAGGGAAACATTTTTGCGAGGGAGGAAGAAAGTTAGACGCGTGGTCCAATTTCGCCTTACGCGCCATCGTTTGGCACCAGATGCGGCTGGACCCTCGCAATGCGGGGGCCTTAATCGTAGCTGCTTCTGGGGGTTGTTATATGTGGCAATTAGTCTCGGCCGATTTATAAGTGGGATTACGAAGTTAATTTACTGCGACGAGGCCTGGAGCGAATTGCAAGGCGTCAGTCAGCAATTTAATCAAAATTAATAATTCGTCTTTTCGGCTTTATCGAGCAACATTTTGAATATCGCGAAATCAAAGGTTTCATTTTTGCCATTCTTTGCTGAATATCGTTAAACGAAAAGTTTATTCCACCACCAAAAACTCAAGATTTCGATCTATTCGATTTTCTATAGGACGAAAATATTTAAATATCAATTCAGGGCACGCGCTTGCCCTTATCGTTGTCCGACACTTGCTCAGGCGTAAACAGAAGGAAGAAGGCGAACCCTTCCGTCGCCCTTTGCATCCCTGTGGTGTGTAATCTGTCCTCAGCCACTCGACGTGAACCTCTTCAGATCAATTCTAAATCCTCTATTATTATGCACCCTTCTAGTACGCAGGCGAGGCTCGCAGAATCACGACAATATTGCGGCTACGTGGATTTCATTCTACGGGAGTCAAGGAGTGAGCGTGCAGCATGCAGAGTGATTTGAGGCGCACGAAAGACAGAATAGATTCTACCGAGCTAATTTTCAGTACTTCGTTATTCGTGCTAGACACAGTTTAATGCCTGCAGGACTGTTTGCAAGAATATGCAAAGCGGCCGGTGGATAAAGTATTCCAAAACTTTATATTTTCATGTAACTAGGCGTAAGCTGACTTTGCCACATGAACATTCTCAACTACGACGGTCTACATAACTTATCAGGAATCTATCACAATCATCCGAGTATTTACTACGCTTACCCGTGTATTTCAAGTTACAATGCTCCCTGGAGAGCGAGTACGTATTTTCGGAACTCATGAGTCTGGTTGGTGAGTGCGTTCGTGCGAAGTTCTGAAATTCAGAAAACAGATCTTTCCTGCCTGAAATTGTACATGGATGAGTACATTGTTATTTCGCTTCGAGAATCATAACACAATAAATAAATTAAGCGCATGGATAAAGGAGGTTACTTGAATCCATAATCAACCGTGCCGAAACGTTTCCTGCGAATCAACAGATGTACCACCGAGGGCAATCGAGGCATCGATCTATTTTGTTTTCAATTGAAATAGAAAATCTGTTGTTGCAGGCAAACGTCAACGATTACGAGTTGTGAATGCCAGCGGCGTCCCATTCAGTAATGATTCCTCGCGTAGCGAGAAAGTCTCGCTCGGGAGACGAGCAATAAGTACTGATTACATACTACGCGCTAATGCTAAAATACTATGCACTTTAGATGAGAACCGATACCGCTAACGGCCAGAGATTACGAAGCAAATCGGACACGTGATGACGTATGGCGTATGGCCGAAGATGATGCGGATGCCTTACATATAAGTATTCCTTGATCGCTGTGATTTTAGTGCCGATCATTTGCACATTGTCCATGTCTCTGCTTTGATCCCCACGCCTCAGTCCCTACAACAGTCAACAATAGTTTCCGCTTCAGTTTCAGCACCGAACTTTTAAGCTCCAATACGTTGAGCTTGACTCGAGCGGATACGTCGAGTCGCAGGAAAGCCGAGGATTAAGTACGAAAAGAGCACGCCAGGCCGAGCGACCAAAGAAACATGGACAGAGAGCATCTTTCCGGATCGTGTACATTAGTAGTTACGATATATAGCGACGGTTCGATTAAAATGTAAATTTCCAGCCTTCTTGGGCGTTAGCCGATTCGCGCGGTCTGCTTTCACTTGAATCGGAGCTTGAATCACTTCTGCTCTCTGAACCAATCAAGCGGTCCTTGGAGCTTGGAGAACAAGCGAAAAACAATACTGAAGATATTATTTCACTAGCGTTGATCTATTAAAAAGACACGTGAAGAGATATCGAGAGTATGTGAACGGTACTACTGGGTCATGCGTAGAAGTAGAGAGCGAATGAAACGATTATTTGATCATTTTCATAAACATGATGCGATACATCGAAACTATAATGATGCAGTTTTACAGCCGTCTTCGACATATTTTTTACGCGATCAATACCAAGACACTGCCGCACTAGTTCTCCCATAATAATAATCCCTCGTCGAATAAAAATAAATGACAAAAGTGCAACAACATCATTTGTTTGCGAATGTAGTGCGGTGAATAAGTTCGTGCTATTCGTGCATAGAAACAAAGAATCTGGATATCTCGATATCAGAGGTATTCTTACCGTTTTGGAATTACGTACTTACTTGAATATTTCTCTTCGGCCCTCCTCGTGAGAGTTCACCTGCGATGGGTTTCCGAAGTATGCACAAAATGTAGCGTCTTTCCAATGTTATTGGTCGCCTGACGTTCAGCGTTCCGAGGGTTTCCTGAGGGTGGTTCGTCGACGGACTATCGAAGAGACGACGGGCTTTGGGGTGGTTTCCAAGGGACTGCTTCGAGCCGAAAACGCCTGGACGACTCTCGAGCCTCGGCCTGACTCGGCCTGCCTCGAGTCTGCCTGACCCAGTTTCCTCTTGCACAACCCACGCACACCCTCCCTCTCGCGTGTCGCGGGGGATGTTTTTGCGTGGGCGTGGCAGCTCGTGACCGCCACGCCAAGTGGGGGTTGGCGGGATGCAGAGCGGGGGTTGTAAAGCGGGCGTGTCGATCTTCGGCCAATCCCAACCCGAACGTCATCGTCTGACGTCAGGGGGATGAAGTCGGCATTCTTCATCCGTACTACGTCTCTGCCTCTCCACCTGTTTCCTCTTTTCTCCACCATCTACTTTCTTCCCGTTTCGACTTGAGCACCGCTCGTCCGCCTCCGCGCTTTCTTCGCGGCTCATATTTCCACCTACACACCCTCGTCCCTTAATGTTGCGAAAGGTCTACCCTGCCCACGAAACGGAGAATCTCGGAATACCTGTTTAGCCGAATAATCCGGATTATGGCTACCTTGCGTAGACTACTCCGTGATTTTCGCAGTAGCTCGAAATCCGATATCATGCCGCGATTGTCGAGGATTTAAAATTCGTTAAGTGAGACTTTGCAGATTTTTTTCTAGTATGGAACATATTTTTTTAATCTTCCAATTCAAGAGGCACCGCGCATTGATTGTTTCTGCCAATTTTGCGCCTGTCGTTTCAATCGTGGCAATGAATTGGCGTGCACAGCATTGGAATGACGAATCCAATAATTAGATTGGGATCGATTAGGTGTCCCAAAGCCAGAATCCCTTGCGGGTGAGGCTACCGATCAATTAACCATTCCATTCTGAGGTCACTGCAATTGTCATTGTGTGGGCGTTGTATTCGCGAATACTACGCGTCGTAGTGACACCATTGATTCTTGCCCACGCAAAAAACATTCCGACGTCGGTAACGTGAACCCGTTGAATATCCGTATGGGCATCAAATATTCAATTTCCAGGAGCATCGCGAATTTCGATTTGCATAGTATTCGTCTGTTTCAAATACAACGCGAAGCGTATTTCCAGGGAAAAACAAAACGCTGCCACCAAAAACTATTGGGTACATCTCGCAACACAGATGTGGCCTGAAAAACCCTATCGTTGACCTTACGATTATCATTTCGGTTGGAAATGTCGCCACGCTTGCGCTTGTACTCGCGCTACGGTTCCACGGACAGAGGGTTTCCTTCAACGAGAGATGAAAGGGAGAGGAATGTGGAGAGATGAGGACAGAGAGGTGGAGGAGGGAGGGGAAAATAGAGAGGGAGAGAGAAACGGAACAAGGGCGCTGGGCGAAGGACAAGGATGTGAATTAGGGAAGAGGAAGCGACGGAGGACAGAACGAAGAAGGGGTAGGAAGGACAAAATGGACGGCAGCCAATCAGATGGCGGGACAAAATGGCCGGCGGTGAATTTAATCAATACCTCCTCCGTCCTTCGTGGTGGAGGACAGGGCGAAACCCAGAGAGGGCCTGGAACGTAACTAGTAGTTTCACAGTCTACATGCACATACCGCCGCCGTCAAGCTCGATATACCTTATTTCACAGAGCGCGGGCTTTTGCATCGTGTTTAGGGACATTCGATGTACTATCATCCAGTAGGCATCATTCTCAGCACTCTTTTAGATACTCACCCCCCTTAATATACCAAAACAGTTATGGTAACGGACTCCTACGAGCAATGATTCAATTTTATGATCTACTAGATTCCAACTACAATGTGGGATGGGTCGCAGAATACGGTCCATGATTATTTTATATCAGAGGATATACTCTTTCTTATGTTCTCAAGAATAGTGGTCTTTTTTAAGGGGTCGTTCACACTTCGAGGAAGAAGCGAGGTTTTAAATTAAAGCGAATTTTTCTGCTATACCGGAAAGGTGATATTCAGTATGATATTCGCCGGGCTCTTATCTGTTGCTCTTCCGATACGTCATGCGCCATACGGGGGGGCGCTAATGCTCGTTGGAAGGCCTTGGCACGAAGTTTCCACGAAAAAAGGAACCACCGGGTCGAGGGAACTGTCGGCACGTCGCGTCGTGCCCAACTTATTTCCCGGGGGTCTCGGGATGGGTGGAGGTCTCGAGGAATAGTAGGTCGAGCGATTTAATGCAACCACCGCCGGATGGGATCGATCCAGGGTAACTTCGAAGAGGAAAAGGATGAAGATAAAGGAGGACACGGAGGAGCAGGAGGAGGAGGAGTCGGGAAAACGGTATGATGCTCTTCGTGCTGTGGCGTCTACCGTAACTTATCGTAGAAAGTTTAAATTGAACTGACGTTACCTCTGGTAGGAAGCAAGAATACGCAGACGTCGCCTCAGGACGAATCTCCGTCTTCCATTATTGTTGCGAGTGAAAAAGTATGGAAGAGCCTTGGGATGTCCACTGGGAAACTTTCGGAAACGAAAGATGTCAACTGAATTCGCGGCCCTTAAGCAACAATCGACGTTAAGCAACCACGTGATTTGCAAAATGCATACTTCGTGCGCAGATGGAAAATACACGATGCGAAGCGTGCAGAAGAGTAAACCCGTTATTCGTTTAATCGGAAGGATGGTGACGCAATCGCGCACAGAGATTGCGCGAATCTCGGGCGATCAAGTTTATCTAGTCGCGACACGTTTCGCTTTTAATGAAGTTCGTGATCGGGCCTTCTGATATAAACTTTAAATTTAGCTGTTGAAACAGCAAACTTTAAATTCCGTAGCTGCGCGTGAGAGTTTTTTTCTTTCATTCCGGCTTCTAATTCATTTCGTGAAAGCTCGCTGACACTTTCCTTTGTGAACAATCGATAAGTATGCTTAAGGCAAGCGTGGCGCCATTGCACGCAGTATAAGCGTTGAATTGCGCTCATGATTCGATGGCCACTACGCGCGCCATGCGTGGCTTTGTGATGTGCACACTCCGAATGCGAGCTTACACATGCTTATCCAATTACACGTATAAGGGTATTACGCGGTTGGCGTGTATGAAGTTGCACATGAATACGAATAATCAGTCTGCTAAGCGGCTGACGGTCTCATTGATCCTGCTAAACGTATTTTAGTTAACCTACTTCCAGAGGTTCCCAAAATTTTATTGATGCATCTGCTTTGGAACTAACGTTAATGAAGACGCGGTCTGACATTAGTCAACGCGGCACCTCTACCAATGAAATTTTCACGGTAAGATTGAAGATGACGTAAAGGACAGATTCTTCGAATAAAATTCTATATATCTGAAACGTACGCACAGCGATAAATCACCTAAGTAATCTTTGCAACTCGTAATCGTCATCCAGCGCCGTACGCTCGTTATCAAAAATACGATAAGACCTCATGGATAAACAAAGACGAAAAATAAAAATCGTAGATTTCATTCTATTTCACTCTGGACCAATTTGGCGGTCACACTTGGTATCGATTCATTTATTGGTATCTCTTCATCGGTCAATTTATCAGCCCCTCAGGATTTGAGTAGTCGAACTCACTGATTGCCAATCTGATCATAGGTATGGTGGACTGTTTACAGTGCCCACACTACGCACAATTGAAAAATCCAGAATATAATTTTCTGTTACGCATAACGATTTTGAAGTTATATCCAGACAGGTCTCGCGAACAATATAGAAGAATATCTGTGACGTCGCGCGAAATTTAAATGTTTAAAAGATAACAGTTCGTGCCCGCACCTGATTGGTGCACGTCATGATTTTCATTTTGTAATTTTCTTCTCAAGTACGGATGCGAATGAAAGTATCTCCTTATGCAGATTCCTTATCGCAAAAACACAATGTCCGCATCACTCACTTATCGCAAAATGACTCCATGGCAAGATCCCCCTTTTTCTTTTTTACCGTTGCGTCTCAAGGTACTGGTCAGAAAATCCGCCTTGATAGGCTTGATAGGTGGCTAATACGATACATGCTGTCAGTGCTCAAGTAGTTACGACAGCGACGAACGTCGGGAAGCCGGCTCCCAGTCTGATTCAGTTTCTACATTTGATTCAAACTACATAAACGTTCGTGACCATTTACATCGCATTGAAGAATACGAGAAGGGTGAGCAACTCTCTAATACGTTCGGAATTTATACCTTTTGCGACTCCAAAACACGTGATACACTTACAGTACAAGGGTAAACAAAGAGTGCGGGCGCCGAGAAGGAGATAGATTCATTCCTAACAAGTACCAATGATACACTTATCGTATAATTCGTATGTTCAGCGAGTTATCGATCGTGTTTAACAAGTGGTCGGATCTGTTACATGTAACTATGCAATACTGCGTACATTGTTGTTTCTTTTATCTCGTGTCAATAGCGAAGACAATGTGTGATTCGTAATCAAGCTGATAGGGCGTAAGCTCGGTGTCTCTCCTCAGAATTAATTCTGTTATTAAGTCTTTTATCGACGTATTGTATGATTTAGTCAGTCGTACGTTCCTCTGTAAGCGTGTTCGTGGTCCGCGTTTGAAAAGTATTTCCTGCAGATCGCAAATTTCACCTACGAGTGACAGTCAAGGAATAAAAAAGAAGAAAAAACCAAAAAAAGTCGTTACAAGATTTTGCATTACCTTACCTCGTAATGTAAATTCACCTACTAAAGATTAAAATTATTTTGAGATACCGAGACATGTCGCGTGTTATATCAAAAAGGGCATTGCTACGTTGATCTCTATCTCGATGGTATATCGATATTGCATATTACAGAAAGTGAACGATTCGATATGGCCCCTTGGACTGTAGGAATTCTTCTTTCTCCACATACCTTCTCCTAATACGTCCCTTACCGTGAAGACTATCGGAACGCGAGGTTCCACGTCCACTTGGTATTGATTAGCCATCAGTTTCAGATGACGCCTCTACATCGGTGGGTGTTACTGGCGACGTTGCTGGGTTGGGCTAGCAGCGTCCCGGTCCACGAAGCAGAGAACGCATGCGTCATACCCTGCTATGTAAGCAAGGGGTTGCCGGAGGCCTGCAACGAGGAGGAACTCGGCCTTCAGTCCTACGGAAGCGACGTCGAGGCACTAATCGTCCACACGCTTTGTCGGTACCCGTGCGATTCGGTCTGCCGCTTTAGCTGGCAGATCACCGCTCATAGACGGGGATGTGACTGTACCCGATTCACCGATCCAAAACGTCCTCTCGCTGTCACCGGCATCGAGGACTTGCCATGGCTGGATCCGACGATGAGAGATATTCTCGCTATTTCTCGATCTCACGGGAAAGGGATCCTCGAAAAATTGCCTATTGATGGGGACAGGATCGACGGAAGGAACAATATCATGAAAGATCTGCGAAAATCTATAGTATTGGGAGCACGAACAGTAGAAGAGGGTAAGGAAATCGATGGATCGGATGCGATCGTGAAGAGATTGAAACCGCGATCTAACCCTGAGGCATATGGCATTGAGTACGGAGGTTACGCGCAAGATATTTCGGGAAAGCAAGATGGCAAGAACGGTCAGACTGACACCACGTCGAAGCCAAATTCATCGGAGGAGGAACCTGTCGATTGGGACATGTGGTGCACGGCCCAGTGCTATAATGGCCAAGGTGGGAGCGCCTGTAAATGTGACATCATACCGTGAAGTATGGAGGGAAGCAGAGTAGATGGAGGTCGCTGAATGGAAAGGTGAACGCAGGGCTAGCAACATGCGAGACGATTCGAATTAACATATCGCGTAGATTAGTCGGACCGAGGGTTCCGATAGCTTTAAGTTAGCTGCGGCGGTAAGACGCGAATTATTTGATATTTTCGACTCTCGTGCTTTACACTCGAATAATTCGTGTTGCTTTTTTCAATTGAATAATATCAAATATTTTGGCCATTCTCTTACTCTCGAGTGACAGACATAGGTGTTATGCTATTAAAATAATCATGGTGTTTTCTTAATGTTACTTTACTGACAATCGAACTGCTACAATTACTAAATGTGCACGATCTTTATTTGCTTATTGCGGTAACATGTGCGGTTCATCGATGAGACGATCGAAGGGGATGTTAGACCGATAATATGTAATCGATGTAAACGCTTTAGAGTTAAGAGTTTAGAGTTTTTCACTAGGTCGAGTTCACACGGCGTAAGCTACCTATTCTTCGATGCCACATCGTATCATATTTTATAATATGAATTTTATCATAGTATTATCGAGCTTTTTAAACATAAACAAAAGATATTTCCATTTCTTTCTTGCATAAGGATGTTGCACTTTGGTGATAGAAATGTTTCATTTGAAAAATGATACAACAAGTATATCGCGCAGTATTTCGTAAGGAAAATTCTTCGGCGTGTGAACATGACATTGGTGTGCGATGTGTGTATTATGCAATAAACATGATATTTCTATGTACGCGTGATGCAGCGTCGAGCGTGCGTTTTCGCGTTACCATAAGTCAGTACATCCATGGATAGTCGATAGATTTTACACGACGTTAGAATAAATGTATTTAATAAACTAATTATATGAGGAACAGAACAAAATCCACGTCTTCCATTTTCGTAGTTGATTTGTTACGCTGATGGACTTTTAGGTATTTGCTAAAAAGTTCACGTACGAGATGGGCACTCGCAGCCTGCGAGAGTTTATAGTTAACGTATCGTTTAAAATATTAATGGGAAAGTTAAATTGGTTTACGGTAATTAAGAAGCGCAAGAGGATGAAAGATTTATTCCTTAGAACTAAGAATAATAAAAATTATGTATTGTCAATAATATACGAACTTATTGTTAATTGTCTCTGTTGAATAGGAAAAATGTGTGTCCTTATTTAAATTGATTATAGTGTGCCGTATGAAGAAGAAAAGTTGTGACGCGACAATAAGATGTAGATTCTAGAAAGCCTGTGCGATGTAATTTTGTCATTCGCGCACCATCGAGGATGACTGTCTGATTGAGTAGCTACTTGAAATATGCCAGAGTTTTTCATTGCTACATGTAATATACGACGATAATAAAACATATTTTTGCGGTCTCATATGTTACGTATTCACGAAGTTGCAGCTAACTGGGTATCAATTTTTCACAACACAAATCAGACAGTAGTTTTCAAGAGTGCGATCGATGTCTGACTTAAATGATCCATTATCTAGGCCTTAGAAGTAATTGTAATTTACTATGTAAATAGATGGGAATTTCACGGATATTTCTATTAATATGTAGATAATACTCCAGTGTGAAGGAATTTTTATTATAATTATTTGATATGTTCCTTTGCATCGAACTCAATCAATACCAATGTATACCTTTAGATATAAAAATAAGAGATACCTGTTTTCTCTAGATCTATGGATATACAAATAATGTTTTATTATACGTATAAATGAATTTATAATCATAACTTCTATGATACACATCGGTAAAATATGTGGTGTGTATAATTGTCAAATGATCAAATGTATTCGACGTTGTATCTGTACTGATTTATTTGTAAATGTAAATGATGTATATAAAGTATATAAAATAATAATTGCAATATTATGCTTTGTCATACAATCAAAATATTTGCGTATTCGCTCAATTACCTTTAGTTAAAGCTTGTCCAGATTCATTTATATGTTTATTCCTTGAAAGTTTATACATGTTAGATATATGAAAAGTCCGTGGGCTTCCAGAGCTATTGTCGAAACTGTATTAGTATCATAGTGCGTTCCATACTTTGACGAGACTAGCTGCAATACTGGCAAAACGTTCGTGTTCTTTGCAAAACAGACGCGGCGAAGACGTCGAAACTGATGTTAATAGTTCATAGAAATTTATACGCCACACATCTTCAGGAGCTGATAATCCTGAATCGCAATTTAGGAGACAGTTTATTAGGGCAATAAAGAATTGCCAAATTATGTAATACACCTTCTATTGACATAATATCGATGGTTGTATATATAAATATCTCCAGGTAATGGATCGACCGCTACGCTACCATCCCAAGATAAGTACATTAAAACACTCGGACAAAAGTGATTTTAAATTTGTTTTAAAATTTGTGTTAAGAAATATTGTATTTTGTGTCTTTAGTGCATCAGTATTAGGCATTTAGATTTCAACAATCTTTTATGAAAGAGCAGTTAAATTTATTCAATGAATTTATTGTTTGAAAATATCTGTGGGTACGCAGAGTCAAATTCAAGCTCACCGGGTAAGCAAACATTTTTAGGCATGACCGTAAAGGGAGTGACTTATTTAAATTATTATCAGTGGGTCATTTCCGCATCAGCGATTCTTATCCTGTATACCCTCAGACGATTACTTCGAACCTCAGTTATCTTCTTTACACCAAGTCGACATGAGGACAATATCAACTTAAGGTGGTTTACCGACGAGAGCCAAAATCGATTTTTAAGATGCATCTTATAATTTTTACACTAAAATGTAAATATGAGCATCTTATTTCCTGCTGACATATCGATCTAAATGTGTTTCTACTTATTAAAGAAATTCGATTACCTTCATAAGTTTTGATGAAAGAAAGCTTTTACATTGTGATTATAGTTGACTAAAAACTGAAAACGCGGTAAAAAAAAAAGATTGTAGAATATTTTTATAATAATGCTTTGTTTATTTAATGATGGTTTTTAGAAGTACAGACGACGCAATATATTTTCCGCAATTATAAATTGGGTTTGCCTCCCATGGGTCGTAAGACAATCAGGGACGTTCGTAATTATATTACAGTCTGTGATAGGTTCCAGTCGTGTTTTATGACATTATAACGCTGCATTTCCCCGTGGTGCAACACGTATCGTATAAAAGTCCGCGGAACCTTCGGTAGAGCATCAGTCAAGTGCCATCGTTCACTTTGCTAGTATCAAAAATTGTGCAAAGGTGTCTAAAAGGTATTTATTACCCCTTATGTTTAAATATTTTGTAATATTTACGCGTCATTTCTTTCCATTATATTTACGCTTTTTGGCGCCAGTTTCTACAGCCAGATTTTGTATTTTCCGGTTGGTTACGAGAGTATCGTTTTTTGCTCGATTATATTCCAAATTGAACGTTACTTTCTGAATTGATTACCTTTCTTACTTTCTGATCGAGACTCGTCATCTGGTTTTTACGAGATATTATTCATCGGCAAGACAGTATAGAGTTTTCTATTCTGAGTGGAACCGATGTCCCCTTAAACGAACTCATCGATGAGTTTCTCTGTGAATTATGTGCACGCCTGCGGTTGATAGGCATCATTTTTCTTACGTTGTTTTCTCAATGGTATAAAAGCTCAGGACTTAGTCCATACTTGCACCATTCATTGCTTCGCCATCCGACAAGAAACAGCAGGCTTCTTCAATTTCACGTAAGCTGCAAAAGTTTTATTATTTTTCTCTTATTTTCCTTGAGATTTTTTTAGTCTCTCTGGGTAAAGGCGCACTTTTCTAATATTACGATAAAGAAATGTTTTCTTGTATGATTTAGTGAAAGGTCGAATTAAATTCATTAATTACTTATTTATTTGCAGATATACAAAAATGGTGTCCCGCCGATTTACCTTCGTCGCCGTTGTCGTCTTGGTAATTCTGGTTATCAACGTAAATGCTGCTTACAGGAAACCGCCTTTTAACGGAAGTATATTCGGGAAACGGTCTAGCACTATTACCGGTATAAAAATTTTTTCGAATTCTAGACTTTGTAAGCATGCTTTCTAATAATAAGAAATGGACTCGAAAATCTGCGATATCCGTATGACTGTTTATTACGTATACATTAAAATTAACACTTCAACATTGTCTTTAAACTTACTCTGTGAACTTTCTACGATTTTCACAGACTACGAGGTGACCAGCCGGGCATTATCAGCTCTTTGCGAAGCTGCCAGCGAAACGTGCAGCGCTTGGATGTCCCGCCAGGAAACCAACTGAAGATGAGATACCCACCGGAACGCATATCGATCCCGGACACGCCTCACGTCCGTATCGACATCGAATAATATAATCAATTGAGTCTACCCAAACATTTCTTCGCTGTTCGTCGCTCATTCGGTAAAGCTTACAAATTCTCATGTTGTCAGAGTAGCTACATCCGTTTACATTGTAACATTATAAAATAGTGAGGCATATTATGTAATTTGTCGTGATTAAAGATCATATTTGAAAAAATAATAGCTACTAACTTTTTACCTATTAGCCTTTATTACGTGACGTACAATTAAATTAAAAGAATATTTGTATGTAAGTACCTTTCAGGTCATTGTACATGTTTGCCGAAGCAAACGCATGACGTGCTGAAGACGTCATTTGACGCCAAACGGTTAATCAAATGAATATTCAGTTATTAATTGCTTATGTTTGCAAAAGCTGACATAGCTATATGTATAAGCAGATTTTACGCCTGAATTGCAGTGTTCCGACTGATTAGATTGACTGACTGATTCCGTTTGCACGATCACTGTGCGTCTGTACATTTAATTTAAATGTATACGTAAATATTCAGCATTGCGTATATTGATTTAATAGGCTATGGGCGTTGCTTCTTCGAAATGCATAGGAGCTAAACGACTCCCTTCTGTTCATAAACAATCGAGAGTCATTCAATTTGTAGCAATATTGAAAAGTGTAATGACTACTTAGGTCATGGTCATATTATCCAAGGATATACTGAGAGAAATTTAAAATTTGATAAACACAGCTAAACGTAGGAGTTTAGTGAAACTGCTCTCTATATCTGAAATGCAGATCGAACGATTTGATATGGGGAGCACGTATCATTCACCTGCGGGATAAGGGTTATACCCTCTTTTATGCAGGGACGAAAACACAGTCGTGCCAAGCCCACCGCAGAAGTATTGACCAGCAATTATGTATTTCGCTTCATTCAGAGAATTAGACACAGTTTTGAAAATTTGAAGCCATGTTGCATATCGTATAGCCTTAACTCCATATTTCGACTGGTAGGCGTGTGTAAAAATATAAACACTTACTCACATGATAGCCATGATAATAAGAGTCAATCTATAAAAAATTATAGTGAGGCAAATGAAATACGCGAATCGCTTTCTCTTCCACGCAAATGATTAATATAAGCAAACAGATCGGTTCAGTCAATTGGAATTAAACTGATTAGTTAATGTAGAAGTAAGCACATCTTTAATATCAAGCGTGAGGTGAGGATTTGTGAAATTGTCGCGATTACAGTAACCTCGGCATGGCATGATCGGGATCCTTGGAATGTTCCCAGGAATACAAGCGGACGATAGATCCGCCGGTTAGGCTTGCGAAGGAAAAATTGATTTCATTCGTCCGTCAGCGCGGAGCTCATGGCACCCGGCCTGTTTACACGCCGTTTCGAACACGAGTGAAATACTTAATTGCTTCTTAATGCGATATAAATAGCCTCTTTTTCGTCAATCCTTATCCAGTTGCCATTGAACCGTCAAGGTAAGCGGTTGCGACTTTTCTCTTCTAATCCGCGATCATTTTTACTCAGCACGGATTAAAGTCGATACTCTTACAATAGTTTTATATTCGAATTGTCGGTCTTCCTTCTCTCGCGTATTTATTATTTACGGAAGTGAGATACGATCTCGCAGTCGAATCGAAGTTGTTCAGCGCGAAAGCGCAAACACGACGCTTCGTACCACCACGAAATTCGTGGAACCAAGTACCGTCCTACGCGAAAGAGGATTTCACGCGCCGTGCGCGTCTTGTACCTGCGTCTTCGTACCGCGAGAACAGCGTTAGGGGGGTGGTCGAAAGAACGAGACGGAGTAGGAATAGTTGGAGGGGGTAGTAGAAGAACGAGAGTATTGGGGCTGTGGGAGGAATGGGGAGAACACAAACACAGATCTGGAAAAAGATTTAAATGCGATAGGGTTTGACGCCGTGCAAACTCCACTATTCCATCGCCCACGATCCTCGAGGGCTCTGTCCACTCTTTCCGGTAATGGAAGAAGTCGCAAGGAGAATCGCTCAGTTTTCCCCAAACAGTCGTCGTGCGAGCGTGTGCCGTGGTATCGCCCCGCAGACTATCGGTCGCGATTCATTCCGTGTTCCCCGAAGATTCGCAAGTTGATAAAGAACAAAGATGTTCCTGCTCTCCCGCGTAATAGCCTTTCGTACGGCGATTAGTTGAGAAACGTATATAGTGGTATCACACACCGATGCGCAACTTTCATTAGAAATTGAAGGAAGACATTTTTAAATTGTAGATTTTCGACGCTGAACACGAGATGTTTCACTCACAGTCGCGCAAGTGTACTCGAAGTGTCTTCGCGAACGGTAAGTGACGTTTGATGCCTTATATCTACCGAATGAAAAAGTAAATTTATTGGGTTGTGCCTCGTATGTTCTAGTTTTCCTTGCGTGCACCCTCATGGTTTTGTTGGTGTCCCAGAATATTGCAAGCGCTGATGAGCAACCGGCTTTTTTCTTGAAGATCGCCAAGAGTATTCCACGAGTAGGACGTAGTGGGGAATTGAGCCCGAAAGGTTATTATCCTTTTTACCCAAAAACAGTCCCTAGAATTGGGAGGCGCGATAACGAAGATGAACCGGTATGGTGTTTTTTAATAAATACGTAAATAATGCCTCTTTTTCTTTGTCGTTTTCGCGCTTCATCGTGCTTCCTTTCTAGCCTGAACAATCCTGGCCAACCCACAATGACGAAGATCCATTTGCAGGACCAGTAAAAAGGCGCATGGAGCATCCAGCGGTTACTGGTGAGATCAATTAATCTTTTTCTAATAACACGACGAATCCATTATTGTCCCTGTGTTACATCAGACGCGTGGAGTTGGCAACATTTTCCGCTTGCGATTGAAGGCCCAAGGGAACTTTGGCGTACATTAGCGGGTTACTCGACCGACACCTCAGACGAGTAAGACAACTTATTAGAAATGCTTTTTATCGTTTCATCGGCATCAAATATTGTCTTTCTACTGCTAATATTGCGATTCATTTACTATTCCGATGAATGATATATTTGTATGCACGTACATTTATTCACACTAAGGCCATTTTCTCTTTTTTTTACACAGAATCGACAATGAAATTTGGCAGCGAAAGAAGAGAACCGGAGACACATCACCGAGCCAGGAAATAAAATAACGAAAGGAAAACACATACAGCAGTGACGAACCAAATTTTCCGAACAAATATTAGACTTAGTAGGGTACGGTGGTGGGAATATATTGACAATAATACAGAGATATGTAAATATAAGCTGCAAGTTCATTCATACGCACAGTCCCTTCACTCGAATGGACCCGAGGCCGAAAAGGAGCGGCAAAGTAACTGGTTAATTTTCGAAAAAGTTCAATGCATATTTTATTTAACACAATAAAAAGTTTTTGCGGCAAAAGCGGGCCAAAAGTGGATAAAACAGCAAACGTATCTCATATAATAGTAGACAGGCTCCACTGTAACTCGAGGATTAACTTATGACGAATCTTGAAATAGATGATCAATAATATGTCTATAATTCGAGTAGTTGTATAACACAAATGTTTACGTTAGTACTGCTAGAGTATTCCCTATACATTTAGTGTAATTTCCAAATATATCTACTATTCTTAACTGCACGCCCCAGGATAATTACTTCCTGTTTGTAAAATCCGTATTAATGCCAGACAATTGTTTCTCCGTTTGTTTTCATTTTCATGACTTTTGATAAATTTCTATATATTTCTAAACATATTACACAATGCCGATAGAATTCAATAATATAATTCGGTAAAGGAGCGTTTATTTACAGGGACAATAAACTCGTGGAAATTAACGCGTGGCACCCTCGAGTTGTCACAATTTGAACCATAATCGTACTTTATGCTCCACTTGATATTTCGCAAAATAATGCAAGTAGCATATAACGAGAGGTATAGCGAATGATGGTCTGTAACCGCAAAACTAGAATGTCAGAGTGAAGATAATAAACAGATTTTTAAGACATAAATCATATTTACTGTTTTTACCGACCGTGTAACGAAATACTTCACAATATTGTATACATTTTTTATTTCTATCTTTCTGTTATCATTGCTCATTAAGCAAAACAATTTTCTATAAGTTTTAAAATTACAAAAGTAATAACTTTGCAAAAAGTGTGGTCAATACATGTTTTACATGACAAAGTACAGAACGTCCTCGTTAGGTGGCAGCATGGACACTCGGAATCGAAATCATTAGTTCGACAGCATGACTCTTAGATGGCGGTGTAGTCTGCGCGCGAACGATGTGTACGGACCATCGGCTTCTCCCCGAAACAATAAATTGTGGTAATTACAATAATTCTTGTGTTTAAAGCAATGCTTTGTATTTACGTCGTTGCTTCGCCGCCACAACCGGTAATTTTAATTCATTATGCGATAACAACGGGGAGACTCGCTCGTTTGCCACGGTGACCCAAATTCCCAAGGGTGTAATCGGGAATCGTTCTTCTCCCAAGTAACGTCCTTCGCTACGCTGAATACTTCACAGGTAAAGCCATATAATTTTTAACCACGCGTGAATTTTGTGCTCATAAATTTGTCGGTCGTTTCGAGCTGACTCCACTCACGATTGACACGTTCCCCTGCACCTTGCATGATTCGAAGTTGCCGAAAATCTAACTTATCTATAAAAAAAAATGCCCTCCTTCGACGATGCGCAGGAGTAGATACAAATGTATTGCGCACAGTGTAACGCGCGACTTTCACCATTGCCAAAGACGTTCGTGAAAATGTCTTCTGCGCAGTGGGACGAACGCGTTGATACATAAAATTGAAATAGGGAGGTTGAAAAGTATTTGCGGTTATAAGGTTATTTACGCAAGTGCAATATGATTGCTAATGCAGTTCACGCCTTGCATGTATTAATGCTAAACATTCCATTTCCTACGAAATAAGATTCTACGTGTAAATTGCTTGGCAGGCAGCATTCTCTTTTTCCCTTCGCCAAATTGTCGTGTTCCTTTCATCGACGTCACGATACTAATCGCACTAACGCGATTTACTTCGTGTTTGTTTCAACCGAAGGACGTGATATTTTCACCTTCGTCACCGATCTATACTTCTCTTGTACTTCTCGCGCTGAAAACGCGCGCTTCTCCCTTCGAATCGACGGAAGAATTCAAAGAGGTTTTAAACCGTGCTGCTCCTTCTTCGGAGTTTCTTTCGCGAAATTCATCGAGTACGGCGCCACCGCGAAGATTCGAGAGATTCGTAAAGCGCGCGGAGTGCGCCTAACTGCGGCAAGCGGTTGGTCGATCGGCCGCTCGCCCAGTTCGCCCGCGCTTGCACGTAGTAATTTGCGGAAACCGCACGTAACGCGCGCGGGTGCGCGCCTTCTCCCTCGCCACTGCTGCACGGGGACAGAAAAAGATAGGAGGCGGAGAAGCGCGCTCGACGCGAGCGTTTCCACGGAGTGTTACGTAACGGATCGACGCTAGATCGGCGGCCTGAGTAACTGTATTTTCGAGAAGGAAAGGACGAGAAGAAGGGGTAGAAAGATGCCCTCCTACTGCCACGTGTTGGTGCAAAATCGCGAAGAGGAGAGAAAGAAGGGAAAGCGCGTTCTATCTCAGAGATGGATACGGAATAGCACCAATGGTAGAGGATATTCGTAAACTTTTTACTTTACCCCTTCCTCTTTCCACTTCTCGATATCTCGCTCGGTTTCGTCCTTTAAAATTTGCGATTCGTCAACGATAAGGGTGGGTCACGCGTTGTCGAGTACAAGAAGCGAGAGGTTGTCCGAGGTGCCGCCAGTCGTGGAGTCGTTAAAAATTCTCACGTAGCCGGTCGCAGTAATGATCATCTTTCGGAGCACATCGAGCTGCGTCTACTGCTCGGTCGCGTGAGGGCGCTCTGTTTTCGATCGTATTTTGTAATCAATTCAAACGACTGATAATTACAGTGCGAACATGCGTAATGCCCGGTTTATTTGTGACGGCGGCATCGCGTCGGTGGGAAGGTGTAAAAATGAAAGAAAAAGAAGGAATTATTTAACCGCCGCTAAGGTGATGATCAGGTGCGCCCGCGATACGTGAATAACTAATGAACTTACAATGTTAGGAGAGCAGACCGATTATATTTAATTCAACTAGGTCGCCGACACGACGTACAATCGGGACTGAACTCCTCGTGAGTTTTCTTTTTGCGTTGACGTTTGGCGAATTTATGGAAGGCTAATTGGACGGGACGGCACGGTAAATGATAAGCGGGTGATGCTGTACTGTAAAAGAAACTTTAACACTTATCCCCGATAAAGGGCAGATAATGTCACCCTCGAGAGACGAGAACGGTGCGTAATGTAGGGTTACCTTTTGGAATGTGTCTGGGACGGAGACCAGTAGAATCGGGGCGTAAAAATCAAATTTCTAAATGGATACGAAAGTGAAGATACATCGTGGATCAATGTGACACTAGAGATGATTTAAAGAGTTCGTGAAAAATTGAGGCGACAGCGGAGAGGAGTATATAAAAAAGAAAATGAAATAGAGATAGCAAAACGATGTAAAAGATGAAGAATGATGTTTTTGAAGCGAAACTTGTACGGCTTACGCGAACAACGTGTGCGTACCGCGAACGATCGTTTAATAACCCTGATTTGCCGTTTATACGGGAGGTCGTGGAGGAGGTTGCGGGGCCAACGGTGAGGTGAGGTGAGGTGAGTCGAGGCGCGACGAGGTGAGGTGAAGAGAAGAGAGAAGAGAAGCGAAGAGAGGGTGGTAGGGAGAGAGGGAGGGGTGCTGATGATGGGATGAGAGGGTGAGCATCGGGATCGCGCGCAACAACCGTACATAATCACGTAATGCGGTTATCATGCCAATTGCGTAAATATTTGAGCCAATTTGTGGCATGCAACGGACTCGCTCTCCTCGACCCGTGCTTCACGAGACCACCGCCCGATCGACGACCTATTACGTCCAACTTGTTGGTGTTTACCATGCTGTAGGTCTGTCTCTCCCGTTCTTCTCACTTTTTCCTTCTCTCTTTCTCGACCCGTAGCGAGGGCTCTCTTACAGCCCTTGTCCGTCCTCTTACAATTCGTGCAAGTCGTCAAACATTTCGAACCATTATCGGCGCTATCGGAATGCTGGATCGAAGTTGGAACGAGAACTGTTGCACCGCACAATTCGCCGATGTAAAAGGCCACCGATACTTAGAATAATAAACTTTCCTTTGTCCACGTTAAGAGAATTAATGATGAGAGGAGTGTTGCATTCGTGGGGTGATAATTTACGTTAAGGGTGAGTAGATCGCACTTGATCGAGCAATGTCTTTGATGAGTCTGTCCGTTCGAAAATTTGTATCGATTTAACGGCGCTTTGTAAGAATGGATATCGAGAGGCAAGAGAATATCCGTGGCTTCGTCGAGGAAATGGGCCCGTTCTGAGTGAAAAGGAAAGAAGGCGTTTCGGAGTAATTAACGCGGCACTTCCTGCGGGAACGGGAGAGGCTCGAGAAGCCGAAAGATGAAAGAAGAATAACTGGCGCCTCTTTTTCGAGGACTGCAGCGGTCTTCGACGCAGTGGTTCGCTGACCAAGGTGGGAGCCATCCCAGTTCCTGGTACTCGGTTTTAACTAAGATCCTGCGGTCTGCTCAGGTGCTCCCCAATGTGTTCGCCACTTGTGTGCACCACTCTATACGAACGTGGTATACGGGCATCGTAGCAGGTAGAACAGATAGTCTGCTGTGGGTCAATTAAGCGGCCGCATGTGTGTCAAATTTTACAAGCTCGTCCGACCTGTCCCTTAATCTTTGTCGGCGCGTCAAGGATTCTGTTAGGATAGCTGGAAAGGCGATTAAATGCTAAGTAAATATGATGAAAATCAGATGGCGCCTTGATATCGTTTTTAACGCCAGCTCTACCGAATCGAGAGGACAAAAGGATAGACGAGGTGATGAAAAAGTTTTGATCCGTTATCGATTAATGTTCCCAGTCCGTTAACACTCGCGCGCACATCAGTGGCCTCGATGGCGGACTACCAACCATCAAAACGTTAGCGCAATCGTATGTAAGATGGAGTCCGGTAAACGCTCGTCCGTCATTGAATCCTCCACGCCCGTGGACTCCGGTGTGCTCAGGAGCGTGTGAAGAAGCGAGCGCGAGAAGGGGAGCAGAAAAAGTGGAGAGCAGTCGAGGAGCCAGGAACAGAGGCGCCTTGTCATGCCGTGTAATGACGGCGAAGCAGCGCGACGCCCTGTTGGGAAAGGAGCCAGAGGACTCCGATGAGAGACAAAGAAAAAGAGGGAGAAAAAAACAATCACGGTCCTTTATCTTGCTACAATTGGAAGAGATGGACGTAGAGAGAGAGAAGACAGATCGGAGAAAGGAGAGAGAATGGTGGAACGAGACAAGGACAAAGAGGGAGGTAGATAGATAGATAGAGGGAGGAAGAGAGAGAGAGAGAGAGAGAGAGAGAGAGAGGAGAGAAACAGTCTCAGGTAGTACCAAGGGAGTCAAAAGTAGATCCTTGCTACTGTATCCTGAGTCTGCAGTGCTCTCTTCCCCTCTACCCGCGTTTCCTCTTTGATTTCACGTCCGCCATTAGAGTGACGGCTGAAACGGGGCTACCGTACCGATATTATCGAGCGCTGGCAATTAATCGTCCCGTGAAAAACATGAATGAAAGAGCAGACTGCGGTCCCTTGGCTTAGGTGCCGGGCATTAGTCGCCGACAGGAAACGACTCGGGGAGATGTCGGTTTCTTTGGACGGTGAAAAAAGAGGAATGGCTGGGAGAAAGGTCCACCTCTCGAGATCGTGGAGAGCATCATCAGTTGGTCGAAGCACGCTAGAATGACCTGAATTTCAGCGTCCGAGTTCTATCTCTTTTATGGAATCGTGCGCATTCCTTTGCTTCGCGTAAAAGCTCTTTTACAAGTTTTCGTAGTGCACTTTCCATCGAAATTATTCCAGCGCTGCACTCGAGGCTCCAAAAATGAAGTTTCGAAAGGACAGTTGCATGTGATGAGAACGGTGTAAATAATTAACTCGTCACTCCCCGAGCTAACGAAGAAAACGGAAGCCGAACGAATCTCTTAATATGTATACCCTCCTCTAGCCTGTAATATCGTAATTCTCGATCGAATCGTACCAGGGTGTTAAGTCGCACGTTCCATTCCAGACTGGTCCATTCAATGGGAAAAAGAAGCAGGCCCACGGAGAGGAGCAACGTCGTTTCGCCGAATTTACGTTCAACCCAAATCGATAAAACCGGACATTAACGACGCCATCGAATTCATTTTCATTGCCGTGGCGAAAGAAACTATCGGCTGCTCCTTCCCCTTTTTATACCCCACTCGGTTCTGCCTCGTGAGATGTGGCACTAAGTCGTCCATCGTGCGGTACCGCCCTAAAAGGAATAAAGAGATTCCCTGCTTCCAGTCGCTAACATGGCCATGCCTGTACACGTCCACCGGTATTTCATTTCGGTGTAAGGATAGGTAGACAAGAAAGGGATGAAAAAAAGGGGTAGCGACCGATGACACGAGAACTATCGGTGTCTCGATAATCAACCCCCCGTGGTGAGAGCGCGAAGATTGGGGGAAGGGCGCTAAATGGAATTAGTGCGGCGTTTAGTTAAGTCAGTCGGGCCGTTTAACCGATCCTTCGGGTTATAAATTATTCCAGAATGACTTGCACCACGACCGACACAGAACGGAGGAAGAAATTGGGGACTTGCGCCTCTTAAAAGAGAAGAGACCGGGGGCCAAGACAGTAAAGGTGTCAAATTCATATACAAGACAGACCGTATATTCTAAGGGATAATTTGTTTTACACCAGAGGTCCTTTTATTAAATACTTTAGTTGTATTAGCTGCAAAAAGTATATCCATCAAATGCTACATGTTCAATTTCGCGAAGTGATTTTTTAACGCTACGGTTGTACACTCCATTATTTTCAACTCATTTATTCGTTGAAAACGAAAATTTCTACTCATTTAATAATTTTGAACGTTGTTATATTTGTCCATGATAGTCTTAGAGGATCCAAGGTCTAACGATACGGTGCCGTATAACCCTAGGAATGATGAACGAAGCTCGTCTGACCGTGAGGAGGCGTGAAACATTGGCGCCTGGCGCCTGAAACAGGAAAAGGGTTTCGACACTTTATAATGCATAAAGTGACCCTGCTAAAATGAAGAGGATTCGTGATTTCTTTTCACTGTGCGGAACAGATTGTACAGAGCGTGGACTAGAAATTTTGCACGGCTTGCGTGCAAAATTATGCGTTACCGTGTCGAGGAAAGCGATTCCAGCCCAGTATATGACAAATAAAGCTTTGGTAATGCATGTTTCACGGCAGGCCTTAAAATTGTTCTAAGTAGTACAATACATTATGCTAGAAAAAAGGGTTGTAAAATATTAACGTAACTCTAGACCCATTAATATTATCAAAACCTACCAAAGAAGAGCACTTCTTTTCTGACCAACGTAAAAATGTATTTTTTCAGATTGATCTACTCATTCTTCATATCTGGCACTCCCTCTTGTACGCAATGGCCGGCGGCGTCTCGAATCCTTGTACGTACTTACCAACACCACCCATCAACGATTCATCTTTGCCGAACGAGCGGAACGAAGGCGAGAAAAACGAGAAGAGCAATAGGAAGGTGGGAGTGAGGGGAACGAACGGAAGAAGGAGAAGGAGAATAAGATTCGAAGATGAACCCGAAGTATCACCGGGGCCGAAACCTCGGAAGCAATTATAACCGAGTCCCTAAATACCCAGCGGCAAGCCACGGGGTCTTTGTCTCGCGTACCTGTAGTCGAACTTGTTTCACAAACGAGGTTAGCCTCGACTACAAAGGTCGGCCGCTGCGCGAAGAGGTCCAAGAGAGGACCCACCTCGGCTCTACGTGAAGGGATGCCGACACGACCGTACTCTGTGTGGACCTTCCTCCCTGTACTACCCGCCGTAGCCAAAGGTAGGAAACACGTTTTTTGCATCAAATATTTACACATTTTTATTGGGTGCTAAACCCATTCAGCCTATTCGTAGGGCTACCGATCCTATCTCATTTCAAAGATCGCTTACTCGGCTCGTTAGGGGTTCCACTTGTATGCACTCGACGAGAGCACGTGCTGCCCTTGCAGCTCCTTGCTTTTCTTCACGGTACTTTACAAGTTTTTCGTTCCGTCGCGCGTCGAAACGTACCTGCGATAGGCCTTTTTCGAAGTCGAGTGCCACGCGACACAATGGCCAAGGTATCGATGGACCTTTCGAAGGGTATTGTAAATCAAAGTGGGCAGCATCCTAGCGACAAATTCCTGACAAGTGCTCCTTCAAATGACTGGAGAAGCATTTTCGAATCGCCCTGTTGCAAGTATGGGGGTTTTCGTGACCTTTCAAAATTCGAATGATGATTAGAAATATTGATGTTTCGAAATTACACAAACTGATTTTCTTGAGCAACCGAACGGAAATTTTGGTAATTTTTTTTGTAAAGCAAGTAACAGATAATTAATAATAATTGTTTGCTCGAAATGTACATTTTCTTTCGATTTAATCTCTCCCACCGTTTACCATATCTGCCGATCAACTTCACAATCCACCAGCGGATTTCTAGTTCGGTATTTCGTGCTCCCTCGCTGGTTGGCAGAAGGTTCGCGTGATCCTCGACGTATCCTAGTCCAGCTAGTCAACCCCTGGAAGATGCCGTTTTCAAGGAGATCGAAGACGCCCGAGGATGTACGAGGGCCTCATCCTTAAATCCGGGACACGCGAGCCTCCCGGGAAATTCCTGGCTCCAACCCGGGCTCCCTACTTCTTGGTAAAGCCACGCATTGCCTTCAGGCGTCGAGTCCTTCTCTCGTGCCTCGTCTGCGTTTAGCTTCATCCTTTTCGATGGATCGTATTAGTAGTTGCGGCCTCTCGCGCGAATTCTTTATTTGGTTCAGATATATTAAATCGGATCTATAACGTCGAAGTCAATTATCGAATTAGAATTATTCAAAGTCGGAACGTTTTTACGAGGTAGTGACGCTCTGGGTGGAAGAATGTTTATAGAAGTTTCCGTATGGTGATCAATCATATCTCGTGAACGAGACGTAGTATCTGATTACATGATACATGAGGATTATACCGTGTAAATATGCATCTACGAAATTAAGTCGCGTAATTAAGTGCCTCGGAGCGATTAAGTATCGCGCGGATCGAATAATTAAAATAAAGTAAGATTCTAGATTGAGTAATTATTTGCATCGGAGCACAATTTCCCATATATTAGCATTATGAAATTGTCTCGCAGTAGCTTCGTTACCCTCGTTTTCTAACTGTTTACTCCTAATCGAATCAAATGTTCAGGGTATAAGAGACATTACAAACTTCTATGACGATTCACGTGAACAAAAGTTGATTCGCAATCGGTTCGTATATTAATTTTCAGACATTGTCACAATCAGTTCTTCGCTTTTCTCGGTAGTACGGGTACTTACAACTGAGAGTACTTAGTATCCTAAAGCAATGTGCCAGGGATCATCTCTCGAGTCTCGCTTGGTCCCGAAAAAGTGGCGCCAGAGAAAGAGTTGGGGACGCATCGGCTTCTCCCTGCCCTTTCGTCCCGAAGCCCTGGAGGAGTTGGGCCACGACCGGTGGGCCTCGAAAGGGGCAAGAGGTAAAAGAAGAAGAACTTCCAGGGCAGAGGCACTGGCGCCGCATGCGGCAGCCTCAAAGGAATCCTCTGCACGCCCATCTGTCTCCGCTCCGCCCCTATTCCCGCGCACCATATACATCATGTAAGAGCACGATGTAACCACCCGACCACCGGGTCTCGATCCGACATCACGTCAAGCGACGTCACACATCACCACCGGCGCAATGTCGCCCGAAGGGTTCATGCGGAATCACGCGTTACCCTTCTTATTGTCGTCTACATTTGAGCTTAAGCGGACAAATCGCGTGGAATAAGTAGGAGCTTGGATATTGCGAACCATCGCGGGGTTACGGATGTACCACAGGCTCACGCATAAGCTCGATCCGTGGAATATAAAATTTTTCTCGCAGTTGGCTTCGCGCAGTTCTTCCGGATAATTAATAGACTTTTAAGTGGTCAATTAGGCGCTTACCGTGCCGAGGTGAGAAGCAATTCCTAAAGAAGCCACGGGGGTACTGTCAATTTTGCAAGATCATGCTACAGCTATCGATTTGGTCCATCCATGACGATGAACCGTCGACTTTTCGGATGTTCTCGATACCCACGGGTTTTACAGCTTACTTAGCGAACCGTGGCAACGGCGTTTAGCCTCTTGACTAATGAACCTGGGAGCTCGGAGCACCCGGCAGATTGCCTGGGTTTCGTTTAAAGTCCCGTGGAAAGGGTCAACCAGCGAGAGTTGAGGAAGATGGATGCCGAGGTGCATAGTGGATACGCGGTGTTGCCGGGTTCGTGTAAGACTCTCGTCAGTTGGGTGACTTTTACTGTGCTACTTCCTAGCTAAACGCGAAGCCTCCTCGATGGCCGGTACGGACGCGGCAATACGTTCAAATGATTAAAACCGTTATGAAAGAGCTGCTTGGTAAGCATCTAATGAACGTAGCAATACCTCGGCGCAGTTCTTATGTAATCCTTCGTGAAGCTTAGTTCGATCTATGCATCACGAAGAGGATTGTCATTATCAATTTTATTATGGCTATAGTCGTTGAGAACCACGTCGTAAGGAACTCCGTACTTTCGACCATTCCGTCAGGTGTTTTGATTGATTGGACAGTAACTAATGAGCTTGTGCTAATTACTCGCAGTAATATTCTCCCGCAAAAACAGCTAAAGCACACATAGCTGACCCGTGACTTCACTAAGATCACAGAACTCCCTGCGCCGCTTCCTGGGCACGACCTTCCGCTCGACCTTCTCGATGCTTCCCGCTAATTATTTCGGCTACCCTCTCATCGACTTCATTCTATCCATTCCGACTGATTCTCCTTTGTTCTTCACCGTTTCGGCATGTATCGCCTTCGATTCCTATCAAAAAATTTACGGAGTTCCGGAAGACATGTTTCGAGAAACATTTCAGTAATTCTAGTGGAAAGATTCATACGGTCCGAAAAAATTAGGGTCTACGAGGCAAACAATTATATAGAGCGGGTATCATATAAAAATTGATTTTTATTGCAGCTTGTTAATTATACAACACAATATATATTCGATCACTGGAATATTAATACAATTTCTGTGGGTGCGCTATTAACATAGATGGGTACATTATGACCTCGTAAACCCTTATTTCCGACAACAATCAGTCTCATTAAATCATGCTTAAGCATTTCCCGAAGGAACGTAGACGCTGGTCGAAACACTGGATTCGCCCATCGACTTCTAGAAATCCCTTCTGGCACCAGACGAGAGACCGCAGGTGCCAATTATGTTGCGAGGGAGACGAGCGCCGTGTCGATTCTGGTTAGGAACGATGGAATTAAACCCTCTGACGGCCCTTTTTAAACCCTCCGATCTACTGCCACCATCGATTCGTCGATCCGTCCACTTTCGTCATCCTACGGCGAATTTCGAATTGTCGACGGCTGGTAGCAACGGGTGGCGTATGTGCATATCGTAAAGTGCAATTGATTATTACAAATTCGATAAGGTAAATAAAGGACTGTAAAGTCTTATACGTACGAGCAGATCGTTATCGCGCAAGAATTCAATTTTCCGGCAGTACTGTGTCCCGAGTATAGGATCCTGCTGAAGCAATTGCCATTTACAAAGTATCATTATTTAATTTCGACGACTGTTACTCTTCGGTGCGCATTGCAATACCATACAATTGCATCGAGATAAGTGGAATATTGAAAAACAGGATGTAAAGGATCATTAAATTGAGAGGCTATTATCGCCATTATTGCTTCGAGTAAGTCTGTCCCCTGTAGCGACATTCGGGATCAAGATCAAGAGCTGATCTCGGGACGACAAATTGCATCTCGATGCCCAAAGCGCAGACTGAAACAATTCGTTTTGGAGTTTTACCCTTCTCTCTCACTGGGGTTGTCGTTTTATTCGCCCCATGCTCTTCACCCTCGCACCTTGCTCCGTTCTCCCCTTCTCTCTCACCCTTTTTCTTTTCGTTCGTCCATCCGAAAGCAGATCGATCTAGTTCTGGTCGAAGTTCTTGAGGTCCGTGCGAGGCGTAGCGTCGTGCTCTCTCGTGTACGGCGATGGCGTGACAGCCGAAGGCTGACTAGGCAGATGCATGGCAACGAGTTGACACCGAACGCTGCGGGCTAACGTGGCTAGAGCTTCTCTCCTGCCGTTCGGTACACGCACACGGCTTGGTTTTTCTGGAAAGGTAAGACGACGAAACACCGGCGTTCGTGGTCACTCGTGCGCGTGTGCACGCACGGCTCAAGCACGCACGCACGTTGTCGTTGTCGTCGTCCGTCGTTGCAGTCGCTTCACTCCTCCTAATAGTCATCGTCGTTCTGGTGTCGTTATTGTTATTGTGTCGTACTCTGCACACCATGATCATAAGCACGTATGTGTGACGAGAGCCCTCGTCTACTATGACACATAGAATAGTAATGAAGGACAGAGATACGAGGCGGGTCTTCCCGCCGCGGGGGAAACCGAACGGCCGACGGTCGGCGGAGCGTCGTCACGCGAGAACGCGGCCAGCTGACGTTCTCTCTCGGTACTCCCCACGCCGTCTCTCTCTCTCTCTCTCTCTCTCTCTCTCCCTCTTTTTCTCTCTCTATCTCTCTCCTCTCTTCCACCCTCTCCCTCCATCTTTCTCTTCTCTCGCTCTGCTTCTCACCGGCCCCCTTTCTCTCGAACGCGCGTAGCGCACGCTCTACGTTCCTTTCTCTTTACCCTCGCCCTCTGCTTCCACCTCTTCCTCCACCATTCTAGCACTCTATCGTTCTCTCCCCCCCCCCCTCTTTCCTTCTCTCGCTCTCTCACAACATCGTTCGCGCTTCCTTCCCCTCCTCTCTCTTTCGCATGTGGCCACGGAACCCACCCTTTCTTGCGAGGGCGACACTGGAAAGGAACTACGGCCGCACTGGAGTCGAACGTCGTCTTGCTCGATTTCCACCACCACGGTTGTACCGACGCTTCGTGTGAACTTTGAGCTCCCTTTATCAACACGGACATCACGACGCCTTTGAGAACTCCAGGTGTTCCGTGCATACATTCGCAATGGCGCTTGCTCGCGGTACATGTGCAAGGGTAAGAACCGTTGCTCCTAAGCGCAGGAGGACTCCGATGGGGGTGATGACGGCACCGCGAGAAGCGAGATTGACGTAGTTCCGCGAAGAATAAGAAGAATCGACGGAGGATCGTAAAATATTTCGTTGAGTCGCGAGGAATCGCGCGAGGTACGCTGGCAAGCCCGAGGGGGTTGCAAAAGGAAAAGCCTCGGAGGAAAAGGAAAGCGGTTGGTTGCCCGCGAATGGGCTCGAACGAGCGATGCTCGTAATTATTATGATCGCCCGGATTCGCTGCCGTTCTCTTCCTCCCTCTCTCTCGCTCTCTCTTCCCCTTATCTTCGTTGGACGATTCGATTCTGGCGAGTACGGCGATTGAAAGGCGAGGATCCCTTACACCTTGGCAGAGTCGTTCGCACGCGAGGCTAATAGACGAAAATTATCGAATGGGAAACAGTCGTTACGTAAGGCGCGTATGGTTCTACCCGCGTATGAACCGAAGGATATTGAATATCAAGAAGCGGCAAAATGTGCCGTACAAGTTGAATTTTTATCGTACGGTGAAGTGTTGGCCAAGATAATTCCCCTTCATCACGCGATAACCATTAGAAGAGCGTGGTGGCGGGCGGCAGTCTCGTGAACTTTTGACATCTTGGCAGACGAGACGCGTTTTTCCGGTTTCCTTATGTCACCGCGACTCGCGAGATCATTCTGCTTAATTGATTAAATACTCCAATACCTCCGGTAATCCCAACCGGATAATAGCAACGTGTCGTTAAATTATCTTCACTATGCCAGAGAAGCTCACGCGGCAGTCTTGATCTCCATTTGGGATGAACGAATCGTGATGATTTTCCGATCAGAATGATTATTCGCGGGTGCCAGGCTCTATGCAATTTTCGCGAGATGCGAGATATAAAGCCCGAAAATATTCGTATATTCGATACGCATTGCTTCGCACTGTCGGGTTACCTTGGAAAAGCATCCGTGGAAAATGAGAAAGGTAAAACGAAGTGTCACTCATCTCCTGTGGCCCACTCGTACGATGTTCGTCCCCTGCAATTATACACGACCGCTTCTACGCTGTCTCTTTCACCGGTTGTGGTAACCTTCATTCGCTTACCTCGTCCTTCCCTTCGTCCTCAGTCTCCTCCCCTTTATCCTTCTCACCGCACGGTCAACGACGAGGGAAAGCTAGAGTTTTAAGGTGGTCGTTCGCAACGTGAATGGACGTTAGAAACAAAAGGATCCCGCGACGCACCGGCTACGTCAAAACTGACGTAGCATGAAGTCACACGACAGAGGGGAAAAGGAAAAAAGGTGGAGGGAAGAAAATAGAAAACGATGGAGCAGAAAGCGATGGTGGATGAAGTAGGAGGCGAAGGGTGTGGCGAGTTGTCCTACTGCGAGGTCCTCTGAATAGTGTCTACGGACGCTGGCGGATGTAAGCGTTCTTCCGAATCGAAGCCGATACCTCACTGCGCGTGGGAAATCGGTCGTCAAATTCCATCAATTTTTCAAACGTTCCAGACACTAATAAATCCTCTGCTCATTCTGAAAGAAAAGAAAAACAAAACAGGATATCCGAAGCACTTGATACTCATTCACTGCCAAATTGACAATGAATTTCTATGATTGTTTGCAAACAATGTTTATACGACTTGACTTGATTATTGCAATAAGAGAATACCGTTACTGATGCAGCGAGCAGCTTCCTCATTTATCTACCCACGAGTACCCCTATCCTCACCCAAGACGTGGCTCTTGTTTTCGTCGTCGCATTTTTTTCCTGTCTTTCCTTTTTCTGCCTCTTTCCCTTGTCATCCTCTTTCTCTCTTCTCGGGCGGTTCTATCGGTCTTCCGCCCTCTATATATCCGTCTCGGTGCTTCACCGTGTCACCCTCAATACCTTTCTCGCTTCTACCATCTCTTTTTCTTCTTCCTCTTCCTCACGAGCGTTCGTGAAACTCTCTTTGTTCGAACGACGGCCAGTCCTCGTCCTCTTCTTCTCGACGACTGCGAACGAAGCTTTTAACTGGCGAGCACCAGGACCGATCGAACGATTGAGACTCACGATGCAGCTCGGCCACGATATCAGTGTTATTCATCTGCGTAGCACTCCCTTTGCAACTGGAATCCCAATTTATTTTCATGTCACGATTTTTTTCTAATTTTTCAAAAAATCTATGAATTGCATTCATTTGATAGTCCGTCGGACAAAATCGACAGCCCTTAAGCAGTGGAAATCTGATTTCTAACGTCGAATTGCAACGTACTTGCCCGTATAAATACTACAAATTATGTGCGGCAAGTTTACTTATTATACTTTTTACCCTCTTGAGAAGCATGTGCCCAGTTTAATTCGAACTCAATCAAAATGACACGTTATTCCTTTCGTTCATTTCACATCGCTCCACATTTTCCTTGCTGCACTGTCGCATGCTGTGCTATTAAATTCAATACCTTTGAAATTGTAACGAGTCCTGTGCTACGTTACTTGGCGATTCAATGCACCTGATCTGTAATTCTACCAATGGGCGCTTACACGAGTACACGTGCACACATGTGTGTGTGTTCGCCGCATACACGCGCATTTTATAGGGGAAAGATGAGCGATAAAGACTGAACATCGCTTTTTCTATTCTAAGCTTTTTGCCGATGAAAAATTTCCTGAGTGACGTGACCAAGATGATAAGACTATTTTGATGGGAAAATTCTGTAATATGGGAGATAGAAAAATAGATATAACGCACGATGCGGCAGAACATATCGATCTATAAAATCGACCGCCCTGCGTCCGAGCGAGCATTGTCCAAGCGTGTTACCAAGTGGTCGACGTAGAAGGGTGGAGACGCCGGATCGTAGCCCTCGTGCTAAATATAGGAAACGATTTCGGATCCGGCGTTGAAGAAGACGATGGTGGTAATACCGTGCGTGGAACACGGTCAAGCACAATGTTTGCGGGCGACGCCCACCCATACTCGTCCCGGCTTTTACTGCCGTGCAGTAAAGTACGAAAATTATGATCCGAGCTTGTCACTGCTCCGGGCACTGCGAAACTCTCAGAGTCCTGAGTATCCGCCCTCTCTTTCTCCTCTCCGGAACTCCATCCTTCCTCGTCCATTTGGCAAAGCATTTACCTCATCCGACAGAGGAACGCCCGTGTTTCGGCTGGACAACGCGATTTTTAAAAAGGTCGAAAGGAAGTTGAAAGAGAAAAAGGATAATTATTGAAAATCGACGTCGGAAGAACAAAGCTGGCGCTATGAAAAATTCCTAAGCACACGGCCGATCAGTTGCGTACTTTATTACAAGCGCGTTAAATGTGCGGCGCCTCTTATGAAACCAGGCCTACAGCAATGACATGTGACGTAGCGAAAAGGCGAAGGAGAAATTGAAAAGATCGAAAATTACGCGACTGCAATTGACTAGAGATCCGCGAAACTAGCCAATTATAGAAAGTCTCCCTATCGTTTGGTAGTGCGCAAACGGGCGATAGGGAGTTAAAAGTAGCACTTTGCAACGGCTTCTGTATTTTTATGTCGTTTCGATTTGGCGCGGGGATCTAGGCACCGACAATAAAAATGGTACTTTTCTCAACAACTTTCCTGGCGTTACTTCTCGGTTTGTACGTAATTACTCCAGAATGCTATTGCTCTCTCGCGTTCATTCTTTTCTCCATCTTTGCAACGTATTATCGTCTTATCGGCCGTTCAATTTGATCGCGTAGATCGCCACCGGAAATCGCAAGTTACTTGAAAATTCAGATATTCTCTTTTCCGTTTTCCCCATCGCGTGAGCTCCTGCTTCTTCGAATCGCGTTGCGTTGCTTTCGATCTGTCAGTTCGTCATCCGACACAGAGATCACGTCCGCAGAAGATTAGCCTTTTAAAGTGCGTAGCTTCCGCGACGGGAGAAGCTATCGGCTTTAGGAGAGATACCCCGGCGTGGGTAGCAGCCAACAACGGGTAACGTCCACACGGGGTCCTCTCGTCGCCTAATTGAATGGCATTTTATTTAGCACAGTCCCCCGCACTCTGGATAGCCGCCATTTACCTCAATTACGTAATTCACCGTACACAACCGACCGCGCAGCTACCCACCATGGGTATTGCATGGCGATGGCGATGCCGATGGTAGCGCTGGTGTTGGCGCTCGTGGCGGTAGTGGTGGGGTAGTGGTGGTCGACTGATGACACGTGTTTGCGCTACCGCCGCCGTGCAATTAGCCCCCCAATGTAATTTCGCGCCGTAAGAGCGTGCCACGCTCTTTTGGCCTAGTGCCGTACCCGAGGGCACATCGCGGGGTACCCACATATTAAGAAGAGGGAAGTGATTTTCGTTCTTCAATGGCGTGTAAAGAAATTCGATACCTCGAGAATGCGATCTTTAGGGAGGAGATGTCTTGTCCTCATCGTTATATGCGTTTATCTTTTAGACGACTAGTCGAAGGTCAAGTAGAATTGACGAGTTCGGCGTACATGCGAATACTTTTCTCATTCAGGTCTGTTCCTGTTTCTCATTTTTTTGCAACGCCACGTCGTATCTCGTGCCGCGAGCGAACATTTTCTTCGAAAAATAGTTTCTACCGCTACATTGATTTCTCATTGTATATCATAGTTCCATGAATACTTGCCCCGAGATCTGCGAATTATGACGTTCTCCTTCATCGATTGCAATCGATTCGTTTGAAATTGGCGGTCGGGACGGTCGGTCGAGATTGAGCGAAGGTTAGGCAGGCGTATGCAAAGATACTCTTTTTTACCTTACCAACTGGGCATGCATTCGATGAATGCATTCGGTGAATGAATATTTCTGCGGTAATTGTAGCATCGAACATACGTATGTATGTACATCGACGAAACATGACGCAATGTTAATGAACGGGGTATTACCAGTCGACCGGTGTCATTTAAGACGATAACCGACCACGGAGCCTGCAATCGTGCTCAGCGATTACTGATTATGCGTAATTATCGTTCAAGAAAGAAATGTCTCTAGGTTACTGTGCTACTGCGATCAACGGGCGCAGCACGAGTCCCTATTTCTTTCGGCATGCAGTTCCTGCCAATTCTTGCATTAGGGTGAGAGGTTTTGAATGCGGTAAAAGAAATTACCAGTTCTATAACAGAAATGTTGAAATTCCGCGGGTAAATTCATGTCGTTTCCTTAGCTTCGAAGTAATACGGATCGTGCTCACGTACATTGAATACCTTTATTTTACGTAACATGCAATGTCCATACAGAAACTGTTTAATTTTATCGGTCAAGGGAATTAGATGTTTGACTTACGCAATCCAGAAGAAGAACGTCTCGAGTGGAGTGAGTTGTACGACGAATTATGGTGGCTAAGAGGACGGGGATGACAGAGGTGGTAGTCCATCGGCTTGGGTGAGAGACCATCAGATAAGGTAGTAGAGCCAACGACTTGTCGTTTCACAGTTGCTTGACGACTTTCGTCCTAATTGGCCGCCTCTGCCGGTGTGATTTGGTCACTTGTAATCTCCTCTCCTAATCTTAGCCAATCGCGGCACGTGGTTAGTTAAGTAGCTACTGCATTTTCTCCCTGAGCGATGGCGGAGAGTCGTAAATAATTAAACAAAATTATGAATTATATATAAGTCCAGTGATCATACGCCCAATACATTACACACCTTCGTATCATTAATATTCATTGAATCGCGTTCTTTTTCGAAGCTAATCTTCTCGTGCGCTTACCTCTCAGCAACGCAACGCATAACCGCGGAATCAATCCAATCAATTATGGGTATGAAAATTCATTGACGCCATGCATACGATATCCACTGATTTTAATTACGAATGTGTAGGTCTGCCGATAATGAAGACGACTGCCAATCTGTAGAGATTATTTATGGCGGATTCATTGTACCGGAAATTTCAAGCCGCATAAAAAAGAATGCAAGACTATCCGCGAACAGGTTCCCGAACGATCAGCTTCGGCTATCCGAGTGAGCTCACAGATTGTATCTTTGGAGAGCTTATGTTTTGCATTCAAGATTCTCGGTGGTGCCGCCTAAAGCAATTCGCACGAGTTTCCGTAGCATAAACTGAAAATAGTACTGCACAACGCGTCGGTAATTTTTTCAGGGCGACATACGTCACTATCTACCTCAACGGCATTTGTTATCCGACCTAGTCACATTTTACAAAAAACAAGTAAATTTGTGTGCTTCGATAACGTTGTACGTTTATACTTCTGTTCGGAAAACTACGTTTAACGCGTAGTCCGGAAATACCTCACTCAAGTAATATCTATACCTTTCTGAGTTTAATTTCTTTTTTATTACGTAATTCAGTATAGATTTAAAAAACAATTTTCGGATTCCGCTTTTATCTTTATTGCGCGTTATTTCGCTCAAGAAAAAGAATTGACAGTTGCTCATACGCCTTACACGTTATAAATATTTTTCGGCGCATTAAAATTTTATTGAAATTGTCGACCGGATGCCGCCTATGAAGACGGATCTCATATCTGAAATCGGGGACGAATCGGTTCGTGGTGAAGAGAGCGGTGGACCGGTGCAATTAGCAGCAGCAGTAGTAGTAGCAGTAGAAACAGCAGGCACGATGCATCCACGCGAGGAGGGGAGAGAGAGTAGAAAAAATCGTCGCCCCGTAAGTACAGCCCCACCTCCATCCACCACTGCGGTCCACTCCCTTCACGGTGAGTCAATGGGCGGAGCCAAGGACGTCGCATGCTGCGAACTGTCGCAGTGACGTTCACGATTCGAGAGTACACGTGACGTTTGTGAACACGCGTGATGTTCGAGCGGCTGGAGGCGTCGCGCGTCCTATAATATTTGAGACTTGCACTCAAGTCAAGTTTTCCGCTGGCGCGGTAATATTCGAATATTTAAAAGTCGCGGGATGTTTAGATAAACGTGCTGCAAAACCTCGGGCAAAGATAATCGGGCAATCGAAATCGATTTCAAGATTTACGAAAGCCAGAACTAATGATACGATAGAACAATATGAATATTTCGAAAGAGAACATTGTCGTAGTAATCGAACATGGCGCGTAACATATTTAAACATGGCGAATTAACCGTACAATAATACTCTCGTGACAACTGCTAAAGGCAGTAATCAATGCTGTTTGCATTTTAATGCGCGAATATATTTACTTGTTTATTCTCGGGTGAAGCGGATCGATGCGTCTCAACGGAGGTGAAATTAGCTAGCGGAAAATAACTGAAAATTTGAATATCGATCGATCGGAACCGAGGAGGAGCTTTAAATGCGGACGAAACACCGAGATATTGGCTCTGTGACGTCGTCGCCAGCCTGTTAATTTACATTAAGCGCAGTATCTGTAACTGAAATCGCGCAAACCTAACCCAGACACAGCTCGAACATTGCGATATAGGCAGGGAATCGGAAGCGTGCTAGCACGAAGACTCAGTCGGAGTTGCCGTACGCATACGTAAGCGTGGTCTCTCTAGTCTTATGGTTGTGACGTACCCTCGACAGTGCTGCTCAGGAGCAGCAGCGGCAACTACATCGACGGCGTAGTACACACGCGTGGAACAAGGAGGATAAGCCCAGGTAAAGCTAGAGAACACCTCCGCGCCCAAGGTGCCCCGAGGGCGTAGAGCCTAGCATGGACGTGGTCACGGTCTGGTGCCACCCACGTGGACACCATAATGGCCTCCGCAACGCCAACCGCGTCGTCGGACGTCACGAGGAGCTGGTGGGGCGCTGGGTAAGCCTCCAATAACGAGCGTCCTCGACGCCCGCCATAGGCGTGTCCTTGAGTGGCGCCACAGCGGCGACTTTCGGAAACCGTGCACCAGGCTCCGGGGAGAGGCTCCGGCTTCATTATGTATCATTATACCGGTCCGCGCCGCGCGGTGTGCACTGCAGTTACTATCCAAGGCGCGCGCGTGTGTGCTTTTCTCTCCTCTTCGTCGTCGATCGTCGTCTCCTTCCTCTTCCTCCCTACATACGCGGGGGCCGTTCTCGTTCTGGTTTACGTCGACGACGTACGCGCTCACGCCGAGACGCGTACACCGCTCGTTACCGAAAGCAGCCGCGAGGAGACGCCTGAAAAACCAATCTGCCGTCCAGCGGACAAGCGCGCCCGCGCGCGCGCGCTTCAGCGGTAACGTGGACGATCGAGCGCGTTATCGAGGTGTGATTTTCCGCGAGTGTACCATTAAAGAGGATCATCAAAATCGACCGACAGGCTGTGCTCCGTTTCATAAGCAAGAGTGATCTAGTGGGATTTTGGCGTAATCAACATCAGCGGACAGTGAACGAATTAAACGTGTGCCCGGTCGCGGATGTTTCTCCATCGAGGACAGCGACCGAATTATCTGTGACGTATAGGGCGGAAAATCGTCAAACAAACAGATCTGTTGGGAAGTAAACCCATCACGATCCGTCGCGTCGTCGACAGACGACAAGATGGGCCAACATGTCGACAGACCGGTTAAATCGTCTCGGCACGTTCACGACTAAAAATCGAATAATTCGTTGGAGCTGATGTATGCCGAGGGAACAATAAAAGTGTACCTCCCCAATCTGGAAGTGTCCAAGTTCGATCCGACGGTGCTCTTCTTCAGATGCCGTCCGACTCGCGAAAGGATCAAGACCGTTCGACCTAAACCCGCTCGAGAGGACTACGCGTGTGCAGTGGAGGTGTTCAGTGATACCGATCGCTTGTTAATGGCCATTTCTACTAAAAAACATCTCTAGTGATCGGAAAACATTTTCTCACTATCTATTAAGTGCGAACGTGTGACAATCACGAAATACCGCGAAGACGCAGTGACGATCGATATCGGAGGTATCATCAGCGTACTCCGTCGGAAGGAATTCTGCAAATGTGAACTGCTCATGGAACCGCAGAGTGTTTGCTTTTGGTACCGAACGTGTTCGTCGGTGACAGTGCATCGAAGGCGCGAGGCGTGACGAGCATCGTCGAATTTATTGTCCAGGACGAAAGACGACGCTGCAAGCCTCATAAACCAATGACATCTACCGACGCCTATATCGCGCCCTGTACCTCGTGGACATAGTCGAGGGGATACGTTAGCGTTGGTTGGGAACCCGTGACGAGCTGCCCCAAGATTCGAGCACCGTACGGCATCCGCGCGACGGCGGCGGCTACGACGTCGTCGGCGAGTGTATCGGCGAGAACCCTCGTGTGCTGTGGCGGCGGCATCGACGTCGCGTCTAAGGTGGAGCGTCCGGGCAGCACGACGACGCTCAATTTCACGGACCTGGGGAGCCCATTCGGGGCGGGCGACCCCTGTCCGTCTAGCACCCCGACCCCGAATAGCATGTCGGGCGGTGGCGGACCGTCCGGCGGTGGTGGCGGCGGCGGTGGCGGAGGTGGTGGCACCGGAGGTGGTGGTTCCGACATGGATCAGCATCTTCATCACACCGGACTCGGCTCGGTGACGCCGGGTCCACCTGGAGGAAACGGCGGTGATAGCACAACGTCGAGCACTCCAGTATCGCAAAGCGGAAAGTCCGCCTTCATCGAACTGCAGCACAATAATCTCTATAATCCGGCGAGTTTGCGAGGAGGATATCCTGGTGGACATAACGTGCCCGGTGCGCATCAATTCTCGCATCAGGTGAGCACGCTGGGCCATCAAGCGTCCGGACCTGGCAGCGGGAATCAGCAGCACGCCGAGGCAGGATTCCCAAGTCCCAGGTCAGCGTTGGCCGGATATCCGTTCGCGCCCATGCACCAACACAACGCGTACGGATATCACCTGGGATCCTACGCGCCCCAGTGCCCCTCGCCGCCCAAGGACGGTGAGTACCCCAACTGTATGTATTCGCAGCCATTTTTATTATTATTATTAATGTAAGATCTAGTTAAGTGCTCTTCGCTGTGCTCTCTGTTCCTGAGCTTTACGCCACGTGCGACAATTACGATCAAAATCAGCCGTGTACGATTGTTTGAGCATCTAATGTTCAATTATGAAAGTGTCGCGCGTCAAAGTGCAACGTGTCCAATATGTCCTCAAGGAACATAGGGCGTAGCGAAGTGTTGACGTGTGCCATATGCTCCGAATTTCGATGTCATCTTGATCATGAAGAATTTGATGATTTCGAAATATGGACATCCGTATCGTGCCAACGCGGTCACCGTGAATAGCTTCGAATTTGACGTACGATGTATATTACATTGGCCAATAAAACTCTTGGCAGTTTCTTGTTATCATAAGCATCGCCTATGAAATTCGTGCATTAGAGCCGAGCGTTGTTGCAAAGAGGGAACTCGCTGGGTGCGAAGCAAATGTCTTCATCCGTCGGCGCATGTGTAAGCAACAAATGTGTCAGGCGTTTACACCCTCACCGCGCGCTATCAGATACTGTTCCACCGTTGCATCCTCCAGCGATCGTAAAGAGGAAGCTACGCTTCGCATTCGCGATCTCACCGTTTCACCGGCGGCACGTCCTTTCGGTTTCCGTTTCGTACACGTCCCCGAGGGGCTTTCTTTCGTCAAGTCACTCAGCGCAGCGAGCAGGTTTCCTTGTACGCTGTGAGATCCTCTCGAGACACGGAGATTGGGCGCCGGAACGAGCTCGTGATCTATTCGTCAGAATTGATATGCTGATTTTAAAACAGACTGGCGCGAAGCTGTTGGTAGCCAGTGACCGTGGTAAGGGAGCATGCGGGGGTGAGCTGGGAAGAAGTGGGGGTGGGATAGGAAGTGAGGAGAAAAAGAGAAATGAAAACGGAAGGAGGAATCTGGAGTAGCAGGTAGCGGTCGAACATCGGTCGACGCCCTAGCGATCTCGGGACACAATGCCAAGGAACGGAATAAGATATACGACCGGGAAAGAGAATCCGTCCGGGACCTGAAAAAGTCCCGCAAAGCGGCTAACGAACGAAACAAAAAGCCTGCGGCTGAATGAGAGTAGTCGTAGGATCCTCTTGGCAGTCTGCGGGCAGAAGTGTGCTTTTAGGCGGTGGTCGGGGGAATGAGAGCTCTCCTTCGGGTGCGTCGATTCCATTCTTCGTGTTAGAACGATATCGTCGGATGACGCCGAGATACGAGGGTGAAGACTATAGCAGCAAAAAGCAACGGAATCGTTGCCACTCTACAATGTTTGGCAAAAATCTGCACTTCTATTCTTTCCTCTTTCACTTTGTTATGGCAATGAGCCATTTTTGTACCTTTCACTATCTTGTCAACTTCAAATTTCTATAAATCTTATTGCCATTGAAACCGATGTAATGTCAAATTTACAATGCACATTATTGAGTTGGTTGAATGATGTGGATAATGAATGTCCCAAGGTTCACAGACGGGACAATAAAATGCGAAACACGGAATGTATTGCAGCGTGTAAAATCGATGCTGTGTCAGGTTATACGCGACCACATTGTGGACAAAAGCTAAAGAAGCTTAGAAGCCCTGTGAATATTTCTTGTTTGTATAGAATATTACGTTTAATACCATCTCACAAGATTGATCATTAAAGGCAGATCTTAGGAACAGTTTTCCAATAATGAGGGAAATAATCGTAATGTACTTGTACATGGTTACATGTCCTGCCTCGTGGATCTTTGATGATGGAGATACGGCAATTTCGATACTTTTGCGTCGTTTAAACTAATCATCTTGTTGCACGTAGAACATCCTAATTTAAAAGCACATCTGCAGCGTATATCGTGTTATATCATTTCTCAGGCGTAAGATCGGATCCGCTACCTCGCTTCATCGAATGATTTTCATTTTGCTTCGCTACTCTCCCAACATTCACTTCTTACCAAATAGACTAGATCGCTGAGATAAAATCATCGAGGTTCCGGTCACGTAAAGAGAAGCGATTCGGCTCCTTAAGCCAAGGTGAAATCGGTGGGAAGCGCGACGAATCGAAAATAATAATATTGCTACCGCGAAATCCTAGTAGACGAAGAATAAGAAGATACGGGCGCGTAAGTGTAAAGCTACGAGGAACTTTAACCTTTCGATCGACGTTACCCTCGCTATCTAACCACCGGGCTTGGCGGACTTAGGCAAACGTTCGTCGGATCGTGTCGCGGTGCGCGAGACGTGCTACCCCCTTTGTACCTGGCGACAGTCGGCTACTCCCTCGCCAGTTCCGTAAATTTGTAATGATCGACGCCCAGTCGCCACCGCGCACTCTCATTCTCCCTTCGGTCTTCTCTATCTCTGGACAGTAACGCGGTTTCTGCCTATCTTTCACGCTTTGGAAGTTCTAGGTCCGATATATATTTATAGCGGGCAAGCGCGGACATCCTACGGACAGAGTGCGGCGGTGACCATCACCCCATCCAAGCGTGCGCTGCGACCCGCGATTTTCGCGAACTCAGTGAATGAGAATAAAAACGAGGAAAGACACATACTTCGGTTATGTGTAATCTCCAAGCGTCACGATCATCGAAATTGCCCAGGAAGCGGATGAATTTCCGATGAGTTTTAGAAAAGGGTTGAGCCCTCGCGCGAGCACCCCTTTCCTCGTTCCTACCTCGCGAGAAGTTCCACGCGTGAACTTTTTTTCGCTCGAGCATTCAAGAATCCCTACGCTTCACGATATGGCGATTACGCCAGGGCAATTTTTTCTCTGCTAGGTGATTCACCCGCGATTTGAAAAGTTGACGAATGCGTGCCCGTTTAAACGTAATGCGACCGATTGCTGCGTACATCGTCGATTCGTTACTACTGTTTTCTCTGATTCGGGGTACACGCAATGGAGTGCGCCCTTTTATCCGACGGGGGTATTCACTAGCCACGAGTTCGCGAGCAATCTTAGTATAATTCTGAGAAATTCGTTTTGAAGATTACAAGCGATTGTTGTTCTCGAATAATCGGAAACTTCTCGGAAGACGATGTTCTCAAATTTGCAGTGCAATTGATCCCACGTTGAGATACGAACGATCACTTCGACGCATAGACATTAGAAGTTGCCTCGATGACAGTCGGAAAGATGAAAATTGTCTTTCACGGTGAATTTCTTAGGCTTTTTAACGAGTTTTTGTGCGACGCGTGCGCGAGACGTGCGGCAATTCAACGTGGAAAGCGCGGCACTGTGATTGAGCGACGAAGGAAAAGAGGTATCTCATGGTGTGAGAAGATCGATGGGGCGTCGATCATCGCGTCCGTGAATAGCTTCACGGCTTCGAGCAATTATCGATAGCAAGAAATTCTCACGTGTTATTAGCTCGCCATACTTTCCACCAGCGACCGTCTTGCTCGTTGAATGAGTATTCTTAGCATTGGAACACCTGTGTGACATTAATTATTATTCTCCTGGTAGAAGGTAAAGCTCGCGTAAAGCTCAGTTAGTTAATGCACTGGAATCTCAATACTGAACTCTCGTACTAGTCCTGATTACAATAATAGAAATTTCAGAGGAAAGCCAATAGACCTAGGTATTATTCTGTACAAGTATCAACTATAATAAAATATTCCATGTACTTGACGTAGACGTTATAATCATCCATATTATAATATGTCAAATCGCACGAGTACCCCGATTAATGATATCTGATATTACTCTCGTTTAGTTCTTGACAAGTTAATTTAGCCCGCCTCGCAATTATTATTCAATAATGGCGATCCTACCCGCGAGATCGCTAACGGTGTCGGAGCGTTCCAAACTCATCGACGTGTGTGCGAGAATGGCGTTAACAAAAGATCGTTTTGCGGCGATCATCCGCGCGTACGGCCCTCATTAACTCCGAACGACAGCAGCAGCACCAGTGGGGCGATTTAATTAATTAAATAATAAATATCCCTTTGTAATCGTGATCGGCTTAATTGTCCGCGAGCACGCCATTGTTTGTACATCCTCCGCCGAAGGTATATGCGAGAGTACGCACCATTACTTGCCGGAATCATGCGCCGAATTTTCCAGTAGGCCTCGCACTTCGTAGACGCATAATTTCCGCTCCACCGATTACTTCCTAATTGGCCCATAACTGAAAAATTAATTCCCTACCCGCGTGATAAAGTCACCGCCTCGTAAAAGCAGTAAGGGTGGATTCCTACGTTCTGGAGTTTTAATCAACGTAGACTCTTCTGTTCGGGATGTCGCATTTTTGCGCAGTGTTCTCGACGACCGACAAAAAACTTTCAAGTCGTACATCCTTAATTATAAATATTTCCAGAGAACGTTGGACGGGACAACGATAAATCCGGTTTGGTTCGACGTTGTCTTCGTGGTCTTCTTTGCTGTCGTCCACCCTGTCCATTCGCGGTTGCATTAAACACTTTTACGTCAGACTTCGTCTGCTCTAATGAAGCTGTCACGAGTTACACGAGCGACCGTGATGACGAGTCAGGATCAAAAGAGTGTAAAGAAGGGGTCGCATCGTACGCATACAGTCTGTTAAAATTCGCGAACCGCCGACTATGCTCGTGGACGGTGAACAAACAAGATTGGACCCGCGATAGGGTCTCTTGTTCTCGTCGACTTCCTTCCCATTCACCTCCTTGTCCGTTTAGTCTTGGACGACCTCGATCTCAGGGACAAATCCAATTAGCAAGAAGCGCCCGTACCTTCAAGAAGATCCTTGCGAGGGAGAGTCCTACATTAGTCAACCCGACCTGCCGCCGGACCAGCGGTCACATTAATCCGGAACGGGCTAGAGACAATAGCGGGCAAAGTCCCCTGGACTCCCGTCGACCTGATGGATTAGGTATTAAACGGTTGTTTTCACAAGGATTAGGCGCGTCGACCTGAAACGCGCGCCGGCAGGACCCTCGGAATATTCGCTGGAGATTGGTCCCAGGAGGAGACGGAGGACAGTAGCTGATTCTGGACCGGGTTAAAGGATTTCCACGGAAGTCGTGTTTTCTCGTAGGAAGATACATCCTCAGATATCGGTGCGGCAGTGCCGCTCGACGAGATCTCAGAAATTCGTTTGACAGGGAGAAAAGTAGGGTCTGACGTCGATCGTCGGCGAAGCGCAATCTTTCAGCCAGTCACAGTGATGAAGAAGCAATCGAGGACGAAGAGGTTTTTCCCTTCTCTCTTTCTCCCTCGGTAATCTCACGTTTGGTTGCATCAGGTCAATAGCAGCACGTTGCACGCGCTCGCGGTGTGACGTTTTTTTCGCGAGACGAACTTCAATTTAATTTTTTCTCCGCATCAGCGGGCGGTTCCTCGTTCTATGCTCAACGCCTCGTAGTTTTCTCCCCCGATCGAATCGTTCTCGCGTACTTATCGCGGTAGTCGCATGCCGAGCTTCCGTTGGGCCACATAAACGTCGTATCAGACACGACGAACACAAAGAGCCGGTCAGAGTGTTTTAGTACTGTGCTCAATAATTACGTTAATTAATGTGTAAGCCGGACCCGATCGTGCTAGTGGTACGAGCGAGCAGGACGGTGAAGCGGCCAAGGCGGCTACAGCACCGGCAGCAGTAGCAGTAGCAACGGCTTTAGTGGGAACGCGCGAGGAAACCTTCTGGGCGCGGACGCGCGAGCAACACGTGTGCATTACGCCAAAGTGGCACTTTCAGTCGGTCCGCTCGCGCGGTCGGGCCACTTTGCATATTCCTCGGTGTTAACAACCAGAGTTCTCTACCCCCGTGCAACGTAGGACGTAGGGCAGGATCCGAGGGAGGACAAGAGGGACGAACGGTAGTGCTCGCTCGTAAACTCGTTGCTTCGAATTTTCCGCGTGGAGAACTGGACGTCTGCCAGCTTGGACATCGGTGGTCCCCATTTCTGTACTAAAAACTGCGTCACGTTCAGTTCGAGCGCAATTAACCACTCGTATTCTATACTATAATGCGAAGAGTATACATTCTATTCTCTGGACTATAACGCATTCAGCTGACCGATTCGTCGTTGTCGTTAAGTGTTGTCGCATCGCGAATGATATCTCTTCGTCGTTCTCTTCGTCCACTCGTGAAACGACCACCATACCGCGTACGATGAACGGAAGCGAACACGCGATGCGCAACGCGGTGCAGAGTGATGTAAAAATAATGGTGAAAAGTTATGGCCGTCCCTTATAGTCCCTTTCGCACCCGCACGACCAAATAATCCGCGTGCGTTTTATCGATCGGATACTCGTTGATCCTCGGGTCACGCGTACACGCCCTCGCGCCAGTGACACTACTGGCGATAAATCACGTGAATCGTGTACACCGACTCGTTCGCGCACACGCATACGAGCAATCGACATGGATGCGCGTGCCCATGCGCGGTACCGCTACCGCACGCTGCTGTAAATTACACTCTAATTAATAGTCACGCTAATCACCGAGAGGGATGCCCCGGTCGCAGTACAGCTTTATAACTTGACGCGGTTAATTCGAAGTTTCTGTGTGTATGTATATCCCTTTGCGACTTTTCGCGGACAGCTAAGTTTTTGCACCATTGTTATAATTTTATGAGAGCGACGTTGCAACGGATTGGCACGATACGATAGGTTTAGAATCAAATTAGCCCTCTATACCATAATGTTTTTACGGTATCATTCTGCAGAATGTTGCAAATTATGTTTCGGTATGGAAAGGCATTGTAATAGAGGATTAATGTACTGCTAAGAAATACTTTTGCATTCGGTTTATTAATTATTACTACAACCTTTCTACTACCAAATGTGACAAAATGAGTGAATTATACTTTACGTTTCATTTATGTTCAGGTAAACATTATTTAATCATGTCTACAATTTTGACACATACGCACATTTTTGTAAACACGTATGAAACTTTTCCGAAAAGATTTCTGGGTTTGATTTTGGTTTCTCTTTAGTTCGTATACAAGTGATGACGAGGATTTTGAAAGTTGATGTTAGGGTGGTGTATGTTCGCAGACCTCTCGCCATTGGGTGACAAGGGGGGAAGTCTCGTTGACGAACTCGGTGGTGGTGGCGGCGGCCCTCTCAGGAACGGTAAAGGGAAGAAAATGAGGAAACCAAGGACAATCTACAGTAGTCTGCAACTACAGCAGCTCAACAGGCGGTTCCAGAGGACCCAATACCTCGCGCTACCAGAGAGAGCGGAGCTCGCGGCGAGTTTAGGTCTCACGCAAACGCAGGTCAGTTTTCTTGACATTATTGTAAATCTGGAATCGTTGCGGAGCCGTCCAGCCCATTAAGTTTCAGCATATATCTACAACTACAAAATAATTTTTATTGCACAGGCTTACGTCGATAGTTGAGAAATTTTATTTAATCGTACACCCGTTAACCGCCCTATCAATTACGTGACCAATGCGCTCGTGAAACGAGAGCGACACGAGATTATTTCGTGAGAATTATAGCGAAAGAGTAGACCACGGCGTGTGTCACCGGTGAAGGTGCGCCTTCATCCCCTTGTGTCCAGCGGGAGATCCTGTTGCACTCTCGGTCCACCGTAACAAGATCCTCCGTGGACGGCATCTGTCAGCATTATCGGCACAAATGACTTTCCTAAATCACCGATCTGCCACGCCTTGAACCACGTCGAGGGGATAGGGTTGCCGAAGTGTCCAGTGCGCCGTAGAGAGAAAGAGAGCAGGCGGTGGCAACGGTGGCTAACGAGACGGCCATAAATTTTGCTTCTCTACGGTATCGCGCGTGCGCTTGCGCTTGCGCTCGTCGCACTTTCCATGGTCGCACTTTTCGTAGGTATCGCGCCAGTAATTATACCGTTACGGTTTCCAATTAAAGATTTATTAGGTGATCCGAGTCGACGGTCAGGAGACTAATTGCGGATGACCTCGTTCGAATCACAAATTTTCAATGATTCCACGGGACTTCTTGGTCATAAAATTCGAGGATGTTGGGGATTTGAGATAATTTGGGGGATATCTCTTGGGGGAGTGACAAACTCTAGAAGCGCGGGGGGCACCAGCACCTGCTTGGGATATAGCAATTTTAGTTGGCTACATCCTTATTAGAGAAGCATAGGCGACCGTTCATCGAAAGGTTCATTGTGAACTTTGTCGAAGATACCGAGCTCTTAAATTTCACGAACGATCCTCACTTACATCTGCTTCTATGTCTCTAGGGATCTGATCTAGCAAGACATCCGCGGTTCTCGTGATGACCGGCAATTATAGCTGGCATTCACTTCGCAAAGAATAATTTCAGACAAAAACTGTGACAACGTAGCACGAGCGGAATTCACTAGATCTTCGATCTTCGGAGAAGACGCGAAGGAACGCGATCTAAGAAAACTTAGGTATCTTCGATTCATCTTATCCACTGACTTCTCTCCCTTGAAAGTACACGCGGGACGAAAGACGCATCGTAATATACGTCGAGGCGCGTAACTGCGTATCGCGTAATCACGGGATAACTGGCTGTGGTAGCTGGTTGATGTAGTCGCAGGGGGTCCCGGACCGGATAATTTCATTAGCCCAAGCACTGCGGGAGTTATTCTCCCCCATCGAGAGAATCGAGCGTAACGCATCCTGATGAGCAATCCCGGTATCCCGGGACAGGTTGTTTACAAAACACTGTTTCAAAATATGCTCCGGTGTCCGTGACTAAGTTTTCAAATTAACGCGTCACTCGACGAAAGGCGGTTAATTGGGACACTCGCGCAATTGAAGACTAGGCATTCTTTTATGTCCCTTTAATCGCCGATATTTTTATCACGAGGAGAACGACTGATTTTGCTTTCTGCATATGTATACGTCACTGCGCGGTTCGAGTGCGGTAAACCTTCGGGAATCTGACAGGCGGCAAAACGATCCTCCTACGCGCGATTCCCGACGGCCAGCCGGGTACGAAGCATCATAGAAGTCGGACATGGCAGCCTCGCGACTGGTGTAACTCTTCAGGGTGTACCGTGCATAATCTGTAATCGGCCAATCAAGGCGTTCGGCCAAGCGCCTCTGTCTGCACTCTTGGCCCTGCTACCGTCCCCGCTCGGCTTTCTTGTCATCGCCACCAACATGGCGCCCTCACCTTCGGACTCTTCCATCTTTCCTTCTTCCTTCACCTCCACCTCCACCTCCACCACCTTTCCACCGCTAAGCGTCAGCTTCTCGTCCTCCCGGCGTTTCTCTTCGTCTCGCCTCGCCCACCCTCCTCCTTCCATCCGCTCGACGTTACCTCCGGCTCTTCTTCGTCTTTCCTCAGCCTCTCCCCGCAGGAAGGAGCGAAGCAGAAGGAAAGCGCAAAGGAGATAGAAAATCAAGCGCAGGATCGAGCCGAGGCTACGCGCATCTCTTTTTCTTCGGGGCTTCAATTTGAGGACGTGGTAGCGCGTTTGTGCCGCCAGTGTACGCGAAGCGCGAAAGGGAGAGGGATAGAAGGAGGGAAGGGTGATGGCGATGAGAAGGGAAAGGGTTGCGAAGAGAAAGAACGAGAGGGAGTGAAGGATGGAGGAGTGGATAGAGGATAGAGAGGCAGGGCAGAAAGAAGGAAAGAAAGGCAGAGCGCAGGGCGTACTCGTACACGCGAAGTACATCGAGCGAGCACACGCGCGCACGCGCACACCTATCTACGGTTCGCTCATGTACGCGCCTCAACGGATACAACACCGGGGTACCAACACAGGCGGCCGCGTTCCTGCCACGTACCTTGGGCGTGGTGCTTCCTTTTTCTTCCTCTTCGCCGACTAACGTACCCGATCTCTCCTCATTGGCCCCGGGAATGCCAACGCGTCGAAACGAGATTCGAAAGTCGCAGGAGGGAAATGCACGCGATGTGAATTCGAAATTCCTCCCTGGTCATGCGGATGAATCCCTCGCGTGGCGACGAGCCCGAAGAGCATCCTCCGATGTCGAAGCGGGACTCACCGTGGACCTTTCCGCTTCAGCCGGAGCTTTCCGAGGAGACGAAAATCGTCTTCGTGGAACGGGTGACTCTTCAGTCCGGTAATTCAAGAGCGAGCTTCTTTCCGCGAAGCGTCGGGAATCGCGATGAAGTTCGTTTCGCGAATCGTTTATGTCTTTACTTCGACGGGCGAAGTAAGAAAATGGTTGGAACTATCGTGGGGCTCGGGTGTAGAATACGTGAGAAAGTAACGAGTGGCGGGAAAAAAGCTGACACGTGAGATTACTTCGTCGGAGCGATTGCTTTTCCATCGGCGTCGATCGCTCGCTTCCCTTCGTGGAGGCAGGACGATGCCGAGTCAAACGATTTTCGCCATATGAGGAGGCGGAGAGATGCTTTCGTTTCGAGATAAATCTCGAGCGTCGAAAATATCCGTGTGCCCTTGTCACCGTGAATCGCTACCACCGGCGTTTCCTTACTTTTCGTCACCATGCGTATCGATGTTTCGACGTAATTAATCAAGAATGCCAATTAATATACTCGGAGCATGGGGGTATTCTCGAAATCATCGCGATAAGCGTCACCCGGACGGCTCTCTAGGGATTGGAGCGAAGCCGAAAATATTATTTCGGAGCGATAGGAATCTGCGCGGTGGTGCTCGTGGCACGAATCGACTTGGCCGCGCCGCACGACAGCTCTTGGGAAATTCGTGCCCGGGACGACGACGGTGGTGCGTTCAAGGTCCCGGAGGATCGCAATCCTCCGTCGCTTGTCGTAAGGGCTCGCACGCGATGTATAGTCCGTTTCGCGGAAAAGCCACGCATACGACAGCATCGAAATTGCCGTACTCCGGTGCAGATGAACGCATAGATAACTATTATCCATGCATGACTGCCTTTGCGAACGAGCCTCTCGTATGAGCGGTGCGTATTAGCGTGCATCGTTACCCGCGTTGAAACATTCGCACGAGTAAGAAAAAAGGGACGTAAGTGGAAGGGACGAGAGCAGGGGAAGCGCGAGGCGGAGAAGAAAGAGAAGAGGTGGGGAAAGCGAAGAGCGAGCGGGTTGAGAAAGAGAAAAATGGAGGAGGAGAGAGCGAGAGGAGAAGAAAAACGGGAAGAAAAAGGAGAAAAAAGAGAGCCCGCCAAAGCGCGCGCGCGCGCACTCTCTTGAGCGCGAGCAAGAAGGAGCAAGAAAGAGGCTAACCGAGAGAGGCGAGAGAACCGCGATCGAATCGATCTGTTGCGAGAAGCGGGTTAGCCCAGATCACGTTCCGCTTTGGATCTAGCCGACCTGGCCGCTGCTCCCCCTATCCTTTTTGTACTTCACCTCTCGGCCTCTCTCTTCGTCTCCCCCTTTTTCTCGCTCCTTCTTCGTCTAATAATAAATTTATTCGTCGTTTTCACGATAGGTACGTTACTCGTAATTTTTCATCGGCCATCGGGCGCGGAACGCTTTGTTCCAAGATACAAAATTTCTTCGATCTATTCCACCCTCTCTCGATCACCCTCGCACACGATCCCGTCGTCGACGTCGTCCTCGTCCTCGTCGTGGCAAACGTCGATCCTCAGATAACAACGCGTGTGTGCGCGCCTCCGTTCTGTATCTCCGCCTTTCCCTCGCTTTCCGTTCATTTATCTGCGTCCATTTATCTGCCTATCACTGCTGCGCGCCGTTCCTGCGCTCGCGGGTACCGCGCACATTCTACCGCGCGTACGCCACGCACACCATCGCACGCGCCGCGCTACACACCATCGCACGTGCCGTCCCTAACCGAGCCTTTCTATCCGTTATCAATCCAGATACCGGGCAATATTAGCGGACGCAATTTCTCCGCGCGATGGAACAATTAATTAAATAATTCATGATCTCGCTTCTCTATTTTCCTCGATTTTGAATAAGCAAGTGACCTCGCGGCAGAATCCGCAAGAGGAACTCGATCGAACTCGGTCCTGCCCAGGGGAGAGTGCGTGAAATCTGGCGCGAAGTGGAACGCGAATTGGAGCGATAAACCGTGGAACGTGACGTCGTCGGTCGGTGAGAAGTCGACTTTCGAAGACGGGCTGGGCAAAAAAAGAAACTAGGGGGCAAGCCCCCTGCGCTTTCGCTTCGCTCAAGCGCCAACCCCCTCAAGATCGCCTTTGCTCGCGCTTCGCGCTCGCCCACGAATTTTAAAAGGTTTCGAAATTGTGGAAAATTCAAGTATTGAGATATTAAACTATGCTACAGAGTCCTCTGCGCTTTCGCTTCGCTCAAGCGCCATACCCCCTGAGGTCATCGGATGCTCGCGCTTCGCGGCTCGCCCACGAAATGCAGCATTTCTGCAATAGGCCCAAGTGATCAAAACCGGACAATTAAATGCATCCGAACCAAAATTTGACATGTACATAGAGTATATACACCTTTGCTGCGGTGAAACTTTATGCATGGTTATCTTCAACCATTCAGAAATTGCGACAAATTGAAATCTTTAATCCATTATTCCGGCGAGACGCTTGCGCGGATTCAAACACAATTTGGCAAATAGTTTAAAAAATTATATCCATTTGGTGCCACAAAACTTTATGCATGGTCATCTTCAACCGTTTCGAAATTACGGGATTTTCAAACTATAATTATAAAATAGTGAATTAAAGATTTGAAACTGGCACCATTTCGAAATGGTTGAAGATGCCCATACACAATGTTTCGTGGCACCAAATGGGTATATACTTGATGTACATGCCAAATTTTGTCCGAATCCGTTCAGCCGTTTCAAGATGACCATGCATATTGCCGCCATTTTGTAACGGTTCGAGATGGCGATACACAAAGTTTCGTGGCACCAAATAGGTACATACTCGATGTACATGCCAAATTTTGTCCGAATCCGTTCAGTCATTTCGCCGGAATAATGGACTAAAGATTTGAATTAGTCGCCATTTTTGATTCGGCCAACCAAAAAATTTGAAAATTTCCAGTAATTGTCATTGCGTACGTGTACATGAACGTGTAAAATTTTATCAGGATCCATTGAATAGTACCAAAGATACGAATTTTTCAATATTTGAACTTCCCGCCATTTTGTACCGGTTCAAGATGGCGGCTCACAAACCTTATTGTCAACTCACAGTAGTGTACTTGATTTTTGTGCCAAATTTCGTTCCGATCGGTTCAGCCGTTTTCCCGAAATCGAGGATATACACGGACACACACACACACACACACACATACACACATACATACACACATACATACGAACGGTTTTCAGGATGGCGATTGCATAAGTCACTCCCTTTACGGTCGTGCCTAAAAATTAACGAACTTGCTCCGACTGAGACCGTTCGGTTACATGGGTATGACCAATTCGACGAATTATTAATTTGCGAGAGTAGGAATGTACAGCGCAAGGGCTCTTCCTGGCACTCTACGAAAGATATGCATAATTGAAGATTCGCCGACGTCAGTCACTGAACTTTGCAAAATATCAAACGCGGCGAACGTGAAAAATTGATCGACGAGGTGTACGCGGATATGACGTAACGGAAAACTTCATTGGAATATTGTAGCGGAAGGATTGGAAGTTTTTTTTTTTCGCAACTTGTACGTCTGACGAGAAATGAATATTTCGTTAAGGCGTAGTTGCCGATGCGTTGAAACTTAACAAGCTATTTGAAGTAGGACTCGTTTCAGCGATACGTCCATTCGACGTCGACGCCGCGTAACATCAATGCAAAATAACTTCCACCATTGAGAAACGTTGCTCGTCGTTAAAGTCCCCGCCCTTATATTTTGCATGCCTTCGTCTCGCAACATCCCCGTATCACGCGCCGTGCATCTGACACTCTCGTAGAATAATTAAAAATTTTCAGCTCTGGTATTGATTTGATCGAAGGTAGGCAATAGTGGTCGATCGACTCTTTGAAAAGAAGAAAAACGCGAGAAAGCGGATGTGCCAAGCAATTCGAAAAAAATGCATCCTAAAAAGGGGCGAGCTGAGACTACGAATACACATCCGCATCGCACGCTAAGAAGTTTCGAACAAAGGAGTGAAGATCGATCGTTGGTGGGGCAGGTACGACACAAAGTCCGTCTAACGATGTGGGCTAGTAACTGCAACGCGAAGTGGAGCGGTGCGTAACAAAGCGATATCGAGAGGCGAACGGTACAGCGTGGTTTTTTAGCGCGTGCCGAGGCAACGATAAACTTTCGTTTCATTCTTGCTCGGCAGTCTTCTTGTCATCTTTCCCTCTTTTTCCTCGTTTTACACCCCCAACCCTTCCTCTCTATCTTTCCGCGAGTCCTTTCGCATCTTTTCTTTCTCCTCGCGGTCGAGTAACCGGCATTGACCGGGCTTATCATACTATTATCTCATCGACGTGTCGCTCGATTCGTGCGTGTCGCGATAGCGCGCTCCAATACGAAGAGGTCGGGTGTGTATGTGCTGTTGATTATTCACGCGCGCCTACGTTAACACGCGCGCACGCATATGCGGCACAGGTAGACTGCACGTTACATACGTGCGCGTACTCTTCCACCATTATTGACGTCTACAATAAAACTAATAGAACTTCGACCGACATGTCGCTATCGGCTAGTATCTGTACGAGCACCGTCCACCGGCTACAAATGGGAAAGTTTTGCGGCCGTAGCACGCGATCTTCGGCATGGCGAGCCTTATTATTCCAACAGCATACCAATATCTCTGTTCTTCGTTGTCTCGCGCTCTTTCTCCGCCGTTCTTCCCAATTCTCACTCTCTTCCCTTTTCGTCTTCGTACTGTCGTTCGGTTCCTATCGCCTCGACTCATTTTCTCTTCATCTTCGCGTTCGCCACACAACGCTCTTCACTCTCACAACGTTGCGTGGTCCACGAAGGTGTGCTCCGTATTTTTTTTGTTCCACCATGCTAAGACCCCGAGGATGGACGCCTCCAAAGAGGCGTTCTCGCCGACGGCGACGATAGAATTGAAACTTTCCCTTACGCTCGCGCTGACCGGGGAGGTAGGCGCCCGAGGAACTACATCGTCCACAGCACACTGTGAGATTGATATTTCCGTTGTTTAATTGACAGTGTCATTGCTACAATCATCCGTTTCCTCGTGGTACTTTTCCTTCGAGACGTGAGACCATCGGTTGGACGCGCGCGACCAGCTCGTCCATCGGATTCTCAAAGACGTAGTAAGTAGGTATTTCGTATCTGAAAAGTTTGAATTACTGTCGCGAATTGTATGCGCGAGTCGGCCAGAACCTCGAGATTTCGATTCCGCGCCCGTTCTCCTTAGGCCTGACTTTCGAACTCACAAGTTTCTTGCCACCGCTCCGTCTGGTTCTTGCGATTCCCTATCGCCGATATCTTTACCCTATTCTATCGCGCATTATTGAATCCGGTAATGCAAGTTCTTTTCGCTAGTTCCTACGAAAGCCTTCTCCGATTCTGTGTGTCTACGCGCGTACCATGCACGTGTGTCGATCTTTCGCGCCTTGCCTTCGTTAGAGCGTGTCATTCACGTTTTGACGTAACTGTGCCGCGAGTATATAAGCGCGCGAGCGCGTACCGCGTTGTGTACCCCATTGCCGCAGGTCTCTCTCCTTTTCTGTTTCCCTCTTTCTTTTTCTCTCACTTACTCCGTTTAAGACACACAGTCCTGAACGCGAATCGCGGGAATAATTAATAATGCCGAGAAGCGTGGAAAGTGGACTACTGGCGTAAAAGTGTTCAGTCCCAGTTAACGAATGGCTCGACCCGATCGAGTCAGGAAATAATGATTAATCGTTCCAAACTGGCATGAGGACAGTTCTCTCGCTGCTGTTAGCTCGCTTTCCTTCTCTCTTCTCGCACTGGATAACCGGAATTCTAGTTTACTCTCGATTTGGCACTTTGGGCCAATCGACGTCAAGGGACTTCCTGATTTGCTTATTATCGTTTGACGGTTACGTTAACGAGGGCACCGAGATTCGAACGTAGTAGCTTAAATATCTAGCTAGTAAATGAGGTTCGCGGGGAGTTCTATACATGTTTAATGAGTCACGGAAATGCGGTCGACGAATGGTCGAGCGCGTCGATGTGTAGCACATTACGACACTTTGATATTGGCAATTGCAAACATATCGTGAGAGTCGATGACGGAAGATTATTCATCCATCATCGTCGAGATCGAATCGAGTAATCGCCACGGGCGACTATCCAATTGAAATCTGTCCATTGTTGCCAGGAGCGTAGGAGAGCCTACAGCCGATTCCTACTTCGAATAGACGAAAGACAATGGAAGTTTAATTTGCATCCATCGCAGACAACTTGCCATGTCTTACTGTCCGCCCGTCGACTAACTTATCGGGAAGGCGCAACACCAGGCAACGTCTACCCGACCAATTTTTATTCTTCACCTTTCCTCTCTCCGTGCGACTAAAATAAATGCGGCGCCTTAATTTCACTATTTTTCACCTCGAACACTATTTGCGTTCGACGGAAAGTTAAACGCGGCGCTTCGCCGGCAATAGACTTCTTTTCATAGAATTTTCTCTCGAAGGAATAAAAAATTTACGTGCACCTCACTGTCGAGTACGCAAGACGATTTGCCGTCCACATTGCGCGTCTTGGAATAATTTCCAAACATCGGAGACGAGGAACGCGTCGAAACCAGCCTGGACACTGAGTCATGCCAATGTGTGTACATATTAAAATTGTTACCCTTGCCATTCGCCACCCTCGCGAGGCAACGTACCTATAATAAATGCCTGCTATTCCCATCGACGGCGTCCGCCAGTCGAAGAAAATAAGAACAGGCCGAAGAAAGGAGGGAAAGGTAAACGGAGCGGTGCGATTTTCCCTATAAGAGAAAGGAAAAGAGAGCGATCGGAGTGCAGGAAACTCACGTCTCCATCGTCCAAGGAGGCTCGCGGACAAGCGTGTCCCTCCGTCAATCTCTCCGTCTCCTCGACGGTGTCTCTTACTTTTTTTCTTTTCTTCTTCCCATCCGTCTCGCGTTAGCGAGGCACGGGGGCCCCTCTCGAAGCAGCATAATGGAGGCGGATAATTATTTTCACGCACCGGCGTATGCATATATGTACGTGCAACGCGGGTCCCTGCCGTGCTTCTCGTGGACCTCCCACAGTGCCTCGAATACCAATAATTACGACCGACAGACGAGTTCAATGTTTGCAGAAAGTCCATCCACGATTGCTATGGTGTATCTGCGCGCGGACGTTACATTGCGGGCGAAATATCAGTGGCTACGACGAGCCGAAGAAAAAGGGCGTCGCAATGGTTTCTCACGGACGATGCCACTTGCCGTGCCGCACGATTTCTCCGACTCGGTTTCTGCCTTCGCAAAAGAAATTCTCTCTCTCTCCTCCACCTGTTTTTTTTTCATTCTCCTTGCCCGCCCCTTCGCGGTTCATATTTCCGCCGCTTCCCCGAGTAACACCACGGGTGTCTTCTTTTGCCTGGTCTTAACGACAGTCGAGAAACTCGAGGATCGACGACCTTATTAGGACGTGCAACGCTCAAAGAGGTTGTAATCGCCATAACGACGAGCGTGGGGTCTGCATTCATCGAAATCCAAGATTGGCCTTGTTAGGCCGATGCTGGGTATTGGGTTTTATTAACAACACTTCGGCGATCTTGTCCGACGCCCGTTTATTCCCAATGAATGTTCGTACAATTCGAGGCTACTCTGTCGAGTAAAGGGAACACACGTGTGCGTTCAGTATCGAGAGATTCCGAGCCGAAGAGTTCCCCGAGAGGAGAACCACGGCCGAGCGGAGAAGAATTCGCGCAAAACAGGCTCGAGGGGTTTCGGCTGGTAGGAGTGCAAGTCCGCCGCCCTCTTCCTTCCTCCCTGGTGGCGAAGGAATCCCTCCGTCGGGAAGAGGGAACGAAACCATCTCCCGTTCCACGTCTCCTCGAGATCTTACCGGGAAGATCACCGTAGGCGCGTTTCGTTCGGCGTCGAGCTCGCACCCGGGCCGAGTTCGCGCGCTAAGGGAGGCGCTCGACGAGCCACGTAGAATTGAACGTACGAGGACCCATAGAGTTCCTCGGTACCGAGGCGGATCGGAGGTGTAGGTGGGATGCTGAGAGGGTGGTACGAAGGTAGAGTGAGACGAGAGAAGAAGCGAAGGAAGATAGAGTGAGAGGGTGAGAGAGAGGGAGAGAGGGAGAGAGAAGGGAGGAGAGCACCTTCCGCCATGGTAGGAATGGGTCAGCCGAGCTGAGCCGAGAGCCAAGCTGGGGTACACACACATTATTTCAATGTTGGCAGTAATGCCTGTTATTAAGCGATGATAATGATTGGTATTATCGCGGGTTGGGAGCAGGACTGGTAGCAGCGGATATAAATCATCCTTACTTCCTTCTTAGCTGGCAGCGTACTTCTCGCCCTCGCTCTTTCGCTCCTCGTTTCCCTCGCTCTCTTCACCTTTCTCCCTATCTATCTCCTCTTCCTTCTCGTTTCCCACTCTGCCCCTTTCTACGCAGAGAGCTCTCACCTCCATGCCAAGAAGCTGTAAATAACCACCGAGTTGCACCGGCCAAGTTGGCCGGTACAAGCCGCCTAGGTGGAAGGACGAGGAGGGACGGAGGAGCGCGCTTCCTCTATGGAGCCTCAAATCGCGTCGGCGCATCGGTCGTAGATAGGTCGCTGTTAGGTCATGCTATTCTCTTCCCGATGGCGGGTATGCCTCGCCGCTGACTTTCCCCGTTGCTCGCTACACACGCCCAACAGGGAACCACCTTCCGGGCCGGCGTATTACGCATCTCGTTAACATTGGATGTCACGCGCATTAACGACACGCAATCGGCACCCTCGTCGTAGGCACTGGGCTTTCTAATAAAATGGCCGCATTGAACCCGCGTTTATCGTTTGTAGGTTCGCTAGTTCGTGCGAATCTTGGTACTGGGTGGACGAATGCCCATTCCCACGAGACTCACTCCTCTTTAGGGTTTGAACCTTCGGTGCGCATTGATCCTTCCGCGAGCTCCTTCGGTCTGACTTTCCCTTCCTACATTTCTTCCTTACTCTCTTCTGCTTCTTCTTCTTCGTCTTCCTCTTTCTCTTCCTCTTCCTCCACATTCTCGTCCTCCCCCTTCTCCTCCCTGCTCGCTTCTTTTCCTTCTCTTCCTACCCTTCTTCACCTGCGTCAGCCATAAATCATCGTTCGGCGCCGACGATCAAATTCGCGATACCCGCGTCCCCTCGATTCCTAGAACGACTCGCTGACTTACCCGGACGAAGGAGCCTCGAAGACGCGCATCGCGCACGATACGCCTTTCCTTCTAGCGGCCGTCTCGCGCTGCGCGTACGTGTGCGTGCCTGTGCCGTCGATCCCTCTCGTCTAGGTTGCTGTAGGTTCGCCTTTCTCGAAGTGGAAGGGTCTCGCGCACGTAGCTAACGGTAAGGTTGAGGGGTGGAGAGAGGGTGACGAGGAAAGCAAGAGAGAGAGAAGGAGATAGGTAGAATGGCACGCCCACGCGTATCTCGATCTAATAAATTCAACATTTCGCCGGTAAATTCGAGCCCCTCTCGTACCGGCAGCGCACGATCCGCGCTAGAGGAGGAGAAACGAGAGGAGGAAGCGTTAAGAGAGGAGAAGACGAGAGTCGTGGGTATTAGGAATGAACGATATGCGAGGAGAGAGACGCTTCAGCCTGGCCCGGTCTATCGATGAAAATTTATTATCCTCCCGGCTGCCCGAACGATTCAGGACCCTCGATCGATTCCATCATCGGCTCACGTCGCCTATGAAGCCCACGTGCACTTCTGGAGAATCTTCAACGACGCGACCCCGATCATCCTACACGCACTCGCGAATACAGACGTCACCACGATGCGCAACAACGTCGCGGACGATGTTTCCGAAGGAGTCCGAGCAGCAAACACTATAAACATCGCAGTGAGAGTCACTACGGTGTCTAATTATTGCATCAGAATGCGATGCGCTTACCGTTAGAAGCATAACCTATAATCAGTACACTGTATAACCACCGCATCCGTCATGATCGAATCAAGAGGTAGCGACGTCCTACGTACACGTACGCATTGTTTGAACCCTAACGACCTCGCCGGGTCCTCCGGCTGGCATTTCTTTTTGACCTGTCGGGATGGGTTCGCGTCCTCGATCGCTACCATCGCGTTTCGCGCACCGTCCACGATGGCCCGGAACGACGGCGAAGAAGAGAATAAAGAAAAAGACGGCTCCTAGATCCACCGGTGAAAATCGATAGAGCCCCGACGAGAATTACGGACGCAGGAGAAGGGAGAGTCAGTCTCGTGATGCGAAAACTATAATTTGCGGTGGCCTCGTCTAGTACCTTCGAGTTTCCCGACGATCTTACCCTCGCTCGGACTCCTCGACGCATGAGCGTCAGCTACCTCGCACTCCCGCCGAGGCGGATTCCGTGAAAAACGCAAAAGAGGACTTGGAGAGAGTGCTTCTATCCTCGGAAGGACCCGCGCGTTCTCCACAATTCGCGCAACCGACCGGGCGTCCCACTTGAGGATTCCCCCGTGATTTCGCACGCGAGCGGTCGAACGAGGTATCGAACGGTTATGGGTATCATCGACGCTCCTGTCGGTGTCTTCTCGGAAGAAGGATAACAACGGGAGAAGAGTATGAGAAGGTGAAAACGAAAGAAGCAAGGTGCGATCGCGAAGAAGAAAGAAGCGAAGGAAGGGAAAGAGAAGCGGAGGTGAGCCTTCGTGTCGGAATCGGTGGGAACGAGACGTGGCGGAGGTAACGGCAGTAACGACGCCGTAACGATCAAATTACGAGGTTCGCACGAAACAGTGGAAGACACCGACGCGAAGTCGAGTTTTGTAATTTCTCAACGATGTTTCGTATAAACTCCACGCCATGCCGCTACCTTCGCCACGGCTACACTATTTTATTGATTCTTGGCCGCTTTCTCTTGCCCGAGACTTCGCGCTCGCTCAGCGCCATTCGGTCGTTCATTCATAAGAAGGTGGTCCGAAGTTAGGAAGCTCGTGGAAGATTCGTCTTCGGCACGCGAGAAGTCCTATTGTACAAATCAAGGTGGTGGCTACAGAATCGCCCCCGAAGACACGAAGTTGCTCGCTGCGAACAGGGTCACCGAACTGCCGTGCCAGTGGAGAAAAACTTGGGAATCTGCAAAAATGAACGATTATAGGAATCCAGAGTAGCCGTGCCGGGTGCCCACCGCGCTGTCTTTTCGCCTCTTCTCGCTTTCTCCCATCTTCGCAGTCGTGCATCACCGCTCCTTCTTCTTCTCCTCTTTTCCTCCCTCATTCTCTCTCTTCATTCGCGGTCTACGCTCCACCGATGAGCCACCTCTTGGCGGGTGGAGAAGCGAAAAAGAGGCAGAGGGCGAAGCGGTTGGAAGAGGAGGTCGAGAAGGTTGGGGTGGCGGTGGTGGTCTCGGCGGTGGAGCAGTGGACGCAGAGGGGCTGGAGGGGACGCATGCGCGGGTCGTTTGAAGTGGCAGCGTCCCCGCGCTTTTGCTTTCTCAGTTTCTTACAGTCTCCTTCGTCCCCCCCCCTCACCCCCTGCCTCGCGCCCCGCGATAGCCACGCAGGGTTCCGGGCAGCCCTTTCGGTATTCGTTTGTTTCATGGCGGCGCCCTTCCCGCCTCCTACTCCGCTGTCTGCCACTCTCTCTTTTTCTCTCCGCAGCTCTCACAGCACCCGTCGTCGACGCGTACTTCTCTCTCTCTCTCTCTCTCTCTCTCGCTCTCTCTGTCTCCCTCTATCTCTCTCGCTCTCGCTATGCCTTCCTTCGTACCATTGCCTGCTACGCTATGGGGCCCTATGTACCGCATAGTTGCTGCATTGCTCCAGGCTGGGCCTCGTTTTACAACCTTGTTCGGCCTTCGTGCGAAGTATGGACCTCCGAAGGTGCTCGTGTGCAGTTTACGCTTAGCAACTGCGAAAACGTCTATGGGACCGACATACCTTTGATACGAGATAGACCAATTTATTTGGGACTCGAGGCGTCACTGGAGCGAAGTCGTCGACCTCGACCTACCGTAAGGAATGGCGGTAACGTTTAGAGACCAACGAAACCCTCCAAGACTAAAGAGAAAATCGAAAGAGACGGAAACGGGCTTCGCTTAGCGGAGGGTGAGGGCAAGGGGAGTGAGAAAGATCGAAGGAAACGAAGGAGGTACAGAAGCCAGTCGGGTAGGGGACTGAGAGCCGATAGAAAGGAGATGCGGGGACATCGCCGATTCCTCTCCTCTTCCCACATTTCTCGCGTTCCCCGGAGAATTCAAGATGCAACAAGAACACGTGGATCGACATTCACGAGGGTCTCGAGGAATCGTTGCGCATCTCTTATTTAACCGCGAGGAGCCTGGGCCGCGTCGACCGCGTCACTTTCCTCGATAACTCTCATTATAATTTCTTTATCGGTTTATCGCTCGTTATTCATTTAATAATCTTCTGCCCCGTAATCGCAGGTCCTGGCCTCGTCGCAGCCCATTTGAGTTAATTGAGCGATTTGTCTCCGTTTATCGATCAGAGCCACTCCGAATTTTTCCCTCGCCATCATCCAAGAGTTTTATTTATTAACGCGCTCGTCGATTCCACGTCGAAGAACGTGTCTGGCCGCCTCGGCTAAGAAGCTTCGACCGATGGCTCAACCCGTTGACCCGTCGTGGCTTCTTGGCGTACCTTAAAGAAAATCCTTCATCCCCGTTAGTCGCGAGGAGATCCAGCGAAGCGTCGGGACGTCGAGATATGGGCGCGCATGCCTTGGCCAACCGAACCGTCAACCGAACAAGTAGCCGAACGAGTAATCAAACGGCAAATTCATTTGGTATTCAGGATGCGCATGCGCCAGTTGTCACCGCTGACACATCGTACGTCAATCCGTTTCTGCGCACAAAGCTGCAGGAGAATAAAAAGGACTATTGGTGGCACGGCTACCCCTCTCTTCGTCTTCCTCGCCCCACCTCTCTGCTCGAGGGACGTCTCAATCGGCATTGACGATCGATCGACGGCGACGTCTTCTTTTGCCGCTTCTTCCCTTCAGCGGTGCGCCTCGGAAAGAACCCTTTAAAGTATCCTGGGTCGACCGCTCGATCGATTCTTCCCGGTTGCCATCCGATTTTTAGTGGATTCCACGGTGAAGCTGTATTTGGTAAAGTTTTTTCGATGCCTATCCATAATCCTTACAGCAGTCGGCCGCATTTTTGGAGAATCTGGAGGGTGGAAGGTGACGTGTTTATCGAGATGGCGCGAATTTTGCCTTAATACTAAGCTACGGGACAGTTTAGAGTGTAACAAGAGTACGACCGCATCGCCATTATACACGGTAATAAAGGAGAGATAACGAGCTCGGTTAGCCGTGAAGATCATCTGCACGTTCACTTTATCTATTCTGTCCAACAGCTGTCGTGCTTGCTATACTCCTGCACGATGTTGCCTTTACCAGGCAAGCGATCCTCTTTCCATTCACCTGTGTAGACGCTTGCATCCACGTGTAAATAGTATTTCTACCCGTTTCCGAAACCGATGTTTCCCCACCCCACGTCACCTTCTTAATGCAATTTCTAATTCTCTCTTTCTTACTTTCTTTCACTCTCTCTATCTCTGGCAATTTCACGAAAGTTGTAACCCGGCTGAATGCGCGCCTACTATATCTCTAAGTAAGAAGAAAAGGTGGAGGTCGGAGTGGATCGCCTTGGAGCCCGAAAGGCGCCCCGCCCACCGTCTCGTCTTTGCTCGGAGCCCTTTGCGTTTTGTACTCTTCCTCCAAAACCGTAGGGAACGGGACTCCCCAGCGTAAAGGCGGCCTCACAATACGCGTGGTAAAAACGGCTAAACCAGAGTGGCTCGCTGGGCTCGCGTGCGACTAGATAATAGGTTCACGTGGCTAGGCAGATTGGCGATGGCTGTAGCTTCTTCGGTTGAGGGAAGCGCAATGGTGCAAAATCTTTTTTTTCCACCTCTTCGTCCTTTTTTTCTTGTCGTCGAACGCTCGAACGAGCAAACGAGCGCGCGCCCGCATTGTTAATTCGCGCGGCCTTAGCCTAAGGGCACGCGACTTCGACAGTGTGCCTAGCGGTTAGCCTTGGCATTAAGAGATTCAGAGGGAATCAGACGGGTTTCCATTAGACGCGCGGAAACCTCGCGGAAGAACGTCCCAGGAATTCTGCGAACGTTTCTCCGGTGCGAAGCTTGACGATGATTGATCGGGCCGACTGACATTTTATGCCTAGCCGGCAGCCGCACAGAAACGCGAATGAACAATTAATCGAATTCTGATGTACGTACGCCGGGGCTGAGATCGACTGGTGCGTTAGGTAATGGCTCCGTAGATGAATGCTGTGAGAGACGCGCGCGCCCGCGGTTACGCGAGAACGCCGCACCGCGTCGCGCGTAATCGGTGATAATGGAATCCACCACGGGGGAACGGAGTAAATTTCCTGGAATGGTATTTGAAAAAAATGTCGACAATCGTGGAGAAGCGTAGTAATGCCGATTGAGACTTAAGGTAACACCAATTGTGCTCCGTGAGGGTCGAGGATACCCTCATCTACGAACAACTACCAACGACACCACGAATTACACCTTTACGGTATCGAAGTTATTGGCCATCTTCGCGTTTCGCCGAATCGTTTCTCGGGACGTCTTGTAAGTCAGGCTTAAAGATCCATACTCTTGCACCCCGGTATCATGCCACGAGGTGTTCGAGAGTGCCCGTAAACCACACCACTGAGCCGTACGGTCGTCCATTCAGCTGGGAGATCCCGCGCTACCTATCAGATGCCCTTTGTCGATCGATCCCTCCTTTGTAAATCGGTCCATGGCGGTCCTATCGTATTACCATTGAGGTCGTCCTGCAGGCGGACGACGTCTCGTCGTGTGGTTTAAAATGGCAGAGCGCGGCAATGAAACGATGGACCTAATTTGTGCGGTAAGCGCCAAAGCAGTCCAAATATCGTAAAACATTTGAGTCTTGGGTGAAGGTGGTTAAAAGAAATTACTACAGAGCAAGTAAATCCGGACGAGACAATTTACATGCCTTAAAGATGCTCGCTTCGACCGGATAAAGGCCAACGTAGTTAAAACATTTTTCAGAGTTTTCCGGGCGAAGCCGATGCACGCGGATAAGGCTCCTGCCGGCGATAAAATCAAGGCGAATGCGATTCACGCCGGCACGGAGCGCGAATTATAAAAATCATGCCACCGCGTCCGCATCGGGCGCCCGGATAACGTTGCATCGGTTTCACGGATCGTTAATTTCGTCATTACGACACGAGGGACCGACCGAGTAATGGTCGCGTGCAAAAACGTTCACGCCGCGGGAACGTTTAATTTGGCATAATTCCCCTCCCCACGGCCGACCGCCTTGTGAGCTTTCACGGCGACGGAACTCCGAGGATGCGAAGAAAAAGACTCTACGCGCACCTGCGAAACGAACGAGCCTATCGATGCACATTGCGCCTCGATGCCCCGGTTCGCGCTTCTTGCGTCGATTTCTTCGTTGTCGGCGGCGGGTGTCTACCTAAAGCTGGAAGAACGCAAGTGATAGAGCACGGTATCTCTTCCCCCCTGCACCCAAACGAGGTTTAAGTCTAATAGTCTCTTACTTGTACCAATGAATAAGTAATAGCACATTTGTTCGCGACTCTAATGTAATTTTAGGTTGCAAGAAGCTACGCTTGAAAGTTTAATTCTCATCTTCGAAACAAATTCTGAGATCCTAACAACTCCACCGTTGTCCTCAACGACGACGTTTGGCCAAGTGTCGGTGGGCGATTGCTTTTTCTAGGAAACTTTTCTGTATACCACAGCCTATCGGCCGTGCCACCTCAGAGTACTCTACAGTCGATGCGTTCTCGACGTCGATGCTGTTAGCAGTGGTGGTCGTCGTTGTCGCGTCGTCGACGTCCCTGCAGTCGTCGTAATCGATGAACGCGCAATCCCAGCTCTACCCAATCCAACCTATCTTTGGCAAGCAATGGCTACGGTCATTCCGATACAATACATATGCGCCTAGCTGTCCACCAATTTAAATAGCAAAGTTTTCTCTGGCCGTCGTCGACATTAAGAAGGAGGACTACACAACAGCGTCGACGCTCGCGTCGATTACTACGCGTGCATTAGCTTTATGCTCGTCGGTGCATCGCGACGAGCATTGCCCAGACAATTGGCGCGATCGATAGGCACGCGGTCAACGATTAGAACTTTCTTTCATTACAGCCCCATCCGCACGTGGTATCATCATCATAGCTAGCGAAACGGGACCCCGGATTCTTTGTTATTATTAACCCACTACGTAGTAGGTCGATACACCGCGCACACCAGAATTAGATACCGCCGCCGCATGGCGACCTCGTGCGCGGGGTCGCCCCCGCGTGCGATTTCAGGCCGCCATGCCGCGTCGATGGTGGCGTGTACCAGGTTGCACGCGAATGACGCAAATCTTTACGAAAGCCCCTTCGAGGATCCCACTGGTAGTCCTCGATGAAGAATGCACACCGCGTACGCTTGTCTTTTTATAACCCTTGGAAGTTTCCTACCCGCGATACAGTGACGTTTTGCAATTTAATCGATGGAGACTATCGAACCACAGGGTCTAACAGCGTGACGAGAGAATCTCTCAAACGTTGGAACCATTTAGAATCGAATAGAAAGAAGGTAGTATGTCGATAAGAAGGACTCTCGATTAGGAAGTTTTCTTTTTTCGGAGGGTGTGAGATGTGAAAATTTCAGGTGGGGTCGAGCCAAATATTCTATAGACGTAACGAAGTAGCGATTTTCTTATTGAACTTGAAGGTACTTCAACTACGGCGACTCATACGGTTGCGACACCAAATTTTATCGATATTCGCCGTACTCCATACCGGTCGATCGGCAGGATCTATACTACGATGAGCGTTTACTTTCGAACGTAGCTACATTTCCGGCAAACCGGTAATTATATCGGAACATGACTTCGAATCCGCGCGTTCATGCCCGGTGTAACAGCGTGTTGAATTGCCGGTTTGAATCGTCGGTATGCATTGAGGTTACAATTCGACGGTGAGGGCACCGGGTATGCAAGCGAGCGGAATTGAATGCACAGGAAGAAAAGGAAAGGAATAGGTGAATCGAACGAGGACGGACGTGCAGAGGAATGGAAGGGGATCGAGACAAACAGTGATTGTAACCAGTAGTATATAAGATGAATTAAATATGTATGCATCTGTATTCGCATATACGCGATACGATAGGCAGGTCTGGACATCTAAAGAAAAAGACGTCTGCGAGGTTAAACAGGATACCAGGCCGACGTAATTTCGCGTGGCTAAAACAGGTTAACACTGACTGGAGTTTAATTTAGAGGTTAAACTGGGAAAGGAGAGAGCGAAGGAGAAATAAGGAAAAGTAAAGTTGGCGAAGGCAAGATGTCGTCGTATCACGATACTCCGACCTCAAACCACACCGACCTAACTTCATTCTCTCGTTCGTTCTTCCGTGTATACTTCAGTTTGTTTCTACAGGCAGAGCAACTCCACTGTCATTCATACAAATTTTATGCACATAGAGCAGTGGCCATTTTTGGCTCACCTGCTCTAGACACGAGAATTTATTTATACAAAACTCGTGAACCTAATTCCTTCCTTTCTTTTCTTCTCTGCGTCTTCTATTGTTCTTTTCCCCCTAATCGGTGCAACGGCGCGCTTTGATCGCGACCGCGATTAACCGCTACCAACAGTGGCTAGAATCGATGTTGACCTCAAATGCAATTTCACTGTTTTGTCAAGGAGCGGACGACAGGTTGTACGCGAGGCTCGCGAGAAATATGTCCCTCCCCTAATGGTGGCTTCTCCTTCCACGCCTTTCTCCTTCTCATTCCATCTTCCCGTCCTCGCTCTGAGCATTCGCTTCTCCCTTCCTCCCTTTCGTTGTTACTTCATCTTTCTCTTCTTCTCCTCGTTTCCTTCGGCCTTTCCCTCTTCCGACCACGACGAGGTTAGCCTAGCGGAACCGTAGAAACATACGGCGGCTGTGGGAAATAATGACAGGGGCTCTGCGTCAGTGCGCGCGCGCGCCTCTGCTTGCGCCCGCGTTCGTTCGTCCACTCGTCCCTATCCAAACTTGACAGGCAGATCCGGAAGCGACCCACGAAAATTTTTCATCACGAAATCACCTCGTCTCCCTTTATCTCTCACGTTCCCACCCGCACTATCGCGACCTCCTTGTCTCTTCCTTTCACGAGGTGGCCTCCGGCCCTTGGTCGACCCACTCAAACTCATCGTACACACACATGCGCGGACTTTCGTCGTGTAGAGATGGCCGAGAGGTTGTGAAAGGTACGCGTATCTGAAGCGTGAAGTCGCCTTCCCGAAAACGGCCGCGCGAACGCCGTGAGGAGAATTCCACGAGGAAGGCAGAGGGTTAGTGGGACCGGAAGGGGCGAGCGTTTTTTAATTACCTTTCTGTTAGCCCAGGCGGTTGAATCTGATCGGACGACGCGAGTGCGTTAGGTGATAAATTGTAACGTCTTTTCGCGATAGCGCTCACACGCGATGACAATAAAATTTGTCGAGTAGCCTCGGACTGTCCGTAAGTCCACGTACCCCTACTCTTCTCGGGCGTCCGATGCACGTGGCGGTTTGGATTACAGAGCGCATAAATATTCATGGGACTTTGGGGTTGCGAGGTGGGTGAGTCTGAGAGTAGGCGAGGTTAGAACGAAACCCCGCGAGGGAGAGAGCAGCGATCTTCTTGGTGAAGGCGAAGCTGCCTGAGAGAGGGAGAGGAGGAAGGAAAAGAGAGAGAGAGAGAGAGCGCTAAAGAGGAAGATCGAAAGGAGGACGATGCGGGAGAAGGGAGCGAAGGAGGAGACGAGACGAACGACGAGGCATACGGATGGAAGGAAGGAGAAGGAAATGGAGAAAGGGAGACGGAGGACGGATAATATTAACGGGAAGTTTAATCGTCGGCTGGTCCGGCCTGTCAGCTCGGACGCGCGCCGGGTCAGTCAGGCCCCCGAGGTCAATTAGTGCTGCTCAACACTCTCCTCTCTCTCTGACCTCCGAAAACGAGGCGAATACAGCGCTGCCCATACTCCATACCCGACCTCGTCTGCCTCTCGCCCTCTTCTTGTCACTCCCACCCCTTCCACTCTGCTTTCCTTACGCCCGTTTTATCGAATCTCATTTTCTACCGGGTCTTCTTTATCTCCGCCAACGTACCGTGCCTCCGCTTCTCATAAGCTTTCGCCGAGATATCGCCCATTCTTCGTGCGTTCCCTTTATGAAAAATGATTAATATCGCTGTAAATTTCTTTCTCCTTCTTTCCACGTGCTCCGGAAACTCTTTGATCAGCCGTCGGAAGTCATCGTTTCGGTAGACGTGCCGCCGATTAAAAATCGCGGCACTCCGAATCGTTTTCGCCGATGGTTAACGACACGAGTAGTGGAACGAGCGCAGAAGCGGAGGAATGGGCGAAACGGAGAAAGAAAGAAATACGCAGGGCTTATCTGACGCGGTCATCGAGCCGTCGCCGGTGCAGCAGTTCCTTGTGGATCTTCAGCGAGGCGAGACTACGTACCGCGAACGATAAAAGAATATTTTAAAATCGCGATTCTCGACGCGCTCCCCGATACAGTTATTTTCTTCCCTCAAGAATAAGCGATAGTGTTTGGCGCCGAAGCTCATGCGCGTTTGTTTACCACCGTTTCGAATGAGAATAATTCCGCGTGCAAGCTGGGTAGGAATATGTAATCGCGATGTTACGCCGACCAGAGGAAACGGAGGAAAACCACGTTACATTATTCACGCGTGCGTCGAAGGAAACGCGGCGCGGTCCCGTGAGAATGATCAACGGGGTGGTAATGGCACTGTCCGCACGGTACGAGTATTCTTCTACCGATTTCCTTGACCGCTCGCCTGTGAAGGTCATCGGAGATTACAGAAGAGATTCTGCACAATCGTCCGCGAAGTTGGTATTTCGATTTTTCGACTCGTGGAAATTGCCGTCGACGGCATATTAAGGGGGTATCATACTCTGGAGGCTCGAAATTGGGAGTCTTTCCCAAGATTTTTTTGTGACGAAGTGGTAGGCCAATCAGGTCCATGACATATACGATATTTAAGTACATGTTTAGGTGCATTTACTGTATTTTTTACATAAGGAAATATTGAGAAATATAGAAGTTATATGTAATCTTGCGGAAGCCGTTCGCGCGCGCGCTCAATTACGGTGTACATAGTGCCTCTTGTACGGCGTGCTTGAAAGCAAAAATGCAGAAAGAATATTAAACTAGAATGTATTCCCCACAAGTTGACGGAGGAAAATTGTAAAAAAGTTAAAAATTGCGAAAGTTATAGCATTTCGAAAAAAAGGTTCATTTTTCACCGAAAAAAACCACGTTCTTTTTATTGTTATTAACACATGGTTCACCGGGGACGAAAAAACTCTCCGTCAACTTGAACATTGTGCTGTTCTATTGATGTAAACAAGAAGGTAAGGCAGCCGGAATAAATGTACGTTCGGAATCGTGTACACCGTTTCCGTAAAAGTCGTTTCGAGATAAACGCGTTTAAAGTTTCGGTGACTGTTTTCTACGAGATACAGTGATCATTATTTCATCTTATCATTATTCTACTATTCCTGCACCATGTTCTAGCAAAAAATTTTACTTCGCCTCCACAAATTGAACACTTCACATGGCTATTAATTGCAGAGAAGACTGCTGCAAAATTTATAATTTTATAACCGAATTTCGCGTCAACTTCGACATCGATCGTCCGATCTTGTAATTTTTTCGCTTCAACGAAACTTATATTTATAACTTCGTCAATTTTTGGAATTTTGCGATCAGCTAGGGCTTAAAGTACGCGGAAAGGATAGTATTTTCAAAATATGTAATAAAAAAAAAATCGACTTTTAGAAATTTCCAGAGTATGATACCCCCTTAAAAGAATGTAGAGGGAAGGGATAAAGAAACAACGTAATTCGACCCTCGATGTCAAATACGAAGTGCGGACGATGAAAGGTTTCCTAAATCGTCAGAGTCACTGTCGCACCCCTTCGCAATTCTTGAGCTAGCCCGCGCTTTTCGCAGTGGCCGCTATCGGGTCGCGCCACTACCGAGCCAATTGAACGCACCGAGCGCGGCGTGGTTCTCTTTCCTTGGCCTCTATGGGGCAGCCGTTTTTCCGTGAGAAGAAAAGTCCTGCGTACGAGCGATCGGCGCACGTGTGCACGCACACGTATACGTGTGGCTTGTGGTGCGTAGTGGAAGGGATGACGAGTACGCGCGCGTACACGCATGCACCGCAACTGCACACACGTTGCAGCACCTCCGTGGCCTTCGGGCGTCATTCACTCGGAGCGGCCGTGCTGCCGGTCTCCATCCACTTTCATTACCCGCGCGTGTGTACGTGCGAGCGGGTGAGCGTGAGCCCGCGTGCGAACACGCCTTTAATTACATTTTTCCATTGCGAGTGGCGTGCTCAAGAAGAGAGTGGGAGAGAGGGGGGGGGAGAGCGAGAGAGGGGAGGGAGAGAAGGGAGGAGGAAGAGTAAGAGAAAGGAGAAAGAATGTGCGCCCGTGTGGACGAGAGATCAAAAGAGGAGCAAGAGAAGGGTAAAAAAATACAGAGACGAGTGAGAAATTGTCGGTGGTGACCGATGCAGGGAAAAAAAAATTTGTCGTGATTCGATTTTTTCGAGGGAAAACCTTTTATAAACGAGGATCCGAGAGATGGTACGCCTTAAATTTTTCCGGGCGCATTTCATCGCAAATGGCGTTGTCCATTGTGAAGTCCACGTGAACGTGTAGACGATTCTACGTACCACTCGCGCATCGATTCGCATGCTCCGCGGCACGTCCCTTCACCGTAACTCAATCGCGCGAGAGAGCTTAATGTAATACAAATGTGTCCTGTCTCCATTAATAACGATATTATTGGCGAGGGGAAACTGAATTATGGAACGTTGACTTCCGGTCACGCCGGTTCGCAGGAAGAGGCCGAATTTATTTTTCGGAGCCTCTTGCGAGCGGAAGAACAACGCACTCGAGGTGTCCCCTTCACGTTTATGGCTATACACACGTGCGACTTTTTTAAGTGATCATTTTTCACGAACGGCTATTGCCCCTCGACGCGTTCTTCAGCACCTCTGCCGACACCGGCGACTAATCATTTTTTTCTTAGTCTACCCCGCTATAGAAACACGCTACAGTTCGCAGATGTGCGTGGTAGGTCGGTTGGGCGTGTTAATTTTGTGGTGAGGAATCGAAGGAACGGAATCGTTGGAAAAACGCGAACGGACGGGGTGCCAATTACGCGTCACTTTGCGGCTGGATCGTCGCTTAAGGGCGAGGACGATCGACATAAATAATTAATAAAGCAATCAGTCGAGTCGAGCGCGAGCAAACGCTCGATGAATTTTCCATCGCATCGGCGGGTGGTCCAGGCGGAATCGAGCCGTTAATGCGCGACCGAACAAAATTTAAGAGACTCCCCTCGGTGTTCGGGCTCCCATCGCGAACTCACACGATCCCGTCTCCCGTTTCATTGATAGCTGTTTACACGCCACTGTAAACAAGTCATTATGTAACCTACCGTGAGTACACTCTCATACATTATTTACAAGCGTGTCCCCCTTCGCCTCTCCCAACTCGTCCACCTACTCCGCTTCGCACTTTTTCGCGCTCTCACTTCGTCGACTCGTCACACGAATACAATGTCCGTCTCGGTAACACCCAACACGGGTTTCTTCCTCGAAGTGCGTCAAAACTATGCGCCGTATATATCTACTCTGGACGAGCCTCTTACGTAAAGATTTCTCAGCGTCGGACGCTTTGACAACTGAACTCCGTCCGATCCCCTTACATAATTAATATTCAAGGCCCCGCGCGGCGCGTATCCAATCGGACACTTCGCGCTCGAAGAAGCATCCCCGACATTTTCCACGAGGTTGTTCGCGCGCGGCACGAAGCCTCGTAACGTTGACCTCGCGCGGGCGAGCCAGTCGTAGGGCTTGTGAGCGATTCGCTCGAGAAGGTGGCAGATCGGTCCCGGGCGGGACGCGCCGATTCTACTTAAACCGGATTCTCTCACCTGCGTCAGATGGGCCCGAGTGGGAAGCCCGCTCCTCTCGACGGTTCCGGGCCCCTCCGAGCGAAGGCGACGCTGAGTCGGCCACCGAGCGGCAACGCGTCGGGTTGCGGCGCCGTTTGACCAAGTAGTCGATCTGTTTCAGTGAAAAGTAGCGAGCAGGGTCTCATTCGCAGCGGCCCTGAGAGGGGTACTGCCCACCTGACGTCACGCACCTGTTCTCTCTCTTTCTCTCTTTCTCAGCCACCGCTCTGATGCGCGCCTCCCGTGAACCCACCCGGTCGAACGAACCCATTACGAGGTATACCGTGGCTTTTCTCTCGTCGCGATCATTTCACGCCGAGAGATTCGCGCCTCGTATATAAAGTTGGTCCACGAGGAGAGTGCGAGGTTGCATCGACATTGTCCTTCCTCCGTTCCGCGAGGCCATGCATGGGAGTCGGCGAGTGATCGATCCTCGAAAGACATGCATTTATTTCAGATCGTACGCCGCTTCTCCTTCGAACGGATACCAACCAGAATGACGAGCGCGGCAGCGACATTTCGAGCCAACGATAGACACGAAGACAACGGTCTAGGAACAATAACGCGCCACTAAAAGAGAGGAGGCGCGCTCCGCTCGCGTTGCGTAATAGCGTAGCTACGGATGCGGCGCGTCAGACGGTCCTTCGAGCGTGCAGTCCATCTTACCTCGATGGACAGTGTTGTCCGGAGGTAGATTTTCGCGTAATGACAGTGCAGCCACCTACGTATTCGATGGATTTTCCTTCCTTTTTGTTGCCGTTCCGCAACCGCCGCGCGATCCACCGACTAGTCGCCACATAGAGGGAGATAGTCACGCCTGTCTTCCTCCGATGGCCTTCGCTCTCCTCTTCTTCTTCGTTTCTCTCATCCTTCTCCTTCTATCGCTTCTCTCTTCCTTCTTCGTCGTTTCACGAAAGAAGGGAAGACTCTTCTCTCCTTCTCACTTTCCGTCTCCGTTTTTTATTCTCTCTCTTTCACGTTGCCTCTCTCTCCCTCCCTCTCTCTATCTCCGCCTCTCTCCTTGCATCCCTTCCAACCTTCAAGTATCTCCTACCTCTCTTCCCCTTCGTTGATCCTCTCCCTCGACTTACTTTATTTCTTCTTCTTCTTCTCTTTCTTCTTCTCCTTCTTTACGCTCGCCTTCCTCTTACACGAAGAAAAGGGCGTCCGCAGTCGCGGAGTCTTCCCAGCTACGCGAAAAATGCGGCTTTACGATGCTACCACGGCATTCGAGCGATCCATCCAACGCTCGCCGCGCATCGTGGTCATTACGACACACGTAAACCTCGTACCGACACGGGCGCGCGCACATTTGCACACACACACACACACACACACACGTTCTTACCCCACTTGCACCCGCGTGCGCGCAGACGCGTGGGTACGCGCGCGCGCACACACATCTGGCCGAACGATCGCTAAGCGCAGTTTCCAGGTCTGACGCGTTCCACGATGCACCGAGCGCACAAGTCCCCGTCGCCGTGCGTCGGTTAGTTGGCTGCAGATATAGTCATTATCGTGACGTAGGGAGGATGTGCCCGGTTGGACGGCGATTCTCGCTATCGATGATCGTGGTGGTATATCGATTGAAGATAACGATATTGCGCGCAGGCGTCAAAATAATGAACGCGTCGGTCGGAGCACGGAAACCGTGACCGGTATCCCCCGGCTAAGGAACGCGTTGCATATTTTTGTGTGATGTCCTTAATTGAATGCAATTCGTAATGACTTGTTTCATAAATTTCAAAGTAGCCGGTTTGTGAATTATGAGCACGGCGGCATGTCGACGGTAGTTTAACCCTTTTACTACTACATGGTCCATGAATGGCTCTGCGAAGCGTATATATCAAGAGGCCGCGGTAGTCACCGCAGATACGGCGCGAATGGATTAATAATAAAGTATTGTCTGCCCAACAGATTTAAACGAAATATCCAAAAATTACTGAAATATTTTTCACGTTCGTTCGTGTTTCCATCGTGTATTCCTATACTAAAGATCGCGATACAAAGTCCCGAAAGTGCGTTGCTTGCGAAAAGGATCGCGGCGGAAGAAGAGTAACGACGCGTCGATCGGTAGCATTCTACGAGGGAGATGGAAAAGGCTCTCTCGGAACCACCTGTAGCTGGCTCGTACGCGTTACCCTTTCCACGTTCTCTAACCACCGCGACACGCAATGTCGTTAATAATAACGCGCTCGGTTACACGTTACTCGCCGCGATAAAGACACCCGTCTCGGGACACCACCGCCTGGTCGCGAGTGATCCGTCGAAACGCAAATAGAGCGGGTGAAATCAAAATGAAGGGAGCACGCGTGCAGAGATCGGGGCGAAGGAAAACAATAAATCCAGGAAATAAGGAGGACCTGCGTAGCAAAGCAAAACTGGCAACACGGAGCTTGGTTTTGAAGCGTGTTCGTCGAATGAGATACGATTCGGGAACAAAGAGCGGGACGAATCGAAAAATGGGATACGCGAAGCTAGAATTCCGACGTGTTGCGCTACGTGGGCATTATGTAAGGCGGAGATGAGTAACGCGAGTATACAAGAACGTGCTCTTCCGCGTAAGGTGCATTGTCTTTCGCTTGTCTTTCAACGAATTCCAGGAGTCGGTGGATGAGGTGGAACTGGAGAGATCGACTAGACGATCCAAAGTTGCGTAGACCTCGAAGCAACATAATCGGGAGCGAGGAAAATAATTATGGAGGATCGCGATATCGAAAGATAGGAAAGATCGTTATGACGCATCATCGGTTGGATCTGCGAAAGGCACAGATTTACGTAATCGTGTGAAAGGCGATGTATGAGGATCGATGAATCGATGAGAAAAATCTTACGAAACGAGCGACCGCGCAGATATCCAGGAGAATAAACGCACGGAGGATTGCGCTTTTGCGCGAAATCTACCTGCGTGAGTGCGCGAAATCCGCGAGGGATTCTTCGCTGTCGAACGCTTAGACCAGCACTTTACTCTCGGGATGAAGTAACTCCTCGTGCCCGTCGGTACCATCGGAATGCAATTCGACATGAGGCGGCAGTAGTAAAGAAGGAAGTGAGAACGAGGAAAAATCTGACCGCGGCTTTCGTCGCTTCTCCCGCTCTTTCGATCTCCTTCCTGGTTGCTCTACCTCGTCTACTTCCTTTCTCGTATCTACGCTTATCAGATTTTCTCGTACTCGAACGTCTCGGTCGGACGCAAGAGTCACGCGGAGACGAACGAGATCAAACCGCATAGACGAAATTTCCAACGAATCCTCGTGACTCGCTTCCCGATGATACATTATTAAGATCGCTTGTCATCGCAACGCGGGAGGATGTCGGTAGACGCGCAACTCATTCACCAAAAATGACCTCCGTCTCAAAGGGCGACCGCGACGCGAGTGTTCCGTTTGCTCGACGGGAAGAGGATTTCTGCGAATTCTTACGGATACGCAAGAGTCACGCGTTTTCGCGTACTTCGAATACGATGCTGCTGCCGGTCAACCACACACACGCGTTAGTCTCACTCTCCGCTCTACCCTGCCTAAGTTATCCGAGCGGCGGTGTATGCGAGCGCACGTACGCTTCCGAGCAACTCCGAGAAGAAGGAATTACGTAAGCGGATCCCCGCTTCCACTTCTACGTCAACATCCATCCTTCTGTCCTCTGTAGTCCTCCACCTCCCCTTCACCCTCCACCGTCCCCCCTACTCGCGTCTTTCTTTCGCTTCTCTCCGTAACGCAGTCGCTGAATCGTTTGGCGTTAGCGCGAGCACGAGCGATTGCGTAAGTTGCCCGCGGCCGCGACGAGTCGCGCTAACGCATCCTGCCCTTTCAAGCGAGCACAGAGAAGGAAGACCGGAAGTCCTTTGACAGTCGCCGATATAATTCACTTGATGCGATTCGATCGATATGCACGATCGAATGGAATCTTTTCCGTCATCGAGATGCTCCACTCGCGGCGTGGAATCAATTCTACTCGGCCGGAGGAAGGTTAAGGGGGAGTTGAGTACGCGGGAGGAGACGTCATCGATCCTGGTGTGCGGTCACGCTGCGCCGTTGCACGCTCGCACATCCGTCACAATAAACTGCATACGCATCTCGCTCATTACGCAACCTGCGATCGTTCCTTAGCCATTAATCCCGACGGCGGTAATTAATGAGCAAAATTCCACGTGGCTCCTTTTTTTTCGTCCTCCGCATCCTACAACGCTTTTTACTTCATTCTGACATTATTGAGACTCGTACCGCGCGCCTACTTTTTCTCTCGTGTCTCTCATTCGTATTCCTGCCAGGTAATACATAGTTGCATGCTCGAGCTATATGAAAGAGAATGCGCATGGACGGTGAGAAGTAGGGTGGAGTGGGCAGGTACGGCCGATTTCCTCTTGCGATCGTTCTTAATCCGCTACCGTTTCTGCGTACGCATTATTGCCTCGAATGCGAAATAATATTCAAACACCTATACGCGAAAGCGGCCCAGATAGCGAAGGAACACGCTTGAACGTTGGGTACCTTCAGAGGCTCGCGCTACTGGTTCGCCCGCCGTTTCTGATTTACCGTTCACTCGGGATTCTCATCGCTCTCGTTATATTTTCACGGGATCCTCCTTTTACCACGGTGCTAGCGAACTAGGATAATCGAGTGAATAACGTCGGCTATAAATAATCAAATCGCAGGTGCGGCTAGTCTTCTGCTACAGCGTCAGGTGAGTAGTTTTGACTTGTTTCGGAGACGACGTCCGATCACTTTATTATTTTCTGAGAAGATGTTGGCGTTTCGAGGCAGAAGACAATAGTGCGCCGATATCAGTCAATCGACTTTTCCTCAACTGGTTCTCAGAAGTGATCCTAGGAATCCATCACCTTCTTTTTCGGGCGACCGAAGGCGCTTGGGTACGATAAAACGGAAATTTCGTATCTAGCCTGGTAGCGCGGCCTGGCATAAATCGCGCTCACCGGCTAATTAAACCGTTGGCTATCGCGACGATTAATCGATCCGAGTTTCTTCCTGGAGATTGCCGGGGCACCGTATTCTTTTTTCCTCTCGTTCTAGCGTCCTTTTTTCTTTCTGCCCGCGAAATGTATACGTACGCGCGCACGTCCACACGTCCCGGACGTATTTTTTCCCACAGATCATCGCGCACACTCGCGCGCCCGTGAGCTCGCACACTCTTGCACCACAATGCATCCGTATAAGTCCTTAAGAAGGAAGGTTACACGGGGTGTGGGAAACGACGGGAGCGAGTGAGAGAAAAGATGCGCGCGCGAAGAGGACACCCGTGCGCGCACGCTCGCGCGAAGAATGAGTAAGACGTGGAGAGTGACGGAGAAAGACTGCCCCGAGTACGAGGAGCAGAAGTGAGACGGAGAAAAGCGAGTGGCGAGCGGTCGCGTATCGACCGGACGAGGAGCGTTGCACACGGACGCGGAGCGTCGTCCTCGCAGACAAGCTCGGCCCTACACGTGCACGCGCCTACTTGCTCGTGAGAGACGAGCGTATAGAAATGCACTGGCGAAGAAGAGGTACGACCGGCGCGATCTTCTAGTCGAGTTGCCGTGCTTTAGACGGATACACGTGTAACCGGGCTTGTCGGGCCTGAATATTTATGCGCGACCTCTCGGGCAACGCGCCGTGCCGCGGCGGTGGCGGTGGAGGCGGCGGCGGCACCAGCGGCTCGAAGAAATCCACCGCATTCTGGAAAAAGGAGCGGACATGCGGGCCGCGTTGCTCCCGCAATGCGCGCGAGCGAGCGCACGCCACCGTTCTGATTTATTTGCGCGCCGATCGGGGCTCGATCAGTGCCGCTCAATCGTCCCGCGGAACGGCCCGCTGCCGCCTGTCCCTCTCACGGAATACGCTCGACTCGATCGGCAGGTATCGACCGAACGATACCACGAGGGTGCGCGTAATTTATGCGCCACGCGTGTCACGCTCTCTATGCCTTTTTCTCGATCGTCTTCACGGAGTAGTGCGCGACGCTTCTTCTCTTCCATTCTGTTCCCTGCGAATCCGTCGGCTTGGGTGTCCCCTTGAATTTTATTCTCTTCCATCTCTATTCACGTTTTCCACAATGTCCTCCAGTGGCTATGTCTCTTTGTCCTTAACGATTTCTTGCCCTCTTCTCCTCCCCCACCTCCTCGCTTCTACGCTCCGCGTGTGCACGTTTTCTTGTCCGATTCTACCTGCCTGTCCCGTGGCTGTCTGTTTTTCCTACCTACCATTCTCTGCGCTCCCGCCTCGATCCTCGTGTCTATAGGATGGTCAGTCGTGTGCCTGTCCTTTTCTGGATATTCCGTCGCCCGAGGATATGTTTGTATCTGCTGTCTATATCACCATTTCTCTTCGTCTTCTTCACGGAACTCGTACGTCCATTCGTCCTAACGTCTACCCTCGCGTTCCTCTTTGTCACGCGCCGCTCGAATAATCGCGCTCGTAAATCGCCCGTATTTTGCGTAATTTTCGGACGTAACACTCTATCGCGTCGCGTACTCTTTTTCCCGATGTATTCTAATTGGAGTTGCGCAGATGCCTGTTGCAACCAGAAACTCTTCTTGTCCTCGCGTATGAAAAGAGGCGGCAGGTGACGACGATCCGAAGCGTTCGATTTGGATGCATACCTTACCTTCCGTCACCGTTCGCCGCTCAATTGAATTTTCCCTCGTCCAATTAATTAAGTGCAGAAATGAGACCCGATCGCGAGCTCTCACTTACGCCAGACCCGTAGAGATAAATTTCGTCTCGCCATTGGGCACCGACCGATGCGCTGTGCCGGTCCTTCGCCGAACGACGAGCTAAGCGGGACGTACGCGTACCTACGCTCCGTCTGACGTTATGGCCTCACCGAATCGATACACTTCCGTCACTATGGATATACTTTATTCAGTGGTCCTGACGAAAGATACACCAGCAGTAAGATAATGGGTGTGCCTTGCGCGCCGTACTAGAATAGAATGGGCACGAATAAAATCATTCTAGATTTAGAAGAGCCCACGATAATCCGAGATGCGTACGCCAATATAAAGATGAAGGAATAACGAAGACGATAACGAAGGCGTCACTCGGCGACGAGTTTCGTTGGCTTTTCCGATTTTTTCTTTGCGTACCTACGAGCCACCTTTTTCGAGCGCCCCGCTCGAACGAATGTAAATACCGAAACGCGATAACTGTCTGATAGTGAGTACGGTTACACTTCCAGCGAGCGCCACGATCGCAAGATAGGAAATTACGCGAGAGCCGATAGTGCATTGTGATCCTCTTCCGTAGGTGAAAGCAGCTTTGGACCCATATACCCCGAGAGAGGCGAAAGGCCCCGCGAGTGCCGCCTACGTTCTTACGTGCGCGCGAATTCCTTTTCTACTTCGTTACTACGCCGCCAAGGCTCATATAGCACATTTCATTCTCGCGTAACTCCGTGCGTTTTCCATTTCGCGCGAACGCGCCGCTGCCGCGCAAGGCGCGTGTCGAGGTGAATTAATTTTCGTCATTAAGATACGATCGGATTGTGCGTTATAAACATATCCGGCGATAGAGATCTTCCATTAATTATCAGTTTTATTTCGCTGGGAGGTGCGAGTGAGCGAATTGAATTTTACTAGCTACGATATTGGTACTGCCGTCTGACGCGCGCAGGTTGGTAGGGATTAAGGATATTTCGCGAGGAACGGTATTTTTCTAGCGTAGCGCTAATTCGAGCGAAACCATCGAATCTTTTCTCTCCTCCCGAAGTACCTCGTAAACTTTATCGTACACGGGTAATACAGTGAAGGGCACATCCGTCGTGTCGATCTAAGGAGAAGAAACGAATAAAGCAGTCGGACGCGTCGTTAACGACTGCTCCGGCTAATTGCAAGCTGTCAATATAAGCAGGAATAACGCAGTGCGTTAACGACTCAATACCCCGGAGTTTGTGGCTTCGTGAGCAGAAGTCTCTACGAATATAGGCAACGCTATACCGGGACCAGTTTCTTCGATTAAGTTTTTCTCCCTGAAACACTCCTGGGAGCGATCCTTAACCATCGATGCGTAAGGCCGCGCCTTCCGGAAACCTACTAATTCGTACAAACCCGACGTATCACTTTCACGAGCACGGTGGAACCGCGAATAGTGACGGATCCGCTTTCTCGTCTAATTCGAAATTAATTTTATATAATTCGCGGTGCACTCGATACTCCTGCTGCAACGAGATAGAGCAAGAAACGCGATGAAGACGGGAGACGCCGGTACGAGAGAAATCGCAAACGGAATCGATTCTTCGCACGCCTACGCGCTTCCCGCGGACGCCACCAACGTCGGGAATAGAAAAGTCAATCGACCGTAGGACAAGGCTTCGTGACGGGGGTCCCATTCTCGTCACTCGATAACGACGGTTTTTGCACTTTTGTGCCCTAATAGAAAATTAGTATCGCCTTACGGTTGCGCGGCGGTTTTTGGTAGAAGCGAGCCCACGGGACTGCGTCTAAACACGAAAAGCGAATAGCAGTATATAACATCTATAGGTATATGGGATGTGCCGAGGTACGCCCACGATGGCCCTGCCAGTGTTTCTCATTTCGGAGCGCCGTTTGCTTCCCCGCAGAATAAGAAGGCCAAAGCACTGGTTCCCGAGATCTTTCATTTTACGATTATCGCTCGTCGAGCCGTCCTTGTCCTTTTAACTCGCGATTACGAATTAAAATATTTCATGTACCAACGTAACACGTCCGAATGGAAATGTGAATTCTTTCCCACGCGGGTGGCTCTTGCAAAGTACCACTGCGCCGCGAATTTACGGTGGAGAAGCTCTGATGCACAGCCTGATTTTTGGCAAGGAGGGACCTCCCCCTTCGTCATCGGTACGAGTTTTAATGCGTTTTACGGCCTCGGCTGAAAACCCATTAAGGTTCCGTCCACGGGCGGGTAGACAAATGCCTCCACCACCCCTTCTCACCGCGTTCGAGTTCGTATTGGAAATTATTTGTACTCTCGCGAGGAATAAAAATGCTAATGCGCAACGTGCGAGCATGTGGTGCGTCGTAGCCACGCGACGACGTCAAGCGACAAAAATAATCGATCGCCTCCGATGGAAGCGAGAGGATCGATAAATAATCTAATGACAGAAATCTACGATTGATTCCCGTTCGGTCGGGAATTCGCAAGAAAATCCTCTCTCGGAGAAAAAAAGTTGAGGTACGTTGTGCGACGATCATCGGCGGCAGCACGTTTATTGTCTATCGGCTTCAACACAAAGCTCTTCTCCCCGGACGGATAAAATTAGGTATAAATCACGCGAGCGATAAAACGACAATAAAATTCAGATGATCGCCATCGAAGCGGACTAATAGCAACAGTTGGCGAGTGACGATGGAGCAACTGGCGGCGATGGTGGCGGGAGCATCGTTGCCGGCTGGCGCCCGCAGTTTTCGTCCTTGCGGATTCACGCGAAAATGTCAGTTGCGTGTCTCGGCACGCTCGTCGGCACGCACGAACCCGTGAGTCGTTAGTGCTGCGGGTAACGATTGCGCACCGCCGCGATCGAGCGAGTTTGACGGGCCCCGATGCCACGCCTCAATTGCGGCTGCTCCATTTTTCTTTCTTCCTTTCGTTCTCTTTTTGTTTGTTAGCTGAAAAATTAGGCCTCGGGACGATTTCGAAGGAGTACAGCATACCTACCCATCCTTCTCTTTTCAAGAACTCCAGGGTGTGTTTCTCGGGCCAATTAACGAACCAGCGAAAGGAGAAAGGGGTTTCAATAAAAGCTGGGAGCAGAGGACACGTGTATCAGTGGGAACGTTTAATTAAATGCGCGATCGTAACAAAGTTGAACGTGTCGGAGATAGTGCAGGTGACGTTAAACGTAAACTTTTATGCCCCTGCCTGCGACAAGTATCCGCCGCGCGCGTCGATCCAGATACGTGGGAAGTTACGCGCGATAGGCGTAGGAAGTGCGTAACACCGGTGGTACACCCGTGCGCGAGAACGTGTACGTTGCCATATACGATCCCGTGTGAATTCATATTCACGCGCGGCAAAGATGCGAGCACGTATTTCCGATACAGAAGTTCGAGTCTATTTTTTGCTTCAGGAACTGGCGACGGAATCGTCGTGCCTTCGTGCATCTTATTAGATTACATTGGCAGTATAATTAACAAAATCGTATTACCGATAGCAAGGTAGAAGCAAAACACTCGGAAAGGCTGCTTAACTTGCGACCACTCCACTTGACACCCGAGCGCCTGCAACCTTATCTCAGGATTCTTAATGGATCCTAATTAATAATTAACGAGATTATCACACGAATTAATTACACTCGCGACGCGAGCCTTATCGGCGGGTTAACTCTCGTTCGCATAATAAACGTCTAATTGTACATTATGGAACCTTTTGGGGTACGTTATCGTGATTCACACTCCGATCCGTTCCCCAAAATCCCTCATAATTTTCGGTGACGACAGTCGCAACTTGACAGTTCCTTTGCTAAGTTACCGCGTAAGAACTAAGTACTAAGTAAGAACATTCGAAACGACGTCTCGCCTACACCGTCTATATTTTTCTGCAGTGACCAATTAAATGACATACGACAGTGTCCGACTCACTTCTCGCGCTGGGAAGCGCGCCCACGCGAACTCTCGAATCAAATGTAACATTGTGTCGTCAATGTCGTCATTATTGGTCATAACACGCCACGTATGAATTTATCTCCGGCGCAGCGCATATCGACGCACGCGCCAATAACAGTCGATACGGGGAGAGGTATTTTGCATTTTACTTCAAAGCGCATAAAATTTATGCATAATGCATTTACAAGGCGCTCCCGGCGAGGAATACGAAATATCGAGCGCAAATCGAACGGACTTTTCTCCTTCCTCCTTGCCGGGCGAACGGGCTCTCCTATAATTTCTCCGACTCCTCTCCTCTATCCACCGTAATTCCGTAATTTCATCGTCGTCGGTGCATCAACCCGGTGCATCCTACGGCGCGTCCCGCCAACGTAGTTACGGTTGCCTCTCTCTCTCCCACTTTTTTATTGTTGCGTGTAGTTCGCGCGAGTCCGACTCCTTCCGTACCGAAAAATCGCGCCGAAGGCGGCGAGCATGCGCTTTAGCCGGGAGTGTCGGATGCTGTCGTCGTTCATTACGCGCGCGCGATCCACGGTTGCGTAGGTACCGCATGTAATTCGCGCACAGTACGCACGCACGAAGCCACGTAGGTGCGTCTCGCGCGTATACGTACGGGGCTCGCGCACCGTAAACAAGTTTTATCCATCCGCTTGGGTAAAATAAATAAATGGCGCTCGCGATGCAGTCCGGGCCCGGTTGCCTTCCTCACCGAGGCGGCGCATACCGGGTGTTCACATCCGTGAAAACAGGCTTCGTAAATATGCACGTTTTATGCATCAATACCGGGCACTCGCTCACGCTCTCTCTCTCTCTCTCTCTCTCTCTCTCTCTCTCTCTCTCTCTCTCTCTCTCTCTCTCTCTCTCTCTCTCTCTCTCTCTCTCTCTCTCTCTCTCTATCTCTCTCTCTCTCTCGCTCTTTCCACCTCGTGCGGCCCCCTTGCCTTCCCTTTTCCACCCCTACCGTTCGCCTCACTTCCCTACCATCGCCCCGAGTGCCCCTTGCCCCTGCCTCCTCGTCGTTTCTTTGCACAATTTTATTTTAGCCTTCTCTCTCTCTCTCTCTCTCTCTCTCTTTCTCTTTCTCCCCCTCCCTCTCTTACCCCCTTTCTCCTCCTTTCTCTACGCTCGCTCTTCCCTCCCCCAGCCTTCTCGTCCCTTTCATAATTTTTTTCTCAATCCGCCTTCTTCTCCTTCGACCGTCGTCTCTCGCCGTTACGTTGCAGTCCCTCTTCCCGCGTCTTCCCTACCGTCCTCCAACTCCGTCCGACCAGCCCTTCTCCGGATTTCTTTCCTTCTCGGCGCTTCCTTCCTGCCATTCTTTCCTTCGCAGAGGCGGGGGAACGGCGCAACGGAGCAAAGGTGGGAAGAGAAGAGAATCCACGGTCGGAAGGGAGGTGGGGATGAAGGGCGCGTATAATTCACGCGTCTCATCCGTGTTTCTTAATGATAATAAAATTAATGCTCGCTCATATTTCATAAAGGTAATTATCTCTCCGATTCCTTCGAAGTGCCTTTTATGCGCTCACCCCGCGAACGCTTGCGAGAAACTTCTCGCAAAGGATGTTCGAGAGGCGCGAGTTGAATTTCGGCAAACCCTCGATCGCGCGTGCGTGCGTATCCCATGGAAGGGAGGAGATAGAAGGGGGATGGTAAGGATGGAGTCCTCGTCGAGATAGATCGATACGCCCTCCTAACTACCGATTAATTATTATATATTACGTACACGCTGAATATTACCTCGTGCGTTCCTCGGCTCGTGAAAGTGCGTGGAGATACATCTCTACTTAAATATTAATTAAATATTTTATATACGCCCGGTGAAAAGAATACAGTTGCACGCCACAGCGTCGTAAAGGCAGATTGATAAGGGCCACTAAACGTTAACGTGCCACGGTGTAATGAATATGCCGCTCACACGACAGGAAAGATGTTACGGTAACTCTCACAACTCTATGCCGTGGAGTACGTACGAATATATTACCTCCCCCGTATATGCATATATACGCTCTACTACTGTACTCCCCGCTGTCCGATAAACTTTGTAGGAGTCAGGATTAATAAGTCGCGCTAAATATTAACTTGCCACGATCTGATGGATACCGCGCTCTCACGGCAACAGAGATTTTATTGTACCAACACACGGGTGAGTAGCCGTGTGCACGAAAGAGTCCTCGTAAGCATCGGCTCCCCAGGACGAGTACTGATTCTCGCGTAAAGGTGTCGGCTCTCGTATGCGATCACTATTCATAAGGAAGTTTACTTTGAGCGATCGTCTCTCCCCTCCCTTTCTCCCTTTATCTGCAAGCGGTAATGGCGCTTCCGTCAAAAGTGTCGACAGGGCCTGGTTAAAATTTGCTCTCACGAACTTCCTAACGCGTGCTGCCTTACGAGGGTACCTAGAGGAGAGAGTAAGCCAGATATTAATGCGACGTAGTCGTACTCCACCTCCTCCTTCTCCTCCTTCTCCAGCACCGCCTCGTCCTCTCGCTCCCCGTCCTCGTCGTCGTCGGACGCGGACGGGGGAGTGGACCATTATGAATTACTCGCCCATGTATATGTATGAGGTAACGCACCTATGCATATTCATAAAATAATCCTCTTGACCCCGCGAGATCCGTGGCAGATTGTCGGGAGTAAGGCTGAACGTAGTACGGGTAGAAGACAGGTCCCCCACTACTGTCCCACTGAGCGCGTGTGTGCTCACCGCATCGAGCGTGTATCCGTACGTGCGTGTACGCGCACACGCGTCAGCTAGAAGAAATCAAGATGCGAACCGCTAGGCCGAGAACGTTTCATTTCCTACGGTTCGCGGAAGTGCATGTGCACTTCCTGCGGGGCAAACGAAATTCGGACATCCTCGAGAAGAGGCTAGGCCAGGTGTTTCCAAGTGGTTTTGGGAAAGGGACGAGGGCGAGGTCGGGAGACAGGAGCGAACGGAAGCGCCACCAGACGAATAAAATTCCGTAGGTACCGCACCGAGAGTGCGCGAGTCCAAAGACGTTTCCCTCTTCGTGGTACAAATCGCTTTTCTTAACTCAATTACTACGATGCCGCGGTGGCGTCTAATGACGACCCGTAATTACGGACGGCAATGTCAAAGTTAATTAAACTTGTCGGATCGCTATCTCAGTTTCATTCCGCTCGAAATCGTGGCGCGCGCGAAGCCGCGGTTCGTCATACCCCGGGGGACGATGTTTCAAATTTTTAAAAAGCTTCATCAGGAAGTTTCGGTATCCGGAGAAACTTGTCACGGATGGCGCCATCGAGGAAAGGATCTCTCGTCGCCGCTTTATTATCGTTCGATCGTCACTTATCATCGCCCGTGCGCTCCCAACCAGGCACAAAAACACGAGCGAGGTAAAATATTCAGCGGCGAGTGGCCCCACCGTGCGCAACAAACTAAACATTCGCGTTATTCTTCTCATCGTTAACATTATGGTACGACATCGTTCTCTACGCATCGGTGATTCTAACGCTCGCATTTTCCCTGTTCCATTTGTTGGACACGGTCGAACATTCGCTCGTGTCCTCGTCATCTCGTCAGCCGAGATTTCTTCCGCGATTCGCGCCCGCGTTGGACCCGTCGAGAGAATTTCTGCGAGCGTCGGCGAATTCGAATTCCCTTCCGTGTGGAGCCCCGCCGAGATGCACACGGTGGATATGGCGCGAGATGTATCCCGCGACCGGTTGTGCGAGCGGGCAATTATTAAAGTCTTAAGGGCCAGTCGCAGCCTAATGAGGCCGGCTCGTTACGGACTGTCGATTAAAATCGTACCGCCCGTATCTCATGGCTTGTGCGCACTTGCGCGCGCGTTCCTCTTGTCACTCGTCCACGTTCGCCCGGCTGTGTCACCCTCGACGCGCGCTCACGCCGCTTCATTGATAAGCTGGAATCAACGGCGAAACTGGAATCGATAGGATCGTCTGGAGCGTGGAACTTTTGCTTGGAATTTCGGGTGATATTCAGATAGGACTTCTTGGGATCCAAGAAAGAAATTTTTTTTTAGGAAGACCCGCGAGACGTATCGGTGAAATGTAGAAAGAGAAGGAGATACGGAAGGACGCGAGGAGAGATAGTCGAGGTCAAGAGAAATGTAACGACCGTTGATCGAAGCGCGGGGGTTAGGGCACGGGTTTTACGGGCGATCCCAAGTAGTTCTCTAGGAAGACGAAGAATGCGCGGTAGCGCGCGTAAGCGCTCGAAAAGCGGCCGCGAGTCTGCGATTTTACATCCCACTGGGGCATAAGCGCGCTCGTTTTCAACCGCGGAATGGAAATCCAGGCCGCCTTTATTGCCCTGCGCCTCTGCTTGCGCGCTTACGCGTCCACGAGCTCTAAGTTATGGGGGAAACTTTATGGTCACGCTCTTCTCTATGGGCGCACTATTCGCGTACGGTTTGGTACGAACGGCACCGCCCATTTCTCCGCGGGCTGCAACGCACCTGACCGCGCGCGCTCGCTCACGCCAAAGTTCTGCCGCTGCATTGGCAACGCTCGCCAACAGAAACACCTGATCGCCGTTAACGCGGAGTCTCGTGGCTAACGACTTTGGAGGAGCCCCGAGGACGGCCTGTGGCCCGATTGGCGCGACGCGGATGCTCCTTCTCCCCTTCGCTTGGCGAAAAGCGATGTGAAAACAAGACCTCGGTCTGCCACGAGTCGCTACGCATGGCGAAGTTAACGATGCTCCAAGTCGTAGAAGCTCGAAATTGCGTATTTAAGGGTACGTCGCAATTTGGACGCGGTTAAAACTTTGGGAGGATCGATCGCAGGAGGTAGGAGGAATGAATTGAGAAAGGTTACGAAATATTTATACGAATATATTGTTACTTATATTTCGTCCGAAACTGTCGTCACGTTCTGGTAATTGAAATTTTCTTGAAAATCGTCATTGCGGTAAAGCCTACCCGAAAGTTTTTGCTCGCTCGAGGAAGATGTCCTGGCGCCATTGCAAACTCCGTGGTCCGGTAATCAATGACCGTGTCCCGTGAGCCACGAAGTGTTCGACCTATCGACGTCTCTCCGAGGACCCAGCCGGCTCCATCCTTCTTGTCCTCCTTCTTTTTTTCTTCTTCACCGCATCATCGTTCCACGCTCCGATTGGCTGGAACGCGATACCCTCGCGTCACGGTGAAATTAAGCGTGCTCTTAACACAGTCCCGAGTTCGAGGGAACCCCCTCAATCGCCACACTTCGGAAAACGAGCCACCTCCTACGTCAAGGGTGTCCACGACGATGGAGGGCTACCCGTATTCGGAATATTACGGAATCACTCAACTTCGTAGGAGAAATTCTTGGTCAAACAGATTTAACATTCTCTGGGAAAATTCATTCGAATGGTCTTGTATCGATTCTAGTTCCTTTTTGTTCCCTTTATCGATTCTACGGAGGCGTCCGCATGTCCATGACGAGAAGTTTGCACAAACGGTTTGACGATTATTATCATCGTCGATAAAAGTAAGAAGTAAGCACGGCGTGGCATGTGGCGTCGAGTGAAGTAATAAATTTCTCAAGAAGCAAGCCGAAAGGAAAGGAGTCGCAGAAACAGTCCGGCTGGCTGGCTGGCTGGCTGGCTGGCTGGTTGGTTGGCTGGCCAGGGCGGCAGAACGAATTTACTGCCGTGTCGTCGACACGCTCGTCGCTTCCCTCGGGGAGAGAGAAGGAGGTCCGTTTCGAGGCACGATTTCGAGGTAGGCAGGACCGTACCCTTCCGGACGACAGACGACGAACGTGGCTCTAGGGGCATTGATGCGTACGAAAAAGCGCGCGCATGTCCGCCCGCTGCGGCCCCGTACGGCCGGCGGCCACCGTGCAGCATTAGGGAAATATTCAAATGGACCTGCGGGGCCCATTGTTATTCTACCGTGAAAACGGCCGACGTTGTTACCTTTTATTAGTGTAATTTGTCCTATTAACCGTTTCCCAGCCACCACCTTACTACGAATCTCTCTTCCCTCCCCCACCGTTAAATGCAGGCCAGTCACACGGTACTTGCTCGACGTTGCTGATAATTGATTACCTTTCTTTTTCTACACTTTTCTTCTTTCCCTCTCGTCGTCACTGGTCCGAGCAAATTATTAATTTCATACATGGTCTTAAATTCTATGGCGCAATTGTTCTCATCGAAAGGAGCGTTTCGTTCGACGAGATGGTACGAGGAGAACAGCGAGGATGAGTCTGTGTTATAGTGGGTACTGGTGAATAGTTCGCTCATAGGTGCGTTTCTCGCAGCACAGGTACGCTTCGTACGAAGGCCCACGCCTCGATGAAAGTTCGCCTTGACGGCTGACTCACCGATGAAGATTAATGAACGCGCGCGCGCGCGCGCCTTAAAGGCGCCGGGAAAACAACGCGCCACGCTCCTTTCCGAGAGCGCGCTACATTGTCTTGTGCGAAAATCGTTCCTTAAAGAGTGCGGCTAACGAGCTCACGTGCTTTTTGCTGGAAGGATAATATCGCGACGATAATTAAAACGTAACGTCGTACTTGGCTGATCTGACGGCGCGGTGCATTCGACGATGTTGCAAATTTGTATTCACCTTCCTATCGAACAAAACGATCGTGAAGAGAACGGAGATTGTTACTCGCTCGATTAAAGTGAAAGAACTAAACCGTCGATCTGCACTCTGGCACCTATCGCCGTTACGAGACGCAAATAAATTGAATTTGCGCGAAGCGTTTCAGCCGGGGAGCTCGGCCGAAGGAGCGCCTAAAAAATCGTCGAGAATGGGACGAGCTAAGGTCGAAGGGTTTCGTGAGCACGAGGTTCGAGAAATCGACAGAAGCCTATCCGATGACCCGATATAAATGTCACCCGATAAATGTCACCACTATTCCAAAGGCAGTTCCAGCACATAGTTGACCTTATAATCCACGTCGTCGAAGAAGGCGAATTTTCTAGTATGAATTCACTTCGGACTAACAATAAGCGTATCGAGTGGAAGTATGCCGACTTCGAAGACACGCTCTTTTAACGATCACTTTTAACCGGTTCGCTTCACCGCCGAGGAAAAGTTATGTCTTCGTTCGGGTGAACGCGAGAAATGAACGAGCTGCATAATTCAGAACACGCCAGAGCCCTCGATCGTTCCCGATATCAGGGCCTGCCGGTATATCACGTGTAAGCAGAACTAAATTTGCAGATAGTCTACTTGTGGTAGCGACGTTAGCCACTACAATAGCACGAGTATCTTTCCTATTACTTTGCCCACTTCGGTTAGGAGCCCGGTACGCCACCGTAATGCCAACGTAGAGTTGGGTGGGTGGAGAAAGGGATCTATTTGCTCCTCCACGTAACATCGTGCATCCCATTCAAGTTAATCAGGTTTAGCGAGTGAGAGCGGCCTGGGAGGGAGGTGGTGGAGAAGGAGCGAATGAGTAGGAGAGAGTCGACGCGCACCTATTCCAAGCCATCCGGGCAAAAGGTGGGTGCGCTTGTGTACATACGTGTACGTGGCGCATCATAGTTAGCCACGGTGATCGTACGAGCGCGATACGATCTATCTCCTACCTTCTTCCTCCTCGTTCGCCTCCTTCGCCACCTCGTCCTCTTCCAGAACGCCACCACCACCACCACCACCGCCCTACCTCCTCACCTTCCTCTTCTCGTTCGCGTTGCATAACCTCACCTTGCCGCTAAACACGAAACAATGGTCTCACGTGAGACAGCGCGAGGTGCCGGAGATCTGGCGCGGATACGAGCCAGCGATCTTGCCGGTATCTAACTTCTGGAAGGAAGCGACGCCGCCGAATGCGGACCGCTTACGTGCGGCTCCTTTTGACGACGGAGCACCAGAGGCGCGCTAATGATTCACGGACATTCGAACGCGAGCTAACGAGCGTCGCGCGTTACTCACTTCGAGAGAAGGAGGGACGCGAAGGGCGAGTAGCTAAAAATCTCGGTGAAGGAGACCCGCGGACATCTTGCTACCACTCCGATCGGCGGAAATCATTTTCTCAAGCGGTCCAAGGTTCCTCGCGACGCGTCCGTCCTCGCGCGGAAAGGCAACTTTCCAAGTGGGTGGGACGACAACGTGACCCCTCGCCTCTCGCTCGTCGAGATGTCAGATAGAAGCACGTGGGCTCGTCGATCCGACTGAAATTCATTTGCAAATAATACGATTTCATTCGCTCGATAGGTCCGCAGGAATTATCGTTGTCAAACGCGCCATCGCGGTCGCCGGAGCTTCTAGCCAACGAGGAGGCGAGGGTCTCCCTGTTCTCGAGATCCTCTCGGATTCTCCCGCCTATCCTGGTCTCCCCCCTCCAACCATTGTCTTCCTCGTGTAGGCTCAATCGCGAATCGGCCAAGAATTTATTACGCCTACCGAGCCGCGTATTTACGCTTATCAGAGCGATCGCTCGTTGCTCCTTACGCGGCCGAAGCGTTCCGTCTAATTCAACCTCCGCTTAGGAGTCAACAGCCCGCGCGCGCATCGACTCCTTTCGAGATATCCACCTTCCTCGCTCGCTACTTTCTCGCGGCAGGGCGAGCGTATGCGCGCGGGCGCTCGGTTTCTCCGTTACGCGGACGAGCAAAAAGTCGCGGGGCCGTTGGCGGTCGGCGGGGAATTATCTGGAATTAGTTTCATAAAATGGTACGCGTAACGATCCCTGCGTCCTCGCCACCGGTTCTGCCGACTCCCATCGGACGATAGTGTCGGGTCGAAGATGAGCGCGTTTTGCGATAGGAGTCGTCCTCCTGAACCCCCTCCGCATCTGTCTTCACTCCTTCGGCCCGGGCTCCGCTCGTGTGCGCGCACCGCGTCCAGCTCATCCTCGCACGCGAAATCTCGAGAATCTCCCGTTTTCTTCCGCCCTTTTTTCCTCCCCTCCCAACGATCAACGATACTCCGGAGATCCCTCGAATGCTCATGCGTGCGTGCATAGGTGCAACCGTAACTGTACATTTTCTTGAAGCTTTTTCGCTTATGAGCAGCCGCGTCCCGCGATCTCTCGCGCAGAAGCGAGGCGGCGCACGCGCCGCGGTAAAATGCTCGGTGCCATTTGGAGCGCCGTTGCCTTCCTATCGCGCCGGATAACGTAAGCGACGATCGGGAGGCACTCCGCTTTATCCGAAACGATCGCCGTCCTGCGTTAACAAACCAACTGTTATGAATCTCAAGCGGCCGCGCCGTGTACGTGCGCCGGGAGAAGCGAGTGTGCTCGCATTCGCGCACGGCACAGAGGGCACTCACACGTACCAGCACGAAAGATTTCTGGGCCGATAGAGTCCACCTCGCGAGCGAGGAACTCACGTCCCGTAACTATCTGCCGATGCGGTCTCTGCTTTTTCGTGCTCGCACCCACACCCACCTAGGTGGAGCATGCTGCCCTCGGTGCGCTCCCAAAAGACGAGAGGCAAACGAAAGACGCGAACTGCCGTGGTCTGCTCCCGTCCTCGCCAGGAGAACGAGCCGATTCGCGGTAAGGAAGACGAGGACGACATTTTCCACGAGAGCGAACCGCGCCTTGCTAACCTGCTCGAGTAAAAGCGTGAAATTACCGGCAACCGGGGTAAAATTACCTCTCCTCTCTCGCTCTCCTCCTCGTATTTTTCTCCATCCCTCCTCACCACCCTCCATCCTCGTCTCTTCCTCATCTTCCTCCTTTTCCGCGTCCTCCTTCTTCTCCTTCCCTTTCACCTTCTTCGTCCACCAGCCACCTCGTCCCTCCAGTCTTCAACGACCGCGCGCGCCCCTCTACGCCTCCTCCGCCGGCCTCTCCTCTTCCCTCGCGCAACTACTCTCTCGCCCCTTTCTTTCGCGAGTCCTCTGAAGTCCAACTAGACCGACGAAACCGCTGCTCGGCCGATGCCACGCCGGCCGAGAGCGGGAAAATTGCAGGCCGAAGTACTTCGGATAATGCGAGAGTGCTCCGTGAATCCTGCTCTCTCGATGGGTTCGTCGTATCCGCGTGTGCAACGTTTACGGATGCGCATCCGCACGCAACGCGCTCGCGCGAACACTGCGCCAAAAGGTCGTCGATAATCTAGCTTCCCTTTTCGTTACTCCACGCAGCACACTTACCTTCGTATTCACAGATGCTTACACACACACATACAACCCTCGCTCATTCTTCAGCTTGACGTTTCGCTCAAGTTGCCGTAACCTGTGCGACTTGCTGCGCTTCCGTTTCCGCGAAATATAAAGATTTTGATTCGTATTTTCCAACGTTCGTGCGATGTCTTTCCTTTTTAAAGTGCGCCGCGTCACAGGATGCCGCGAGGCGCTTCAGGATATTGGATCCTTAATGGCGGAAGATACAAGAAATTTATCGTCATCCGTGGGACGGTAGCTGGGGCAACGATGATTAAACGGAGATAAGCCGGGTTTAACAATGAGATTAAATTAATGCGCACCGAGACGTAAATTGGATGGACGCGCACCCTCGTCCGTGCGCAGAGAAAGAAAATCGGAACGCCAGCGCACCCTCGTAGGTATCCAGCCGAGAATTCTTAACGCATACGAAACATCGATTAGAGAACGAAAGAGAAGAAATTGCATCGGTAGGGAGGAGGCTGCAACTGGCCTCCCTTCTTCTCGGTAACTCGTCCACTCCTCGTGGAACTCTATCACGCGCGCGCGAGCCCACTTGCAAGTAGTCCTGGCTGGGCAAGGATACGGCCGATCGTTATCGCAGTACCGATTAGTTCGATCCACCGTGCGAGCGAGCGAGCGAGCAAACGTACGATCCGCCGTGCAAACCGGGTTAGTGTACCGGCGATTTACGATCGTAGTTTACGATCAGATGGAAATTTTCTTCCTCCTCGCCTTCCTGCCGCCGACGCTAATATGTTAATGAACGTAGTCGGGGATTTCCCGGCTGTGCCACTACCATCGCAGCTACCGGCCGTGGATGTACACGATGCGCTTTTATATGGTGGCCACGGATAAGCTCCTTTATACAGCGCGTCACACTTCGAGGCTGTACGTACACGCGCAACGGACTGTCCTACGCAGGGTGTGCACGCTCACGCACGTGCTCACCTGTGCGTTACACATACGCGTCCTTTCGCGCGAAAGGGAAAGAAAGAAGGAGAGAAGAAACGGGAAAGAGAGAAAGAGACAGGAAATCTGCTTCGTCATTCCGCTAGCGAGCGGTAGCTTCGTGCGATGTCACTACCGACGAGTTCCCGCCAAGTTTTGTTGTAATTTATTACTGTAAACACGACCAACCGAGCCGGGGAGTCTAGTTTTTGTCGCGAATCTCGTCGTAGCCGACCGCGCGCGCACCGCATTTACATAGCCGCGCGCCACGAAAGGGACGCGCGTTCGCTCGACGTTCCATTTTTTGGAATCGAACGGGCGCGATCGCAATTAACATATTTTTTCATCCACCATTTGACTCGTGCGCTTCCACCGGGCGCGAACCTTCCCTTATCTTCAATTTCTCACTTGGGCAAGATCGTCGAGAATGAAGATTCCTTGGTTGCGAGGATGCAAGTAGAAAGTTTCTCTTGAGCCCATGGGAACTCTTTATGCACGCACGCGCGATATTTAGCGCAATGTCTAGTGCAGCTGCCGCGATAAAAACGTGCGTATGCGTTACGATAACACGCGACGACCCAGCCGGTTTTGAACGTCTTTTGTTCGGCGCTACCGGGAACAAGGCTCTCACCGCAAGAAGGAATGCAGCATTCGAGAAATGGAATGTCGGGGAAATTCTTCTTTCCTCGATCCAGGAAATAGCGCAGCTTAAAGTCCTCGCAGTTAAAAATTACGCGCGAGGGTCGATCGACGGCCAAAATTCATCACGGGAAACGAAATCTTTCGCGAATCGAAGTCGAGCGTACTTTCACGTGTGCGCGCATGCGAGAAAAGTAGTTCAGTCTGTCGTCGCCAGTCCGTAACGACAAATTCGTCAAATTGCGACGGGCTCGAGTGGCAGTGACCGTTCGGTGGATGGGAGGAAAACGACTCTCACCTCCGATATCTTAATTTCACACGTTCCTACGCCCCCCATCTCATGAAACGTTACCGCGGGAAATCTCGATGCGGGCCCCGCGGGGTGCGCAGGTAACCCCTGCGACAAGCACGCGGGACAGACCCGCGGTGGGTTAGGCTGGGTCGTTCTCCAGCATAAGTCGAGCACTGTACATGGTCACTACCACAATGGCACCAGCTCAGCGGCCAGGTTCTCTCCCAGGTTCCCGATTTCCGTAAAAGTCCAGAAACGCTCTCGCAGCTCGTCGGAGCGCGAAGCGAGTGGTCTCGAAATGGACTTTACCGTTTCCACGAACAAGAAATAAAGAGGGACCGACGAACGGACGGACGAGGACCAAGCGATCAACGGAGCGACGAACCAACTGGCCGTACGCGGGCTGGTGCGACCGCCCGATCGGCCGGTCTGTTCGCCCGAGACTTAACCCGCGTGTCTTTTACATCTTAATCCGTTCACGTGCAATGCGCCGCGTCTCCTCTAAGGCGCGAACCGTCCAGCGAATGAAACTTTCCTCACGAGTATGCGCGAGTCGCGAGTCCTCCGCGCCAATTGCATCTCGCGAGACGTTCGCCAGGTGCCGAGACCAAGGATGTTCAGAGCTCGTCTAGAAGAAGATGTCTCTTTGGATTTATCATGCGGTGAACGCGGGTTTAGGGAAGTAACCTCCGTAAGGATGTTCTTATCCTTCGTTCCTTCTTGCTTACCCGAGGCGAAGTACGCGATGTTGCTTATGAGAACTGACCGAAAGCATACCTCTGACGCTTGATTCACCGGGCCGGAGAAGCTCGGAGAATATGCGCTTAAGAAAGGGAAAGGAGAGGGTGGAGCAATTAGGCTTTGAAATTGGTTTGGCGAATCGACGAGAATTTATTATTCGCATATGACAACGATTCGGACGCGGTTGAGGCGGCAACGTAAACGTGACCGTGGCTTAGTGGGACGCTGACCACGGCGTAGGAACGACCCAGGGGACGAGGATCTACACCTCGATGAGCACAGCACGACATTCTCCTTGCCCCTTGCCTCGTCCCCGCTGACGCAGAGGCCCTCGTTCTTTTCCTTCGCGAACGCTACCAAGAAGAAGGTCCCTTCTCCTTCCCTCCATGTCTCTCAGGCTGCCTCTTCTTCCTTCTCTCTCTCTCTCTCTCTTCCTTCGCTCTCTTCTCCCCGTTCCATCGTCGCTAGTTCTCTCTTTTTCTCTCTCTCTCGTCCTGTCTCCGCTCATCGTCCTCGAGCGCGTCCACCACGATTGTCCGGTAAACCATGGTGCGAACCGCTCACCGTGACGAAGGTACCCACCTACAAACGAGGACTCATTTCACGAGCGACTCGTGGAAACTCGCGAACATGGGAATTGGTCGGACTCTGCGAGCCACCCGCCCTACCGTTAATCGTTACAAGTTCCCAAAATGCCCTCGACGACGCAAAGGTTCAAGAAATCCCGCATGAAAGTTGGAGGATTCACTTGGTAATTCGGAGAATTTGTTACCGGGGCCACAAACGAATTCACGGTTCCCAGGTCGGCACCGATGCGCAAGGAAAGCGTGTCACCGACGTGGCGCGGTGTACGACGCGGCCATATACAGTGTATAATTTTAATCGTAACACTCGCCGCTTATTTTCCACGGGCTCGCGAGCGGCGCCAGGCGGAGGTTCGGACTTCGCTTGGCGCACTCGGTTGCCACGCGATGCATATTTTTGTTCTACAATATAACGTAGGAAACGAGGTTGAACGAGCGAACGGGTGAGCGAGCGAAGAGGTGGTGTACCTGGTAGCAGAGAGGGGTGGAGAGAAGGGGGGTTGAAAGAGGGTGGAGGAGGGAGGTGGAGAAGGAGGAGGCATTCACCGCCGGCGGAGGATGGTGCGAAGCGATGCGCGGCACACTGGAAGTCAGGATCAGTTCCTATGCATGCGATTGCATGCGGATGAATAGGGCCTTTGTGTCTTGCGAACGACAGGCGGTACGATATACAATAACGGTACCTTCGGATTTCTCACGTGATGCAGGAGGACCCATAGGCCGCTTCCATGCGATGGGATGCGATGGGCCCCGTGGCTCGTGGCCCCGACCGACGCCGACGTGGCGACTGAAAGTATTCGTGCTTCGTGACGAGGCGGATAAATCGCGCGACGGGGGAGAAGGGGTGGATAAGAGCGACGAGAGGAAGACGCGAGCGTAGGCTCGCCGAGTGAATTCGTTCCGCGATCCCAAGGTATCGGGCTGGAAAGGGAAGTGGAAAGAGCGAATGAGCATGGCTTCGTGGTCGAGTGCGGGAAGAGGTTGGAAAAAGAGCGTTAGATTCACAGTGGATCTACGAGCGAACCACCAGTCCACCACTGATTGACATTCGTGGATCGCGTCGGTGGAGGCGTTGCGCGCGGCGCGGAAGGAACGGGGACGAGGAACGAGGGAAAAGAAGAACAAAACGCGGAGGAGAGGACACACGCGGGTCGAAGAGAATGCACCGATGATGTAACGGCGTCGTTATGAATATGTAGAAAATAACGAACGGCAACGGTGACAAAAGGAACGGTGACGGACTGGCCCTCAATACGTGCGGACCGCGTGCGGCGGATACCCGAGCGTGCGAGTGTGCGGCGCGCGGTCTGGCCTCTCCTCGTTGTATCGTCGTCGTTGCCACCGCGTCGTCGATGCCGCCACGGTGTCATTCGTCGCCCGTAGAATACGTGAGCACCCTGCAAACTCGGCATCTCGATTTCAGGCCAGTTTTCGCCTTTTCGCGCTCTGCGGTCCATCGACGCGAGCGGATCCACCGCAGGCTACCTACCCCGTGCCCCGCGCGTTGCCACGATAATGACCATCGCGATACGCGATAATTCTACTTCCGATTAAGATTCGACGCGGGGGGGGGGGGGGGTGTCGGAATAGACGCGAGCCGCGACACGCGCCCCATTGTCACGAGCGGAGTACGACAATGAAGTTGTCGTGGCGCTCGCAATTAAGGAACATCGCCGATTTAGTGCTATCGCGCTCGCGATTATTGTACCGGGAGAACTCGTAACGAAATTTTCCAACAATGCGATCCGACGATCGCTCGTGCACGTACTATTTTCAGTAGGTGTTACCAAAATCGAGAGTAGGGGAAGCAATAAAAGTACATCGGACGATGGGGAATCGGTAATTAGCATTATGCGCTACTCGCACAGGATGCCGCGATATGCATTGCTGAATCAGCGTTACCTAGGCGAATTCAATAGTGACAACAGGAAGTGAACGCTCCCTCGGAACCAATACAATGACTTTCTTCTCTTAACGCTTCATCGAAATGACTCGAGAAGCGCTATCGTAATATCGGCGCGTTGTGACGCGCGCTGGAAGTAAGCCAAAGATGGGCAATGTGCGTACGTTTGTATTAAAATTTTTACGGGACTCGCTTGAGTTTTCGTCAAGGTGTTCGTGCTTCCGCTTCGGTCACCGGTGGCATTGGGAACGAAGAAGTGATTCCACCTTCTTGCGGTGGCACTTGATTTCGAAGAATTCGCGGCGGTTACTAACAATGCGAGCACGGGGCCCCCACGTCTCGTCGAGGAATTTCGTTGTTGTTAAGCCTGGCACTGCGCATCACCGATGCCAGGCAGGAAGTGGAAACCGCCGAAGCAGCGAGGGGGCCGCTGCCAGGGGAACGGAGGAGCGGTGGTGGTCGAAGGGTGGGAGGGAGGGAGAACCGACATTGCATTGTGGGAGTGAGCGGGCAAGCGAAATAAAAAAAGGCATTATAGTATTATGCGAACGAACGAAACGAACGAATAATGTACGAGCGCAGGTCCGTACTAGCGGGGTCCCAGTGACGCATTTACACGGCTGTTATTATCCTCCTTTACCCTTCCCACCCTGCCGCACTCGCCACCCTTCTGTCCCACCCCCTTTTTTCGAAACGTAGTCACCTACGATACCTGGTTACACGCTCGACTGGATGGGTACTCATTTTCATCGAGAGCGTGGCGCATGTCCTCACTCGTTCGAGCTGCATCGATAACTAATTCGATAATCTCATTGGTCATCCTAATTTCGCGTTACGAGAGGAAGAAGGAAACGCTCGTCCCGAGAAAAGCGAGTTACGCTTTTACGAGGAAGCAGGAAAAGTGCGCGGGAGAACGGTCGGAGTATGTTGGAAACATATTCGACGATTTGTGAGATACGCGGTGCATCTTTGACTCGGGGCTTCCCGGGCGGACAGGCCAGGCGTTTACAATAGTCACGTAAAGACTTTCGATGTTGCATAACGTATTCCGTATTGTACAGACCGATCGACGAGCCAGAATAACTATCACTACTGCCGACGACATTTCGCATCAAAGATTCCCAGTTGACCTCGATTCTAGAACGGTTTTACTTGCGCGAACGCCCCCAAGTGCGACGCACACACGTCTGAGCTTGGATAATCCACGTGTCAATGCAAAGTGCGGCGCATACACTTCGTACCTGGACAGGTGAATTTTTACTCTTTTTCTACATATTTCTACTATTTTCTGCATCGTTACAAATTAATTCATATTTCTGACTTTCAAAATTTATCGCCGATGACTCGAATTCCATTAAGCGTAATGGGATATTTATTTTATCGATGCTGCACAATCTACCGCTTCCAACCTTCTTTAGAGCTCGAACTACAAAAGCATCCTTCCGAGAGAAAATTATCCGATAAACCTCCTGTGTACTTATACTTTAAAATTCCGTCGTATACTATGGGTAACAGGTGGAAATCAATTTTGTCGTTTTGTAGCGATCGCTTAACTTTTGCTCCTCGAAGATGTAAATAATGTCGACGGATGGTCCGGGAGTTCCCCCAATCTTGCTTCCATATGTGAATCGTCCTACACCCCGCAGCAACGGTAAACGTATTATCTGTGTAGTGCAAGGCAGAAAAGGACGAATTCCCGAGAGTGTGTCCGTTAAGTAGTTCTACGCGCAGGACAAGCGATTAGGTCGTTACGGCTTTTGGCGCACCGAGGTAGCAGGTAGGCAGTACCGCGATGCCTGATTATTTATTGTGTGGACAGATTGGATCATTCGGTATGGGCCGACGGGGGTCTCCCGTGTTCGCGCGGGTGCCACGCAGGGAACCCCCGAGCCGCCGCGGGAATAACTCGATCCGACGAGCGATACTGCCAGCCACGATGTAACCTCCAATTTCGCGTCGACCCAGGCCCATATGGACACTGGAACTCGGACTAGCACCAATCGGACGGAGAACAAATCCAAAGCTATTTAGTCCTTTCTACAACGTGGTCTTGTAGTTGTTCAGCTAGAATCGATTCCCGTATCGTCCACTCCGATTTTATCCAAGTGGGTAGGACTCGGGAAAGAAATTCCTCGTATCTCGCTCTTTAGTTTATCTCGAAGCTGAAAAACGGGCCGATTACGGTCTCATCGACGTGATCCATTCGTATTGAAGAAATGTCGGTTAAGTCCGGAGGTGGTATACCAACAATGCGAGGACAATTTTCGATTGGAAGCCAAGGGGTTATCGGAAGGAGGATCGTAGAAATTATGATTCCGAGCCAGGTTGGAAGCGTGGCCGCGTGTATCACGCGCTGCTACTTCAACGACGAAGCCAGTGCTGTGTAATTATATTTAATTGTTCAGCCCCCGTTCCGATCGACCGAAGGATGAGATACTGCTAGGCCGGTAATGGAGCTGATAAACCCCATGCTCGAACGCGCTGCTGTTCGATTTCCCTGAAGCTACGAATATCATCGTTCCTCATTACATCTCGAGTTCGCGAATCGCCGATGTAAACTGCGAATTCGACATTATCGCTTTATCGATACCAGAAGAATTACGAGGTTGGGACGAGGGGGAGTGGAAGCGCCTCTTTAGAAAGTGGCGCAATTTCACTCGGCATCTCGGCCGCTATCGTGATTTTTGCTTCCGATTAATTAAGGAGGTTCGCGGTGTAGAAAGTATCCGATGGAAACGTTATTTTTGCATAATCGTAGTGACGGTTAGCGATTAACAATAGGTAGTTACAACGCTAATCAGTCGGCAACATAATCATCTTCGTTCCCATTTTTACAAAGAAATATTTATCAGCCACGGAAAATAAAACGGCGTTAGCGCTATCGGTACCCCATTATCGACCAAGGACTAGGTTTCCGCCTTTCTTAATTACACCATTTACGGCCATCGCTGGCAATTTGCTATCTCTTCCGACCGCATGACGCGGACAATATATTTCGAAAAATAAAGTGATTAACCGACTACGACGGTTCACTTACGAGGGTTACGTAAAAAAAAATATTACGAGAGATTTTTTAATGACATCCTAGTACCGGTACGGTTGTCACTCCATTGTCGAATATTCATCGGGCAATGTCCGAAACGAAGAATATCGACGAATTAAAGGAATGAAAAATTCACGATGAAGAGCGTCGTCGTCGTCGCGCCTCGTGAAATCGCGGGATCGAACTGACGGGAGCGTTTTCGTTTACGGTCAGATTATTCCTAGATGATGCCACCCTCGTCCCTCTCTCTCCCTCCTCCCTCATAAATATTAAACAGGCACGCTCTCTGATTCACACAGGCGAAACGTTACGGGCAGCCGTTACTTTTTGGTCTAAAACCTCGTCGTGGCGTGGTTGCAGTTCCCCTCCCCGTGGTGCTCTTCGTCGAGCGCTCATCCCGATGTTCCTTGGCCACCCCACACGCCTTCTTCACCCTACGGCTGCGATCTGTCGCTCATTGAGTATGCATCAGCAATATCGACAGCGGGGGCTGTTACGAAGTTCCTCGCCGTGGGCTACGTCGGAAGCCGTTGCTGCTCGTCGTAGCGACGACGTCGACACAACGACCAGAGACGACGAGAACGTCGCGCTCGTCGTCTCTCGTAATCTCTCATACTCTCCTTTCTCCTCCCCCCCCCTCTCTCCCTCCAACCATCTATCTCACTTTATCTCCTTTCCTCTTCGCTTTCATCGTTGGCGCATGTACGCTTCTCTCCGTTCGTCTCGCTACACCTCCTCGCCCCGTTTCACCGCCATGACTTTCCACCTTTTTTTTCTCTGCCCGTTTCTTTCTCTCCTTTCCTCTCCGCTCTTTTGCCTCGCGGGGTTTGCACGACCACCGGCTGGACGCGTGCAATTTTTGCTCGCGCACGGGGCGCCCGTCGGCCATTCGACGTGGCCGCGTAAAGGCATGTACACACGCGCCTTGAGAAAGGAGGAGAAAGAGGGTCGAAGGGTGGGGGAGGGAGAAAGAGGGGCGGGGAGGAGAGGAGAGAGAGAACGACAGCTTGCCACCGTGCCATCAGTGTGCCCGCTGGCGTTACGCCGGGCCCCGTACGACTCGTTCTTTCTTCTTCTTCCTTCTTCTTCTCTTCTTACTCCTCTTATTCCCATTCTTCTTCTTCTTTCTTCTTTTCTTCCCCGTCTTCGTCTGGCGTTTTCTCTCCGGCATGCCTCTCTCCTCATATTTATGTATTCCATCGCAAGCAGGCGCTGACTGGTCACGCGCGTTTGCATGCCATTTCAGAAACGCGGGGCTCGAACCTCTTCCCGAAATTCTTATTGAAATCGTTCCTTCTCCGGATTATTCGTAGTCTTGGGTAGAGAGAGACTTTATTTAATACTAGTCTTAGACGAATGTAAATGAGGAAAGAAAGGACTTGCTTCCGCAGCTAGAGAAAGTAATTTCAATCCCGAAGTAAGGGAGTAAAATTGAAGAGAGGCTATTTTACTCCTACACGTGTCTCGACGAGAGAAGCCGCAGTTGGAAAAAAACCCGATGGACAAGATACGTGGATCGCGGGTATGGGACCCCATCGTCCGCGTGCGTCGTCGCGTCGACCGGGTTGTAAATATCAATAAACAAACGCCACCTCTCTCGAAGCACATGCACCCTTGGTCAACCGATCTTCTTTCTTCGCTCGTTCCCATCCCTTTCTCTCTCTTTCTCTCTCTCTCTCTCGTCGCTCCACTTCTCCGTCCACCACCCCTGCGAAACGAAGCATTCCGAGATGTGGTTTTAGCGCTCCGGCCTTTGTCGGGCGCCATCTACTCGGCGCAACCATGGCCGGCTTTTTCAGCGAGTAATTAGAAAGAGATTTATTTGCGCCGGCACGCCAGGCGCACGCTTGCCAATAAGAGGCCAAAGGAAGCCCCTGGTGGCTCTGCCGTTGCACGAGAATATTTTTCGGCCGATGCAGGTTGCAAGATGGGTCCCCGTGCGTGTGTCGCAAACTTACGCACCCTTGCGGGCGCGTACACGCACGTCTATTCCGTACCCCCATACATATGTATTCGCGCTTCGTGCAAGTAGATCGCACGCCCCTGTGAGCGTAAGAGACTTTTCGTCCAGCCGATTCCGCCTTATGAAACGTGAAACAATGCCGCGACCGAGTCGGTGCGTTTCTTTTGAGGTTAGGCGAGTCCGCACTGCGGTTTTAATGAACTCGTTTTGACGTGACGACGCCCTTCCCCTCGCGACGCTCCCTCTTCTCTCTTAACTCTTTCTTCGGCTCTGCTTCCGGGCCCACTCGTCCTCCTCCCCTTTAGCGTCCTTTTTCCCCCCCTTCTTTTCTCTTTTCGCTCACCCCCTCGTCCTCGAACCGCCCACCTCCTTCACCGTCTACGGCCCCGCTCAGACGGTCCGACTTAGTTAATTAAAGTAACCGTACGGTTTTTGATTGACGCCCGCGGCAGAAAAAGTCACCGCTACGAGACGCCACACGAGCGTATGTATGTACGTACGAGGTTGCGAGCGGAGGTACCCTTTGGGCGATTGCGCAACCGCCGGAATCGGAGGGTTGACGAGAAGAGGAGACGCGCGAGGCCCGTCCTTTGGCTGTCCGCGTGGATCGTCGAAAAATAATTACGAGCCTTCCTTCGCGTCCGCGTACATCCAGATGGGTTCCTCTCTCTTTCGTGGATCCCGCTTCGTTTGTCTCTTTCTCTGGGGCAGCGTGCGCCATGAGGTGTGACGGTTGAGGCGCAGATTGTGAACGAGAATGAGGAAGACGAGGAGATTCTATACCTTCTTTTTTTATTATTCGCGATGATCTGGGACGATGATAGGCGAAACAATGAATTCCAATGATCAGGCGCGATTAATTAAGACATCTGGCGTCGGAGCAGTATTCGCCACGATGCACAGACCGAATCCGAAGTGTAGACTCGCGAGGGAGCGTAGCGATGTAATCCGCTCGTGGCACATTTTTATCGATCCGGTCCACAATAATATCGCGAACTGGTAACGTCATTAGTGGAAAACGTGCTCGATCCTCTAGTCACGCGCTATGTAATGTCGAGCGCAAAATTCCAACTACTTTTTTCTCACCCAATATCTCGCGGAACGAATAATCGACTATCCGTACCGCGCAGGTAGATATTTCTCATCCGGTACCTAACCGCGTAAAAAGGAATGAAACCCCCGCGCAACCCCCGTTTAAACCTTCGACGCTGCCCGGCCAAGATGAAATATTCCTTCGGAATTTCTCGTACGCGCGCGTACTTACCTGCCGCGCGAAGGCGAGGATTACGTAAGAATCGCGCGAACGCGTCACGTGTATGCGGCGCGCGAGCACGGGGCGCTTGTGTGCGCACAGTACGAGGGGACAAAAAAAAAAGAGATACTGCATGTGCAATCCTAGACGTCCGCCACATGCGCATTAGCGCCCGCCGTAGGACTAAGAGCGAGTACCGCGTGCGCACTGCGCGAATGGGACGCCGACGTGGCAAAAGAAACCGGCGATTACGAAACGGACGTTCCTCTTCCATTTTTTTTTTGTCTCTTCCTGCGCTCTTTCAAGCCGGCAGTGGACGCTACGTATTCGTTGAGTCGAATTCGTACGAAGACACTGTCTAACTCGACGAGCATGAATATTCTTAGGCGTCTCTACGCCAGACTCGATCACCCTCATCGATAATAATCTCCATTGATAGGATCTAAACGAAGCCGGTTTCCTTCTCTTGTTGCAGGTGAAAATCTGGTTCCAGAACAGAAGAAGTAAATACAAGAAGATGATGAAGGCGGCTCAGCAAGGTGGCGGTGGCGGCGGCGGCCAACACGGCAGTCTCTTGGCCGGTGGAACCGCTCTACCCGGGGGACCATCCCCTCAACCCGGTCAACCCGGAAGTCTCATGCAAGGAGGTAGGCCTCTTACCGCTGCCTTGTCATGAATAAAACATTTTCTTCGATTAAATTTATACAAAGTCTCGCACCGTTAGACGCTCGCGGAACCTCCTTTCGCCCGTTCGACAGGCTCATAAAGTATCCACGTGAGTGAGACGCGGAGTGTCGATAGTTCTCCAAAACTCTCCGGTATAAGCGCGCTTTTCCCTCGAACGCGTCAAGAGGATTGATCGAGTAGTAGCGAGATCCTTTAGCGTCTCGCGTAAATCTTCTCCTAGCCAGAAAGTTTTTCCAGGGCGGAACAATCGTGCAAACGAAACGTACTGTGATTTCGGTACCACTACCGGGTCCCTCGAACACACTTTTCCCGAGCCAAGAACCTCGAGTAATTTGGAATCTGCTGCGTCGTGTTTCAGGAGGCGGAAGTTCGGTGTCGGGCAGTCCGACGACGGGGTACCTAGGAGGCATGGGCGGAGGCGGAGGTGGTCACACCCCCGGTAGTTCGAGCCCCGGAAGCGAGATGTCACCTCAGCACAACGAGAGCCCACCGGCGCCCTCCTGGCCGGGCGAGATGAAGCACCATCCGCATCCGCACGCACCACCCCACACCCACCACCACCCACACACGCCCGGGCATCATCCGCCCCCGCCTCCTCCGCCACCTCATCACGCCGGTTACATGCCACAGTACTCCTGGTACCAGGCGGATCCTAATCCCGGACTACTCACGTAAGTGCCACTTGTATTCTAAACGGGCGCGAGTAATCGACGACAATACGAATTATGGGTGACGTTGAGATCGCTGGGTGTGTCAAGGGGTTGGATGAGCAGGGAGAAATTTAAAGATGGCCAGTGAAATTCGTCGCGAGGAAAAGTTACATAATTTGGGCTATTGCCGTAGCCATTCTTCGTTGATCGACGCGTTAAAATGTTTCGCGTCTCTAATACTCCGCTTCGCACGGTGCATTTTTCAGGGTCTGGCCAGCGGTTTAACGAAGACGTCCATCGAGCTGAGCCCGGGTGGAACCGCATCGACTACCACGCAGCGTCGCTTACAACACGTATGCGACGTCCCTGCCCCAGAGTGTGAATACGTAGCGGTCTCTCGCGCGATCCTGAGGTCTTGATGGGACCTGGACGAGGGGGCGAGAGCCGCGTTAAATGTTAATATTGTTTCTTAATCGTTTAGCGAGAGAAGGAAGCAATCCGCCGCGCGCGCCGACCGCGTGACCGGTCGGCCGATTCTCATGGCGCGGGCCGTCCGTGGAGTGACGAAGTGCTCGGGACGTCGTGACACACGTCCGATTAGGGGATTAATAATGATAACGATAATGACTTTAGCCGAATGCGAGATCGATCGGCGATGGAGAACGGATCGCCGGTGTTCGTGTAAAAATCAAGGAACGAGGAAGGCGGCGAATGGGGGAGACGATGACGAGGGGAACTGGGTAAAATGCGTGAAAAGAGCGCGATTGTGGCGGAGGGAGAGTGGAAGGGAGACAGAGGGAGAGAGAGAGAGAAATGTGTAAAGGATGAGTCGGTGTGAAAATCGAGAGTAACGGAAGACACGGACGATCGTGGGTCGTGTGACCCGAGAACTGGATCGGTAACGTAGTCGTCGCGGTGTGGCTTAGTCCGTTGTGTAACGAGAGTGCGTGACCGGGAGAGGTAGTGGTCGAGGAAGTCGGGAAGGGCGTAACCTCCGACGTCCTCGGAAGCGCCGACTTGCCAGCAGACGAGAGAAAGAAGAAGCGAGGAGGAATACTCCGGAGAAGGTAAAGAACGTGTCGTCGGAGGGTGTTCCAGGATCAAGGAGAGATCGAGAAGGCTGGCGACAGAAGAAGGGGACTCCCGTAGAAAGGTTCTCCTTTTCTTTCGTCAACGGTAACGTCCGATTATTCGGTACAAGTTACCGCGTCCTCGTCTACGCTCGCGCTCTTCGCGCGGTTGGGCCACTGTCGTTTTACGCTGGTCTCGCGCAAGGTAAGGGAAATCTCGATTGAATCGAGTTTACCTCGGCATCCGATTCAGGTCAATTCGACACGATCGTGCATCTCTAAAAGTCGATTTCCATCTCCCTTGGTAAATGTCAATCCGATGCCGATGACGTTAGATCGGTCGATCCCTTGTGACAGTTGCCCAACCGACGGTGCAGCCGACCTACTTCGTGCAACGTGAATCTCGCGTAGGACAGAGGAGGAGAGACAGAGAACGAGGTGAAACGAGCGGGGGGGGGGGGTGGAGAGGAGGAGGGCGGACGCGAAGGGTAGGAAGGTGAGATGGAGAGAGAGAAGGTTGCACAAACTCGCTGTGCAGTGGTTCCTCAAGGCGGTTGGAAGTAATGAAATCATAATGACATTTTCGTGAGTCAAACGATCCCGACAATCACCGTCATTCGGGTGTAATCACCGGTCCTCCCTCCTTTCCGGATGAAGCAACCCGGCGGGCACCTCGTCCAAAAAGGAGAGGAGAGGGGAGTGGAATTCGCACGGAAGGAGCGAGAGATCGCGAGAGAATCGTCCGCGTGGCACGGTGACTGACCAGGAAGCGAGGGAGAAGCGAAACAATCCTCGCTGCCGGTCATCGCGAGATCGTTAGGTGCGCCGAATGAACGATAGTAAGGTATTTCTCAGGTTAGGTCGCCTTGATGCGAGGCGCGGAAAAACGGAGGAAGAAGAAGAAATCGACGAAGACGTCGGGCAAGGAAAATTTATTTACGTTTATCGTGAATCGGGCCATTCCATTAACCGGCTCGGTGCGCCTAACGGCTCTATCCAATTCGCGACTCTCCGGAATGTAATTAATGTTTCATTTTGCTTATACCAGTGACAAGCTGACACGTCACAATTTCCGCCGTCCCGGTTACCCTAGCTCGTTTATCTTCGGGACGACGACGGTCCATTTCACATGCGATCATCTCGATTTCAAGATCATTCCGTTGCCGTGGATGCTGGAGAAGGCGATCGTTATTAAGTGCCGCGAATGAAAAATCAACGACGATCGTTTTCTCGCTCGCGCGTTTCCGCCATCTCAGAGTTTATCTCGCTCCACACCCACTGTCTCCCTTCTCGAGAGAAGAAAGCCCACGTCGAGATACGAAAATTAGATGGCGAAGCTGCCGAAGGTGACTTCGCGCTATTTTGTTTTCGAAACACCGTCTCCACCAATGGCCGACCATTTTGGGTCAGCCTTTAGCCATTTCGCGAGGCGCGCGTCAACGCGCAGTACCTGGTCTTTCAAAGAGACGACACGACGCGAAACCGCAAAAAAAGACGGCTGCGGCCTGCGACCGCGGAAAGCTGGGAGGGCCAGTGAGCCTCACCGCTGACCCAAATCCGCTGCTGTGCCGGCATAACAATGGTCGTCTCATGAGAACGCGGTCTCGGCACATTCCCTTTACTTCCTGATTCTGCCTCATCCTCTATTCGTCGGCGCCGCCCTCTTCTTTCTCCTTCGCGGTTCCCCTTTCGGCGACTAAGCCGTGTAGAATGCTCGAGAAAAGTCCACACCAGGATGTGTACGGAGGAAATCGGCACGGCGAAAAAGAAAAAAATGCAACGAACGTTTCTGGATTTTCCTGTGCTCACCTGCGCTTATGCAACCGCGACGCGCAATTACGTACGGATCGTAGCTTCCAGGCAATTAGGCAAGGGCAAGATCTTCGCGGTTTGTCCGTCGTTAACGGCATTTCGATGAATCGTGGCTTGCACATTTTCCTTTCCGCAACAAAGACGCACGCCGAAAGCGTGTCGCGTGGGTCTTCCTCGTTTCCGGGAGGATCGCGCGTGTGCTTATCGCGTGCCGGTCAAACCCGCGTGCTCCTACTCTGCTCAGATCTCTATCACCTTTCGGAAGAACGTCCGCCCGTTGGAAATGCCGTGCAATTCTTCAGATTGTTTTGGGCCTGCGCGAGACCACTCGACGAAACGGTTGAACCCGAAATATTCACTATTTCTCTTTTACACCAACCATAACCTCCGATCTCATACCATCCTATCGTCCATCCCACCGCACCCTCGTCCTCCGTTATTTCTGTATCGCACGCCGCGCGCCTGCACGAAAACAGGGTGAAATAATTGTGCGGGACAAAATACATGGAAGCCTGGTTACGCACTGACGCCTTTCGGCTTGACAATTATTACGGACTCGCGATTTCTCAGAGATAAATTGCAATGCCAGGAAGGAATTCTAGCAACCTCGACGAGTTTTCGACGTTCTTTCCAAGTCGATATATGGCTCTCTCGAAATATCAAAGGGGATCGCATGGTCAGTTTTCGATAGAGGCGAATTTACAATTGGCGCCACGATTCCACGGACTTCCTAAACTGAAGTAACGTGAAAAATAGGCGACGAAAAATTCGTGGACTTCGGTCGTTTTTTCCTCGCGATACGAGAGCGATACGAAGACGCGGAGGAAGCGAGCGCGAGCGTAAAACGAGGACGAGGAAGGGTGAGATGCGATTGGCAAACACCGTAAGGAGAGTCCGTAGAATTTACTAGCGTTTACTAGTCCCGGTTGCAAGCCGCAAAGAGGATCGATCGCCGACGATGCGGACGGTGTGCGCGGGGAGTCGAAGGATCGATCCTCCGAACCTTGTGTAAATATTGCACCGGGGCCTGCCCCCCTCCCCCTTCTAGCACGTAAGCCGCAAGTGAAATCTGTGTAAAATACGATTATTGTGATAAGAGAGCGCTGTAAAGAAGTATAATAGCCGTGATGGAGCACGGAGAGAGCAGGTCGTCTATATACATATAGGATTAATGAGAACCGCGAGGCAGATCCCCTCCCCTCCCCGATTCATCAATTTTACCGAGGTACCCTTGTACGAATATAGATAACTATCGAGAAACTAAAATACCTTAATTATGATTACTATTGTATAAAATATGAATAATAACTAATTAATTCAATTTAAAGTAAACCAGCAGTGCACCCAATCATTTGCGCGCCCGCAGAATCCCTACGCCCCAGAAGACGATCCAGCGCGGGCGAAAAACCCATCGCAATCCCAGAGTCGATCGCTTCGGCCTGACGCCGACGGAGATCGGCAAGAAGCAGGGTCCTAGCGATGGGTAGGCCGCCGTTCCTTTTTTCCTTTTCTCTTTGTGCGGTTCCAGCAGTAGCGGACGCCAACTGCCGCTTTAGAGCCACCTGCCGCTTTAGAGCCACCATGCTCTACTTTTATGGATAACTGTACTCCTATCTCGCTTAAAGCAAAGCCACCGACTATCCCACGTCTCGGTGAGTTTCTACGCTTCGTGTAGAAGAGCGAGCGACCAGCCCGCAGGAAAGTGTGCGAAAACTCGCCTTTGGCCCACCGCCGTGTCCTGCTCGAAGGTAGGTCTCTAACGAGGCATCTTCGAAAATTGGTAGAAAGCTACTCGTAATTTTCGTTTGCTTCTCTCGCCGACGAAACTTCGAAGTTACTGCCCATTTAACACGCGATTCTATTTCTCCGGACGTTGCTTCGATAATGAGCCGTTTAGGGAAACGTGACTATTACCCTAATTTGTAAGTCATAGTACTGTTGCGCGGAAGTTCGTAAATTGTCCCGTGAATTCTTTGCGTTCGCAAGTTACGCGTATAGTTAATCGTGATGCGTAATAAGCATTTCTTTCTTTAGTCTTCCACGATGTTTTTCCATCTTTTCTACGGACAAGTTCGAGGGAAAAGGGCACAGGCAAGCGTTCCCAATGAATACGAGGCGGGGGAGGGTGCGGTTTTCAAACGTAAAATTGTTCCTCTGGAAAGGACGCCGCAGCGCGAAGGAGAAAAGAACTCGTTGAAAAATAGAACGTTGTTTCCATGAGCCAGACGAGAACGGGAACAAATAGGGGGCGCATCTTACAAGACGTTATGGTAGGCCTTTTCTGAAGACAGAAAGAACATCATAATAGACGCAATAGACCCGAAGATGTGTGAACCCTCGACTGGAAAGCAGTCGGTATTCGATGTGTCAGAATGTTTATTTTGATTTCGTGCACTGGTTCGCGGACAGGGATGAAGGTACGCACGACTAGACGAAGCAGTCAATTTCGGCTTGTAAAACCTAGTGATCGGACGTGCTATTTTGGAAGTCAGGTTGTCTTTGCAAAGCTGATCGATTATAGCGGCAACGAGAATACAAGGTAAGTCCTGCTGAATATTTTTATTAATTCTCGATTAATCATTCGGGTTGAATGGACGCGTAAGATCACCAATATATGATAATTCGCTGAATAGGAACATTGATAGCTTTCAATGTGTCGGGGCGATCACGTTCGACGAATCCGTTCGACGATTTTGCACGGCGAATTATCGAATTATGCGAGTGATAAATGATACCGAATCCTATTTAAATTCCTCCTAGTGAATCCTTTTAATTCGCGTTGCTATAAGATTCAATCTCGCTGAGCACACTTCACGCAAAGTTAAATTATCCAGCGTAGTATAGAGAATGTGCAGACTTAATTTCATTTTCCCCGCGCCTATTACGGAGTCGCGAGCGGCACTCTAGAAACTAATTATAACAAGGTTAGCAATTAATCATCCGTAAAATCAGATGGCTTAAAATGCATACGAGGAGGCATAGACGAGAAACGAAGACCAACTAAGACAGACGGTCCTACGACATTCTCCCCATAAAGCGCATCCCTGAAGGTTAAAGTGTACTCGCGCGGCAATTCGTCCGACAAGTTAAACTAATTACGAGTTTACGAAATTTCCCCGGGGCCAATGGGCGAGTAGTGTGTAAATTACGAGGAACTCTAAACGTGCACGAGGAACCCGGAAAGAAACATACGGGGGCGAAGTAAAGTTCCTCGTAACCTTCCCGCCGAATGTAGGTGAGAGGAACGCGAGGATTTCGTGTATTTGGCTTTATCGTGCCCGTGGATCGTGCCACCCCGTGGGATTCATCGCTTGTTGGTTTGGCAGGTAGCTGCTCGACTTTGCGAGCGATTAGCGTTTAACCCACATTGGATTTCTTCGTTCTCCACTGGCTGGGCGAAGTAGCGAAAGACGGGTGGAGAAGGCATTCAATGGAATGGAGATCGTTGTGTTTACGCTTACACTCGCGCGCGTTCGTAGATCGGACGTGGTCGGTGTGATTGTACAGAGTGCTTGTGGAGTGCACGCTCCGAAAAGGGAATTAATATCGTGCAGGGGTGAGAGGAGAAAGGAGGATCCGCTGGGTAAGACGGCGCGCGGGACGATATCGAATAAACAAACGAACGAGTGGGAGAGACCCGAAGGAAGTGGCTGATATTAAGGTCTTCGTGACGGAACTTAAGCTCGTATTATAGCGAGCCAAGTGACGGAGGAGGTCTCCTCGTCTGGTCGAACTAATTCTATTACTTCGTCCCTTCCTTCCACCGTCGGGCGAGCGCGTCCACCGCGATATATGCGCAGCGGGAATGATTGTCATAGTCGAGCTGTCTCGGATCGTCACGATAGAATGACAATCCCCCGGACGGCGTTGCCTCCGTCCCGTCACGATGGATAATAAAACGTCGTCAGGCCGACTCTCGAAGTTCACATCGCGCGACGAATCCACGCGTCATCCGAGTGCTTGCGAATAAATTGAAAATAAAAGTTATCTTGCGGCCAGTTGGAAAAGTAAATTAAAATGGGATCGGGATCGTTCCAACAGGCCGTGACTAATTTCTCGATTTTTCCGTCCGAGAAATACGAGTGACCCCACGATCAAAGAAGACAGCCGACCGACGACACATGACTCTGCCGCCGATGAGAACGGACTGGAAAAGCATCGTACAAAGGGAGAAGGAGGTGAAGCCGAGGAAGAAGAGGAGGAACTGTGAGCGGAGACTACGACGAGCGGGCGAGATCCAGTGAGCAAGAGGGAAGCAAAGAGAGACGGAGACGAAAGATGGAGAGAGAGAGAGAGAGGGAGAGAGAGAAATAGCGGAGAGATGAAAGTTACGTTAAAGGACCGAGAGGTGGTCAGGTTGGGGTGCCAATTTGCGATTCCACGCAGCAAGAAGGGCGTGGCGGGCTCGCGCATGGGGTGGCTCGCTCGTTTGCGCGACATTGTCGCGCAACCCTAACCTCCTAACGGACCACCTCCTGCCCCTGATCTCTCCGTCTCCCTTCTCAGTCGCGTACTCCTCGAGCGGTAATCCCGTAATTCTCTTATGCGAATGGGAATCAATGAGTGACGTCCTTGAGGAGTAGCCAAGTTAAAGAACACTTCGCGCTCGCGCGCGCACGCTCAGTTATCGCGAATCGATTTTCCATTGTACTCATTTTCCTTCTACCGCTCTCTTCTCGCTTTACACCTCTCCTTCGCCTCGAAGGGAACTTTTAGAATAGCTGGGACTATACACGCGCCGGTAGCAAGTGCGAGCAGGAGAACACGCGAAATCGATTCATCGGATATACAGTGATGAGCGGCCGATGGAACGGGAAACATCGAGTTAGCACACGACTCCGTGAGTTATTGATATTATTAAGGAAAGTGCTTTCATACGAAATGACCGAAAGTTCGCGAGAAAGGATAGACGACGTGAAGAAGAAAACATTACTTCGTAGGTCTCACTCGACTGTTGACCCTTCGCATTGAATTTATAAACATTGATATTTTTGACATTTCTTTTTTACGGACTCTACTTTTCTTGGATCAAGCACCGTCATGATTTGGCTTACTTAACGGCTTAAACGACGAAATGTCTCGTCGCCTTCTGGGCTTCCAGGTGGCGAGTCTGTGCGATACATGGGCACAAAGGTCGAAAGGAAACTCCGCCCAACGGATCGTTTGTCTCACAAGGGTTGGAGGCACGTGGCGGGGTACTGGCAGACGCGCGTGGCCAACGGCACCACGGCGATTACTTTGTCGGTTGCATTTCCAGATAAAATCTACTTTTATTAGGTAGTAATCGAATTTAAAGTTCACACGTAAAAATTCTTTAAACGTGGTAATTTTTGAAAAATCTAGATGACCGAATAAACTCACAAGAAAACTCCACGGGTGCATGCAAAAAATGTCTTTAGATCACGAACCAAACCGGAGTACTCGTAGTTATTGGTTAAGCCCGTTTTTACTCCCTTCCTCCAAAGGTCCAGGGTAACGAGTTATGTGCGTGGAGATCGTTAAGGTAATTAAGAAATCACGCGCTATTAACGCTCATTAAGAAGTCCGTCCTAATCCTCGTGTTGTCTCGTCCGTCCTTTTTAGTGCCCACGTTCATGGCTTGTGTACACACGTTCTTTTCTTATTTCAAGGGTGCTAACGAAATTTTAGAAGCGATAATTTGATTTGGGAATATTCAACCCCCTTATGCAGAACGGTCTCTACAGAGCACGCGATAATTCGCGACCACGGCCCACAGTAAGGATTAAACTAGTAATTCTCGAGAATGTGGCGCCGTAATGCGACGTGCACGAACACACTTTTCTAGCGCACCCATCGTCCAGAGTGAATCAAGACAGGAGGATCTTACCTGTCAAGTAAACCGACGCAAAATAAACAGATTTGCGGACGGCCTGGACGTAAAGCCGCGAGGATCGGAACGGAAGGAGCTGTGAAGACGAGCCAAGAGAGTGAGAGTGAGAGAAGAACGCAGAACTTAAAGCCCGTTGGACAGCGGGCGTGCGTTCGACTCCCTGACCCACTCTCGAGTGCGGTCGCTTTGGAAAAGGGCTGGTGACACTAATCCGACACTAACGGCCGCACCGTAATCTTAGATCTTATCTGACGACGCGGCTCAAGAATACAGAAAAAGAGAGAGAGAGAGAGAATAGGCGAGAGTCGGGCAATCGATCCTTATGTTTCTCCTTCGGAACTGCAATTGATCGCGGGAATTTCGCTAATCTTTTTTATACACTTGTTAAATCTCACGTCAACGCCAACCCGATTGTCGACATTATCGCGGAAACACTTGTCCTCTGAGTTCGTATGACAAATTACCGTTCTCATGCACAACTCTTTATTGCGCATAAACAGTGCACGAATCGCATTAACCTTGCGCAAGTCTAGCAACAGATTTGTTGACAACATTTTATAAAATATTCATGTGTCGCCAGGGTCGCTACTTACCTGAAAACTCGACATACAACTGGGAGGGAGTCGCGTAAGCTCGCCAACCCCCGACGTGGAAGGCTATAAACCCCGTACTGTAGAAGCACCCCATGTTCTCTTTTGACGATTTAAGCTAGAGGCTACCGAATAACGAACGATATTTACTTGGTAATGCAGAAGGAAGAAGGAGGGAAAGGACGCTCGATTGTACGGTGAATAAATAATCACGTGGACTCGCGTTGAACGCGTTCGTCCTTGTCTCTTTTTTAGGGGGAAAGATCACAGGAGAAGATCACAAAGCGATTGGTATAATCGTTCTCGGTGCATCGCGTGCAATTATCAAGGCTGTAATACCTACGTGAAACTTCTGGGAGAATAATTATTTTCTGAAAATCGAAGCATACGAGGGTGGCGAGCGCCTCGACCTCGTGAGAATTTCATGCAGGCCTCACGAGGGGAAACGTCGTATGAAAAATTTATTTTTGCAGAACGTAAAATTGTTTATTCGTTTACCAGCTGGATCGCTTTGCGCGAGTACCAACGGTTCTTCGAGGGTGCAGCCTTCGCGACGATTGCAAATGCGAAAAACGCCTCGAGGCCAGTGACGGTAGCGAAAGTTCACGCCCCCGGTGTGTCGGACAACAATCGCTACCGAGTCGCGCCGGAGAGCGGGGTGGAACTGAAAAAGCAGAAAGGCAGGGAGAGAGCAAGAGAGAAGGAGAGAGGAAGAAATATAGAGAAAGGCAGCGAGAGAGGGAGAGAGAGAGGGACGGGGGTAGGCATAAAAAAGCCGACCGGTGCTAGCGACACAAGAGTACTTTACAATGTGGGAGGAATTTCACGTACGGCCCTCGAAAGTATTTTTTTTCTTTCCACCCTCCACCCCGGTCTTCCAAGCAGTCCCCCGCTTCTGCCTCCTTCTTTCGCCGTCTCGCACCCTCGCCCACTGTAAGTCGCACGCGTGCTGCTGCATTGTTCGGAGCGCTTCCGGTGTAACCGGATATCGTCGCTCGCATTGACATTAATTTATAAAATATTCGCGGTCGTACCCTCCATCGGCTCCCCCACTGGCACGCCCTTCAGAAGGACGAAAGAATTTCGAATAATTCGAAGATCAACTCTCCTCGCTCACATTATTTCAATTTCTCGAGAATAATCAACCCAACACAACAATACCTAAATTTAATTCTCACCCGACGCGCTTTCACGGGAATACCTCGTACACATGTAGATTGCAAGATCAGAAGTTCTACGGTAGCGTAACCAGTCAAAGGCGCGCGGTGTCGGATCACAGTTTGAACCTATTATTGCCTCTGATTTCAAGGTCCGGGTGGCACGCGTCGAGCCCTCGTAGAGAGGGGCTCTTTAAGCCTTTGTCGGGCAGCACGCATCGCATTTTACTTAGCGACTTAGGGGTTCGCGAGCCAACATTTTCGAACCTGACGAATAACGAGACGGCAATGGACCCACTTCAACCTCATAATATGCTCGATTACGACTACAATCCACGACCGCAATGATTATTATCGTTGCATCCTTAATATTTTAACGATACTGTTCTTCTTGCTTTACGTCTATCATCTTTGTGTAGAATTACTGCACGACATCACTGGTTTCGAAGGTCGCAATTTCCGTGCACCATAAACCCATTTACTATAATAATCACGACTCGAATTAGGGGCCACGGGGCACCACGGACAAATCCACCGCGTCGCTCACACGCGACGAAATACCACCATGCTCGTGCAGTGCCTCCTTGCTCCCGCCACGGCGCGCACGTGGGTATTAATTAACGAGATGCGGAGTATCCGAAGACGAGGAGAGCATTCTAGTTGAAAGCGGGTCCGCCGTGGCTTAATCTTTCGGCTGCTACCGAAGAAGCTGAGGTAAACGAGCACTTTCTAGCAAGGGGTAGTTCTCTCCTCCCGGTCTCCACGGTTCGGCGGTGCGAGAGAGACGATCCGAAGAGCACGCGACTCGAATGTAATTGACGCGTAGTTCCGTTTGCAGGAAGCTGGCCGATGCCAGTGGATACCGGGTGGTAAAGGACGACAGGCCCGTTCATTCCCGTAATACGCTTAATGAGGCCCCGTTAATTACGCTAATGAATCCCGGAATCCCATCGGCTTATACCTGCCGCCGTCTGAGCGAAGTCTTCACGGCGCGCCGACGAGGCAACCGCATGGACGAGAAGGGCGACAAGGACGATAGCGATTCTCCGCGTCTCTCCCTTCCCGTTACCTCGCGTCGTTGGAGGGCTCGAGAAGGTCGATGGATAACATCCTTCTTTTTTTATTTCTCCTCGTCCACTTTGCTCTCCGGCCTTGCGCACGCGTTCATCTGCATAGTCTTTGCGATCGTGAGACACGGTAGTCTATTCTGTACATTGTACGGGGCCAATTCTCGTCTCTCTACGTCCGTCGAATCTGCGGACTCGGTTGATTACCCTTGACGATACGTAGCACGAAGTTGCGCGAGGATCCCTTACCTCTCCGAGTGAGTACACACTCGAGGAAAAGAACGAAGATAGGGGCGAGACACAGGAGAGGAACGGAAGTATACACGGGGGCCTCTACGTGCATGCGCGCGGAGGATCCACGACGCCTACAGTATATCGTGCAGAAATGACAATGGCCAAAAGGCAAATTACATCTGCGTGTCCCGCACGAAAAGCCGTGCCGCAACCTTGGCGGAATCTCCTGGGTTTGTTCGGCTACGTGGGATCAAGGTGAGCGGAGGAACGAGAAGGCTACGGCGGAAAGAGGGACGGATGCGTGCGTGTTGGTATTTCTCGCGAGTACACTTCGTCCCTCTCTATTTCTAGCTCTATCTATCTGTCTTCTTCTCACTCTCGTCCGTCTCCGCAAACTTTCATTCTCTCCTCGAGGAAGCGGGGAAAATCTTTGACGAATATACCGCGCTTCCTGAAATTACCAGCTTCGGGCGTAGGAGCGCGTGAGTAAACGCGAGCGACCTCTGCGGAGGGTCGAGAGAAGAGGAACGGGTGAAGAAGGGGCGATGGAAGAAACGCGATCGAAACGGAGAGGAGTCTCTTGCGCGCTCAGCCAACGCGCGGCCACTCGTCCTTGCTGACATCCGATTCGCAAGAAAAACCGTGCGACTCGCGGGAAAAACCGCCGCGACCACTGTGATTTCATCACTTACGCAAGTCCGCGCGAGGAGTCCTTTTTGTGTTCTCCACGAGCTCGCAGATTACGTCGGCGCGGCGCGCTAATACGATTATACTCGAGATCGTCGGTGCGATCGATAGCCACGCGCGGAGACACGGTGAGACGAGAATAATCGATTGCAATCCTCGCGATTGTTGCGCAATAGTACTAAGGATGATTCGATTGCGTGAGAAATTTGTTGACAAGCACCGAGCAGCAAGTCGGGAACACGACATGTCTAAAAATAATGTAGGTAATGCGTTTTTATCCGCAATTGGAGTTTTATTTTCCTCGATACGGACGAGAATTCTTCACTGAGGAATGCTCGTTCGAAAAATTTTCCCGCGCCACCGATAACCCACGGGGTACGTCGCTACTCCTCGACCACCCTGTATTATCGGATGGTGTGACCACCAATTGCGTGGGCTCGCATCTTTACAGGCCGCTTCCGACCTTCGTAACAATTACTCACAATTAAAGTCGTCGCGGCAAAGGCCGAAGGTTCGTTACTTTAATCTCTGAACGAATTTCCCTCGCCTCGAGGAGGAAGGGGGAGGCGGCGTAATCGGATATAAAGACCATCGGAACACGATCTCAATTAATGCGTAATTCATTTAGCTCAGCGAGTGCCTCAATCGCGTAGCTCGTCGCGACAGCCGTTCGTTCAACTCGTCGTCTCGTAAGTGAAACGCACGATCACGAGTGGATCGAGAGGTATCGCAAACGTGGCGAATGTTTCGCTCGAAATCTTATTGGCACGATCGTCTCGCTCGAAATCTTGTTGGCTCGATCGTCTCGCTCGAAATCTTGTTGGCGCGATCCGCGTACTCGCGAGCAGCTGCTTTTGGCCCACTTTCCGATCCGTCCCCCAGCCTCATTGTCAAGGACACCGTAAGAACGCCAAAAGATCACGCCTCGCGCACCCCGCCGTGTTTCGATGCCCTCCCCCCGTCTCGCAGCCTGGCGGGCACCATGGGGTTCCTCGACGACGAGGCGCACTCCTTCTTCGTGCACGTCGAGTGTGTCACGGGGTGTAATCCTCGCTTCCACTCGGGCCCGGTAAACATCGGCCATTGAAAGAGGCATCCGCCCTCGACAAATCCTCGGGCACGTTTAACACGATCATTTCGTAAATCGGATTTGCGTTCATTGTCCACGCTCAAGGGGTATGACACCGAAACTTACCCTCCGTGTACGCCCTTGTCCGAGGTACCTTCGTTCGACGATGCATACCGGAACGCGAGGAGACGGCTCGCGATCCGTCCCAGGACGCTTGTATCGAAGCGTATGGAGTAGTCGGAGGAACACGACAGCTTCCTGGGATCACGGCGTAGGTACGCGGTGGAGAAATTTACGTGCTGTACTGTTTACGGTTTTGTGCTCGCGGTGAATGATTTATGCGAGGAATGTGTGTGGGAATCGTATAATGTTGAGAGAGAATGTTCACGAGGCGTGTAAAGCGTAACTGGATTGTTGGACGCGATAGAAGAGTGAATGTTTGAAACGGGTAATAAAACGTGAAATATGAGGGACAGAGATAGTCACATTTAAAACGGAGAATCGTCTGATCTCGTATATTATGTTAAACGTTAACACTGCCCGTATTTCAAGCGGTTCTGATAGTAATTTTTATCTGTTCATCGTCGATCGTCAAACCACGTAAGAACTGAAACTGTGACGAACACACAGGCCCACAGGCACTTTTCCCGCACCCGACTCTTGGCACACACCACGAGAATGGCACGGAGCGTGTAATCTCGAGTACCACTACACTTCCTGACAATGCGCCACGGAGAAGGACTTTCAGTGCGATACTAAAGAGGCGCGAGCACTTTCGAAAATCTCGTAACTCATCTCTCCTCCGTCAGGAAGCTGCCTCCTAGGTGAGGAGGAAAGTATGGAAGGGTGAAAACGAACGGACGAGGGCGAAGAAAAAGAATGAGAGGGAAAGGGCGAACGCCTGCGAGAGAGAGAGAGAGAGAGAGAGAGAGAGAGAGAGAGAGAGAGAGAGAGAGAAAGGCAGGACGAAAGGGAGCGCCTGGTAAAAGGAAAACGGAATCGAGGGGTGAGTCGTAGGGTGGCCATTTTGTCTGTTTACTTCCACACGGGGACACCCGGTGTATGGGCGCCGCGGTGCGTATAATCGCTAATGCTCAAACCCCCTTATCCATCGACCAGGAGGGTTGAGGGTGAGCCTCCGCTAATCTTGTAGGTACCTTTGCCTCTTTTCACGACACCGTGAATGGACACGGTGAGATCCCAAAGACACCACCGTGGCCGTCTGCCCCGACGACTTTACGTGACAAGCATGAAAATCTGTAAGGAAGGCCCAGGAATAATTAATTCAGCGATAAGAGTCGTAATCGAAGACAATTCCATTCTCCAGTTCATTCTTGCGGATACTACGAGATCGCACGCGCATTGCAGAAAATATTTTCGGTTATCGATTACGAGTGGCCAATCTCAGTGGCGACGATCGAGAGAGCCATTTTCCTCTACCCCATTTTCCATGCTCTTTCTCTCCCTTCTGTCGTGTGGTACGCCCTTTTTGCGGTCCTTTGTGGGAAATCTATGGCTCGCTATGAAAATCTACTTGGTCCATGTCACCGGTTTCACGCTTCGTCGAATCGTGTGGACTCGTTGCGCCCAGTCGTTCGCACGAGGCCGAACCAGAAGAATGCCACGAATTGGCCTTTTACATTTTCGCGTAGAGTGGGTAGACGCATTTGTCAAAGGTAGCCGCGCGTCCCTTGGCCGAAATGAGCATTCCTGAGAGTACGAATAAAAGCGAGATGCTTTTGAGGGACGCGGATGGGTTTCTGAGGAAAAGCGTGTATAGAAAATTCTATTGGTCGGCTACACGCCAATCACGCTCGAAATTAAGTGCAGCGAGGGAAAATGAAGAAGCATTATTCCGATCGTTCACAAAACACTAAATCCACGAATACTTCGCATACAACTTCGATGGTGTTGCAATTTTTTATCGTAGACCGACCAACCGACGGCGTAATTCGATGTAATCGAAAAATCAGTGCCATCTCGACGGCAACGAACGACACGTGAAGTGGTCGAGGGTTTCGCCGCAAACTGAACACAACTCGGCAAGATAACTTTCTCATTTTCTGGGTCGAAAAGACCTGAAGGAGAAGTCCCTCGGTCGATCCGTTTAGCCATCAGAGGAGTAGTAGGTACTCGTCTCTGGTCGCCGTCGGCCTCTGATTGTCCTTTATTGGGTTAAATTGAACTTCCTTCTCGTGATACGCGGCTCGCATCAACTCACTCGCTCTGAGTAGTTGCTTGGCTCTTAAACATCTGTGTAGGCACGGGGTGTCCTTAAAGTACGTGGTTTTCTCTTCGATTAACCTCGCGCTCAAGACTGCGGCGTTCCAGGTGGAATGAACTTAAATTCCCATTTCAACGGAGTTTAATGCGAATCTAACCGAAAATCTGCACTTCTATACTAAATTGTTAATCCTACTGCAGGAAAAGTTAGACCATCGTTTCTATCGCGGTTCGTATAATCTTCTGGGTAAACGTAAATGTAGTTTTTCATAGGGTAATAAATTAAAATTAATCTTTAAACATTAGATGTTTTCGTTGCTTTTGAACAGAAATCTAACAATAGTCGAATAGAAATCACTTACCTCTCTCGTTCTCGAGACACCCCGTACATGTCGGAGTCAGCGAGTCATGCGAGCTTAAGAGTTAAGAGTTTGGGTTTGCGCTGCGCAACAATTCGCGAGGGGGCGAACCGCGACTAAGGAATTCAGAGCGGGTAAATACGGTGGGCGTCTTATTCTTACGTGCGGAGAACGCGAACCTCGCGACCTGTGAACCATTCTTAATGTCGCGGTATCGTGTACAAGCTGAGCCTTACCTCGGACAGCTCATCTTCTTTGAAACCAACCTTGACGAAGCGTGGAATCTTCAAAATGAATTTGTTTGAAGAGCAGCGACCTTAGTTAGCTCTCACGTCGGTTCGACACTCAGTGAAAAAGGTAAAAAGCAGACTGAAAATTTATAAGCAAATTTATTTTCATATTTTCGTTCAAGGATATTCCTTTTGGATTACAAGGGCAAGGTTGCAGTACAAGAAATCAATTACACTTCATCGTTCGTCGAGTGGTTGAGCGTCGAGCACGCGATAGAGTGAAATTTCAAATTTGCCAGGGTCGATCGATTCGAGCAGGTGACTTTACTTCGGTTGAGAATCCCTGCTTGAGGGAATCGTACTGATAAGAATGAATTATGCAGATGAATGTTGCGGCGATGTCGCCGATGTATCAAACCGCCTCAACTAGCTCATTCTCCTTCGTTATCTATTCATTGACGAGCCCGACGTGCGCGACGTGATCGTGGACCAGAAATCCGGACTGTTCCCATGTTCCACTTATGGCATTTGCTTCAATCGCACGCGTCTGACTTTAGACGACGTCTGATGGCGATACAGTCAACATTACACACTCGTAAGGGCCTCGCAAACATTATTGTCTCTACACCCTGTCTTTGCATGTACTCATCGATATTTCGCTTTTGCGCCCTTCGACGACTTTCTGCACCACCATCGACGATGTTTTTTTTTTAATGTCACAGCGAAAGTCCGTCGGGCGACAAATATTTATAGTAATATTCAACGTATAACATCGCTCGTCACTCGCTGTCTAGGTGCTTCGACGTACGAAGTCAGATAATGCCCAAACTCCTTGCTTAATACGACGTCACATATGTAACGATGTCCAAATAAGTCGTACATCAATGTCCACGGCGATTCGACAGCTCCACGATTTGGAGGACCTTCGTGACGAGTCGTGGGACTCTTGCTCGTGGGGCGAAGCCGAAAGAAAAAGTATGGAGGACGCAGTAAAGAGCTAGGTAAATAATTAGTTGGCCGTGAAGATGAGCAAAGAAGGAGGGGTGGAGCGAGGAAAAAGTGACGAGAGAAGCCAAACTGGTAGGAACCGGGGAGCGAAGGTGACGATGGATCGTTAGGTAGTTGACTCGGTTTATGTAACGCCGGCTAATTATCCCAGGCGAGTTAATAACCTTCCGCGCGGAGAAGGAAGGAAGAGCCGTTGCCACAGGGAGTGGTTTCACGACGATTCGGTTCTCTCCTCGTAAGAAGCAAGAAGTCTACGCGAGTGTTCGCGGTCGAAAGAGGTGGAGAAAGAGGTGGATGTGAGGAGGATGAAGGTGAAGGTGGAGCGGGGCAAGATGGTGGGGTAGGCTTAATGACGCCGCATCCGGTAGTCGCCAGGACATTGTACCTCGCAAAAAAGGACCTTATAACGCGTTCACAGCTGGACCCGCATTCTACGTTCCTCCGTGTTCGAATGGAAGACCCCGATCCATTAACGGCCGGCCACAAACATTAATAATCCGCGCCTTCGCCTCGATTACAGCACGGATACGCGCGCTGCAAGGTGGCAACCTTGGTCAGAGGTGGCCCGCTGACGTAATACCGTGGGCCGGCCCGCCTGCGCATCGGCCTCTTCATCTTTGATTTTCGGTAGCGGACTCACGACCGCCTGCGTCGAGGGAAATATTTCAAACGACATAGGAACAAAGTGAGACGGGAACGATCACCTCGATCTACGCCGTTTACAGTTACTCGCCGCCGCTGAGAGAACTATTGCCCTATTTGTATCGTTAACGCACTCTTACTACTCTCGTTATTTATCTGAACATAGACCTAGTTGGAGTGCAAAAACCAGACCGGTTAGTTTCTTTCGCTGCATCTATCGATCGCACGGACGATAAATCCTCCGTAGCACAATTTGATAATAGCACGCGCGCCAAGGAACAGCCTGGACGCGCTTTGTCGCACGGAAATGTGCTACATGGCGGATGATTCGGTTCGATTTCAAAAAAGGGCCGCCCTCCCGCGGCGCGCATCCTGCTTCCTTCATTCATCCAGCCCCGAGTTACGTTGTCTTCCGTTCCGCGATGAGAAAAGAAAAGGAAGAAAGGGGGGGGGGGTGGAATGGAACGGCGCGGCGCTACAAGAAGAGGACGAGCAGGAAGAAGAACCTGCCGCGGCTGCGGCAGGGGAGGACGAAGAATGAGAGGAGACGGGAGGAGAATAGAGCGTACAATCACGATGAGTCGCGGCCCTGAGATGCGAGCTGCGAGTGGAAAGGCTCCCGGCCTGCCAACCTAATAAAGCAATTTGTCACGGTTGTCGTCCGAATGCCAGCCATACATTAACACACAATCTCGCCTGCTCCGAGAGAGCAGTGCGTCGTGTCGTTCCGTCTCCCATGGACCATCTTTCCTATTCCATCCGCGAAGACTCTTCCTCCTTCTCTCGCTCATTCTCAGCCTTTTTCATCGCCTGACCCCTTGCTTTCTCTTTCCATGTATCCGTCGCCCCTTTCTGGTTCCGATCCAGAAACCTCACGCCACCAATCCACGTGAAAACGGTACGGCCAACCCGCTCGAGACACTTTTGCGAATTGAATATTTCGCGGATTATGCGCATTGTCATTAGGCAGCGTAAATATTGCATCCTCCGAATCGCGATTGCGTTACGCTGCTCCTCGCGCAACACGTCCCCCGCTCACAATGTTAAACGCGACGTACCCACCCAGTGCTTTTCGCGGAAATTACGGGTAATTAGAGGTTCGGCGAATCCTGATGGGCATCGAGAGATCGCCGGAAGAGAGAAATGGTTTAAGAGTCTGGGTGCCCGTAAGCTCGGCGACTTTCTAATGAGCATAGGACACCGCCGCACCCGGTGCGAGAGATCGAGGTAGAGCGACGCACCACGATATTATTTTGTTTCCGGGCGTTTGCGCGCGACGCCCCGCGCCGATTATTACCGCGGCTTTTTGCGAGGTGACCCTGCCGGGGAGTGCAGGCGCTTCCCAAGGTGGAGAACGGTGGATTCTTACTTCCTTCGCGCGATGCTCGCGCCCGCAAAAGCGGCGACGAGGTTCTCCGCGCGCGCTTCTTGCTACCGGCGAGAGGCAGCAGCACTCACGAGGTGCTGGACATCCGTGATTGATGGATCCTCGCTCCGAGTGGTCCCCGGCGAACCAGATGGGACTCTCTCTCCTCCGGCGTCCGTCCCTCTTTCCCTCTTCCACTTCGCTCACCGCGTTCCTCTTCTCCCTTCTCCACGCTCCGCTTCACCCTCCACCCCCCTGCCCGCCGGCTTCTCGCAGCTCTCATCCTCTTTTTCCTCCACCTACCTCTTGCCTCTTCTCCTTTTACTCGGCGTACAACTTCGCGTCCGATGAGGCGAGCGGCTTTCTAATCAAGAATTATTGGTCACACTCAGCTCCCGTTGGCTGCGGGCGAGTAGGTCCGAAGATGCACCTGCGACGAGGTTTGCCAGGCGCGACGAACGAGAGGACCATAGGAGAGAGTTTAAAAAATTGACGAGCAGTGCGACGCCCGGGCGGAAACGACATTTGGGGCGGACGGGACGATAAAGCGCACGAGAAGAGCCAAGTATCCTCGAACGATTTTATTGGAATCGCGACATTCACGAGGGATTAGGACGTGGCATTAGGGAACTTTTAATCGTGCTACTTCGCTGAATGGGATGCGCTGAGAGCATCACATAAAATGTCCATAAAATAATTCTGAGAAAAAGTAAATAGGAGAGAGAGAGAGAGAGAGAAAGGGAGAAAGAAAGAGAGAGAGAGGGGGAGAGAGCAGAGTCAGGCGATATTACGCGGTAAGACATCCTCCAGTTGAAATGCCGTATAACCAGTTTGCTCCGTTAAGCGCGAGTTACGCGGCTTACGCGTCATATCTCCCTCGATAACACTAAGTCTCGCGGAGCACGAAATGAAATTTCTACGCGTTTGCGCGTACGTCCGTCGCGTTGCGTTCCTTCGCTCTTGCGAGATAGCCCCGTCGAAGAGACAGAAATTATCGCGAGAGACCAAAGGGGTGAAGGAGAACGTCGATACTGACGGTGGAGGAAAGGGGGGTTGGGTGGATTTCGTGCAGGGAAGGTTGACGTGAATCCGCACTGTCGTCCGTGCTTTCGAGTTCAAGGTCACCGTGTAGCCACTGCACGGGTCGCATGTCCAAGAACGGAGCAACGATGTATCGGCGTTCGGTGCTCGGCCAGATGGTGAATTAAGGGTCAGCCCATTACCGATTTGACCTCGGATGACCCGCCAGTGTATACAGAGCTGGTTGCGTGCTGCTTGATTCAATTAACCCCACGACACACAAACACGCACGCATATAGCATGACACTCTCCGTCGTGCAGACGCGGATGTATTTGCGCGTGTGCGACCACTTCGGTAGTCTCCCAACGATCGTAGAGCGTTGACAAGTGTACGAAAGTGCGCGCGCGCGCGCACGATGACGCGAAAAGGATTCGACGACCCCCATTCTTACCGAGATAAGGGAAAAAGAAAGTTAAAAGTAAACGAGGCCGGTGATTTGCCAAAGAGTCGTCGAACTTTCCTGGAATAAATCAATGCATCGCCACACGAAACGAAGAAGTATGCCATCGGCGTGAGCGCACGATTTACATCTTGTTCCAACAACGGGGAGAGTGACTCGCGCGGAAGGCGCCTCGCGCAATTCCTGAAATCCCTACTTAACGCTCCTTCCTGGCTGGATTAAAAATTACACGGCTATCGCGGTGTCGTGATGGTCGGGGCTCAGGTGTTAAGCCAGCCGAAAGGTCGTTCGTCGATCAACGAAGCTTAAATCGCTCTCTCGTGTTCTGTCTGCAATTTGCGAAGGGACCTCTTAATTCGATGTGGTTTTCTGTACTCGTCGGCCGGTAGGTAGAGGCACGAACAACGTGTAAATATGTAACGAGTTCATTAGGCCGGCTGCCGCCAGGACCGGGGAACTTTCGTGCGCCCGGCATAACGACGCGATCGTCCCGCTAATTATGGTTTCACCGAATTTCCTCGATTAACGGCGAGGAAGTCTGCCGACGACCGAGCGGCAGGTCGACGATGCCCAGGACATCGGGACATTAATGACAGCGTATTAATGACTTGATTAATCGCCGCTTCTTGTCCTTCCGCGGAACCCTGAATTACGAAGCGATGAATAATTAATACCAGCCTGTCGTTAAGAACGATGCTAACGCGATGCTCGCACATAGAAAAAATTCTACCGCGGGGACGAGTATGCACTGCTATATACATACATTTAATTATAGACGAATTAACTCCGTAATTTAAATTGGCGTAGGTATAATTTAAAAATGCTTCGATCCGATGAGCGTCTTTATTCATAAAGACAGTATTATTCATAATGTATGGAAAGCGTGCTGCGAATCTTCGAGTATTTTCAGGGAGAGCGTTAAATTTATACGGCCTCGTCTTTCATCCGACAGGGTTAGCGCGTCACCTCAAAAGACCAGTCGGTTGCAACCAGATTAGCCAACAGAGGCAGAGATTTAAAGAGAATTTCTCCCGCTCGTAATTGTTTAATCGACGTGACCTTGTGTAAGCAACTCGTGGCTCGGCTCGTGGGGAGCAAAAGAGCCGTTTGACGACCCTCCGAAGGGTCCAATTCGTAGTAGGCACGAGAGTGCAAAGATCGTTCCTCGTAGCAATCACTATCGAGTTTCTTCCCTTGTCCCTGATTATCGCCGTGTGTTCCTCTCTGAGAAGTGTCTCGCGAGACGAATGAATCTGTTGACTTCTATTAGATAGGGCCACGTCGTAAAGGTACGAGGTCACCCGGTCACCAGTCAGCAGATGTTGTCAATTGGGTAGAGCGATATTGTTTCGACGATGAGCAGCCCGAGAAGACGCGTGCAGAATATGATTAAGTACCCTGATAAACAGCACTTGGATGTAATCATACGATGTACTAGAGAATAAGTGTCCGATGGATGAAGATTGTTTCAATTAATTTTGATAAACCGGCAAATATGCGGCAATATCGAAAGAAACCAGATTCCATCGACGGAGCAATAGCATCGACTTCATGAAAATCGATAGGAGCGTAACGAGGCGATCGTACTTCTACCCGAACATCGCGCGTGCTTTTCCACGAGCACCACGATTCTCTCTAAAATGCTTACCCGCAAATTTGTCCAGGATACTTTCTAGTCTCATAATTACCATCTACCACACGGACCACATTCTACGCAACCGCTACGTCGATCCCGTGCCGCGCGCGCGTTCCGCTACCACTACTGGTGGCTCCATTTAACTCGACCTACAATACTCCGTGCGACACATTAGGCACGCACAACGGAAAGTCAACTGTACGCGAAACTGCATCTGGGCGAGCTATCGTCTCCTCGTCCAATGCCACGATTTCGTCCCTTACGCGTATGTAAGTTCATAAGGTCCCGCGCCGTCACTTGCGCCGCCACTCGAGCCAGTTCCCTCGCGCGCTTGACTCACCCCTTTGCCTCGTTCAACCCCCTTTACTCCCGAACAGCCCCTCCCGCCCCTCCCATCGCCCTCGAGCGCTGATTGAATCTACTCGACTCAGGCTTTTATTTCGTGCTCTGTAAATCCAAGCCAATCCCGGCTCGTTCCACGAATTGTAGCCGGTCCCGAAAGTGACGTTTTGTTGTGACACATCATCGACGGAGATTTTTCTCAATTAGGTGCGTGCTCCACTCAGAGCGAGCCCACACTCGCGAACGCAACCGTCCATCGGATGAAAGCGTAAAAAATCGATACCAAGCTTTTTCCTCCTTTCTAAATTCAATCTCGAGATCCATGTCCATTGCGATTGGATTTTTTTTTTCAGCGCGAGAATCTTCCTAACGTTTCTCCTCTCGAGCAGAAGATGTGCAGGAGGTTCGGCCGAAGTTTTGATGTCACAAGTTTCTCCTGGATGTCGAGAGTGGTTGTTAAGAGGAGTGTCGCAATGGTCGTCGTCCGCGGAGCTACCGTGCGGCTGCGCCCGACTGCGCAACTTTACGTCTTTCTGTAATTTCTCGAATGTAAGGCGGACGTGTGCGCGCGCGTGCGCTCGGGCACGCAGACACGCTCACTCGAATGACCGTGCAAAGAGCGCGGAGAAGCACGGCGCAACGGTGCAGGGGCCTCGAACGTATTATTGCCTCGCGTACTCCACGTGCAATTATAATTTCGAGTTTTACGGCCGCTGCAAGGATGTAGGGACGCGGTGCTGCTCCGCGCGTTGCTTCTTTTTTATTTCTTTTTTTCGCCAGCTGCAACAACTCGAAGCGCCGCAGAATCCATCCATTCCGATGCGCACGGAGAGTTTTCGCAGTCCCTCGTCGTCGTTGAGAGGTGGCGAGATCGTTTCACACGCGAGCAACCACAGCTCGAGCGTATTTTATTATAGGCGGAATATATTCGCGCGTCCTTGCGCGAGGTACACGGGAATCGCTAACGCGTAAGATTGAATACGCCGCCGAGTCCTTTCTGCCACAATGTGCCTCGATCTCACTGTCGAGAGGGTCTTTTGTTCTCGCCGGATTCCCCTTTACGCAACTTGTCGTTCTCCTCCGGTGGCGGCTGATAATTACCGTACATCATCCTTCGCCGAGGAACGACGTCGAGTCGGTGGAAGTATTTTTTAGGGTGCACGCGATACCGACGAGATGACGGTCGGTGCCGGTGACAATGTCGGCTACATTTTGCAAAGGAGCGTGCCGGTAAAAAGGACAACTTTTTTTGGTGCAAATCTATGTTAATGATCGTCGAAGTTGTACACCAACGCGACGATACTATCCTTCTACGACTTCCTGCTGTGCGTAATAAGACCTTCATCCACACCCCTCTTATTTCACTCGACCAGAATTACGATAGCGGCCAGTGCCTACCTCACTCGCGTCGAGTCTTTACTCTTTCACCCGCGAACTCAGCTTTGAACGCCCATGTACGGTATCAATACGCGTAATTGCCAGGCGCTTCGGAAAAACTTATTATCTCGGAACTCCGGAACCCGCTGATGAAGAGATTGCAAGTCACCGACGCCGCACTGTGGAAGTTAAATTGCAAATCTAGGACGTTTATGTTCTCCAGGGTGGAGGGTACCGGCTACGGTGTTCGGCCAGGCGAAATATTCTTTTTACGCTACCCCCGCGTAATTGATTACCACGGAAGTTAACGATAAATCGTCACCCTCGCCCTCCCACGAGCGATTAAGCTGTCCATTGAACGACGTGCGAAATCATTTCGGCTTTTCTCCCAGTGCGTTTCTCGCTCACACTCCGTCGCGTTTTTTACGCCCTCGTAGAGACGATCTCGCGCACGCTTGTGCGTCGAGTATGCGTGGTTGCGCATGCGTGTGCGTGCGTGTGCCTCGCACGCCGAAACGATCCTCGACTCGTTGACGTTCAACAGGCCGCATTAAATCACCCTCGTCTTACGTCCCGTTGGGGTCAGAGTGGCAACGAGGCCTCGCGACCACTGGGACTCGCAGTCGCGCGCCTCTCGATTCGCTTTCGAGCTTAATCGGATATGAGTTGGGTTGGATAATCGAGTCTGATTAGAGAGCGAGAGAGTGGATTGGATTCGGTCCAACACCTCCGTGGGACGGGGACTGCATGTACGCGCTCGCGAGAAAGAAAAGGGAAGAAAAAAGTTTTTAATGCGCTCGGCTTTGGCGCGTAAAATAATTTTCACCGCGCCTCGCAGTCACGACACCCGCTATCGTCCGCTCGCTTTTACATCTAACCGCGAGCTCCTCTTACCATATACAAGGTGCATATTAATTCGGGAAGGAAACAGTGTCAGGCAGCTTTCTACCTTGTTGCCTTTTCCAAGAATACTTATGAAGTAAAGATGCGCGGGTTCGATCTTTTTTTCCTACCTCGCTTCCGCTAGAAAATAATCGCATGCATAATCGTGGTTCTAATTAGTGCGCAGATCAATTAGGGTCCATGTAAGTGGTAGACACGCAAGTGCGAGTTATAGTTAAACTACAGGATTGAATAAAGGGGGTATCGATTGTTGCATTTAAACCGGGAGGGAAGGAAAAATACAATCTGGACTGCAAAAGATTCGCGCGGCACTTTACCAAAGCGACGTTACCGTAAATGACGAATTTACAATATGTGACGCGCTTATACCAGGTAATATAGGTGCGTAGTTCAAGTGCCTTGATTCGTTCGCAATTAGATTCCAGATAGCGTTGTCTTCTCATCGTGGTGGGACGAACGGCGCGTTCGGCGGCGAGGAACAAACGCGATTATCCAGCGGCAAGTGTAAATGCCACCGTGCGTCCATAAAGCTCGACGTTGATGGGCTAATTAGTACGAAACGAGCTGTTTTCCATTAACAAAAATGAAAGTGCGTTCTGCCGGTCGACCCTGCGGAGGATACAATGTGAAGTAGCCGGTGGCGCCGGGACTGCAACACTTCTCGGATCCACTAATTAGGCACCCGTACGCGGAAAATTAACGTCCCCGTCACGAGTAGCGACGGAAAATATCGCGCGAGATTATTCGTCGTAGAGCAGAGCCCGTTCATCACTCGGGCTTTCGCATGTTTCCGCAGAATTAGTTCAGAGCGCGACGTGTAATCGGTCGCGTAATTGAATCGTGCCGCGAGCAGTTTTACATCAGTCCAGAAATCGGTCTGTCGGAATGGAAGCGTCGGTAATCACGGCGCACTCTACCAGTGAAAATAAATTGCCGATCTCTCGCTCGCCGGTCGTCTGTTCGCCAATCTAATCGGTTACACGTTCAGCACTACGTTCATCCTTCCTTCACTTACGAAAACGTTCCATTTTCTCTCTCCCTCTCCTCCCCTCCCTCCTTTACCCGCCGAACGATTAACATTCACCGTCGGTTTCCTCTGCTCATGGGCGAAAGTTACGGAAAAATATTTCCAACGGCTTGCGAAAAAGAACCTGTCCTTCCAAGGACATTGTATAAAATCGATAACGATCGAAACTCTCGGCGCAGCCGTCCAATTAAATCATCTAATCGTTCGCTCACGCATTCGCGCACACGGCCGTCCCCCCTCGCGCGGACAGGCGTGCGAAACGCATGAAATACTCACGGGCGCGTAATTCCAATAATAATTTGCAACATGATAGCGCATCGCCGTAAGCGCCGGTTGCATAATTAATTAAACGTGGCATAATTATGTCTCGTAATGCCGCGTGGATTAGGTAAGCCCGTGGCGAGAAGGTAGCTGACCGGACGTGCCGAGCAGCGGGCCGATTCTCTCGATTGGAGATGCCCCGCTCGTTTTCTCGAGCTAGTCGGCCGTTACGGACGACGACCGTTCCGAAGATTTTACCATTACCCGGAGTCATTAGTATTACGATGATTAATTACGAGGCGACCGCGTCACGAGTCGTTAAGCGCAAGAGAGAGGTGACGGTTTGGTCTGCTCGAATTCCCGAGCGAAACTCGATTTCGTTTTGAGTTGGTCTCCACGTCCGTAGGGAACGCGAAGACGGTCAGCTGAGCGTGGAGAGAGCATCACTCGTTTCCCCCTTTCCACTCTTGATCGTTGTCCCCGTCGTCCTCGTCGCGGACGTCGTCGCCCACTTCCCGAAGATCTTCCCTGGCCCACAAAATCCTCTCGATTAGATCGTGTATTAGGCTAATGTACGTAAGCCGCGGGAGAGAAACGAGAGAAAGGAAAGGCCGTGATAGACGTGGATGGAGAATGGAAGGAAGGAAAAGAGATAGGGAGACCGAGAGACGAAGGGAAGAAGGGTGGAAGGGAGAGAGTAGCGCGGAGGGAGTCGTGGAGACTGGACGAGAAGAGGGTGAGCTTTGATTGGTCCATTGAGGACACGTGCTGGCAACCCCGACGTGGGCCAGCCCTCTGGCTGTGCATCTCGTTACGAACTCATTCAGGAACTCCAACGTCGCCGATCTCGGAATCAAGTGGGATTGTTAACAGGCACGCCGTAGGTGGCTCGGGATAGAGAGAAGGCGATAGGAGATCCCCGCGAGCCCCTAATGGCAACGACGATATAATCAGATCCGATAATTCACTTGGCATGATCGCCTCCAGACGCTACGGGGCACCGAGACCCTCTCTGTGTACTTTGATTCCTATCGAGGCGCGATCCACGAGCGTGGGGAAGCTCTCTTCGGAGAGTTCGTCAGGTTCACTCGCGTACACGTGTCGAGTGTACTTTTCTTGTCCAATGACAAATGGGATTAATCCCAGCAGATGCTTTGCTGCCGATTCTGGAAGCCGACGAAGTAACCGAGAATGGCCTGACGAGTAAAAATGCGCACGAAGGAACGGAGCGTCGAAAGCGGGTAACGATTTGGCAGGCGGGGAGGGAAATGTCGTGACGCGACGCGAGGACAATCCAAGAGGCAGACGAGGAAGGGGCCGCGATTCGAAGGGGGGGGGGGGAGAGGACGAGCGATGGAGGAGAGGAGAAATAGAGCGAAGAGAAGAGTGCCAGGAGGGAAGAGAAAAACAGAGCGGCCACCGTTGGCGTTCCCATGTGGTGTTTCCTACGAAGTCGATCAGCCCGGTTTGTTCGAGCGAGCATGTGGGCCAACAATGCCCACTTCGGTAGCAACCGCGACGCACTTCACTCCGTCCATTATTCAGTGCACGTTTCCATGTGGCCGTGTGACGTCGACGACGACGACGACGCCGACCACCGAAACGACCACTGCGACGAGTACGACCATCATGGATATTCCCCGTGGCAAACGCCGCTGCCAACAAGACGAGGCAACGGGGGCCAGCGCGATGCCTGGCGTACCCCACGGAAGGGTTCTCTCCATCGCGTCGGCCACCGTTGAAAGGCCCTGAAGTGGCACTCCTCGAAATTCGCTACGCGGCAAGTAGCGGCGGTTCGGACCTGCGCTACCTGCGCTCTCGAGGCCCCTCCCGCTCGAGTTCTGCCACTGACATCGGAGGCGAGAGAATTTCGGTTAGTCGCGTTTGCCCGGGCACCCAGAGAGATTGATTTTCATCCGTGAACTAGAAGATGGTAAATCGATCGTTGGTCTTCAACCTCTGGCTATTTATTATTGATTGTTTCGTACATCCAGGCATGTTAATACGAGATACTTCCCGAATTTCCGTTTCCGTTCGCTTCAAAGTGAATCCGATTGAGTCAGCGCGTGAAAATGGATCGGAATCCTCTCGAGACGATTCGAATTCGGCGAGATGTCAATGGGGCTGCTCGGCCACAATCGAGCCCAAGCCTTTTTCACCCAGCAGGATCTGCACTCGCACTGGCTACCGTTTCATTCTTAGGCACATAGTACCCTCCTACGGCGGGGACCCTAGTTGTGGCTCTCCTCTAGATCGGTTAGAGGTGCGGGCACGGATGTGAAAGAGAAACGTACATTCGTACATTCGTCGGTACCCAGGCGAAGGGTGAAACAATAAGCGACGAACGACAATGAGGATTTAAGTGGCGACCTCAATGATATCAACTGCACGCTGGAATAGAATTCAATTGAATTGAAGGAACAGCAAGGGGAGCCCTCTGCTCTCCTCCGTCCCTTCCCTCCCCTGCTCCTTGTGATCTCATGAACGACGTTCTCTATGACAACCCCATTCCCGTCATCGACTTTGGCGCTCCTCGCACGGTACTCGTTCCTATCTCCGATCTTCGCCCTCGACGTAACGAGGGGCAAGCTTTAAATGTTTACTCCGCGCTGGCAACGAAAAAATTGTGCATCCGTTTATGCAGCCCACCGCCCCGTTTCGTTCGTTCTCCGTTGCATGCCATGGCGACGTGCATTAATTGAGCCGTCGCGTTTCAAGTACAGATATCCCGGCGTAATTTTTTTTCACAGCCAAGAGATAAGTGTCTTTACCCTTGATTCCACGCGAATCGGTCGAATAGGCTCGTGGCGCGTGGTCGAAATCACGAGCCATCGCCCGGTGCCATAATAAGCGCCACGTACATAATTAATGCAGCGGTTGATACCCCGACGCGCGCTTACAAATAGGGATAGCATGTGGTTAATTCGTCGTGTCAAGCGATCGCGCGCGATTGCGATTTCATTGCGGCGCGTTACATGCACTTGGTCGCACTTCGGGAAGATTATCAATTGAGCGGGCGTAATTACCGTGAAACGGACGCCATTAGCGATCAAGCTGTTTCCGCGAGAGAGAGAGAGAAAATTTAAATCTTCATTGTGCACAGAATGCGAGTAGTCTTAACGAGGAGGATTCGCTAATTACTTGATTTATTTCTATGCTTATAAAGCACGGGCCGTGGTATCTGGCGCGATATTCGAATAGGTAAAATTGAAGTACTCGCGATACGATGTCCTTTAATTTCAGGTAATTTCAATTAGTCGCAACACTTGATTATGCGAAGTTTCGCATTCAATTGAAAAATTCAGTTCTCCTCGAAAACAGCGCGCGTGTCGATTTTCTGCATATTTTCACTCTCCCGTCTGTTTCCCAAGAAATGTAAAATCTCGATAAATATTGCGGCACAAATTGCGAGTAGATAATTCTTTCCATTCCCCAGGACGATCGAACGCGATACAGCGCGAAGTACGGTTCTATCGACCACTGTCCCTGGTGGCGCCATCTCTTCAGGAAGCAGGGAAGTTGCCTCCCGTGCGCACCAGAATCGGTTCGTGCCGGCGGAACGTGGCTTCCGCCGGAATATAGGGTGTCCCATAAATCAAGCATCACGAGCGATCGCGTGTTAAATGTATTGCGCCGGGCGTTCATCCATTTCCGATTAACTCGACCGGGTTTAATAGCTTTGGAGAGGCGCAGCAGACGACGGGGGATTCACAACCGATTTATCGCCGTATCGGCATGCCTGACGCGTGTTCGATAACGAATTAGCAGAATTCGTTTTACCGGCGAAACTGTGCACAATGCTATAATGTGCGCTCACAAGCTGTTTTTCTCCTTCGTTTTATAATCGACGAATGATGGTGAGGAAACGTCGAACAAAAACAAAGGAGATTCTAGTAACATCCTTGCCTCTAAAGGGTTCGATCGAAAATGAATTAAATTTCGAATTTTCAAAAGTGGCGCACCACATTGCGCTCTCTTTGCTCTTCTCGCAACCTCGTACGTTAAAGACCGGGGCAAAAACCAGAGACGTTTTCATTTTCGTCGTAACTCAAGGGACCCCGCGCGGAAGGTCGTCCCCCGCGTGTCCCGAGGAATGTCAACCGTAGTTCCTGGCGCGGACGCACATGTACGGGCGCGCGGTGTGGAGGAAGGGTCCTGAATAGTGTGCGAAAGGACGCGGCGTCCGTAACAAGTCGCGTCGCGGGGCCCTACCGCCAGTTGGGTCCCACGAGCCGAACTGGTCACGAAGGAAAGGGCCAATGGCCGTCCGCGGACTCGTGGAAGCGGCCAATCCCAGGTTCATCCGAGGACTCTCGAGGTATCCAGGACTAGCCGGTAAAAAGCATCAAACGGTGCCGCCGACATTCACGGAAAGCGTCGTCGACCCTGCCCTGCACTCTTCTACCGCCATCCACGGATCCACCTTGCGCTCCTTCCTGCCTTCGCGGCGACTACATTTTTTCCGTTGTCATCGATCCTCGCCGCGAAAGGGATCCACGACGTACGCGATTGCACCGAGTGGACCGAGTGTAAGCGGTTGAATCGTTATTTCGAGTTACAGTTATAGACGAATTTGAGAAAGTAGCAAAGGTGAAGTAAGCGGGCGGACGTAATGCTAATATTGCGAGGACATACGCTGTTGAGTCACCTGCGTTTTTCAGATTCGAGAAGAAGATTCCAATATCGTTTCGTAGACTAATGTAGTAAAGCTTACATGTAGCATTGGTTGCATTTACCTTGGACCGTTTCACTTCCGAGGAAGCGGTTTAATAGCGATGCTTCCTGTGAAAGACGAAGAGCTAGTTGTACCGTGCAATTAACGATTCTCTAAGATCGAATTAAACGGATCGAGGCGACCCCCGATCTTGGGCGGAAAAATTATAAATTACACGTGTGGGACGCGATTCCCTTTCTCCTACCCCGCGCGGCACGGCGTCTTACCCATCGCCACGATCATCGAACGATTCGTGGTTGTCTTTGATCTTCGAAGGTTCGGGATCCTGAGAACCGAGAGTGTCCGCTGGACTGTCATTATCGGAAAACAAGTCGGGCTTTAATTCTAGGGTCGACCGAACCGCTTCGATTCCAAAATTCTCGGCAACGAAACAAAGAACCTACTCGCGACCACGGACGCGAATGCATCGAACGCTGTACGACAGGATGCAGCTGGATAATGTCCCGAGACTGGTTTCGGCGGTCTCTGGTAGTAGTGTAATTAGCGGTGTGCATAAAAGGAGAAAAGAATAGGAAACATGGTCTGGAACTGAAATAACGAAGGTCACGATCCGCGATAGAATGGATTTTACCGTCGCGTAAAAAAAAATTTATTACGAACATCGTTTTTGTAAATACCGTGAAATTACGCGAAAAACGGAAGACACGAAAATAAACGTACAAAATTCCGTTGTCGAGTATGAGATGCTGAAATTTCTATATTTACTCGAGACGGGGGCATGAAATATACGTAATGGAGAAAGGTCATCCGTAACAAGTTAACATTAACGTCTATTAAGACATTACAGGATCGTTCTGGGGTACCGCCTGGTTAAACAATTTCGTGTGTGTCGTAAATAACACCGTTCCCGATACTGGAGCTCTAAGCATTATGATCGTCCCTAAGTGATGTAGATAAATAAGCCTGACCAGATTACACGGTGATTTCCCTGGAAGTGGCTCCTACGCGCGAGCATCGCGCACTACCATTCGCGATAACAGACGTTTCACCCGGCAATTATCACCGAATGATGAGAAAACAGTATAATTTCACTTTAACGGGAGTATTAGGCACGTTAAGGATATCATGCCACTTGTGAAATTGACGCACGCCAATTCCTTCTCCAGTTACGCTTAAACGCATGTTTCGGTAAATCGAAGCACCTGTGCTCGTGCACCGATACCGAACGTTTTCCACCTGTCGACGATAAGCTGCCATGAAAAAGAAAGACAATAATTCCGGTTCCGTGCGAGAAACATAAATTTCTCGTGCCCAAGCGTTTAATTATCGGCCTACTTAATAATTCGTCACGGAGGCAGGTCAGCATTGATAATTTGTCAAACCTCTAACTATAAGCACATTTCACGCGTCATCGTTACGAACGTTCAACTATGAACGTCCATCGTTGTTCGTATCGTAAATATTCACAACACGTTCGATAGCTTCGAAAGCTCGAGTCCCTCGTTCGGCGTACACGGTACCCGTGCACAACTCTATTTCGAAGCGACGATACACATTCGATATCTCTTTTCCCGCTCCAAATTACTAGTCGATAATGCAACACTGGAGTATCGAGGCTTACCACGGTATTCACTTAACGCCACTTAACGTGCTGCAGGAGGTAACTACGCGGATCAATTAGGCCGTCCTTGTCGCTAATTTCGCCCCCGGTATTACCCCCGCGGTAAACGCGGCTCAATGCGTTCGCGTTATCTTTCGACCTAGTCGACGTTCTCATAACGTTTTAATCGAGGATATATCGCTCGCGACCGATTGCCCTCGCAAAAATGGCACGCAAGTGACGATAATGTTAAGGACCGATAGCGAACTTGTGACGACGGGCGTAAGAGGCGAGGGAGTACGGTGTGGTGGCCGTGCAACTTACAACGACAGAGTCACCCCGGCTCGACCGTATTGTTACTATCGTGCAACTCGACCTACGCCTCGTCTAATAAGAGCCTTCACCAGGAATTATATCACCCGGTTAGGTTCTTTCGTAAACTATGACCTACGATCATTTTCTTCTTTTTACGGGGCAAGTATATCGTTAGTCGGTGTGGATGGATCTACGTAAATGAATACAAATTGCAATTGGCATCTTGGATGAGGATCGTGGATTCCAGATTTTTCTACGAAGAACTGATGCAGTCATTTGGAGAACTTTCTTAAGAATGCATCGGGTTATCGCACGATAACTTTGACATTGGCTATAAGGTGTGATCGCGCAACAGTGTCGAATGGGTCCGAGTATGGGTGCGCAATTAAGATAAGCGTCGGAAGCTTGTAATTGGCACTCGTCGTTCGAGACGCACCGCATCGCTATTGTAATATATGTTTTACTAACTTGCCGCGCGCTTATGTGTGAGCGCCGACGTTGAAACGACGAAGGGACTGCGATAGATTAGAAAACCGGTGCACTTATGGCACTTATTTTGTTATTATTGGACCTTACGTAATCAACCCGCTCGATTATCGTGACAAATAGTTCCAATGACAACGAACCAGTCGAAACGAGAACACTCGTTGGGAAAGACCGAGCAAGGAAGAAATTGGACTCTTTTCGCAAACACTGCGTGGCGCAAAAATGATCCTGCTCCATTTCTACATGTGTCTTCGCCAATGATCGAGCGCCCTGATCTCGGTCGGTGGTGGTAAGGAAGAATACTGCGCGAACTACTATATATTTTTCAATAACGACGTTCCGTCCCGCAGGCGCCCAGGGGTAGTAACGAGGCCTTGTTACCTCCGTTATATGTCTGCGCGGAGCTCCGGGGACGAGCTCTTCTCCTCGCTCGTCCTCGAGAATGATCCTGAGCTCGGCGGCCTCCGCTCGAGCGATCATTAGCCCATCTTCCGGTTCCGCGGCCCTGGGCTCCGGAGCATAAGCAGGACAAAACATCATAAAACATATTAAGCAGGACCATAAAGGCCTACCTTATACGCGCGTACGCGGCGCCGCTTGATTTCAAATCCCGAGAAGGGCCCCGTCGTCCTCGCCTTAATCCAGGCGGCGTGTGTCGTATATATTTATTGAGACAATAAACCGCAATTATGGCCACCATAACCGGGCTAACTAACCGCCTGCTGCTCGCGGATTACGAACTTCTTCTTCAACCTGTCCACGCTCCTCTCCCTCCCACTCCTCTTCTCCTCGTCGCGCCGCGCCGTGGCGTCCTCGCGCGGGACCCTCGCCATGCCTTCTTTTTCGTGTTCCGGAGGGCATCTTGTGGGGAGCAGGAAGAGCTGAGCTTCGGTGATCAATGAGGGATCGACATTAGGGCCTTTACGATGCATCGAGAGGGTGAAAGGCATAGTGAAAATTTGCGACATTGTCGGGGTAGGGTCCTCGGAACTTTTTCTTCCACGCCGAACCTTTCTCCAAACCGGACGACTTGGTCGTTACACTTATCGCAGGAAATCTCGTTATCGTCTAACGATAGGCCAGCGAAAAAATCCGACGAATCAATCTCGACTTAACGACGGGTCCGCTCGGAAAACGATGAAGTATCTCGCACACTCGCCTCAGCTTCGGATTTAATGATTATTGCCGCGCCGATGATTGCACCATAAAACAACATATTGCTGTACCTGGAAATCCGCGACGATTGGAACTTCGACTGGCTCGTATAACCTCTGGGCTGGTAATAGACTTACCCTCGTTTCCGGTTGCACTCCGCGCTGCCGGTTCGAAGGCCCGTGGATGCAACCGTGTCGCATCCGCGATCCAAATAGGACAACTGAAAGTACCTACGCTTGTAAAGTTTTCGGCAAAAAATAGTTAGCTACCGATCGTTCTGTATAATTTCCTTAAAAAAAAAACTTTTATCGACCGCACAAGGCCATCTTTACAGAAAATATGCCAAGAATTCCGGAAAAAGGGAGCAAGGGTATTCCGTGGCTGAGAAAGTACATATATATATCTACTGGGAATGGCGGAAAAGCTTGACATCGATCGCGAACGCTAAAGGACAAGCTTGTAATTAACTCCAATTAGCAAAGTTGTACTTAAACGCGGTCATGACGATTAAAACTCGCAACTAGTGCCGCACTGGAAATTTTCTTAGAAGAGTAAAAGCGGGTACTGTGCACTTAACTAGTAGGAAGGAGAATTCTCTAATTCTGCACTACGGAAAAAGGACTCGTCGCGTTGTCCAAGAATTTCTTTCGCTCTATCAAAACGCATCGGAAGACGTTGGAGCTTATACCCGAGTAGAATTTGAACATCGTTGCTGTCTAGTTCAGATATAGAAAAAACGAGATATACATCGGAATTGTCTATTTTTTGTGTGTAGTAGTGGGCTTGAAATGTAACGGTCACTTCTACCAGTGGCTGCATCAAAAAAACTGGCTACTATTTAGATAGAAAATTTAAGATATGTAAATGTAGTAGTAACCTAGCCTGGGCTGGACAGGAAATAGCAAAATAAAATAAACTTCTGGATAATTCTTATTTTTTGCCAACGTATCGTTGTTCCTGAAACGCCGGTAAGTAGGTGTTCAATTTGCTTAACGATTACTTGTATTTTTATTGAATTGAAAAATCCACTTTTATATACCTTCTTGGGTGAGGAGATTCGAACCTGAGACCTCTAGCTCACGGAGCCTGTTCCCTTACACATAGACCACAACTCGGATTGTTGTGTGAGAGAGAAAAGAGTGAGATGATGCACAAAACTACGGAGTTTCTTTATAAATGTACGGCACTCGAAGAGTATTTATTTATTTAAAAACAATTCGACATTGCTAGTGCCTCGAACTCTTTGGAATATGTTGTAGTATGTCTACAGCTATCCAGAAAACATTTTATTTCGACATGAACTCCCTAATTTTGCGCAGCATCTTACTTTGAGATGATAAACTATTTTTGTTATAGTTTTTTCGCCTGAACTCTTAACATTTCATGCCCAGGACGTTGAACTCTTCGAAATATCACTCCTGTACGTTGAAAGATCGAAATTCGGTGAGATGCAATCAAGCCATACGCGAAGTTCGCATCTCGTTTTTTAAAACGAAATTTTTGGTGTAAATCATTTGAACTATTGTTAAAACTTGTAAGAATTCCTTGAACTTTGCTGGATGCAAGTAAATTTGAAATTTTTTCATGAGATGCTGACAGTTGAGATGTTAGGTTCACACCGGTGTCGTCAAGCTCGTGAGAGATTCGCTGACTAATTTAAAAGTGCTAGTGGCGACTAGTAATTGGATTATATTTTCTGGGAAAGACAGCACCATCTAGTATCATATTTTCTATGTATTACTACACAACCGCTACGTCAGTAAAACTGTCTATAAATTCTTATCTAGTACTGACCTAGCTGCTAGCAAGAAAATGTAATCTAGTCAATACTATCTACCTACGAGGTTTCACATCGGACGTACTAGATTCATTTCTACTCGGGTAATTCCACCGTCATATCGACTCGTTTCTTTAACTCCCGAGACGAACTTGTTTCCCAACAACCCGCCGTTTCTCGTGGAGCGAGATTACGAGGCTCGGATTGTCGATAACAACGAAAGCGATTCTTAACTTTCCGTGAAAAACGCCAGCTAGACCGCGTTGCGAACCACCGGCAATGTACGAAGAGCGAATCGGCTCGCGTGTAAACGCGAGCGTATTCAATTAATTCAGGGAGGATGTTGTCGGCCACGGCAACGATACCAGCAGCGCCAAAGGGTCGCTCGACTCATTCTCAAAACGGGAGAGTGCCGAGCGTGCAGTAGAGGAGCGAGCTAATTAATGGGAGCCGTGGAGGCGAGAGAAAAAGAGAGACAGAGAGGAAGACAGCGGGAAAGAGAGAGAGAGAGAGAGAGAGAGAGAGAGAGAGAGAGAGACCGAAGAAGAGAATACGCTCGCGTCGCGGTACGTACAACGTACAAAGGAGTAAAGGGAGGTGCGAGAGGGCCCGGAGGTGTCGGGAGGTCCTTTGAATTACGACGGGCGAGTCGCACGGCGCCGCGACGAAACCAAAGAAATGGTGCCCGAGGGAGAGAAAGCGGGAGGATGCGAAAGGAATAGGAGGGAAAAAAGCGACGACCGAGAGGCGATAAAACGCGTGCTCGCCCGACGTGCCACTTCCATCGATCTCGGGTAAAAAGCGACCCAGGGGAGGTGGGGAAGGAACGACCAAGAGTAACGAGCACTCGTGATTTCGTTGGATCATCGAGGTTGCCCTCTTAAAAATCTCTTACCTCTTTAGAGCCAACGAAACATTCTCAGTGGACGAGCATAATTCGACTATGGTGCAATACACCGTACGATTTTAGGAAACGTAAATGTTCTGTGAACATTTTTTTCCGCCGTACTTTCTTCTTCCTTATGGCGAACAGAGGACGCGAGTCGCGACGGAGTTGCAGGTCGAGAGACTAGTGACGGTGCGCGGCGCAAGGAGGAACGGGAAGCGGCGGGTAAACCGATCTAAAGAGGGCTGCGCCGATCGTAGAAACGAGCACAGTGGCACAAGAAACTGACTAACTGGCAATTAGCATATTCCAGGAATATTTCGGCGGCACGCGATGTTCCGGCCGTTCGTGTTCCGAAAAGGCTCGCCATCGCTCGAATTCCGACGAGAGAGGGACTCCGTTGGGGTAGTACCGTACAGTCCCTACAGAACGCATCAAAGGTATCCATATTGAGGGGTCTCCTGATCGTTTTTTAGACTTTTCTTACTACTTCGACGTTCGCGCTCCCCCGTACGGCCCCATAAGTAAACGATAAGTTTCGTGGGTTTCGCAGAATTCTCCCCAGTATGAGAGTCACGTTTTCTTCGTTGCACCTCCTCCACCTCCCCCGCGTGCTTCTGCTTCTTCCTTCTCCTGTTCCACTTCTTCTGCCTCTTCTTCGTCTTCCTCCTTCCCCTTCGCCTCCCCCATCACGACCTTCCCTTATTGCCGTTCGAGTCGGTCTTGCGGAACCAGCCAAGGTATAGATTCTAACCAGTGCTTCGCGGAATAATAATTATTCTTTCACCGGCCATGCACGAATTATCAAACCGTGTAATTAGATTTAATTGGACATTCGATCTACGTACGATCCACGTCGGACATATTTCCTGCGACTTTGATCGAGCGTCGCGACGGACCGAGGTACGTATGCGGTTGTGCGGAGAGAAGGAGATAGATGGGGTTTCACAAAGAGAGAGAGAGAGAGAGAGAGAGAGAGAGAGAGAGAGAGAGAGAAGAGTGCGAGTCGAGAAAATATACAGATGCATAGATAGCGGAGAAGAATAGGTAAAAAAGCTCGGAAGAGCGAACGAGGCGGAGGTGCGCATTAAACGTGACCACGTTGTTATTACGTTACTAATGACACGATGACTCTATTAACGCTCCGATCTCGGAGAATTCAAGCGCCTCCGGATTATCCTTTCCCGCCCATGCGCGAATCTCACCAGTGAACTCCTCTCACAATCGGATGCATAGGCCAATCCTGAATTAGACGAGGGACGCTTTACGTCAAGTTGTTCTCCCGTGACGCATCGACGCGTGGGCAGACGGACGCGCGACGTGCGTGTTCTTTACCTTTCTTTCTCTCATTTTCTCGCTCTCTCATTGTTTCCCCCCTGTCCTACGCCCCAGTACGAGAAGAGCGTAGCTCGGATCTAACGAGTAAATACAGATCGTATCTGTCATTATGGCCGTGTCATTAGAATGATTAGCGGCACTCTCTCGTGCATGATCGCGCGAGTCACGAGGGGTATTGTCCGTGAAGTGTCGCCGTGGAATCTTATCCTGTTGTCCCCTCTGCATAGAGGTGCGTCTCGTTGCGAGCCTCCAGTATTCATTCGGCGGGGTGTTACCTCCAAGATGGGCGCAGCCGCATCGACGCCAGATGATGATTAAGTGAGCGGACACGTCACTTAAATAACAGTTACCGAAAGGTTACCGTGTTTAGGACGAATCGCTCGTTGTGCAGAGGCTCTGTGTAAACTTTTCGGCGATAAGAAATAGTAAGAGTGAAGTTTCGTGTAAATTGTCTTTTTATTTATCAAAGTATTAGGACATTTATGAGGTACGGGCGATTTTCAAGCTGACAGACAAACGTGGAAAAACATATTTCGTCTTTAGCGGAGAACTTCTTCTACTCGGTGATACCCAGGGTGATACCATGGGAATCAAATTTTACGGCTAAACATTTTTGTTGCCATTAGCGCTCGTTTTCCGCTTTTCCGCAGGTAACATTTCTAGTGCACCGTTCATCCCTGATTGCGTTACGGCACCGCTGTCGCCGCTATTTCCGCGCTCCGAACTTCTTTTTTCGCTCTATTCGTATTGGCTACCGGATTATGGACAGGCAATTTATTTGCCGCGAAAGAAACGAGATCCCTCATTCCGATTTACAAGTCGATAATTTCGTGGCTCGCGCTCTTCTGGGAAAACCGCGGCGACTCTGGCTGCTTTCACTTCATGCCATTTACGATTGGTTCAAGGTTCTCGTTCATTCCTTTTCTTTTTTTCTGTCCCCGCGTTAACTGTGCACCTGCAACATAAAAGAACACGGAAAAGTGATTGCTCTGCAGAACTCAAAATGAGTGGGAGTGGACGGAGGAAGAGAAAATAAAAAGATACACATTTCTTAAATGCCCTTACATTTTCAGATAAAACGAAGGGCGACGGGCAAGGAGGAAACGAGAGTTCCGAAAAAAGTATATCGGCCCGGAAAACACCGACCTGTAAAAAAGTTGACACTCGATGGAATCCGCGATTCGAAAATTATCATCCTATCGATCAATACGAATCAAAAGTGACGAGAACGTGTGAATGTACCAATTGACATCGACCTTGATTTTGAGTTTCATTCTCATTACTTCACCGCTGCATTCTCACTGTAGCAGTTATTCGTACCCGTGACGGGCTTAACGATCCTTGGAAGATTAATGACAACAACTGCGAACTAATTATCCTGCCCTTTTTCTCTTTAAATATTTTGCACGTACAAGCACGTAGGAACAAATCAATGCCGTTGCCATAACCGTGGCCACGTAGCCTTGCATCTTCATTGGCGATGCAGCGTTATTGGTGTAACATGATCGCTGTAATATCAACTACCTGTTGATGCGACCTCACACCCGATGGGTGCTGATGTATTGCTCGTTTATTCAATTCACGATTAAAATTATAAACCTCCGTTCAGCGCAAGATTGAGGCTTAATCGACGCGTCGGACGGGCCACGCGAGTCGCGTTTTGCCACATCATTGACGGTTCACGTGTAACATCTACGAGCACGGAACTTTTATAAAATTGTCGTAGCAAGACTTATTCGGGAAAATTAAATCGTCTATCATATTACATTGTGGTAAACCAGGAGCGATCACTGTTCAATGAATTATGAGCAAGAGCAGGGCATTAAATCTAAAATTTCTCTGAAGAAATTGAGAGACCACCCGATAGGACATCGTATAAATAACAACAAACTATAACTTTCACTGTACAAGTAATTCCAATTTTCTCGATTTTCAACGAAAGTGCATAGTTCCCACGTCTTCAGGTACAACCCATAATTTCTCTTACCCGAAAGCGATTGCAAACTGCTTTGTTCACCATTGACAGAGGCGAAACGGATGACCTACTACTTTACCGTGCTACTACGTTGTAAGAGATGATTAGAGTCCTCGGTATTGGCGGCCGGTTCGATTAATGCACTACAATGAAGCTCGACGATAAGTTAATTTCGGATTGCGCCGCGTCAATTTTACCGCATTCACCGTGACGACGATTCATACACTTACGAAGAATCCCTCGAAAGTAAGTACGCGAGAAATTAAAATAGGCCGTCTATTAACTCCTTTTGGTTCCTCGGTTCCAGGGCACGCGTCGCAACACTCCGCAAAGTAAGGGCGTGGATTTTTAGTGACAGGAGGTAAGAATAAGATGGACAACGAGGACAGGGACGTGAAGAGAGGCGGAAGGCGTGCAGGAAGGAGCGAAAGAATAGGTGGAGGCGGTAGAGCCGTGGAAGGAAAAAGGGGGTAGCGCAAGAAGGAGAAGAAATGCCTAACGCCGATCGAAGAGAGGGAGCTCCACCTCTGGGAGAGGGACGCCGTGCCGGGACAGGCCCGTCGAATGTTAAGGAGACGGCGGGGAGCGAACATAACCTCTCCTAACCTAACCTCAACTCCACTCTCGGGGGCCGCCGCGCGGCCGGGCGATCCCGCGTATGATTTCCAGCCGTCCTCCTATTGGTCGGTTGGTCCGCGCGTGGTTACCGCCTTCGCCATTAAACAAAACGTTGCGAGGAAGAGGGAATTCAAATTAAAAATCGAAATAGCTGGACGCGCGATACGGTTCGCTCCGATTTTGACACCGACGGATCGTTAGACGTAACGCACAGGAACCGCTTGTTCTCTTTGAAATATTTTATTTTATGGATTAAGTTTAATATCGACCGACCGAGTAGAAAGCGGGCAAGAGAGAAAGGGAGACGGACAATTAAGACGCCCGAGTGATTTGAAACAGTTATATCGACTATTCTCGTAGACCAGGATACGCGCTTAATAGGACAGGAGAATTGCCGTTTTAAATGAATCTAGGAGCTCTGCGAATCGATTATAAGTTTCGAAGAGCGCGTAGCAGGGTTAAGTTTCCGCTGAGAGGGACAGCTGGCCGGCAGGAGAGGATTCGGTCGTCAATTTTCTGCCCGACAGATTCGCGAACCCGCGTCGCCAATGTGCCCTCTTCGATATAAGTCCTCCACCCGCCGTGCTTCCCTCTCGCTCCCACAGTCACTCCTTCTCTCTTGTCCCGGACTATTTTATTCGTCGTCTTCGTTCACCCCGATTGTCCATCTCGTCCTCTCCCATGGCACCGTAATTGATATTATTATGGGCCGGTGAGGCCCTCCCATTACGTTATAAATGTTACACGGCTCGATTACCGTTCTTTGTTCCGGACATGCTTACATTGTCCGCGAACAATGCTGGACCCTCTCTTCCTCCTCCGCCTCCTCTTTCTAGGGGCCCGGTGCATCGTACGCGAGGAGGAGAGGACGAGGAGACGAAGAAGGAAAGGAGTTAACCCTTCGGTTTAACCCAAGCGAAGATATCGCGATACGAGGAAGATCATGCGCGTTCTCTCGGCCGTCCGGTAGTGGTCTCGTCGTTGACCACCCTGTTTGCGGAATAGGAAGAGCTACGCTATTCCAAGAATTTAAATGGAGCAATTCAATTCCACCCGTAATGGATGGAGTGTTCGGCTACGACAATCGACGCGACGGATCTATCGGAATACACAGACTCGTCATCGTTCTATTGAGTAATAATGCTTATTTTACGGCTACTTCGATTCCGAGCAGGAACGAAGTATCGACAAGTAAAATGTACGCGGAGAAAACGAGCGATTCTCCGAACTACAATGTCGCCCTTTGCGCGGCACGCACCGTCGTCGGTCGCCATTTTGGAAGCGAAGCCGGCGGAGCACCATAGCGCCCGAAATGTTCCTCCTTTCCTCATCTCTTTTTTCCTGGACCAGTTCGTCGCCCTAATCATTGTTATTACGAAGCGGTCGCCCCGTTCGCACACGTTGCCTTTTTTCTTTCCGTCGTTCCGTCTGCGGCCCATACGCATCATCCCTCCCCGTCTCTTTCCCCCGCGATAGATTTCGGTCAGGCCAATTACATTTTTTCCTCGCCGGTGGAAAGAATAAAACTATGATACGCATCGGTATCGTCCCGTTCCCCACCTGCCTCGCGTCAGTGAGAGTAGCTTTAAAAAGAAATGATCTTCCGGTACCCCCTGAAAGGATCCGGACAAGCGACGACAGCGCCTCCTAATTCTCATAATCACCGAGCGACGGAAAGATCATTTGTCTCCGGCGGACCTAAATAGATGTACTCGGAGATCGTGTGATCGTTGACAACGACGAATCGACGAAGGTAAGACGAATGTTGAACGAAAACCGGGCCACCTGCCGGCGCAACACGCAGGGTTCACTTTCGTTTCTGAATTGACACAAAATACACGTTGCATGCCGCTCCGCGTGCGTAATCCAAGAAAGGCAATTTTGCACGTGAAAAGGCTGACCACGTTTCGGCGATGGTAAAGAAATCGACAGGATCGAGCTTTCTCCGTGGCTATCAATTCGTATCGATCTTTCTGATTTCACAAGGTGAAACACGAAGAATAGCCCCGCGTCGAACGACTTTCTTGCATTGCAAAATGCAATCGTGCGCGCGGACGACCGGCAAATGCATTCGCGCAAATGGATTCACGCAAGACGTTTACCCTGAATTTTTTTCCGCGTCAATTTTCTCCCTTCTTTATTTTTCTGAAGATCGTTAAAATCTTTCGGGGTGGCCTCCGTCGCTGTTTCGGCCATTCAGCGAAATGCATTCGCGGATGAACGTCGAAGGGGGTTCACGGGAAGGAAGAAAGGGTGACGAAAGAGAGAGCGTGACAGCGGCGCCGTTATGTCACTATTAAAAACGCATTAATCCTGAAATTCATCGCGCTTCGTGAGCCCCGACTTTATGGAGGACACCCGTGATTTATTCAGACGTGGAGCGAGCATTATCAACGCTCTCAGTTCCGTTTTTTCCCGGTCTTCTTTTTCTTCTTTATCTCGCTCCTGTCTTAACTGTAACCGAAAATCTTTTTCAAGAGAATCTTCGACTACCCAGTAACAAACTGAAACACTCGATCTGGGAAAAACACAGTGAAAATGTTCTCTCTACGCGCGTCCGATCGACATGTAATTAGGAGGTGCCGAATGGCTTCAATTAGCATATATCTCGTCACCATATATGTGTATCTTTAGAACTTCGTGACGGAAGAAAAAAAAAATCTTCCGACAAGTATCGCCGTATGGCGTTTCACAATTAGAAGACAATTCGTTCGGGGACTACTCTTCGCGTTGGGGTTCGTGTAATGGATGCAATATTGCGAATGTCATTGGTGACTGGAAGAGAGAGGAGGAGGAAGCGACGACGGCGACGATGAGTATCGCGCGACGCGGTGCACTCGAAAGCACATGGCGATGCTGCGTGCGGCGGGAAAGCATGCTGGGAAGCTTCTAAAGTACTCGCTGCCGTCGCTGCTAATGGCACTTCTCTCCCAGTGACGAGGGAGAGATTTTAAGCTCGTTTCGCGGAAAAACTGTTGATTTTCCACGGACGAGGGAATTGCTTTTATCGTTCGTGCGTGGCTACGAACTCCGCGCGATCGAACGATCAACGATCAAGATAAGTTGATAATATTTTTTACTTACATTCTATGCTTCTTTGTTTAACGACAAAAGTGCCCAGCGGTTGGGGAGATGACGTGTTCGGATACCATAAAACCTCCCCATTGGAACTAATGGAAAATCCGCAAGTTCAGAATCCAATGTGCCAGTAGTCGTGGGAATTTAATGCACGCCACTGGCTCGCAGCAGACTTCTATACGCTATAAATAATCGTGTACCACCCAGATTCCCCCGACGGACTTTTTTCAGCGCAATTCCACGCACCCGAGGAGGAATTGCGCGCCTAAACTTCCCGCCAACTGTGATAATCCTCGTGGCAATAATAGACATTTAAAGATCGCGTTTCCACAAAATTCACGATTTTTTTGGCATTCTGAAAATCCTTGCATAGGGGGTAGGGAATGGAGGCCACTAGAAGGGAAGAAAGGCTATAAAGACGCTACTTTAATATCAGAGCACGGCGCTTCCTTGAATCCCTTTTAATGAGAGCAACAGGACACCTAAAAAATCAAAGGCTGTCCACCGAGTCCCCACCACGCCTTGTCTCGACTCCTCTCGTCATAATGCGGGTTCGCGAAAATTTTCAAATGGACCATCGTGGATCGACGGAAGCGGAGAGGAGGTGATAAAGTGGTGGTAGCAAAGGGAGAAGCGGAGATGAACGTAAACGGGGGTGACGTTGAATCGAGAGGAAAAGAGACGGAGAGAGTGAACGCGGAGAGTCACCCTCCTTCCTAATTCGATCGAAGCCTCATTATGATCTTAGAGCTCGTCCCGGCAAACCTAGCATTAGTATAAACACGGATCGAGAGTACCATTATACGTGGTGTTCCGGTGGTGCTCTGGTAGTGGTGGGCCAATGGTGGTTCGAGTGGTGGTGGTGGTGGCCCGTTTTGAATACGAAAGGAGCAGAGATATTATGTTAATCGTGGCGGCCGATATTACAATATACCGCGACGGCATACCCGCGGGGGCCGTTTTCGTCGTGATTTTTCGCCCACGTCCTTCGCGCATTATACATATGCATACACGACGATCTTCGACGGCGTCCTACGTCGAAACGGCTACGGTCGCGTCTGAACGATGAAGAGAGACGATGAGGGTATGTCGCGCCGCCCAGGAAGGTAGACGACGAAAAAATAATTAATAAACGAAAGGAGCCACACCGTGGACGACTACCGAGACGAGAGCTGCGGGCGGGGTTAAATAAGTAGAGGGGTTCTAGAGGTACAGACTGCTCCCACCGATGTTCTCTCAGAGTGAAGCGCCGCTACGATTCGCGCAAAAGCTCATGAATATTTATCTGGGTCAGACTTGACCGACTTGCCGACGATTAAAGCGGCTTTTTGACGCTTCGTTAGACCACCGACAAAGGGAACGCGCTAGGGGTAACAACGCCGCGTGCGCCTTCCTTTTTAACCCGCCGGGTAATTAGACGTCGCCCGACTTAGGCGAGCTCTGCCTCTTGACCTTTCATTTACCTCAAGATGTCTTCTTCCCTCGGAAGTTCGCACGGGAACCGTGAAAGCCTCGAGCGATTTGGAATCTGTAAGTTTTCTGCCTGGGGCAAGTTGTAAGTTTTTGTAGAATTATTACCCGAGACGGCGCGAATAAAAAGATTTCGGCTTTTGTAAATTCCACGCGACGCCTTGTCTTCCGGTGAAGGTCCTATTTACTTGTCTCGCCGAATTACTTAAAGTTTAACGAAGTACAACAAATTAGTTTTTCGATCGTGGAGATAATCTCGAGGATATGTCTGTGCTGTGCCGGTAATAATTAACGATATCACTTTCTACGATTGCGCGAACAGACGTGCGCACGTGCGCCGAGGCATGCGCTACCTATCAATTATTGAAATAATTTTAATTGGAATCTCATCCGTAATCACCGTAGCAAATACCTACAATCCGGCCTTACAATTGCGCCGCGAACCGCGCATTGGATAATCTACTCTTTTAGAGGCGGCAACACGTATAATTCCGGGTCTGCCAGGTTACCTCTCCGCGGGGACGATTATCTCTCAATAATACCGGAGTGCCAATCATTTCCGATTTCAGTGAGGAATAATTATCGCGAAGGTATCGGCGTGTCTCCGCTTATCGTTTCTCGATCGACGCGGAACTCTCGGGATATCGGTAGGCCGCGTATCGAGAAATTACCGACAACGCCTTCTTGGCATTAAAAACACATTACTTCGAGAACTAGAAATGGCTCTCGTCGTCAAGTCGCAATTATATTAATTTTTCTCCTTGTCGCGCGGAAAGCCATCTCTCGAGTTTACGCTCCACGATTTTGCAGGACGAAGTGACGCGTCCCCGTTCCTTAAGTGATTCGCATTTGGATTTACTCTCATTCATGGGTGCCATCGTCAAAACGCGTATCCTCTCGCGAAAATTGCGTAGTGGCTGTCTTCGAGTTCGAGCGGATTACAGGGGTGGCGGAGTTGAATGAAGGGTGTAGGAGGGTTCGGCTACTGAGGGATCGTTGTTGCCATGGCGACTCCAACCCCGTCCTCCGGCCGTTTGCCACCCCCTCGGTAAAGCCGGAGGGATCCCACCGCGCTACGGGGAGGGCGCGATCTATATCTGCTAACGCGAAGTCACGTTTCAATGGCCATTTTGTGAGAGGATCCACGAAAGAAGCTCGACGAAACGGCGCCGTCCACCAGCCCTGTTTCTAGTCCCTTGTCACGATCGCCAATCGTGTTTGCCCGATTAGATCCCCGAGCCTGAGGTAAAACATTCTCACGCGATAAGATGAGAACGCGAAGGCAACCCTGGCGAGGAAAAATTTATTGATTTCCTTAGCTGTTTTCTTGGAAAATCAACGTTAAGTGCCGCGCTTCGAAGGATTCTTAGGAAACGGCATTCGGAACAAACTTACCGTGCAATATAATTATCTACCGACTTCCAGTGCGTACATTTAATATCTTTAGACAATAGCCCAGACGAAATAATGGCGGATCATTACGTCTAGCGCTAGTTAATGATCTTTAATATACGTGTAATCTATAATCGTCTGGGTCAATGAGCCGTTCAAGAATGTTGCGTGTATCGCAGATGTATGTGGCCCGTGTATTATACGCTATACGATAGCGTTCGTAAAAACATTCAATCGTAGAAACGGAACAGCTTATGCACTCATTCCAGGCTACTCCTATTAACAAGAAAATTTATTTAAACTTGCGACTAGTAGAGATGCTTCGCAAAACGCCTCGCACGGGATGGAGATGTCTGCTTTAATGTTATCTCAACCCCAACGTTCAAGTGTTAAATGCGACTAATTTGCGGGTACTTATAATATAAGTGATTGCATCCTACTATCTAAAAGAAGTTAAACTGGTACACTCTCGTGTCTACATAATTCTCTAAATTGAACATAATAACAACTCTTGCATATATCTAGTGGGCACAAACGCTATCTTTACATCAAAATGCGACGTGAGGTGTTACGAATAATAAACCACGCGTACGTAAATCTCTACGAGTTAATATAATATGGCGTCGTGTAGCTGGGAAAAGGAGTGAAACGGAAGACAAAGAGTCGAGGAAGCAGCTATTAAAAACAATGTTGCATGCCGCTGGATAATTACACGTTCTTCCGGTTACGTAATTCTGACTACCTACTAGGCGAATTCACGTGACACCGGTGATAGAGGCACAGGAAACTCGAGATATCGGCGAATAGCGCAATCTGCGAACTCATCGAGATTCGCGAGGATCATCCTAACCGCATGATCTATCTTAAAACTTCGGGATGGCTGTTTAAATACATTTTACGATATCTTTAAGCCACGCGACGGCGTAACCACGCGGATGCAATGATCGTAAAGCAGCGTATCAGACGATGCAATACACTTTACCACGGCGAACGCGGAACGCCATGAGAGCTTGTCATTCGGAGAATCATTATCATGTAAGTCGTTAAAAAGCATAATAATTTAAACTGTGCGGCACTTTAATACTGGCCGGTACTCCTATCGAGGAGGAAAATCTCTCTTTCTCCACTAGTCACCCCCGCGAACCCGTGACTTACGTAATGCGGAGTTCAACATCGGCGAGAGACGGAAGAGGAGGAATGGCTCGATAATAAAAAACAATTGTTTCCAGCGCATTAGTCACGGGGTCGCCACGTTATAAAGTGCTTTTAACGGCGCACCAAGGGCCCTCAAGCTCACCCCACATGTAACCCGGCGCCCTCTTCAAGATACATAGGGGCGCACTGTCGCGACACTTGCGCTCCGGTTCTCAAGCTCCGATCGCAAGAGTCACGCTCGTACAACCGATTATAACGTTAAGCAGCAACGTGCTCCGTACCGATTATGTTTTACGCGGCACGATATGAAAAGCGGCAGAGAGAGGAAAATTGGCTTTCGCGGAGATACCACTGAGCGAGGGCGGAAAATACGAGACTTGAAAATACATCCGATAGTGTCACGCATCGCGTTCTTCCACATCGATTCCTCAATATTCATTAGCACTTTCTTCGGACGTGTAATTGTTCCTCTTCGCGGGGCAAAAACAATGCTGCCGCGAAGTATCGTAAAAAGGTAGAATTCGTGTTAACGCCGAGCGCTCCCTCCTCGAATGGGAATTCCAGAGCGAAGGGGGTCGGCTTTTTCATCATTCTTGCTGGCAAAATCTCGAGATCTCGTTCGAACGATATAGCCTCCCCTCGACGAATCGGCAATCGCGAAGGGTGAAAGGGAGGGAAAGAAAAAGAAAGAAAACGAGGGGAAGGAGAGAGTCGCGGAGGGCGAGAGAGGGCGTAGAGGGTGAGAGAGGGCGGGTATGGGAGAGGGAGGAGGAGAGGGCAGCGCGTATATCCTTAGGAAGGCTTGGGGCTGAGCTGCGTGGCGTAGACCCATTTGCGTTCAGGTAACTCCGCGCAAGCCCCCTCGCCATCCCGTTGCCTCTCCCACCCTCGGGAGGTATCTTCCACCTTGGAGCCAGGCCGCTTTCCGTACGTGTGCGCCAGTGTGCGCCGCCGTCTTGCCACGGTGTTAGGACGATGCACATGCAGACACAGGCAAAACCTATCTGCCATGCACGATCGCTCGGTTGCATATAGGCCGAGACGCGCAGCACGTCATTACGCGGCCAGAAAGCAAAAAGACGAGTGCCTCTAGGCCGGCCAATCGCCGTTCGCGTGTTAATGAATCTGAACCGGTCCGACCAATGGCGAGCCCTTGCGCCGCTCCTCGTGAACCCCGATGTAACCCTCGCGGCTTAAGACCGTGGTACCCCGCCGACTGGGGTGTGGTGCCCCTCGATCAGCAAGTTTTACTCTTTTTCTGGGCAAACCGGGGTTAGAAGCCCGAGAGGGTTCCGCGCGCGAGCCCTGTGTATTTTTGTCGCGAAGATATCGAGCATGCATTAACATTGTGTCCCGGAAAACAGCGAGTTTCAATGGGGTCGTGATCCCTTTTTCGCGTTGATGCGCTCCATCGTCGGCGTAATTGCGAGAGTATTTTGAAAAGTAGAGTCGCGGGGGGAACTTGCGTGCTCTTCATAATTTTATAATCCTCAAGTTCAATGTGCAATTAATTGGTACGAGCTGCGTTAATCGACATTGATTATGATGTAAAATCGAGGACTCGTCATTACCTCGGGATTAATTTATGAGAAGAACGCTTGTAAAATGCATTAGTGGCGGTCTCTGGACTAGATTCGTATTCGTGATTATTATATAAATATACGTATAACGTATGCGTCGTCGGTTGTCGGGTCCCCCGTGCAGCGGGAGGATACGCACGCGCAAGCCTGCGTGCGCGAAGAAGCATGCATCGCGGTAAGCACGCAAGGAGATGCGTACATGGAGATACAAAAATACGAAGTTTTGCAGTGCCAGGAATTGTACACGCAGCAGTCGTGTCACAAAGCACGAGAGCGCGTTCCCTTTTGCTTTATTTTTTTTTTCGCCGCGACAAATCCCTCGGCACTTCTTTACAGATCTTGTCACTGCTGCGAGGCTCTCCATTACTTTCTCTCCATTTCCCTTATCCTTCATCTGGGAGCGCGCTTCTTAGCGATATTTTAATTGGAGCTACCAGCGCTGGCCTGAGCACACAAACGAGCAACGTATGCGCATTTATCTAAATATCGTATACTTTATGACAGTCGGTAGGGTACGTCTGCATGTAATAGGCCGGCCCATTATCAAGCGCTAAATGTTAATCGAGGGGAGCGTTTACTTTGTTACAACTGAGGAGCGTAGTATATCTCGATCACGTCGTGCCCCGTATTATCCCCGTTTGTATTATCCAATTACATTATTTTCAAGCATATTTTTCACACACGTCTCGAACGCATTAACGCGATAACGCGCTCCTCGAAGATATAAAATAGCTACTGGCTCGAGTGGCCCAGATATCCATCGCTTAATAATAAATTCTTTCCCTCTGTCGTCACCCCTTCTTCATTCATCGGAGGTGCGATATTAGCCGAACGTGCAAATACACACCCCTACGTGTCTTTGCCATTGCACCCTCCACCTCTTCCCTTCTCTTTCGCTTTGCTCCTTCGTTTCTCGCCGCGCGTCCGTCTTTGGTACCGACACGTAAAGTGCGTGCGTGCGTGCCTGCGTGCCTGCGTGCGTGGCATCGTACACGGACTGTGCCGTGGCGCGGAGTTGCGCCGCCTAGGTGCATGTGCATCGTCGGTGCACGGTGCACGCGGAGCGGCGCGGGGTGCTGCGTTGTACCGGAGTCAGAGAGACGCTGAGGGCTATCATTATGGCGGCAGTAGACACTCCCTTCTTATCGCCGGTTTCCAACGCGAGTCCCGACCGACCGACCGACCGACGGAACGACCGAACGAACGAACGAACGAACGAGCGGACCAAGGAACGAGCCAGCGAACGCTCGCAGCTTCGCTCGCCATCATTATATTTTCCGTAGTGAGAAAGAACGCACACGAACGAGCACGCCTCTGATCCATACAGGCGCGTACGAGCAGCGACCAGTATGGTCTACGTGGCTTGGCACCAAATCGAACTTCCTCCTGAACGTACCGACCTCCCTCGATCGAACCGTAAACATCGACAGAGAATAAGAGAGAAAGAGGGAGAGAGAGGGGGGGGGGGAGGGTGAGAAAGGCGAAGAGAATATCGGACGATAGGTATGGCCGTTCTCCGATCATTAAGGGCTGCGTCCTTCGCCAAGGATGAGTTATGCGGCGTGCAACGATCCGTGGGACGCTGCGTAACGCGGAAATTGATTCGGAGAGCGCACGTCGCGCCATCCAGTGATACGGCGGTTTCAAGGGAATTTGGTGAACAGTATGGAGCAAGTCCCTACAAAAGGGAAACGCAAACCGTCCAAAGCACTTGCACCGCAAATCGCACATGAATCGGTCATCGTCGACCGCACAAAAGCGAGGCGTGCGAGTACCATCGAACTCACGTCGTCGTCCCGCTGCAATCGTCGCCGTCGTCCCATCGTCCGTGTACCGAACCACCGCTTTCACGGAAAGCAACCGTGTACGAGGCATTTCCCTCCTTTCCCCCTTTTTTTTCATCGCTTTGACGTCTCTCATTTCGTAAAGTGGCCGCGCGCTTTTGCGGGGCGTTGCCAAGTCGATCCACGGCTTCGATACCGTAGCTAAGTGCGAACCGGTCTAGCTGTGATCACTTTCCGGAAGAGAGCAGCGTTTCTCGCTAGCAGATCCAGATAACGCACGAAACGATTCATTTTGTCGGCTCCGGTGAGCGTGGAAATTTAATCGGCCTTTCGATTAACGTTCGACTAACCGATTGTTGCCCGCAACGAGACGCACAGGCTAGGGTTAACTGTCCATGAAGCGATTTTTTGGAGAACGTTGCCAAATCACCGGTTCGATATCTTCTATCGTAAGAGACGTTTGAGAATTTTTTTAGAATTTATCTTTAGCGCGGATATCATCCTGAGAGTGATTAGATCGGACGGTCTTCGATGGAGATTAATCGTGGATTAACGAACGTTAATAACTTTCCAAGAATCGCCGGAATATCTACGTACATCTCTATATAGCGATAAGGAATCATCGAATAGTAAGTATTCGATTCGCTATGGGCTACGTACTCACCGATGCTTTTCCCAGGAAGATGTAGATAGCCGCCGCGATCCTTTTTTTCGACGTTCGCATTGACGGGCTTTCACTTAATTAACTCGCATGGAAAAAAGTGAGGCTACTGGAATGCACGTTCTATAACTTTAGAGTATAACCAGCCGTGCGGAGATTCATTTCTCTTCCGTTTTCGAAATCTTTCCGCGTCATTAAGCGTGTTCTGGCATATTAAGGGTTCGTTCACACGTGAAGTAATAAAAAGTGCACTCTTCTTTACGACGCAGTGCTTCGCCGCTGTTGTGCAACCAACACGAGCACGCTTATACTACACCCCTCCGCCTTCTTTTTTTACCGTTGCATAAGAATGTTAAGCGCGCCGCACAAGACGAAAATTTCTCGGCCAATTCTGCGGTTTGGTTCTAATGGAAACATACAGCACGGTGATGCAATATATTAACTCGGAAGCCTACGCGTTCGACGAGGACTTGACGACAATTGAATGGACTGATCATTAAAATAGGAGAGATGCCAAAACTTACCGATCTTATTTGCAGTCGGGACAGATCGAGCCTTTCCACAAACGATCCGTTTTCAAACGACAATTAGCGCTCGATTCCCAACTCGCGGATGGCCCAGCCTAGTTGTATCTCAAAGTTTCTCCAAACTTGGCCTGATTCCAGAAGCCAACTCACCTGGCCCGATGTACCGTCATTATCATACTTAATTGATACGGTGATATTCAACGAAAAGCAAGATAGGAACTCGATCTCTTCACATGAAAAATTCGGAATTCCTAATTTGAGAGTGCTTCTCTCGTAAAAACTAGATCTAACTGAAATCCGAGTTCTAACGCTTAGATCGCAGAGGACTTGTCACGCGAAAGGGCAATCGTCTTAAAAATTACCGACCTACCCACCTCATTTCGCGCGTAGCCTTCTCCGCTGATTCACGCATTACTCGTGCCGCGCAAAGGTCAAGGAAGATCGGCGATGTGTATCATTTACCGGTGTCCCTTCACCGTCCACCCTTCTCAGCATTTTGGTTTACATTCGCCACTCGTCACGTGACGTCTCACACGACCGCCATATTTTCCTTCTTCAACTCGGCCATTGAGCACCGGGCGTCGCGCACAGACAGTCCTTCTACTAGCTGGAGGAAAGTCAGACGGACTCGAAGACGATCCGTCAGACTCACGACACGCGCGACGGGTCTCCATCGCGCCAATAATCGCCGATTACGAAATCCACCGAAGTTTCAAGGCATACCGTCGCAATTCCCCGTCCAATTCGCAGCCAATTAGTTCCTCGGTGTCTCTGCTGGAAGGTGGTTAGTCCCACGCGTTCGCATGACACCGATCATGTCTTCGTTACGCGGGAGAGGGACCTTGTAATCCCGAGGATCTCACGGAAAAATTTCCGCGAACCATTTGAGCCGCCTCACACGGCGAGAGCTCTCCGGAGACATTATTCTCCGGTAAGAAACGATGCCTACGTAATTTTCTCTCTCGAAGGAACGACATCGCGCATGCGGCACGTCGGAAGAAATCCTTTTCCTCGAATTTTCACGGAGAATATCGTCGCGCGGTATCACTTTGTCACAGATCCACGACGAGCCGACACCAGTTCGTTTCGTCCCCTCGTTTATTCTCCTGGGAGCGATCCGCCCCTCTTCCCGCGCACACAAGGTAACGTCACGCGCGTGCCCCCGGTGGTCGCCATTTTGTCGTCCCTCTTTGCGGTGCACGCGAACCCTCGAACGTTCAGGCAGAACGTCTTCCTCGTTCCGTTCGGACGGCGAGCCGCCAGGAACGAGGAGGAAACGGCGCGGCAGCGGCGCGCCGGCAGTATGTGACAATCCGCTCGCATCGAGGACCGAGAAGAGACTCTATAAGGTGGTTTCCATCCCCCAATAGCGGCTGCCGCCGCTGGCGGACCCGACGCTGCAATCATTCCCCGTAATGATTGTCATTACCGGGAACGGGAGGGCGAGCGAGCGGGTGGACGAACGAGGCAGAGGGATTGGCCTGCATTGCGATTGCGTTTCTGTCTGGTCCCATTGGCCGACAAACTGCGACTACAGACGAGTCTGTCCACCGCTCCGCTGCGGCGGCGGCGTCGACGCGGCGGCGGGCTTTCGTCCTGAGGGTGGTGGAGGCGTAATATCACCTCTTGAACGTGATTCCAATTCTACGAAGATCCATCCCCGGGGCGTTCTTTGATTTCGCTCTCCCCATTCTTCGGACGATTCTCCTGAAAATTTTCAACCGTGTCGCGGCTAGCGGGGAAGTTGGAAGTCGATGGTAAAGTGTTTGAAAGTTCGAGGACACTTTGCATCTGCGGCTAGATAACGTCTCTTTGTTATTAACTCGGGGAACGCGTTATGCGGAGGATTCGTATCGGTGGAATTTCCAAGACAAGGTGTACGGCGACGTAAATAATCCCATTGGAAATTATACATTCCCTCGTAACGTAACTTCTGGTGAGAAAGTTCTCAGATAATGCGAGAACGGAATCCCCCTCGATGCCCGAGCCAGTAATCTCCCATTCAGAAAAGTTATCCGAGCAGCCAGGGTTAATTCGCTACTTGCATTCCGCTCAATGGCCACACGTGAGTACTGCAGTCGGCCGTAATGAATGGACGAGCAGGAGGAGGCGCGCATGGGGTCGAATTTATACTAGCTGCCAGGATTTCGTCCGCGGCAATTCAGCGAGACTCTCGTTGCGCTACGCGATTAACTCGTTAACGCGCCAATTACCTTCTACGAGAATATTATTAACGAATAAATTATCGCGCCCTACTTGGCGGTGTGTCCTAAGAATTTATCGCACGCGGACATTTTCTTGGGCCAAGAGAGTCGGGCCCTGCTATCGTAGAGTCTACGACAACAATTCTAGCCAAACGATTTTCTTTTGAAAAAAGTGATTCCCATGTTCTCCTGCTTATCGATTAAGCGCCATCCACCTCCTGGCCCCGAAGATCTTCGAGATCGTTGGAGGAGCTCGAAGGGTTTGACCATCACGATGTGTGCGAGAGAATAATAGAGCTGTTCGCCGAACGACCCAAACACCATCGTCTCTGGATTGACTGCAGAATTGAACGGTGCCGATACGATGGAGAGGGCCGCCCGAGGATTTCGAGTGCAAGTGAAAAGAATGGATCTCGAGTGTGGAGGAGGCTCGCGCGCGGAGAGGACATCAAAGCACCAGATATCACGGTGGTGCCTTTCATGGCTACCATTATCGCGTTACTTCCGCGTGGCCGAACGTCATTTGCCTCACACTCCCGCGATGATTTGAGGGCAACCGAGTCACCGACCCAGCCCCCCGGGGTGGATCGTCGGGGGCCATTATGTGCACTGCACAGTCGCGGTGGCGGTGGCGGCGGTACCATCGGACGAGTCTAGCCACTCGGTGGATCGCAGCGGGACGAGGTGGTGGACGACATTGAAAATTGCAAGTTTTTACCCCTTTAATGGCCGTCGTTTCCTCGCACGCGCCTCTCTCGCTCTCTCTTCCTTCCTTTTTCTCTCGCTTTTATTTTTTGCGCAGCGCATTGAAACGCGCGTTAATGAGCGACGATGCAGCATCGGTGCTACATAAGAGAGCATAGAAATGGCATCGTTATCGATTTACAATCGCGCGTTAGATCGAGTAGATAATACTTCGAAGAACCGATTGAGTTTGCACGAAGCCATTGAGCGGCGCGGTGAGTTAACGGCGTTAAACCGGGATCGTCAGGTAAGGCAATAATTTTCCTGTAGGTTTTTTGTTTCGAGCGCATACCAACGCGTGCTCGCTAGGGCTTGAAATTTCACCGAAAGCATCATCTTCACGGTAAACGCCATCTGATGCCATCGACGACGGTGAACTTTGCGGGACGGCGATTTCGAATCTTTTCTGTCGTTTACTACAATGCGTTCCGAACGAATTTCACTCTCGAGAACGTCGCACCTCGAAATGCACTTCGTCCTCCCGCGAAACCAGAAAATTGTTTTCCACCAGGGAGCTCGCGCGCGGTTGCGCCCAGGCGTCTCGTGCTCGGCGGAGGAAAAGCCGTAGGCCGAGTGAAGACATCGCTGTAGATTATCTCCGGCTGGTGACATTACGAAACCATTAGGGACGACGCCGTGCGACGCTGTAGTCGTCGTCGTCGTCCTCCTCCTCGTCGCAGTCGGGCACGGACCGATGACGACGTTCTCGTTGTCGCCTCTGACGTCACGCATCTCGAATTCCGGGCGTGGGCGGGCACCGACGAAATGGATCGTTTCCCTTCGACTAAGAGACTCTCTCCCACCCTCTCTCTCTCTGTCTCTCTGTCTCTCACCGACTCGCTTCGCGTCCCTGTTCACAGCCTCATCCTACCGGCCGCTCAATCTCCCAGGCACCTCCTCGTCCTCCTGCATTAAGCACTTCGCAACGACAATTTGCGATACATTTGCGAGTGGCGCGCGCCCGCGCGCCCGACTTCGTCCTCCATCTTCCGTCGTCCGGGAAAATTTATGGAAAGGAGAGTGCGCCTCCGCTCCGTCTCGCGAGACATTCCGCCCTGATTCACGGGTACACTCTCGTAGATTCTACCACCGGGATTGTCGCAAGATCGACCACGAGAATCGGTGACGAAGCGTAACGGGGAAGAAGAATATCTTTGCCCGATCGTTCGTCACACGTTGTACTTAAAAATCTCTACGTAGAGAGGGTACGAAGAGAACGAAATGTGCACGCACACGCTCGGCGTATCTTAATTCGACCTACATGCGAAGCCGCGCATTTCGCAAATTATACAGTCCCCGGGAAATTTGCCGGCAAACCTCGAAAAACGCATGCGATTCTCGGTATCGTGATTTATCGGAAGGGAGATATCAGATGCGGTGGCGCAGAGTCCACGAGCGGCATTAGCTATGAATGGGGCATTAGGTCGCTCACGAAGGAGCTTATCGACGATCGACTTCCAAAGGTCTATCCCATTCGGATAAAATGCGTTCGTATTACACGACAGACGCGGAGCAATACGTCGGCGGATAGTTAATTAAGATCTTGAGTCCGCGAGGGTAATTCGGAGTCGCATTTCACGGTGTACCGATGTGCCGTGCACGAAGTCGATGCATCGTCTAGGCCAGCGGTTGTCATGGGGATGCGACCCGCCTTCCGACCCTACGTGCAACCCCATTGCCCACTGCGCATGAATCTTCCGAATAAGCTACGACGCTTCGCGGTCTGCCTCGTAATTAAGAGAGTTCGTAAGCGTCGCAACGGTAGAAGTAGGGCGAGTCACGTTATTAAAAATTTTTGCGTCGAGTCAAAAATGAAGTCACAGCTGAAATAACAGAAGATGAAAGGGAGTGGAGTTTGAACCGATCGCGAGCGAAAAAATCCCTTCGTCATAAGTTGGGCCTCGAGCCAGTCCGGGTAAAGGATCCTAAAAGCTTCCCCGGCACGTTTAAGGACTCGTAATGACGAATCCCACAGGAGTCAGCACTTGGGTTGCCGCGAGGAAGCGCGTCTTATCAGGTTGCAGGATCTGGTTCGCACGAGGATTTCTCGAGATATCGATCTGGGTCAATGAGTGTCCGAAAAATGGCGGGGTTTATTTAGGTACACGGAAATTTCTTTGCTCCCTGAGATTGCGAGCTCCTCTTCTCATCTCACGAATTTACACGTAGTCTCGATAGAGAGACTTCAACGAGTCGCCTACTCGAATTTACATGCTCTCTACAAGAGTGTCGTTTAACGACCAAGTAACAAAGAGTACGAGTTTACGTCGAACCTTGGCCCAACGTTTTATCTCGTAATTATCCGTAATTCAACGTCACTCGTAATCGCTATCGAAATTAATCATTTCCTGCGGCAGGACGAGCGCCTGATATGGCGACGAAAGCCGATGGGTCGGGGGAGCGTCGCCTACGCAAGAAGGTCGTGTCCCGAGCGATTTCGATTTCTTTCCTACTCTATCCTTCCTAACCCAGCCGATTATCCCACGATACGTACAGGTTGCACCTCGTGAAAGGAATCCCCTCCGGCACTCCTACTTAATTGTCGTTTATACCAAGCAATTCTTCTCGTCGTGGCCACCTCACCGAGTCCACAATGCACTCGAGCATTGTCGCCAGGGTACTGTTACAACACGCGCCTTCCCCGATCGTATCTTACTTCTACCCGGAATGGAATCCTCCGTCACCGCAGAGGATCTCGCTGTCTGTTCGCGTAGGTGCCACTCCTTTCAACGTTTCTATACGCCCCATTGAATTCGAGATTGACTCGCGGGACGTCGACGAAAGTACGCTTGCGAAAATTTCATTGAGCCTTCCTTCGTGGGTGAGGATCGCACGCGAAGTAGTCGATACCGATCGCCGAGAAACGCACGTTTCTTTGGTGAACACCTCCGGAGAAAGGTCGTAGGAAGTGTCTCCTAATTATCCTCGAGCAGAGGCGAGAGCCGCTCGTGGAGAAGGGAGCTCCCATAAATCCACCCCGCTGAGAGAGTCGCGGCTCGGTGCGCTGCACCGTCTTCGAACGGCTAGAAGCGAACGGAGGTGAGAAGAACCCCCTGCTGCGTGTTGTCGGCTACCTGGCTACCTGCTATCCCGCTCCTGCGAGCCGCCTAAGGCCTCGCATTTATCATCGGGGACCACCTCCGGTGACACACGACGCACCGAGATTAACGTGCCGTACGGTGCACGCGGCGAAGACGAATCCTGCGAGATTCGCTTCGAGAGGAACCGCCTTCTTCGACCTTTCGAAAGGGTGGCTTGATTTTTGCCTTCGATTATTGCCCTCGATCTCGTTTAACATTCACTTCTTTCCGTCCGATTCGAGGGAGCGAGTCCAAGCGAGAAGTGCCATTGCTCAACAGATTTCGTAATGCCTACAAAACTATTAACCCTGAATCATTTTGGATACGTTCGACGACACCTAATAGCATTACGACGATCGGGACGAGTAAACCGGTTGACGACATAAGGACAGCTAAATGGGAGGTTTGATCGATACGCGACAGCGTAGTTAATTCCTCTTCCTCCTGTTTCTCCGCGTTTCCCTCTCCTCCCTCGTGACATCGTGTAGCCGATCGTGTAGGAACATACATACATACGTATGATTTCTAATATGCATAAACAAGATTGATGGCCACCACGTGCACGGCAAGATTTCGCGCTCGAACTTCCGTAAGACCGTTCGTAGGACGAGTTCGGATGGCCCGCGGGCCATATCGTAGATCGTCCTCGTCGTCGTCATCGCCATCGTTGTCAGGGGGGCAGCCGCGAGGCGGGAATTAATCCTTCTCCCTCTCCCAGGATTTTTCATTGTCGACACCGCGGCGGCCCGTACCCACACCTAATAATTACGAGACGCTCGATCGGGGCCGACCTCGGCGGTAAAACGGCAGGCGTCGTGTTTCTTCCTTCGGTTCGCTTCTTACCTTTTTTCCACCTCCACAGCTCTCTCTCTCTCTCTCCCGTTCCCTCGCATTCTCTTCTCTGCCCCTTCTCTCCTTCGCTTCGCGTCACGAAGTCGCGGAAGGATACTCAGGATAATGAAGGACTTCGATTAAGTTTCCAGCGAGAGGCGGCGCGGCGCGTAGACATGCAGATTTGGGCTCCACCTGAATCTTCGTCGAAGGAATGGAACATCCCCCCCCCCCCCCCCCCTTGTAGCGAAGCCCCTGCGAAAAAGCGAAGGGAGGTAAGTGAGTAAGAATTAAAAAAAGGAACATCTATTACCATGGAACCTGTTTAGGAAACCTTACGAAAATGGCGCCTTAAAAATTAACCGTGACCCTGTCCAGGAGAATGGCGAAGAGCCGAGGGATGACTGGAGCGCGCGACCATTGCCTCCTCCCTCCCGCCAGGACATCTCGCTGGAGACGCGTACGCAAAATCAAGCGTGACGAATCGCGAAAGAATCGAGGTTTTCATAGAGCTCTTCTCAGAGTGCGAGAAGGAGAAAAAAATTCCCTGTCGTGAGGGATAAAAAGGCGAAGGAGGCAAAGGCGGCTGAGGCTCGGTAGCTGCGGCAGCAGCGCACGAGAACAAAAGGTACGCCGACTTAGTTCCGCATGGAACCTCCCGGTCGACCACCGAGCTCGGTGACGATCGTTCTTCCTCGCCTGTCTTCCACGTCCTCGTCCCGTTCGTCTTTGAATCTTCGTTGCTTCGGTGCCCCTTCTCATCTCGCGGTTTCCGCTATACCCATGGAGGCCTCCACACGCGATGCCCCGAAGTGCTCCACACGGGCGATAATGATGATTAATCGTCGCACCTTTGTCTCGCGATAATGAGATTTCGGTTTGCGCAACGCATTCACCTGCGAGAGTCCTCCCTTCTCGTCTCCCATCCTTTCGATCCTCTCTGCCTCTCTTGCTTTCCATCTCTCGTTGTTTTTATGCTCTTAACCTCGTTGTATCGATGGATTAGCGCTCTAGGAGAACTCGCTCTCTCGGAGAGTGTAACAAATGTCTCCTCTTCCTCTCGTCCTCCCTTTCACCCTCGCCGCCCCTTTCTAAGATTAATTTATGCTCCCGCTAGACTAGCACCTATCCGAAGCTTTTCGTATTACGAGAGAACGTCGAAGTGGAAGGACAAGGAGTCGGCTGATCAATGAGGATCTCTCGAAGAAATAGAGGCACGTAGGATAGGCTAATGAGAGAACGTCGTCATTACATGTCGCTGGACGCAGATGGGATTTATACACTCGTCGACGACGTACTCGGTAGAAGGGAAAGAATCCTTGGGCACTTCGAACGAGTGACAAGAGGTCGACAAATAGCAAATGTCTGAGATTCTATGAAAGCATCTTCGCCCGATTCGCGAGTACTGCCTTGCAATATCTTTTTTCAGCGAATTCTCGTAGAAACTCGAAGCAGCTACGAACCACGCCGTTGGCCTTAAAATGGCGATAGAAACTTTTGCACTTCAAGGTAGAGAGCAGAGTCTCGATTGGTACACGGTAACCGCGAAGCGATAAAGATTCAGCCGAGTTCTCGCTGTAATCCTGTTTACTCTCTCCCTTTCTTCGGCCCTTTCTTTCTTTCTTCCGTGAAATGTCAGGGCGGGCGCTCTCCGCGCAAATCGAGCGAAAGGTCCCTTAATTGCAACACACGCGCGCGGTACCGCGTAGCGGTATGCTGGCAAAGCATAAAAGGAGTTACTGTTAGGGAGGTAGGCATGCGCATACGAATACACGCCGTGCCGTGCTGGTAGAGACGAGGACGCAGGGAAGCGTGGAACATTTGACTACGGCCTGTCAGAGTGTCAGCCAAGCCCATCCTCTTTCACAACGTAGGAAATATTGTAATTGCCCGTGCGGGGTTTCCTCCGTGACATACGCCACCCGGGCATTATTCGATTCGATTCCCAAGGGGTTCATAAACCTCGTGCCCTTGAAAACGTGGCTCAAGAAGCGGTAGAGCGGCGATCGGCGTGTGGAGCTTTCGATGATTCTCGTCCTCGTGCGAAGCACGAGAGACGTGGATTGATCCGCGTGTTGGCGAAGTCGGAGGAGAGACATAAAATCGGGAAGCAGGATAGTTGGTAGGTACGAACAACGATTGGGGAATGTCTCTCGAGAGTGAGCATGGAAGCACGAAGATCGAAGCGGAAAGAACGCGAGAATTCTTTGAAGTTGGAGTTGGCCTTGCAACGACGTGTCTCGTCCTTGAAACTTCTCGTCGGCCTCCGCATTTTCTCCGTGCGAATACTCCTGCGGCAGCTTCCGATTTCTCGGAGAGGAGCACCTCGCGTTTCTTCCTTTCCCATAGCCACGGGAACGTGCCGAACGGACGAAGGCACGGCATAAAGGAAAGAGGACAGGAACGAGAACGCGAATGGTTGGAGGAAGGGGACCGACGACGAGGACGAGGACGACCAAGAGGGGACAACGAGGAACACGGGGCCGGCTTGTAGCGGCATGTCGCTGCTCCGATTGTTCTCTCTCTCTCTCTCTCTCTCTTCCTCTCTCTCTCTCGCTCTTCCTCTCACCGAACTCTTTTCCTGAAACACAGGCTTGCCGGATATCCAAAGGCCCCGCCGCGCCGGTCGGGCGCTAGCAAAGCGATTCCTTCGCCACCGCAATCGATTGTACGATAATATCGGCCTCATTTGTCAACCGCGGCGAGCCGTTTAAATGCAAATAAAGCAAGCAGCCAGGGGCAGGACCGAGGAACGAGACCGCCTCGGGTATACGTGAAAACATTGGAACGGGCAAATCGCAGCTGACAGACGATCGCTTCATCCGCGCGGCGGGTTCCGTAGTCGGGCGTTCGATCCTCCCGAGATTACGTCCCACTGCTAATTTCGTGGACCATCTCGCGAGCATCTCCCTGTGCTCTCCTTTTTTACTCCTGGGCGCCGTGGGACGATGCACGGTCGTTGAATAAATAAGGGGCTTGCGCAACCAGATTGATAATGAAGATTGAGACGAGCGTTTTGTCATCCTGGCAAGAGGACTTCATTATCAGATTCGATTAACCTTGCCTGCCGCGGTGCGATTGTGCGCCGCACAAGAGACTTTTCTTCTCGCGCGCGATAATCGTGGCGAGGAAATGCTCCCTATGGCGTTTTGTTCGTACAATGACGGCACCTGTTCTCTTCCTTCTCCATCGTCGAAGCTGAAAGATCGAGTGCACGGAGGACAGAAGATGGGGTTAATATCCGAGGGAAGGGAGGATACAATGTCGAAATGAATAGGTGGCCAGAAAAATAATAAATTAACCCAGCTACGTCGCGGGGGTCCATGCCTCAAAGGCGGGCCGCTATTGTAAGAGTGTTACAGCATAGCTACTGTTAATCATATCATGTCAGACGCGTGAATGCGCACGTATAGAGTGTATTGGATACTCATTGGAGGAGCAAATTGACCGGAAAGAAAAGTTTTGCGCGCGCGTAAAAAGAAATGAGGAAAAACAGTTTTACGATTTGGAGGTATCAAGGATCCTCAACCGTGGCATATAAAATCAGCTAAAACATAATCCGATTGTGGAACCAAGGAGAGTCGAAAGCGTGACCCTCGATCCCGTCACAATTCGTTTGTCCCTGTCCATCTTCTCCGTCCATTGTTTCCCCGAAATCGGTCATGGTGTTAAAAGAGAGAAGGTGGCTATGCAGATTTTTACCTGCAAGCGTTACGAATTTCCGACCTTACGGTATCGCCGTGCTTCTTTTCTATAGCCAGCCCAGACGTCTCTTGCTTTCGGCTGCACGGAAATTCCAGTAATGCGGGGAAGAAATTTTTCGAAAGGAATTTGTGTTATTTGTATTGAGTGAAATGTAAAATTAAATTTATCACTTCGCTCGGAGCTTTCAATATTTCGGTGAAATCTACAACGTTGCAGTTCCACTTCCTCTACTGCGATCCCTTAGTAAGTTCCTCGAAGTGAATCGGATCGCCTTATCGACGGCAGGATTTTTCGATTTACGAGCGCGACACGACGAAATCGCCAAGGACGTCGGTTTTTGCAACCGGCTCGCGAAACCGGAGTGCCGGGAGAACGAGAAGCCGATCTTGCGTAATAGTCTCTATATACCTGGCACGCACGCGGGCCCTCTTTTACGCGCGCGGCAAAACACAAACCGCGGGTTCGTCGGAGCTAAAAAGTCGAAAGGCGAGCTGCTGTTATTCGCTCTTCGGGTATTCCTTGGGATGGACGTGGTGACACGCGAGTCCTTCTTTCTGCCATTCGGGAACATTCGTCTTGTCCGTTGAGCCACCACGAGATGAAATATAGTTAATGTGCGAGACGCCCGAAAAGAACCAGACGTTGAAGGTTACTATTAACCATCCCCATTATTTTTTCACTTTCACTGGAGCCTTGTACATACATACAGATAAGATGCAAGTCGAAAAGAGAATCGTAAAGAGTCGAAGACGAAAATATAATATTTCCACGAAATATCCATACTGAACCATAAGATAATTAGGGAAACTCATATAGCGCAACGTTACGCGAGGTGTCACCATGCGTGCCGTCCTTTTCCACGACAATTCCTCGTCTCGTAGGAAGGGTATGATCATTGGGGAACAACACTCCGTGCTGGATGACCCTACAGTTCTGTGAATAAATAACGTTGGACATGCAACATGGAAGGAGGAAGGCGAAAGTTGTGGGGAGAGAATAGCCAGAAGAGGGATCGCATGAAGGATACGCGGAGACGGAAAAAGAATGATGGTGCCTATGCCTGTGTTATATATGTAACGAAAGAGGGATGGAGAAGAGGAAGAGGGCAGAAAGAGGAAAAGAAAGGGAGAACGAGAGAACGCGAAACGAAGGAAAAAGAAAGAAGGAGGATGGGTGAAGCGGAGTAACACAGGGGAGGTGGAAGGCATGATGAGGCGAGGGGCGGAGGGTGTTGCGGATTTACAAAGAGAAGGAAGAGAGAGGAACGGTGGAGGATGGAAGCTGGCGGCGGCAACGGCGGCGGCTCGATTGATTGCGCTGCAAGAAGCTGGGCCCTGCCTTGCCTTCCCACCGACGGTACGGATGGACAGATGGACGCACGGTTATGCCGCTACAGGTGCTGCCCAGGGGCCCTTCCCTGATCCCGCAGGAACGCAAGTTCCGCGGTGCTCTGCCCCCGTTGCGTTAGGACGGCCGAGGGACGAGGGGCGGGTGCGAGCGAGGGAGGAAGGGGTGGAAGAGAGAAGAGAGGGTGGGCGCAGGGACGCCGACGCTTTTTCTGAGTCCCACATTCCGGCCACGTCGGGCATCGCCGAGGACTTTGCCTTCCGTCACTCCTCCGTGCCCCTTTGATCGACGTGTCGATATACCTACTGCAGGTGACTTTTGAGGATTTCCCTCAGGGTGCTTCGGTCCTTCGCCATCCAACGTCCTTTTGCCTTTCCTCCTTCTTACTCCCCGTCGCTACGAAGACCTCGTTGATAAAGCCGAAAATCCTGCAGACGCCACGTGAACGCGGCGTTTTCCTTTGCCCATTCGCATTTTCCGATTAACACCTGGTAAATGTATCGCGCCTGAAGCTGTCCTCTTCCTTTGCCGTTTGTTTTTTTCAATATTTTCCCGGTGGAATGCGAGGACTTTCGCGCGTTACTTTCCACCAGCAGCGCCATCGCGGATGTATTATTCGAGAATAGGAAAACAATTCAGCACCCCACGAAGACGGTGGAAGAGCGAGGATATATGGAGGAATGACGTTGCGTGCGTTTGCGCGTACGGAGAAGGTCGATGGGAGGTAAGGAACGAGAGAACGATGGAAAAAGAGAGATAGGGAGTGGGAAGCAAGGGTGGAGGTGGGAGCGGAAGAGAAACGCGGGAGATAGAGAATGAGAAAGAGCAAGGTATAAAGGTATTCAGGGTGGCGAAGGTAGCGGCGGCGGCCACATCAAAGCGTCCACCGACTGCTGGGCTTTGGCTTCGACTTTCCGCGCGCGCGTGCGAGCGTGTGTGCGCGCGCCCGTGTACATGCGTCGTCCCCTCACGCGCTCGCTCGCTCGTGAGAGTCCACCCGGGTCGGAGCACTCGCGTAGTTCCTTCTCTCAACATCGTGGAGTTTCGATTTCGGACGACACGGAGCGTCGTAAGATCGTGCGTATGCGTGCGCGCATTCTTGCGCACGCTTGGTGCACGCTAGGGATGTCACAGCATCCTTCCGAACGCCGTGGAACGATCGTGTCGTCGCGTCTACGCGGCACCGAGCGCGCGCCTTCTTCCTTTTGCTCGGTGCCACGGGGAAATGCTCCACGCGCCTCTGCGCGAGCGTACCTCCCGGAGAAAACGCACGAGCGAAGCGTGGTTCGATCGATCGCTGTAACGATCCGATTCAACTTTCGCGAAATATTCAGGAAATTTATGCGGCATGCCGGCGAACGTGGTGTTTCTTTTGCCGTGATCGTCCTTTACGTCGTTCTACGGGAACAGAAATTTCACCGTTTGTCGAGCAGCGCGACGAAGGGGGGACGTTGAAGATTTTTACGCCTTTCGTCGAGCGAAACGTTCGCGTTTAAGCCGGGCGTCAGAACTACGTCCGTACATTGTGCACACGCGGGACACGGGAGTCAGCCGCCTACGAACTGCATTAAAGCGTTAATTGTGAAGACCTCACGGGGCAGGATACGTATCGTTATGTTGATATTTTGACACGTGAATTCCTCGGCTGTCGGCGCTCGTCACAGCGGTAGGCAGGTCGCGGTACACTTTAGAACTGGGCCTAATTTGAATTTCACCTGAATTGAAGCCTACCGCGCCTCGCTACGCGTCAAAAAGATTACGGTAACGCATAGTGGGAAGTCGTAACAATAGTAATTTACCGTAATAACTCATCCGCGTATAGAAACACTTCGTATAATAGCGGAGTGCGCGGGCGCGCTCGCTCACTCGCTCACCGGGTGGATGGGGACGAGTGAATTTCTGTGGCACTCCGAATCCACATCTCCGCATTTCCACTGCGATAACGGCCGCTGAATGACGCGAGGGAGCTTCACGGAATTTTCGTTATTTTGTCTCCCCCTCTCTCTTTCTCTCCCTAAACCTCTCTCACTCTCTCTTAAAATTTATATCTATCTATCTATCTATCTATCTATCTATCTATCTATCTCTCTGTCTCTTTCGCTTAGCGGTGCCACCCACTCGGAGAAAAATTATTTCCTTCGTGTCGAATGAAATTTTCCGTCGATCGCGCGCACACGGGTGTTGATCGAGCGAGGCACGGAAGACGTCGTTAGAGATTTTTAAATACCAGATACTCCCGCGTGCTTTTAATCGCGGTGTAGGATGGCGCGGAGGAAAAAGTCTAATAAATATTCGTAGGCCGCCCCTCATTACACGCACCCCAATATTACGCGTAACGCTTCCGCTAGATCGATCGGATATACGTGACGGGCCAGAATTCCGATATCAGTGCGTGTCGCGTCGCATACAATGACCCACGTAATCGGCTAGCCTCGCTTATGTTACGTGACGCCCGCGTCTGCCTATTTGTCACCGGCCAAATTGTTGCCGCAGCGATATTAAAACCGAGACACGAGGCCCCGCGTAACGTACGTTCCACCCTTAGGTAATTCGCAATACACTTTGAGAATATTATCATTGATTTCCGAAAGTGAGCTCGAGCCAATTGGCGGAGGAACGCGAGGAATCGAAAGGAATACGGTGATAAGGGACGAAGAAAAGTAGGTAGGTAGATAAGGGGAAAGTAAGAACGAGATTGGTGAACGATGCGAGAAGGGTGGGGAAGAGGAGAGGAGAAGGACGCTGATCCTGACCACCGACGGTGGGTTACTCTCGATCGTAAAGTAACCGAGGCGCAGAAACCCGACGAAACGTGCAATTGAAGCGTCGAGCGAGCGTGATTACCGTCATCAGCGAAGTTCAAATACCGGTGTAAACGCTTCGCACTTTCGACTCGCTTGGATATGCGATTGTGCGAGATCGTGAGCGGCTTTACACTTTGATCGGGAGACCCGTATTACGGGGAATCGTACGGTCTTCGTGGCATGCTCGGTCGTGCTGCGGGGGAGGAAGAGAGAAAGAGGCAGAGGAGAGAAGGGACAGGGTGGTCCGGAGTGGTCGAGAAAACGAGGAGAGAAATTGAAATCGTTTCGAGCTCGAAATCGACTCCTCCGCCACGTGAGGAAAAATCGAAGCGGCCAAGCGGCCCCGGTGTATGAAATGAACGTAGGCGTGGCGAATATACTCGTGGCCGCCGGTAATTTATTTCCCTCGCGCGTTGCGTACGAGATTCCTGCGATCGCGCGATTCTCGCAGGAGAAAGGCGTAAATTTTTATAATAGTAGATAATTCGGCGTTGAGTGAAAATTAAAAGCTGAATTCCCCACTTGGCGATCTCTCGAGTGGGATTCCAGTAGAGGGCACGTCGTGAGACGCTTCGCCTTCTAGGGTATACCTATCTTATTGGCGAGCCTCCAATAATAGACTCGTTAAGTGTTCACGTACCGTCACCGAACGGTGGTTTAAGTCATTCGACTTAATTTTCCTCCATTTAGCGCGATATGTAAAGAGAGGGCGAGTGTGTGCCGATATCGATATCGCACCCTATTAAGTAACGCGAAGAAACCGCGCGACAAGGCATTTAATACACCGATCCTATGATTTAGTACCATGCGTTCGTTGCTCTCTTACTCTTTACAATTTATTCTCTTGTGTTTGTTTAGCGCTTAACTCAGCCTTTGTCGCCTCCAATGCACCCCCGTCAGTCGTCGCATTCAAATATTTGAATTCCTCATATTCAGCTGCTTGCGATTAATCGAATCTCGGGTCATACCTCGCGAGACAAATCGCGCCATCTAAGGTTGTGACGTAGAAGTACAGGCGCACCTTCGGACGCGTAGGATGGTGCCCTCTGTCCGCACCTCTTCGAAGTTCTAACAGACGGCGTAGCTGCGTCGGGCGAATTTGAAGTTTTCACAGCTCTTTTCGTGTATCAATTAACGGTTAATTCTTTGCGTGCGAAAAAGTCCTTGCCTGCAAAACTTGTTTCTAATTGATTGGAAAACGTCCGATATAACTCCAATACGCGTTGGATAGATTCTACCCTGCAAAGCGAGAAAGCATGCGAAGAAATCTGCAAAAATATTGATTCGACGCGATGCCGATGGTATATGCGACCTAGGCGACTAAATATTTATGAAAAATATTATCAGTTGCGCGACGTTTAATTACGAATACAGATTTATCAGCACGTGGAGACTTGTTTTACCGGCAATTATTCATGGGATTCGGTCGTCGTAAACTATTATGTTTTACCTCTTTCTCCTGCGTATCCCAGTTTATTCCAACCCCTTGGCACTCACCTCAACAGCTTTTCTTTCTTCTCCCTCTCTCTCCCTCTCCCACTTACTCTCGCAAATTGCTTCGTCTCTCTCGATCCCTCGGTTGCTCTCTTTAAGACGATTCACACGAACCGCGCAATTAATGTCCGCAAGCTGCTTAATAATATAACGGTCAATTTGCCACGATTAGTCGGTGTAATGATAGCTTCGCACGATAATTTATTGTTAATTATTCCTCGCATATACACTGGCTCACGCGTGCGTGTGTTCGCGCACGTCCATCAGGCGCCGACAACTAAATTGACAACTAATTGAAATATTGTTCGCGCCCATAATCAGAGGAAAAATTATCTTACCGCGATAATACTAGAGCCTGCCAGTACTTAAATTCCACCTCACAGTCCTCCTTCCTCCCTCCTATACTCTCTTTCTCTCGACTCCTATCCTATATCCTCTTAGAACGAACGTAGCGACGCGAAACCACGCGAGTGGCTGATATTACGCAATAATTGGATTATCATCTCGATCGTCGTGAGTGATTTTTCTACGAGGGCCTGCGTTCGCGCGCGCGTGCGCGAAGTAATATTTAACACCTTGTTAACAAATTGGCCCATTGAGATTGAGATAAATTCATGGCGCTACCGGTGCGTCGCACGTCGGCGAGAAAAGTGCAATTGAGACATTACTCCGACAATTTCTGCACGGTTGAAAGTTGAGTCTACCAATAGAAATTACGCTGCGGAAATTATAGAGCGAGATCGAGAGATTTCGCATTTGCAAAATTCAATTAACGAGAAGGGGTGTACATTCGTGGCGAATTTACCCGCACCACCTATCGATTGCGAATCGCGAGGCAACAATTGGATCACTCTTTCGTCCGTACTTTCGAGGCATTTTCAACGGCGGTGGTTCACCTTGAGGAACTCGTAGAACAGTTCTTGCCGCTCTTACAACTCGCGCGCGATGCTTACTTCGCAGCATCGTGGCGGCCGAGACTGAAGAAAAAAGGCGAGCGCGAGGAAGGGAGAACAGAGGATAGAAGGAGAAAGAGAGAGAGAGAGAGAAAAAAAGGAGCCGGAGGTACAGGGTGAGAGAAGCTGGCATTACACGAGGTGCGCATAAAGTTCCATGAATTATCGCAACGCTCTCGGTGCGCTAGGAGTACACGCCGGTCTTACGTGTTCAAGGAAGAAATGCTCCTGGTATGGCCCCAAGATGCTTGGTGCTGCCGATATAACCTGTACTTACCGTCACTGAGATAATCTGGCCCTTGCCTAGACCAGCTTAGCTTGAACTAATCTGCCCCACCGTAATGCAGGCACCGTCGATAGCCGGACTTCGTCGCGTGTTTGGAATCTGTTTCTTTGCAGTCCCCTCTTATAAAAAATAACATTAATAATATTCACTCATCGATTAAATTATAATCGTCAGCGCGTATCGACGATATTCGTGGCGATAGATGAATCAGGGTGTGCAGATTATTTAGGAACGTCGTGCTTCCTAGAACCGAATCTCTGTAGCGATCTCTCGAATATGCCTTTATCGGTGCCGAGGCAAACGTGTTTTCTTCCGCAATTCACGAACACCCCGTAGAGATCCGAGAATGACCTGCACAGGGGGCCTTGGGCCGTGGGTGGTATGCTATCTCGTGGGTGAGGACGGCTCGGCCAATGGGATTCGAACGTGGGTGGTTGTTGAGGCCTCGGTTTTCTCCGACGGCTCTACCTTTTACGTGGGTGTAGGCTGCACGACCTGCAGGATGCACCATCTTTCAAAATGGAGGCCGTCGAAGAACCGGCGAATGAGTCGTACCGCGAATCCTCGCGGACTTGACCATAGCGAGTATGAATAAGGCCAGATGAATGGATAATAAATATTTTAGGAAAGTTAACTATTCGTCACGGACCACATATTTGCTTTAACACTTATATCGAGAAATACGTGTGTGAAACTTACCTCTCTGCTCCGATCTGATAGGCGTACGAACCATGTTTAAAATTATAGAGCCGCCTAAACGATTTCATGGATCAATATTATTTCAAACATTAAGTGACCAATCGGTTGGAGCTAATTGTAAGTCTGGTAGATATGGTAATAATCTATGGTAATAGCTCATTCGCCCGGGGCAAATTGAAAATGAAAACCTACGATTTGCACGAATCACTGAACAGAAGTGCTATTGTTTCTCTCGATCGCGTGGCTCTGAAGATCCGTGAAAAAGAGAAGTATGTGGAAGCTACGCGACGAGGGGGTAATTAAATGAGATCGTCCATGACTGGCATCGGTGCGTGACCACCCCGTAGTGAAATATTTCGCTCGGCACGGCTAAAACGGGTTTCCAAGAATTTTTCTTGAATTTTAATTGCACCCTATACGTATCCCAGGTAGGCACTGAATTGGTTTTATATAGAACACGATGGAGTGCGATCTATTACATGATGTAATACATACGTGGTGCAGTGCGCATGGGCGTGTCGGGAATAAACCGGATCGACGCCATTCCGGGTTCGCGGCCTAAAGGTTTTCCCTATTCCCTGTTTTTAAAGCATTTTCCATTCTCGCGTGTAACTTTCTGTCTTCGGCATAAACCCGCGGATTTTTCAAATCGTTTAAAGATATGAAAAGGTACATTTTATTCGGAAGTTTTTCATTACGAGACCATTTTGTAAATCATCTTTATTGAATCATATCATATAACAAATTACATTATCTTGTCCATATATTACGGTAAGAATATTTGAATCAGCACTCAAACAATTGTAAAAAGTTTTTAAACGTTTTTAAACATTCTATGTTCTGAGAAGTCCTCCACGTAGTTTAATATTTTTCTTTGTATCCAAAATCCCCAAGAGATCTGAAAACAAATAATCATTACGTTACTCACTCGAAAGTCTACGCGAACACAATGAATCTTACAAATATTCACAGATATTTCTCTAGAGGATAGAACAATGAGAAACAATTCGATGAGTTTCCTATCGTCTCAGAGATCGGAATCGGTCAAGGCAAACTCCCGACCATCGGTATGCTCTCGCAATCCGACATGATCCACGTCGACGTTTTCGACGATCGGCCGAAACAATATCCTTGATCCTATCTCTCCGTTCGCTTTCCGTCCTTCGCGATTCGAAAAAATTAAAAAAAAAGGAAAAAGAATAGGAGAAAGCAGAAGCGCTCACTCGACAAAAGGCATGGAACTGCTGAACTGAAAATTGTGGTAGCCGTGGGAGATTAGAATCGGCGGAGCTAGTCCGTGACTGGTGGCACTATCGCTGTAGCGTCCTGTAGCGAGGAGAGTGCGAGTAACACCTCGACGTTCCCAGGCAAGGTCTTCGCTACATCGGTTCCTTGGAAACAATTATGCCCCCCTGGGTTATAATAACGAAACGTTCCTTCTAGAATCGTTCATACACGTGCCCGTACCTGCGCGCGCGGCACCAACACCACGTGCTCGATTTTTATCACGGGACACGAGGAGTTCGAACCCGCGAAGCTATGGGAAGACAGATAGCCTCGTAAATTTACTCTCTACTCTCTTGCCAGAGCGCATTCTCTCATTTTCTGTTCCAATTTTTTTTTCCACCTTCTTCTTTTTCGGAATTCTTGACTTACGGCGGGCCCAGTTCTCTACTGTGATTTATTGCCTAACGGCGGGATGCCGAAGGCACCTATTGATCCGCAACTTTTGAAGCTGGTAGCTATCAGATTTTGGATAGGAAATACTTGTCCGATGACGAATATATTGCGTTCGAGCCAGGAATTTGTTTATTGACTAGCGCCGATGGCACCCGGAGACCGAGACTGAAGAAGAATCGTGGAAAGAGCGTGAGAGAAATACAATTTTTTAAGCACATTTGAAGATGTCCTCGCGTCGCGAGAACAATGCGCAATTGTCCTTCGAGACTGCCCGATACGGTGGCGTCACTTTCGTTACACGAACAATCACGAAGCGCACGGAGATTGTTGCGCGCGCGTTTCGGCTTGTGCAATCCGGTATCGATGCTGGAGTGATATTGCGAGAGTCTTAGGAAACTAGCGTACACGAGTGAAGTATTAATCTTCGCCATAAGCTCGGTCCACCATTACCTTTCGAACGAATATGTCCGAGCAAACAGAAGCGACGCCAAAATTACAAACTTCGCCGACCAGTACACTGTCATTTATTTCTTTTTCCAGCTGTATGTCGCGCACAGCGTTACTCAATGCATCGGAGCAAGACGGGTTTAATGCTACGCGTGCGCGCCGCGACATTTTCTCCGACAATTTTTTGGTAAATTGCACGAGCTCCCGGTTTACGTACCATTTCGGCGGCATTCAGCAAAGTACGCTCCCGTAATGTGCCCTGCACTTTTCTCCTTCTTTCTTTATTCTCGGGGCCATCGTGACCCATCATTCCCGGTAACTGGCGCTTTGGCAAATGTACTTATTGCGCAAAAACGTGTTATTGCAGCAACAGCAGCCAATGACTGTCAAGGAAAGCGATTCCACCCCATTCTACTATCGTGAGAGCCAGTTAACCGTCCTGTTCTTTTTGCAAATGATAAAAGTGATAGAATTTCGGGCAATGCTATACCTGTCGTACGCCGCAAGTTGTCTCTTACATCCTTGACATAGTAGGTGGAAAAAAGTGTCCTGAAAATGGTAGGTCCCGTGTACTATTCTAAGATCGCCCTTAATGACTAACATTAAACCGCGTACACGAACCTGTACGGACTTTGTCGTGCGTATTTGTAAAAAATATGCGAAGCTACGAAAAATGATTCAAGTCGTTTACGCAATGGGAACAAGAGATTATTTTCGCAGTGAGAGCGGCATTCTTAATATCGTATTTTGGTCCTCGAACCTTCCGCTCGCCATTTTGCGAGACCGGCGATATATCCACGGGGCAGGGGGAGAACCCATACACCACGCGCTCCAACTCTTCTTGCACGGGATCGGTAATAACCCAATAAATCAGGGTACCCTGCCAGCGCAATTACGTCCTGTGGCTGAAACTCGCAGAACCCAACCCTTCTCGTAAATATTGCCCTCTGCAACATCGCAGCATCCCCTGCCTGCCGCCTGCTCTTCCTCTTTCGTTCGACCCTATCCTCCTTTCCTTTCCCTTCGCCACACATTTACACGCATAACATTTCTCCTTGACCACCACCCTTCCCTTCTCGCCACAGATACACAGACACATTGCTCACTCCCACTCCCTCACCCTCTCCTTTTATCTTCTCCTTCGCCCTTCGTTCCTTTTCAATTTTTTTTCTGGGCTCTCACGACCCCGTGGAACACAGGAGAGGACCATCCAACCGTACCCCACGCTTCAGGGTTGTTGATGGTGTCTGTTGTCCTCCTCCTCTTCGTCTTCTTCGTTCGCAAGCGGGGCATCTAACGCGGCGCGTGGATCATGGGAACTCGAGTCGAGTTCCTTGGTCTTTGGGGGGTTTAATTGCCACGCGGCGACCTGTTAATTCGTGAGTGTCAGCCTGAGAAAGTTAAGGCGAGAGAAAAAGACGAGGCACACAGGGGTGAAGCATGGCGGCCGTTCTTGAAGTCCACCCCGATGCTTCGGACGAAGCGAAACATAGTTCTTCGTGGGCAGGAGAGGCGCGGTAGACAGCAGCACGTAAGGGCTTTTTCGATAAAATAGTGCGGGAGATAAATCGTGATATTGCAGTATCGAATGCATCTGAAACGAGTACTCCGCGAGAAAGAGGACGTAGTGGTGGAGGTAGAGGACGATGGCGCCGATAGTGTGCATCCTTTACGTCTCTGTTACTACGGCAGGTACGGCGTCGCTTAAATGGTCAAAATTACAGAGCCATTACGCTACATTGTGACATTTATTGCCTTCGGATAATACCGTGTCATTTAAGTGGCAGTAATACACTGCTTGTCTTCCTCGCGTGGGCAGTACGCGTGCGCTTTCTCTCTTAAATGGCCAGTTTCCACACCATGGCGTGTACCAAGGAATACACCAATTAATGCCTCATTTCAAACGGTTGCTCTAATCGACAACAATGCGGTCGTTAAAGTTGCACTTTTAATTGACGAGAAGAGGATGAAAGTCTCGTGCTCGATTTATAATGTTTGCTGTAGATCAAAGTTTTGTTCTTTACGTTCTCGTTGCACTATTTGAAGCCGCCCACGCTATTCTAGAAATGTAAGCGATAATATTTGGCCGTACGTGTAGGGGTGAATAACGAGGTACATGGCATGCAAGTCGGAGCGTCACGTTAATCTAGCCTCAAACGTCGGGACGGGGCTGCGTATGCCTTCCCTTCATATACGTTACAAATAAAACAAGACGGCAGTCGACATCGAAATTACATGTATAGACGGCATTGATATATGACCGTCCGGGTTTTCGATAGACCCTCCAAGCTGTCCAGTATAATCGTGCTGCATAGCCTCGTTCACCCATACCCAGGCCGAAGATCCACAGCCGCCATTTTGAGACTTCGACAGACTAACCGGGAGGCGCGTGATCCAATGCTTAGAAAATCTTTTATCTTCAAAGTTTAAATCGGCGGCCGATAAATCTATCTGAGCGGTATGCGATGAAATGTCAGCTAGTGAATTCTCGAGTCCTATGTTTGATGCTTGGAAACTAGTTATCGCATCGGTATCTCGCAAAACCCGATTGCTGGTTAATTCTCATCGCCAACATCGCGTATCCTAGCCTCCTTGCACCGTAAACGATGCGTCTCGAGCACGCTTCGTTTCGTAAGAGTTAAATCAAGCCTTCCAACTGAACGGGTCTTCGACCAGTCCCTGGTATAGATAGTGAAGAAAATGATAGATGCAGATTAAACCGACTATCGAATCGCGCGAGCAATACTGCATACGCAAGTAAACGTACACCTGAGCACTGGCACACGGACAATTATGATAAGCGAAATACAATCGTTCGTGTACTTAAAAGTACGGGGCCTTTGTTGTCTTACTATGTGAATGACCTTGAATGCAAAAAGTAATCTTGACGGATTCACTCGCGTAGGAGAGAAAAGGGAGAATATGGTTGAAGCTCGAAGTTAAAACCAGAAGTTTACCTTCTGGCATAGCGTGGTTCGTAAAAGTAACGCTGTAACGGGTAGGCCCCGTGGAAGGAACCTTTGCCTCGGAATATAAATCTTCGGCTGACAGATGCGCCGCCCTCGACGTTCACCATCGGCCAACCAACCGACCAGAATTTTCTAGGGTAACGCCCTGAAAAACCAGACTCGCCTTGAATGTCGGTTGCATTTGCATGTCATTTCGAAGACGATTACACCCACCCTCGTAGAGTTGTTGCAACGTATTCGATGAACTAGCAAGGTTTCATTGATCTTCTTGACGTTTCGGAACGAATATTTCCAAAACGCTTATTTTGCATGGACTCGAATAAGTCAATTTGATTTCTCACTGTGACCGTAAGAACTACGACTGGAAGCGACGTTTTTTTGAAGTAAGATGCAATATTACAAAACCAAAAACTAAAGTTTACATAGTAGAATTCATTGTTTCCTCGTGTGGATATATCGTGTGAAGTTATTCAAGAAGTGGGATACAAAACTTCCACGCTCTCAATTTCAACGATTTCTGCGACTTTGCGGTTTCGTACGACCCTGCAGGTCGTCGCGTTCGCCATCCTTGGAATCGCGTGCTGCATTCGCTTCTACCAACCAGCCCACGAGGGAGGGAAACTCGACGTGTGTATAATGATCTGCACGTACTAGTGCTCACAGGTACACACTATCGCGAAGCACGCATGGACATTACTCCAGCTGTACTTGCATACACGCGGCCGCCGGCAAAAGTCGTCACGTCCTGGTCGTCGTCGTGTGTTTGTCACGAAAGCAGAGGTTACATAGAGAACGGCCGCGGAGAATTTGAGAATCACGCGATTCGCTGGCCCGGCCCTTAGTAACTGTTGCACCCGCATTAATTTAATTAATAACAATTTATTCGTGAGAATGCAATTAATTAAGCTTGTTCGTATTCGTAAAGCTGTAGTTCGGGCAAATCCTGTGTTATATAATGCATAGGAGAGCAATTAAAAAGTCGCCAAAATTCCGCAAATACTGTCTTTCGTTAGTAACAGTAGATTATCCGTAGCTGTAGGACTTGCTATTCTGAGACGAGGCTGAAATCGATGAATATTCAAAAGACGACCCAGCAAACTCGATCACTCTTCCTCGAGTCGGCACTGACTTATATCCATTGTCGAATTTTTCATTATACCGTCGTAACCCACTTGATATAATGCAAACGTCAGGTTACCCCTTACTCGATCGCCATCGTAATTCTCCTGTCACGTGCCAGGGAGGGACCAGGAGTATACTCTTTCTACGATGGATTGGGCGATGCCATGTATAATTAGATTTTTCTATATTTCATCCACGCGAGGTTCTTGATCAAGAGCATCGGTTGCCCAAAATTGGAACTGTAGAGTTCTAAACATTCATCGCGAGCACAGGCGTCCGTTCTTGTATTCGTTCATATTAGTCAAAGATATTCCAAAGAAATAAAATATTTACTATACTCTCCGTGAACTATCTCCTGACGTTTCCCCAAAACCGAGCCAACATTCCACTCGTGTCGGTTCGCAACCCGTTGCGGAATTTTCGTGTGAGCGACGATCGTTCGGTAAGGGCTTAAGGTCCAGCGTCGGGCCTGGAGGTCGTGCATCACAAGAGTCTGGCAGGATAATAGCCCCCTCCTTCGAGGAGTCTTATTGCCGGACCATGCGCCAAGTGATTGATAGGCACCGAACCATAGTGCGGGGCACCACGATATTTCGTAAGCTGCATGCGCGGTAGGAGAGCCCCAGTGCGGGTAGGTAACGGCGGCGGTGACTATGTCGGCATCGTCGAATCGCATCGGCTCCCGCACGCGGAAATTCGCGTGAGAAACCCGCTTCGTTGCGGTTGGCTCGTTTCGCGCACCTAATCTTCCCGAATCACGGTCATGGACTTCCACTTTGGCACGTGCTATCAAGGCCACTCGTGTGCGAGCATGCATCGGAAGATCGAAGGATACTTGGAAAGAATCCGTATAAGTTATCGCAGTACTGTTAGAAGTCAGGAAACACGGAGCTGCCGGAAAGTAACGACGCATCGCGCTTAAACGCGTGTGACAATTTACGATCGTCAGCCAGATCCCGTGCATCTTACCTTGGTTAATAATCGAGATGGCATCATGTGTATGCAACGAGGGAAAGCTGTTGTAAAGGGATAACACGAACGACGTGGTAGTCAATGAGTCCCAAGGGAAACTCCTCGCTAAAAAAAAAGAGGAGACCAATCATAATTACATGCAACTTCGCACCTCATTAGGCCGCCAACTATTTCCTCGTTGCAGCAGGAACCCGACGCCATTAAGACGAGATCCGCTTCTACACATTGTCAGATATTACGGCCGCTCTCGAGCTTCCTACTTCTCGTACCCATGAAAGGAGGAAATCCCTTGGATGCGATTTTCCGCGGCATAAGGAGGGCACGGTAATAAGATGGGTGCGCGAGAGAAGGTAGCAATTTGACTACACGGAGAGGTTCGTTGCACCTTGCTGCATCGAACTGTGCGCTCGACTGTGTGGCGTGCTCCTGCCTTCCTCCCCCTTGCAGGTCGCCTTTATTTTTTCACCTTAACGAGGAACCTTTGGGTCTCCGGTGCGGAGAAACGCATGGTCGAGTAGCAGTGGGAAGGGAACATTGTCGGAGTGTCGTGAGCAGTTGACACGAGAAGAGGCTGCCAGGAGCAGCTGCCATTATCTCGGTAGTTGGGGATATAAGCTGCAAAAGGAATATAAATGCTCGAATGGTCGCCCAAACGATGGTGGTTTGGTCATCTGGTAGCGTGTTTCGTACTGTGCGCCAGGTGGAGCCACGCAACAGACCGTGGTAGCAGCACAGACGACTCCTCGCATATCATTATGAAAATTGTATTCGAAAGGTGTAACCCGCGAGCTCCGATCACTATGGAGGTACGTACAAGACCAAGGTACACACTAAATGCACAGTACTGGATGCTCGTGATTGAAAGGAAGGAGTACCTTGACTTCGGCGTTTCCATGACACATGGTTCACGCCCAAGCGGAAAACTTACAAAAGATGGAATCTGTTTTGTACTTTGTTCTGTATGCCCACGGTGTTACGAACAACGCAATCGCAGAAAGTATACGCGTATTTCATTGTCAACTGACGCGACGGTAAGCTTTCCATTCTACTGGCGCGAAGTGCGACAAGAGTAATTAAAGAAGGTAACGAATGCCTATTTGCCTATCGACTCTGCACCTCGTTCTGTGCAAAGAAGAAATGATTTTCCCATCTAATTCGCGATCCCCTTGTCCGTGAGCTTTCCTTAGAAGTGCGTATCGACCAGTCAAACGTGTCTCTAGGGCCACTAGCTACCATTGCCGGAAACCATTCTTTGCGAGCAGCCCTCTTGATACCCTTTCCGGTGTAGAGACGGTAAATCTCCACTGGCACGCCAACCCGCTCGAGGAGCACCGAAACAGCACTATTTCCATGGCTGACCCTCTTAGGCGGTCGCATAGATCGTAACCGCGATCGAAGCTAAGGTTAGCTGATATGGCCCAAGAAATATATCCTTGGAATAAGCGAGAGGAAGTTTCTGTTGGGATAGGGTAAGCTATACCGTGGTTAGTGGTCTACCTCGCTGCTGTAATTACAGCTACCAGTTTGAATTGACTTTTGAACCAGTACGGAGTAGTAAGTACGATATCGAATGCAACGAGGAATGTTTCGATCTTTTCTACTTAAATAGTTCAATCGGGATGTGGAAGGAAACATTAAAAAACTAATGGAATACAAGGACGCAGCGCCACTCGATCGTTCCACTGTGTTGCTTCAAAATTTAAAGAATTAAAGAGCATCGAATCATCCCACCTCATTCCAAACAATATTCAAGCAAATACGGTTCAACGGTTCAGTCCCGAAATTGTTCAAATCAAGCGCTGCGGTCGAAATAACAATCATGGGTCTCGGTACATTGTGCCGCGGTTATTGCGCGCTCGGAAAAAAACAGGTTTCGGAGCGCAGCCACATCCTCGACGGGCGGCCAAACTTACGTAGCGCTTCTTCGTGATCTTGCCCGTGTGCAAAAAGAGCCAAGTGTTATGAAACTTTGTTCCGAGCCGTAAAAAGAAAAAACTCAGAACCCCGAGAGAAAATGTACACCTATCTCCTTGCGACACTTCGTATTTGGTCAGTGGCGAATAAGTTGTAACGTTCCTCGGGGATCCATTAATTTCGATCTCTTGACTCTATCGGCCTTTCCTCTACGTGAAAAAATGTCTGCGATCCGAGGCGTTGGCGATCGCGGGAACGTCCTCGCAACTGCCCTTCGGTTAGGGCCGATTGGTCGCATGCCTTGCGGTCACGCGGACGGCGAGAAAGGGCGCGCAGCCCCCAAGGTGAACCGAAACGATGGGGACCGATTTGTGCGGCCAATACCAGACGCCACATAATGGATCGGTCTTACACGCCAACTCTTTCTTATCCCGCGATGCGCCCGTAGTATTGCCTTCCCCGCTCGTGTTTCTATCTCTTCGTACCTTCGAGCTCCATATGGATGGGTTTGGGTCGCGATGCCTCGCGGTGCCTCTCGCGCGTCGCCGCTGGCCCCGAAGGGCGCCCGAAAACCTAACCTCAAAACGCACGCGGATAATTGGGGATAATGTCGGGGTTGCCGGGACCCCGTAATTGCACGAGGCTGGGCCCTTTCGAGGTTCTCCCTCCCCTCCTCTCGAACCTCCCTCTTCCTCTCTTCCGCTCTCTGTTTCGCTCCCTCATCCTCCTTCACCCCGCTCGACTTCTCATCCTCGGGTCGATGGGCTCTCGCGCTAGCTGTCCGTCCGTCCGTCCGTCCGTTCGCCGTCCGTCCGTCCGTCCGTCCGTTCTGATACGTCCGTCTGTCGACCGCTTTCGCAGAACCCGATAGTACCTAATTCGTCGGTTTGTTTCGTGCACTGCTGTGTTATTACGCGGCCTCTCCGGGTCCGCGTGGAGAAGGCCTATGCCGCGGCGGCGGCCCTCCACGATCCGCCACGAAACACGGTCAGCTCCAAGAGCCGCCGCCGGTCCTCGCAGGATCGCGCCCTCGGGACATCCACAACTTCTCGTCCTCGTCGCTTCGTTGCCAACCCGTCTTCCTCGGAAATATTTCGGCGAGCGGATGAAGCTTTCCAGATCGAGCGAGCGCCAAAAAATTCACTACCGATTCTTCGATGGACATGTCTATTTTAGATCGACTAGTGGGCACATTTCGTTTCAACATTTCGGAGCAGAGAACCACGCTGGTTCGTTGAGTCCGATCGATAAGGGCTGTACGTTGATGATGCCGCCGAAGGCAAATCCAGGGAGTACAAGACCATAGGAAATCAAGTACCGGAGCTATTTCTACCCGTCGAAAAGTACCCTTAGCAGAAGTAATTGATAGTTCCATGCTCGGTCGATTTCAACGCAGTGCAGCAATGCGATATGGTTGCTACGCCGATGGGTTCGAATTTACTTCGCGGCGAAGCTCGAAGAATTGATTTTTCCGCGGGGTAGCGCCAGTCGCGAAGTACCCGTTGAGAATAAAATAGGCGAAACCGGAAAGGAACGTGTGCTGCAAAACGTGGACTAAGAAAATTCAGCAGCCAAGATTATCGCGAGGCCCACCGTGATCGTAATCAGCAACCTCGCCTGGCGTCGTCCCCGGTAGATCGGGTTTGGTACAATTATCCAATCAGCCAACATGGGCTAGGGTAAACATTAGCCTCTTTTGCTCGTATGCGAAACTAGCCGTCGGTGCACTTCGCGATCTGTCCTATTAGCGGGAAGAAGAAAAACCATTTAATACCGGTAGTAAGATCTTTGCGTTCACCCTCGTAAAAAGATTACTTCGTAGATTTCCTCCGTTTCCAACCCTATCGAGTGTAAATATCGAGTATGAATGAAGCGTAACGTGAGGATTGACAACGTGGATAGGAATCGCGGTACACCGATCACGAGCATAATCGATACTTGAAGAGGGCCCCTGGCAAAGTACAGGAAGGGAGTCTACTTACGTAAAGGTGTACTCCCAGTCATTTGTTATTCATGGCCTCCGTACGATTTTTTCAAATGTTACAAATTTATGAGTGAGAACAGCTGCCCATTCACCTGGTTCTCACTGATCTACGTCCATCGATCGCCGATGAGGGGTATGTGGGACGGCGTGGCTCTAACCGATGTTCTTAATTAATTAGTGAAAATATCTCTCCTCCCTCGACAAATGAGGAAAAATATCGTACGTGCGAAGAGAACTTGTGTCGCCGGCTATGAACATTTTCTACCAGTACGAGGAAGAAATAGGAAAACAAAAGGAATTCAGAAGCCGTCGGTCGAATCGAAAGGAACGGCATCTTCTAAGCAGGGGACGTTACAAGTTAGCAGATAATCAATTAGCTCCGACTTCCGGCCTGCTTGAGCAAACAAATGACAGAACCCGACGCGGCTCGTAAAATTTTCGGTAATTAGAGGCCGCCGAAGGCGCGGGGGCGGGGTTAGAAGCGGGTCTAGCTCTGGTCCTTCGCCCTCGCGGATACTCCGTCGGACGTAGGTGACGTGCGTAAAAAGATGGCCAAGCTTAATTTCACCGTGTGGCGACAAAAAAGCCTCCTGGAATCTACATATAGATAGGATTTTCCGTGTAATTGAGACGTAGGGCGGGTATTTCGTAGAATTCCAGATCCTTTTCTCAAGGAACATCTCACGCGGGCCAACGGGAATTTCTGGATTTGCGGCATCGCGTGAAGCATACCTGCACGAGCATCACGATCTCTGTGCGTCGTGAGAATGATAGGTTACAGGCATGAGAATCCGTCGGAGATTAGATATTTTACAGGAAGACAGTCACGAGAGTCGAGGCGAGAAAGAACTTTCATGGACGATCGATACGACGTTCCAACTACCAATTAAGTGCCAAGCACGTTATTAGGACACTGAGAATTGTCACTCTGTATTTTAAGTAAATTTCAATGTAAGAATTCCATGGCACTTGACATACCTGTAATATAGTTAGAGGCTGCACAGGAAATACAAGTTTTCTATAGTTGATACACGTGCTTTCTCTCCGTCCTAGAAATCTTACTCCCGTCGGTCGACTGTCGCCCTGCTCGTAGAGATTCACGTGATCGATATTGCCGAGAGAAGTAAGGTCCCGATCGATGACGACAAAATCTCGTGAAAGGTGGTGGCTCCTAGTAGTAGGACACATCGCCTCATTGGGACTATCATTATCCGCATCTGCTGCGGGTGCTCCTACCGGGGAGATAGAAGAGGAGACTCGGTAATTACGGGCTTAAACGGCGTATATTCCTTCGTTCTTACGTCTCGGTCTTTGTTTCCGTGGGCGCGGGTTCATCGTATCGTCGTTAGTGCCTCTCGTGTCCGGGCTTGATTCAAAGGTGCCCATTTAGACCCCCGAGACTCACGGTGCGTCGGCCGTGTGCTGCGAGTTCCTCCTCATTTTCGAGGAAACAGGACATCAGGGGTGTCGTTCTTCCTCTCTATGGCGCCAATTTCGGCCGAGAGAGAGAATCCCACCGGCACGTATAATCGTCTTTTCTTCTCCCCCGACGGTTTCGCCGAAAAATGGGATACGTTGGTTCTATGAAACGGGCAAAGTGTTCTAGGAGGGTCGTGGAAGTTGATTTTCTAAAGATGTTTCGTGTTAAACTCCTATGCCGGGTGGGACGCTAACCGCGAGCAGGACTCTGCCGTCGGAATGATAACGTTGCAGGAACATCGAGAGTACAGATGAACTTCGGTTTGACAGAAATTCGAAATTCTTGCGCGTCGTTGATCGACGAACGAGAAGTGGATCTACGATTTCTAAAACGGCGTCCTTGTGGTAGTCAAGGACGAGGTTGCCGAAACACGAGTGTATCGAAAGATCGAGTGGAACCGACCAACCGCCAGCCCGCGGGTGTATCGAACCCCATTCGACGGGTTTTGGTATATCGATCGAGAACCAGGAGTCCGTTCGATAACTAGGAGGATCTTATCTCGGGGGCTCCCAGTTTCGACGGTCCTCGTACCTCGAGCTCTTAAAAGGTGTACCCTCGAGGGACGATCGTGCTTTGAGGGCGCCGCATCCGCGCCAACCACGCCTCCTCCACCGTTATTTACCTCCGTCCTCTTCGCCCTTGCGGTTTTATTGCCCCTTTCTCCCCCTCCCCGTCCACTCACCCTTTTTCTCGACTTTGGTCCACTAAACCCGGGAGCGATAGATACCCTCGGCATCAATAACGACGAGCCCGATCCTGTCAGTCTTTACGCAGAATCCCGCAGAAGATTCGCGAAGATCCTTCGCTTTGTAGAACGCTAATTGTGAGGAGAAATTCTCCAATTCGCACAATTGTCCGTCTTTCCTGCGGAAGAGTAACGAAAATTTTCAAGCCGTGCCGACCGATGCGAAACTTTCAGCATGTTCGAGGTACCGCGTCATCATGTGGTTGTAACAAGGATGCACACGGATTGCTTCGTTCCTAATGATCATTATTAAACCCTAATGGGCTACAGTAGCACTTCGGAGTAGTTTAATGCGTGTACTTTCCCTCGTTATCGGATCCATGGGTCAAGTAATGTTCGTGCGTCTACGTGTTGCACATGAAATGCTGGAAGACAAAGCGTAGGTACAAACGTCGTACACGCATATTAGCTATGGTGAGCGCAGTAAACACAGGTACCGGATAAACAGTACCTATATACAGTAATGGCTTCTTCTACATTGTAACGTGAGCATCGTGGTAATAACAGTACCAGAAAAAATTACTTTAACGTCTGTGTAATCTTGGGATGTTCTGCAGTTTGGCGGCAGATTGCTATCCGTCGAGAACGCAGGTTGACGCCCAAACAGATATTCAAAACATGTTTGTTCATCTTAGCTGTCTTCGCGGAAATGAAGATTTTGACCTCGGATCGAGTAAGAGATACAGTTCAAACTCCAGGAGATTTTTCGAGGTATCCTAAGTTGCTTCGCACTGTGCGAAATCGATGGAAATAACGCGCAGAGTGGACTGAACAAAAGAGTAAGGAACAGAGACTGTACGGCAGGGTACACCCGCGCACGCACACTCGGGTTAGCACGAAACTTCAAAGGAGTATAAATCTTCTGGGACAGTGATGCCCATGCCCGCGGCATGCCGAGGCGGGAGCAACAGAATCCATCGGAGAAGGTGGTGGAGAATAAAGCCAGGGAGGCCGAAGAAGATCCTGTAGATACTTTTGGTACCGGCAGCCAGTAATTAAAACACAACTTTAGGACCGGGTAGTCCGTACTACAACACTTTCCGCGTAAGATATTCTAGAGATGAATCAGCCTCTTACATTCCTACCGAATTTAGCAAGATCCGTTGGAAGGAACGTTGATATGCATTTAATGAAAAAATAAATTCTTACACACCCCTTACCGGTAGAAACACGTAACCTTTGTCGACTATGTACTATTCACATCGTCACGTCACGCCTGCGAGAACACAAAATCTTTCTTACAAAACAGCTAACATCTTACGTAAATTCTGATTCACGTGTTTTCTTTCTTCCTTCTTCTTTGCGGCAGTAGCACATATCGTGTATAAAGAATAAAAGACTTCCCCTCGCCGTAGACGATTAATGTTCACCAAAATGGCGTCGATCGATTCGCGCGGCACGCAGTCGGCTGCGCAATCATCACGCACACACTCTCCGGTGTCATCATAGCTAGGATAATATCTTCACAATGGATTTGCTCATGCACGAACTTAAATCCGAACAAAGGATCGCGGTATTTCATGATTTATAGGAAAACTTGGAATATACGAATACTGACGCGCAATTTAATATACGAGCACACGCACTTTATTGTACTCCACAGTACGCGACATTGGGACGAAGGTTACCAAAATGGCGTCGGCCTAACGCGTCGCGACAAATCAAAGTGACACTTCATCGGCTGATTACGAGGAGCGCGTGAAACGTAGATCCGTCGAATCGGTAGGCCCGATCCGGAGCAGACGAGGCGGGCAGGTGTAACGCGCAGCGCCAGTAGACACCAACTGATCTCACATAACAACGGCCGATAAAATTGTTGCGTTTCCACCAAAAATTATCCTCTTTTTTCCCTCGCGGTATAAAAAGTACAAAATTGTGGTAATTTAGCCCCCACCAAGCGGCACCGGTGCGCCTCCGCCGGCCACCGACGGGGTGAGGAGAGGCTAGGGAGCCACGAGAAAAAGGGAGAGAGAAAGAGAGCAGACAGAGAGAGAGAGAGTGAGAAGGAAGAAAGAGAAGCAGGATGGAGAATCGACTGCATTGGAGAGGGGATCGGTGAAATGGGAAGGTCTTTTGCCATGAATACCCCGCATCAACAACATGGGGACAATTATGGTTCGATGCAGCTCATGTTAATAGACTCGAATCGACTTCACTGTATGCTCCGCGCATTAGGCCTTCGCTTTTATCACGCGACAGACGTGTCGCACGAAGTGTTTGTCAAGCACGGTGGATGTGCGACTGTGGTCACCTGACAACGCAATGTCTGGCCTGTACGCGAAACAAATGTACGAGAAAAACAATTAGAGGCAAATGTACATAAAAATAGTCGCCAAGTGAAAGCGATGGGTACGGAGTGTGTACACAGAGAAGAGCCACGAAGGAATACTTACCTCACGACGGATTCCAGGGCGCGCGAGTAGAGGCATGTTGCAGTGGTTATTCTTAAGCTGCGATCGGCCCAATAAATATACCCGATGATTGCTTAGGGCCTCAGACCTTCTTTTACCAATGCACACGCGTAAACTTTCGAAAAATCAGGAGAATCGTAGGACGACTGACGGAAATGTATCGGAACGGTTTTGAAACCGCGCGTAGAGATTTTGCGGGCAGAGTAACTCCTGCCTCGCGAGGCTGCTCGTGTGAACTCACCCGGTGCTTAAGCCACCGAGAAGGGGCATACTATGAAATTAGTATAATCACGATCAAAATTACTCGCGCCGGGCAACTCTGAACCACCAACCGCCGCTCAAATAGCCCGCCCGGCCGTCGCCAATCCGAGCACTCGGCCCGGCGGCCATCTTGCGCCGTACCGCATGCGCGTCGGCAGCTACGAATTACCGTAAAAGTGGATAATCTGTGCTCGCGGGGTGCGAGTACTATACCGTGGAGTAAGCTGTACCTGCTCCGTTTCTTTGCCAGGGGAATCAGAAGTCATAGACTAGCCTCGCAGGAGCTTTGATATTTTCCGTAGGTGAAAGGTGATCGGAGCTTGGCAGCAGGAATTTAAAAAGTTCGATAAGAAAGCTGGAAAGGCTACAAGAGGGCGGATTTATCAGTAATCGCATCTGCATATGATTTAACTTGACTCTTTTCCCCTCGGCCGCTAGCATCGCCCATTTTTCTGGTCGTTTTACAAAAATAACATTGCGGTACACGCAACCGTATGCACGGCTCACAAGGCATTATGATAATAAATTCTATCCACCTTTCTTGAGCAAAAAAAAAGAACCTACGCTGCACGCGTATCCGCGCGATCGTGTCACGCAGTTGGAAGGCGACGCCTCTTTTTCTTTCCATGTTCGCTCGTGCATCCGGCGAGAGAAAGGGAGACGCAAAAAGGGAGAATCGCACGCGAGCCCGAACCTCGAATTGTAGTCGCGACTCCTGAGATCTCTCACGCACGGATCTCGGCCGCAAGGTCGGCGGCTTCTGTTTGCTACACGGTCGTGCACCGTGCAATTACAAGAACAAAGTCTTTGCATTACTCTCACTCGTCGGGACGGAGACTATCTCGTGGTGCGACATACGTCGCCCATTACTCTCACCGTGACTCATCCGTACGAATCATCGACTTGCAGGTCCGAAAATTTCAATTTTTCAAATTTTCCATCTCGCATCACGCGTAATCTTCCATAGAAATATGCCAGACAAGGGGTCGAGTCATCGAACATTTTTTAATCGGACAGCTAATGGTGTAACGACTGCTGTAGGTTACATCATTGCCCTACCATTTTGTCAGGAGAACTCATCATAATCTAATTAGCGGTATCTGATAAGTCGAGGAGCTTTTGCGCCCTCGTCCTTACCCCTCGAATGTGCCCCGTGCGTTCGCAACGTTACCACGCAATAGCGTCGGTGTGTTATAATGCGTCGGCCCCACCCCCAAGGGACACGAGGGTTGGAGAAGAAAGGAGAATATATCCGGAGTACCGTGTTACGTTTCATTACGCTGCGTTACGCGAAGTCGATCCCGCTGATTATAGTTCGTTAATTATCGGTGGCCGCGGCTGGCCGAAATTAGAGGATTCAGTGGGTCGCTACTCTCGTTCTCGCGAATTAAGTACCAGTTAAAATAAAAGCAGAACGACGCGTCGGCGGTCCGCTTTGCTACGCGTACCAATAAGAAAATATCAATTCCGATGCCGAGCTCGTACGTGAATCGGGTCTCTCCACGGGGTGGCACCGTCCAGATGTACATTTGCGAACGATATATCCGGGCGCACAGCTGTGAAGGAGAAACAAGAAATCGGTCGTTACGTACGACCGTGTCTAAAAGGTGAACGTGATCTGCAGGAGAATCGATGATCGCAAAATGCGTTTGTACATACGTTCGAGGGCGCGGGCAAGACTACTTCACGAACGGTCTCTCTTCGAATCCAGTTCACATCCATTTGTCCGAAAGCAACGGCTTTCGATCACTCGAGAATACCAATCGCGCCGGAATGCGCGTGTAATGCGTTTTCGAAGAGGTCTCGCGCCTAGACCTCGCTTCCTTGATCCTGGTTAACCCTGGATCGGATTCCGGCACCCAATGCCATTAAGTTTTTCTGCATTGCCGTGGAGCGAAGCGACGACAAGAAGAAGAAGCGAAGGGGACGCGAGCGGAAGAACGAGGAGAAAGGGGGTTGTAGGAGATTCCTGCCAGTCCTTCCGCCGTTTTTCGAGGCGTATCCTATCTGCTACACCCCAGGCACGAATACGAATTAGGACCAAGTCGTAGCAGGATCAGGCCCCGCCGATTTCGAGTATGCTGGCGCCTTGGGCAACGGTAAGTTGCTGCAGTGGGTCTAGCCACTGCTCTGCCCTCTGTAATTATACCGCGTGCAACCCACCCCTCTCTGTCCTGGTGCCCCTGTCCCTCCCTTCCTCCCCTCGCATCTTCCACTCTCTTCCTTCGGTATCGTTTCTCTTACCCGACGATGCTTCTTCTTGCACGGCGAACGTTTCGCCTGCCGTGGTCCCGCCGGGGGCGAAGGTTGCGCACGAACAACCGTCTTCGAGGGGCGTCCTCCTTTCTCCCGCTCCCTTCCTTCTTGCTTTCTTTCCTCTCCTCCTCCACCCGCTGGCTTTACACTTTGTACCATCGAGGATACTCGCTTCGACGATCCGCCAACCTCGCGGATCCTTCGACCGACTCGCAAGTTGACCGTTTCGATGCCAAACACTTGGAGAAGCATCGGTGGACATTGAGATACGCGCGAGTCGAGGTGCTTCGACGAGCTCGGACAGGATCGTCCATTCTCGAGTCCACCCGGAATAACGTCTCCATATTTCTCGCATCCCCGAGAACGTCGGATGCTCGTTTCGCGCACGATACCACCGATGGCATGCCGTCCTCTTGGTATCCGAAGCTCATCGGTCCTTCGCCCAAAGGCGAGTCGAGCGCGCTGCTGCGTTGTGGGTATTCCAGAGAGGATAATTGGTTCGGGAGCGGTGTCCCGTTCGCGCGATCGTCCAGATATATATCTCGATACGCATCTCGGTGCGCGCGGAATGGCGACGACGATGCCATCGTAATTCCAGCGGGGCCGATTTAATATTCGTGAAAAACGCGCTCGCGAATCGTCCCCGACGGTGGAGCTCGCTCCGCTCCACGATTCCGCTCGTCCTCCCTCCTCTTCGTCTCGTCCTTCCGTCTTCGAGGACCGGCCCTCCCTCGTTCTTTCCCGTCCACCTCGCATCTCCCATCTACTTATTTATCTTTCGCGAGTTATCGTCCTGCCCATCTGCTCGCGCGGGCACGTCGTCGTCGTGAGCCTCCTCCTTCTCCTCCTTAACGTCGAGCGTTCAAACATACGACGACGCTGACGACCGCAACCGCCGACGGACGACCGACGTGACCAACGGAGGATCGACGGGATCACGTTCGACGACCGCAACGAGAGCATCGAAACGACCCCCTTGCTAGCTCGGGCGAATGAAACCGTATCGGGCGCGCCGTGCCGTCGTGACGCTTCGTAACTTCGGCGCGGTGGTTCTCCCGAGTCCACCGCGGTGGCTCGCGGTGGCTGCTCCGATGAATTGCCGTAATCTCGGTTAAAGCACCGTGACTCACATCATGGGACATCGCCTTGGCGAACGTGTAACGCCGCGACACGACTCTTTTCGAGCACGAATCGGAATTACGGCTACGGCGCGTCGCCTCAGCCGTTCGATGATCCTTCTCACGCGCGGCTAAGTAAGCAAATTTATGTCCTCGCGGGTGCGCGAGCGTGAGCGTGAGCGAGAGAGCGGGAGTGATGCCCGAGTAGTTACGTACGAGTTTCACGTGCCCGGGCATTTACACGCGCGCGTAGGCGCACCGGCCAATTGCTCGCTCGCTCGCCTCGCAACGCCTCGTTCTTTCTACGCACGCTCGCTGACTTCGAGATTTATTGTTTTACGTTACGTAAACGCAGATGAGAGCGTGCGTGTCGGCGTTTCGACGCGGTTTATAATATTTCGCAGACTAATGAAGGAACGTTGTCCGAACAAGCGGATGCCGGAGGACTCGCGCGTGTGCGCTGCTTTACGCCCTGTGAAATACTGCCCGCTGGCACGAAGCTTCACCGCGTATTAACGAATTAATCGCGCCGGGCGGAGCGGAGACGGATTTCGCGTGCGACGGCTGTCTCGTTTTCGCGGAGGTTTAAACATCGCCGTGCAGAATGCTCGCCGCTGATGATGAATTTCGACGCCCGTCGTACTCGCGCGAATCTCCAGATCTGGCCCGTGCGAATGAAAATTCGCCTATAAAACTGCTAAGCGTGCGTGAGTAGCGGAACGAGAGTTCGTATTACGAAGGATTTTACGAGGTGATGGAACTATCTGGGCATTTGATCTTCCACAAACATCCGTCGTACGTTTTCCTACGGGGCTGTTTGACGGCTCCGCGAACAATGCGCCGCGCCTTTGTTCTGCTGACGAGTCTGTTATGCACGACCCGTTTCTACTTTCTAATACGCAGCTTTCCCACCTTCCGTCCTACGAAAATTTTATTTGAAATTCGAGCAATGACGCTCGTGCTGGGAAATACTCTAATTTCTTGACAGAATGGATTTTATTCGCGCGTTCACTTATGACCGTTTAATCGTGACTGGTTACCACGAAAATGATTTCGATCGTCTAAAAGCAGTCGCGTGCACCTCGACGATCGAGCGAGAAGTGTTAAGACCGAGCGTGATAGGATTTCTTTACGGGTTACCGACGTCGGTGCCGTGGCGTCGCGACGCCGTATGGTCATGCGACATATTGGGCACTCTGCAGACGTACGTGTTGGTGTATCTTAAACTTTCTTCGACGTAAGATTGTCTCGAGGTGTAGGTCCGCCGCAGAAACTGCACGCTGTGTTTAGTTAAGATAGCGGGCAGGTGCTTCGGTTCGCGTGTCCACGTATCCTTGTATGTGCAAATGCGGTGCACGCGCATGCAATTGCATTTTTCTCCTCTTTTTTTCGCGTGAGGAATGGACAGTTTTCTGGACGACGTATAAAGCGTACAGTCTCCGGTTCACAGTGAAATATTCATGCCGTACCGTTACGATTGCGCGCGCGTGTAGTGTAATTAACGAAAGTAGATTCCTCCGTGTGCTTCGGGCGTACCTTACTTGAAAATTCGTCCTCGAAAATTTCCAGTTCCGACACGCTCGTCGAAAAGAATCGAGGGAAGCACGCGGCTTTGGTTGTAGGCAACCGTGGAAGTGACGGATGGCCGGGTAGGCAATAATACACTTTGTGCGTCACACCTCGCGAGCTAAGCTGGGCATTGATTTTGCATTAGTACCACGTGAATTCCATGCGTGTTTGTCTACCCCTCCTAATCGCTAAGGATGTGTGCGCGAACGCGCGGCGACAACGATGAATCAAGGCGTCGCGTGTCGCGTGTGTGTGAGTCCGCGTCGATGGGTTCCCTGGCCGACGCGTGTACGCTACTGCCATTGTGTTCGTGAAAAAGGGAGAAGAACACCTCGATGGTGGAAAGGGTGCAGCACGCGAAGTCGAGGGCGGCAGCGACCGCAATATTAGATTAATGGCGGATGTACTTCACTTTCGGGCCACCCGTAACTAACCTCCACCTCCTGCTGGAATTCGACGGAAATTAAACTTCCCGAGTGGCTCGTCGAGCCGGTTACAACTCGTCTGGTTGTAATTCGGATGCGCGCGTGCCTAGGCGCGGACCGAGCGACGAGGACGTAGTGGACAAAAGAGAGATTGAATTCGAGGGAAATTTCAAGTGGAATTTCGAGCGTACCGGACCCAACATCGTCGAAGGAAAGAGCGACGAAGTAGTCGAAAGAAATATCATGCGATGGAGTGAGTAGAGAAGAATTGTAGGGACGAAGGGCCCAGGATGTCTTTGCTTGAACAAGCGGCAGCACAGCGATGGCCTCCGGCTCTGAACGTGGTGGAGAAGCGAAATGGGAGATCCTGGGCTCCGATCGTGATAAGATGCAGCGGCGCTGTCGGTTGACAAAGGGTCGCAGGAACGCCCCTTCAGATCGGACGTGCAACCGCTTGCGGGGGCGTCCATATTAAAATCGTTTCCCTCCTCTCGCGTCCTCCTCCTCCTCTCTCCGTACGCCACTTGCACCCCGTAGCTACTTTTGTTTATTGCCGTCGAGCAGTCGCCATTTACCAGAAAACGGCAACGATGCCTTTCTCTCTATAGGTAGATCACCTTCGGCTTCGTTGCTTATCTCTTCTCTCACCACCTCGTCGACGTAAGACGAAAAAGTTCCTTCTTTCATGGGCCAACAATATTGAAATAGATGGCACACAGAATTACATCTAAGCTAAATTATATTGTATACCTTGTAGCTTACTTGGAAACAGAATTGTCGGATTCCTGAAAGTATCTTTATAAACGCGTACTTTGATTTTATCGTGGTGCGTAACATTTCTTGCAAATTTGTTTTGTAATTTGCCGATTAGAATCTAGATTTCTATTATGTCGAGTATGCCTGTTTAGAATCGAAAGCTGCAACCAGGTGATGGTGCCACCTATGAAATTTGTACCCAAACTTCTGGTCGCTACATTACCGAATGATAAGATCGGTGCACGACTTGCGACACATGTGCCCCCTAGCCCTGTGTCGTTGCTAAGGGAACTAGTACAATTTTCTCTTACAGTGTACGTCGCCTGGTTTATTGCGGTTTTTGAAAAAGTAGTGGCAACGCGATCGAATTAATTTGTAACATCTGTCAATTGACAACAAAAATGTTTCCGCATAGTACACAAATGAAGCATTGGCTATTCAGCGATGAGAATGAGTTAATGTTGCTGCGGGAAAAAACAAATATTGAGTTTATCGAAAAACACGGTGGCAACATGACTGTGAGTTGCATAAAACTGTTCCAAATAATAAACTTTGCACATTCCGTTAATGTATAACTTTAATTCAATGCAAATGAGGAATTTATATCGTTTGATTAATTGTATTTCCTGATACATGTGAAATTTAAGGTTAAGTTAGGTTAGCTGATTGAATTTATCAGTATAGAAACTGTTAACACAATTCTTGATGTAGCTAAATTTTAATTAAATATGTTAAAAGCAAGAGCAAAAGGAGGAACACTTTCTGTCCGTCACTGAAGAACGAACTATGCTTCGCGCTTTTGAACTACAATTGAGGGATTTCTGTCGTCGTTTCAATCCACCGATGCCAAGACCAACTATTGCGACTTCTTTGCATTATTTTAAAAGATTTTATTTGAAAAATAGTGTGATGGACTATCATCCGAAAGAAATTTTGGTTACATGCGTTTATTTAGCATGCAAAGTAATTATGACATATATATCTGTTCCAAGTTTAATATAACATGTTATTAACTCTGCTATTTCAAATGTTTATAACAGGTTGAAGAATTTAACGTCTCTATCTCGCAGTTTGTGGCAAACATTAAAGGTGATAGAGAAAAGGCATCTGATATTATTTTAAACAATGAGTTGCTTCTTATGCAGCAACTAAATTATAATTTAACAGTTCACAATCCATTTAGACCTGTGGAAGGATTAATGATCGATATTAAGGTAGATTACCGTTTCCCTCTCGGTGTACCGCTAAATTAAGCCATTCATAAACTTAAGATTTATGAAAAACTTTGTGAATATTTATGAATTTTAGACTCGTTATACGTCTTTGGAAAATCCTGACAGATTAAGAATACACATAGATGAATTTTTTGAAAGGGTATTTCTAACGGACAGTGTATTGCTTTATGCACCAAGCCAAATTGCTCTAGCTGCTACATTATATGCTGCCTCTAGAGCATCTGCAAATTTGGACAATTATGTTACAGACATTCTGTTCTCAAGGGAACATTTAGGTGGAATTATTGAAGCTGTACGAAGTACGTATCAAATTAGAAAATTGATCTTATAATTGTTTCGTGCTATCTTTAATTATGCCTTTTTATATACAACAGAAATAAGGTCAATGGCTAAATGCGTAGAGCCTCCTCCAAAAGAAATGATTAGAGCTTTAGAGAAAAAATTAGATAAGTGTAGAAACCAAGAAAACAATCCTGATAGTGAAATGTAAGTAAAATGTGACATAAGTGTGACGATTGTTTTAGAGCGAAAACGAAATTATTGTACGATTTGTCATCTCATAGATACAAGAAACGAATGCAGGAAATGTTAGATGAAGAAGACCTACAAGACAATGAAAAATATGCCAAAATTATTGAAGACCAAGATGCGCGTGATCAGAAAATTTTGGGAGTTAGCAAAGTTTTATCTCCATCGGCTGTATGACCTAAAACTCCCTTTTCTAAACAATCCATCATTGAGTATAAACGATGACAATCCTCAGACTCCAAAGTTTGCGAACGTTCCTTTATGAGATAATTTATTACAGTAGTATATCGGATAAAATGATACATGGATGGTATTATTCTATATTCCTATTCATTAATATGAAATTCTTATACAAATACATAGGATAATCGATATATTTCATTCAGGTATGAACAGTTTCTAATATATTTTTTTTTCTTTTTTTGTAAGAAGATATAAGTTTACTGCGTAAGAACATTGTTAACGTACTATAATGTACATTATTGATATATTACTATTTATTTTTGTACGTATACTGTGTATCCTTACTGTAAATGCAGATACATATCTGTTTGTACATTATATTCTAGTAGTCATTTATTTGGATACCTACGTCAGATAAGTTTATGCTCACAGGTGTAAAATACATACAGTTTTTAAAATCTAATAATCTTTAAATTAATTTAATACTTTTTTTTACATTCACGTGTGCCGGATTATATCACTTTTAAAAAAGTGGTACATTGAAATTCTATGGGTCGCGATGCCTAAAGTCTAATCTTTGGGTAAGGTGATGCGGAGGAAGGCTAGGAGGTATATTATGAAAAATCGATGTTTGCTGTCCAGCAGATAAATTGCTTGGTAATGGCTGAACAATGGGTAATGCAGGCGGCAATGTCATGGGTGTTATATGCTGCGGAAAAAGTGGTACTCCTGGTTGCGATTGTCCGGGATAATTGAAGAACCTTAAAAGTTATGTTCATGGAATATTAAGAAAACTAATCGGGATATATTTGCCACATACACCACGTCACAGATTTACTCAAATTACCATAATCGATCTCCAACAAAAATAGGTCGCGGGGTTGGAATTCCCAGACTCGAGTAATATTGTTGCGCCAGTAACTCGACATCATTCGTATATTTTCTTTTCCACTTGGTTCTTCTATTCTGAAACCAAATCTTAATCTGCAATAAGAAAAAACAAAAGCATAAGAAAGATTCGACGAGTGAGGATCAATATCTAGCAAACAATTTGAAAAAATTTGCCCCGGGTGAGGATCGAACTCACGACCTTAAGATTATGAGACTTACGCGCTGCCTACTGCGCTACCGAGGCGGTTGTAAGAATTACAAAGCTAGTCTGTGATGAGTTTGCAAGCTCGTCGAATAACACGATTAATTGGTAAACTTTCTATGTAATACAATCTGTGCGCGATCCATCCCTCTCAACGAGACTAACTTCTCGATCTCATCTTTTACAGAGTTGCAGTCGACTACTAGGTCATAACGCGATGGCATGGTGTTGGAGGAAGCAGGGGGAAAAAAAAAGTTCGGTTGAAGTCCCTGGGTTACATCTCTCGTGGAATGTAGGAGGGTGTGCTCTCGCATTTCGCACCCGAAACACTGGCCGGGTAATATATCCTAATTAAAAAATCGACGCCTCTCCGGTCCGTCGCCTCGGCGACGCGTGGAGCGTCCGTCGGGCCGGGACTCTCGCGCATCCATTGGAACGGTCTGAAAGAGCGGTACTGGACGGGTGGATGTATTTCTCGGGAGGCGACGAGGGCGAGGAGAGCAGAGGAGCGAGAATGGGGGCGGGGAGGATACCGGCGTAGAGACCGGCTCGTTAACTCCGAGAAATATTGTGACAGTTATGTCTCCGCACGACACGTCTCCTTCTCCCTGATCCGTCGTCTGATCGTGGCCCACCCCCACCTTCACCCCCATTCTCCCTTTGCTCGTGATCGCGAAGATAATTATCCGGCTCGTTCATGGCGGTCTCCAAGCGATATTTCGACCTCCACCGGTAATTATGGGGCAATGTATCCCAACGTCTCGGAACGTCGTCGGCCCTCCAACGTTAACTGCTCGGCATAATCCGCGCGATGGCAAATATTTCGGTGGGAGCTCGTAAATTAATTAGTTTAGGGCCCCGTATACCGTACACTGTGCTAAACAGGAAACTTATGTAACTGCGCGCGTGCGCGCACCGTTGCATCTTTAGCCGCGAGATATCGCGAGGAAAATATCTCACGATATTTATATGCAACCAGGCACGGAATAATAGTGCGCGATGCGCCGATGCGGGGAGCAGAGAGTAATAAGGCGAAGATGTTATTCGTCTCAGTATTCTCGCGTCTAGATATGCTCATTGGAGAGTAAGGGAGCTTGCAGCGTTCCTCGAAGATCCCATGATTATGGGAGATGGAAAAAAATGTGTGCGCCGAGGTTTCTTGTTCGTGATTCCACGAGGCGTAGAAGGGAGGGTAAGTGCTAATTGGTCCTAAAGGGCAATCGTCCCCTCGTGGCGCCACAGCGTGGCGTCTACGCATATGGTAGGGCCCTTCCACTCATAATTCAGAGCTAGTTGATTTTGAGGAACTCGGGATACAAGGAACTCGAACTATTTCAGGTGCCGAAGTCTGCCACTGCGGAAGTCGTGGACATTATCGCAATTTATCGGACGGCTCCCTCTGTTTGGGCTTCGTAAAAAATCGAATGTCGTTTTTATTCCTTCAACGTGTCTTCGGTAACCGGAGGGTCTCTAATGAGACCTCCACATTAGTGTACTTCGTACATCGTTCGTCCGACTTCTGTTTCAAGAAACCCCGAAGCGTCGAACGTACAAAAGAAATAAAGTAAAGACGAGTATGGTTGGAAATTTCGGTCGCGCTTCAAAAGAGGGAATAATAATAGAACGAAGATAGTTACGATAGTTCGCGATAATCTTATTTACCGCGAAGTGGAATATTTCTACCTGCGTTTCAGTCAACTTCAAACTTTTGCTCAACTGTAGCCTCTTTGCGACGCTGAGGTACTTGTTCCTTTCGAATTCGGCTTCCAGAGACTTGATCTGCGCCGCGGTAAATGCCGTCCGTGGCCTTTTCTTTCGTTCATCGTCACTGGTTGCCGCACTGCGTTCTTGAGCGTCCCGGTCGACACCTGTGGTAGAATTCGCCCCGCTGCTGCTGGTACAGGCTTCTATAAATTGTTCATTACATCCATTATTCAATTCTATAAAAATTCTTTCTTAAATACGCGATGGAAGAATAAATTCTTTGCTATACGCGATGACTCTAAAATACTGTATTACGAATAAATTCCACTTGACCGATGATATATACGTTAATAACAAAACGCGCAATTACGCCAGAAGAATCTTCCGTCTCGTCAATCTGGCTCCTTCTTCCCGTCGAAGATGTTTATATTTATATTTATCCCGCGTGACAAACCTACGCTACAAGGCGTCGCCCGTCGCGCATGAGGAATGGCCCGGAGACCCCTTTTAGTCGGCGGTAGCGACTCTAAGCTTTTAAGCGGCGGGGATCATCTTCTTAATTATCTGCCCATTCGTCATCCCACGAAAAACAGCGGCACCACGGTGAACGACTACCGCGTGTGCCACCGCGGTACAACGGACAGGAGAAAAGATTCTGGAGCCCGTTGATACTTTGACGACCCATCTCTATCGTAACTCGATTATTCGGACTCTAGGAGCTACCGACGACTTTGTCGCCTTAAGAATCGTTAATTTTAAACCGAACCGGTTAACATTTCTATCGAGAACCTCTAAGGCTAACTCCTTCCTCCCAATAATAGAGAACAAAGTTTTTCGTGCCTCCCTCTCGAGAGAGGTGCCGTCGTCGGTGCCGTCAAAGCGAAGACGAGCATCGACCGGTTTATTTTAGTGTCGATGGATCGAGAGACGAGTCGCTCGACAGGAAGAAAGAAGGATCGGCAGCTCAGGTGGCCCTTGGCGCAGCGAAGCGGGCAATAAATATCTCGAAAAAACTATTCGTGGCCATCGAGGAGCCGCGAGGCCACGGGGCGCCGTTTACCGGCTACTAATTGTCAGATGGCGACGTAATTGTCGCGTTTCTCGCGCGTTTTCAGTCACTCCTTTATCCTTCTCTTCTCCGAGGGTTGTCGGTACACGGGAGGACGGCTGTATCTAAAATCGTACCGCCTTTAATTCACTCGGCGCGCGCGCGGGCACACACCCGTTGCGCGGACCCACGTGCGAATTCGAGACTCGGGTACGGTTTTGCAATTTGGCAAATAATAACATTATGGCAATGTAGCGATCTTATTTCGCGGACAATTCCAAGATTGCCTATCGCCCAGAGAAACCTCGCCGGAAGTGGAGATAATTTTTCGAATAATTTGACAACGACGATCTTCGATCACGGTACACGTCACAACTTTTCCAAATTATCAATGCAGCATTGATGCGAGAAACTTTTCGTGCGTGGCTCAAGAGCGCTCAGCGTATGAAAGTAGATTCTACGATTTTAGAATCTTCGAGCATACGGGGTCGGCACGTTGGTACTCGCGACCGGAAACCCGAGGAAGAAACAGAGGCGGCCCTAAGAGGGACGTTTCTCTTGCGCGCCTCATTTGTCGTCGAGTTTCTGACTCGGTTGCATTGACGAACGAGGTCCGGGAAGAAGGAAAGGGGTGGTCGGAAAGGATACCGATGCGAAAAAAATAAAGGAGCGTGGAGAAGCGCGGAGCAGAGATATATGGAAGAGGGGTTGCGGGAGAGAAGGTGGCGGACGAAAGTGAAGAGGAAGAAGGAGGAGGAAATTTCAACGATGGGACTCGGCGAATGTTGCAAAAATAGAACACCACGCCCTCTAGTTTACCTAATTGCCACGAGCCACGGTGAACTTGTCTCCTAATTATTCCGTGATGAATGGCACGGCCGCGAGGAGAAATGCGCGATAAAGCACGGCTAATTTTCATTCGTCCGTCGGGCGCGCAATTTCATCCTCACCGGCTCGACCGCCCGGCACAATTAATCCAACGATGAGCCGTGTCGATTGGCCAAGTTGTAACTAAAGATCGGGGGTCTAAGCGGCAATTGGTACGCTTTTGTAATCGCGCGGGACACGCTCATTATTACGAAGCTAACTCTCCCGTAAAATAGACGGTACGCAACGTTTCTATTCGTTGGACATTGCGCTCGTAGAAATGGATCGAGGAGAATAAGACTTTTTCTAAAGTGTGTTTCGATCGTTAGGAATGGCTGCGTCGCGACTTCCACAATCCGCACTATTGATAGTTCGTGATTCGATCGTGGTCGCAGGCCAATATCGATCGACCTCGATAAAAATAATTTTGACACACGTAGTCTCACGAGTATCCCGCATCGTGACACGCAGCTGTTCGACAGCCGGGTTCGCGTAATTTTTCCGCGCAACGCCTTGCATCCTTTCGCGCGAAGGAGGCTCGATGGGCCGCGACGCACCACCTCGAGGAAAGTAAAGGAAGGAAAAAGAAATTGCGGCCGCGTGTACGCGCGGGTGAACGTCGTCAAAAATCAGCGACGACTCGACACATTTGAAAGGAGGGGAACCTTTAAGGAGAGACTCTTCTCGTCGGTTGGGTCGCTTCGTCCAAGATTTACGCGTCGCGTTGACGGCTTTGTAGTTGGACGCGACGTCCCACATATCTCAGTCGGACCGCACGACGCAAACGAGAATTGTCCTTTCCTTAGATCTCGAATTTATCGCGGCGGCCATTACGCCGTGTAAATCACGGCACGGCCGAGGCAGCTCCGTGGAAATTAGTCGTCGGGGTGCCACGGCGACCAAAGCGAGAGATGCGGTCGTATTATAGTCAGTGCGCACACTTTTATTAATTCGGGGAGATCGAGAAATTGATATAAACTGTACGTCCGTTCCAATCAGAAAAGTGTACAACTTGACACCACGTTTCTAATATTTTTACGCGTGACTTTTGTATTTTTGTTCTTGGCGTCCGATCGTTTAATAAGGGTGAAATACTCCTTAAAAATCGTTCGTTTAAAAGGTCGACATTATGCGCGATAATCGAGTTAAATACTGTTCGAGCGCGAACGTATATCTATTTACTTTTGACTATCGGCAAGTGTGTAGACACAAAGTAGCGCAAATTCGGTCCTTCCATATCACAGCAAATTCTGCGAAATCATAAATTACTTTGATATATCGTAAGGTGAGGAGTAACTGGGTTCTATACGAAAGTTTAAAAAAATATGATGCACCAATGGCTGTCGGCCACTTGCAAGTAATATAAAAGGAAATCATGCAATGTCACGATAATTTTTACAATCGCGAAATTTTCATTGATTTAATTTCAACGTAGAATTAGTTTACTTTTAACAATTAATTTTGGAGTTCCGCAGATTTAATTGGACATCCTGCGCCGACGAATTGCAAGCGACATTTCATTTTGCGAAAATCAACGTGTGTCCCTATGAAGAGATCGGATATATCGGTGTCCGAATTAGCCACGGTCCTAGAGGAATCTCGGAGTGGTTGTCGGGCTTCGTGATATATTCTTTTCATTCTGCGCTAGGTACTGCACGACGACGACACGTTTTGCTGCATTTCCATGGCAGAATTAGCAGGAGACAGATAAATAGTGGACGAGGAGCAGGAACATTGAGTGGGCGTGGACCCTGCAGGAAGTAATGGATCAAACTCACGGGGCCACGGTCCTCCGTGCAATCTTACGAATTCGTTTGGTACAAGACTTACGATAATGGAGAATAAACTTTCCAAAGGCTTATAGAAGTTGGAATAAGATTTTGCAGATTTATTGAGTTCCGAAATATTGAACCAACGTTTTCTGTTTCATCTCGATACAACTAAAAAAATATTTCTAATGATATTGCGTATATCCTACGGCATCGAGACAATTGTACGAGAGTCTCAAAATCGGGGTAAAATTCACGTCGCCAATTTACTTGCTCGAGTCACATTATCTACAGTACCTATATCGCAATAAATTCTGGACAGATGAAAGATTTTCAGAGCGTACGCCAAAATTAAAAGCAATAGCGGAGCCTAACGTTGCGTACTTTCGTCGGACTAATAATAATTTATAATTCATAGTGATTTATGCTCCTGTTCGTAGGCGCGCAGCAGAAAGACAAGACTATTTATGACACTCATGTTGTAAGATTGCCGAGGCCTACGATTTTAAATGAATTACGGATAGTCAGGAGAGAACTTTGTAACAAGCGTATTCAAACGATTTCACACATTGGATTCTATTATTAGACCGCACACGAAATAATTAGATTTTCAGAGTTCGTCGAAAGTATTTATTGAATTCCAATGTCTATATCAAAGTTTTTACGCGCTTGAATGCTCTTTATTCATTATACAGCTCATTTGACGGAGCAAATATGAAACGTTAAATACTTACGCGATAAGTCAAAACTGAACTGTTGGGTCAATCTTCGCGCTTCGAATTAAGATGAGATTATTAACAGACCGATTTAACAAAATAAACACAAGTGTTTAACAGCTGGTGCGACAACGAATTTTCGGTCTCTCGTTCGATTTGACGTACTGTCTGGCAAATATGAAGGAACAATTATTAAGCTGAACACGGTAGTACAAAACCTGGGTGCATGTGATCAAGAAGATGTTTGTACAGAGGTGTTTGCAGTGACCATGATAAATCCAGTACAAAACAAATGAATATTACCTAGTACCGAGGCACTCCATTCTAGTCGGACATAATTATATGAGAGAGATCTAAAGACCTATGAATTTGTATTCAGAAATTTTGCACGCCTCCTACGTATAATAATTTCTCTTTTATAATGCAAATTTTAATTAAACTTACCGTAGCAAATTTCCGATTCAATAGATGTTGAACAGACATGGTCGGAATCGTCCAATTCGGCATCTTCCGCAATCGATATGGATGAGTCCGGGGCTACGAGCAACCGCACGTCTGAATCGTTCGCTATTTACAATAAAGAAGCATTATTGAAACGGTCAACTTTCTCTCTCGTCTTCTAATCTCGTAATATCGATATTCGAAATGGTTGCTCAAGCGTGAGTACAATTCTACTCACATTCATGACCGTGTAATGAGATATCGGTTTGCTCCAAAATCCTCTTCCTTTGCTCGAGTTTTTCGTTCGGTGCTAACAATCTCTCTATGCTGAACGACGATATTCTTGAACACTCTATCGCCGATCCTTTCGACGAATCGGACATCCTCGAGCGTTCCTCCGACATCGTAGAATCGTTTTCGCCAACGTTGAAATTAGTATCGGCCAGCGATTATCACTGAGACTTTTCAGGTTTCGTCACTACGAAGTAGCCAAGAATTACACCTCTTTGAGGTCGGAGACTAGTGAACAATCCAAACAATTTAATAATGCAGTAAGTCGATGAATTTCACTCGTCGCCAAATTTCCCTCACAAGTTACTCACTGTAAGATTTTTCACGGCACAACTCGTATCATCGTGGGACGCAAAATTTGTACGAAGAACGAAGCACCTTCGCATACAGTTCATCGGTAAGCACTTCGTCGCTGGTTGGCCAAGACCGATTGATACAAGAATCGAAAAATCGATTTATCGCCACCTTACGAACCGCCCGTGTGATTAGAGCCGAAACCAGTGACTGTTTGTCGGGGTTGCTCGCAGTGTCGGACAATAATCGGTTTTTTCTTTTTGGCGGCCAAGTCAAATTCTTCGTCCCTCGAGGCGGCGTCGAAAGCCACGTGCTACCAACGTCATCGTGGTTCCGACCAATGACGATGACACTTGGGCGGTTCTTGGCAAGCACGTGCGCTTCTGGAAGGAGCTTTTAATGATCTCGTACAGAGCGACGGTAGCAGCCACTAAACGGTGGTAATGAGGGGCTCATAAATTTCCGTCACCGCCATGCCACGCTGTTTGGTACCTTCGCGGGGACGAGAAATGGTCGCGAGGACCATACTGAATTGGACCTCGAGGATCGACTGCTTCCTGGATCGAAGAAGAATTTTTCAAGATACGTTCTCAACATCTGTTCCTTCGGATTGAATAGTCGCGATAGGATCTGTTGTTAATGTTTCCATTTGAGGAGTCGCCATTTTTCGTGCAGTCAATACCTAAATACGCTTAACTAGGCGCACTCGTATAGAACATTAGTATAATACATTGTAATGAAGTAGACAAATAAGTTGCAAGAAGGTAGTACGATCGCCAATGATCTTACAAGAATTATTTACAATCTAATGTTTACTATATATACTATAAAGGACACGATGACAACGAGTATGATGAAATGGTACAACGTTGTGCTGGTATTTGAGACTTTTGGCTGAGTATCCACAAAATGCAGAGGTACATTTCCGAAATTTGTCCGAGGATGCTACGGCCAAGTTTTACTTTCGATAAATTTATAATTGGTGTGATATAAACAGTCCGGTTCCTTGAATTTAATTTTTACGTGAAAAAGATGACTGCATGCTTCCTCGCCATTTACCAACATTGTAATCTAAGATTTATATCTTTAAATTTTTGTAATCTAGCAGAAGGACGTATGACTGCATAGCATTTACGTATTTTATCACACCATTGAGAAAAATCTGCAAAAACTTTCCAGCTTGCGTTTTAGAGTAGCGTGGAACGGATCGCATTACGCGTACCACCATTCGTCCCACTGATTTCCCCAATATATTACGTTGTCAGAAAGCTGAACCTTTTTGTGAACCGTGCCAACCAAAATATTACTTAATTTTAATCTTAAATTGACATTACGGCGGATAATTCCCAGGCAAAAAAAGTAAATCACTCCTATCCATAAATGTAATGCATGCTTGAGAAACTAGTAAAGACAAGTTTGCTCACATTAGGTTTCATTTTCTTTTGTCCTCGTTAAACATATACTTCGAGAATAACGTTTTTTTACGTCGCAAAGTATCCTTTACTAATTTTACACAAACTATAAAATATTAACCCATATGAATAATATGGTTAGTATTCCCATTAAGAAAAGGTGTACTAGTGAATTTCAGGATTTTCTTTTATAATTTAATAATATTGGATTCAAAAAATAATGAGTTAGTTTCTAATCACGAAATTTAATGGTGCACAAGTTCGTAGTAAAACATTGAAGTGTGTATTTCTGGATGGGCAAGATCAAGGATTAGATCAGACTTAAAGCAATATTAATTAGGTGAAAAAAGCAACGTAGCAGCTGAATGGAACTTTTTTATTTTATAAGATATTGATAATCACTTAAACATGGTGCGTTTACGGCCATTACATGCTACCAAATTACAATAGAACACAATAATCGTTGCGCCTATTATAAGCGTGTATCATGTTTCACAACCGGATGTGTCGATTAAGAAACGTTAACATTGCTGAACAAAATCCTTCTTTTCAATCCATAGACTTATACTCATAGACCGCGCATTCTGTGAGAAGCGTTGAAGACAACATGATACGAGAGAGCAATACTGGGAGTGAGCCTGTCTCTGTCTAACTGGAGCGTTGGTGGGGGGAATAAGGAAAAAAGGAGAAGAGCAACGTTTAAACGCGAGTATACGTTGAAATGTTTAGACGCGTAAACGTATGCTCTTCTCCTGTTTTCTTTATTCCCCCCTCCAACGGTTAGACAGAGACAGGCTCACTCCCAGTATTGCTCTCTCGTATCATGTTGTCTTCAACGCTTCTCACAGAATGCGCGGTCTATGAGTATAAGTCTATGGTTTCAATCCTCCTTTCTTTGTTTATCACGGCCACCATTTTCGTAGAATACATAAACTATCGGAATTATACGTATAAAAGTTTCTATAGTTACATTCGAAAAAATATATATTATGAATTATATATCATTGTATAAATAAAATTTCAAGATTATTGTTAAAATGAACGTTAATATGGTAAACTAATCAATCAATCTTAATCAATTATATTACACCGACCAAATCACCATGCACGGCACAAGAGGCACGTACTGTAACTGTTAGATGTTGTGAAACTTATAATGTTAATTAAGATTTGCTATGAAAAGTTTTGAATTATTTTACAGCATACAAATCACGAAGCATGGACATTTAATTTTATTGTTACTCGAATGTCTAGAGAAACATCTTTGGCAAAATGATTGTATGCTATTTATATTGTCAATAATACTCAATTTGGTGGTATTTCAACAACTCGCTACAATTGGTCCACACTTGTACATATAATATAGCATGTAATGTCTTCGAAAAGTAAAAATTTTATAATTTGTACCAATTAGTAACTACGTATATAATAAAGACATACACTAATTTAATGAATCCGCTGAAAAGATTCGATTGTTTGTAATTAGTAAAAAACTATTTTAGGCATTAGGTTTGTCACATACTTTTACAAACTTTGCTATACAATAACAGGAAAAGAATAGCATTGGCCTACACCGTGATGAAGTACTCATTACATACAAGTTTCTTTTAAATATTATTATTGCACAATTAAACACTTTGTGATATATTCATTTTATTGTGGTATTGTTTATAATGTAGGCATATTTTAATTTGAATTTTATGAACAACAATGCAAAAGATAAATTTCAAATTCTAGTACCATACACATGATGTTTCATTGTATATAGCACATGCTTATGTATATCTAGATCAGTGTATTTAGTGAACAAATCTCCTTATAGATCTACTGCTGTATACTGGTTTACATTTGTTGTGTAGAATTGCCATTCCAAGTATTATTCTCATCATTATCATCACCTGCTGAGTGGAGTCTATGGATATTTCCTTGTGCTCTGATAGTTGTACCACTGTGAGTATTTAAGTTTCTTCTAAACAAACTACTCTCACAAAGGGATGTTAACATATGAAAATGTGTTTGTTGCCACAATAACAATAAAAAATAAATCAAATATAACTAATATTTATTAAGAATTTATGTATATATATTCATCTGGAAAATACTTACCCCGACTGACCTGCATTCTGTAAATGCGAGGTGGCAGTTCTGTCAGATCTATTTGTTGTACCTGTAGCACCTACAGAATCGCGCCGACGGTCTGTGCTTCTCTGAGATGTGCCAGAAAAATACCCCATTAAGTATTCATACACCCCCCAGAGAGGTGCAAACAAAGTCCACATTAATCGAGATATAAAACCAATATCCTGTGTTGAAGTCACAGTTGTCCCTGTGCCAGCCTAAAATTAAAGCTCTTAAGGAATAATCGTAACATATTACTATTCATTTTTTTAAAACTGAAAGATGTAAATATAATCGTTATATGATGTATAATATACAAACTTATGTAAGAAACAAAATTATTTACATTTTTCATGGGCAGAATTAATATCACCGCGGTAGGAACTAATTCCAAATCCAAAAGAGTTTTGTTATCATCTTCATTTGTTAAGTCCCTTCTTGGAAATGATGTAGACATCACAAATTGTCGAAATGGTAAGTCAATATTTTCAATTACGTAAGTACGTAAAGCAGCCAATGTTGTTGTTGGCTGGAATTGACCCATATGTGGAGTGCCAGATGGCAATCTAAATTGAATTCTAGTTATCGTTGAATCACCAGGTAACACACGGCGTGGTTCTGGTGCTTCTGGTTGCTTTTGCACCTGTTGCTACATTTGTAAAGTACATCTTTGATTATACTTTTATATACACGTATATGTATGTGTAGGGTACAGAGACACGAACCTGCAAAGCTAACTCTTTCTGTTTTCGCTCCAATTTGTCTTGAGCAATCTGTTGCCTAACCTTCTCCTTAGCTGCTGCTTCAGCAGCTTTTTCTCTTATTCTTTCTTCGTGAGCTTGCTTGATTTCCATGTCTTGTTGTTTTCGTTTTAATTTCTGCATATCGCGTCCAACTCTCCGGCGTTCTAGCTCCCGCTCTATTTCTTCTTTTTCTTCTTCAATACGCTCTTTTTCCTGAAGCTCGACTAATTTTCGCATAGCTCTGTCAACTTTTTCCTGGAATTAGATGTTTTTATTATATTATAGTAACAAGTGGTACACAATTTTATCCTACGCTGATCTTGTGTAAAAAGGAGACAAATGTGTTTACAAAGGCGTACCTTCATCGTCAATTCAGTATTCTGACTGTCTGGCTGAGTCACGTTATCTGCCACACTTGCATTGCCTTTTTGTGCGTCAGTAGGAGTTTCATTTTCTGCATTGCTTGCACCAGCGATTGCATTAGGGTTAACCGCAATTAAGGTTTTCTCGACTGCTGAAGTTTCTATTGAATTCACAGCTAATGCCGAAGCATTATCGGCTACTTTGGACGTTTCAATGTTATCACTGCAAGTGGAATTTGCACTGGCAGAAGCGCTGATTTGTTCTGCTTCTATTAGGTGTGTAGAAGAACTTTTGATATTCTTTCCTGCCTTTGTTAAAACCGACTCAATTTTAGTGACTAATTCAGATCCTGTTGTGTTGCCAGCAACAATCTCTAAAGGCGCACCGTTCTCACCAATAAAAAACAATGAAGGTACAGGAACCAATTGATCTAACCCATGCCATTTAGGAAAGTACCTATGATTATTTTATTTTATCTGTAGTAAATGCTAAAATGTATACATGCAATTCTATCATACTTCGGATACTACAAGTATGTGAAAGGATACATATTTGTGCAAAGAATCTGCAAGTTTCTGAACCACTTTCAATTCGTATAGCCACAAAGTCTGTTCGCTCTAATCGAGCGGAAACTTCCACGCTATTAATTGCATGAGCAACTTGAGTCGATATATCATCCTTTCCTGAAATGATACAAAGTGACTTGCATATTAATGAATAATTAAATTCAATTTTTTTTAAAGAAAACTTTTCTAACTCTCTATAAATGATTAGTTGATTAGTTGGTAGTAAAACGTCATTTCATTAATACGTCTCTAAATATGTTTACATATGGATAACTTTATGTGATCAGCAAATGATAGTAGTCACATTTGTATAACCTATAATTCAGATTACGTACCTTCGACGAATACAACAAAGATTGCTTTTTTAGACTTTGACGTTGCAACAGCCTCGTTAATACTGCCCTCGAACCACTTCATTGTTCACAAAAAATTACAACAGTAGGTTTTATATACTTTACACAAAATTTACGAGAATGACGTAATGGGAATATTAGTCAGTAATACTAAAAATTTGACGCAGAGCTTGACGTTTCAAATTCAGAGCAATTCAGAGTAAGGTTTGGATAGGTTCAGGTAAGTTTTCTGTTAGTCGTTCGTGAAACAATTCACACTGTCATTAATCCTTGGAAACAGCACACTCGAGATGGGCAATATTCATCAAGAGATTGATTTGGATTGATTATAATCGATTACGTTACAACGACCAAAATATGAAAAAAATAAATTTCTTCTGTCACGCAGTGAAAAGAGTAACATTTTTAAACACAATCGGGAAACGAATTGCCTGCTATATGTTTTACATATTGCTTTTTATGACAAATCAATGTAGAAAATGTGCGCATTATTATTATTCAGAATTTGAAAAAATTAATTTCCACTATGTGATATTAATTAAAGTATTGAGGGCATCGATTAATAATGTGCGGAGTAAATATCATAATACTAATTCTCGTACTTTGCTAGGTGTATTTTCGTAGTATTTATTTTGCAATGAGTGAAATAAGGCAGTACCGGCAGTTCCTATAGCTATTGAATACACGCCTACAAGTTAATCGGACGAAGTAAGGAGTAATTGTAAATGACTCCAAATTTGTACCGATAAAATAAGGAATAGTGGATTCGGACTATTTTGCTGCGATGGTAAATAACGATGCTGCAGTAGGAATACATCCCGCGGGTGTGTAAAATAATTTGGAATTTACATTTGTAGATATTGTACAATCCAGATGGCCCAACTTTTTAAAAGAGGTAAATATGATCTATCTTTGTAAATATTATGCGTGGTCACAGTGAATCTGAGTATTGACTGTGTGGTAAGCGGCATATTATCATTTTTGTTGGTCCGACTGTTGCGGCCGCCATATTGTCTCATTCCGCTGTTCCGTATCACGGAACAGTAGAATAAATGTCGTAATGGCGAGTGCGTCTGTTCCGCATATTTGATGCTCCGATAAAGTTGGGCGTACGCGTCCGCCTTATCAGCTATATCTACGAAGTTCTTTCGTTATTGCAGTATTAAGCAATTCTCAAAATACACATTAAAGTCGCTTATAGAGCGAATTTACTATTGATTAAGCAAAACGGATAGTGCGCTGCGTCGGTGAATCATTTCGCGTACATGGAAGTATACGATACAAATAACACAACGATAATCGCTTTGTGGAAAATCTTTTGATCACTTCGTAAGAAGCATAATATCGATAAATAACTGTGTTCGCTTTTGTGCCAGTGCTATCGTAAAGGATTAGAAGGTTTTAACTTTTTATGAGGATCGCTATTGCTACGTGAGCGTTCCCACACATAATATGAAATCGGAGCGAGCATGAAGGTAACTGTGTGCTTCGACAACGTTAGAGTGGTGGTTCCATGTGGGGATGGAACACTGTTGGTTAAAGATTTAATGCATGAAGCACGCTTAAGATACAGGAAAGCCACTGGAAAGAATGATAACAGCTTAACTATCAATAGTTTGTCATCATTGACTGGTGGTGGCTTGTTGGATCCAGATGACAGATTATGCGATGTAGCCGATGACAGAGAGCAAATTGTTGCACATTTTGTGAACACTGATACAATTCATGCTGGCGGCGATGGGGCAAGTTCAGTTGGGACTAACAGTCCCGACTTCTTTCATACGGATAACAAAGAACAACCATATGCGATAGACAGCCAAACTACAGTCTCTGCGAGTAATATCAAAAGAGAAAGTACGAAACGATTGTCGATGCATGTACTTTCAACGAAGGAGCCATGCTTGACAACATATTCTGCTCAATCATTACCGAGAGAATCTCGTAGAAGAGAACCATTGGGACAGGATGCAAAAACATTATACGAATTTACAAATGCAAACATCGATTCTACAGATCAAGGAGAGATACGGGAGATAGTAATAAAAAATGAAGCTGGACCGTTAGGTCTGCATGTGGTGCCATGTTATGATTTATTAGGCAACGACCAAGGGCTGAGGGTAGAAGGCATAGAACCAAATGGCCGCATTGCTAAGGATGGTCAAATTGATTTACACGATAAGATTATAAAACTGAATGGTCATAATTTGTTACACATACCATTTTCCAAAGTTCAAGACATTTTTAGGACCTGTATGAGCGAACCGTGCTTACAAATCTCCGTTGTTAAACATAAGAAACTCCGAAGTGAGAAATCTTATAAAAGTTATGGTAACGCCGGATCAGATAAAATTGATAATGATGACAATATAAAAAGGCTTCAATGTGCTAATTATAATATTCTTCAAACAGCTAACACGCGCAAAATTGGAAGAATGATAGAGATAGAATTAACGAAGGGGAGTAATGGTTTGGGTTTTAGTGTTACCACACGTGATAATCCTGCTGGTGGTCATTGTCCTATTTATATAAAAAATATATTGCCAAAAGGTGCTGCAGTGGAAGATGGAAGATTAAGACCAGGAGATAGATTATTGGAAGTAAATAAGAAAGAAATGACAGGTAAAAGTCAGTCAGAAGTTGTTTCACTACTTAGGAGTATTCCTCCGGGTGGTAAAGTGAGAATGGTAGTATCGCGTCAAGAAGAGATTACGTCAAGTACTTCAGAGTCTCATGTCTCTGCCTCATCCACAGCTCAAGTACCAGATTTACCAAATAATTCTAAATACTGGAATGCATTAAATAAATCACCGACAAGAAAGATTAGCGACAACCAAGATAAAACAAATCCACAAAATTACGATAAATGTACATTTAAAAATGTTAAACCGTGCGAAGACATTGTATTATCACCCCGAAAAAATCGCATGATATTAACTTTGGACATACCTGTACATGATTCAGAAAAGGCTGGCTTAGGGGTTAGTGTTAAAGGTAAAACCAGTAGCAGCGATGATAGCACTAACATGGATCTGGGAATTTTTATAAAAAGTGTTCTTCATGGAGGTGCTGCATCTAGAGATGGACGTTTGAGGACCAATGATCAGTTGCTCAATGTCAATGGTGTTTCATTGTTAGGTTTATCAAATTCTGATGCAATGGAAACATTACGACGAGCTATGCTTAATACAAACAGTTCCGTTACTGGCGTCATTACTCTTACAATAGCTAGACGTATTTCTTCATATGACATTCATGAAAAAAGTCACGTTGATAACGTTCCGTCTCATTGTAAACTAGAATCCGCGAATAGTATATATTTTTCGGATTCTACAAAAGTAAATGAGGGAAGAGTAAAAGAAAAGAACAACCTAAATTCCCAATCAGATATTTTGGATAATGGAGCTTTGTTATCATGTGTAACTGCATCTCCATGGAATCCAGTTATAGATAGACTAACAGAGCAATATAATAAGAACAGCTTAAGAAATGAAAGTTATTGTCTTGCTACTAATAAAACATGGATAGAACCTGTTAGTAATATTAAGAAAATAACTATAGGACAATTAGAGGATCGTGTGGAATCAGTATTGGTAGAAGAACCCAGTAATGATAGTACTCATTGCAATGACAATAAAAAGAACATTGAGGATAAGGATAGTCAATATTCTGGAGATCCAACTTACGATAGCCAATTGTCTTTGGAAGAAGTAAATTCATCTTCTAATAAATTTTCACGAGATGCTTTGGGCAGACAAAGTATGTCAGAAAAAAGGCATGCTGCACTTGATGCTAAAAATACAGACACATATAAGCGGAACAAAAAGTTACGTGAGGGCAGGGAAAATAAGAATACAGAAACAGTAGATGTAACTACTGACTTGGATAATCATTTACAAAGGGAATGCAAAATTGAAAACTTTGAAAAAATACGAAGCAAAACTGTCACTGGAGAAAGTGCATCCAGTGACAGTAATACCAAACATTATGAAAGTAATACTATAGATCCAGCTCAATCTGAGTACATGTATACTATTCCCGGATGTAATAACAAATTTGTTTCACCCAGAAAGCATTGGCTTGTAGATGATGTTCACGATACAGCACCAAATAGTAATAGTATTAAGGATTCCAGGGACGGTTTTTCAAACACTCGCGGAGATGTTAAGCAAGCATCTCTTAATTCAGCACTAGATGATAGATATAAACGTTCTAGAAAAAAGGGTGGATTACGTTCCATGCTTCGTTTGACAAAAAATAGAAAATCATTGAATTTTGGGGACAGTATAGAAACTCGACATGAGTCTAGTAACTATTGCAGCGGAACAATCAACTATATTGCATAATATTAAGCACCAACAAATACACTATAATAGGAGTGCAAATTGATATATTAAACAATATGCATAACTTCGTATATATATATATGTTTGCAAATTGAAATACACGTAAATACGTGTTTATACAATATAAATACACGTACATACATATATATCTGTATATTTTATCTATACATATGTATGGTTTATTCCAAAGTGCCTTATATCATTAAAAGAATAATTATTTCTGTATATAATTCTTTTTGCTCGTCTTTTACCTGTACCGATCATGTATCTATTCCAATGAAACTTTTCATAGATGGGTAATTGTTTTCGTTTCATAATCGTTAGTTCTGAAATATGTATTGTTTCGTTGTTATGTCAAGCCTTAAACTGATATACTAAATTGTTATTGTACTTATCAAATCTTTATATATTTGATATAATATTCAAACAAAAGAATATTATTGCAAACAAAAAGTATCTTGTGCGGTGGCTTGAGCGCACTATGGTATGTATGAAATATTATTTATATTACTTTTGTAGATTATTATTTCCTCTAATGTAATGTACCTCTTATTTATTGCAGCATATCTGGTTGCACCAAATCAATTTTTATATCAACAGAAACGGTATCGTGGCAAAGTAAATATACAAAGGCCAAGACCTGTACATTATGCCAAGGCTGTTGCTAATGAATTTGTCATGCCTTTTTATCATAATCCAATTGAGAACAAGCCATGGGCAGAGGTGTGCAAGAATATCGCAGTGTCTGAACGCAAAAAAATAAGAGAAACGGAATACAATCCATATGAAAAAATTATAGCACGAGAAGTGCGCAACTGGTTTGAACATTCTAAAATGGTTGCCATTTTCCACCGAAATTCAATAACAGGGCCTGAGGAATATGACTTTCGTCTCCACTTGAAGCGTGTAAATATGTACTATAAATTTTACTGTGAAAACATTATGAAGCTGGCTTTTACACACTCTCCCTACGAAGCATTATTACCATTATTTAATCCACTTTTTGGATTAGTATTCAGCCCTGAAAAGAATGTACCAGCGCTTCAAAAAATTGTTAAAAAATTTCCAAATGTGATTTTAATGGGTAAGTAATTTGTAACGATGTAATATAAAGTTTAGAGAACAAAGGAAATTAACTTATTAATTCTTTTACACAGCGGGCATAATGGATAATCGACTTTTGAATCTTGATGACTTTTTTCGATATGGTAACATGGATCTTACAATGGCCCAAGTGGGATTGGTTCAGACATTACAAAATGCAGCTGGAAATACATTAAACCAACATCTAACGCATCATCAAAGCACGTTGGTTACACGATTAAAACAGATCGGTACACAAGATAAGTCTGACGAGAATGAACAATCGGTGCCTGTATAATTGCAAGAATACCTATATTAATAATTTATTGTACGTTTTAGATTTAACTAAAGCTTTAAGTAAAATACATTCTATTTCTCCATATCTTCTGTAATACAGTAAAAATAAGAAATATTAGTACAAAGCGATGACTGTCCTCTTACTTTCTTCCAATGTATCTCTTTACTACGGACGGCTTTGCGATAAGGTTCAATATTGACTTTGTTGCATAACATATACAATATGCATATACGTATTCAGACAAATGTTGAGTCAACTATGACGCCTTGAACAATTCTAAATACTCAGTTTATATGCTCTTTGAATCTATTATTATTGGGGAAGACTTAGAATAGTATAAAACATTTTTAGAACATATTATTGTACACATAGTACGCATTGTTTCTGTCCAACCGCCATAGGAGTTGCTGTTTTCAGTGACAGTAATTACACCTTGGATGGCACTTGATTCCATTTTCTCCACACCTACATCCACCAGATGTATCCCCTTTTCCCTGTTATGACAATGAAAAGGATCAATAGAAAAGTGTAAATATGGTTCAATTTTTCAGTTTTTGCAAATGAAACCAAATAAGAAAAGTAGATCCACAAAAGCAAAACTTACTGCAGGTCCCCAGCGAGGTCCTCTTGTAACCCAACATATTTCTGTTTTGCACATAGAACATCGTAACCAATCACAACCCCATTTTTTAATAAGTACAACAGCACAAGTGGGACATGCTAGGGCTTCACCTCTATCTACCATTTCTTCGAGCATTGCTGCTGTCCTTCTAGATTCTTGATCTGTTTCTTTCGAAAACCTTAGCTCTTGCTGATATTGTCTGCAGTTTTTACCAGTGTGCACAACCTATGAAATTTCGTGCTATCTTATTACATGGGATATATGGGACATAGCGTAATTTCCACCTACTTGACAAGTCAGACAATTATTGACACCGCATACAGGACATAAGAAGTTATTCACATCGTCGTCATAGATACACCAACCAGGGCAATCTGGTGTTTTACAATGAAATGCATTATTTCCTGCATTATTTTCCGCTTGAGCAATTGACTTTGCCAAGTGCTGCTGGTAAACTTCCGGTTCCACAAGCTGAATACGAGACACTTATTTGAAAGGCTTTCATTAACTATTCGTATGCATTGAAATAACAAAATTACCGCTTTAATCTCGCGTTCTTGAAGAGTTGATTCACACGTATACTCTGTGTCTCTGTAAGGACATTTTACTTCGGCTTCCTCACAATACAGGATTGTATTTGACAGACATGGCCTGTAATTGCAGTCAAATGCATAAAAAAATATTGTTCAATATTTACAAAAATGATAAAATTACAGACTTGCAGAACATGTGTAAGCAATCTCTTAAGATTACACCTTCACGAGGACCATACGTTAGAAAACATATGGGACATTCGATTGGCTCTGAGTTCGGTATTACGTCACAATTTTCTAAAGAAATTAGCTCTTCGTATCGTTCCATTTTTACTTCCTCCGACGTGTGCTCTTCCTCTATCTTTTTTTCTTCTTCGTCCTTTAAAGAGCGATTTACAAAATTCGAAAGACAACGAAAGGTAAAAGTAAACGGGGATTGTTGTGTAATTTATTTCTTTGAATTTCGGTAACTGTTACCTGAGGGACTTCCGGCTGTTTCTCAAGATTTTCCAGCTTTTCCTCCGTTATACTTATAAGATGCTGCTGATCTATTGCTTTAGAAGTTTCTTCCGCGGGTTTATCCACTTGAACAGTTGTGTCGTTACCATGCAATTCTGTAGGCCAATAAGATACTGTAATTTCATTTCAGTCGAACCATTGATAAAACCGAGATCGAGTACGTTTCCATCCAACATTCACGCAACAAGAAGTAGTATTCGCTCTTATGGACTAGAGAAATGGATCGTGCACCGAGCACAATTTACTTGCGAGTGGAAAATGCAAAAGCGGTTCATCGTTTATTCCGCTTATTTACCGTAATTGCGACACACTCGCTTTAATCAATTGTAATTCGGTGCACGCTTAAATCCATTACCGGGCGCCACGAGATACAAAAACACCGGGGAACCATCGACCGCTTGCAACTCGTCGAGGGTGGCCTCGTCGTGATCCGCTAAATTCTTCCCTATGATCCAACGTTGCACGTTCGTCGGTATCTCGAATTCCGTGTGTACCTTCGTCTTTAGCTCCGCCACCGTCATCTTCGTCGGGAGCTGTTATGACAGGCGAACTACTGTCAAAGTATCTAATAACGTCGTATGAATAGTAAGCAGGTAACCCAAGACTGGAGGGTGGTGGCGTTTACCTGGAGCGGTATCGGTCCCTGGTGAGCGAGTTTGTCTTCAATGTACATGTTAACTTTGATCGACTGATCCTTAAGTCGTGCCGATCGTTGCCGCACCACCGAACAGTGGATCTTGAGTCGCGCAAGCTCCTTTGCTAGTCCGGCCGCTTGTTGATGATGACCGGAAGCTATCGCTGCCTCGAGCTTTCTCAGCAATCGATTTATGGCCAGAGTATTCATGTTCTTATCCATAGACGTCTCACCTGTCGACACGACGAACAAGAGATAATGTGCGGAGAAGTGACAAGAGCTTGTCGAAAGAAGTTTTTCATTTACCTTCCAGCGTATCGTCGAAACGTTCCTCCCTGATAATTGGTTTCCGCTCATTCACAGGAGAAACTTTTGGTAATTTCGACGGATCCTTATCCCTACTGTCCTTGGAGGGTGTGGACTCGCTACCCTGCTTCGGCGAGGGTGGTGCGACATGAGCGTTCGCGTAAAGTGACTGTTGGATCACGTTCGCGTAAGTGTTTTCTTTGTACGCTCCCTTCGTCGTCTTCGTTGCTTCGATCTCGGCGAAATCTCGCGGACGTATCAGGTGAAAAGCGTTCTTCACGAGACCGGATCCCAAGCCGCTCTTACCCGTCCTATAGAGTACATCCTCTTGCTTCCATGCCGATGTCGATGGCCCTTCCAACGATATCGACGGCTCGTTCAATCTGCGTACGTTTCCACTCGTTTGCGCGGCAGACGAGACCTTCTGTCTTTCCGGCTCATGATCGGCTCGCGACCCCGTTGCCGGTTGCGTCCTCGGTGCCCTCGGTTTACTCAAGTGCGGACTCCTGTTCGCCACCAATGGAGACTCTCTCGCCGCATGAACCTTCGCCCCAGCTTCGTCCTCCGCCACGGTTGATTTCTTCGGCTTGGGCCGCTTCGGCAAGGAATGCTTCATTTCCTTCAACATCTCCTTCAAATCCACGGTGAGCGGGTCCTCGATCCTGTTCAGAACGGGCGATTTGTTCGTTTTGCTCGGCTTCGCCTTTGTCGCGTTAGAATTTATCAAGTCGAAGGTCGTATCCTCGATCAGGATCGATCTTTGCGGCTGCAAATTTCCCATTCTAGATCTGCCGTCCTTCTCGGCCTCCACAAGAATATCGAGCACTTTGATGACTTTATTCGATATTGCTTCATCCTCGCGCGCTTTGTCTTTGGCGTTGTCGGACCGAATGCTCGTCGGGGAACGGTCTGCCCCGTGGCGGCCGATCAGGTTGAATTCCTTCGTGCGCAGCTGCTTATCGATCTCGTCGAAGATGTCGGAGAACTCCCGTTGTATTACGTCGAGGCCCTCTTTCCCACGTCCCGATACTTTGTCGGCGCCTAACGCATTTTCCTGACTCTCGGCGGAGGTGCCGGGTCGCGCGACCAACAAATACTTTTTCCCTCCTTTCGCCTCTGCCCCTGCCCTCTCAGTCCTTTTCTCGACCACCTCCTGTCTCAATCTAATTCTCTCCTCCATTACCGGCACCGCGACCTCCGGCGCGATAGTTACCACGGGCTCGTTTATTCGATTTGCGGCGAGCTGGCTCTGCAGGAAGGATATCCTGTCGGATGTCTTCGCTGCCAGTCGATCGTTTGGCGATTCTCTCGGCTGAACGACTCCCTCGTCCGCTACCGTTTTATCTACACTCACGGGATCGTCCTTGATCCTCGAGGATCTCTGCTGAGGCAAAAAGTACCTCGAGATATCCTTGTCCGCGCGAACACCGGGCTCATTGTCACGTTGGAGAGCGAATCTGCTTTGTTCCTTGTTCGCGTTGCTCGATTGAAGCTTGCCAGGTTTGACCGGGTCGCGGTCGACTTTGTGATCCCTGCTACCTCTTGCGAAGAAGTTCGTGTTCACGGTCACTTTGGTGATGTTGCTGATCGCGTTGAACTTGGATATGAGAGCTCGCGTGCCCCGTCTCGGCGAGGAGGTCTCTATCGCGGAGGTCACCATATTCTGTACGATCTCTTCGTTAACGTCGTTTCTTTTTTCCAAAGCGTCGGCGAACCTCGACGATTGGAGGAGCATGGAGGCCCTCGCCCTCGCCTGTTCCTCCTGAACGATCGCCGCCGCCTCCTTATCCAATTCGCTTATGTTCGTCAGAATGGACAGACCGGACTTTCGCTTAGCCTCCTTTCTTCTGTCCTCGCTCTGCTTGTCGCCACTTCGGTGGAAGAAGCTGAGCCTCGACAGGGAGGCGTCGACGCTGTACGCCGCGCTCGGCGCACTCACCCTCGATCCCGCGCATTCTTCCTTTATCTCGACGGTGGAGCTGGAGGGTCCTCGGAGAATGTCGCTTCTTCTCGACGGGCCGGAGTCTCGGGAATGCTCGAAGACGCTCCGCTTGTACCAAGGCCGTGGCATGGCGGCGTTTAACGTGCCTACCGCGACGCTCTGACACGAACTTTCCTGCGCGCCCAGATCCAGGCCGGTAGACGCTACGGAATCCTTGGTCGCGTTCGTTATTTCTCCGCGAATCTCTCTCTTCGACAGGAGAACACCTCCCTGCAACACCAATGTGTCGTTGCTGATCGTTTGGCCCTCCTCCGCGTCGTCGCGTCTCTCGACGTCCATACCACCACCATTTGGCTCCGTCACTTCCACTTTAGCCACCGACGCGCGCTCGCCCGCGCGACCGTCCGTGACGGTCCTCTCGGGCGGTCTCGGCGCGCGGCGCTTTCGTCTGTTACTACTTCTCGGTATGTCCCGTGCGTCGACCTCCGCGATTTTAGTCGGGACACCGGGAGGGTCGGGCGCCCGTCGCTTACCCTTCACGTGTACCCTCCTACGCGTGGACCCGTTGTTGTAGCTGATTCGCACGCGCTCGTCATGCCTCCTGAGTGATCCCGTGAGGCGTCCCTCGGGCGTGGGCAAATTGCCGCAGGAAATAAAGGTGGCGGAGGGTTGCAGGGAGTATCTCGCGGTGATGTCCCTTCTACGCGAATGGACGTTCGTGGGCAAGGTGCAGGCGACGTCGGCTACTCCGACGTTCTCTTTGTTGGTGGCGACGGCGAGCTTGGAGGCGCCGGCGGCGAAGGGGCCAACCTCCGCCCCTTGTCTCAATATGTTCAATGACAGGCCGTTGCATCTGCCCAGGGTGCCGGTCTGAAACGCGAAGCTTCGCACCGTGGTCGTACTGTAGAAGGTGTCTATGCTCTCGGCGCTCGAGGAGACGCTCCGCCGACGTCCATCCTCGTCTACCTGCTCCTCGCTCCTCTCCAAGGTCCTGCGCCTCTTCTCCGAGGCCCGCCGCTCGCGCGGTCCCGACCGCTTAAACCACCTGAATAAGGAGAACCTCGCGTTACCGCGAGCGAGCGTGGACGTCCTTTCCTCGACCACGGCGCGCGCCGCGTCCGCCGACGAGACTCCTCCGTTTCTCGCTACATCCGCGGAAGCTCCTTCCACGCCGCGCCTTGCCTCGCCATTGAGGGTGGTCTTGTTCGTCTCGTTGCTGCACGCGACTCGCTCTACCATTCTTGTTCACATATCCCGCCCGCGGAGAACGGCGCCCCCTTCGCTCCACCCTCCACCTCATCCGCTGGCGCGCACAGTTCTTTATTTAGATTCACTCGCACTCGCTGCCTTCCACTCGACTTCCTTCCAGTTCACCTATGGCTAACCCCACGAATCTTTCTCCGAGAGAGTCTCTTCCACCCGTCGTCACCAGCCAGCCTCGTGCTCGCTCGCGCGCGCCTCACTAAAAGGCCATTCGGTGGTTCGCGCTGGGTAGGTGCACGCTCTCCTCTCCTTTTCTCTCTAGCCACTTTGCCTCTGGTTTTCTAGTTCTAATTTCGCGCGGCCTAGGCACCTCCGCGGCCGGTTCGCGGGCACGAAAATTCACCAGAAGGCCTGCCCCTTGGGAGGTTTCCACGTGGCCTTAAGGAAGTCAGGGGTGACCTTCGCGGAACCCTACGAGAATTCTCTCGTCACCCGCGCTCCCGTCCCGTACACCGTCGAAGATATCGCGGAACGGCAAATCGACTGACGAATCTTACCGCGGGACCGACGTGGACGCTGCCGAACTCACGACAAAGATACTCTCCGGTGAACTATTAATAGATAGCGGCTTCTCCTGCCGCGAGTTATTTTCAAGTCCACTCGCGCTCACTGCCGCGCCGCTTGCGCTTGTCCGAAATCAAAACAGAGAAATGCACGTTCGGTCGCGCGGTCTCTTCCTCTCTTTCACTCCCTCTTTCTCTTTTGAACCGGAATAAAGGGGTGATCCTGGGTGAAATTATAGCCATTCGAAAATTCCTCGAGGCGGAATGGTACGGGATTGCGAGGAGGGAGAATCGAAAGCGGGGGAAAGATAGAGAGAGGATTAATTTGATTTTCCTCCGTTGTTGGTAGTACGTTGAAAATTGATGCTAGTTACGGTTGCCTAGATGCGGTAACCTTCGGTGTATCGCGTTTGGAATTATTATGCAAGTTTATAATCGGCCCTTTATACCCCATAGTCGAATACAGTGTAACGTTGATATATCGCGAAAGGACGTCAAGTCGATGGGAGTTTAATATTGAAGCGGCGGATAACGATGCACAGATGTTAAAGTGATTAATAATAATAATATTATATCGTGCACAATATTGTCATCGCATCGCGGACACGTAGCAGCGCGTCCGCGCGTCAGATGAACGCAACGTTGCATCAACTACGAAAATTGTCGCGTGACTCGTTGAATCGGTGTGAGGCGTATTTAAATGCGAATAGCCTGAAAAGCTACGGAGCGGGTTTTGGAACGAAACAATTTCTCGAATTTCATCCTAGCCTGTTCAATTCGGATCAAGAATGATTCGTTCTTGACGCGTATTCGATGTTCTCTCGTACTCCGGCTTGTATTTTGGGATTTGACTAACCCCGTGAGAGGGCATAGACCACCGAAACAACGATGACTACCACTCCGGATTCGGATTGGATGACACGATTTCGACACATCCGAATCGTGGACGATGCGCCACGAGCTTTTCGGCTACGTGGCCTATTTCTTTCCGGAAAAGTGATTTTTCCCATCGGCACTTCCGTTGTTTCCAGCGACGCGATCTTTTCAAGCTTCGCGCGTACCGTCTGCGCGGCATCGGCGGTATCCTCTGAAAATAACTCGGTGCCTGCATTACTCACGTATTTCGACCTACGGTATCTAAAAATATAACAAAGGTTTCGGGTAAACGGTAGAGAAAGGGGCCGTGCGAGCCGTTAAAAAAGTCAGTCCGAAACGACGGTGAGGAGGATGCGCATTCGCGGTAATTTTTCTCGATGCTTTTCGGAAGCATTGCGTTCCAGTGGCAATCCGCTCCTCCGTGAATTTCATAGCGAATCTTTACAAAGGCGCCACTTTCTTCGTTCGAGGCACTTCGGAAAAATCAATAACTCCCTTTCGACGTTCCTTCCGAAGAATTTCACTTTACCGCATATCGAGGCCTTTTCCCTCCTGCACTCTCGACGCGCGCAAAGTTCTCCACAGATTCAGACGCGCTCCCCGAAGCCGCTTCAAGAATTTTCATAGAAATGCGCTTTTTCCGTGCGAGGTACTAGGAAAAAATCGATAAGCACTGTTACAGCCCTTTCTTTCCGTGTTTTCTCATACGTAGTACTTGGAACGCACCTCCTCGTACACGAGACTCGAGTGCAAACTTTACGTCGATTTTCTCAACACGTGCGCGCCAGCTTTCGCAACAAGCGGATTCTCCACCGATACTTCCGCAAACTCTTTTCACAATCAGCGGATCGAAATTCGCTCCGACGAGCCGAGACGCGCGCGCGCGCACAACTTGTCGACGACAATTATCCCGTCTCTAGGCTAGAAGCACGTGAGAGTCGGGTAGACGGAGCAATAAATGGGAAAATGATTCGCCGGCGAGCGGACTTTTGTCGCGGAATGGCGCTAATTTCCGCCTGCTTCTCCCGGGCTTTATTATCACGGCCATTATTCGGACGATAAAACCGCGCGCGCGCGCGCGCTCGCCGATCGATTTCCATGGGCGAATCCTCCTTCCCTCAGCGCCGGCCGCGGTCCCATTGCTCGCTTTTCCCGGGCTCGCTTCTCGTTTCAAGGGTTGACGCGCCGTCACAAAGAACTCATCGTGATAAAAATTCGCTCGGATACGAGCTTATATACGGCGGCTCATAAAAGAGCTTTACTCGCGCATAAAGCGCGAGTGGGGACGCGCCAGAGTAGGAGAACGAGGGAGTCAGAGATGCGAAGAACGGAGAGAGAGATATTTCTAAAAACGCATTCGCCGAACATTTCCGATCCTGAATAATATTGTCCCTCGAGGATGAGAGGGGAGTGGGCCGAGACGGCGACATTTTAATTGCGGTCGCCCGTCCTTCCGCTGCTGACGTATAAAGATTATTTGCGTGAAAGGCGCGCTCCGTCGAATGGCACGGAGCCGCGCTCTTCGACTAGGGTGCGCCCAATTTCGAGAGAAATTTAGGCGATGATAACGGGAGAACGGGGTCCAAAGCAGACAGCGCCGCGAGGGCCTCGAGGTTTGGAGATTAACCGAGCGAACGTTTTTAATTACATCTGCCGCGCGAAGAAAGGCATAGAGGTGGGTGCCGCCAGCTAACCAGACTTTAACTGCGCTGCCTAAGTACGTTTACTCGAGTGCTCACCGGGTAGGTATGTCAAAAGCTCAAGCGAGCTCTATAAACATAAAGGTGCGACGCAGGAGGAGGGGCGCAGGACGAGAGGATGGAAAGGGGGACGAGCTATACGCGAGTTTCGCTCGCGAATGCGAGCGTACCCATTCGCGCGACGCGAGCAAGCGAGCCAGGATGACACTCCAGGGATGACGCGAATTCGCGATGTCCACGTAATCGCGTGACTAATGCCTTTTTTGGTATTAATTCTTTCGGGGATAAGCACCGCGGTGTATTTAACGCCCACCCCCGGATAAATGCGTTATTTCGCGTCCGACAGTTCCTTCCTCCGCGATTAATTATTACGAGTCATTACGTTGCTATTTATGACGTCATTTGTTACCCCCGCGTGGGAGCTCAAATAGAAAACTGTTATCGGGCTTTCGGCGGTAATTTTATGCGCGTTCTCGCCCGACGACGCGAATTTTGTTCCGTGGCGATTTTCATTCGCTCGTTATGCCTCCATTTTCCGGAATCACTTCTCTTCGCTGCCCTCGTATTCCCAAAGGTGTCGCGTGCGACACCCCATTCGATTTCCGCTACGAGAGAGCTAACTTATCCTCGAAGTTTCCGAGCAGCCATAATAATCTACCCCAAGTAATACGCGGTATCGGTAATTAAAGCGCGATTAATCAAATTCACCCCGCGATCAATAATCCATCCACTTGCAGCTGACACCGCGCCGGAATACGTTTTATCACCCGGAGATTACAGCGCGTCGTGCAAATAGAAACAAGCTAGAAGAAGCACCGTGATTAGTGGAGCGAAAGTATATCGATACTTTCACATCGCGGTCGAGCGTGTCGCCGCGATTAATTACGCGAAAGGCTCGCGACACGATGAGCGCGAGGAGACGCGCCTAGCAGACGGCAGCTCATCCGTGGAAAGTACGAGGGCGTGAGCGAGGCGTCGGAACGAGGTGAGACGTTCAAGCGGCTCATTCAAACCCCGACAGTGATACTCGCCAGTCAAGAGGCCCCTCGAAAACGCTAGGAAGAAACTACCCTCCAAACTGTCCATGCCCGAAACTTCGCAGGGCCTGCAACTGAACTGTCCTTCTGCTCTCGTTCCATTTCGCGTTTTCTTACGCTCGCGTTAAAAATGAAATACGCACCGATCACCTGTCTCTTTGTAATTTCAAATCTCACTGCGTCGTGACCACTAACAATGGCGACTGTGTCGCGACGAGGCGTTTCGCAATTAAAGGGCAGTTAGAAATTCCTAAATGACTTTTCAAATATTTCCTCCTTTCTCTCCGTCTTCCTCGGACTCTTTTTTTCTCGTTCTCCGTCTCTCCCCCGTTCGCAAACCCCGCCAAATCGGTGAATCGAGAGCTGGGATGAATGGACTCGGAGTGCGGACATTCTCGCGGAAATTCATACGTCTTGATTGCGCCGTCCCACCTCGCTTCCCACTTTTTCTCGATAATCGACTCGCGGCTAAAGCGCGAGGGCAGAATCGTCGAAGGTCGCTTTATTGCAGGATCGAGATCGCGCCCATTGGATTTAATTAGCGATTCAATCTCAAACCGCGAGCTGGCGAGCCGGAGAATTTCTTCTCCTTTTTCCCCCGCTCTCGTTCACCGCGCGAACTTAAGAGAAAAGCTTTTATCCTAAAGGTAAAAATCTTCGAGCTTTAAGCGGATACGCCAATTTCTCTGACGGCCACGTATACGGATACGTCGTCGTAACGAAAGCTCTCATCGCTGGTCGATTACGTGCGATCGGGAGGCTGACTGAAGAAGGGTGGAAGTGCGTCCTACCAGCATTGCCAAATAAAATCTCCTAAAGGCTGTCCTCGCGTATTCCATACGACTAACTCACGTTCTCCAACCTCGACTCACGTACGCGGATCCCATCCCTCTCGCGTCTTCCTCTTGCAACGGCACGTCTCACCCGTGGCGCACGGGCGCGCGCGCGCGGTCTTAGCTCACTTTTATTGTCGGAAGTCGAACTGGAGCGCGAGGGTTTCTACGTGTAGCTCCCTCTCTCGCTCTCTCGCTCTCTCGCTTGCGCGTCTCCCTTCGTTCGCTCAGTCTCTCCTCCTCACCCCTTGTTGCCCATCCCTCTGTCCAGGAGTTTATTTCGCGAATCCACCCACCGCCTGACTTGGCTCGTACCCCGTTCCACGCTACATACAGGCCGCCATATCGCGTCCTGAATACAAATCGTGATGTTTCCTTTCGCGAGTCTCTCGAAGACTTTCCAGGACGCGATCATTACCATTAATGAAGAACTCGGCGGGCCCATGCCTGGCGCAATCGTGAGACTTTCCGTTCTCTCTCCTTCTCGCTTCTTTCGTCTATGTACCGCATTCACCCTACGTTTCCTCATCGTCGTCTTTTTCTCCTCCTGCTTCTTCCTTCTGTGCTCTCGACGGTTCTCGCCATCGGTCCGAGCCTCGTTCGTCGCTCCTACGAACCACCCTTCCTCCTCGATTCGGCCATACCACGCGATCCTCTCTTATCCCGCGGCCAGAGCTTTGTGCATAACTCAACGGGCACCGGGGGTAGTTTCGGTAGGCCGATCGTAATGCACGATTATTCCCCGTACCGGTATCGGCTGCCGCCATTACGTCCGCCGTATCCACGAGTTACATAATTTTTATGCCAGAATCTCCGATCGCGCGCGCGCGCGCGCGGATTTCCATACTCGCGCTTTGCGGATACCAGTGAAGTTTCGAAAGGTCGCGGGGGTGGCCATCCCCTGCGTGGCTCGGTACGATCGGTATGACCGAAATTTCGGTATAATTCGCCGCTTCCCGATGACGCATGGAAAGGGTTCGCGCTGGGGATAGGAGTCTAATTACCTACAGACGTTTGAAAACGGTAGTATGTGGCCGAGTTTTTCTATTTCTTCTGCCTCTCTGTCTTTCTCTCTCTATATATATATATGTATATACATATATATTGTCTATATCTATATTGTCTATGTATGTTTTTGTTTTGATGCCCGCATGGGACCATTGGTCTCGGGGCATGGACAAATATATATCTATCTATCTATCTATCTATCTATCTCTCTCTCTTTCTCTCTCTCTCTCTCTCTCTCTCTCTCTCTCTCTCTCTCTGTTTCTCTAAGTTTACCTTACAATTTGGCGACGTCGTGAAGTGATGGAATATCGGATAGGTGGGAACTTCTGCGACATTTAATTTTAAGAGCCCTGAGTGCTCTCGCTCCCCGGAAATTACCATATTTATTATTATCGTTCGTTCGCATTCTGCCCGCGAAAAACTGACGATTCGAGTCGTCTCGCCACCCAACGTTCTTACCATATCTCGATGTCTATTACCAAGCGAACGCGAGTCAATACCATCTCGTCGAACATCGTCGCGTACCTACCTCAGGAATCAGGTGTACGCGTTAAATTTGTATTCCAACGTACCGCTCGGAAATGTATAACGCCGCGGTTTCGAATATCCTACTGCGTTCCGTCGAAAGAAAATGCAAACTAGGGGCAGTTGTCGATGATCCCTCCAGCTTCTCACCGAACCCTTTCTCAGTTCTATCGATTAGAAATCGGTAGGGCCCTCGATATGCAAATTTTATTCCTGCACAAGGAACGCGTATGTTTAATTCATTACGAGTGTTCTCTCTCTCTCTCTCTCTCTCTCTCTCTCTCTCGCCCCTCCTTCCCTTCTTTGTCTCTCTCTATTTCTGCGAGCACAAGCTCCACCTCATACATGCCACGAAAATTGATCTAACCGCGAAACCTTCGTGGCTTCCACGTATCGGGCGTACACCGTGAAAATACAAAGTCCTTTCACGTCTCGGTTGTGGATATCGTCAAATTGCCTGGAACGAGCTGCGATTGAAACTACCTGTGAATTTCTCCAAGCAACGGTGGAATGACTTTTGCGGGCTTTCTCTTTGTTCAAAGATAAATTGTCCTTTGTCCATTCCCCGTGACCCGTGAATCATCCTTAACTATTAATTCCACAGAAATGTAATATCAAGAAGTATTCGAGTCCAGAGTAAAATGACGTAATTTGCTCGTACGTAGGGCGTAAGAAAGTGGAGAAATTACGATTCTCTGTCTGCAAAGATTAACGAGAGACAGAGAGTGGAGTAAACATTCTTCTCAGGAATTACGAAACAAGAGACATCTGCATCAGGTTTGATAAAATAATAATCGAGAAGTAATAGAAAGTAGAGATCGTTTCACATGTAGTATGAATTCATCCTATAATACATTCTTTATGATATCGAATATTATTCCCAAGGCTGAAGCATATTTTACCGCGATCGTGCCGAATTACTGGGAACCCTGGTAACTCCTAGGAACGGCGATGTCGATCAAAGTCCCGTAACGATGAGCAATTGGCGCTCGGGGTACATCGTTTATGCACAGTTTGCGCCGAACTCTCAATCGTTAACGGGAGCGGCCGCGAGGCGAGAGGAGGCAAAGTACTGCCGAGGAGAGCAGAGGGTGGAGAAAGCTCCGAGTACTTTCCGTACCGAACTCTGCGCGTGTCGGACCTTTGGAGCCCTTGGCTATCTCCTTAGTTACTGTGCCGTGCCGTACGTGAGGAAGATAGTTAGATTGTCTTCTCGAAGTTATCCACGACTACGCGAGATTAGACCAGACTTCTATACTGGCGTACCGTGTCCATACGTACCGCAAAGACGGAACTGCAAGCGGTGGCTGGCTACTGGAATATCCGTGGCATCTATTCCCTGATGAAAATCCACCGCAAGGTTATACGCGAGTGGAAAATTCGATTGTGTCGAATTCGCATGTCAATTAACAAGCATCTTGTAGTATCGCCTTGGGATCATACGGGTTATGGTTTTCACTCGTTCGTGGACGAAGAAATTCTCGGACGCTTCTCCAAGGTGTTATTTTCGAAATCGCCCACTTATCCTAGTTCTCCATTGCGTAAACAACTCTTTGAAGAAATTCTTCATCCCATTTAGCCGCACAGAGTCCCATGCGGGTTTCGATACAGTAGTTACGAGGAGTGTCAATTGTCCGCTCGAGTTACGATAAAAACGATCTACGTCAGAGACGCCTTCTTGCCGCGCCGAGACGCCGCCGGGCCTGTATCACGCGCACCGAACGTTTGTTTCTCCTTGTCGTTGTATCTGAGAACACGGACAAAAGAAGGCGACGTATGGCTCGCATACATCACCAGGCGACGCCGACGCTTCTTCTAACGCATTAGCTAAAGTGCAAGGCATCGAACGGGCCAAGTAAGTACCTATATTGCGAACAGGATCGTTCCTTGATCGTTGCGCCGGTAACATTCACGCTTACCGTTACAATTTTTTTTAAATCTTTAATTATTCGTTTCATCGGTGATGTCAGTTGGAGACGCCCGTTCGTTGAAACGCGGACGAATAATCCAAATGTCAAAGCTGATCGGCATCCAGACACTGGCTCGTCAAACGGCTCAGAATAATCCTAATATTATTGGAGATTCTCTGATTTATGTGGGCGCTGATTTCGAGAATGAGAGACGCGGGGCCGAACTCGATCGAACGGTCCGTCAAAAACAGTGATAATCGCTGGCGGTTCCGACGAACACGATCACGCCCATTGACGTTGTTTATCCTATTCAGGGGCGAAAACCGAGCGGCGCGACGCTTGGGTTTGCCTGGGCATTATGAACGGTGGCAGGTATGCACGCGTATCCGCGGACGGCGCGCGTTTAGCTCGATAACTGGACACGTTGGCGGATAATCAGGAGGAACTGTGTGGTAGGCGTTGGGACGCATCAGCCGATACACGCACTTATGAACGCATAATACCCTCCCCTCCTGCTCCCCAATTCGCCGTTACTTCGTTCCTCTCGCATGCTGCGGGCGTAAATCCGCGCGTGTATATTCGCATCCGAAAGGTATCGCTTTGCATATGAAACGCTCCGTCCTCTCCACGCTACTCTTCATTTTGCTCTCCGGCATCCGTGGCCTTCCACATCTTGCACGGCAGAAGGTTTGCGAGTGATTATTAGGTGGTGTAAGGTTGGTTCAGAGTGGTTTTCCGCCACACTGATGCACGCTCCCGTGTGCCCGCGCTCTCGCATCCGGTAGGAACGTTAGGCAAAGAAACGATACGTGTTCTTTTTTGTTTATCAACGATACATCAAAATTTAATTCTATTATGACAAAGAGGTAATATCCGAGTTACCGTGAAGTCTGAAAAATTTCGTTCGCGCGAGGTGTTGCGTACCACGAAGTGCACCACAGCCGCAAAATAAAGCGAAATTGAAATCTAATAGTAAGTGTTTTATCCGCGCCGCAACACGTACCGTCGTTGCGCCCTTGCCTCATTCCTCTCGAGCCCTTCGCGTGTGAAATAATTCCATCCCGTTCCGGCCGATCGAACCGAATTAATCAACCGTATGCGGCGCGCATGGCGGATTTAATTAAGCTTCTCGGCGGCGGGTGCCTGCACCGGGAATGGTCGTCTCATTTTTTTCAATCTTCTTTTTCAACTTTCAGCCGCTGGGGTCTTTTACCACCTTTTTCATACCCTCTCCCGCTCATGCTTTTTTTTTTTTTTTTTAAAGGGAGTACGCTCGACTGCATTCTCGTTAGCTCGTCAAATCCTCCCTTGTCTCCTTGCCGAACCTTGCCCCCAACGTCCGGGGTGAAGAGATTGAGTATGGAACCGTGTACCAGGGCATTTGACACGGTCCAACACAATAGTCCTGTTTCCGGAGTACGCGTACTCAAGATTTAACCAGGTGGATAGGATATCTCCATATTTCGCACTAGGCTTTCACCGCTCTTTGTGTTCCGTGACTTCGTATTTTCCGCCGCGGTGATTCCTGGAGATTACTTTTTACGTTTTTTACCTGCTCCGTAGCAACAGCAGAAACTTCTCCTATTAGCCTTTTTCCAATATTGTGCTGAATGGTGTACACGCCGACCGCAATTCGTTAATTTGCAGGATTGCATCGCGCAAATACGTAGAAGCTTAGTTCCTCGCTACTCGTCGATTCGATTACAATTATTGGATAAGAGATAAGAAACGCATACGAATAACTTTCCCTGGACATCGAGCATCTTGTTATCCTAGATTTATCGGATTCGTCGAGCATTCTACCGACAATTATTGATTCCGGAGATTTAATCCCGCCCTAATCCGATTATTGCTCGAGACATCGACGCTTTAAAAAATCAACGTACCTACATGTACGTAACACGAGAATTCTCAGCAGTCCGCGTGCACGTTTAATTTCCATAGATCGAAGAAAGTCTTTTATCGCCCTTCTGATCGTTCGAGCAAGGACGATGCGCCCCCATCTCGCGACACTGCGACTCCTAACATCTCAGATTTTTCTCGGGGCCATTCCACCGGGATCAATTCGTCACCAGGCGTAAGCTCGCTCCATAACTTAGTCTTGGGACGCACGCTTTACTCCGCACTCTCGCGGATTTCATGATATCGATACTCATCGTGCACGCGCCGCAAAATTCGCGACGTACGAGAACCCGTAACAATGCAGCGTGCGCGTGCATCCGAGCACGCTGCTTCGAGGGGAGGAGAGAAGCGTAAATGGAATCGCGCGCGCAAATGCGAACGCGGCGCGTAATGTATGCGAAGTACGTGCGACGGAGCTAGCGTTGCACATAGGCGCAACTGCGCGTGAACGCACAGTGGTAAATAACACACGGTCCGCGGCACTGGGTGCGCGCGAGCCGATGGTCCGCACTGCACGCGCATTTTTATACGCTGGATTTTATGTCTCGCGCAGCATTTGTTTGCCTCGCGGACTTACCCCCTTGCCACGTCCCACGAGGATCGGTCGTCCTTGCTGCCTTCGCTCTACCGCACCCCAGATTTCCGCCGCCCCACCTACGCCGCCCACTTCATGCGCAAGTACTTTATGGTCTGCATATCCGCAATCCCGGTATTACGCAAGTATACTATTCGCTTAGAGGAACCGCCGTTGGAACACTTCCGCCGCATTCTTTACGGGCACGCAGGTCACGCGCGTGATACCGCGAGCGAGGAGATATTGCTATTTGGACGATTATTATCGTCGTATTTCACCGAATCGTCCTAATTTTCGTCTCTCACCGATGTATCGTATCTATTACATAGACATTATGCAACCCTGGAGGAAAATTCAATGCCCTCCTCCTTCTCCCGCGACGAGTTATTTCGTGAGAGATGCTCGCGAAACAATTGCACGCCTCTCAGCACACGCAATTTCCCAGCGTAGGAAAATACGTCCCTCGATAACCGCAACTTTCGCGATTCGCCTGCCGCATTATAACTGGGATCCCCCGGCATCGTCTAGCCCCGCCATTCTTGCGCACTCGGATTCCCAAAGTGTTCTCGTTCGTTTATTCCTCTTCTGCGTATCGGAAGGAGGTAGACGAGAGAGAGAGGGAGAAAGGGAGAGAAGAGAATGGGCTGAAGGGGAGGCAAGGGAGCCGCAGCAAGCATTGGTACACCGCGAGAACGAGGTGGATGAGCTCTCGAGTGTTTGGTTTCGAGATTGAGAGGCGTGGTGAGGGGGTGTGAGGTGAGGAGGCTGGAAAGGTAGGATAAGGAGAACACGGAGGAAGAGGCGGAGAAGAAGAAGATGCGGGAGGAGGTGGAGGAGAACAAGAAGTAGATGGAGAGCGTAACGGAGAATACGAAGAGAAGGGAAGGAAAGGAAGAGAGGTAGGAGGCACTTCAAGCGGAGAAGCATCTTTCTGTCCGCGCGTCTCTCGGGTGGACCCTGGGATCTCCTCCGGTACTGTCGCTTCCAATAACGCAATCGGTGAGGATCGATTTTCAATCCAATCATCAGAGAATGCAACGTGTAAACCGTGGCGGAAAGTGCAATATACTTTCATGAGTACCTACCTACGTACCGGCAGACGGGGGAGGGCGAATGAGGAAGGATGAGAGGAGGAAGGGCGGAAGGGACGCCAGTAGGACGGTGGATGCTACGTTGGTTATGCGAGGGGGCCCCCGAGGGGCCAAGAGGGATGCTTCAAAATCGAATACTCGAACCCGAACAAACCCTTGTACCAACCACGGAAATCCGGTATAAACTCATAATCTCATGCCTCCTCCCACTTTTCCTCCTCTCCACGGAACGTTCGGTTTCTCGTGTTCCGCCTTCTCTCTCCTCTTCGTCCTCCTTTCTTATTCCACGCGCTTCTTCCCTTGCCTGGCTTGCTTCTGATTTTTCGGCCGTCTCTTTCGCGATGCATCAATTTTTCTTTCTCCCTTTCTTTCTCGCTTCCTTCGCAACGATCTCAAGCGCCGAGGCGCAACTGGATTTTCCACCCGAGTCTGGCGGAGGTCCTCGCCCTCGTCTTTCCCCTCCGCAACTGACGTATGCGAGAAAAGATCGGTAGGTCGATACCCGGCTTGATGATCCGAGGAAATTGAACGCCGCGAGCACCCCAGGGAACTCGCGCTACTCGGCCCCTTGTACTCGGGGCCACGAGTATACGCGCGCGTTCCCGCATCCGCCCGCGTTAGATCGAGGTGCCTCGCGAAGGGATCGGATTCTTTTCTCGAAAGAAAATTCGCGCGTCACGTAGGGAAGGCACGCAACTCTTGAGAAGAGCCTCGATCCTCCGATCACACGGGGGTCGAGGCTCTTCTCGAGAACTCGCGCTGCAAACGCGAGAGCCTCGACTTTGAATTCGAAGGCAAGGAAGAGTAGGAGCGGGCCGCTTCGCCGCCGTCGTCGTCGATGCGATCTCAGACTAGAAATGACTTCGCCGTTGTCGTCCCTTTTTCCAGGATTTACTCGGGGATTTTTCACGAAAGATTGAGAATCGCTCTAGCATGGATTCGGAGATTCTCTCTCTCTCTCTCTCTCTCTCTCTCCCCTCCTCCTCCACCTCCTTTTCTCTATCCAGAAGAAAGGTGACGAGTAGTAGTGAAACGTCCCGTTCTCGTCCCTTTCCTTCCCTTCTCGCCCTTCACCCTCGCCTACGACTACCTCGCGGATTTATTTCTCAGAATCTGCCTTGAGAGCCACGGATTCAAAGGACTCCCCACCGTGTACCTTCCTTAGATCTCAAAGGGAGGAATCGTTCGTGCGAAGGCTCTTCGTTTGGGCAAGACGATGCAGAGGTGCGAAGCGATAGGTCGAGCTTCTTCCTGTCCTTCGTGCATACGCGCACGTGCATTTGCCCGTAATGCCATCGATCACGCGACTCGCCGTGCATGTGCCCTACCCTCGCGATGCCGACGCAGATGCGATCCGAAGACAAGGTCGAGCGCGTCGCACATGCGCGCGCACATAGATGTGTCGATTAGTTCGCTCCGCTCTAACGCGAAGACAAGATCGATCTGGTTTCCTGACGGGTGCGCGCACACGCAAGAGGTATGGATGTGTGCGCGATCATCAGTTGCACGTGTCCCATATGTTCGAGTAATACGAGGAGAGGAGACTTCATCCAGTCGACACACGAGGGCTATACGAAACTTCCTTCCTCGGAATTCCCGATCGAGTAATGAAAGAAGAAGTCTCGCTGACAAGCGGACTGGGAAGATAGCGGATGGAGGAGAAAAAGGAGGAGGATAGTGGGAATAAAGTATGGATTTGCTTTTAACGGCCTGCAGCTCTCCGGAAGAATGGAGACGATAGATAGAATGGAACCGCGTTCGAGATAGGTCGTCGCGTACGGAGAAGGACGTAACGAGAGACGAAGAAAGGAGCGTCGGTGTCGCGAGGAGGAAGAGATAGAGAGAAGAATCGGGAGACGGGTGTAAGCGAGGAGGAGTGGGTGGTCTCGAAGATGCACCCGGTTGGAGGGAAAATGTGTGCGAAAATTTGTAGGAGAGAAAGAGAAGTGAGACCGGGTGAATCCGACAGTTTGTCGCTTACCGCTCGTAGGCCTGATAAAAGATTCAATCCGAAAACTACTGCACCGTGAAAATTCGACCCTCCATTATGTCCTGCCATCGTCTACTGTCTGCATATCAGGATTAATTGCCACCTTCGAAGTTCACGATACAGAGAATTTACATTTATTTACGGATGCGTATCCGCCAACGATTCTGATCTGTACTCGCGTGACGGTCAATACTAGCACTCGACGACATTATCTCCTTAATCCTATCAATTACCGTGGACATTTGTCGGACCGTGCGAACGGTCCTGGAAACATCGTGCAATTCGATTAACTTCTTATCAACCCTCTGCCTTACCAACAACTTGTTGGTTGATCTTATCGCGCGATTCTCATTCCCATTGCTGAGGAGTTTCTAATTGGAAGCCGTAAATTATAATCGCACGACGATCGCAAATCTTCATTAAGCAGTAGGAAACGACGGAGCTCGACTGTCCTCGTAACTTCGCGCGATACTACCTAACATCGCACTTACCAACCGCGGTTACGGATCGTTCTCTTCTCCGCTGGTGTTACACCTTTGCTTCTTTCCTTCTCTCTCTCTCCTTCTCCCTCTCAATTTACGATAGCTCAACTTACACCCACGTTATACCTTTCGGACACTCCCTTCGGGGCAAGAACCCACCCTGTAACGCTGACGCGGTGCGATTATGCAGCGGGAGAGAAGCGCGGACGTTTTACGAGCGACAGGGGGGACCGTAGTAGAAAAGAAGGGAGAGGAGAGGAGGAGAAGAAGCAGAGAGGAGGGAGAGCATATCCGCGGAAGAGGTCCGCATTTCACTCCAGTGGATTCTGGGGGTGGGTGGAAGCGGATGGGAGGCGAAGAGTAGCGGAGCTGGAAAGAGAGAAGAGGGGTGGACACGAGGTTATATACGACGAGCGCCGACGTCGGTCAGCCGTGGATTTTTCGCGGCGCACCGGCGAGCGTCCGCGTCGCCGTCGGCAGCCGGTTGGTTGCGATTTTCCGCGAGGTCGACCGGAAAAATGAAAATTCCAGTAGATGCCCGCTCTATTATGCTGCGTCTACGCGGAAGCGCAATACGCTCGTCTCTCAGGAGCATTGGGAGGCGGGGGTGGAAGAGGCGGATGGAGCGCGGCTGAAGGAAGGAGAGTGAAAAGGACAGGGGACAACTGAAAAGCGCGTTAAGGTCTCGCCCCCCATCGAGATCGCGGCATATTCTTTCGGCGAGCTCTTTACGGGCTTTTTATGGTGCCGTTTCAGCACCCCTCCTCGCGGTAGAGCTAAAGAAACGGGTAATCGCGGCGCCTGATCTTTCTTACGAGGAAGATTCCTCGCGGATATGATTGTGCCCGAACGTTGGCGCTAAGTCGCGATCGTAAATGAAAGCTCAATGAGAGCACGCGGAGGGTGAGAAGATCGACGAAGAGAACGAAGGATTCTTATCCACGATGACAAAGGATTCTTATATAAGTATGATCCCTAATTCAGGGGAAAGATACGAAGACTACGAAAATTTTATCCTGGATCGTTATAACTTCTCGGAATGTTAGTTGCTATAAATTTTTATGCTTTCGACCGAAGGCGATCCTCCCTCGGCGCGATGCTCTCATCTTTCGTAAATCGTCTGCGTCTGCGAAGATCGCAGACGACAGCAAGAAGCATTACGTCGCGACGTAACGCGTTTGATTAATAATCTCGAAAATTTTGACGCTCCGCCGATGCTTGCGCCTGTCATAACATCGATTCGGCCGATGCCTCGACATCTTGGGTGTAATCAATTTTCCGATCGCGGCCTGTAGGAGACGGCGCGTAATTTTTTATCAGCCGTCGGCACCAATTTTGCCCCTAGGAACGTTTTCCTTCTACCCTCGGTGTTTGCAGGCGCGACACCTGTGCGCCATTCTCGCTCGACGCCGCATAAAGGCTTTCCCCCGAATGCGTGACTTTCGATGGAGAACGGCTTCTCAAGGTCCGGATAAATTTACTTTTTTCTTCCCGCGACTCCCCTTCTTACCCTCGAATCTGAGTGCAGCGACGTGGTTCACGGTACGTATTCTCACCCTTCGCCGCGAATAAATCGCGATAATTACAAACCTCTCCTCCAACTCCTCCGGCGAAAAATATTTTCCTTTCCACGGAACGAGTGGCGGAGACAGTATTTTCAAGCGACACTCGAGGGAGAAGTGGGCGATACGAGAGGTCGCTAAGTCGTTCGTGTGTAAACGAGAACGCGGGGGGTTGAATCGGATTAAAGAAGGGTGGAAAGGACGGAGGCGGCGAAGCGAGAAGATGCAGATGTTCCCCGTCAGCGCTTAGACTCTATTCTATTTGATGCATTCTCCCTGGTACGGGAGGTAAATGTCTACCATTCGGTCCCACATCGTTTGAAGATTGCATGGCGGTGAAGCATTCGCCAGTAGTGTAGATCCGCCATTAGTGCGACTGCAAGTGAAAAACGGCAAACGATATTCGTCCGCGTATGGCGTTAAACCCTGAATTAAACGCCCCATTGTTGAATACGTGGGGAAATTTGCAATAACGTGACCGATCTCTATTGCTAACATCACTCGGAATTCTGCTTACGCATTCGTATTATTGTAAATAATAACAACGCTTTTAAGAGTATTACAGTAATTACACCGTTAATACGTTGACTGATACGTCACCCGAATTCGGGTGATGGTTTCAGTGCCTGACTATAAATGATCAAAATAGGTATTTAGAAGTATAACTAACGCTTTAGATAGGTAACTAAACAGTCGCCAAAATTCAATGTTCCGTGGCAGTCAACGTGTTAAGCGAGTCACAGGGAATCTGGACGCCAAAGTGAGTAAACCAAGTCACTTTTAATTAACTACCAGAGCATCGCGAAATTAATTATATAAAATTTCATTTGCATTCCAATGACCTATCTTTATAGTAGGTGGAATACGTTCGTATATGGAAACGAAGATATGGTCTTAGAATGCTGAATTATTTAGAGAAGGTAATTTATAAATGTCTTACCTCCGAAGAGCTTTTATTGATTTTATGTTCTTGCTCCGACTTTCTTTGTTACGATTCCTCTTGTAGACAGGTTGTGATTCATCTTGTGAATGGACTTCCTATTGAACGGTAGATACACTAGTGCGATCTCGTCTTTTAATTAGATTGACACTGTAAAATGCAAATATTTATATTAATATTTAGTTTTGGAAATATTAAAAACGAAAATTGAAATTTACGACGAATACTCTGCGAAAATTTTTTTGTTTTTTTCTTCGTCCTATAAGAAGTCGCTCTTCGTTCTCAACAATTTTTCCACCTATGATTTTCACAATAGACATGTCAAACCCGCGGAAATAAACTTGTAAAATGTTTATTCTTGCTAAGCGTGCCCTGTTCAACGACCAATATTGATCAAATGAAATGGTTTCATTCGTGTACAGTAGAGTACACGAGTGACGAAAATATCGGGTCACCACACCGTGTCGAGCGACGAGCTTTTTGCCAGGACAATTTCTACATGCACACGGGGCTACTCACTCTGAAAGTCGGTCGTACAGTAAATCACGAAGATATGATTTTTTCCCCCAGAGGACCGACGGAAGACGAGTATCCGACCGGAAGAAGCGAGAAAGTCTCTGCTTGCTCAGCGGCGTTACAGTTACCGAGCACCGCTGGCCCCCGTGCTCCTGCACCATCATGAGCAGGACGAGATTTCATCTGAGAATCAAACTAAAAAGGTATCAAATGATGTTCATGGGCCAAGCGTTCGTGGCGATGCCACTTCGTAATTCTCTGCCCTACAAAAAATAGAATAATTAAATTTGCTCGAACAACTAGCGAAGAAATTTCAAGTTGAGTAAATTCGATCTTTGCTCCATCGATTTAATCGATCGCGAAATTATCCTTTGCACCGCAGGATTAATATCCATAATTTCAGGATACATTCGATGTTTCGCCATCGAATCCGAATTGCCACGGCAATTTTCGGATTTCGACGCGACAATGTATTCGAGATGTGCTCCCCGTGCAGGTAATATCTCGCCTTCCACGAGGGACGCCTTTTTCAGGAGGCATTACCTGCGCGCATACGAGCTCCACGTAACGGCTGCAAGAAAAATGGTGGTACGTCACGTTGTGTCAAAGGGCCAAGCGCGTTTCCGCGACGAGAACCACCCACCTCCTCTTCCTCGCGCTCGAAGCGCCGTCGTTCCAACGCCCTCGTTCACTCTATCTCTCCCTCTTCCACCTTTTCCCAACCTCCGCATCCCTCCTCCTGTACTTCTCACCCTCTCGCGCCTCTTTTTTCGCCGTGTTAGCGCTAAAAACGACAACGCGTTACCAGGAGTCAGGGGCGTAGCTACAAGGGTGAGCGGACGAGTTATTGCGGGCACGTGGGAGTTTTAACCTCGCGCACCCTCCCGTGACTCGCGTCCCCGCAGGTCCTCACCCGGTTTAGCACACGTGTAAAACGACGATGCACGGACCCTGGTATGTGTGCACGCGTGGTCGCGCGTAAGCCATCGTGCGTGCACCGCCGCGCCGCTTTGACGGCGAAATGAATGACATTAAATTTAACGCTGCCAATTTATCGGGGTGCCTGAACCCCCGGCCGGACACTGACGCACGCCTACGAACACGCGCGGAGCGTCATTCGCGCGTGCCACCGCGCGCATCGACGAATTCTCGAGCGTAGAGGCACACGAAAGCACGCGCGCGCGCAGGTGTGCTGCGTGGCTCGCAGGGGCGTAACGCGCGAACATACTGGTCCATCACCAGCACACAGTCTCAAAATGGACACGAAGCACGGCGCATAAAGCACGGCCTCGCAAACACGTAGATATCATTTGAGGGGACATTCGATGCGCTGCATAATATATGGACTGCGGCATGACGCCATCGTAATTGATTGTACCGAGCTGCGGTTTGGCACCCGCTGGACGGAAGTGTTCGCAATTACTACAATGGAATCACGCAAAGTTAATGGTAAAATATTCATTTCCGGAATGGTAATTCGATGGCTCCCAGCAGCCTCCTCCCTATCCACCCCTCCCTTACTCCGGTTGTGCGCTCGTGCTAGCGACACGATCAAGGGCGCAGGCGCTCACGCTATCAGGACCGTATTTGCGCTCGGCGAATTCGATCGCGGCCGTGTGCGCCCTTCGTGGTGACAGAACGCCGTCGAATACCAATGCCTCACCGGCTGTCGTTTGAAAGTCCACCGGAAACGAATCCCGCCAACCGCTATGTCCATTCTGCAATCTCAATGCGGAGGATTAGGTCGCGACGATTACCGCTCGCAGGTGCAGACTTACCGCAGCGGTGGTAATTCGCGGGATCGCGAGCGGATCGGGTTTCGATGGCGTTGCAGTCCTATATTGTGACGAACGTTGTACGCGTTTGGGAACGATATTTTGTTTCAATGGGCGCATTTTATATCCGATAGAAGAGTAGGCTTCTCGACAATTAGACTATTTCGTACGTCATCGCCTCTTTAACACTAGGTTTACGGAATTTTTTTTACAAGCACAATTTCCCATTTAAACGCGTGAAACTGATAAATTACCGCAAACCAAGCGTTAAGAAACATTCACAAGTTTCGATCTACGTGCACATATTAACAAGAAAGAAAAATAATATAATACTTCAGTCATTCGCTTCCACAAAGGATAAGTACATTTCGTTACGGGTATGCGGAGAAATGTGGAAATATTATAAATATGAATCTGTCGACAATGATGTTTCGTGTACAGGGAGGTTTATTGATGATCCCCCGAGGATCTACAAAATAATTGTCTCCCCGGCGCGTTGTTCGGCGAAATAACTGTAACTCAATACGAAAAATATCTCTGGGGAAATACACAAAGATCAATTTGCAAATATTGATTTTCCGTGCTGGCATGCATTTTATAATAAACGATATCATTTTATACTCCAGTCATTGCGTGCAGCCCCATTTAGGTAGAATGACAAATGTCCATCCACAATAGAAGAAAGAGTGCGAACAGGCAATTAATTACGACAATATCATACAGCAAAGATACGACGCCGCGACGTGTGCGCGTAGCCGTTTCTATACATTTTTCAGACCTTTATATCGATTTTAATAATATCGCCGAAGCAGAGTTTGTAGAAGCCAGGATTTTCTCCCGAAACAATTTCAAATATGACACTGATTTTGCCGATAAAAAACGGCGCGTCGGCGTCAGAACGTCCCTTAATTGAAATGCCTGAAATATTGGAAATGAGAATTTAGGACCGTTCGGACCAAAAAGTTACAAAAACGTGAAATGCCGAATTCCCGATATTACAATTTTACGCCACTAATTGATTTACCCGTTCTATCGACTAGTCGCTTATTTCAGAATTACGTACACTCTGCCAACAAGTTTTGACACGCGCATCTAGTTGATTTACACGTCCTGTCGATCAATCGCTTAGTTTAGTTTAAAATTACCACTGCCAACAATTTTCGACGTGAGCATCCGACTGGGCGAATTTCTTCGATTTTGGCGATAGACACCCGCCATCGCGCGAGAACGTCTGGGCTTCTCGATGGCGAAATACACGAGAGCGGCAAGCCGGTAAGCTCCCGGCGAACACGCCATATTAATGCGAGGATCAGTGTTCAGCAATTTGGCCCATGGAGACGCGAGCCCTTTCTACCTCTTTCTGTCCCGCCTCCCCGTTCTTCGCCGCCTCTTTCTCTCTCTCTCTCTCTCTCTCTCTCTCTCTCTCTCTCTCTCTCTCTCTCTCTCTCTGAGGTACACTCCGGAAAACAAAAGAATATTTAGCTCCGTTGGGGTAGGCGCCACGGGCGGTCGTCACGCTCCCAACGGTAATCCCGAGCGCACGTGCGATACATATCGGCCGGATCATTGCGGGGTGCGTTTAAAATTTAAGCCGCGTACGAATTTAGTGCCGAGCAATTACAGGGGTCGAATTGACGCTAATCCCGCGTTTCATGCGCGTATCAATTGGCAAGCGGTTCCCTCCTCCTCTGGCATCACCAGCAGAGAAACGGACGCTGTAAAATCGGCGCATCCGTAGCCCTCTACGTTCTCCGAACTTCGGTACTCGGTGGATTTCAAATCGTTTCGTTTTCCGCTAATCAGCCAATGGCGCGTCAAATGCTAGAATAGATCGCAGAATTGAAAAGAAATTAAAAAATTCAAGATTCTCCGTCTCAGTTCGATTATCGTGTAGAAGCAAAATCGTCCCCGTTGAGTAATTCATCGGGCAGAAGACGGTACCAGGGAGCTCTCTACTTTCCGGGACGAGACATCGAGATCTTTAACTCCCAAGGAGCTGACGCTTTTTCCTTGCCTCTCCACCTTGCAGTAATTAGACGCGAGCGTCGAAAAACTCTGGAGCGCCGGGCGCTTCGGCAAGAAGATTCGAATTTTCATCGCGACGACGGATCTTGCCGGCACGATGAAAATCTCATTACCCGCGGCGCGCTAGTTGCAACGTCGCGGAAGATTCTGAGGGTCCGAAGGAGGCATTAATCAAGATCGGAAATCCGCGTGTGCTCGTACGCTGCGTCGGCCCAGCCCGGATCCGCAGGTGCATGCCGTCCGCGCGCGTGGGCACAGCGCTTTCCGAAACTTCAGTGCCAACTATTCGTTCGACTGCGGGAGCTGCGACAGAAGCGTTTAAACTTACGTCGGAATCCTTCGTGTTACCTCGCAGGGGGCCAACTCTGGCGTGCATAAATCAGGCAACTTTACATAACGTCGTACACGGCGACGACGTCGTCGTCGTCGTCTTCGCGACGCCAGCCATTGTGCGGGGACTGCGAGAACGTTGGTGGGGGAGGAGGAGGTTCCTACCAACTTCGCAATTTTCACGCTTCGCACCTAACAAATCCGGCGAGGCTCCAGTCTTCATAATTCTCTTCCTCGCCGTGTGCGTCTTCGAAAGTCATGCGAGCCAGTCGAAAATTACTAACATCGATTTGCATCGAGTCTAACCGTTATACGTTGCTTCGGCATCAAAATTGCGGCAAAGTGTTTCGGAAACTGCACGCGCCTTACATCCGAGCCTAATTAGCGTCCTTGATACGAGGAACAGTTCTCGTGGCGTGGCGGTACCTCATTGTAAGTTCGCATAACGCGCATCTGTACCGTCCCGCGTCTCCTCCCCTCCCGCTCCACACCTCCTCTCGCCCTTCTCGAAATTAATTAATTTTCGGCTAACGTCCCCGGGCCGAAAGTTTGCGGTATTATTCAACGACAGTCCGCAGGATATTAAAGCCGGCGAACGAGCGAGCGATGAGCGCCGTCGAAAAGCTCGCGCTCATCGACCTACCGAGCACCTCCCGTCCCCGTTTCCAACCCCCAGGCTTTTGCCCCTGGCACTTGCCCCCGCGCCTCTAGTTCCGATCTCGTCGCCTCCCATTTCGTATCACTAATCGCGATCGACACCCTCCGTCCCGACCCTCGCAATATCGCGCACGTCCGAGCGCATCGAAGATGAATATTGGCTCGCATTATTCGAACGACGGGGGTGCCAGAGGCCGAGTTTCATCCGTCGCAATAGTACAGCTGGAATTCGTTCTGCTTACTGCATTTAGCGAGTGCAAGCTGTTTAATGATACTGATACGCGTTTATAATTCCACGGTAATGACAGTATATTTGGGAGAAAGAGAAAGAGGGAGAGAGAGAGAGAGAGAGAGAGAGAGGGAGAGTGCTCTACCTCACTCCTTCGGTCCTCTCGTCTAAATGCTAGTAGAAAATTGATTTTGCTACGGCCATATCGGTGTTGTACTTACGAGAAGGTCGACGAAGAGGTGAGGGGTGGTAATGGAGAGAGGGAGGAGATGCAGGAGAGGGTGGCACAGGAGGTGAGGGAGGTTCGAGTCGATACCAGCTCGGAAGCTAATACCGTGAGTACACATCGCTGTTCCTCGTGGACGAGGGTGCTTGAATTATACCTGCTTCAGGGATGATCCATTTAGAGCTCTGCCGTTAGTTCTCCTGCACGGTTACGGTATAGCTGAATTACGTGGATCTCCAACGTGTGCACTTCCTGTCTCACTCTCGCCCCCTCTCCCCCTCCCACTTTCTGTCTCTTTCTCTAGCGTCTCGTTTATACCCCTCCCTCAACTCGTTCCACCTCAGCATCCCCTTCGGCCGGCCAATCTGCCACTCGATCCCATCCCTCCTTTTTTTCCTCCTACTTCCTCCATCGCTTCGTCCTTCTCCGACCGTAACTCCCTCCTCCCCTTCCTTTCGACGCCTTTTCTTCCAATCGATATCGACGAATTTCAATTGACTGAATATCTTCGCTAATGAACCGTGATCGTTCCGTGCCGTAATCGCTGCTATTTCCGATCGTCGTCGAAGGAAAAATCCGTTCGTACGACGAAGGCGAAGGGTTCGAGGTTGAGTAAGCATTCTTACAGGATCCATATTTATCGATCTGGATTTGTCTCGGTAATTGGACGTATCCGTCGCGCGTTAACGCCAATGTCGCGTCGCACCGTGGAGGAAGAGATTTGGCGTGCGCTTAAATTCAGTGGGTAAGGAGGCCCTTCGATAGAAGCGTAGCAGAGTGATTTTCCAACTTTCTGCATGGAAACAGTCCGCATAAAATGTAGTCACTTTAGTTTCGCAATTATGCCGGATCCCTTCCACTCCCACGCTCTCTATTTCTCTTCTCTCTTTTTTGCTATTCACTCTCTACCCCGGATCATCCCTCTTCCTCGCGCCCTTGCTCTCTTCCAGTCGAAAAACTGTTCGTGCTTGACGAACCACCGGTTCTGGTCTATCCCCTTTTCCAACCCACCCCCCGCATCACTCTGCTCCAGCCGTCCTCATTCCGGCGGAGTTCCGGGCAATCCCGCTTCCCGGGCGAGGATGAAACATTTTTTACCATTGTCGGTCCACGAGTCGGTGTAAATAAAAAAGGATGAAAGTAAATAATAAAAAGAGCTCGTACGATTCGTCCGTTCGTGCGGGCGGTGACGGGATAGGGGAGAGGGTGTGGGGATGGGCGAGTCGCTTCGATGACGACGCGGAGCGAGCGAAACGTGCCCAAAAAAGAGAACGAGTCCGAACGAGATGGAAGGTGAGGCTGCAACGGAGGAGATGAACCAGAGGAAGTGAGAGAGAGTGAGCGAGAGAGACTGACGGCCAATATTGTTTCCCCGCCGTGGAATTTTAACGCACCGCGAAACTCGCGTTACCGTTGACAGGATTCTGCCGGCGGGTTGCGCTCTTTGTAATGCAATGTAACGGAGAGTGTACTCATTCCCATATTACCCTCACCCCGCTGGTCACTGCAGTTTCTACCTTCCCTACCTCCCCTCCCTCGATCCCCCGTAGTCCGCCCAAACTCGCACCCCATCCCTTTGGAACCATACCCTCCGCCCCATATCCTCCCGCTCTTTGTGCTCCGATATTCAACGATGTGCAACGGGCACGATCGCACGACCACTAACCCGATCGTAGTCCCTTCGCCACCGAATTCGTCGCACACAATCCAGAACGGGTCGCACACCTCTCCTCGGAATCGAGATTGTCCGCAACGTGTCCACTGAAAAGACGACGAATATCGAGGACGTGTGTCCCGGTAGAACGAAAGAGAACCACCGCGACGTTACTTTATTTAACGCGTTCCCTTCCGTAATCGATTTCTCTTCTCTCCCTTCGACGACGCTACGGTAGGGTAGAACAGGTCACGCTGACTTCGAAATCGAAATCGCAGAATTAGCGAAACGTAAGCGAAAAATCTTCGACTACGCGTAGGATCGTAGTATTCTCGGAGAACGAATGAAGTACTTCTCAAAGTTATTTCGCGCTACTTTTGTTCCAATATCCCTTCCACGACCAGTCTGTTTAAGTCTACAATGGAAAGTAAATTGTGCACGAGGGCGAGACAACGGGATAGTCGGGGAGATTCGACGTTGCGCGGGCACCGGTACGTAATAATGATATCGCGCTTACAATGGGGCACCGCGTTTAATTGCAAAATAATACTCTCGCATTGTAAAGCATTGTTTCGAGCGGCCCATTGTAGTTTGACGTCGTGAGGTGCGTACTTGGCGCGTTGCGCCACGTTGATACGCCGCGATGTATTCGGGGCCCTGGCTACGTATCGCAATTAGAAAGTAAGGGTAAGATTGGAAGTCGTAGGGCTGTTGTGAAATCAGAAACGATGAATTTGTCGGACCACGCTAATGTAAGCGTCGGTCGGAGAAGGATATCGGGAAACGATACTGGAAGGGATGCCGACGGGACGAGGAGATCCGTGTGGAATGGCATATTCGAAACGAGCGAGAAGAGAGGATACGAGATTTGCGGTGGACCGCAAGAATAAATTGTGCGAAGAAAGGCCGAGGGCTCTTGACCACCCTTCTCCCTCCCTCTCTCGCGCTTTCGGTCGATCGGTTAGCTTTATTTCACATCTGTCTTCTTACTTCCCTCCAACGTCCTTTGTCCATCCATCTCGACCTCCCTTGACTCTGCTTTTCGTAACTTCCGTTAACGCGTCCTTCGTCCGCGCCTCTCTCGCTCTACCGTTTACTTCGTCCTTATATTTCGACAAGGAGAAATACGTCACGACGCGAGCGCTTCGGGGAAGCGGAATACTGTACGAACCGAATCCTGTCGAGTATCCGAATAGTCGATGCGAGAGCATCGACCAGATGTGGCGCGACAATCGTATCGGTTAAGGACCCATTCGGAGACGCATTGTCCAGGCTTCCTCGAGAATTCTATTCGAGATGAGAATTAGGAGAAACCGATGTAACGAGAGCAGGGAAGATTACCTTCGACTAAACTTTCTACCTTTTACCTTTACTCGTTTCAGCGTCCTTCGAAAGCTTTTCACTCTTCTCGATTGGTCGTCGTCCTTGTTCAGCCTTTTCTCCACTTCGTTGTATCCGTTCTGTCCCACGCTATCTACCCTTTCGGCCTCACCTCCCTCTCTTTCATTTTCTCGATCGCGACGAAAGGGGTGGAATTCCCAAGGAACGTCGTGAATGCTAAGTGGACGCATACCGTGTCGCATGAGACACCGGTTGGCCGATGCAATTGAATCCGCCAGATGCGTCGTCGGCAGCGCCGGCGTGAATAGGCGCGCATAAGCATTTAAACTGGATATTTCAATATGGGTAATTGTCCTTCGATACAATAGCAAAAACCGTACGTGCGGATGCAAAAGAAAACTTTTCTCGTATCGCACAATGCCCTACTGCGAATATTCGCCTGAACGGAAAATGCAAAGCGAACGAGACACCGGGAAGTGCGCGTGGAACGTTTAAGCCGTTCGCCTTCTAAATCTGGCGTCTACGTTATAAATTTTGAATTTCCGTGCCGAGTTTCTCTCCACCATATCCACGGTAATGTTCCTCCGACGAACCGAGAAACGCTCGCCTACTTACAACTTACGTCGCTCGAGGACAAATCGGCGCTCATACGTTAAACAAGCGATAAAGCTGGCGCATCGAGTACTCGCCATAATTCAAGGGAACGCATATCGACGAGGGTACATCCCTCGTACAAGAGTGGTTCCACTCGCGGCTACGCCTTCGTAGAGTAACGCGCGTCTGTGAGAAGCGAGCTGCTTCCGGTCCACTCCGCTTTCCGCTTCCGTCCCGAGTTCTCCCGTCGTCGTCGTCGTCGTCGTTGTCGCGAAAAATTCAAGAGATCGAGAAAAGCGGCTCAAGCGAAACTGCGGCGAGTAGAGCTTTAAAAGTTTAATTAAAAATTTGACGTCGATAAAACAATAAGACTACGTCGAGATCGCCGTGATCGAGAGGCGCTCGCAGAACTCCTCGAGCTTTTGCGAGGGAGAAAGATGAAGGGGGGGAAGAGAGAGAGAGAGAGAGAGAGGACAAATCGATGCTCGTACTTTAAACAATCGATAACGGCGCGGCGCATCGAGTGCGCGCCATAATTCACGCGAACGCATATCGGCGACCAGTCAGGCGGCGTAGACGGGGAGTAAAGCATATCTGCGAGAGCGAAGGAAGTGTACGGAGTGGCTGCCTCCGATTCCTTACCTCTCACCCTCCAGCCACCCCCATTCTCGCCAGCGTTAGTTCGTCTGGCGCGAGGTAGAAGCGAAGGAGGAGAAGGCGCAGACCAAATAAAAGAAGAGGGAAGGAAACGTGCGCAACGAGAAATTGACGAGGGGCTCGTTCAAGAGCCAAGAGAAATGTTAAACGTTAAAACTCAGCGCGGTTGTAAATTTCGTGTCTGGCCCGTTGCGTCGGCGTCGGGAAGAAAATGCCGAAATCGAGCGTCTACAATTAATACCTCTCGATTCGAAGAAACGATCGAGGCTATTACTCAACGTCGTTAACGTGAGCGCCCGATTACCGCGGAAAATTACCAGGGACCATCCGAGACCATTTCGCGTGACGTCCGAAACTAATGAGCGCGCTCGCGTCTTGGGGTGGAAAAGCCCGGTTGGAAAAATTCTGCTTCCGGCTTGGCGCTCACCTCGCGGAAGCGGTAGCGGCTTCTCCTCACCTGAGCGTAGGGGCCGCGCGCTACCTCATCTCGTCTCGCGGGCTAGAAATGAAAGAGGCGGAATAAAAGGAACGAAACGGGGAAATACGGTGGAACCAATGTGGAACGGGCTCGCGCCGTAAAACTGCACCGTTACTCCCACATATATGCCCCCGTCCGGGACGAGCTCCTCGCAGCCTGCCTTGCGGATCGATGAATAAAAATCACCCGGGGGTTGTGGCACACGTGGCGCGACGACGATAGGGCACGACACGCGTGCAGAATATTGGAGCCCATAAGACGGCCTCCCTCTGAGTCGTGGAAAGAGAGAGGATCTCCCGTCGCGTACGCGTGTTCCTGCTTACGCCGCGTGGCTCTGCGTTTTCGCTGGGCAGGCCGCGCACGGTCTTCAGGCAATTTCAACGCTCGCCAGATTCATTGCCCCTACCTGGGACAAATAGAATCCGCTGGTTAACGGAATCGCCATTATTCCTCCGCCTCGCGATTTTACAGGTTGCGGATGCTTACGGATAAACGGTTAACGGAATTCTCTCGGGAGAAACAACGCAGGTAGGTATACTCTAAGATTCCCGAGGAGTACTCGTAAACTCTCGGAGCGGCCGCTTGCCGGGCAAAAGCGTAGAATTGCGAAATTGCACGCGATGGATCCGGTACGTTGCGCATTGCCATGGGTAAAGGCGGAAATTCGAGATATCGCTCCGGTCGCAACTGTGACAACGGAGTTCGGGTATTAATAACCGACGCGGGAGAAGTACAATTTTAGAAGTTCACTTCTGAGCCGCGCGGGGCGGATGCTAAGAGTAAGAAGAGCCATGTTTCTTCGCGCATAAACTTCTCAGAGTTGAAGTTCTACGTAGCCACGTAAATATCGTGGAGTTTCACTGCCTGGTAAATTCGACTCGACAGGATCGTTCGTGGGAGGCAAAAAAGTTCGCAGGGTGAAACTCGACGTTGGAATGCTTTTGAAGCGAGATATTAATGACACAATGAGACCGGATAAGGGAGGAGGGAGTGAGAAAGATCGACCTGAGGAATGAGCGTGGAAAGGACGAGAGTCCTGGAAGTAGTAACCTTATTATTTTGCTTCGAGGCGTAAAAGCGATCCGTTTAAGCAATAAGAAAACCTTTCGCCATCGGTTGGAAAGACACAAAACCACGACTTTCAACCGAGAGAGCGAGTCCCTCCGATGCCGTCCTCTTGTATTCAATCCTCTTGCCGCCACATCGTCTCTCATTTCTCCGCTCGTTTCGCGCTTCCAGCCCCTCAATTCCCAACGCTTCTTCCCACCTTTCCACGGTACCACCAGCGTGACAGCTCGTTAGGCATCGGGAGTCGACCGTCGTCGACAGTTTCTCAACGACGACGCGGCCGCAACGAAGATCTTTTATACTCCGTTAGAGCATAAAAGAACCGTCGTAAAAGAAGTATCGTAAACGTAGAGACGGAAAAGCGGCGAACGACGCAAAACAGACTGCCTATGAGCGGTGTCGACGGAACTGTATTAGTGTCGTCTTCCGCCTACCTCGAAGCCGAACACGATGACGTTGTCGTTGTGCAATAAAGTTACGTATAAAGTTTAACGTAAGTTGCACCCTAACGCGCGTGAGATCGAATTCTGCGAAGGGGTTAGTCATCGCGAGAACACCGCGCGTACCCGATCGGCTTAGGCATAAATGATGCGTGAGACACGAGGATACGAGGAGTTGAAAACGCGATAAGGCGCGTCGACGTATCCCGGAACCCGAGGTCGCGTCCATTCTTCTTATCATTGTTACGGCACATTTTTCATATTGCGTTTGGACGAGCGGAGCGAGTGGTGCTCTACTCTTTTGCGGGCGATACAATCCGCGAGACATTAATTCCTGCGAAATCCAATCGAGGAAGGATCGTTGCGCATTCGAGAGGGATGCAAGCTGTTGGGAACCGTAGCGCTATTTCAATACCGCCTCGATTACTCCGGAGGATCGAGCGCGAGGAATTTCGATTCTTCTAGCTCTGCCTCGTGCCTTTCCCAGAGTCGTGGCGCGTACGCGCGTGCACGCGACGGGCCCTCGTACACGTATGTGCACCGTCCCTGTGCGACGTTATTGGCTACGCAGCTGTGGTCGTCTGTCTTTTTGTGTCGGTCGCGTTGTACATCGAGCGTGTGCGACAATAAGAGAGAAGTGGAAGACGTGGATGGAGTTGAGGAGCGAACGGACGAACGAGCACGGGCCAATACATTTCCTGCGTGCGCGAGATCGTGTGCTCCCTGCCGCGCTACTCCTCCTCCTTCTTTCCATCCACTTCTCCCTCCTACGTGATATTCGTGCGAGAAGTCATAGAAACTTTTTTTCCATCCTCCCCGCGACCGAGCATGGCCGGCCGATTCAAAGACGATCAAAGTCCAAGGGTGGACCAAAGTTACTTACTTCCTGTTGCGGCGAAGAAAACCCTCTCCTCCACAGTTCCAGTCGACATCAAACGAAGGCGAAGCAAGGAAAAGACAATAAGCCGGTGAGGAAGACCGCGAGGAATGTAGGAGCGGAATATCTTTGCGCGGGGCAAGGGACTTTCAATTACCGACGTATTTTCTCTCCTGGTTTTGGAATGACCGAATCGCAGCTCGCGTGACACAAATTGAATCGGCCGGGCGCCCAGATCGATCTAGGGGAGAATTAACCCTTTGCCTCGTTTTATGTTTAAACTGGGCTGTTGGAGAGTCGGAAGTAATTTCGCATTTGTCGGCCGAAGTACAATAGTGGAGGTAGGTATAGCAAGGTGTACTAAATTCTACTGTATCGATTAGGACTGGGGTTCTTTGAAGGAACCCTTCTCGGAAGTTAAGCTAGGCTTCTCGTAGCTGCGCGAAACATTCATCTAGTATTCTTGCGCATCCCGTTCCTCGTATTCTTTTGAAAGCCGGTTCTTTAAGACACGACGTCGATCGACGGAGATTCTCCGTGTGTGTCCGAACGGCGAAACGCGATTCACGCGCCAAATACATTTAGGGAATCGTATCGAGGGATCTCAAGAGTGGCCCGCGGGGGGTGGCCGACCTGATACTACCCGAACCGGAAGTTACGCCGCGGTATCTCGCCGGACGAGCCATCCGGATGCGACGCGTCCCGCGCTCGCCCTTTATCTTGACGAGAGGGCGGCGAGCCAGTCGCGATAAATACACACCCGGTCTAACGGATGATCTATGCACTCGGTCGGATGGCCCGAGCGGATCGATTTTTCCTCGTTTCGTCGCGCCCGTCGATGCGGCCCGTATACACGACCACTCTGAATTTCGTCGAATTGGCGTGGACGTTACCAATTAATCGCGTCGCTCAGTAACGTTCGTCGAACATGCGCGTTAACGACACCCTTCGAACTTTTTCGGTGGGAGCGCCCGATATAAAAAGCCACGGAAGCTTGTGCCCGCGTAAAAGCGAGAGAAGCGCAAGGGTTCACGAGATATCGTTTATCGATAAACCCCCTCGAGATCTCGCACGCTCTTCCGCTCCATTCGCGAGAAAGAGAACGTCGAATCCCAAGCATCCGTATTGATCATCCTCGACTTACAAGGGCGATGGCGCCATGCGCCCGCGTTCCGTTTCATCGGCCTTACGCGATCGTCCGTTCTCGCGTTACATCGCGTTACATTCGAGGCTCTTCGCGCTCGATTGGCTTTCGCGTCGCTTCCTCACCGGGCTCGTCCACCGTGTCCGTCTGTTCTTCGCTCGGCCTTTCCCGCCTACCTTCCCTCCGCGAAATCCTTTCGAAATCGTACTGTAAGCGATCCCCTGATCCACCCGTCGGCCAGCAGACCCATAACTCTTCCGCCACGACTTGGCCAGCTTCCATCCGCGGAAACACCCCAGGCGGTATCATGGAACACGTTGCGTCGGGAGTGGCAGGAGGAGGTGGAGGAGGAGAACGTCCAGAGGAGCAGTCGAGCCTCGAGGATGCAGAGGGCAAAGGAAGCCGTGGATACCGAAGGAGAGTCGAAAGGGGTGAGCGGGAGTGGTCCCAGACGTTTCCGTAGGCTAGGGGTAAGACAGCCACTGGTTTACGTCCGCACTGGACGATCGTCTTATGACATTTGCCAGCCACGTCTACCGGAACGAAACGACCAGTCCATTCGGTTGCTACACCGAAGTGAAAGTTCCTCCGGCTCGATTCGCCGTATTTTTCGCCTCCCCCCTCTCGTTCTTCTTCCTCGGCTGGTAGTTCGGGATGTTTCTCACTACAGAACGATTCGACCGTAAGTTACTTGCTCGGAGTCCACAGTTTGGTGTTCGGTAAACTTGGACGTATTCACGTGTTCTATCCACGGTCTACGATTTTAGTTTAATTCCTTACAAGATTCTTAAATGACCGATAAAAGTAGCATCGGTTCTCTTTTCACCGCTCTCGAAACATTTCTAACTCACTGCGGGAATTAGCAGAATTGTCGGATAAATCCGGAAATTGGGTCTTTCAATGGATATTGCGATAACGGCAAGAGGAAATACTTCTCGATAATATCATGGGGTGGGGGGGTCGCTTAAGCCGAGTAAGTAGGATTTTGGAATAGAGAAAAATGTATACCACCTGAACGGAGATGAGTCACAGGCGAATGTAACGATACGTAGGTACGTTCGTGTTTGTATACGTCCGTGATACTTGTCGCGAGCGGTCTTTAGAAACGAGGACGATTGTGGTGGTAAGTCCATTTACCATTATCGGGAATTAGGGGAGGATTTGCGCAAGACTCGTTCGATCGAATCGATTAAGATTAACCGAGAACAGAGATTGAAATCGTACGATTGAACTGGCACGCCGATACCAATCATGGCAACAATGTATCTGCTATGTACACCTCCACGATAGTACGCTGGATCGATTAACGATCCCATGTTCTACGCGCATTATCTTTACGGAAGTTTTCGCTTTACAGTGGAACAAACTCTTTCTGGTCTAGCGTACGAAGGTCTTTAACGGCTTTGAAATTTTTCTCCCTCTCGTTCTTTGACAATTAGTTTAAATACATGTCATATATATCGAATAGCAAACATTGCTACATTCTGTAAACTGAATGGAAAGAGTGGAACGTATTGCCAAGAAAAGGATGTACCGACCCGACAGGACAGAGAAACACGTACTGAAGAATTAAAGACAATTGATTTTCTCTCGCCTTTCCTTCGAGCGCTACAGAGCCACGAGCCTCCCACCGCAACGTTGCCAAATTGTAATTTTAGGAAGAAAAAGGTAAATCATTATTGCAATTTTCTCGAACACTAGGCTTCAGCGCAATATTTCCTGATACCACGAGTATCTCGGGCGGTGTTAAATTTTAATATATTTCAAATTCAGAGAAATTGCAGCTGGCGAGGTTATGACTTTTCCTTGTCAGAAATATCCACTTAACGATACGCTCATATAGGGGTCATTATCATCGACTAATCTTAAAATTGAAGACCAACTTTGTCTTTTAATTTACACGACGAAGGTAAGTCGATGGCATTCTCGAAGGGCAGTGAAAAATGAATGAGACCATAAAGCCGTGCCGTCGCGCAAGCATCGTCCAGCTAATAATATAAAACAGTCCATTATTGCCGTTTTCATTTCACTTCCATACTATACATTTCCAACACGAGCATCTACTCGCATGAAGAATACTTTACTATAGTCGCAACGTTGCGCCTGTTTCCAAGCAGATCTATAGAAAGTACCTGCAGCTGTCACATTGAATTTCATGAGCTTCGACTTCTACGGGGTTGCTGTGCGCACTTACGGCACTACGAACTTCACGATCGAAAATTCTAGATTATCCAATGAACTACCATTCCGGAATTGGAAGTCGCGAAATCGAGTGCCTCGAGTTGTTAATGCCAATCTCTCCTATTTTCGAGCACGCTCGTTTGCCTAGCGTTATTATCCCAGCATAAACAATCCCGTCTACCATCTACAGATTACATCTAATTAGTGCATCGAAAGCTTTAAATATAGGAATCACGTGATGGTACCCTTGTGCGCAAGCCGCAACTTGTTTATTTACATGGACAGCGGAAGTGGTGGAAAGAATTAAAATGGAATACCCATTCAGTTTGTGCCTATCATCCGGTTAAAACGCGAGGCATTCCGTAAACAGAACGGCGAATTAATATTTCACGTTATCGTGGCCAAATGTAGGCGGCCCACGGCACGGCGACGGTTTGCCGAGTGCTCGCTGAGAACGAAAAGCTAGGTCGACGATCAAATAGGCGGAGACTTCTTAGAAGCGGAGCTCGCGTACGCGATACGGCATGCACTTTCTATCGTGCATGCCAGATCGCGCTCGATAAGACCGCCGAGTTGCAAGAATTACTCTTTTGTTTCGCGTATGTGGTTCAATTTGGGAGCACTTGAAAAAGGATCCATTTAAATTGGCAAAAGCCCCCATTTCCTTTCGCCCGAGTGAGAATAAGTTTCACTGCCCGTACCTACACGTGTCGTGTGCTTTTCACAGACTCTTCTCCGCGATCTGCGTAATCACCGGCCACCGATTTCGAGTGTTTCTTTTTAACCTTTTCGCATCCTCCTCCCCAGGACAAATCCCATTTCGTTGCGCCACGGAACGAACGGATTGACGGGGTCCAATCTGAAGGCCGTTATTCAACGAACGTCCCACATACGCGTATGCATCTTCACTCGTCCGGTGTCCCGCCACATATGCAACGCGATACAACCAGTACAACCAATCCCACTGTCTCTCGTTCACTCTATTCGTCTCTTTCTCATTCGTTCTCCGTCCGCCCACGCGATGCGGAATCGATACCCACGGACATCATTATCGCCATTTTGCGGGCTTAATGACGACCGTATCGTCCCGAGGGGGTGAAGCCACGGCACAGTTCCGCGCATTCTAACCGCTAGACGATTAACGTAACGACGACCCTACCGCGACGGCGGCGGCGTTTGCGACGCCTGGCGTCATGAGTACGTGCGCGCACGTGAGCACGAGCGTCGCTTATTCTCATTTAAATCGACACGCTCGGGACGACAGGGATTTTACGATCCTCCTGGACTCCATCACCGGCTACAGTCATCTTGGTCGTCTGTATCCTCTCCCCTGGCGTTACACTTTATGGTATAGCCTTTACGAGGCTTCTACCTGGATTACGAGGTCGCCTCGGTATTCGTCCTCCCATGTGCTAAATCAACGTCTAGGCGTCGCGGCTCAACAAATATCCTTGAGGGGAAAGGTCGCCTTTTCATTCCTCGCAAAGATCGCCCGCTGCGTTTCTCGTAGTGGAGTACCTTAGCTCGTGAGTGACGATCTAATCAATCTTCGTCGCTAATAAACAGCGATAAAAATTTTCTTATTTCTCCCGGGAGTTTACTTGTCTCGATCTTAGGGAAGATTGCGTCCGAGTATGGCATAGGTAGGTAAGGAAAATGCAGTGTTAAAGTGACGAGTCAAATGCTCGCCATCCGCGCATCGTCATTGCACGAGTAAGTGGCCGTGAGTAGTAAAAGCCTTTCATGACCAGACGCTGACAGTATCCGAATCGCATCTAACCTCAGCGTACCAAGCTCGACATTACCAACCCCTCGTTAAATCGGTTCCGTGGCGGTTCTCGCCCTGTACGCGCCATCCCGTACCATCGTCTACATTCAATCTCCGTTCCCAAGGCATTCCACTCTTGGACATTTTACCGAGATTTTTAAGAAAATTCTTCCGTACGTCCTTTGCGCGGATACCGTAAACCAGTCCCCTTCACCCTTCTTACCTTTCCGTTCCTCGCTCTTCTCTACTTTCGCCCTCCCTCCCGCTTTCCTTTTTCAATTCGAGCATCCCTAGCCTTTTGAAATTCCCTTACGCATCTCCGAACGACGACGCGAGGATCCATCGGAGCGCAATGTGGGAAATGCCTAGAGTCTGGTCGACCGAGATATATGGCGCCGATGCAAAGCATATCTCAAATTCGAGCCTCTATTTACGCGTAAATAATATCCGCTGCAAAATCTCGTTCACCGTTCTGTAGCTCTCGGCCACTCGAACAGCGCTAAGGTATAGCGATGCGGAGAATGCATCTTCGAGGAACGAAGTTTGTTCGGAAATGATCTACATGCACCCTGGATGCTTCTCCTTTAAGCTTCGCTTCCTTCAATCGTTGCATCCCCGCGAAACGCTGAACGACTATATCTACCTTTGCTGTCGAATAAAGCAAATTTCCTCGCATATGTCAACGATTTTCCTGATATTTATTACCTTCCGCAACGATCCATCTTCGAATTCGCAAAATTCTTCAGCCCCTCGGTATCGCGCTGTCGTGGATCTAGCGTTCGACGTCCAAGGAGAATTTCGGGAGCGCCCAAGGCCTCCCATTAACCTGCACCCGCTATCCTCCTCGAACGAACGGACGCACTCGTCGGGGGACGAGCGAGTCATGAATCATTTATGCTCTTTCGTCCACCGAGGAATGTTTAAAAAATTTATCTCTGGCATGAATACTCGATTGGAACGTCTCGCTTCCAACGTAGACGTTCGCCATCCAACGGGTTCGTGTTCGGGAACACGCCTGAATTCGACGACACTTTGGCGAGTGTCATACCACTCGTGTGTTACTCGCTCGCTAGGAGACGCGCGTACGAGAAATGCGTTCCGTCCTGCTCCTCGTGCGAGGGCGCGCACTTGTCACGGGACGCGGTTTGTAGTCGTGCTCGGCAACTCGATCGATCGATCGTACCTGGAGGCAGAAGGCACTTTACGATGACTACAACGCTACAAATTATTCAACGCTCGGCGACGACGTCTCCTGTGCTAACGACGAATGCACACTATCCGGGGTACGCCACCATTCTGCCAACCTCCTTCGCTCCCGCCCTTCAAGGATACTCCGGTAATTCGGCAGGAGAAAGGGGAAACTATCGAGCGTGCTTTCGTCGAGTGCACATCTATTTCTGAGTTTTCCTTTTTTTGCGGCTCAAGGGATCTCTTGAAACGTATTCTCGTTCATTTTTCGGTCACCGCATGCCGACCGGCGAATCCTGCGAATCGGGGTGTACTATAAAAACACCTTTAATCGACGTATTTGTTTCTTATAGTCTAAAAATAATGCTTACAAACCGGTAAGGAAGCAGAAGCGGCGTAGAATGAATATAATTGGATACTCTCGACTTGAAATTTATATCCATCTATAGTCAGTTTCCGTATTCGTACACCCGGATGACCAGCCGATACGATATATTTCTATGGGTCAAGATTATAATAAAATTACTATCCACCGGATCGTCGAGTGGCATTATCTACTGAAACGGAAATCGAGGACAATCGAACGTGCACTTCGATCAACGAGGGGAGGTTTGCATTTCCGCTCGGCGCTTACGAAAGCAACGTCGAGGACTAGAGAGATAAGAGACAAGATATTTTGCCATAAATCGGAATTACAATAACAATGGTGCCTGAGGACAGGGAGATATCGTGCAGTGGAGCGCAGGAGAGATCGAGGGGTTCGCTATTCATAGATTCCAATCGAGTGGGTGAATTTGAATCCGCGGTGATCCACGGTAGCTGCTTCACTCTACGAAATTAAATGTCAACGGAGGTTATTACATTAATGATAACTTTATCGGTTGTTAACGCGATTGGGAATCCCCCGGATCGCCGGGCTCAGTATTAATGAAATGAGCACGCTTGGGATTACAAATTATGTATCAATCCCGTCCACGCTCAGACCTCCCAGCTCTAATGGATATTACCTCGTTGATCGTTGAACGATAATTTCTATAATTGTACGCCGCTGGAACGAATCGAGGCCATCCACGAAGATACGATTTTTGGATTTATCGAAGTCGTTGAAACGCTCCGTTGAATTGCATCGGGGTTGAAGTCATTTAAAATTGATACTCGTGCCTTTGGGAGTTTTCACATTTCCGGCTTTGGCAGGAAATGCCATTTTATCCATATAATCTAACATGGCGCTCAGGAAAATTTATCTTTGACCTGCTGTGCATCAAAGATACTTTCAACGACTGTAACAAATGGGATCCCATTTCGGAGAGCCTTAAATAGTCCTCCGCTATGGCGCGATCGCGATCTCATTAACAAGCGTCATGAAATTATACCGCTTCATTGAAGTTATTCGCAGCGATTGAAACTTCCAAAAACCAATGTCCGGCCACAGGACCCCTGTACCTCTACCTATTCGATATTTCCTTCGATATTCTTCCGCTTGCATCTTTCAAAATAAGTTTACAATGTCCGTGCCGACTTGAGTTTTTAGGCACGACCGTAAAGGGAGTGACTTATTGAATTCTACGATCGCCGTATACTCGGCGGCGAATCAAATTTAACGGCAAGATATATTCGAATAGATATCCTAGCAGACCGCGCACGGACAATAATATTCCGCCTTTCCGCGATTACAAAATATTTCCCCGTGAAGGAAAAAGCGATCGTTTCGCAAGAATACTCTTGAGTTAAGCGACAGGATCATCTCATTGTTGTTGCCCAGCCAGTGTTTCGTGCTCAGCGGAAAGCTCAGTGGAGGGAGTAGGCCGGTGCGAAGGATTCTCCGCTCCCCGTTTCTCCGTCCCACCGCTCTGCTTTATCTTCAACGAACCCTCGTTTTTTTTTTCTCTGCACTACTTCTTCGGGCTAGCTCTCGTCTCTTCTCCCTCTCAGACCCTTCCCTGCCGTCTTCTCCCGTCTCTTACCTCGCCCCGTGGGAATTGAGGATTTGCGGTTTACCCGAAGCGTCGTGAGTGCCAGACGCAAAAAACAAATGAACGAGCCTGACGGGGTGTGTAGCGGCGAGGAAGGCTAGGGGAAGAGAAGTTGGATGGGTGGACAGGAACCGATATCCAGGACGGCTCCCGTTCGTTTCTCATTCTTCTTCTCTCCCTCGTCCAGTTCCTCCGTCCCTCTTTTTCCATCACTCGCTAAATACTCGGAAGAAGCACTTCTTCTCCCTGCATTCTCCGCCTCTATTTATCCGTCCTCGTTGTACCTCGCCCGTCGAAAAGCCCGACCCAATCCAAGCATCCATTTTTGTCGGATAAATTGAGAACAAGCGAAAAGGCGAATGGCGAACGTCACTGCGACTCGATTGCGTCTTTTATTCCCCGCTCGTCCCGCGTAATTTTCTCGGGCGCGGCATGCTAACCGTCGTCCTCCATTCGAGTAACTTAAACGTCGTCCTTTCATTTCACCGTCCGCGAAGTTCGGTGGCAGCGTCGCAACGGCCAGAAGTGGAACAGGAGACGCCAGATTTGGCAAGCATATGCAACTGGTTTACGACCACTCCTCGTAATGGCTATCGTAGATCTCGAAGACAATCGCAGGGCGAAGGAAAGTGGTGGAGAAGGCGGAGACGTGAGACACTTTTGACGGCTCTCCACGCGAAAGAGAGGGCCGTGCGTGGATGCAGTTTTTGTCTGGCACCACGGTCCTTGCCCGATGCCGTTCGCTCCGCAACTTCGAGCGTCTTGATGCGAGGCCAAATGGTGGTATAATATTTTCAAAAGTTTCTGCCGCTGTTACCGTGGCCCGCCGCCGCTCCGTTCCGTGACGTCGCCCACTAAGAATAATTTCGCGGAGTTACCTACGTACGTTGCACGTTACGGTACTTAGTAAACGGGCCGCGCGCGCCCTGGAAAACTGGAGCGACGTTGAAATAGACTCTAGTAGCTACCCTCGTACCGAGGAGAATGTCAACCTCGCGTCTATTGTGTCAGTCTTTATCGTCGACATGCGGCTAGTACCATGTTGCTCGCAGGACTCCGGCCCACTCGCGATAGTCCAAGAAGTCGGAAATAGAATTTTTTTCTCCGTACGGTGGTGTTCCGCACGGAAAGAGCTGCATTAGAAACTGGAAAGGCATCGTCGAACTGTCGCTCAACCCGCTCCGCCACAATGTCTCCTCGAACGGGTAGCACGGGCACCGAGGTGACCGATTGTGGGAAATAAGTGGCACGGCTATTGTTCGCGAAGGTAACTGTTCGATGGCCGTGGTACAGAAGGTCGATATTGTCGTTGCGGTAGCTTAGAAATATTTTTCGTCCGTATCTCTGGTATCCTTGACAAAAGGATCACCCGCCGTGTTCGAATGAAATAATAATTAATCTGCCAGGGCTGTCGCTTTGTTTAGCGATGTGCGGTAGCTGGAAAATTCTATTCCTCTTTTACCTGGATCGAAAGCGTCGATGAAGCACGAATTAAACAAATCCATGTGAAAGTACCGCCATACCGGTGCGCGACACCGATTCTTCCGTGTAGACTGTTCGCTCCTTCACCGCGCTCGCTTAGATCGTTCAGCGAAATCTAAAAATCGCGTAGAGAGTACCTCGCTCGTATCTCACCGTAGTGCTTCAAACGGACCGCGATCGTTCTAAGGACGGTAGATCAAAATCAAAACAGCGAGGAAATAGAAAAGGGATATTGCTTGCGTGCATTTATGCGCAGCCAGGTGCCACTGAGGAAGGCGCGATCGAAGGGATGGCTCGCAGTTTTCTCAAAGTGCATCGTAAAACTCGGGGACTCGTAAAATCGGTGGATGCGCCGCGCGGAACTGGCCTCCTTCCTTCACTGTTCTTTTCCTCCTTACCCTTCCCCCCTCGTCTGCTTCCCGCAAGCAGAGGAAAAGAAAGGGCGTTGGATGCATCGCGGATAAGTGCAAGGACCTCTTCTCGGGGATTCCCAACGGCGGACAACGACGTCGCCCTGACTCGATTCGTAAAATCGACGTCGGTGCTGCGAGAGCATCGAAGGTGTCGTTTTAGCGGCCGAGGGTTAATCCCGCCGCTGTTCTCTGAGAAGAGACGTCGTAGAATATAAATGACGACGCAGCAGTTCGCCTTCTTAACTGAAGTAATTTTTGATAGCGAGCTGGCTGGGATGTGGATCGGGGGTCTTGCGCCGCGTCGCTCTCTTACTGAAGCGTTGAAAGGTCGATCGTTTCCTTTTAACGATAATCAAGTCTGGGGAATTGACACACAGGGAACGACCACGTTTCCCAGTTCTCTTGTTATTTCTTTCGAAAGCTCGATGAATCGGTGCCCGTTCACCGAAACATTATTACCCGCCTGAAACTCAATGCAAAGCGGGAGAACATAAGAGATTAATCTTGCTCGAGGCAATTCGGACCGCGCAAACGAGTTTCGGGATAATTAAGAGTCTAGCGCGCGCAAGAGTGAACGGCGATTGCGATTGCGATGGCGCCGTCTCGTAGCTATGTAGCCTGATCCGGGCACGTCATCGTTAACGAATCTCGGCACGTATGAGACGTGGGGATTTTCAGCTCACGTGAGGTTTCGTGGCACGAGACGCCAGCCGCGGCAATGTAATTATGTAATTTAAATTTGAATCAACGCTGGGTCTCGGCCGGATGAGGCAGGCTACCTGGCTACGCATAGGTAGCTGGGGACAGGGTGGAGAGCAGGAGGAGAAGACGACGAAGAAGGGAGGAACGAGAGGCGCGAGGAAACGAAATGCGGAGAGAACACGAGAATCTGATGTCGGTCGACTATGCTCAAGGGTGGTGGTGATGGTTGCGGCGAGGGTGGCGATGGAGGTGGCGATGGTGGCTCGCGGTGGCGGAGACGTTCGTGGTAGTGATGACGCGCCGGTGGGTGTTGCGCGTCAGTGGAACGAGCAGATCCCCTGGTACAGTTCCGGCTTACACATTTGACAGCTGGGGAAATTATATTTCTCAACTGCCATTTAAGTTTGCGCGTCGCTCCGTTCATCAGCCCGAATAGGCAACCACCATCCCTCCCGGTGAACTTCTCTCTACCTTTTCTCTCCTTTCCCCACTGCCATCCTCCCTTCCACCATCTCCAATCTCCTTACGTCCGTCCCGTACCGTTCTTCGCCAATTCCCTCTTCACCGAGGAGACGACGGCGTCCTCCTTCCGGCCATTTCTCGTTCTTCGTCGCGGCACCCTTCGAAGGTCCCGAGCAATTCCACTCTCGGGCTTAATCCCTCGATGGTAACGCGATCTCGATCCGATGTTGCGAAATCCTTTCTGACACTCGACCAAGCCGCTCCGACGGTTCGATCCGACGTGTCGTGATATTTCTCGGCGAATAGGATAACGCACGTCATGACTAACTTCGCTCGTACGTATCGCTCCTGATATTGAGATCTACTCTTCCTATTAGCGACGTCTCGTCCCACATCCCGTATCCTCCTATTTCCCGACCTCGCAATTTCCAGCCCCGAAGGACGCCAAAAAGAACCGCAACTCTAAATCCAGTTGTCCTCTCCGATCTTCTTCATCCGCGGTGCATTTCCACGGTGGAAGTGGCTTCGAATTCCACGTCGTCGTCGCTGGCAATCCGATCTCGTAATTAGTCGAGACACGGGGATCGATTTGTTTGATTCTGAACATTTTCGAGTAAGGCAAAAATAATTCAGGTGCGCAACTGCGGACGATCCTCCGGCCGCCGGCACGTATTATTTAACGCGATCAGTTGCCCCAATTAAAGGTGCATCCAATGTCAGCGCGAGGAACGACCTGGTAGCCACGCGCATGCTCGCACTAACGATCCGTTCGTATGTCATCCGATCGCCTTGCCGAAGCGAGAGTTTAATAGAGCTACCCGACAAGCTGATCTCGTCGTTGTGACGCCCTGTCATCTCTCCGACGACGACGTCTCCGGAGTCGAATTTGACGGCGGCCAGGAGTGTCAGTGCCACGGTCGTAATCCTTCCTCTTTAGAGGGGGTTGGAACGAATTGGCATCGGAAGTGTCGCCGGCTTTAAGCGCTCCTAAGCATTCCGAAAGCAAAGGAAGCAGGATAAATTCCGTCATAGTCGTCGACTCCTTCGACCCTCGTCGCGAAGACGAAGGAAAGTGTATTAGGAAGGATAGTCGAAAGGTGAAACGTCGAAAGGTTAATGCAACGAGCGACGGAGGGGATCTAACGAACTTGGAAGAGTACCTCGTAAAGAGTCGCTATCTCGTGATTGTTCTTCAGACTGCAGGTAAACCTCTCCTGTTCTACGGCCTCGGGATAGGTGAATCGGAATTCGAGTCCAAGCGTGTAACGTGATTTCGACAATTGGACGGAGGAAGAGGAAAACGAGAGTGACGTACCGGGATGTGATATGAAAAAGAGGATTTCTGTGGTAGGTGTCGTTGAATATTAAGGTAGCGATAGAACGAGTGAGAATAGGAACAATTCCCGATACACTGCCAACGGTTCGAACGAACGACGTCTCCCCGTACTCTTTGCAGGTTAATCGCGAATTCGTCCTTTTCAACGAATTTACACGCATCGGGTATTCATTATTCAACATCGAACAGACAGGGTGAACTGAGGCCCGCGTTTGATAACGATACGAACTAAGAACAAGGGGTGGAGAGGGGAGAGCACTAATAATTTATAATTCCGCGATGGTTCGCACTGTGCGCAGCCTGCTGCGAACAGACGGTGCTTGCGTGCGCAGGAAACATCGCTTCTCTGTTTCAACCTCCATATATCCTAAGCAAACACGACGTTCTCCGCGTATCTCAAGCACGCTGGACCCCACCTCTTTATTACGTCCCGTAAAAAGCTGCCCACGAATCCCGAAAGCGGCCCACGCCGCGCATCGTCTTTATACGCGCTGTGCATTTCGATGCGTTACGGTTTAATGGAAGATCGGGTCGGTGGGCACCGGCGCGCATGCAATTGCACCTCACCGGGAGCTCGAGTGTCTCTATTCGCACGTGCATCGCCCCGTTTCCGCGCACAACTTTCCGTCCTGGGATACAGCGTATCGGTCAACTGGGATCTTAGCGGGCGTAGAACGAACGAGTGAGCGTTTGATCGCTGAATTTATTACGCTCAAGATAAAAACGCTGTTTTATTCGCGGGCGCTCGCGTCAGTATTTTATCAATCCGGAAAAGCAGTGGGACGCCGTGAGCGACTAGTCGACGGGAATGGAAAATATTCGACGGATAGGATCGTTACTTTAAGTGTAACAGCGAAATTCGCACGCGGCACGGGGGGCGTATAAATTCTACGGTCCCAGTAGTTATGGATCGGCTACGGCCAGACAACGCCCCGTGATAAAACACGAACATAAAACTATGATAGCGGAAAGCGCGGAGACGACGGGGATGGAGGGGGTGGAGGGTAGCAAGGCCGTAAAGGTTGACAACGGGAACCCTGATATTTTAATGCGACAGTTTTGATTTACGCCAGGACGCACGACTAATTTTAATTTTGTCCCTTTTCGTCTCTTTGTTCTTCATTCTCGGTCTACGCGCGTCCGCGCCGCGATGACGAGCCCCGATTCGTCGTGGCGGCTTTACGGTCGCACGCGAATGGCTCGATCTCCGTGCAGAAATCGTTAAACTGCCGTGATCGTGGCTACCGTGCGGAGAAATTCAAAGCAGGAATACTTCGAACTCCGGATGCCACCGTTCTCTCCTACTATAGTCTCCACGCATCAGAACGTTCGACATCGGCGAAAGTTATAGCCGTGAACTTGAGGTTTAAGAGGATTCGCGCCTGCGAAAGAATGCGCGTGATGCCGCGAGGCCATTTGAGAACTTCAAAGGTGATACGAAAATATTGGGTATTACTCGGGATGCTGGAGAGTTTACGAGCGACATTCTTCGCCGCGCCAAGCGATCGTACGAAAATCGAACGGGGTCGGAGAAAGTCGAGCTTTCCCCTCCACGTTCGTCGCCGATCGACAAAGAGTCGAATTTCTTTTCTACTTTCTCCTCTTCCCCGGTAACATCCTCGCATCCCTTCGACTGACCTTTCGTCTACCTCCGCTTTCGCGCGCCCAACGGTGTTTAAAGTTCTCCGTATGGGCGGCCGTATTACGGTCGTATTTTCGTTAGCCATTATCTTTTACGGGCCGTTATACCGTGACACGGAGGGCTGAACGAAGGAAAGGGGGTTGCTTGGAAAGGGGTTGTCCCGCGCCGAGTAGGGTGAGGAATACACCGGAGGGCTGCTGCCGTTGCTGCTCAGTCTCGGCTAATGCGTCCCTTGCGCCAGCTTTCTTGTCCGGGAAATTACCAGACCTGGCCCCTTGCTTCCACCCGCCACCCCCTCGCGTTTCGTCTCCAACATTTTTATTTCTTTTCATCGTCCCCCATGTAATTGTTTGCCGCAGACTATCCCCCCGGTAAGGATGTTCCGTGAGCCGCTGAGTCCTTTCGTTTTCTTTCGTCGGAGGCGCTCGGTGTCACTCGGTAGAACGAAGCAACGTGCATCCCACGGAAAAAGAACAACCCTCGTCCCGGAACAACCGGGAAGAGATACAGACCCGCGAGATCCCACGCAGCTCTTTTCCACCTGCCTATCGTCTGCGAACGACGCGGCTGGAATAACAGTTTTAAGAAATCACACGCGCGACGAGTGCCCTAGGGAAAATTCGGTGGGCCATTCCTAAACGCCCTTTTTCCATCCTCCACAGCGCGCTTTCCACGATATCTTCCGCTCGCATCTCGAACTGTCTGAAGACGCAAGAAAGACGCACGTCGCGGGTGCGTCGTGGGAGCGCCGCGCGTGTCGGAGAGACTCCTCGAGGGTCGAGGTTAGAGAGAAGACACGAGGAGAAAAGGAGAGGTTGAGAAGGTAGAGCGTGGCTTCGAGGTCGTGTCGGGGGGACATACGACGTCGGTGTTGGAGTTGGAGACAGGGGTAGCAGGAGGGAGGAGAAGAAAGGAGAAGAAAGGAGAGAGAGGGGGGGAGAGGGAGAGAGAGGTTGAAGGCAGGTAGAGGGTGCCGTCTTGAAATTTAAGCGAGCACGGAACGGACGAAATTGAAGTGGCGCATGGAAATGGCGGAGACACGCCGTGACGGAGACGCATAGAGGGACAGGCGACGCGGGGGTTGGGTCGGTGCCTGTTGGGTATAGGAGAGGCTCGCGTGTGCAGCGAACCACCCTAAAACCAGTCTCGACTACTCGCCGTCGTCGCAGTCGACATTCTCCTCGTCGTCGTCGTTGTACGGAGCGACGATCGATCAACCGCAAAAACTGGCGGAGGCTCGCAAACCCGCGTCCCGTCCCGTACCGGCGCGCGCGTCCGCGAGAGATCGCACCGCGATCGACGATTGGTCGTGCGAGACCGACGAGCACCCCTACGATTTCCCCGATTTATCAATTTCGCCGTCCGCGTGCCGTGCCGCGTCCCGCGACCCGCGGCCCCCGCTCAACCGCGGGGTCATGAATTTTTACAAGCGCCGATCAGGAACAGCTTATTGGATACAGCCAATTCCGCGGCGATGTACTCTCCGCGCTCGCATGATTAATCGCTTCTGCTAGTAGCGGGCGCGGACCGTACCGGTCGATCGGTTAAACGAACGATGACGAACGTTCGCGTACCTGGTTCCGGGCGCGGGACCGGACTGACGGCGCGTGAATTATGAATTTCCTGAACTGCGGCCGGTTTAAGCTTTGATCGTTGCGTTATAGATCGTTCGTGGGTCAGCGTTTCGCAAACGTAGACCGGATCCCCGTGCTTCCTCGTTCCGCGGTGTTTGGGTAAGGGAGAGAGAGGGAGAGAGGGAGAGAGAGCGAGCATTGGAAGGTTCCTTTTATATTACCGGGATAACTTTTACTTGGGACGAGAAAGATTTGACGCGGTATCTTATTGCACAAGATCAGAGAGACACACGTTAGAAGCTTTCTTCTCGTCATCGATCGCTGTAATGAGTTTCCTCTCTCTTGCATTTTCGTGAAACCTTGACGATCGCACGGAGGTGTGAAATTCGTAAAGATTCTCTTCGCGATGAAACGCTGACGAGAGAAGCAAGGAAATTTGCGTAACACCTTATTGCGATGCGAGACTGCGGGGGTCTTCGCGGTGCAACGGTTTCAACCCTCGGCTCCTGCCGCGCGTTTGGGTCTTGACAGCCTGGAGCAGCAATTACTTGGCAGGAGTAGCGGAGAAGGCGGGGGCTTGAGTGGGCATTTAGTCGCGTACTTGCAGCCAAAACAATTCCCGCCTGCTCGCAAACGCCCTCCGCAATGTGCGAGTTGAATGGTCGCGCGAGAAGGTCTCGAGGCGCTGAATTTAAAGATCTATTTCCCCCTTCGCAGGAGGTACTTGATCCTCTGGAATACTACTCGCCCTACAGAAAAATTAAATGCCACTAGGAGCGATCAAAGTCCGATCGCGCGTAATATTCTTACGCATAAGCAGATTCGGGCGAGCACGACAACTTGGTTGGTGACTTGTTCACGATTTCAGAAATTTTTAATTTAAAAATATGCGAACACTCGTGTACACACGCTCATAAGAATAAGCGCAGGATCGAAGTTCTAACATTTATTCAATTCTCTGGATCATCCTCGGGTAATGCTTACAAGCAAAAGAAAATAAATGTCCTTGCACCTCTGTACAACGGCGGACGGCACAATGAAGCGAAGCATAAACTGTAATCGGCAGTTGCCGATCGATCGGACAGTCTCGATGCGACATCGTTCGCGAACAACAAAGTTCCACGGTGTAATCGCGCGCCGTCGTATTTCCATGGCGCGAGGAGCTAACGCGACGACAACGACGCGGTCAACGCCGTCATTCTTCGCGACTCGCGACGCTTTAGCCCCTTTTACAGGCCGATAGACTTCCGTCAACGGCGACCTACCGAGCACTCGTCGTCGCGTCGTAGCGCGTGAAGTTATGAGCGAGATATCGCGTCGTTGGAAATAAAGTGCCGAGCCCGTTTCAGTTTCCGCGGCATTATCGTCTACAGGAGCGGAAGGAAAGGGGTGCCACGCCGTTTAATGCGCTCGCCTGCCTTACGGTGCATCCCCGTCCACTCCGCCCTCCCTCGCCAACTCTCCCATTTTAAGTCCCACTTCCTCCGCCGCTTCTATAACCTCAGGTCAACTCGTCCCGACTCGTTCGTCTTCGTAGAACAGCCGGAGTTCGCCACCGAGAATAATCTCTAATCACTGTCCCATATGCCACGAGGTAAGGTACGTCGCCGTCACTCTGGTCAGCTCCTCGTCTCACGCAATTTGCTTCCATAACATCTCTTCGCTTTTCCTTCGCGCACCCCCGTCCTCTCTTTAATTGTGTCACTCCCCCCTCTTCTTTTCCGTTTCCTCGACCGTACTTACCCTGAATTATCCAATAATTTTGAAGTACCTATCCACGCCTATTAGCAACCACTAGATCGTGACAGCGTACACGGAAATGATTAGGAGCTCCCAACGCGTTACTTAACGCGTTTATTAAGCGAACGAGCCGAAGGTGGCCCGTAACAGGGCAGGCAGGACAAGGTGATTGGCGAAGTATCCGTGAGAATGCGGAGCGTCGTCGCTCTCTCGGTCCCGGGCCGAATTGCCGTCCCGTCGTCGTTTCGCGGCCACCCGGAGAAAACATTTGTGGAAATGAAGCGTAAAGCGAAGGCTGCTTTAACGCGGGTGGAATACGCGCGAATTGTTCAAAGGAGACGCCGGGCGTGCTGCACACTCCACGGTCTTTCTCCCGACGTGATGAACGAGCTCTTCCCCATGCGCCGCGCACACGCCGGTAGGAAGGCTCGTTCTTTTGCTCTCTTTCCACGTGCTTTTTGTTTCGGGAGATGCAAGCGTTTAAGTGAAAGTGTTTGTTTAAGCGGAAGGATGCGCCCGAGCAGGTGGAAGCATTCGTTCCGAAGCGAGGGGTGGTTGCGAGTGTTCGGTAAAAAGGATCGAGCGATGTTTTGATTCTCAGAACGAGGCGCAATAAAGTGCCAAAGGAAAGCATAACTACGGTATCCTCTCCACTTCCAGAGTTTGCGATTCAGACCTGGTACCTGCGTAAAAATGACGATGCTCGTCCGTGGACGGTAAATCTGTAATTGAGATCTCGGGGAAAGAGCAATCCGCGTAGCGAATCGGTAACTCCGGCAAAGGATAGCCTAGGGTAGTGGCGAAACCACCAGCCATTCGGAAAATAAATATTCATTAAACCGCAGCTGGAGAAGCGCATCGGCGCAATTACGGTACACGCAGTACGCAGTACGCGTGAAAACCACCCTCTGGCCACGTAGGGGCTTGCCCGAGCTCGCGTACCGGAAAACTAGCCCTAATTGCTAGTTCGGTGCCCTGATTGCGAGTGGCGCGGCTCTTGCTCCTTCCCTTCGCTCTCCGTGCCTCACCTCCCGCGTGCACCCATCTCACTCTTTGGTTTTCACGGGTACGCGCGGTGGTGCGCCTCGAAAGCGCGCGAGCATTGCGTGTCGCGCGTGTTAACGTCGTTTGCTAATTTCACGCGTGCATGCCGGCCCGCCTGGCAACCCTCTTCAGTCTGGGCGCAACCCCTTGGCCGTGCGAGTGGCGAGCTAGCCCCACCGGCATAGGACGGCTCGGATTACAAGGGCATCATACGACAGGCAGCACCCCTGCATGGCTCTTCCGCTTCTCCTACGGCATCCTTCGCCTTCCTCTTCGTCTCACCTCCCTCGTCCTTCGATGCCATCGACTTAACTGCGGTCGTTAAAAAGCTGTAACCCTGATTTCATCTCGCCTCGCGTCAAACTATTCTCTCTCCTTCCCCTTACCCTCTTTTCCTCGGCATACTCCGCCACGGCATTCTCATCGTGTGCGCGCGCGACCTCCGCCCTCGTCCGCTACCTGAGCTTTTCGAAAGCCACCGAGAGCATGCGGATGGGAGTAGTATACACGGCACGTACGCGAGGCACGCGTGTGCGAGCATCCTCGCGTTTTATGGTTTATTAGCTATCGTGAGCTCGTCCGCGTCGTAACCTTACCCGTGATCCTCTCCCCGCGCTCCCTTTTTTTTTACGGTGGGCCGTTATATCGTCACGCAGCGGCATCCCCTCTTATGATTTCCTTCTTTATGGTCCGCCGGGTAATCTTGGTGGATTCGAAAATACGTACGCTTAGCGCGGCATACGCGAGTGTCATGCGATTATGCGCGCCATGGAAATTCAACGGTAGTGATGGGAGTGAGAGAGAAAGGGAGAGCGAGGGAAAATGGGGATGAAAGATGCATCGATGCATTTTTTTCCTCGAATTTGATTGACTGCCCGTTGGAACACGGAAAGTGCATCCGCGTGGAGCGAGGCGAACCAGCCAGCCCTGCGCGGGAGTGGCGCGGCAGTGAGAATCAAATTTTTTGCCGACGCCAACGCGACGGGACGTGTTTTTGCAACTTTCAACCTGTTTCGGCCGTTCCTGGCCCCGTGGCGCTACCGTTGCGTTATTTACATTGTATTATTCCCTGGCGAATGGCATGCGATTATGAGGACCTGCGTGAATGTGCATTTTTAAAGGATATAAAGGTGGCAAAGGGGGCGCGAAATATTCATTTACTATAAAATTGCGTATTTTAATTTATTGGGAGATCGACAAAACCGCGAGCGCGTTTCGACAGATAAAAAATACTTCTGTGACACAAATTGAGTTTTCCAATGGAATATAAACTCACGACAAATCTGATTTAAATTTACTTCGCCGGGTGAGCGATGGCCGATGGTAGCCCATGCGAGATAAATCGTTGTCGCTTTACGAGCGCATACATCATACTCTTCAATAGGGTATGACTTTGACAATTTACATAGTGACGTTGTAACGTGTAACACGGGGAGTAGGAGATTTACAGGAGCGGGCACGGTTGCCGATTGAACATGAAAAATGCATTTCAACGAAGGCTGTGAAATGTTTAAAAGCTATGGAGCTGTAAGAGTGTTATAGATACGGTTATTCCACGCAGGACGATATGTATATACATATATATATATTTTTTTTAAACAAAGTCCTAGAATTTTTGAAATACCACAAAGCACCTTTGTTCGTGCTCGTGCGGAAATTTCGTTTGCGGAATATCGTTTGTACGATTACCTTTCAGCCAGTGCATTCATTTTCTGTTTCGGCGAGTACAGAGACTGGCAGGTGCCCATTTTGTACACGTACATATTTTATGAAAAAAAATGCTAAAAAGAAACCGGGGCGCTCGCTATAATGGAAATATCACTTTCAGTTTTTAATTTAATGTTTTAATTAACTTAATGGCAGTTCCCGCTACATCAAAATAGGCGAGAGGCTGATATTTTTCGAATTTCGTTATAAATTAACTTTCCACATCCTCGTGGTTTTGGCCAGGTTCAATTTGCTGTGCGAACTAGTAATTCATTAAGGACCTACCTGCTGCATTGTTTGGGAGCGTCCTAACAATGCTCTCATCAGCGGAAAAAGAACGTTGTCCTCGTAGCGACTTCAAGCAGGAAGAAATTATCGACAAATTTACGATATAAGTGGCATAGCATCGACGACCCGTGCATTGAAGAGCTTCCAAAGTTTTATTAGACCGCGAGTGGTACTCATCCGCCGATTGTCAACTGTAATTTCTCTTGTGACTATTTTAAAATTAAGGACGACGAAGCAAGGGTATTACTTCGCGATTGAAAATAGCGGAACGGTGTCGCGACAATATCTCATTTTTAGGCGCGACCGTAATTTACTTATAAGCGCGCATAAGCATAAATGTGGCACATGCCACTGCTCGATCGATGTACGCTAAACATCATCCGTGGATCCTAGAAATTGTCAGAACTATATAAAAATACCAACTTAAGAAGGATATAACTTATACGTGAGGGAATAATCATTGGTAGATCGTGTTGCTTATAATTCGTATTTATTAATGATCTCACGAGTAATCACTAGGTCGATCCGCGAAGTACTTCGCGGATCCTTGTCCTCTAACAAAATCTTTCACCATCGCCTTCCTTCATCCTCACACTTCACATCACGCATGCATGCATCTCTTATAAAAGCGGATATAGGAAAGATCGCTATGAGCTCGTCCATCTCACGACGAATTTCATTCGGTCTGTCATTCCATTTGCGTTAACTTGAGCACGAACGCGAAGGATGTTTCGACCATCTCGCGCGATCTCGCGGCACCCTTCGTCCTTCCGCGCGAGGGAGAGGCGTAGCCTCTCATTGTCGTCCTTCGCGGACGACGATGAGAGGAAATTTTCCCTCGCTTGGAGTAGCTAAGGAAATGTGCCATCGTCATCGGGGCAAAACAAAGGTAATGGCACGGAGCCCCTATTCTCGGAGCTCTCTGTTTCAGCGCGACAAAAAAGAAGAGAAAAATCAAAGAGAGAGAGAAAGAAAGAGCTCGCTTTTTCGTTGGACATAGTGTGGCACCAATGACAAATCGATGAAACGACAAACTCTACGAGAATCGGCGTCGTCGCCCTGCAAGGTTCCTCTTGGCTTATTGCTAAGATGAAAAGCTTGAAGGCAAGGCGCGAAGCAACGGGCGGAAAAATTACTTTTCGAAGGATGAGAAATTTTTCGAAAGCTCGTCGGTGACGTGCGCTGTCTGAAATTCTCCTCGGGTGGAGCTGGTTACGGGCGAGGGAATGGGAAGGGTCGAGCACGGGCTGCCTTCACGCTCTCGCCGAGCATCTCGAGAATTTATGTGTCACGAAGAAAGAAAAAAAATTTGCGGGGAAACGGGAAAGTCGGCCAGTGGTGCTCCCGATCTCTCGTTTCCGTCGCGTTAGAGACTATGAACGTCGAAGGAACCCGAACTTTCGACTTTATGCTCGTTCACACCATCCAGCCAGAAGGTTGGAGGAAGAGTCCGAAGGTAATGTGTAACAGGTGGCACGTCTCCTCTCTCTTCTTCACCCTAGACCCCCCCCCCTTTCTCTCTCTCTCTTTCTCTCTCTCCCTCCCTCTTCTCCGCTCTACGTGCGATTACGCGACGACCTCGTTGTCATTATTGACGTTTCCCTTACGGAGGGTAGTTTCGTCCACCGAAGTTCGAGGGACCCAGGGCGCGATGAATTTTCATTCGTCGGTAATGAGGAATCACAAATTTACCCTCGCATTAGCCACCTAGAGCTCTTGAAGCCCATCGTCATAATCATCATCGAACTTCGACCCCTCCCACACTTCCGTCTCTCAAACTTTTCAACGGCGATCACCACGAAAGATATAAACCCATGTCCGAATGGTTACTCTAATTACGCTCAACCATTCTCCTTTAACTTTCACCGCGAACATCTCTGTGATTATTATCTACACATCGTTGTGCGTTGTGGAAAAAAAATCGCGTGCTCCACGAGATCGCGGGCGAAGCGGACAAAAAAAGAGAGATAGAGAGAGAGAGAGAGAGAGAGAGAGAGGAGAGAAAATGGGGGAAAAAAGGATGAACCTCGATTAGCGAACCACCCCTTTGGCTAGAACCGTAAAGATCCCTCCAGAACCCTCTGCGTCCCAAAAAGAGCACGTGGTCGTATCCACCGATCCTAACGATTTCAATTAACGAGTAAAACGAGCGGGACGTGGCGCGAGCTACACCGCAGCCAACACTGGGATATCTCGCCCTGCTACGTCCGCATCCGTGCTAGGGTTACATTCGGTGGCGCCCGGAATCAATTAGTATTCCGTTCCTGGTCGTGTCCAGTGGCGAACGAGAATCGGGCAACCGTTTTTAAGGGGGCGGGGTCCTCGAAGCGAACCGTGCTGTACGTAGGGGTAGCGCCACGGTCTTACCGTACGATACCGTACGATACAACCTGGTACGGCACGCCGGCTTCACCTCCCGCGATATTATTCCACGGCGCAGCGTCCCTGTTTACCGACGCGGACGCCGGACGTTGAAATATTCATGAAATAAACTCGTCAGGCGGCCCTGTACGCGCGTGCTCCACGCTCGCCCATCTCCCCCGCGCGCGCTTCGTTCTCGCTCGATGGTCCCTATTGTCTACCCTGTGTTATACGCGCACTCCGTCGTCTTCATCATCGTCGTGGTCGTCGTCGTCCTTCGCGGCTTGCCTTCCGAAGCTTCTCTTTTTCGCCGACTCCCTCCTCCTCCTCCTCCCTGCCTGCTTCTCGTTCTCCCGTTTCCTCGTCTCCTTCGCCCTCGCGCATTAGCGCACCCGTCGACCCTCAAAAGGAAGCTTACGAACTTACTTCTCCATCGGCTTTGACCCGCGATGAATTTCACCGCAACGAGGTATTTACAAAATTATACGCGCGAAGATGCAGGTCAGCGGGCGAGGGTGAGATAGATTTTACAATTTCGCCCGGATCGCTTCGCGAGGTGATAATTTATTCCAATTGTACTCGCGGACACCGTGGTCTCGGTAACGTTGGCAGTAGAATATTTCATTAGGGTACGGCAATTGAGAATACTCGAACGAATCTTTAAAGGAAGATCGATGTTTCGGAAATCGCAAGCAACGCGCATTATGCCTTATTCGAACGTAAGGAATAATCGTCTCTTCGAAGAGTTCACCTCGTCGAGAATGCATCCTCGCATAGATCACTCTCTCAACATCTCGAGCGTATTACGAAGATAAGCCCTCTTTTACCGTAGAGAACAAGCAGCTTTTCGGCGATCGGAAGTCCTCGAAGAATACTAATAAAAGGCCGAAGCAAGAAAGGGTGAAATTGAATCGGTGATTCCGGGAATACCGCGGGCCCGCTAGCTTCGATCGTTCGAACGTGCACGTAATTAGCGCGTCCACTCGTCCGACGATTAGACGGTCTATCCGGGGCGGTAATTAACGCCGGCATCGTTAGCGCGTTAGTCTCGTTAACCACCCTTGCATCCCGGCAGGCTCGCTGGCGAAGGGTGGGAAACGGGTGCGCGTATGGACGGTCGAGCGGAACGCTCGAACGAAGAGGGGTGGCGTGGGATGGGCGGAAGAAGAGAAGGAGGAGGCGAAGGAGAGGCACCGAGCGCGAAGGAGGCGAAGCGGCAGGGCCAGTCGAGGTCAAAGGTACTGCTCAGAAATTGCCGGAGCGAGAGACCTTTGACCTCCCCTGTGCAGAGACGGTAGCAATACGAGAGGTGGGCGACTCGGTGCCAGCCAGCCCTTGCCTCACGCGTGCGCGCGTGCGCCGCTCTTCCGAAAGGAGGGAAAAGTAATTAAAAATTGAGAAACGCGAGCGAGCGCTTTGTAGTCAGCTCGAGTCCGCGCTCGACCTTTGCATCCAGCGGCGGTCCCTAAGCGACTCGCCCCATAGTCCTACAATATGAATATTTCAGTCGCATCGGCTTGGCGAGCGTGCGCGCAGGACGGCCGAGAATTAAGGTGATGCCGGATGATTTCAAGAAGAATTCTTTCAGCCCCGCGTTCCAAGCTTCTCCGGTGCTTCTTCGCGCCGCAACGCTCTCGCGGAGGTTCGTTAAGAGTCGAGGTGTTAATTATTCGGGCTACTCGGAGACGAGAAATTCGAATGAGCAGATTCTCCCATTTGAATCATTTTATGAATATGCATTCTCGAATTTTCCTACGAGGCTGGCCTGCGTAATATTTTCGGGAAACTTCGCCTCCCGATGCGCTTGGGGGACGAAGACTTCGAACAAATGTGAAATTAAGGGTTCGCGTAGCTTCGCGAATGCGCGGACGACAGGACTCAATATCGGTATTCGCTGGCTATCTTCGCTCATCCGATCGCTCGACATTCCTGAACTCTCGTGGAAATTCAATGTTTGGCTCGCGCCCCGCTCGAGGATAAAGATACCGCAACGAGCGACGAATACCAGAGCGAATGGATCGACTTACACGGTGTACGGATCTGTTAATTCGTTCCTGGCACGCGAGCACGCGTGTCCGTCCGTCAAGATTTCCTCGTTCCACGTCGTCTCGCGTTCCACCCTCTCGCCCCCTCCTCTTATCGTCCTCTTAAATCCTCCTCTCGTTTCGCCCGACATCTCGACTCGTCCTTTTACGAGAACCACACCGCGGGATCCTGCGAGCCTCCGATGGGCGATCGCCACGAGATCGCCGAAACGACCCTGGCGAAGAGAAAGGGAGAAAAATACGAGAGCCCGTTCCCCTCGAAGTCGAGACGGAGGATTCTTCGTCGGCCCCGCGGACGAGAGAAAAATATTCGTGCATCGCGAATCACGCGATCTCCTTACCCACCACCTTTTCGTATAAGAATACATGGAATAATATTACGACTTTCTCTCCTCGCCCCTTGTCCTCCGGAGTATCGTAAGAGCGTCGATCGGCCGCTCGAGGTCGCCAGGACGACGCCCGATCGATCGACGCTTCCTCACCGGCTGAGATCCTCCCGTTTCGTGTCTTCCATTTTTATTTTTCTTCATCCTTTGACGGGCCGCACGGCAAGGACCGACGGCACGACGACGACGACGACGACAACGACTTTGAGCAAAGTTTATAGACGAATCCTTCGTGACCGTTGAAGTCGCGAGCGTTGTGATCTGCACGATACGTACGAACCGAAGTGAACGAAACGTTGTAAAGGACTCGCATACACGTAGGATTTCTTTTCGTAATTGGCCGTCGGCACGCGACAACGCGCGCGCGTGGCCAGAGGTAATTCATTCGACAACTTTCATCCCGCACTATCGTTTTCGTGGGAGAACTCCTCGTTCCTCCCGGTTCTTTATATTATTCTACTTGCGGTGTCGGTGGACGGGGGTGGTGACTCTTTCCTTCAACATGAAATGTACTTCATGGCTCGCAAACGATTTATGGGCAGTAGTAACGTGATTCCAATTTTCCCTTGCCAATTCACTCTTGAGAAAAAGGTAAAGATTGTGAAGTTTCGTGGATTTAAATAGAAGAATAATATTAAAATGCGAAATGCATCGCCACTCTCGTCCACCTAATCGACTTGTCCCAGTATCATGTGCCTCCTCTCTCCCTAGTACTTGGCAAAAAAACAAATGTAAAAATAATGTTAGATGACACAATTACTTTAGCGGAACAATTTACGGCGGAACATTACTAGGAACAATTTAACTTTTTGAAAAACAGGTAGATCCCTATAATGTATGTTTTAATGTTACTGGGGCATGCCATACTCCACTTCACCGATCAAAGGTCAACACGCCATGCTTTCACGTCGATTCGTCGTACTTTCTCACATCGACGCGCACCGCAAATTGTCCATTCTCTCGATCCACTCGCAACAAACTTCGCACCTCAAAAGCAAACAGCGCACCCTTACAAGAATATACACGCACGATCTCGCACACGTACTCGAAGCGGCCACCGCGAGGAACCTTTCGCCAACCTCCTGTGCGTCCGAAGGTGCCCGAGGTCACTCGACTTAATTCACCAGAGTTTCGGTCCACCTTAATTAACCTCTCAGCGGTGGCTCATCAGCGTCCGAGCACGTCTCTACTAGCAGGAACCCTAACCGAAGTCGGGTCCATCGAACGTCGCTGCTTTATCTCGCCGCTATCGTAAATTGTCGTCTACCTATTGGTAACACGACGCTAACGGTGGCCGCCTCCTCCTCGCGCAGGAGCTTCGATCCTCCGAACAGGAAGCCGATCTCCTTGTCCTCGAGCGCCTCCTCGCAGAGTCTCCGTCGACTGTCCGTCTGCGCGTGACCCGAAGCGACCGACACGTCGCACGTCGTCGTGGCACGATTCGTAGGAATCGTCGTGGATGGTTCTGCCATCGCTGAACTTCGAGGTGCGGCTAAACGCGCCGGCTAGGTCGCCAGGTTCTGCAATCAAGAAACAGAAAGACATCAGCATGGTAAGAGCACAATCGAAGGGTTCGCAAATATTTTTGGAGAGGACGATAATATTTCGACTCGATGCTTTCTCGCAAGCTCCAGACCCGTTACGTCAAACATCGAATTGTAGATAGAAGGATGTACGAAGCGCTTCAATTTGTTGGAATTGATAAGGCCGAAAAGTTTCGAAGTGATCTTCCAACAAATACGCACGGACGGTGGTTATGGGTTCTGTCTTTGGTGAATAGCAACTGGGCTTGTATATAAAGATCACCATCGCCGTCGCAATTTGCCCGATCGCCGATATTGCCTACCTTCCAGTTCCGCATCGTGGGATATTAACGTTGCAAATCGTCCCCCACTCTCTATCGCGCCTGTCACTCACTCTATCTCTATGCTCTGCTCTTTCGCTCCGTCCTCTCCCGGCATCTCTTTCCCTGTCCTCTGGTCCTCTGTAATTCTCAGCCTTCGTCCTTCTCTCCACGCGCCTCTCACTCTCTCTTACTCGCTCTAGCCCTGTCCCTCCTCAGTGCATCTCTCTTTCTCGCCAACTCCCTTTCATTCCCTGGCGTCAGCCCGGTTGCGCTATCGTGTCGAAGTTCTGCCCTGGACTGTACGCAATCAGCTGCTAATTGGGAAATGATTGGAGGCGCCTTCGCCGATACTATCGCGTCTCTAACTACCCTTCTAGTGGTGCTATATAGCTCCGGTCGGTATAAACGCCTTCATAAATGCCAAAGCAGATACATATGTGCCCGGAATCGAACCGCAGCACCGGTGGTGGCTTAAACACTGAATAAGTGCTCTTCTGGCCCTTCCCTCATTGCGCGTTCACTTTTACTCACCGACGCACGAGTCGTACGCTCTTACCGCGCACACTTGCTTTTCCCATTAGTCGATACAATCGATAAATCAATGGTGGTGCGTTAAGTGCGCACGACGCACCCCTTTCGTTGGAAAATAAATTTACAAAAGCAGGAGAAGCATAATTGAAGATGTTCTATGGCTTCGTCGATGATTCCTCGTAGCTAAGAGCTCCACTCGATAAATATTTCATGACGCCGGCTCTCTTCTACCATAAGAATGAAATTTCATTGGACCATGGTGGGGGGGGGGGGGGAGGAAGAGTGAGCTGCTGATCAAACGAGCAGGCCATATAAATTTCAAATTGTTTAAAGAACCCTGTACACTTGCACCGTCCTAAGACCCGGTCCAGGTTGCCACCGGCATTTGTCCCATGAATTCATAATACATCCGAAGCTAAACCAGTTTCCTCTCTCTCCCTCTTTCTTGCGGTGGATGTACCTAAATTAGAAAGGGGAGGAGGAGAGATGAGACCGAGGAGATGAAAGGGTGAACCCAGAGAGGAGCCAGATGGAGATACCTAAGCCGAGCGCAATTCCCTTAAACAGATTTTCCCGGGGAGCGCAAGCAGCGAAGAACTTCCCGCAGGTTCGCACGTCTGAGGTAAAGGAGAAAGGGTGGATGAAGGAAGGGCGCCGATCGGCGGGGTATTAACCTTCGTTACGCGTGTTTGAACTTCGGCACGGGCGGTGCGCCGTGGTTCCCGGAAAACGTGCCGCTCCAATGACGGGAGACGATAGCTGATCACCGTCTCTCGTTTCGCCCGCTCGCTCACTCGCACACCTCGGTTACGGGTGCCTCGTAAAACTAATTGCGGCGGACGCGAAGCCTCCGCTCGCGCCCGCTCCTTCATCGTTCCTCCCTTCTTGCGCGATAGCACCCGCCACCTCTTAACCTAACCTCGTTCTCTTCAAGCCCTTGCGCCCGCCATACCGTCACTCCTAATGGCACACGATTATTATGGAAGCGGCGACAGGAAGGGCGATTACACGCATCCTTTTCGCACTGCTTCCGTTATCCCCATCACTGTCGTACCCAAAACGTTCGCTCCCAATTTTCACGTATTTGCGTTACGGAAGGGTGAGTGGGAGTTGAAGGTCCGTCCCCACTCCACACTTGCGGAATTTTGCCCTTTCACAGGACGAAACGAGAAAACTTCCCTCATCCACCCACCAAACGGCCATGGCTCAGGGAACGTGCGAACTTTTGACGGTCATAAAGAAATCATGGAGTCGTTCGTAAAGGAAAAGGTCGACGGTGGTGGCGTTGGTGGTGGCGACCCCCACGGCCCATGCTAGATTTTAAGAAGGATGTGCCGGCGATCCTGACTTTTGGAAGAGCATTAAAATGCATTTCTCACTTTTACGGAGTACACCGTTGAATTTTCCAGAGGGGCAGCACGTGCGCGTTGCGAAGCTTCCGCGAGGTGGAGTTTTAAGTTTGTGCATTTGTATGAGTGCCGGCACAAGGGGAAAAGGATTGGCGCCATTCCCGGGCCCTGCAGGAGATGTTAATAAATTTGACATGATGCGGCGATACATTCGCTACACGAAGTCAAACGTCTTTCCTGTTTTCCGAGAAGCGTGTCGTTTGACGAAAGAGATCCTGCGAAGGAAGAGTACTTTTTTCGAGTTGCCGAGAACTACTCCAATTTGACACATCGCGGTAATTTAATCAAGGAACTTTCATCTAATCCCCTTTACGTATCCACGGACACGATAATCATAAAAGTTAATTTCTCCTCACATCGGGTTATCCAAAGTTCGCGGCCCAACTTGGGAACACTTGGGACATCCTGTGAGGTAACTTATTAATAACCCGGTGTATCGTCTTGAATTCCCGTCTTATCAAAATTCTCTATCTATAAAGATCTGCGCTAGAGGACGTGAAACTTCGTCGGTAACAGAAAGAGTTATGAGTAAATTGTGCCGTAAAATCTCACGCGTTGTGCAAGCAGCCAGATCATGGATAATGATACATTGGCTGCTATCTGAGAGAAAGGGAAATGCCACTTAAGACATCTGTATTTACGCGTTCTCTTCAACGCATAGAAAGTTCGAAGGATCGCATTGGAAGTATGCTACTCGATCGATTGTCTCAAATTTTACAATAATGAGTAGAGAAGGCCCCGGAGTAGACGGTATACCAGTGTATCTCTCGAGCTTTCGATAGGAAATTACTATTCCATCGGCGTACGTTCCTCCTCTCGCTTCCGACTTTCATTCTCCCTTCGTCTCGCTCCTACTGTCTCCCTCAAGCCGCTCCTCGAACACGAGAGACATACCTTTCCCCGTTTGCCGCGGTCGCGGCGCCGTACATCAGATACCTAGTTAAGAATTTGTTCGAATTCGTTAGGGGAGAGTTTAAAGTTTTGCCGGCGGGTAGTAATTGCGCTCCTAGCGCGGTGTGTCGTTGGGAGTGGGAAGGCATGGAAAGTTTTGTCACGAGTTCGAGCTCCTCCTGTGCTGGTGCGAATATCGCGATTCGTCGAGCGCTTCAACCCTCGGAGCTGCCGCCACCCCGTCCCTCCTCTAGCGCGTGAAACTTTCCCCGGAAGTCGATGTTCGTAGAGCGCGAGCGTGTCAATCATCCCGACATATCATTCCGTAATTTCGAGTGTGCATAATTCGGTAAGCGAGATTGGAGGAGCCATTAGCGTCGCGCATTATCGGGATTAACGATGCGCTATACGGAAGTCTATATCGGCATATTGGTAGAATGCAACGAGCGGATATTTTCGATACGCACGCTTAATTGCTTCGATCATTAGCGCCGGGCTTACCGGTTCGAAAGTCGATGAAATTTCCATGTACGTTGACGATCAACATCTCATTCGGGTTCTCGCGGATAACCCAGTTGGAAACTGCGCGCGAAAATAAACCGACGAGGAGAGTTTAAGTGGACGGTCGATTTTCAGTGACGTTTATACGTAAAGGTAAAGCGGAGGGAAACCTGTAGAATTATTCGCACGAGACCGAATAAAAATATCTGGAATTGGTCAGTTAAATTCAGGTTGATCCTTGGAAGGGAGATACGTACGTTTCACCGTGTCTTCCTTTTATTCCACGCAAGCGCGACGATGGATTCAGACGATTTAGACGTTATCTCAATCATTTTATCAACCTGGCGCTAATTACAAGACTGGCCATTACGCGAAACGGTTAAGTAACCCAGATGACGAATAGTAATTTCAATTTTTATCTCAAGAGAATTCTTTCCACGAAATTCTCCGGGTCACTAAAAAAAATCTCCATATTTTTTCCATCGTCAAACATCATCCGGCTCGCTAGACTCTGCTCCTCGTTCGTCGCGGCTCTTTCTCGTCGTTTGGCCAATATTTGCCGGAGCGCCCTAACGTTTCATTAACTCGAAACGATGTCTACTAAAACGCCGACGATGTCTCGCGCGGTACCTAGAAAGCGCAGAGGCTTCTCGCACCCACGTAACAAGGTACCACGAGGCCGATAGATATCGCGAGTGCGGCCGACGCGACTGCGTGTTACATCTCGTCGTTCCGTGCCGTGACAACCCTCGAGGTTAGCTTCGTGGCCGGGGGTCGGGATGGGGTGGCTACGATACGCCGAAGGGGATGGTTACGTATACAACCGAGCAGATAACGCGTTTAGCCCCTGCAGATGGGGAGCATTTAATTGCCCAAATTGATATCGTATCGCGTTAGGAACGACCTAGCACCAGCTTAAAGCAGCGCATCCCCATGTTCCCCACCCCGACGATCCCAACCCACGTTCTCGTTCTCCTTCAGCCGGGCGTAACCCCCTTCATACCTCGTCGGCTCTTGACAATGAGCCGGTCCGCTGGCCTCGATGCAAAGGTGAGGTGGCGAGGAGGGCGTCCCGTTTCGACCTTGTTAAAAGTTGGCTCGTTGACTTAATTGAAAACGCGTCCTCGTAGTTTGCCGCGAGAGGGATGACGGGTAGGCGAACGATTGTCGTCAACGGAAGTTGCAAAAAAAAAGGAACACAATTCCAGAGTTAGAATCGCCGTAATTATTGTCGCGTCGTTGCGATGTTTCACCGGTGAAAGAATGATAATTGATTTCCTCGTCGTTCGCGATTTTCCATCGCGATACCGAAAGCAAGATTGCGACGGACATGCGACGTCGACGATCCCGAAGGTAGTCGGAGGAAAGCACCGGCGAAAAAAGCCAGATGAAGAGATGTGCCCGCGAGCACGCGTTATTCGCGGCATCGCGCGGTCCGCGTGCAGAACGATAATTAGCAATAAATCGCGACGGGCCGACGTGAGTCGTCGCTTTTTCAAGCGAGCTTCCCGGCTTCTGATCGCAAAACGGCCTGAACGATAAAAGCGTTTGGGTAAACCGTGTGCGCCTTGGTTTATGCGACGGGAAGAGAGGAGCGTGTAAAAACGAACATGCATATGTGCGAACTCGACGGTGCACCTGTGCTCTCTCGTTGCGCGTATAAGCACTGTCGAGCGTAATTGCTCAAAAAGTGCTGTTAAAAACGCTCCTACGCTTCCGCTTAATACATTATCTCGATATTTATGCGCCAAGTACCGCCGGAGGCAAGTAAACGAGGAATAAAATTGAGTTCTTCGCGTATTGCGTGCGCGTTGGGTACACGGTTGGCAGTTTGGCCGGCTGGCTGGCTGGCTGGCTGCCTGGCTAAAAAGAAGTAAAAAGGACGGGAGAGTTTTCTTTCGAATGGCGCACCGTTCCTTCTCCACTTCGAGATAGTTAGTCTCTCGGACGAACTCTTCTGGAATTCGAATAATTTGGAAGATACTTTATATACCTCGAACAGTCAACGAAATATGCTCCCCGACAAAGGATTTCAAGATCGTAATGCATACGAAAGTATCCGCCCAGTAGGTATCTACCGGCACGTAAACGAACGTCGCTTTCGTCGGAGAATGTTTACGAAGCGGTCTAAAGGCAAAACGTGCTTCAGGTACATTTTATTTTCTATGTGCACTGCCGCGTGCGGACAGGGAAATTGATTGCCGTCGGCTCTTGGGGTATGCAAGAAACCTCGCGTATCACGTTATGTATGATCTGTTTACCTTCTAGCCCTTGAGCTTTTACTTCCACGCTTGTCACGTTACGAGTCAAGCGCTCGGTGTCACGCGACAAAATCTCAGCTTTCCAGCGCATCCTTCCACGTGTCCCTACGATCGCTCGATTCCGAGCCATCGGTGTCCGAAGACAGACTACGGCTGATCGCAAAGTCTCGATGCCCGAGTGCAGCTGGACGTCCTTCGCGCACGGTGGTCAATGTGTGCGCGACGCACCTTATTCTATTACGCGGCTTCGGAGGGCGTGGCCTCTTATTCACCTTTACGTACTACGGTGCTCCTTTCCTTTTCTCTGTGTTGCGCCGGGTCAGTTCCTACTACGCATTGACGTAACGGCGATGCACGTGACACGCGACGTGTGCCGCTCATTCAGCACTGGCCCCCCACCTGGCTACCACCCCGGTCATTGAAATTCAAGCGTACTCAATGGAGAACTTCCACCCCTCGTAACTCCGCGAAAAATGCAACTATCGTCGCGAGACAACCTGCACTCAACTCGGCGAATTTTTCTCTATCTCTCGGACAGTGGTAGGAAGCTCTGTGCGTAAAGCTTTTTAAACCTAAATTCTTCTACGACTATTATCATTTTTTTTTTTTACCGTTGGCTTCGACCATCGTTCGGCTTTAACAAAATTCGTTTCTTTCGCAAATCCCGAGCATCCCACGGAAAGATTTAGAGACAGACTTTTATACTCGCGGACGAAGCTTTCGTAAATTCGACACGATTGTGACGTCGGTGACGCAGGTTCTCTCGATTCTGCATGCGCGCGGAGTCACGGCATGCCGTTCAGAAAGTGCATCGGCGTTTGCGAGCGTATCGACGGTGCATATCTTACTAGTATCGGTGTCGCGCACAACCTCTTCTCGCTCACGCTTATTCACCGGCCCGCTAGGCTCCTGCGGCGGATAAGGCCGTTACACAAAGGGCCGCGGCACGATGTCCTTTCCCAGGAGGGCTCTGATCAAAGCGGCGAAAGCGGCCGGGCGAACGAACGGGTATCGGAGGCACGAAGCACGAAGCGTAATACGGAAATTTCGCTTCCGGCTAGAGACGTGCGTGGACGTGACTCCATAGAAAAAGGTCCGTGGCTTTAGGGGTAGTAGAAAAGGGAGCTGGCGGAAGGGGTAGCGCCGAGAGGATTGGTCGGGCTGGAATTGTCATCAAGGAATTCACCCCGTGGCGTTAAAATATTTCAACCGGCTGATTTCTGCCTCCCCTATGCTCTTTCCGTCCCCGCTGTCCCCTCACCCCGTGTCACACTTGGACTCTCGCTTCTCCGATGTGGCTTTTTCGCTTCCAACTCTCCGCGTCTCTGTCTCTCCTCGGTCCACGTTACGGCACATCCATAACCATCCATCTGACTTTCCACTCTGCACCCTTTATACACATCCTCCCCATCCCTCTCCACGTCGCGTCGTCCTGCTATTCCGCACGATTCGCATCGCTGCTGACACGCTCTTATATTATCTTTGTCGGAGACTCCACGCGTTTGTTCTCTCGCAATCGCTTTGCCACGTATGCCCCATCCGCTCAATTACAGTCGGACGTACTCTTAACTTCTTCTGCATGGAACTAATTGTGAGAATGATTTTCCAAGATGCCGGATTCGAGCTTTCATCGAGGAATTTCGCGTGGCAAGAACAGATGCCGCATGAGACTGAAAAAATGCAATCGTCAGCATCGGGCACACGACGGTGAGGATCATTACGGTTCAACCGCGAAATATCGCTAATCCGTTATTTAAACACCGTGACGGGGTTGCCTCTTTGGCGCGATACTCGTGACCGGCGCGGCCTCGCCTGTGTCCACGGGTTAATTAATTATTTCTCCGTATAATAGCGGCGCGCGGCCTGCGGTTGATCCGAGTCGACGGTGTGTATCGACACGTCGGCGGCGTCGCGTATTTCGCGCCGATTGCGTTGCCGCCTAAACGAACTCTCGTCTCCGTTTGCGAGTGGTGGGCGCCGGAACGACACAGTGCCACGGGGGTGCCGGCATGCGTGTAATTACAGTTCGTTCAACTAGTTTCCACGGCTGGCTGCAATCCCGTCGATCGGCACTTGGAGCGAGCGCACGACATGCCGAAACCAGCTCGACGATACGCGCGTCCTTCCTTTTCCACCCCGCTACAAGCTCACTAGTCGCACTCGCGTGAAATTTGTTTTCGATTTAATGTCACGCCAAAGACCGCACCAATTGAACGCGTCCCGTTCGATCGAGAACGCCGACTGTTTGGCGACTCGCTACTGTAAATGAATCCTTAAAGACGGTCGTCGATTCGTCGGTTGTAGCTGCGCAGAGAGCCGAATTCGTATTAACGAAGTTATAACGTGCGATTAAATATATTGAGAAATTGGTAACCTCGTATTTAAATTACGACGGGGCTAATAGGGCGCTGGAAATCGATAATGGCCCGGCGCCAAATCGCTGCACTTAATATCGCGTCGTCGCTCGAGTTCCCAATAAAATCAGGAAAAACGAACGATTAAGCGTGGAGGCGCGCGTCTCGCAAACACAATTCCAGAAGTCCCGGCGAGCGCCAGATTCGATTTATCGGATTAAAAGACAAAGGTACCTAATTTTAGAGTATCGCTCGCGCAATTGAGCACTCTTTAAACTTAACGGCTGAATTGACTCGGCGAGTCCGAGTAAAAATATCGAAAGTTCCGCTCCACTCTTATAGTAACCGCGATGCTCCTATTCTGATGGGACGGTTAATGAGAGATGGAGAGGAAAAGGGAAAAAGCGAGTGCGGAGTAGAGAACGAATGGATGAGATAGAAAGAAAGAAAAAGAGAGAGAGAGAGAGAGGGAGCTCGATGGAACTCACCGCGGTACTTTCCCGGCGTAATGACGTCTCCACTTGTCGCGCGCGGTGCCCTTTCGCGTATGCAATCAATTGCGGTTTGATTGACGGCTCGCGATTTTATCCAATTTCACCGATTGAAAGCTTACATTTGCGGCTGTGGCGGTCGGATGTAAATTGCGTGGCACTTGGGGCGCGGGCAATTTGACGATATTACATTAGTTGGCGAGCCGCGACCTGCCACCGCGACGTTAAACGTTTGGTTTTCCAACGATCACCGAAGAACGAACAAGCGGCCGCCGGTGACCAGTGAGCATTATCACGAGGACTCGAATAGAACGTAGCCACTGAACCTTTCGCGAATGATGGAAATTCCGGACCGGAGAAAGGTAAAGGTTAATTTTTGGCGCGGTGAATATCGAACCTCGATATTACTGCGGCCGAATCGCTTTGTGCGCAACCAAATGGATTACCGCACACGGTCGTCGTGCTTGCGAACGGAAAAGATCCGCCAGTTCGCCAATACAATTTACTCGGCTACATCAATTCGGGTGAATCAAGTCGCGTGAATGATTGCGGTAGACCTTTCGTTTCTGGCCGCATTAATATACACATCGAGATAATGAAGACGAGGATTAATTATCGTAGTATTTGCTAATAATTCGCGAATCGTGGCCACGTTGCAAAATATATCGCAACGAATTCACGGTCTCGCGTTATTATACCGCTTCGATGACCAGCGGAGCGAGCACGCGAAGAATGAAACTGTGTAGGCGTGAACGAAGAAGGAAAGAAAACTCTGAAAATCGGAATGTCGATAATTTCTGTACTACGAGCCCGGAATAGCGTCGATCGACGGAGCGATTTAAGTCGAGCGCTTCCACGTCGAATTCCCTCTCTATGTTTTCCCTCTCGGTGCCACGATTATCCTTCTTTGAAGTGGTTTCCGTTTGTAGAAATCACCGGCTGTCACTCAACCGAAATAAAGCTGACTCGGGTGACTGACGACCGGTCACACTGCTACAGGGTGCAAGCTCCTCTCACGGTACACGGAACAGCCTCGAAAACTATTCTTGAGCGCAAACCTACAGGCACTTCGATTCGCGAATGGTAGGTGAAGTTTAGTCGACGAATAATAATATATGAATGCGTATTTGAAACATCATCTCTCCAACCTGAAACCAATTGATTTCGCCACGATCGCGCCCCTGCTTCGCGTGCGCCAGCAGGGAGATTAAAATTCCGAGTCGATTTGCTCCCTCCTTCGCACTCACCCTCTTTTTTTCCCTCCTCTGCGACGTTCACTCGCTACGTGATAAATTATACTGCTCACTCGTGCGCCCGCGTCATATTTACGAGCCGCTTTAATTCCCGTCTCCATCGCGAGGGGCACTACGTCGAGCATCAAAAGCCCGGGCGCTTGTTACCCTTTCAGCCAATAAATCTCATTATAAATCTCATTAGACGCAACAGGTAAAATAAAAGAAGGCGAGTGGATCGCGGATAAAGGAGACAGAAATGGCCTCGGAGGCATGAGAAACGGGGATAACGGTATCAACAGGAGAATACTAAACGACCAAATTCACGTTCAACGATAATCTCGAGCCGAACACCGGGATTTGGAGCGTAATCTCGGGCAGCGGAAAATTGAAAAATTCACCCACGAGAGCGAGTGAGGAGGTGGGAGGAGGACGTAGATTCCGAAGGTGGGATCACAGAGGGTTGTTTCATTCACGCTTTCTCTCTCTCTCTCTCTCTCTCTCTCTCTCTCTCTCTCTCTCTCGCTCGCTCGCTCGCTCTCTCGCCATTTCTCGTTCTCCTGGCCGTGTACGTATTCGCTCGTGTTTCTCTCCCCCGATTCCCTTCTCTCTTCCTGCCCCTCTTTCCTCCGCGTCCTTCTAGTTTGCAATACACGCACGGCTCTTCGCGTCAGCACTTGCAACCCTCCGTTCCTCCTCCGGATGCAGGGGCCCTGCGGCCTCCGCCCCCGCGACCTCGATACAGCTGCAGCGACGACGGCATCGCGTTGGTGACTGCAGCTGCCGCCAGCCCAGGGTGGCACGTAGGTTGGCTCGGTGGTGTCCGTTGCCGTTGTTGCTGCTGCCACACGCCGGTACACCTACTGCTGCCGTAGTCGCTGCTCTTACCCAGCCTCGTTTGAAACTCTCGTCAGGCGAGAACGAAATTGTCCGTCCCGCTCGTCTCGTCGTTTTATCGTCGGCGTTGACTACGGAAGGCTGAACGCAGCCTGCAGGAGCGGAAGGAGGGAACGGAGGATGGATGGAAGGGTGGTAGGAGGCCGAGAGGTAAAAGAGCCGGCGAGCGTGGGTAACGACATTTTTACCAGAATACCAAAGCAGCCCCGACAGTGAGATGCTTAACGACAGCGTCCTAGGCCCGCGGGCAATTAGCGCATGTGAAAGGAGTCGTTAGTGACCGATCAGCAGATTTTTTTACCGGCTCGACTGCTCGCCCGCGTCACGTAGACGACACCGGCGCGGGCGCGCGTTAAACGAGACATTCTTTCCGATTAACCGGAATCGCGTCGAGCCGCTCGCGGGTGTATCAAGCACCTGGATGCTTCTTCCCGCAATTATAATCAAAGAGGACAAAGGGGAAGGCAATTTCCGCTCTTCTAATTACGCTAACGATCCTCGTGCCGTAACTCTTTACCGTGCGTCACGCCTAAATCAGTCCCCCGGCGCGCGCCAGTCGTAAGCGCGCGAAATAGCATCCTCTGCGCGATGGTGAGGTATTTGAGTGCGAGGTTACTCCGTGGCTCGTAAACGGGAAAGCCATTATGAACCCTGTGATTTACATGGTAGGACAGTTACAACAGTGGGCGTGGCTCTTGGAAACGCGAGCGAATCCGTATAATTAGTAATCAGAAATTTTGACGATTGCCGAGCTTAGCTGGCGCTAATCCATCCGCGAATATTAACAGGGTGCCTTCTTGCGTGGCAAAAGAAAGACCAGGATGGGGGGCGCATGGTAGAGGAAATTCAACAGGGAAAAATTTTCGGTGTGGTCAGCCCCGAACGCGTATTCGATATTCGAGAACCGAGGGGTGACGAAAAATATGCGCTGGTGGAGAAGGATGGGAAAATCCTTGAATTTCTGGAATACGCCAAGAGAGAACGAGGGTCGCATCGTTCCGTCCGCATGTCCGTTTGGAAATTTTGTGACGTCGGTACTACCTCGCTCGATCGGGGTTGGCGGAATGCGGCGATATCGATTTCCCTCGCGATATCCTCTATCCGTAAAAATATCCCGTGTATATTCGGGCCGTCGAATCGCATCGTAGGAGCGTCGCCTCGTCGAGCGTTGCGCTACGAATGGCCGTAGCCCGTTTAACGTTCGTTGCAGGGGGTGTTTTACGATTTGGATCGATCGACGCTGTCGAGCGTGCTTCGCGATAAGGGAAGATAAAAAGAAGGATGGAAAAAAGATTCGAGGACGAAACGAGAGATCCGACGTGCCAGCCAGGAGGCGGAAAATTTCGCGTGGGGACTTTAATTATCCCGAGGAGATCTTCGAGGGAACTCCGGAGTAAGATGCACCCACGTCGTCGACGGAACGTTTCTTATCGCCCGCAAGGCGTCGAGATTAAATTTCCGTAAGGGCGTCCTGGCTGCCGAGAGGTGGTATTGCAGAGAGAGTGCCAGAGCACCGGGGAATACATTAGCCGGGGAATGCAGAGGGTTGCGAGTGTAAAAAGGGATTGCGATACAGGGAGATTCCTGCACTTAATCGAGTTCAAGGCCATTTGCTACGCACCGCCCTTCGCGCCGACGCGCAAAGGACAAGAGGCAAGGAGGACGCGAGACACGAGAACGAGAAGGATCCTAGGGTGAGAGAGTTTCTCTCCGAAGGATCTCGGTCAATGGCATAGCTTCGTTTCGGGGAATGCCCGAAGCGGAGGCGGCACACGGATAATGGAGTTCTTGAGTTCCCATAAACGGAAGGACAAGACCGTCGCTTGAAACTCGAGTAACGTGGCTCCCGGCGCCTCGAGCGATTCAGAGGAGCGGGAAGAGGACACGAGGAGGCGTCGGAGACGACGACCACGGTATCGACGTCGGTGACGGCGATAATAAGCGCGCAGTTGATTCCTACCTACGTAGGTGGTACTTACCACCTGCGCATTGTGTCGCTGCGCTAATTGGAAAGTACGCTCCACGCGTACCTGTCACGCGAATTCTCGTTACTTCGCTTCAGGTAGGTCGAGTCCGTACACTCGCTCGCGCTAAAATTAGCTGGAAATCCAAGCCGAGTGAATTTTGGGGTCGAGCACGGGGGGTAAGTTAAAGCGCTGTTGGCCGTGTTCCTATCGGTTGTGTCCATTACGTCGCGTCGTTATTGAAAATACCCCGAGATTGCACGCTTTTGCGGAAGCTAATGGCTGTTTAGGACGAAATCAATGAATACCTCGCACCATTCTCGTTCGTCCCTTGTCCCGACCACGCTGAGAGTTCGACGTCCTGAGATCTGCTCGTATTTTCCTTCGACAATCGTCGTACTCGACTCAAGGTCGAGCATCTTCGAGAATATCGAGCAGTTGCCTTATCAGAGGCGTCACGAGCGCACCAGCTGCGATCTGCCGAATAAAGGAACGAAGGCGGAAGACGGGGTCCGATGGACGGAGCTACGAAGGGGGGTACCGGAACCGAGGAAGCGAAAGAGGGCAACACGCTAAAGAAGAGGAGAAGAGTGAGAAGAGTGAGAAGAGAGAGCGAGAGAGAGCGAGAGAGAGAGGGGGAGGAAGAACGGGGAGAGAGGAGAAGGCCTCTCGTCGCTGAGAAAACATCGATGCTGCATTTACGTAGGGAATATTCCGGGGTAACCGTGCATCCCCGAGCCGCGTGCAGCCGCCGGGGAACGGGAGGTCGGGGGTGGCGAGAGGACGTGGCAAAGGGTGCGGACCGGGAGAATGTGGGAGGACACGATACCGGCAGCTTGCTGGCAGCTATATCAGGTTACGCTCTAGCGCCCATCCGCCGCCAAACCACCCATTCAACCAACCACCACCCAGCGAACTCAAGCCTGCGTCTCTCCTTCTCTCTTTCCTTTCGCTTCATCTCTCTTGCTTCTACTTTTCCTTTGTCCCTCCTCGTTCTCTCGCTTGTCTCTCGTCCACCCACCTCACCTCTCTCATTCTTCCGTTCTTCTCTTTTCAGTTCTCTCTCTCTCTCTCTCTCTCTCTCTCTCTCTCTCTCGTTTACTCTTTTCTTCCATCTCTCTGCCTATTTCTGAATCTTCATCGCCTCTCCACCTCCGCCGTTTCTGGCTGCTTCTGTTCACATCGCTTTTGCCTCCTACTTTCTCACCCCTCTTCCCTTTCTCTGCTTCATTCTATCCGCCTGTCTCTTTCTTGCTCCACTTTTTATATCTCCGAGTCTCAACATTATCGTGGAACAGTGCGCGTGGCAGTAACCGTGCGGCGTGCAGGATGGTTCAACGTTACATTCTCGGCCGATACAGGGTTCCACCGGAATCCCAGTGCCCATCTCGGTTCGTCCGCCGTCATCCCTCGACGCGCCCTTCATCCCGTCCTAGTCGCCGAGCGACCTTCCCCCTTCGTTTCGAGTCGGTGACTGGCGGTACTTTGGGGTGTCCCCCGCATCCCATTCCGCGGATTATACTTATGGGCGCACGTGCCGTGCAACCGACTGCCACCGATGGCCCCCCCTTCACTGCCCTTTTACCTTCCGGGGTCGAGGTGATCCAAGAAAATGGAAAAACAAAGCCAACGCTGCCGCCCCCGCACCGAACTTGAGATTGTTCGCTCGACGCTGGTAAATATTGACGCGACGAGAGCACACGAGGATGTTGCCTCGAAGAGAGGGGTTGGAAATGAATTATCCATTGCGCGGCTTAGAGGGTTGAACCGTCGTACTACGGTGCGCGGAGCGACGAGGAGGGTGGGTACGCACGTTTATTAGCAGAAACGAGGGATGCGCGTACGTTGCGAAGGGGTGGTAAAGCGACAGGGAGGAGCGGTTGGGGGACGATTTATAATTACCTGGGAAATAATTAATTACTCGATTAATTCGAAATCTCTAATGCGTCCACTTCGATCGACGCCCACGCGAAACGCTCACCGTAGACACCTACGTGCAGGGGTAATCGCAATTACCGATCATTTACAATTCGCGTATCGTTCCCGTCCCGCGCGTGCTCCGCCAATGCGACGGCCAAAAGGGAGAAATTTCCCGCATGGAATAGTGGCACGATGTCGCGCGAAATAAGCGGCACCACCCGGCTTCATTCCATTTCACGGGAACAGTCCCGATGTCGAAATGATCGTCGCCCGTCGTCGGAGCTTCCCTCGGTTTCGCTCGTCCCTTCGCCGACTCCTCTCCATCCTGGCCATCCGTTAATTACGGAAACAGGATTTGTAATTCGAGTTCCCGTTAATGGCCGGTGACACTCGTCTGCGGCTCGGAGAGTAATCGGATCGTACGTGCTCCAGCTCTTCGTGCACCAAGGTGCGCCAACCTCTCCATTCTCATTCGTTTTTCGATACCGGAAAGGCAATGGCTTTATCCCGACCGTCCTTCAGTCGGTTAGTCGCCAACCATCGTCCTTCCGATACAGTCGATCCCACTCGAGAAATTCGATACGGTGAAAATTGTACTCGCATTTTTTCCTCGCACAGAACACGGTTGCATCTAGGACGCACACGACACGATAAAATCCTAACCCTGGCCCTCACCGACCTACGCCGATCCGTAGGAGGTGGAAGGATCGCCGTAATCCAATAATATGCAATCGTTTCCGACGCATCGATTGGAGCCGATGACATTCTCCCGGCCATGAATATCAATCTATCAGAAATTTCACGCTCGCGAGAGAGCCGCCCTAGACCGATAATTTCCATCTTCCTCCGCGCGCGCTCCCGGAGTAACGGAAACTTCTAATAAATTCCAATCGATGGGTACGCGACATTTCGATCCACCCGCTCGCTCGCCAACGTCGAACGACACGGCAGGAGGACGCGACGCATCGAAGGACGGAACAAGACCGTAGTAAATTAATGCATTAATTAATTACAACGAGGTGCGCACGGCTCGCTCGCTGGAGGCGAGGGTGGCGATGCGGCTAGCCATCCGAGGATCATATGCCTGACACGCTTGACGGGCATCCCCCGCAGCTGTCCAGGTTATACCGGAATTATGCTGGCCTACGTGAACCTGTCCGCGAATCGGTGGAGTCTCCCGTCATTTCGCGTTGCGTCGCTCGTCAACCCCGCACACGCCTCCACGTATCCCTCATGCCGCGTGTCCAATGGCTCGTGGAACAGCCACGCGAAATACCGAGAACGAGCCACCGAGCTACATCTAAATGCGAAGATACTCCGGGCTGGGACGCGATAGACGAATAGAATCGCTCGGTGGTATCAAATCGACAACAACATTACGCAGATTACAACGTCGAACGATTGATTAAATTCCTCTACGTCCCGCTCAATCGTCGAGCAAACGATTATATTTCGCGCTTCGAACATCGGCGTGGAAAGGAAAATCGGAGAATCCCAGGAAACGAAGACAATACTCGGAGGCGGAAGCGACGTGCTAGCCGATCGTGCTTACGCAGCTCTCACGCACATATCGCTTTCGGTGCGCGACACCTAGGTACTAACGTACGAGCGGACGCGTGCCCGTCACGCGTGATGAGGAATGGACGTGGAATCGCGAATGTCCGATCCGTGCTCGGAGCGCTCGCACGGCGAACGCACGGGCGTGGAAACGTGCGCGGGACGTGACATCGCGAGAAGGTACCGTGCAACGCGCGACATGCCGCTCGAGATGCCACAGCGCGAGGGCGGTGGAACGTGGGGGTGAGAGAGGCGCGGGCCCGACGGAAAATGGGACGAGAGATAGGAGCGAGGATTGGTCTTGCTGGAAATTTATGCCGACCCCGTGACGTGATTTGACGTCGCGCGGAGCGCGTATTTTCAGGGTGCCGGCGCTGCCACGAAAAACGGTCACGAGCCATGGATACGCTGTCGGTGGTGCCAGGGACGATGCTCGCGCCTCGTCGTCGCACCGCGCCGCGTAGATCCTCGGAATACGCTTCTCGCATTATTGGATGCCGCGGAAAGGGCCAACGGACGGCGACACGGGCTATATTAGACGCGCGATAGAGCCCACGGTAATTTCCCAGTCCACGGATTTACGGTACAAAGGCATACGCCCTCGACAGGTTGACGCGGCATAGCGACTCACATTTAGGAGAAACTTTATAGATCCACGACTTCTCGGACTTTAAACTTTCTTTCCCACCGCGGCAGGACGAGTCACGGCTACTCGATATCCAGCCTGAATAAAGTTCGTATGCGCTTCTCGTCAACAGTTCCATTCCTTTTGGCCGAGACGGCCGCGTAACGACACTCATCGTCCTTAGGGCGTACCGCCGTTAACACGCTTTACATAAGCCACCACGTCTTCACCGTCGTCGTCGATCTGTTTGCAACATCAAAGGGATGAGAAGCGTTCAAACCCTAAGCCTCCTCCCACCCTCATTGCCACCCCTTAGTCCCTCTTCTCCTATGAAACCCCTTGATGCATCAACACTCTGAATATAAGCACTCTGAATATAACCGCGTCACATCCAAGGGGCAGCGAGGACGTAACGCCCGAGGGTTGCGCGCGCGCGCACGAACGAGCCAGCGCACACGAACGAGCCAGCGAGTGGACGAGCGAATGGAAGCTGGGCGTGCGTCACTCTCGCAGGGTAACGGAAGCGAGCGCGCCACCCCCGCACGAGCGGAAAGTACAGTGAAAGGGCCGATTAAGCCTCCTAGCGATGTTTCTGACCGCCAATCAGTCGGTTGACGATAATCGACCCCACGGCCGCGCGCGCGAGCTGCCACGTCAGTGAAAATCGCTACCAATCCTGTGCCGACGATTCAAGAGGAACTTTCCACGGGCTTGCGGTTGTGGCGAGCGAGCTAGCGAAGGATCCATCGATCGATCGATGTAATCACCGCGCACACCCCTACGAGCAGGAATAGAAAAGGAAAAGGGGGTGAGAATGGGTGAGAGAGAGAGAGAGAGAGAGAGAGAGAGAGAGAGAGAAAGAGGAAGGGAGAGGGAGTGACCAGGTAGGTAACGGCTTCTGGACCATCACCAGCACACTCCAAAACCCCCTTGGTATCGCTCCATCGCTCTTAGCCCGAAGGGACAATGGAACGCTATTCCTCGGGGAATATCACAGAAGCGAAAGGAGAAGTGCTGCTCTGTGTCTCTATCCTATCCTTCCTATCCTTCCTATCCTTCCTCTCTCTCTCTCTCTCTCTCTCTCTCTCTCTCTCTCTCTCTCTCTCTCCTGCACTCTATCGGTCTCTCTTCCTCTCGCTTCTCTTTATCGTTCCCCTCTCGCTTTCCTCTTGCTCTTCGCCACATTGAGATCCTCTCTCGGTCACTCTCAAGTCCTCTCCCTTCCTCTCCGCCCCTCTTTCTATCTCTCCGGCGTGGACGATACAGTCGAGCGTCCATTGGCCAGCAGCGAGAGAGCACTTCCTGTTAGCCTCGACCCTCCTCCGCAACCAGCCGCAGGCCGCCAGCCTCAGCTCCTGCGAGCCGTAACCTCTAACCTCACGCTACTCACGGCCCGACCTCCCGCCGACAGCGTAATTGTTTAGAAACCCCTTGATCTGTAATTTCAGCGCCCAGCCCCCTCTACGCGAAACATCGTTAACACGGTTTCCTTCGGTCTCCCTTCTTGCCCGCCACCCTGTCCCTTCTTGCCGCACCTTCGTCCCTCACCCACCCGCCCCGTCCCTTTGCTTCTTCCCACCCTGCTCTTTGCTCCCTCTCACTTCTCCGGGATTTAGCCTTCTCTTGGACAAGTAGCTTTTACACGGCAATTCTGGATAATATAATTTTACGAAAACGAGGCGAGAGCCGCTTCGGAATTACGAAAATGCAATGAGTATTCGTGCCCTTTGGCGGACCCCGTACCAAATGACTAATGCGTGCGACGATAAAACGTTAACCAATAAAAATCCAAGCTTTAATCTTTCGCGATCCTACTCACAATGTCCTCCAGCTTGGAGCACCCCTTCCTCGCGTTACAGACCAGCGCGACGATAACGCCACCGCCGAACATGAGGAGCAGAAAGACCGCCAGCTTCCATCCGTGATCCCTTTGGGGAATGAGCTTCTTGGCAGTCGGGAGCCCAGCGACCTCCGTCGTCGTGACGCCGAGACGCGACGCCTTAACGAGGATCGTCCTGAGGCGTTTTGACGCCTTCTCGCACGCCACCTTCGTCGGATTGTTCTTCGACGTCGACCGCGACTTCACGTGTACGTGATCCATGCTGGGATCCCACGCTTGCGCGATCGCGAAGGACGAAGAATCACAAACACTCGCGCACTCTTCGAGTACACAACACCCGCGCACAACTCGCCCCCACTCGAGGTTCCGGTTATTCCAAGAGAATCGGCTCCCGATCCGAGCCAATCGCGGCAGTCGTCGGCCCTGTTTACGTACCTCGGCAAACGTCTGCCTCGAGATGCAAAGGTATCGGGGTCTCGCAATGTCCAGCTTCTGCGAACGAGCTGCTCTGCCAACGGGGTTACATCGACTCGCAGGATGATTCCGGAAAGTCCATCTCCCCTTTATGGCCCCCTACACGCACTCGGGGAACCGAGATGGAATCGAGCTGTACATCGCACCGACACACGTAGTATTATCGAGCCCCGACGACGACGTTCGCTTTGGAGCGAAACGGGTGCGATGTCACTCCGGGAAGTGTCCCTCCAGAGGTATCGAATTACGGAACCGTGTCGTGCCCTCTAAACTCCCGGATCGTAGATAGAGCCGCCTGCGCAGCTACCCTCGCGATACTGCCTTTTTACGCGGCGGGCCACGTTCCGCGTCGGATCGACAACAGTTTTCCGATGGACGCGGCAACCAAGGCTGTTCTCCCCCGGAGCCTCCACCCACCTAGCGCTTAACGTCACGGCAAACGTCGAAACGTCCTCCACCCTCCGTCGGTTTACACGATCCGTGCCAGCCTCACGGATGGACTCTCTGCTGATTTTACGAGATTATACCAAGCGATTCTCCGGTATCGCGTGAGCTTTCGCTCTATCTCTACTCTCCGTGCGGCCTTTCTCTTCACCTGGCTCTCCCTTTTCACCCTTCGTCCGCTTTTCCGGCCCCGTGTCTCTCTTTCTCTATTCTCGTTCTCTTCTCAAACCCCGTTTCCCATAAGCCGGGGCCCATAAGCCCCCGTCGGCGTCGCCACTTCGCTCGCTACCGTAGTCGTTATATTTTTATGTCCGCGACGCAAGAGAGATCGCGAAATGGCGAAACGGTGGCTGCTACCGAATGAGAATCGCGGAACGTCCAAGGGAACGAGAGGGTGGAGACCGGCTGACCGAGGGAGATACAGGAAAAGCCGATGCGACGTAGATGGTGCCTTTAATGGCGTACGTGGCGGTGTCGATGATCGTTGTGGTCGCGGTGAGATTCGCTTCTAGTTGTTTCACGCGCGGAAGAAAAGCTCTCGATCGATTCTTCTCGAGGCGGTGCCGCCACGAGAAAGAGGAAGAAGTAGGCGAAGAAGGGAGACGCGGAGGGTGTCCTGCGGAGGAGACGAAAGGGGGGGGGGGATCCACGACGATGGTCCCTTACGATTCTTTTTACTTTCGAAGACGCGCTGTTTGGAAAACCCTGTGCTCGATCTTCTCCCGCGTCCGAGGCACGTCTCGGCGTAATAGTCGATCGCCCGAAGAAGAATCACCCGTCTTTGGAGGTAGGGCCACAGACTAATCCTGAGGGAAAAGGACGTAGGAAAAGGTCGCTACTATCTTGTCCCTCGACCGCCCACGGTGAATCTCGCGGTGGTGCACGCTTTATTCTTCGTAACAGCGTTGCTCCTTGCCCTACTCATGAGTCGCGCCGGATGATGGGAGCGGATTCCGCTCGATTTCACGGTCAGGCCAACCGAAATTATTATCGCTCCTTGGCGCGAGTCGAGCTGGTCGAACGATGACTTCTTCCGCGTACCGTCGTGATCCTTCGCTCGCGATCCACCGGTGGCTGCTCGTCCGCCGATCGTCTCGATCGCGCCATTAAGATATGCGGAGTGGTCCTTCGCGGCACGTAGGAGCTCGTTCGACTTTTATCACTTCTCGTATATACGTCGGTCTCCTCTTACGAGCTCTCCAGTTTGCCCTTTCCCGCGGGCAGCGCTCTCGCGGCTACCACTGTTGTACTATTTATTCTCCGTGTTTCGCCTTCACGATTCCGGGGACGGACGGTCCCCTTTACGATGCGGATTTCTTCGCTCGTCAGATCCGACGAATTTCGATACTCGTCGGAAGCCCATTGTGCTGCGTCATCTGTAAAAATGGGCATTCGTTAATTGGATCGCGATCGTTTTGGAATTTTTAGAACAATTTACACCGCCGGGCATACATTTTTTCCAAGTACAATTTCGCCAATGGCTTTCCTGGAATTTTTTTTCAATGCTACGGAATTTTGTACCTTACATTGTATCGCTGTACAACTACGCGGACCATTTTTCAAATCATCGTGCCGGCCAAAGTTTCGCGAAATATTCTCCTCGAATGGATTCGCAATTGGCTGCCTTTTGCGCGTCGATGGATTTCGATAATTTAATATTTATCCCCGATGGCAAGCATACGTAACGATTTTCGGCTTGGCTGCTCGCTCGTTCGCCCCAACACGCTCGAACGTGTAAATGATGCATGCCATCGTGAGTCGTTCCGAGTAGCAGCGATGCAAGGGGAAAACTCTATTCGCGAATATTGTCGCAGATAGCGTGAATGTCATCGAGCAAATGAAAGCTGAACATTTTTTCGAAAATGCGCGCACCCCATGCAAATGTGGAATGCTAGATCCGTGGTGGTTTTTCGGGTTTTTACACGATGTTTCGCGTGAATGTGAAAATCTCTGTAATACCAGTATCGACAATGCTGGAAAAACAATTCGGATCCGACGTATATTTTATCACGCTTCATACCCGGTGAACCTCCGTGGAGCGTCCACTGCCAGAAGTTAAAGCAAATCGAATGAAAGAGTAACGACCCTCCACTTTATTTCTAATTCAATAAATGTGCGCCGCGCCTGAAATATGCAATCTCCGCGATTAACTTCCCTACACGTTTTCCAAAGCGTTTAAAAGGTCACGAACACTGTGACCGTTGAAACTGAATTCGTTCCAACGACACGTCTGCTGCGAATTGCGGCCAAGTGAGACGGGAGTCGTTTTACGCGAATAAAAATTTTCAGCATGCGCACCGTTCGTCTCCCATAATGCTACCACCCATTCGTCATCTCGGACAGAGGCAAGAAACAATGCGATCGTTACTCCGAGAGACGATAAAATGTCGCCCCTGAGCGTGAAACTATAAACTCCGCTATATCCCGTCGTAAAAAAGCGAAACTCTTACGCTAAGTTAGATCGAAACCCCGGGCCGAGGAACGTTCGGAAAGCTGCAAAAAGCGCGGACTCTTCTTGCCGTTAGTAGAAGCGTTACGGTCGGGGCTGTCGCGAGAGAGAGCGGGACGTATTTCTTCATGGTCGAACGAACGTGTTTAATACCGTGTCCCCCTCCTCGTATCGGAGACGGCGAACAGTAGGGAGTTTGCAACGTGGCTGAACTGGTGGATGCTGTTATTTACCTACGGAACCTTCCTCCTACTACCCTCTCTTGAGTAAATCGAGCGAAAAATTAAAAATCCTTCGGATCGTCGAAGCACGGTGGAACGTCCGACGAAGGGAGACCAATTATCGGTGGAAAGAAGTTAAGAGGAATAAAGAGGGGGACAAATGCGTCCTGTTTCCTCCTTATCGCGCGAATTAACGCCGTCACTTCTCGTTAGCGTGGCGAAGTTAATCGAGCCCTCTTCGGGAAGCTCCACCGCCGTGGAGGAGCTTTTATTAACTCGGTGCACTCCTCGTCGCTTAATCTTTCCGTAGAGGGGAACGCAGGGGACGGTGGGGTGCGGGAGTGGAAGGCGACGGGCCTAGAGAAAGCGAGAGACAAGGACGACGAGATAAAATCGTTCCGAGGTGCTGCTAAATCTTTCATACGAGGGACGAGCAAACTATTCGACCTCGCGGCTCCTGGAGTCCTTCGAACTTTATATTTAGGACGGGACTACCTACATTGGAGACTGTGCGAACGTTGCGACACGTGCACGGAACATGAACTGCGCAAGACATTGGAAAGAGAACGAAGAGAATGGAGTGGAAGAAACTTGAGAGTGAGAAAGACACAAGGATTGGTAACATAGGGAAACAAAGAAATGTCGTGTGGACCCTCACCCATCGGAAGTTATCCAAACCGCATCGGACGTGGTGCCACCCGATCTAACTTGTTCGAGCGTCGCAGGGTGTACGACATCCCACGTCAATCCCACCCTTCGCCAAGGGGTGGATTTCGAGTGCATTAAAGATGGAGAGCAATATCGGAGGTAGGATTATCCTTGGACCGGCGATACCACGACGAAAATATATGCGATGCCCGGCTGCTTGCCTGCCTGCCTGTCTGCCTGCCTTCTCGCGCGGAACGGATGACTCGTCGCTACCGGACTATGTCGAAGGATTACGCGAGAATTACCCTGGATTCCAGCTCTCGAATTTCACTCATTTAATCCCGTTCCTGTCAAACCCGCTTGTAGCACGGCCTCGTAGGATCCATCACGAGGGACATTTCCTTTATCATTTTAATTGGTCCACCACTTATTACCGCTAATTGCCTTATTGTACGGGAACGTCCGAAAATCTCCTCAATCGAAGACAGGCAATCGTCCACTTGCGATCGTGGTCGGGAAAATACCAAGCGGACAGATGTCTGGAACTTCGTGAGGGCATACCGTTCGCCGATGAGCACCGAATGCCATTGATCGTTAGCCTTGAGATAAGTTCTTGGAAGGCGAACTGTTCGAAGGGTAGAGTGCCAAGGAGGAAGAGGGAGGTGGTGGGCTCGTAATTTTTTAAGACCAGCCTAGCCTCGTTTTACAAGACCATTCCCGAAACGAGACTCGTAACACTTCCCATTGCCAAACTGCAGTCTCCGCGCCAACGAACAAGACGCGTTTCTCCTAATCCAAGCGAGTCTTCTCGGTCTCCTCTGGAACGATCCAACTACTCACCTAACGACGGCCATCCCGCGCCCTTCCGGAATGAGGGAGAGTCGTGCGCTTAGAACTGCGCGTTTCTACTCACCGCGGCTTAAGCGAAACGGCGCGGCGGACGGAAGAAAACGGTTCGCCTTTATTTGCGTGTAAAGCCTTACGTGGAGATTCCGGTGCCGTTTCTAAATCACTTCGCGCTAACTATAATCCCTGTCTCCTCTCGCCCTCCCCAGCACCGCTCGTTCCCCTTGGGGAGCGTAAGCTTAATCGCGCCGAGCTAATTCGCACTCGAAGCTCTCCAGACTGCGAGCGCCGGCGGCGGCAGCGGCGACGGCAGCGGTGCGGCGCGCGAGTCGCTCGTAACATTCGCATGAAAGGCCCGTATATGAGAACGTGCCAAGAAAGCTCACCGTTTTGAAAGCTCGTTACCTACCTACCCCACTCGCCGTTTCTCTCGCCTCCTTCTGCTTCCATCCGCCGCCTTCTCAACCACCTCGACCACCCTCAGCCCCTGCCTCTTGCCACCGACCTGCCCCCAGATCCTCGAAACTCACGAGCCCGAGCTTTCCTTTTAATCGGGAATTTATCTTGCCGAACGGCTTAAAAGCACGTCGGAAGTTTCGGCGCGCGATTTCGTAATTCGTGGCTCGCCGTGGAGGACTTAAGGTACGTATGCGCGCACCAAGTGTGCTCCAGCGCGCGCGCGCGCGTGCTTATAGTCGCGAGAGAGGAGGAGCGATGGATTCTACGTCTATCGCGGTACAAGCTAATTAGTGCGGTCTAATGTAGAACCGACATGGCGATTCGGATGGTATATTCCCGTTTAATTCTAACGACCGGCTGCCGCTAATCTCCCAAAATTAATCACCGCTGATGTAAGCCCGAAACGCCCACAGGACCGTGCCGTGGCCCCCCTCCGCTTTCCCACCCGCCGCCATCGTCTGCTCCCCTTCTAGAGCTGCGTAATTTTCGTCAGAACACTCCATTCTCTTCGGCTGTATCTGCTGGCGGGATTTCACCGTGCCGTAATTCTCCGCGCTGTGCACGGCCGCGGCCTAAACGTTCGCTTCAAAACCGGGCGCGATTCGAACGCGAGCCGGGCGCGGAGCGGCGATTAGATCGGGAGAATCAGGGAGAATAATCTAAATGGATAAAGAGATGGACGGGGAAGTTCCGTGGTAGTGGTACGAATCTGTGAAAGGCTCGTTCCCGCATAGCGGGCGGGCGCCACGCGGATGAAGGGGAATTTCCCACGCCACGAGAAAAGAAGTATACGTTTCATCTCGTCGCGGCTGCATCGCCTTTTACCGTCCGCTCTTTTTCTCCACAAGTCCGGCAACGTGGATCGCGGATGAGGAAAAAATCGGCGGACGCGAACGAAACGAGAGAGAGAGAGAGAAAGAGAAGAGGAAAAATAAAGGAGCGCGTTGTTATTAACGTCTTCGCCAGTTGAGAAACTCGAAATCTCCGGCGTCCTCTCGACTTTATCCTCCGCGGACTGGTGGCCGAGAGCGAGCGCGCGGAACGAGGGAGCGACGGTCCGGTCCGAGGAATAAGAAAACTTTAAAGTTTATACTCGGCGGACCATCGGAGGGGCGAGTTAAATAAGCCTGGCGAAGGACCGGGTCGTCGACTTTTTCCTCGTGTCCAGAGGGCTGGACTCTTTGCCGGCGACCGTCCCGATGGCTCGACTCGTTCGCTTCTCTCTTCGTTTCGCGCTGACCGTGGATCCCTCCGGCCTCCCTGACTCCTGGGGATCCTATCCACGTATTTTCTATCCCGGAGATCGTTGCCCTGCCGCTCTTTATTGGATCAGACTCGATGAAGAACTACCGGCGTCGAAGCCATCGACCGAACAGTACCAACGCCGACGGACGTGCTCGCACCAGGGCTCACGAAGAAAATGAGATACCTTAACAAGATACGACCCCGAGCTCGTATCCTCCTCGGTGTAATTACGCCCCACCGTCGAACCTTTCTCGCGCCATTTCTGCGCTCAGCGTCGTCGATCTACGAATAGATGAATTAGAATGCCGATGGCTTTGTGCGATCATCGCGACCAACGGCTCGAGTGGTCAAAGAAATCCACTTTCTCCCCGTTATCCTCCTCGCCCACTCACCGTGGCTTTTTTTCGATTTCCTTCTTGATTGGCGAATCAAAAAGCAAGTCATCCCTCGTCGTACCTACGGAGCTGGGCCGTGCCGAAGCTCGGGGTTGGGAGGTTGGTCGTAGAGGTCGGAGTTCGAGTTCAGAGGTCTGGTTCGCGTGATGCGGCCAGCGCGAAGGTGGAAAGGGGTGGTACACGGGGGAGGAAGTTTGTGGATGAAGCAACATGCGTCTACTTAGTGGCCCCGCAAACCGCACTGGTACGCGGTCCGAACGGTGGGAAAGTTGCGTTTATCTCAGCGCGCCGAAAGGAACACGATATTTCGTATGAAATGTACAGGGTGTTGCGAATACATACGCGGCAGTACGACGGGTTGCCTATCCAAAAATCTGCAGGCGCTCGTTCTTCTGACCGACAAGAGAGCGTGGAGGGGAGCAGCCTGCCGATCTACTCGCGCTAGGTGGCACTGGACGAGGCTGGGAGGTTGACGCTCTCGATTCGTGGCTCGTCCTTATATTAACCGCACTTCATTTATATTGAATGCACATTACCGACCGGTACCCTATTAATCGGCTTTTTGTCCCCAACGTTTACCGACCGGTAGTCTTTTAATCTGCTTAACAAAAAAGCTGTAAAACCCTTTTATTTGCAAATTGTGCAATGTTCCATTACATAAAAGTAACTGTTTTGAGCGATATTACTGTTTAAAAAGATATTAAATTATAGCTTATTTTAAGAAGATTATTATATGAACTATGGAATCTTATATAAACATTAATCAGTAAACATTGCTAATAGAGCAAATTCACGTCAGTTAACACACTTTTACTAAAATTATAAGAACAGCCCGAGAAAGCTACGCGTATCGACCAGTTTTCAAACTTTGATGCTAATTTACGACCTTTCAGAATTGTAAACAATTATACTTATGGACGCTGCCTTATTCAAAAATTTCTCCTCTCCAGTTCACGATTACACCGAACTCTCTAGCGCTTGCAGTTTTCACGCAATGCCTCATTTTTGCCAGAAATCGGCAGTTACTTTTATGTAATGGAACATTGCACAATTTGCAAATAAAAGGGTTCTACTGCTTTTTTGTTAAGCAGATTAAAAGACTACCGGTCGGTAAACGTTGGGGACAAAAAGCCGATTAATAGGGTACCGGTCGGTAATGTGCATTCAATTTAATTGAAGTGCGGTTAATATAAGGACGAGCCACGAATCGAGAGCGTCAACCTCCCAGCCTCGTCCAGTGCCACCTAGCGCGAGTAGATCGGCAGGCTGCTCCCCTCCACGCTCTCTTGTCGGTCAGAAGAGCGAGCGCCTGCAGATTTTTGGATAGGCAACCCGTCGTACTGCCGCGTATGTATTCGCAACACCCTGTACATACGCGATTCAAAGAGGCCGTAACTTCCGACAGGTCAAACAGCGAGCAAGAGGAATATAGCTGCGCGATTATTTCGCACGACGGTGGAGATTTACGACCGAAAGAGAATTAATCGCGCGCTCGCTCGTCGCGATTTCGAAGAGAGGCGCGATTGTGCACAGGTGGGCATCGCGGCTAAACAAAAATTATTACGGTAGGAGAACTTGCGAGGGAAACGCAGGTACGGTAAACTCGTCCTTTGTCGTTACCGACGGATGCACAATACGAATGAGACGCATGCTAAAGAAGTCGTTGCCTCGCGGTCGACCGCGCGCGACGGACGCATTCCAGCTTACGCCGTTCCGTCTCCACTGTTACCACTACTAGATTGTAAGCGTACTCGTTGTTTATTCACTGCTCTTTCAGAGGAGAAATTGTAAAAGTTGGAGAAGCCTGCGGGTGGTCCTGCACGAGGACTCGCTCCGCTCGAGGGGTCCGCGATAAGCAGGTGTGCTCGCTCACCGGCGGTGCTCGCGTGCGCCTGCGTGCATTGTGTGCGTACGAGCGTGGGGTTGCATCGACGTAATAGTTTTCACGGATGCGCTCATCCACGGTATTACCCCGGTGACAGCGACGAAGCCACTGCATCCTTATCGGATCAAATCCGAAGCCGAAGAGTTTACGTCGCTGGGTGACGTAACGCCTCGCGATCCATCGTGACATTTTCGCTTTGTGCTTCTCCACCTCCCGTTCTTTTCCCGTTTTACGAACTCTCCCCTCGTGCCTCTCGTTCGTCCGCCTCGCTCACTCCGCTCTATACTTGCCGCTTTTACGCGGGGGCGTGGGTGCTGTCGCGATGAATAAGTAACAGGCGGACCGAAACCTTCTCGAGCAATTTATCGGGCTGGCGTACGACCTTTCGACCTGCCGATGCATTCGGACGATCCGAACGCTTCTTCCGTCTGTTCGACTCTACCTTCTCTCTCACCCTTTCCATCCCCTTTCTTCTCTCTTCCGCCGTACTTCTTGCGTAACAACGACCGCGAGATCGAGATACTCGGAAATGATAGAATCGACGTGGCAGAGGAGAGACACATTGGAATTTAAATTACGGCCATACCAGTGAGACCCTTCTTCTCTATGCTTCTCCCTGGCCGTTGCTCGTGATAGGTACTTCCGGAATGATAAAGCTGCTCGCGAAAGTACGCACGTACCGTCCGTAACGCGTCGTGCGCTTAATTGAAAGCCCCCCCCCCCCCCCATAAGGCTCCGATGGGTGGACCGTTCCGTCGAATTAAGTATATTTGAGGGTAGACCGCACGGGAGCCAGAACGAGAGAGAGAGAGAGAGAGAGAGAGAGAGAAATTTGTCGGGAAGTACACGCGTCCGTTGATATATCGCGCCGGTTACACGCGGTCAGAGGACTTGGAGAGCTTAATGTGATTTACAATAGGTAGAGAAGTTTCTCGCGATGGACCGTATGTTTCGAGGGAGCCTAGAGCTTTCTCTCTCTCTCTCTCTCTCTCTCTCTCTCTCTCTAGATCTACCCCTCGCGCTTACTCTTCTCTGCTTCGAAACTCCTCTCGAAAATTATTGGTGCCCGACGTCGTAGGTTACCTGAGCATTATATTGATATTGTATCGAAAAACGATGAAACTTCCTCACGTGCCCTACTTCTTTGCGCATTCTCGCAATAAAATCCCCTTTCCACCTCCCCCACTAGTCTTCTCCAACCCCCTTCTCGTCCCTCTCGGCGAGATCCTTGCGGCTACTCACTCCTGCCGTCCGCGAAATTCAGTCCGTACAGACGCCGCCTTTCCATCCCGCTTCCCTCTCTCTCCTCGTCTCGTGTCCCTCTCCGTGGATGTACACACGATATTCGATTCAATTTGTGTGTACTTTTATGGCGCGCCAAAGTTCCTGCGGATAAGGAACTTGCGCAATGCTACGAGGAGGTAGATGGTACGGTAAGAATTTACGGCGGAGACGGTTTCCTGGGGGATAAAAATGCACGAGTGTCACTCGTAGGTGGCCACGACGATGGTGTGGTGGTGCGAACTCGGCGGATAGGTGGGCAGAACGCCACCGACATCTGGCAAGTCGGACCGTCCGGAAGATCGAAGGTGTCTTTCTTTTAAAACGATTGGTTCCTCGTTGACGCGTCCACCCGTGCAACGGCACCTTCTCCTTCCACCTTCTCTTCTCGGGCGCACACCTTACTACTCTTCGCCGTCCACCGGACCGCGCACCACCTCCACCACGACGGCTCGCAACCCTCAGGGAGAAAACTTTCCTCCGGGGCAAATTTTCACGCCGACGGGCGAATTCGTCTGCCTGACGCCACGCAGACCCACGGTATATTCCCAGTCGACGAACTCACCCCTCGCCAACCCCTACGAGTATCCGCCGGTACCCTTCGCCATATGGAGACGGACGCTCGTGCAAATTCAGTCAGGGGTAAAAACTCGTTCCACTTTCCGAGACGCGTATTCGCGTGGGCTGCGCATTTTTTAATGGAAATCCGTCGGGGAAATTACGTTCAACGCTTGCGTGTGTTTTCCGGCTCCGAAATTGAATAACGAGTTACGTTCCTCTCGCAAATACCACGGGGGATGACAAGATTAAATATCGAATGGCGAAAATCGTCTCTCCCGTTGCCAATATTTTTCATCTCACGGGCACTGCCCGGCCAATAGGTTTTTCATCGAATCTGCAGATAATTTCAAATCCATCCGATTACATAACTTTCTCGCGCGTAATCCTCGGAAAATGGGAATTGCCGAATATGAATTAAATTCCCCAAAAAAGCGACCCTTGTGATTAAACATTTGCTCTATACATTTCGTGTCTCTCGTAATCCCTTTCTCGTCCCTTATATATTCCCGTCCACCTGCGCCGAAAAATGACAAAGTCGACGGCCTCTCCACTTCGGACACCTTTACATAATTCCACGTGCCTCTGAAAATGAGACCGATTTGCATAAAGACCTCGTTAAATTCCGTCACGGATACCCAGAGGCCTACGGGCGGCTTCTCGCGATAACAACGAGAATGCAGAACGATTACCGAACTTTTATTCGCAGCTCAGCCGGAAGATCCGGGATCACCCGCGGCGCTCCGAGAGATCGTCTCTCGAAACCTCTCAAAGGCCGCGCGGGTCGCCGTCATCGTGCACCGGGGTGGAGCGGGCCGGGCGTCTGTTTGTCATTCACCGATGCGAGCGGCAGCCACGGTAACAAGAATAATAACGAAGCTTTACTCCCGCCAGACGACGACGCGAGGCCCCGTCCAATTTTTCCTGACGAGGTGATTTTAAATGCGTCTCTAATCCGGCCTCGAGAGCTCGCGCCGAGCCGCACGATGCTCTCTCGTGTCGAGAGGTACGCGAGGTGACGCTCGTTCGTCGCCTTTTCCCTTATACGTGCGAACGATGACACCATTTAAGTGTTACGTCATTTCTCCCGCGGCGAGATCGAAGGATGTTACCCGGTAACGGGAGCGCGCTCTAATTCTCACGTTTCAGGTGAATTGTAGGAAGAAAGCTTACGAGGAAGTTGAAGAATCGACGCAACTAATAAAAGGATTCCTTTGTTGTCTTTCGAGGTGTGTCAACGGCTTTGCGTAATATTTTCTATCGGCCGAAGGTATATCCGGTGCCATGCTGCCCTTATCTTCTCTCGGTGCTCAAAATCCGTGTATTACGTGATCGGGCGCAATACGCTAGAGTGCTTCACATTGCGAAACAAAAGGCCTGCCGCGTCGACCGAACGTTCCGGATAGTAGAATGATAGGGGTGTGCGTGCGAAGGGAGGAACATCCGACGTGTCCAGTGGATTACGCAAAATCGTGTGATATCGCGGAGAGACAGAGACGAAAAGGGCGCGAGACAGAGAAAGAGAAACAGTATCCGACGATGGACGACGACGCTTTGCGCGGAGGTAACGGAAATTCTTGAAATTTTCCCCGTCGTAATCCCGACAAACTGTTGCCACTTTTCACGGGGTACTTTATCGGCGCGATGGCCCCCGCGCTCAGCCGCTTCCTCGTCGACGAGGGGCTTCGCAGTGCGGCGATGCACCTGATGAAGAGTGAGAAAAAAAAAGTATGAGAGCCGAGGAAAATAAAAGAACGGGAGCTGAGAGAGGAAGCAAAGTGGATAAGAGAGGCAGGAGCGAAGGAAGGGGAGCAAGAGGTGACGGGGACAGAGGACGGAACAAGAGACGAAGAGGCGGAAGAAAGCGTTCTGGCATGAGATCGTAAATAAAAATGAATCGCGGTGGCAGGGGTGAGAGCGATACATCAAAAAGGGTAGCTGCAGTCCTGCCGCGAGGGTGAGCGCGAGGTGGTACATGCCGTCGAACGGGAGGAGAGACGGAGAAAATAAAAGAGAATTATTGAGGAGCGAAATAAATCAGGGTCGGCGCGGGCCGTGCGTCCAATGCGGTGCTGGTGGGAGAATTGCGATAGGTAGTGCTCGCGTTTGCGATACCGATAGGAAGAGAAAGCGTGTCGGTGTCGCAGGCGATGACGGTGGTGGTGGTGGTGGTGGTGGAGTCGGCACGATGAACGCCGCGATGGTGTCAGAGAGGGTGCACTCCGCGGTTCGAAATGAACGCGATAAGGGAAACACGTGTTGAGCACGCTTTCTCACCCTCCACCGACCCACTCTCCTCTTTCTCGCTCTTCGTGCGCGTTCATCGTTCCCTATCTCGTCTCTTTGCCATCCTCCTCTCTCTTCTTCTATCTTCGACCTCCACCACCCTCCCTATGACGTACCTTTCCCATCTCTCAACATTATATAAACCACCCTCCCGCCACGATCCTCCGTCGTTCCTCTCGACCCTCTTTTGCTCGGTCCCAGTCTCCTTAGACGCTCGCCACTTCTCCGTCCGCGAATTTCTGTCAACCATCGCGCCGCACCGCACCGCTGGACGAAACGCGAAGAGACAAACGTCCGCGCGATATGCTCTCGGACTGTCCCTCGAAATAACAAGGGTGCGACGACGTGAACGGAGGTGGAACCATCCGTTAATGGCATCCGAGGGTCGAATCGTGGTTCGTCGCTGCTCGAAACCCAGGAATTGCTGAGGGATGCTGGGATGACGAGCCCAACATCGCCAAGGTGTGTATATCGGAGTTCTAGAAATCTACAGAAACGAACCACCTCGTTTACACGTCTATCCTCGAAATTCGTCTATTCTCCCTCGTCCGTTAAGTTTTCTCTTGTAAATCGTTCGAAATATTTACGCGACTCACAATCGAACCATTCTCTCTCAAGGAGAGTAATGGCGCGCAAACTGACGCCAAGGTTGTCGACGAGCAGCAATGCCGAAACGCGGCAAGTAGCAACGTAGGCGAACCTTCCGATTGCTCGCGAACTTTCTCCGAGACCGTCAAATGTGTTCCGTGCCGTCGCGCGCCGGTAGCGTCTAACTCTCCTAATTGGCTCTCTCCCGTGAAACTGAATAATAATTGAATAATCGAGTATCGACGGTGGAGAGATGGGCCGAGGAGACGGTCGAAGAGAATTTCGCGGAGGTGGTTGCGAACTGAATGGCAAAATGCCTCGTTCGTGTCCAACTTGTAAAGCGACGCAGTCCAGACGCCTACTCTGGCCAACCCAGGCTTTGTAGCCTGCGCTCACCACCACTCTCGAGTGACGTGTCTACGGTCCCTCGGCGCTCCCTCCCTAAAAATGGAGTTTCGAAAAAACATTTCATCCGCAGATAGCGACCGATCGTCGAAGAGAATCGCAATTAATTCCATGGACGGTATAAAGCGCGGATCGAAGTCGAGGCTTTTACCGTGCTTCGCGCTGTGATAAAAATGGTTCGAGGGCAGGTGCTCCGTGTACGTGAGGGCGAGCGCACACCAAGATCGTAATGGTTTTTCAGGTGAATCCTGGAAAAAAGAGACACGGGCAAGGCGAAAATCGAAAGAGAAGTGACGAGGGAAGGAGAGAGCGCGAACGTTTCGCGGGAGCCCTTGTTGTTTTGGAGGGAGAGAGTCCATAGAATAACAACTGAAATTGTCTTCTACCTTCTGATAACATTCTCGAGATGAGTTTGAGTTCACGGAATACTTCCGCTGTCACGTGCAATACGACGATGTTGCGGAACGCACACGGCCGATGTTTCTCCTCGTTTCTCCCGGAAATCATTCCCGTTCTACCTCTTACCTGTCTCCAAGTTATAATCGACTCGTGGACGATGTCTCGTACATGGCCCGCCTCAAGGTATAAGATTGGAATTCGAAGGGCGAATCTTGTTCGCGGTAAATTTCTCCATGGTGAAGTGACGAAATTTTGCGGTGGTCGAAAGAAGGAAAAGAGATTTTCCCCGTAGGTTTACGAACCGTAGTATTACAACGCGGGCTCCCTCTAAATTCGAGAAATTTTGGGAACCAGAATGATCGTGGAGCGAAATCCAATCGTGCTCCTAAAGACCATAGATTCAAGTTACAGTTTCAATTCTACCTTGGTATTTACTCGTCCGTAATAACCCGATAAAGAGTCGAACGAATGGCCATCTCTTTTTGTTGCGACACATCGCACGATATCATTAACGTAACGTGCCAATAATAACGCACGTCTGTAATGTACAAATAATTCAGATTCTATAACGATCACCCACGAAATTCAAGCTATTGCCCAGTGGTTGTTTAATATTTGAAGAAGCAAATAGCGGCTGAAATAAGCCGATCGGAATGCGAATGGTTACGCATGAAAGCGGGCTTGCATTTTTTAATAATTCAGCTCATCAAAACAATTTTGTAAATGGGAATTCTCTTCGTGATTATTCGACAAGATCCTACGATTTATTAACGATCCAATACTGGACGGTTGTGCTCTCACCTTATAATAAAAAATTAGTTTATCCTATCCATAGATGGATACCTCCCTCTATTTTACGCGATCACGTCGTCGCAATTAGTCACGGAGTATTCGTTCCCAATGTTTCACGATGGCTGAAATATTTGTCTCGTGGGATATGCGCTTGTGCGCACGAGCTACAAAGTGATCGCAGCAGTAGAAATGAATCACATTCCACACGTTTGAACGTACTTAAACGACACCAATCGCATAAGTTTGTTGATAAATTCGTCGTGCTCTTAGGATCGCGTGCGAAATTTGTTGCACTTTTGATATTATCCGGAAAGAGATAAAACGAACCGCCGATCACCGAGGAGGAGATAAAATATCAGCGCGTCGTATGTGCGTTTCACGGTGCTACGTTGCACGCTTGTCGATCATTCCGGCCTCTTTTTCTTCCGCTCTCGCCCTCGTTAATCCTTCCGTAATCTTTCATGCGCCGATCGCACAATGGCAGGTCATTCTCCTTCACGAGAGAGGGAGAAGAGGGAGAAGAGAGAGAAGAGAGAGAAGAGAGAGAAGAGAGAAAGAGGAGTGCACACGCCTCGGCTCAACTCCAGGAAGTACGTACATACGAGCGGCACCATTTTTCTTCTCTCGGCTAAATTACTTCGGGGTCTTTAACAAACGTGGAGTCATTGTTATCGGAGGGCGCGGAATGACGAGGCATCGCTCTCCCGTGCGTACGAGCCGGAAAGAAGTGGAAAGAGGTACGAGGAGCTCGGCCCGAGGGTAGAAGGACCCTTTAGAAAGGAAAACGATTCTGTGTCTCCGTGGGGTCTATATCTCAAGGATCTGTAATTTTGCGGTGTTAATTCGTAGGCCGTGTATTCGATCGATCTTCGTCTCCTCTCTACCCCTCACGTGGCCATACCCGACTCTCTGCTCCTATCTGTATCCCACAGTACTCCATCTCCTCGCACACCGGCCGCTGTATTCGCGAAAAGGGTAAATACGCAACTGGATCGGGTTTACTCGAAAGCTCCACACACATATCACAGTAAACACGCACACATGGCTGAGCGTAGTCCAAACCGCCGGCCCTCTCTCTTCCCCTCTTTGAGATCCATATCGAAAGGATCGACGCATTCAGTCGTGGGCCCCACGCGAGAGTCGACTCGATTACTAATTCACGCTATAAATATCTTATTAGCACAGCCCGTGCCCGTAGCACGCATAGTTTATTAATGTTTCGAATCCCGTCGAATTCGTTCATGCCCGTGTGTATCGTTGACGTTACGATGAATGGATTTAGCTCGAGTAATTACAGGTTATCGTTTATTCGTAGACAACGCATTGCAGATTTCCACTGGATTACTACGATGTAATGGTTTTATAAAAGGGATTAATCGCGGGGTAACAGAGATTACCGTATACATTACGTTAGAACCGTATCCGCGGACTTTTGCCCTTCGATGGCTATATGTATAACGAAGATCGAGAATGGAAAAAGATCAATAACTTTCACAATGGTAAAAAATTCCTTTTCACGGTCCTGAATGAATTTTTACTCGAAAGAAACGCGCTCGCAAAAAGCAGAAGGGTGTGACTTTATTTTCCGAGCATCGTACCAGGAGTTCCAGCGAGTACATTATGCAGAAGCGTCGCGACGCGATCTGATAATATTTTCAAACCCGTAGCCCTCGTTCGCGACTTTGAAAACACTGGAATCTTATACCGCCGGGGTCCGCGCCACTGTAAATAAATAATACGTGGCCGTGACGTAGCGTCCTGACCTCACCTCGTGTCCTTCCAGACATTAGAAATTCATCGCCGTGCCCGAACGAGAGGTACGTCGACCCCGTTAAAACAAAGACGCCAAGTACCTACGTCCCCACGAGCTCAAGTCCAAAGCATAATACGGTATTTGGCCCACGTTAAAATTCTACCGCCGAGACTTATTGTTAGTCAAACTCGCGCATGCATCATCCAACGGTCGTCGGTGCGAAAGTTCCTTGATAACCTGTTCGCCGCGCTCTCGTGCATTAGCAGCGCTATTAACAAACCCTACTGACTTTTTCCGTGCACAATTTCGATCGATAGAACGACGGAGCCGCGTGTACACAAAGTCTCGCGTCAACTTGACGCCACGTTCGACAAGGTACCCTAGCACCCCGGTAATCGCGCTAATGCAATCAACCGCTTTAACAGGCATCGCACGCACATCGTCGAAACACCTCTCCCGACGTCTCACCTCTCCGACACCCTCCAAAACATACTAACCTTCCTCTCGAAGTCTCCCTCGACAGCCTCTCGCGGCACCGCAAGTTTTCAACCGGCGGGAAGCCTGTTGGAGAGAGCTTGGGCACCCTCGGGACGGATCGAAATCCTACTGCGGTTTTTCCTCGACGCGGATCTCTTTCCCTCTTCCTTGACGTTCGTCGTGGTGCGACGGCGAGGGCGGCGGGGAGGTAACAAGATTTAGCACTTCGACACTTGACGCACGGGACGCGATCGTGCGCGAGCGAGCTGCCGAACGGAACGTGCGAACGAGCAAAGAGTCCTCGTGTCACGCGGATGATGGCGATCGTGCCTTCGGCACGATGCGTCAGCTGAGGCGTCGCGGCGCTCACTGCGGAGGCTACGCTGCGTATCCGCCCTTATAGCATCGTGTTGCGCTCACAACCGCTCACCTCCCCACCCCCAACTAGCTCTCTACCCCCTCTACCCACCCTGCTGCTACCGTGCTGCCGCCGACTCCCTCTTCTCCTTCCGATCCTCCGCCTCTTTCTTCACCCCTTTTCCTCACCACCACCACCCTTACCCAGCGCGCCACGACCGACACCCTGCAGCCCACCTTTTACAGGATAACGCGAGCATTCTGGAGGGAGCGTTCAAAAGACCAGCCGATGCTTTCCTCGAGTAGTACGTTCCCCCTTCTCGAGCCCCCGAAACGAGGTGAGAGGCGCCGCCGATCGAATGATACCTTGTTTAGTGCGGTGCCGTAAACACGTTACCCCGTGAGAAATTCGCGTGCTTCAATTAGGCCGCGGCGGTAACGAAGTAGGGCAAAAAATGGAGCCGCTGCAACGGCTCGCACTCGAAAGACGAGGGTAGAGATATTCGTCCAAATTACCACACTTTACCATTTTTCTCGAAATTAATTCCGGTTAGCCGTTACGACGATTAAAACAAATTCAATTAAAAGTTGCGCGCACCAAGGAACCCCAAGCGCCCAGTTTTACGCGGGGATATGTATACGTACTCGTTTTACAAACGATGAATAATACATGTTTGTAGTCGTAAAATTAACGCCAAGTGAAATCGCGAATTCGTCACGAGAGAATTATGTGGGAGAGGGAAAATTGTAGAGAAATATGCCGATGGGTAAGAGAATACGTTCCGTTATTCCAAAAGGACCCTCCTTTCCTCGCGCATGAATCATGCGAGCATCCCTCCCACTTGATCCTCGGATACTTACCTAGAGTTTTCCCTGTTGGCAGGAAGCACGAGCGGTCTCGAAGAAAACATACGGAGCGCCTCGAGGCCACTAATCCTAAGCGATGCCGACACGCACGACATTCGTCACGTACATAGACACCGTACAACATCTACTCGCATATATCGCCGTGACGCAGACATATGTCCAACTGTCGGCGGAGACCCCTTGGCATCATTAATTTATCCATCGCCGAGAATCCTCGGGGCAAAGCGTTCGTGACATTCAGCCTCATCAGGTGAGGGTCCTCCTTGAGGGAGGAATAGGTGGCGTGGGAGTCACGCTCACGGGGATAGCAGGTTAAAAAAGCATTTCTTCGGAGTGGTCCCCGAACAACCCTCTGCTTCGCGGTCCCACCGTGTCCTCTCGTCGTAGCACTCTGCGCGCAATGTACTCGAACGATCCTCCCTGGTTTCTTCCGCGCTCGGACAGAAATGGGATTTCACGAAATTTTCCCCAAACTACCGGGGCGAGTTTTTAAGTGAGTAGCGGCCAATCTCTCGGAGAGGAACGCTGGTCATTCGAGAACCAGTATCACTCGGGAGACTCTTCTTCTCCAGCACAAAATCAAATCTCGCGGCAAAAATATAGCGCTTCTTGGAAAACGCGAAATCTTCCGTGGAGATGGTCAGTTAGTTTAATTGGATTCATGAGAGGAGCCTTATACGCAACGGAACCTGCAGAAAAGACGAAGTTTTAAGAAAAATTGCTTTTATTCAATATCGGCTCGTTCAGTCGTGCTCGACAGATCGCGAGCGGACGTGAACCTGACAGAAGGGAATATACAAAAATGATTATTGTTCGTATACAGATGGCACTGGTTGACAAGTACGTTATCGGATGACTTTTAAACTGTCTTAATACAAATACATACGCACGACATCTTACGAGTTGTACAGAAAAAAGAAGAGAATTTCTTTTTACAATTAAGATACGCTTACCGCTTTATAGAAAAAATCCTAGTTTCGTCGAGGTTTTTGCTTAATGTGATGTAACATGAAAAATCCATGAACGAGAAACATTTTCGAACTAGGATCTCTTAACGCGAAACTCACTTATTACTGTCCTCGTTGAAATATTGCAATCGTGACAGAATATCCACGGGGTTCCGATTTTTTTTTAAAGTTAAAGATATTTCCCTTTCACCTTGTTAACTTGTCACTTGTAACGTCCACAAATTGGACGGCAAATGGAACGCGGAATTTACAGAGTCCCACTCTCACCTCTTCGTTGAATATTCTGGATTTCAGAGATCGCGAAAATTACCATCTCCGGAAAACTGTAGAATGCATGACACGCGGGAACGGGAAACACGCCATTCGTAATATTTTGATTCTGCGGACGAAGAGAAAAATGTTTCAGGTATTAACGTGTACACGTTTTACCGCGAAAGCCTGGCAGTACTATTGATGTACCTACCCATTAAAATTACTTACAGAAAAACAGAAAAAAAACAAAATACGTTACTTGAAGGGTCAGGGTTTATGCCAAAGAAACGAAACTTTTCTCCGTCTGTATTCACGTAGGCGCAGGCATAACATCGAAATAAAAGAAATAAGGCGTTCACAAATATCCGAAATAAGGATATCAGAAATCGCAGGTGGATCGACTTGGCCCTATTAAGGTGTTCTTCCAATCGACCAGGAAAAAGAAGCGTCGTATATGCTTAAGGCACTTGTTCGTTCCTATCGAGAACTACGCGGACCGATTATGAGGTAGAAAGTTAAAATCACGCGTGCGTTCCCCGTTCCATACGCACGACAGACTCTTTTCTTCTCCATTCGTATCTCTGGCGTTCTTTTTGGTTTTATCTAATTTTTCTTTCCTTATACCACGGAGTAATCCGCGAGCAGAGTTTCGCCAAAATGGGTGACGACGTAATCATGGTAGTACATCATTATACAGAGGGGTTGACCGATAATGAGACTGGCCCAAACGACAATATTACCCCACCTGGCCCCGCAATGTTGCTCAACCATCTTACTCAGCACGGAGAGTGGCACCTGAAAACAGCAAAAGCACGCATTCTTCGTAATTAGAAGCCGGAGTACGGTCGACGACAAATCTCAGCGTTCCCTATCGGAAAAACGTTGCGATATGTATACACGTATTGGGATCTTACCTGGCCCATCATGCCCATGAACGCCCAAATCTTGAACGTCTTGAGTGGCACGCTGACGAGATATTCGTGGAAAAACGCGCTGATGAAGAAGACCGTGACGGATGCCGTGGTTTTTCCGTAGCCCATCTCGACGATCGGTATGTAAAGGTGTCTGCGAAAAGAATCGAAGACCAATCGTATTCTTATTCCGCACCTCACCCCCAATTGCCATTCTCGTCGCCTGCGTCCGCCGGTATTATTTTCTTTCTCTACCACCTTACCGGCTGCCCATTACCCGCGATCGCGCCCGCGGAAAATGCCTCCTTAAGGAGCGAGCGGAAACGGTGGGAAAAGCGCGGACCCCAGATAAGGCTGCACAATGCCCGCGTTCGAGAATCACGACGAGAGATCGACCCGAAAAATTAAAGCAATATCCATAGAAGTTATCCAGGGAAATGGCGACACCTCGGGTTTTGTCGCCGTGCGCGGGCCACTTTGAGGGAGGTTCTCCCACGACGACGAGCACGGAAGCGATCGTTAGCCGCGCGGTTATCAGGCGGAATGCATTCGAATGGATAAGCGAGGGTGCAAAGAGGGTAGTGGAAGTGGAGAAAAGCGACGAGGGGAGAAGGATGGAAGAAGGCGAACGCACGAACGGGGTGGAGAAGCAGAAGAGGAAGAAGGACCTAAAAGGAAGAGGAAAAGGTGGAGACCAAGAAGGGAGGATTCAAAGATGGGACTACGTCGGCGACGACGATCCTGCGAATTTCAGGCCGCGCGTTGCACCTCTCTATGGATTCTGATATGTACGCTTCTCTCTCTCTCTCTCTCTCTCTCTCTCTCTCTCTCTCTCTCTCTTTCTCATCGTTCTCCTTCTTCGTCTTGCCCTCTCCTCTCTCTCTCTCTCTCTCTCTCTCCGATTCCGTTACTCTCGGCACTCCTCTCGTCTTCTTTCTTCGTCCGGCGAATGCCGTTCTCACCCGTCGCCACGACCAGAAAGGAGAGTCTGGGAACATCTCCAGTTATAGGGGCATTATAAGTGCCGCGGGGAATAAACAGCCTTAAGTGCGCACCGGGATGCGTATCGGCTTTTCCCATTACAAGCCTGAAAAGGCGTAGTCGTCGTCGGCACCGTCGACGTCCTCGTCATCGTCGGCAACGTCGTCTGCGTCGTTCTCGTCTCGTCTAGGGAGCTTTCCCATTTTCACCTCGCAACCATCACTTGGGCCGGGGATGGCTGCATGCCAGTCGCAGCTAGCAATTGCTGCTGCATATATCTGTCGGGGGAGAGAGGAGGAGATGATCGGGAGGAAAGAAGACGTACGGAGGCGCAGGTGCAGCGGCGCGATAAAAACAGAAAAAGAGCGAGTGAGTGAGTGAGTGAATGAGGCAATGAGAGAGTGAGCGTGGGTGTGGGAGGCGGAAAGGGAGGGGCAGACCAAAGGGAACCAAAATGCGGGACGAAAGATTCCGAACTTCGCAAATTCGAAGCCAGCGAGCCTTCCGCTCGCTGGACCGTTCACCATTGTGCGTGCCCTGGAATCCAATATACTCGTTAAACGAGATCGTTAAAGCATTTGCGTTCCTACGAACTCTAATGATCGAATGGATCTTGTATCGTTGCCTTCTCGTACGAGCCTTACTCTACCAATATCCGCTGCTCTCAACGAACGGCTTTCGACACGAACATTCTTTTTTTGCACGCCCAAAAAAACTTTTTACGCGAACGAATATTTACGCCCGCCGGCAACAATTTGTCCGTTTCTTCTGTTACGTCCGTGACGTAACGAGGCTCGATATCAAAGGGACGCTGCGACAATCCGACCATCGGTAGGCAGCGGTGAATGGTAACACAAGATAAGACGAATTCTCTTACGCACTCAAAGCGTAACTTGGGACTTTATTTTCGGGATACTCTCTTTGACATCGAACCGATTATTAATAATATTACGAATACGTAACAGGGTTTGACGATGCATATACGCTATGAGAATTCCCCACAATTGAAAAGTAAAGTAAAATAACATAATTTATAGCTGTGCCAAGTATGTAATATTCACTTCAACTACCGGGATTTTAATGTCACAAACATAGCGAATATGTATGACTCATTCCCGTCACCGCATTTCAATCTCACGCTTAGCAGCGGATCGAACATATAGAAATCATTCTGACCATGGCCAATTTCTGGGAAGTGACGTCGAATGCAAACGCACATATTGGTAAAAGACGCAGGGAGAGAAGAATTGTTTAGACTACTCTGGACTCTGAAACGCACAGCGACCTGTCATCGGAAAATCACGAAACGCCCGACTCAAGGGTAGAAGGCCACTGCGCGGCCTGACCTGATTGGCCAACGAAATGTGACGTTCCTAAGATGAACCTACCCATCTTATTCTTTCTTATGTTCTTATCCTTCCCTAATTATCCCACTTCTGTATCGATCCGCCCATGCATGCATCATCCTAAAGAAATTATAAAAAGGCCACCAATGCCCATTTTCCCTCATTATTATTCGGGCTCGCATTATTATTCTTTCTCTCAAACGTCGTTCGATTCACACCTTAATCCATTCTCAATTAAATCAGTTCGTAGTCTTTTCGCTTCACTCTTCAATTTACGTGGTCAAGGCAACCAACCAAGATTCAAAGTCTATTTCAATATATCCTGACCAATTCAATTGTGCAATTAATCAATCGCGTCCTACCAAAAGGGTCTCCTACTTGGGTTGTAATCGTCAATCGAAAGTAAGTAGTCATTTGATTTGAGCTGCCTTGAATATCAACCGAATTTGTCAGAGCTCCTTCATTTTCATTTCTCCTTCGTTATTAACATGTTTCCTTGTGCACCACTATTTCACAGCGCATCCCTTTTGTGCATCGCATCCCTTTCGATCCTACTTCTATCCCATTTCTGTTGTACACTTTCCTTTTGATAATTCCCACTCAAATCACCTACTTCGTCGCCCTGTTCTTACAGTTTCCAATCCTAACTCTTCCTGCTCTTTTCCTTGAGGAACCGTGTGTTAATTAGCACCAACAAGAGACGCAGATCCCTTATTGACAGGGCCTGTGCGAACATACTCCCTCAATCAGATCCTCCCATTCCTCTCTATCTCGATACCTAAACACGCTGTCACCAAACCACTCGTCCTCTCCTCAAGTCCTTTTCTTCACAGCTTTATTTTACGATCCCTCCTTCAAGTCACAATTTCGTTGTCAGTTCATTCCAACAGTGACCATCGTGTCTTAAAGATCTTTGATTTGCTCCAAGTGTTAAGTTCCGCTGTATTGATCAATTATTTTCAATATATACATATATATATCTCCATATTTTGTACTATAACCTCAGTGTACGTTCATTCAAGTTACCTTCCATCACATCGAAAAGGGATTAGTTCCAGAAAACACCGAAAAGTAAGAGCTAGTGGATTAAAATCTTTCTCTGTCTCCTTTCTCTCTCACTCTCTGTCTCTCTCTCTCTCTCTTTCTCTTTGACTCCGGTCGTTGTTCGACTTCACCGTTTTCACTACGCATCCTACCCTCTCGAGTCATCGACAATCTCCCTCCAAACGATCGACGATCATTGACTTTCTGCCCTATCCCGAGTTATAGCGCGTATCGTGTTGACTCAAAAAGGGGCGCCGTTCGACCGTCGGATAAACGCGAGTAAAGTTTCGACTGGCCGCCCATCTGGCCTCCAGGTCGAGCGAACGATTCTTCGGGAATCGTACTGTCGACGTCTCGCACGCTTCGTTCGGGACGTAACACTTCCTCCGCGTTAATTGCGCCCCAATAGCGAAAAATTTTAATAAAGAGCCTACCGGATGCTAGCCGTGTAATTTATTTTTTCTCCTCGCCTTCGATCGGATCGTCACATTAAGGCGTCGTCGTCCTGCCCGTCGCGCCGTCTCTAGCGACATCAAAGAAATTTATCGGTTCTCCGTGTAACGTTCCTTTAATTCCCGTCGAACTTTCAACGATCGTCAAGCCGCTTCGTTTCGATCCAGCCTCTCCTTCTTCCTGCCTGTCTGTGCCGCCGCGAGGCCACCCCAACGACGTTACACCTTTTTGCGAGGATTTAAACTTTCTCCTGCTACTTCCGAACTGCAAAGGGCCGGGTCGTCCCCTTGGAAAAAAGCCCGTCGCCATGGTGCGCGTTCGAGCTGAGAGGATGGTAGACCCGAGAAAGAACGAGGGTACCCCACTGGCTCTCTTCGCTCCTCGTGATTGTATTAGAGAAGTGGAATATATAACTTAATGCAGGGACGACAGACGCGAGATATACGAGGAGCGAACGAATTTGAAGATAAACGAAATAAAGTAAGGAGAGTCGGACGGTCGCCACCCGTCGTTCGCGCCGTGCCTCGATGATGCTTACTGAAACACTCCGGGCTAAAGTGAGTGACGTGCAATATACCGAGAGAGCTATGCGCCCTCTCATTCCTCTCACCGAAGTCTCGACAAGAAGGTCGTACGATAGGTCAGCAGCGCTCCTCACCCAGAAAACCCAGCTTAAATGCCAATAAAAAAAAACCAATTAGCGAAGAATCCCGCCAAAAGTATCGTCTGGCAAAAGATACGAGTGCTCGGTATCTCGGTTAAGAGCATTACTTCCGAAAATCATCGTAAATCGGAAAGTTTCGACGAGGAGCAAAGGGAGTCTTGGATGTCTCCTAGTAGGGTGGAATGGGTTTCAGTAGCGAGCCGCCACCCTAGTAGACGGCGCGCATAGTCTCCTCTCTCCTGCAGAGTCGCGCGGACAGCAAAGTAGTACTTAGCTAGCGCAGCGAGAGTTATATATAGGGAAGGCTGGAAGCTAAAACAATTAGCCGCGCAGCAGTTTCCGCGGGTTAAAAGGGGCGGTGGAGGTGGCGGAGGAGGTGCCGGCGATCCTGGTGAGCGGGGGGCAGGTGGGACGAGGAGGACGAGCGAGGAGGATGGGCGAGGAGGATGGTAGGGAGAGTCTCTGATTCACGGAAATTTCTCTTCCTTTTTGGAGAGGACCAGACAGGACCGTGGCTCTCGCGAAAAATGTAATTAAATCTCCTTAAAGCGGGGCACACTCGTTAACGAAGTTTCGTCGCTCGAGGAGGGAAGGAGAGGCTCGATCAAAGGTCCGGCCCGACGACGTGGCGGTGGGATGATGCCGAGTTCTCCTCTTACCTCGTCCTACCACTTCTTCTCCCTTTCTTCTCTCTTACATCCTTGCCCACCCACCCCATTCAGCCCTCCACCCCTCACAGTCCTTCCCCCTTTCCTTTTGCTATTTACTCCCCGTCTCTTCTCCATCTCTCCCCCCTTTCCACTCTTCCGTCTCCTCCCTCGCGCTAGTCCTCTCCGCCCGTTTCTTTCTCCGTGATACTCCAACTTCGTGTACCTTGCATTTCGAGGAGGCAGACATTCTTTCCTCGCTTTATTCCGCATAGTTGGCAATTCTCGCATCGAACCTCGAAAATAACACGATTATAAGGTACTCTTCTGCTTTCCGTTAACTTTTTACCCGGACGATTTGATTCGGGCGCGAATTCGTGCACTTTCGTGAGACCACGGTGAACCGAGCAGCGCGATGGTACGTGCAGAGATACTTTTTGAGTCTTGTCTCTCGGACTCGCGCGGAACAGACAAGAGAAATGTGCTTACCGTACTGCCCAACGATGCACAGGCATGTTCCAGCTTCGCCAGAAGGTGTCGATGTTGTTCGCGTTCCACCAATCGCAGTAAAAATTTCGATCCGCGAAGTGCAGCAGTTCCCCCATCAAATTGAGATACGAGTGAAAGACCAGATAGAAGAAGCAGAGCCACATCAAGTGATTGGGGATCTGAAAAAATGACAAGTGAATAATTATTTCGTTGCAGAGCATTGTCAACGATTGTGCATGCGGATGCATGAACAGCGGTAAAATATTGACGCACTTGACGAGCCAATGGAAATTGGTTACAACGTAACATATTATTTATGCATATCGCTCCTTCGTCGAATGCGTTACGTCAATTTTGTCGAAATTGGTAGTGAAACTCCATCGCCATTAGCCAATATTAACAACATTCAATAATATCGCATACGAGACCGTCGTTATTAACACCCTCCAACTATACCGTTATACAAAGGATTATACTACATCCAGCCGTCCACTTTCTCGCTGATGCAGAACGTGAATGTTAATATTCCTAGTATAACATTCGCGCACCCGAGAAATCACATTTAAATATCCCGACGAAGAAATTATTTGATACAGCGACCGCGAAGGAGCACGTTATTTAACCTTCCATTATTCCTATGAGAAAGTCGATTCCGGTCGTGGCTCGCGATGAAATACGACCTACCTCACGCCCACGGAATACGGCTGCTCGCTTCGACGGGAACTCTTTAAATCAACAAAATTCGCCCTTCTCGATATCCCGTCTTCGTGCCTTCGTGCTTCCGACCTCCGCGAACAATTTCGTGCAATTTTTAATTATCGCACGACCGCGCAGATAGGGTCAGAACGAAGGAATGAATAAAAAGCTACACAGGGCGCGTTGAATATTTTTTAATCAGCGCCAATTCAAGCGTGCGCAGTTGAGCCCGCAGTAAAATATCAATACACGTGGCATTGCTTTCGTCGTGAAGTTCGTTAACAAGCCACCATGTATCCTCCGTTACTCGTAAAACAGTTCGTGCAATGCGATTGTAATAAAGCAATACTGCACGCTGCTAAATTTGCGCATGGACAATGGAAACGAGCTGAGCGCGAAGAAGGCAAGCTGTGTGAAGGCTGGGAGGCGAAACCTCGTCGCGTGTGTGTGTATCATTATTCATTATCCTTTCTGCCTCAATTGTACGAAGAAAGGAGCATGGGTCGAAACGGAGCACAAAGTATAGCGAAGACCGACCTACAATGGAACGGGGAACTTCTTCGAGGAGGGAAGAAGCCCCTGGGACGAATACCATGGCAGAGAGCTGATCCACGAGGGATCAAACGGAAAGGATACAGGTGGACTTCCGGCGACTCACTCGTCGCTGCGCCGAAGAATTTGGAAGTTATTTCGTTTCGAATGCCAGGAGCCCTCGAATGTTCGCCGGCTTCCGCGTCTCCGTACCCGTCTCGGTCCTTCCATCCTCCGTGGTCCCCACGGTTCCGCCTTCTCCCTTTGCGCGGGAACGGAACACTTAATAACCTCGGCGCGTACAAAGGTCAAGTCTCTTGCGCTGCAAGGCATTCGCGGCACTTTTGTGAAAAGAGACAGCAAAAGCCTCTAGGCTGGCTTCTGCGCGCTTCTCGGCATCAGCCACCCTTTCCTACCTCCTATCCTCGAAGCACTTCCTCCCTTCGTCGTCCCTCATCGAGTCTCACCGCGTAGCTTCTCTCCTTTCTCCGCCAACCCCAACCCCGTCTTTCGTTCACTTCCTCGACTCCTGTTCTCCGCCGGCCGCGCCGTCGCTCGCGAAAACTTACCCCGACGTTTTAATTTCGTTTGCCGGGCATGCTCCGGCCAAACAGCCACGGTGCCGAGGGGCACGGGGAACACGGGGTGGTGATCTTGGGATGAGTGGTAAAAGCCGGCGAATCGTTTGAGACACGTCGACGTTACCACAAAGAAGAGGCGAGCGAGTCGCGTGGTAAACTTTGAGCCGCCTTTCTGGCCAGAGGCTATTTCCGAGAACGGAGGGCGCGTTTTATCCACCGTGAGCTTATAATAAATCAAGAAGGTAAATCCTCCGTGAATGATACCTGTATCTACGCGCGTCATCGTCTGCGCAAGTAAAAAGGATGTTCTCGTCGCGACCTCGCGTCCACGGGTACGTTGAAATGTTTCCCCTGGTCGAGGCGCACGACAAAAGTACACCGACCCACAATGCTGTTCACGTAAATGACAATTTCGGATAGACCCGCGATCGAAGACAAGTTTAAGGAATTGAGGAAGGTAACTCGGGATAGTTCAGTGAAATGTTTTTCACTCGATTTTCATACCGTCGTAGGAGGGAGTAAAATGTTCGTTGCCATTCTCGTTTTTCTCTTTTATGGGAAGGGACGTTGGAGCGTGGACAGTCGGCAAGCAGGAGTAATTTTGTAAATTAAAAAGCGTGCCGCAAATGCTCCGACGGATTTGCATTGTATGTATATTCGTGATACGTGGGGTTAAAGGTGCGAGTGCATTCGAATGGCTTTGCGGATAGAGGAGAAAATGAGTGACGTAAATTAATTGTAGCGTGCAATATTCGGTGAATTATCTCGGCAAAGGCACTTTCTAGGGGAGATCTCGTCTGGCCCAGGACGTGGAGAAACAGGGGTGGACGAAGTAGTAACTACGGAAAACGAGAGACCTCCAAGTCGAACGATCCACCCTGATCCAGGAATAGTTGATGATTGTAAATAATTTGCGACGTGGAATTGCACGCGGTGAATATTCTCACAGTCCGGAGTACGAAATAGTCTAGCCCTCTTAACATGCAAATCGCGAGACACGGTCGCGCATCGTTCGTCAACAAGTTAGAAGCTACCTAGCGTGCAAACGCACACCTTCCAAACGTCAATCGAGAATCAGGCCTACTCCGTATTCTCACGCGTTAAGATAACGTGCACGCTAGATGTAAAGTCAATTCGTTCGAACTTACACGTCACCGTACGCGCCGAATACGTAACGCGTATGGTAAACGACTTGACTTTATATCTACCGTACACGTTACTTTCGTGTTTTAAATAACTACACGAGTTCGCGAGCCACCAGCACCGCCAGGCCCCAAGAAAATTGGAAGAAGGCGGCACAATGAAGTAGATCGAGTCTTGCTCTCCGTCATAGGAGGGGTAGGTATCGGGGACAATGGAGCTCATATGCTAATAGACTACCCCTCTGGATCGTGTACACACGCGTCTGAGTCAGGCAGATAGCACACGCTTCATTCCCGCGGGACCAGGGGCGAGGGGGAAAAAAGGTGGAGAGTGGAAGCGAAGCGAAGCGAGGCTTGGCAGCAACGAGTAAAGAAAGTGAAGGAAGAAGGGGCAGGAGAAGAAGGGAAGGAGGCGGAGGCGAAAAAGGCGAGGAAGGGAGAGGCACGCGAGAATGGGCCGACGACGATCGAGAAGAAAATGGAAAATATCGATTATCCGCGTAATGTAATGTACGGAGGTCTGAGGCAGCGAGGGAGAAGGCGGAGAAGAAGTGGGGAGGGGAGTCGGTCGAGGATAGGCAGAGGGTAGCTTACGCAAGTCTGCAGGTCTTTCCCTTCGCTCGCTCCTCCTTGCACCTTCTACGCTGGCTCCTAACCGTGGCACAGATATATCCGTGTCCATAACGCGTCTACGTACCGGTAGATATCGAAGATCCATCGGAGCCCCCTGCCACCTCCCCGATATTCGTAAATCCAATATGTCTGCATCATTGATGGGAATCGTCTGGTGCTCCGGGACGGTATATAAGGGTACGTATTAATGGTATGCCACCCTCGGGACACCTGCAGGCGAGGACGACGTATAAAAGCACGCGCGTAGCCGCCTGCAGGTCCGCATCCTCTCTCGTCCACCCATCCCCTTCCACGCTCTCCACCCCCCCTGCACCCTTATTTGGCGTTGGCTAAGCCATCGTGTTGCTCCACCCTTCACCCCGTTTTTCGAGTAGATTTTTTTTTCACGCTACCTGCCACGTCGCAACAATTTCGCCGTCAAAGAGACTTCGGAACGAGGGTACGTGCGAACGGTTTCGTGAGTATTTTTCTCTTTACGCGCTTACATATTGATACGCACGTGTCGACGTCGCGGGATCTCAACCCAGGAAACGCCAGTTTCGCCGCGCCGGAAAGACTCTGGACCACGGGAGAATTGCGTTTTCCCATTACGGCGAGATTAAAGTCTTCTCATTCTCAACGTCTCGCCGGGCGCCGCGCTTTCTTGCTTCCCAAGTCGATCCCCCTTCAGCTCCCGCCTCCCTTAGTATATAAGAACCGCAATTAAGCCTCGACGGTCACGGCTCGGTCGGCGCGACGCGCCCCGCAGTTATTTGCGGTGTAAACGAAAATAAGGGTGCGAGTCACGAGAGGGTCGCGTTCCGGGTACGGGGTGAAGAAGCTACGCGCTGATCTTTCTCTCTCTCTCCCTCTCTCTCTTCTTCGATCTCGGCGGGTCTCGATCAGCAAACAATTATTTCACCTTCTTTCCTACCCTTCTTCCTTCTTCCGCCGTTTCTCTTCTCTTCCGGCGAAGAAGGAGCGGAAAGAAGCCGGGGGACAAACAACGCAAAAAAGTTCCGGCTGCGAATTGAGCGAGTCGCGTCCGTCCGCCACCACAGGCGGGCGTATCCAGCTGCGAGAAATTGCTTTCGAAGGATTTCCAAGGGCAAACAGAAATATTTGCGCCCACGCAGGCCAGCCGGCAATAAAGCGGTCCGCGACTAACCCGCTCGTTTGCGGCAGTCATCGGGAGAGATTCATGGTGCAGCGATAGTCGGACCGTTCCGTCGGCCACGTCTCGATATATCTCGAAAACGATCTTTGCTCCGAGGACGACCGGTATTTACCCTGAAGGAGCGAAAAGGAAATCGTCCCGTAGCCCTTCCGCTCGCCCTGGTTACGCCGCGGTCACCGCAGGCGCGCAATTAACGGACCGTATCGTTCGACGATTATCAACGCGCCATGTCCCCCAAGCGAAAACTTTATAACGAAGCTCGTCCGGACGCGCGAGCTGGGATCGAACGAGAGAAGAACACCTCTGTTTTAATCGTCAACAATTGACGTATCTCGAATACACGACTCGATGGTAGGGTAGGGATGTGCGCGTCGCGCGTACGATAGGAGGCACAGGAGGGAGTGGAGAATGAGACGGGGTATGGCAAAGAGGAGAGCGGGAAGCGCTATTATACACGCTCCCCGGGACAGTCGCAAGCGCAGACAGTCGCTTTGGGACGGATTCATATAATTGAATTCGGTTCACTGAGCTCCGTCTCCGCCTCCGCATACTCGAAACACTACGGCCGGCTAGTTTCGAACCGAAGCATTCGGGCTAACGAGAATGAGTAACGAGGTGGAGAGGTAACGACGGACGCGAATCCATCCAGATGCCGTCCACCCGTCTGACAGGATTCTACGAATCGAAAGTAGTGGACCGTGTCGGGTACCGAAGAAGTGAGCGAAAAGAGTAAGACACGCGAGACCGAACTCCGATTCCTAGGGATGAGAACGAGTGACGTAGGTAAACGGTCGATAAAGAGATCTAGAAAACCGGAGATAAATTTAGAACGCGTTCGGTGAAGAATGTTTGGGGATTCTTAATTAAAACGACATTAAACTCGGGCTTTGGAATAACGAAGTTACGCAAGCCAAAATACCATGGCCCGTCGAGTCAAGTGAGGTCACGGGTCGTCTTCGATGCAGACAAGCATTCGAGATATTTTAGGAGGATGGATGACGAACAAGTTCCATTTATAAATTATCTTCGTCCCGAATGTACCCGAGACAGTAGTTTTACGTTCATCGTCGATATTATCTGGGTGTATGCACCACGAATTTTCACGTCTGTCTCCTATCTCTTTCCTGCCCGGTCCCATCGCGGGACGTCTAATTCAAGCGCGTAGCAAGTTAGCAAACCCGATGCGAGCCAATAGACGAAGACAACGCGCGCGACGGTTCGCCACAGACACCAACCAGCGGACACTTCTCCATTATCTCTTAATTGATTTTACAATCGACCATCCTCCTCTATACGCGCGGTATCGTGCAGCTACACGAGTCCATTACAACAGCGCGCCCGGCGAAACAAAGGGGACGAAAAAGAGAAGTGGAGAGAGAGAGAGAGAAAAAAGGAAAGAAGTGAAGAGGAAAACGAAGCGGGCATGCGGTGCGGCGCGGGCTTACGTCCACCGGCGCGCTCGTAATTTCCATCGTTCTTTCCTCCACCTCCTTCCAATTCTCCTCGCGGATACAGCGCGGGGAGTAAAATGACCATTCTGACCGCGTAGCGCATACGGAATGAATACCGTCGACGCCCCCTTGTACAGTCGTTGCCGCGGGAAAAGTTAAATCATGAATTTACAGGCTGTACGAAACTTTCCGAGAGCATTCAAACGCTCGCAGTTACACGTTCGCAGGAAGGGAAGGCGAGGCTCGCGTCTATGTGCCAACCCCCGTCTCCACCCTTCCGCGTCCTTTTCCACTCCACCTCCTCTCCATCTCCAACTCGCCCTTCGACGTGCGCGAGGGTTTACAAAGGCGGTGTATTAAGCGGCGCACTTATCGACGACACGTTTTCCAACATGAATTTCGCCTCGTACGTAATGCGCGTTTCCTCACGTTTCTCGTTTTCGAGATCGAACTCTCCCTTTCGCCCTTGCCCTCTCCTCATTCCACCCTCTTCGACTCCCCTTTCCCTCGTACACTCCCCCTCCCTCTCCCCTCCCCCTTCCCCGCGACGCTATTCTCTCCGTCGGTTCCTTTCTTCTCTCCACGTCCTTCTTCCCTTTCTCATGTCGCGGCAAACTTCGCATGGGAGGCGGTAGGTGCGGCGAGAGAGATTGAATTCGCAAATATTGCTTCGAGGCTTTCCCCGTAAGAGGTACGACCGAGAAAAAGGGGAGCACTCTGAAAAGGGACGAAGGGTGGCGCGGTACAGTAGCGCGTACGTGTGCGCCGCGAGTATCCAGTAAATGCGCTCGCGCACGCGCGCTCACTGTGCTATACAGATGTATATGTGTACTCACCGCCAGCTTAAGAAGACGCTCCGAGGCCTTGGCGACGTCCATGTTCTGCAACGCAAACGAGAGAGGCACGTGATTATTAATCTAGAGGGTAAATACGTGAGGAAAACGGCTGGCGAATGCTCGAGTGACAAGAAGGGGGCAGGGCAAGGGGAGGCTTAAGGGGTAGCTGCGCCGCGGAGGGATGCGACTGCATACAAAACAAATGGAAGTTGAAGAAAGTGCGGTGACGGTGGGACGGAGAGGACAGGAACGAGGGTTGGGATCCACCGGGGGATGAAGAAAATACATAGCCAGACGTGGATGGAAACTTTCTAATTGGATATGATTTTAGATCCATCCGCGAACGCGCGTGAATTTCTGTGACGCAGCTTGTGGTACGTGGCCACCGTACCTATAAGATGGATCGATACGCCACCCGATTTGTTGCTTCATTCGTGGGGCGAAACTCAAGGAAGTATATTGTACGACGAATGACGAGACAAATAAAGAAAGATCGTAAAACGGCGCACGCCCGCGTCCGCGCGTCTTTTCCGATATTCTTGTTACGAGTTACATAATTCTATGTCTCGAGTTCACTGGGTCGACGAGCAATAATGGAGGACGATGAAGTAATGGCGAGTAACGAGAAAAGTAGATATCAATCGATATGGAGTTTAAGCAGCTGGGGTTTCGCGTCGGTATTCCCTTACAGGGAAAGGTAAAATGGTACGGCTCGCTCCAAGTAAATTTGTCAGAGTGGTTAAAGCGGTTTTCTCGTATCAGTTTCACTTGTCGCCATTTATCTGCAATTTTCTTCGATATACGAGCAAGGAAGGCATATTTTTGGGATACCGTGCGTCCCAATTTTCCTTGCCCTTTTCTCTTTTACGGGGATGGCCGGTCGATTCCACCTTCGGTAGCCTCCGGCAACGAAATCATGGCCTGCTAATTGATTACGAGCTAAGTCGCTTCCATCGCATTTCACATGAGCGACAGCCTTGAGAGCTTCCCCGCGCAAAGTAGCAAAAGGAATGTCGGCCGTTGACATTCGCTTACGGACAAAATATCCAAAGGGAGAGCCCCGTCGTCGAATTCATCCAACAAACTTGAAACGTATTGTAGACAGCGAAGATTCTATAAATGCCAGTCCGCTTTGTATCCTTCAATATTTGGGAGCCAATATTTCGTAATATTGGATTTTCGTTAAACCAGCGGAGTAAACATTACAGATTCGAGGTCCCTTTTACACGCTTGTCGGAGAACGCGTTTCGCCACGATTGGACGAAGTATTCGACGCAGAAATCCGAAGTGGCGCAAGGACTGAATAAAAAAGAAAAAAGCAGCAATATGCATCCGACAAATTATACGTAGCCGTTGCAGAAAATAAATTGACGAAACGCCAAGAATTTGCACGAAGAGCCCATATTGACGACATAAAATTCTACATCAACGACCTCAGTAATCGCTACACTTGAGTAGCCCAGAAAATCCAGCAACCAGTCGAACCTAAATCCGTTTCCACGTCGACTGAAAAACTTCCATTTGCAGGTAGAAGGAAAGAAAATTAAGAAGCTCTTACAAGGCTCACGTTCTTAAAACCACCTCGCACCCTTATAGCGCGTCTCTCAGAAAAGACTGGCAGACCCGCCGGGATTTTCCTTTTTGTGAAGCGGGAACGCGTTACTCCGAATGATTTCACTTCGTTCCGCGGTCGCGTAGCTACTCCCGGCCCGCGTGGTACGCGGCGAACCTTTCCGCAAATGAATAGCACCACTCGGGACTGGACAGCGGGGTTGGCGAATGAATAAGAATACCGTGAGTTCGAAGTGAAAATAAAAGCAAGCGGAGTCTAGGTGGATTCCCTCTGCTTCCTCTTCCTGTCCGTCTCCGTCGCTTCCTCCCGCGCTCTCTCACCGTTCGCGTTTAAAACATCTCACGTAGAGCTAGGCGGACGGTGGGTGGGTGTCTTCCTTCTTCATCGCGGGCGCCGCCGCCTCTCTCTCACCATCAACCCCTCGAGCTCCACCGCTTCACGTGACTCTCCATCCGTCTTCCCTCCGGGTGCCACCGCTACCTCCTAGGTACCTTCGATCGAATCCTCTCTATTCCAGCATCGAGCACCAAAGACCTTTGTGGCACGAAGGCTTAGAGAAGGCGACAAAGACTTATAATAAGCGAGCCGCACTATGAGAACTGCAACGTTCCCCCGATCCTCTCGAGCGCTCTCACGCGCGCCACTTTACCTCTCGCGCGATTCGACGCGAAGAGGCCGAAAGAGGTGAAGAACGAAGAGGAGGTGGAAAAGAAGGCCAAGGCGGGACGGAGAGATGGTGAAGTAGCCGGGGCTGGAGCGCGTATCTCTCGAATCTCTTGGAGACTCTTCTCGGCGACGGAATTCGTCGGCCAGGGGAGCGAATCTAGGCGCGCCCGGTAAGGGGCGGCGGGGGTGACATCGAAGAAAAATAAACGAACGAGGAGGAGAGTGGAAACGACGAGAAAGGTTCTTTCGTTTCTCCCAATTCAGCGTGTGCCAGCCGCTCTCTCGCCTGGCGCCCGCTGTCGTTTTCTTCCATCGTCCTCCCTGCCGCCTCCGTCGTCGTCGTCCTCGGCATCGTCGTCGTTTCAATTAGCGCCGCGAGAGATTTACGGCTTTGCATCCAAGAACACCTTGTCGTATCCTCCCCCTTGGAAGAGTCCTCGAGATACTGGGAATTCACTCGACTCGAATTGAATTCCAACGGGCCGACAATGGCGCGGCAAACGAGGGGTACTTAAGTCGAGACCCGCCGCGGCCCTACCCCTCGATCGCGCGGATCCATGTGGACGATGCCGGAAAAGGCGAAAAATATCGGAGAAAATTTACGAGTCGTGCGATAACCTAACTCGATCGGGACGCGTCATTCCCCGCGCCTCTTATTTTAGAGAATACGAAATCTCCCACCGTTCCTCTCCTCTTTGATTCATCTTCTTTTTACCCCGAGGTCCTTACGCGACAGGCTCTGCGAGATAGGACGTCGAAGACATTCCGTTCCCTTCTGCCTTTTTATTATTCTCGCGAAAGGGAGTTCCGTTCGATTTAAAATTACGTCGATTTTTGATTTCCTTCGAGCAGTCCTTCTTGTCGTCGTCGTCGTCGTCGCGTCACTCGAGAGCGTCGAGAGGGAAATCGTTTCGCACCATCCATGCCTCTCCACCCACCACTCACCAGTCCAGCCACCTTAATCAATTTATCCCTCTCTTCGAACGATTATCAAAATATTTACTTCGATCTCACGATCGGGAAGAGCGCGTAAAATTGTGGATATTCCACGCTATTGGAACCGTGGCTTGGGCAAACAAAATTAAAAGTCACTCGACATAAGTGTCTCACCGTCGCGGCGAAGATAGCAGCGTGAAAAAGCATGCTTGACGAGTCCCTTCAGCGCCCTTCGTTCGACATTGTCCTCTCGTTGCCGGTTACATCTCGATACTGACGCGATAAATTTGCCAACGTCGCATCGGTCGTGACGAATTAAGACGATTCTGGACGATACTTTATAGCGAAGAACGCACAGAACAAATAAAGAAACTATTAGGTCTCTCACTCTAATGATACCTTTATCGAGCACTGCTGCCTACGACGTTCCAATTTTTCAAGATCCTCTTCGAGAACGAGGATGAGACTTTTTCCAGGACAGAAGAACGTTGCACTTTTTCCTCTTCCTTTTTTCTGCCACGCCACTTGCCGCTTATAGATATTGAAATCGTTCGTGAAGTCGAGACAGGGGGCATGGCGAGCGAAGAGGAGAAGAAAGCGAGAGAAGGAGAGAGGGTGAGAGAGGGGGAAAGAGAGAGGGAGAGAGAGAGAGAAATGGACAGAGAGAAAGAGGGAGGGAGAGAGAGGGAGCGCCATTCGATAGACTGGAAATTCTTCGCTGACAATGAGGGAGCCGCCGAGGTACCGCAAGAATGTCGCGGGCCGTAATAGAGCCAGGAGAGGTAGAGTGATAGGAAAGTGGAGGGAGTGCATGGTGACAAAAAAATAGAAATAAAAGTGAGAACCTAATGCACGTATCACGGCCAAGCGATTTTTCCTGTTCACCAGTTTCCCCCACCTTTTCCGCTTCGCGCAAAGCCGGATAAGCGATCGGAGAAAGAAGAGAAAACGAGTAAAAATATGAAGGGGATGAGACAAAGAAGGATAAGAAGTAAAGTCGAACGCAAGAAGCGTGCTCATTATATTCCAAACAGGAAGCTCCCGAAGGGATGAAACGATGTCATGCCAGACACAGTCTCGGTTAATCGGCATGGCGTCTTGCAAGTTTACGGGACATTTATTCGTTACAATGTCTCTTATGGTAAAAGAACAACAGTTAAAGGCAAATAATATTTCAGGGGATAAATGAACCTCGGATGATGCTCGCGCGTTAGTCACCAAAAATACCTCTGAATAAATATTATCCAGGCATTCTCGCGAGTGTATTTAATGTGCCCTAGACTCATACACAATCGAACTCTGCGAATCTCGGCGATACGAGGAATGTAGAGAGAAAGCGATCGTAAAGCGAGAACGGGAGCAGCGCGGAAGAATGAGAAACGGAAGAGAATCGCAAGTGAGATGGACTGCCGTGCATTGGTGAGAGAAGGAAAAATGAAAGAGAGAGAGAAAGTGAGAAAGAAGAAGAAGCGCTGGAATACAGTGGCCGCATGGTAGCAATGGGAAATCGATGAGATACTTCATCCGTTCCGAGTAGCACCACGACGTGTGAGCGACGATGAAGCTGTAGGACTGCACTCTCAAAAATCCTTTAAACGTTCATCCCTTTAAGTAGCGTCGACAAGCCGATAAGCCTATGCTCCACGATCCAGGTTCGTCGTGCATCCGCCCTTCGATCTTTTCCTATCACGCGTCTCCCTCTTACGTATGGGAAAATAATGCAAATGGGGAACATCGAGCGATCTCGTTTTTATTCAGAGGAAAAATGCAACGCGCCGCACGTAGGATCCGATGGCCGTTCACCCTAGAATCGAAAGCACCGATAGCGTCATCGGACTGACAACAAAAAAACCAAACAGAGAAAACTGGCGAATAACCGACTCTTCCCTTCATTTGGGAGGGCAGAGAGCTTTGGAAAATTCGGAAAAAATCACACTACGGGCCTGTTTTACGATATCGAACGTCCCATACGTCGCGCGTCCGATGAAATTTTCATTTCATTCTATCCTGCGCTATATCCAGGTTCACGCGCTACACGGTAAGCGCGGAGATACGATCGAATAAAAAGCCCGTCGACGGGCAGAGCGCATCCCTCGACGATGAAATTCGAGAATAAAAATCTCTACGATTTAGTGGCGCCACGGGGCAATGGCGCGACTCTCGCATTTGTGTTCGCGTCCTCGTTTCGTCTACTAGCGTGAATCGAAATATCACTCGACAGTTGCTCTGCGAATGCAAATCTATCGCGTATGCGCCTACGCCTTCCGCCGAAGAACTTCACCCACTCCGACACCTCCGCGTATATCCGCGTAGACCGTCGCGCGCGATTCCACGCTCGCTCGCGATGCTCGTTAAGTGCAACAGTAATACAACACTCGAGATGCCAACATTGTTGAAGATGATTATTACACAAGGGTAGTCCTGAAAGGTGTCTCATTCGACCGGCACAACGGAACCACGCTCGTCTTTGCCTCACGTACTTACGTAGGGAGGTCGTACACGGCATTCACCCTCGTGCGAGTTGCCCTTTTCGCCCCCCCCTCTCTCTCTCTTTCTCTCTCTCTTTCTCTCTCTCTCTCTCGATGCATCGGTGCCCGCTCACACATATCTCGGAAGCCTACGAGCATCGCCTGCCTGCGCACTCGGATGCACAAGTCTGTAGAGAAACTTGGTGGCAACAAGACACCCCGTCCTCTCTTCATCTTCCTCCGTGCATCTTCTCCGTCTCTCCCGCCCGACTACTCTCTCCACGTCGAGGGCACGAACTTTCGCATTCGCGATTAGGTAGTTCCACTCTCTCTCCTCGGTCCTTTCGACCGAACTGGAGAAGCTCGACCGATCGACCGAACGACCAACCAACGAATCGACCGAGCTACCCTCTCGCCCAACTATCGTTCGACGGATTATTAAGTGTTTCCACTGCGGCGAGTCGAGAACGACGTAAGTGGCGGTGGCCGGAAACCGCGAAGGGGTTGGTTGGGATAGAGTACCGAGGTTAAGAGAGAGAGAAAGAGAGAGAGAGAGAGAGAGAGAGAGAGAGAGAGAGAGAAAGGGTGAGCCAGGGGTGCAAGTCCGTGTGCATGATTTTGCATCGAGGACAAATTGCTTTGGCAAATCGTTCGATGCCCCCTTGCGAGACTCGGCGTGCTCGAAGGCGGGTCTTCGAAGTATAGAAGAGGAGAGAGACGAAAGGAAATAGGGAAACGTGAACGGAGAAGACGAAGAGAGAGAGGATAGAGACGAAAGACGTTTTGGGCACGATTGCATGCTCCACGCTATCCCACGCTCGCCTCCTTCTCTTAGTCTCCCGATTCTCCCTCTCCGCCCACGCGATCTCCTCCCTCCTCTCGTCTCTCTTCCTTCGAACGTCAGAATGACACCCGAAATCGCAGTACTTTTCGATCGAACGCGAAGGTAATTGCCGTGCAAGGTGTAGGAGAGTTAATTTTAGGGCGATTGATCCTACCTGCCCATCTGCCTATCGTATTCCCTCAATTCTCCTTCTTTCTCCATCCTAGTCGTTTCACCCTATTCCCCTCTCTCTCTTCCGTTCACGCGACGTATTCTTTTTCACTACTCTCTTCACTCTCGCTCATCCAGCTCGCTCTCCGCCTTTTCTCCGGTCCGCCTGTCTTCCCGACAGACAAATTGGATTCGATAATTGCGAGTCACGATTGCACCGACGACAGTCACACCTACCGGCCGATCTGGCTGAGAACCGGCAAGGATGAGAAAGGTCTTCTTCGCCGATCTATTTTCCGATGGTCTATCACTGTCACAAGAGGCCGAACCATCCGCGGGGCATGATGAAGAAATCTTCGAGGATATTGCTTCTCGTCGTCCGGTATATAGCGCTTCGAAAGAGTGGATTACCGACGACGTTGCCCATCATGGAATAATAACTCTTTTTCGTGCCGAACTCTCCGATATTCTTAACGCGCGAATTCATCGATTGCCGTTGACGGGACCCGGCGATGCGAGAAAACATATTTTCCGATGGAAAAAATATTTTTCGCTGAGTGATAATCGAGTCGAATGAACAACCAGCTTGTACATAAAAATACGAGGATCATTTTTTTACGCCCGACCACCATCAAATTATCCTTCTCGCGTTCAAACGCTTCGTTCGTTAAATTTTCGACGCACCGAAGCACAACAAATTTAACGTAAAAAAAAGAAGTAATAAAAAAAAACACATTTTTCTGATATACTTTCTGATTACGGCGAGCAATCAAATGAAAACCATACATTCGTCGCATATCGACTACGATCCAACGGATTGCATTAAAATATCCCATTTCCATTTATGAGCACTGCCAGAGTTACAGGTTGAACATTTTTATTACGATTACTTCCATTGGTGATTGCCCATTTAACAGCTGCGAATGATGTGCTCGAGCTTCGATGAACAAGCAAATCCCATCGAATTTCACCGCGATACTTTGAAGCTCTAGTCAAATACGAGCATTAAAAGCCCCAGGATGGTCATTAGAAAATTCGGCGCGAATGGACAATACGGGAGGAATAAACAACTTTTTATTCTTCATTCGGCGATCGCGCGAGGAATATCATTTACTCACACGGTCTACTTTTTGTCGGTCAATTTTACGATTCACGACTGATATGGTCGTGCGCGAGCAGAACCGTGATGAGAGAGCAGCAAGAACGTTGAAACCAAAAAAAGGGGTTCCACTGACGCGCTCACGGACGTTACGTGCTCGAACAAATGATCCGCCCCTGTCCAGGCCGTGTCCGAGAATGGACGGGGTAGAAAGAGAAAGGGACGAGGGGAAATTTAGCACGAACCCAGATAAAAACTGATGGTCCGAGCAGGCTATTATTGCGCGATGTGCGTAGAAACACATTATTATGGAGCGCGGGAGTATCTCGTCCTGAGTTGGCGAATGGGGAAGCGGACTGAGGGCCGAAAAGAGAAGTGGAGGCAGGGAGGGTAGAAAGGGCATTCGGGGATGCCGGATGAGTTTGGGGTCTGTCGGCCGTATATTCGTGCGTATCGTACCTCCAGCCGGGCATTACCCGAAAGATTGATCGTACCTATTTGCCGAAACCAAATTACACTTCTGCTCTTGCCACCGTAGCCCGTTCCTTCGTCTTAGAAGCTGTTTCGCTCTCGCGGCTCTGTCCCGGCTTATTTATTACTTCCGCGATAAATAATTAGAGCCACCTAATAACCGGTGCGGCAACCATGCGGCATATCGATGCTTTACTTTACTCGCAAGTCGATGAATTATATGAGCTTGCGTTATGGATATTAAACGAGGGATTACAACGTGTTGTTTTGTGTCGATAAAAAAAAGTTTACTCACGCTAAATGGTATCAACGAGTTCTTCACAGACGGCACCATCCACTGCTGGAACAACGACATCACCACTTGACAGCCAACGAGAACCTCCAAGATGCGCTTTATCAGAAATCTAAAAACACACGTGGTACAGGGGTGAATAAGTCGACATGGAAAAAGATAGGTCGAGAAATGGCGTTAGTCGAATATCGTAGGGCATCGGAATAGAATATCACCTTCTTGGTCGGTATTTCACGCAGAACGCAGACGATTTTTCTTGATCTACTAATGAGATCGTACCCGTAGATTTGACGATTGTACATAATTCTCTTGGTTTCACGGCCGTTACTCCAACATGCTTTTCGTTAAGTTGGTTAGCCAGTTCCGGTTGCCCTTTGTCACCTTACTACCGATTTCTCCGTCGACCACCCCCTTTTATTGTCAAAGTACACGCGTACAAATGTATTTCCTATCTGATTTCACCTCCATCACGGTTTGACGATAAAACATTTCCAGCGGTGGCCCTTCCCTGTTTCACCCTCACGACAATTTCCCATTTCAGTTTTTTCCCTCCTCTTCCCCCGAACCCATCGCGACGTTTCTACTTCCGAGTGCTCGAGGCAAAAAAATTTAACAACGCCATGATCTTCGGGCCAGAGCAGCCGTTCGTGCTGAGAAAATAGCGCGGAGTAAAAAGAGTAAAGTATTCCATGAAAATCTGCAGGAAATCTAGCAAACACAATCGGAAGTGGAAGACGGGATGTACGGTGGGAAAGATACATCGCCTCTTTCTCGGAGTCCATCTAACTCTACCCATCCCTATTTTCTCGACAATGGACCACTTAAATCTAATTTTAGGAATGCTCCTTTCGCCGACTTCGGCCGCTTTCGACATTGTGGGGGAGGAGAGTGGGGTGGAGAGAGAAAGAGGGCCAAGAATGGAAGCGAGGGGAGAGAAAAACTTTCGAGAAAGTACAGAGCCAGGCTCATACGTGTACGTAAACATGTGCACCTGCTTTGGCCAAAGCGAGGGAAATTCTCGGGGGAAAGAAAAATGTTGCTCGATCGTGGACGAAGGGAGGAGAAGGAGAAGAAATGCTAAGAAGAAAGGGCTGCCGGTGATACGTGGGGAGAGAGGAAGAGCGAGCTGTAGGTGGAGTTATCTTGAAAGTATAAAAATCGTATTGGATCACGAAGGGATAGACAAATCGGCTGGCATAGCTACCTCTTTCGAATCCTCTGGGTCCTCGGAAAATTCAGCTCGTAGCAGAGCGTAGGCGCTAGTATGTAGTAGTAAAGATCGGCCAGGTTCAAGTTATCCGGATACTGCACGAGAGCCGTACCACAGCCGTCCACGTCGTGCCTCGAGTCGTCCGAATCGGTGCCATTTTGCTTTACGTTGGAAGCTGTAAAAATTTATACGATCTTTCCTTGAACTCTCCACATTGAATTATGTTCGAGAGAAAATGGAAGATAACCTTCACTCTCGATCGGTCGCCACGGTCTTCGAAACGACGCCGACGTATTATTTACGAAAGGTTATTTCGAAGAGAAATGCGAAACCTGACGAATTAGCTCCACATCCTATCCGCAAAATACGTTCTCGAAATATCCCCGAATTTAGCCAGCTGTCGATCGAATCCGCCACGATAAAACGGAACGTCGCATTCGCCATACTAAATAAAATTTGCAGGACCAACATAAAAATAGCTTGGCGCCGTTCGGTGATAGCATTTTCATTTTTCGTAAAAATCACGAGAGCTTCGATGGCGCATTGCGTCCTTGCGAAGTAATATTGCGATATTATCTCTGCTCGGTGCGAATCGGTAACTGAGAGAATCCCCTCAATTATCCAAATCCGATGGATAATCCGATCCGGAGTTCAAATAAGCTTCCGTGGTGCCGGTTGTTCCTGGAAGCGCAAGAGTACCGTTTCCGTGCCAGCTTGATCTCTTGGGTGACGTTGATCGTCGCTCACGGAAGGCGCGCGTCACCGACGGTGACGTCGAACGGCACGGCGCGCGCCAAGGTGTCGACGTCGACGTCGCGTCGTCCTATCGGCCACGCCGCTTCGCCGTCGTCGAAACGGGAGAACGTTCGAGCGATGTCTGGCGTCGTTCCATAGCCCGACGAGCCCCTCGTAATAAGCGGCGAAGAATTCGTCCAAATTAAATTCCACGTACCCCTTTTTCGTTCGTCGCACTTCGTCTCCCTTCTTTCGCTCCTGCCCATCCGTCCCTTTATCTTTGGCCTGCACTCTTCCTCTCACTCTTTCCTTTCACACGTTCGTTCCGCTCCTCTATCTTTCCCTCGCGTTCTCCACCTCTGTACACATCGTTTATTCGAACTACAGTTTTCCCCTCGCCTTTTGCGCATCCACGCGTTGGTAAACGCGAACGGCCGGGTATGTCGCGTAAGCCGTTCCCCCACGTGTATATAAAGCACGCCCCCGCGAAATCGAATGACGCGGGATAATTTAAAATTCCACCGCGCCAAGCCAATTATTCCGAGTGACGCGCGGAAAACGCAGGCGTCCCCATCATCGGGCGCGTATCTATCACGCGCGCGGTGCGAGAACGTGCAGTCGCCGTAACGTTGAGAGCAGCAAATTGCGGAGCGTATCTCGCATTACAGCGAATAAACATCGCTGATGGAAGCTGCTTTATGCAAATATTATTGCATTCTGGGTGGGCCGTAATCGAAAAAAGCGCGATCATGATTTTTTCACCACAGCGCAACGGACGAGAGAAAATATTTGCACAGCACCGTCGCCGCCGTCGTGGCGCGCGTTCGTTTGTCACCAGTGCAAGCACCGCGTCGAGAAAAAAAAAAAAATTAATAATCATACGCGGGACGGTATCATGTACCTACGGTTTTGCATTGATTCGGCTTCGGGCACATATGAGTTTTCGAGTACAAGGGATTTTAATTTTCGCGACCTGCGGGAGAGGTATTGTAACGGCGGGGGCAGGGTCACCGAGCAACGTATTAGACTGAGCTCGCAGCTACCCGAGCCAATCTGCGACACCGTCGAATTGCTCGGTTAAAAATTACAGCCAATCGTCCTGCCCGGCGAGCCGCGTCTCGCGCCGCGCTCGAGCTTAATTTGTGAGATTTCTCGGTCGTCGCGTTTCAACCCCCCGCTTCTACTTGTTCCGTTCCGTTCGTAGACCGCGTGTTCGATTCTCAGCAGCGCCTTTCAACCTCGCGCGAACTTCCTCTCCCTTTCTCTCCCACTCTCTCCACCCTCTTTCTTTTCACCTACTCCCTATCCGTCCACTCCTGCCTCATCCTCGTTTTCTCATTCTTTTCAACGCTCCCTTCGAGCTCCTTCTCCCCTTCTCAACTCATCTTCCTCGCGCCCTCCGCTCCTACCCCCTACCGCCCCTTGGAGGTGCTCCTGGCCGTTTCAAGATATATGAACCGGTGGTCTTAAGCACCGCCGGTATCCTATAGCACAAAGGCAAAATTACGTTGGTACGGGGGCGCCTTCGGGCAAGATTGAAAAAAATAGAAATTACTTTCGTCCCTTCCTTCGGCCTCACCCGCCCAACGGAAAGCCCGCCGTATACCACGAGCACTCTCCCCTTACGGAAACTTCGTTCCCTACCTGACGAGGGCGAGAATGTCGTTCCCTCAACTCTTTCTGAGCCTGTAAGGAGATTTCAGGCACGTAGGGTACTTTCGCGATGCCGAGGCGCCGAAAGCTCCGAATGACGCCCGCGCCGTCATAAATTCTAAGAGAATTCATCCGACAGTGATTCCGACGTTTCTCTCGCCTCGCGGGAATTGCGCTATATCCGAGAAAATATTACCGCGCTTCCACGGCAGCTAAAATGCGATTTAGGGAGCCCGCTCGGTTGCGCGTAGAGAATAGAAAAAACCTTCGCCATCGATGGAAATTGAAAGCTCGAGCCCGTCGACGAGTTAATTGGCACGAGTGGGGAGAGTACTTTGAGGGGAATTCAGCGAAATTCCAGGAGCATCCCACGATTAATTAATAGTCCTCGCCTCGACGAGGATCGTTCCCTCGAATAGTCGTAAGGAGGATCGCACCCTTGCGACGCGAGAGGGTCAAAATGAGCCCCCGACTCTTGCAGGATATCGACGATTCGAGTCCATCGACTCGAAGGGTAGCGGAGGACGCTTCGCTGGAAAACTCATCGGCATGAATGGCGGCGTGGCACGCGAGGATCAGCCCCGCCCGCGCCGCCTCCACCACCACCGGCCCCCGTCTTCTCCTCAGCTTCACGGACTGCCTTATGGCTGCCTCGTTCCTGCCTTATTTCTGCCTCGTTCGTTCGTTCCACTCGCTTCGTCCGTTTGTTCGTGCCTGCCCCGGCGGCGCCGAGGGACTTTCTCGTAGCCGGGGCGAGAAGGTAAGAGAGACATTAAGGGAGATTGCTTATTGAAAGTTACGCAAGAAAGCAGAGAGCGAAAGGAGGGAATTGAGCGAAGGGGTGGTCGCCGAAGACGTTTGAGAAAGGTAGGAGAAGAGAGGAAAGAGGAGATAAGCAGCTATCGAATTTTTCATTTTACGACTATCGATCGCTCGTTCAACGCGTGTATACACGAGAAAGAAAGAAGCAGGCGGGTGGAATCGCCCTTGGCCGGCACGTTGAGCGGTACGGTCAGGGATTGCACGTGGGGGTAGGAGGTCAACGGAGTCATTAAACGTCGCATAATAATGCGCCGCGCTTCGGCGAATTGAGAGATTCGGAGATAGCGTGAGAAAGAGAGAGGGAAAGAGGAGGAAGGGAAAATTACACACGAGTCGGTCGTGAGTGCACACCGGATTATACGAGCCCGAAGCACTAATATCGCGGGATCGAGAAGCGAGCGAGCACTCCTCGAACACAGTTGTCTGCGGGATCGATCGAGTACACAAATCTCATGACGCAAACCGATGCGCTACACGGTACGGTTGGTTCTACCTAAAATTTACACGAGCTCTCGATTGTTGTCCGATAACGGATCAATTAGATCAGGATCGGCGGATGATGCGCCAACGGATAATGCAAAATTTGTTCTGCCTAACTATGCCGGAAACTTCGGACCCGTGTAAATATCAATGAACGGGAATCCGAATTAGTGGTTACATTAACGAGGCACCGAAGGGTCTCGTATATTTTTCGAGCGCGCACGGCTCAATTCGAATGTCGATTCGCGCGCGCCTGCGCCCGGTGTCCAATGGCCGTTTACTTCCTACGATTAATCAGATCCTTTAATCGTATCGTTCGCTGTGGACGGAAAAAGGCGGGAAGCGCGAAGGGTCCTCCAAGTACGCGCAACGCCCCCTCGGGCGGTGAACTTTCAGCAGAGATACAGATCGAGGATACTCCATTCACATGCATCGCTTATTATGTCATCCAGGTGCATTATCTTGACGATGATTAACGAGCTTCGACTCTGAAGGGAGAATTTGGAAACCGAGTAGAATCAAGCAGTCTGTCGACCACGACCCTCCATAAGAGTCCCGAGATTTGCCGAGCGTACGGTGTTTTATGTACCGCAAAATTGGTGACCATCGCGTGTTGGTAGTGCCGATAATAAATCCGCAACGGTGACTTAACCAACAAAAATGTAACGGCGTTTGGCGTATCGATCGAGCCTCGAGCAAAAATTACAACCCCCTGGATCTCGTGCGTTAGGCGAGACTTACAACGAGGCTCGCAAAACCGAGGGATCCGCCCGAGGGAGGAACTATCGGCCAGGACGAAGGGTACCCCGAGGAACCGGGACGAGGGAGGGGTTAATATTCCGTGCGGTGAGTTTATTGGGGGAAAGGCCGCTCGTATAATTTGACTTTGCCGGTCAGGTCTGAATAATCGATATGCCGCCCCTCCCCATCCAACACCGGAAACAGAGGCGAGGCTGATCGAGAGTTTCAAATTGGGTGGAAATTATTCTCCTCCGCCGATCGTCCCTCCGCACCCTACCTCTCGTGACCACTGCATCGGCTCACGCGCTACCCTCTCACCCTCCTACCCACATTTCACCGTCGACGTGTTTGCAATGTGCCGGTGCAATCGGTCCTCGGTTGGAACTTCGAGAGAGACCGGTGCGACGACGATATTACAATTTTTCATTATCTCCCCAATTTTCGCGCTCCCCGCGCCCGACGATAAAGCTGTTATCTCAGCAGTGCGTCGTCTCTCCCGGACCCCTCCCTCAACGACACGACCCTTACCGAGAAAGAATCTTCGAGGAAGGCGAAGTGAAGGCGTGCGAGGAGCATGTGCGCGAGCTGGGTCGTAAGAAACGCAGTAAACGTGCGGATCCGCGACGCGAGATGTTTTTCACGCGGAGGAAAGTGGCATTCCGGACGTGGCACTTTGTCGTACGGTCGTACCTCATCCATATCGTTCCGCGTAATATTTCCATGTATCGAAAGTAGCCGTACACCCGGAGATGGAGCGAGGACGAGTAACGCGTGCCCGCCGGGCATAAAAGAGAGGGAAACATTTATGTGTCGTACACTCACCCTGAAGATTGTTGTAAGAAAGGGACTGCCGCCGCATTCCACCCTGGCTAGTCGATTTGCTATGGCTGCTGAGCCGACACCACATGTTCACCTGCACGTACGACCAGAGCTTCAGGAAGAGGATAGCGTAGAGCATGCACACGTACATGGCGCCGACTGAAAAGATAAATCGCAAAGGTTCCAGTGAGTGATTACGATAGCGTGGAAAAAATTGTTTACGACGAAAGCGTCGCTTCATCCTCTCAGTTGTGCGCAGAGATAGAATGAGCGGACTGTCGCTACTTCCATGATTCTCATTACTTCGGGGATTCTCATTATGAATTTCAATCGACGTCTACTCGATGTCGCTCTCGCGGGGAGCATCCTTTCGGAACGACGAATTCCAAAATCCGATGCGCGACAAAGAGCCCCCACATACCCTTCCGTTCCCTGGTCGACTCGAGCACCATCGTCTCGCTCCGACGTTCTCCGAGAGGAACGTTCAAAGCGCATATTTCGTCACCTCGTACCCCACGTTCTTCGAGGACGACGCTCCTCCCGATTGCGTTTTTTATTCGCCGCGTGCGAGCGCGAGCGTCGCGTAGCGCGAGGAGGCGAAACGTTTAATTATCGGCGTTGGTATTTGCATCGCGATCTTGGGAATGTTCGTTATTATTATGCGGTGCCAGTAACGGGTGCCGGCTCTTAACGGACGCAAGCCGAAGGCGTCGTTGGGAATAAGGAGCGACGCTCGCAACGACGGGACGCGACGCGTCAGGGCGTCGGGATCCTCATATTTTCCGATATTTCCGGCGAGCGTGCCTGGCTTCTTCGTCCCGGATTGTTCATATCTTAATTAAATCGCGGACGACGGAGCTGCCGGATGGGGACGCGCAGGAGGGAAAGGGTCGTAGTGAGAGCGAAGAAGGGGACGAAGGATGAGAACGCGGATCCAGAGAGCCACTCTCCTCGACGTGCCGAGATTCCGCGCGGTGGAGGACGGGCATAATTCCGTGACGGCGAGGGCAAACTCGTTATACTTCCTTCCTGCACGTTGATCTCCTTGCTCGCCTCGCCTTTGCATTCTCAACCTTCTCCCTTCCACCAGCGGCAGTCTTCGCGACGAACGAGGCCACAGGCGCGACGGCGTCGACGGAAGAATGTCCGTCCTGGACAAACGACTCTGCGCGACTGGTTGGACGTGAGGCTCGCTAACTTGACGCCCGTGACGCATCCGTCCACCTCAAGATGTAATTCGAGGTACGCCAAGAGCTGGATCACGTCCGTGCGCTTCATCGTGCAACCACGTTGATCGCCCTCGCCCCATTCCTTGCGATCTCAAGGCGACAAAAGGTGATTCAGGAAATTTTCTCGTCGCGAGGGTAACGCAAGCGGAGATTCCATATACTGGGAGAATAAGTACGTACATTACGACGAGAAGGTAAATTCAGTCTCTAAACGAGGATGGGTCGTTTCAAGTTGAAGATCTTCTTCCTCGCTTTTTACACGGGGAGATAAGTTTGAAAGGAGAGCTAGACGCCAAAGGGATCGCGGATGTTTGTTCACCGCCCAAGAGAACGTTTCTTCGTAACGACTCTACGTCACGTGGCACGAAACCAAATTTTTTAGAAGGCCAAACGCGCGGCCTTCGCTTCTCTCGCGCTTCCGCTTTTCATCCTTTTCCTTCTTACTCTAATTGTAAGTATCACTCGCTCGCTCCACGCCTTGATTGCGTCCGACGCAGCGTGGGGCGCCACGCTCCGACGGGATTTCTTTGGAAAATGCTCCGTTGAAAGTCCATGGCGAAGGGCAAAAGCATTTCAAAGGAATCAGCAGCTGCCGTTGAGATCCCCGTGCCTCGAAGTCCAACCCCTCCACGCTTGTACGCGTGGCAAGTCGAGGCCTCCGTCTAATTCGATACTCGGCTGGCCATGTGCACGCATGGAAACATCGCTTCCAGGATGCAGGTGTCAACGTGTACGAGATCCTATCGGCCTATTTGCTTTGGCATCAAGGGCCGGGGGTTGATACGAGCGGCAGTAGCCCGTCTCGTATGAACGAGACGGGACACCTTGATGCATGGCAGCCTATACCGAAGCGCGTCGAAATGCGCACGGAGGAGGAGACGGTCGACAACGTGGAGGAGGAACGTGTCACGCATCTCGGAGAGAGAGCCGGCCGATCCGTGAAAGGGGAGGATGATCGATGAACGCGCCGAGGTCAAGACGAGTAATTGCGATTCTTGGCCTGGAATTCGACGCGGACGACGCACGAGAGGAACACGCCGAGCCTGACGAGATTGGAAACAACCGTGTCGTATGCAAACACCATTCGACGGGGACCGACCGTGCGTAGTGAACTCACACGCGGAGTTTGCAGTACGGATGGAATAGAGATTAGCGCACGTATATTAACCGAAAACATTGGTGGGTTTGACTTTCGTAGAAACCCTTGGGCGGCGCGAAGAATCCAAGGTTTGATAATGGGCGAACGCTAGCACGCTACGCGCGCACCACTGGCATTTTCCTTTTCCCGCAGTATTCTGCCCTCGGACTTGTTACGCGCCCTCTCCATGCGAGTGGACTCTCTCCGACACGGAGGAGTCGCTAATTAGAGGAATTCTTGAATTTCAGCGGAGGCCGCGTAGTTAAGCGTTTTTCCGCTGGAGGATTACATGGCGCCGCCAGGGGGTTTGCACACGTGCGAATTAATCTGGCATGCGGGTACATTATAAATTGACTAAAATTAAGGGAGGAGCTTTACGCGCAGCGTGTTAACGACTGTCCGCTCTACTACCCCATGTCTGTGTTCGATCCTACCTGCTCGAACTCCACGAAATCACTTTAATCTACCTATGTAACGGCTTCTAAGAAAATTAATACGAATTACTATTTCGCGTGTATTTGCCCGCGAGTACGTGGAACGATAGAGGATCGCAAAATCTATAAAACTGTACTTGCCTCGGGAAATGTACATAGGGGAATCGCTCTCGATCGTACCTCGTGGACGAGCATTCGGCAAATGATATTACGACCTCGTGCTTCCATCTGATTCGCGCTTCGAAAGACGCATTCCAGGAAGTTTCTCCACCCTTCGAGTACGCGTTGCGTTTTATCGCGCATACCGTTTATATGGTGCCGTGGCCACGGGGAGTCGTGCGAGCAAGACCAGCCCCGCGCCAAACCAAAGGTAATCGGCAAATGTCGTGACGGGCTTGCGGTTTGTCACGGGGCCAGGGCCGAACAAATCCATCCCCCACCTTGAATGTTGACGTCACCTCCGACGTGTCGCCCGTGCCGGGACCCTTATCCGATTCGTTCGACGATCACGGGAAAGTTTCGTAGATTCGAATCATACGGGAGAGACGAACGAGTGCTCGCACCAGCCGCTACGGTAACGCTATTAACGGCGCTGGCCGATCGCACGGAATGATTGCAACGATCGACATCTTTTATTAACGAGACACCTCGTCGCCCGATATACCGCTTTCAATTTTAACGGCCTGGACGAAACGAGTACGGCAACGGTGAACGTAAAAAATATTCAGAGTTTGGGAAAAATAACCGTGCTAAATACACCTACATTTCGAGAATTCAATTGCAACGCTATTGCGGCGATCATGCCGCTTCGCTTTCGGCATCGTGAGCCGACTCGCGTTGCACTAGCCGCCGCGAATTACGCGGAATTTTTAAGCCACAAAGGGCTAGGCCTCATTGTCAGTTTGATTCCACGTGTGGCGATACGAAAATTCGACGAATTGGCGTCTCCAGTTGCGTCGTCCGATCGCCCTTTGTGTGATCGGAAAAACGTGTCGAGAGTCGAGACTTGCGTTGCGTTTCGCTACGTTAACTAGTAGTCTCTTAGCCAGGAGACAGTTCGGATCTCCACGATCTGAGACCCGCTTTGCGTTCGACCGTTGTAGAGCCACGCACGTACAATAAAGTTTTAAGTTATTTCTTATTGTTACGCGAAATCAAGGAAGAATTCATTCAACCCTTCCATCCTTCTACCAGATGAGAAAATGCGTGTACGTGGACGTACACTAGACTGAAGGGGGAAATAGGTCCCCTCAGGTCATCGAACAAACAACGCTGGGAGTTTTTTTTAGAATGATCGGACTTGAAATAAGGTGGCTAATAACTGATCGAGGCGCGTTTCTCCCAGAGATCGAGTTTACTAAATCGATCTCGAAACAGGGAAGCTTACCGAATTACTGAAAAACCAGTATTTTCCTCTCCAGTTACTCATAAAGGAGTTAAATGTAAGCGAATAGATATGCTAATTAATACCGGAGTAAGTTCATTTTCGTGTAATATTTCGAAATGATATTTTTCGGTCGACTTGGTCGACACGTTATTCAATCTCCGGCAAAAATTCGAAAATACTGCGTTAAAAGCTACTTAATTTCTATCTGTTCTCCCTCAGGATTCTATTATATGCAGCAACAGTTAGTCGCATTAATTTCGCTTACTGCTCCCCATCGTTACTTTCCCATTTTCGTCCCGAAATATTCCGGTGGATCGTCTAAAACGGGACATTAATTTTACATTTTTCAGCGAAGTATCTATGCGATTTCCTTTTCGGTTAGGGGAGCGATCGATACCTCCGAAAGAGGCAGAACCAACTTAGTTGGTTGACCACGTTCCACGGATCCTCCCGTAGCCAGCTTGTGGCTCGCGGCATAACGCGACCGGACGAATCGAATCTGGAAGGATGCATTGTGCGCATACCGCGAGCCACGATGGGAGAAGTTTCGCGCCAGAAAATAGTTTCTCAATTTTCTTCGACCGTTCGCCGGGCTGAGGAATTGCCAGTTTTCACCTCGGACCATTGTCGCGCGATACACTTCGGAACCCGCAACTCCCAATCCCACCATCCCATTTCCTCCGATTTCCACTGGCGTTCTGTTCTCGCTCCTCGCTCTATCTGCTCCAGCTTCAACGGCGTATTTCGCTTTTCCTCCCCTTCTCTCCTTCATCGAGCCGTTCTCCGTCGAGTCGTCCTCGTTCCCGCTCCCTCACCCATACATTCGCTTTTTCTCCCGATCGAGCTGATACCGGGGAAAAAGCAGACTGATGCATTTTGATTAGGATCCATTTCCGTCCAGCCATCTCCAACGCAAGAGACCCAGGAGTCTTTCGCGCGCAGTAGTGGGAAACGCGTTATAGAGCACGCCTCCCTGTATCCAATTCAGGACACTCGACTTCGAAGTCTCTATTTGGATGCATTTGCTCTCTCAGACAAAGGTTAGGTGGGTAGTTGCCAGTAGTTTTCTTTTCTCTTCGATCGTCACACTTACGTGAGAACGATCCATTTATCGTGACAAGATGCGTACAACCGTATCGATAAGTTACTCTAGAGCAGCGTTTACAAAGAATAGAAGAAGGAACGCAACTGACACAGGACGGGAAAGAAAGTACGGAAGAGTTGGCTGCGATCCGATCGTGAATATTCATCCAACGTTCGTCCGTCGTAAGAAGAGCTACGAAGTCGATATTTCCATCCGCACGGTTGCGATCGGCCCCTACCTCCTTCTTCCTGTGCTCTGCTTCCTCGAGATTGACGACTAACTGCGACACAATGGACGGTCATCGTTAAGCTCATTAAAACGGTCTTTAATGCGCATCCATTGCATTCTCCGCAATTTTACGTTTCTCCAATTATTTATCCCGAACCGCAACCCCAAGCAAGAACTCAACAGAGGCGGTGCGCAATAATTGCCGTGTCCATCGGGCGCTGGAGAGCGTAAATCGTAAAATCTAACGAACGAATATCGGACTCCCGGTTATTTTTCGCGCTCGTTAAAATATTTTCCTGCAGTGCATCATTATATTTTTCTCTTTTTATTGCCAACCGCGACCGTCGGCCGCAGTTTCAATCGAACGTCGGATAAAAATCGAATATCGATACGCATATTAACACTGGCACGTACCTCTACAAAAGAATAAATGAGACGGGGATAATAAGTACGGGACGTAAATGTGCATGTACAGGAGCCGTGTGTAACGTCCGCGCGGATTGGCGGCCGAGGATTTTAATATCGAGTCCACTCGTCATTACGGCGCTCCGCGAGCCATTCGGCATATTATCTTCTTCACCGCCGCATTACCTCGTTGTCGCATTACCTCGTAATACTTTCCACATCTCGTACGTGGCGACGTTCGAGGGGGATGTCCAGTGCCGCGAACCGTCAACGAATTCGCCTGGCCGCGCGTGGACTATCGGCTGAAATTAAAACGATATTTAGCCCCCGCGAATAATCTCCGGCGAGTATTTTACTTAATACGGCCACTCGTATAATTGATTTAATAAAATGGCGGGACGCTACGACTAGGGGAATGGATGCGACAGCGCGCGGTGCGGGAGAATACAAGTGCCGCGACCGCCTCTGCGTTCGACACCCACGGATGAGCGAAATTAGTTCGCCGGACGGAAGTTGAGCTTTACAAAATTTGCTGTGTGCGCGGGCGCGCGGGCTGAAAGTTTCCACGAGCAGGCGCCGCCATTTGGCAAGTGTGTAATTATTCTGATTAACGACTAAACGCGTGCAGTTCCGGCTTCATGGACGCTCCCGGTAGCGAGAAATGTCACGAACATCGGATGAAGCTATCTCGATCGCAACGCGCGCACGTAACGCGTTAATGGCACTTTAAACGTACGCCCCATCGCCGCTTCGGGATATATCAACAGCCGTCATTTCGGCCAGCCGAAATACGACATGCACGCGTACCTATCGCTTTTTGCGATACGTAGCCATAGCGTGTAAGTTGAAAAGGCACGCACGTGCAACACGCTTCACAATGTGACTACATCTTTAACGAGTTCGTATCGGGGGCCGCACGAAACGCTCGACGCCAGAAAAACGTTTGCTACGCTTAAAGGGAAGAGGAGGAGGAGGAGGAGAAGGGGTGAATAAATATCGAAGTCTTCCAATGAAATTCTCAGTATCGTTCGCCGCACGAGCAGTCGAGGAGGCGAGGGTTCTCGATCGATTTCGCGACGTTCCGTAATTTACGAAGGATCTCGACCGCGGCGGAACCACGGGCGTAGTAACGAGGGTTCCTAAATCAGTCTCTCAAAAACGACGCTCTCGAGGAGGGGCGCGTTAACGCGGAACGAGCGTCAAGAAGCCCGTCGTAACGAGGGGGTGCCAAGGGAGTGCCGGAAGTAACGAGACTACGGGGAAGGTCGTCCGAAAGCTGCGGAGAACGGGAAAGACAAGTGCGAGGCGATATAGTTTGGGAGGTAGCGAGACGAGGAGAAGAAGGAACGTATCTTCGTCGGAAGACACGTAGGTGCACACGTAGGTGCGCACGTAGGAACCTAGCGACGATAAATCTATCCTCACCGAGAGGCATCGAAGCCGCTTGGTCGCACGCGGTGCTCGACATTCTCCAAGAACGCAGGATTTCGGGATCGATCGTTGTCCCGTAACTCACCCGCTATGCGTAATTCCCCACTTACGTCCTCGCGATTCCTTCGCCAGTTCCTTCGGCCTCCTTCCTTCTTTCTTCGTGGCCTCGCTGCTCTCTGCACTCTCTCTCGACCTCACGACCCTTCGAAGGACATTGCGATCCTGGCACGGTCTCCTCTTGGCACGGGGGTGTAATCACCTTCCTGGGTTACCGTGCGTGAAGGCGGATCTTGGCAGGGCGCGTGCATTCGTTTCGTTCGCGACCCTTCACGCGCGTGTATTCGCTCGCACGCCAACCTCGTCTCCTTCGCTCTCATCCTTCGCCTCCTTCGAGACCCTAAGAGCGCGTGATTCTCCTCGCGAGGAAGTCAATAGGCGCTCTCGAAATCGCGCTCGTCCCCTCGGACCGCAGCTTTCCACGTACGAAGGGGTCTCGAAGGAGACGGAAAAGGATTCTCGTGAAAGAGGAGGCCTCTTCGCGACGCCATCAGCGACGCCATTGAGACGGACTTAACTCCGCGAAGCGCACGCCGCACGGACCAATATCTCGCGCGACGACGTCCTTTCTTCCGCCCGGTATTCCAGATCTTAGGTCCTACGTTCTGGAGCGTCGTATTTTTTCCCGACGTTTTTTTCTTCTTTCCTTCGACGAAGATCCTTCATTCGACGGGGACGAAGTCAAACTTTCTTCAAATTTCTCCGGCGGTACACGCCCCCGGGAGCCGTGGTATACCTACGCTAAATTTCGTGCTATTCTCCACGAAGCGAAGCGTTCGATGCTGCCGATTTTACGGGCGGGTTCCGAAGACACGCGTGAGCGCCGAATTGGAAGCGAGAAAATAACGGATTTACGATACGCCGGACGTTTACAATTTTCTATCGGAATATCTGGCCCCGCTCGCGAGCGGTTCAAACGGCGCTACCCACTAGCCGCGTATACGTCAGCATCGAAGACCGAATGGCAAAATGTATGCTCGCGTTCTCGCGAGCAGGTCGCAGAGGTGGCCGCCCGAATACATGCATTGTTCGAGCGTGCGGGTCGCGCTTCGATTTAACCTCGATGCGAACCGGGGCTATGCGGGGACGGGAGCTACCGGATAGCCCCGACAAAGCCGCTCTACATTTTTATATATAGAGATAAGCCGGACATCTACGTAACACGAGCTTCATACCTTGGATCGCGCGACACTCGTTGCATGAATTCAACGATTTTCCCGCCTCTCGTCGCCCGTCCACGCCGAAGCTAAAACCGAAATGAGAAAACCGATGCGCAAAGAACGATCGACTTTGTCAAGGGACTACGTTGGGTTACGCCGCTCAAAAACAAAACAATATAAAGCAAGGTAGATATGATTCGCGGAGGATCGAATTTTTCAAAGCGAAAATTTTCCTCTCCTGTCCCATCGATTCGATCGGATGACGCGAACGCTCGAAGAATAGAGGATGTCGCGCTTAATTGGCAGAGCGCTTTTCCGAGGCCCGATTACGAATACGATGCTTACCCCCCTCCGTGTCGCAAGGCACTTCCGCGTGTTTAAAGCGGGACCACAATGGGAGCGTTCTGAATTTCATTTCCCCTTCGTCAATGGGATTTCCTTCCGCTTTGCGCTTCCCTATCCGTGCGAAACGCGGTGGCATCGCCCTCCTCGTGGTCGTCTCTGGAGTCCAAGGACACGCCCAAGTCTCGTCGGACTTTGACCGTGTCCCCGTAAAAGGCTAATTCCTAGGGGCACATCCCTCGAGGCTTTGGCTGCAACGAATGCAGAGGTGCCGGACCTGTGCGCGTGACCAGAGGATCGGAGGTGACCGCATTCGTGCATTGTTCACGCGACGGATTGCACTTCGGTTTAACCTCACGGTCCGCGGGTAACGAGGTAGCTATTCCTAGCGTGAGAGGAGGCATCAGCACGGCGTTCTTGGCTAGCCGAATCCCTTTGGAAATTCGTGGAATTCAACGACAAGACATCCAACCTCTCGCGTATTCCTTGCTGCGACAATACCGAACATTCGCGGAACAAGGCTGGAAAGTATTTTGGCGAAGCATTCGCGCCAGGAGCTACGATCGATCCGGCCGCGTCACTTGGAACACGCTAGCGAGAACGATCCCCGTCCAAGGGACAAGACCACGAGGGAACACGTTTTTGTAATGCTTCTTCCCGCTCCCCATGTTGCGAAGAAGTATTCTTTACGAAAGTCTTCCGCGCAGAGAAAACTTTCTCCAGTCACGAGAGAAGGCGGAAATTGATATCACCGTCGAAGGACCGATCGAGCTGTCTAGGTAAATTGGACTTTGGCAATTTCTGAGTTCCGTGCAATATTCCCGCGAATATCATCGGTGCCGGCAAAGGCGCTATTCCGTCCGCCAATCTGGCAGTATGCGAGGGTACATCTCGTGACGTCGCGCGTCGACCGCGTCATTCCTGTCGTCCGAATAAATGATCGTCGAAACTGCGGCGGGTCCCCTAACGGTCTCGCGGCGCCATCCGCGGAATTAATCAGAGAAAATTGTCACGGGCGCGCGTTTACGCGTTTCGTCGACGTCGAATCGATCGATCGTGTCGACGCGGGGGAGAAAAAAAAAAGAAAAATAAAAACCAGGAAAAAATGGTCACGCTGATCGGTGCGCGTTTTGCCTTTAACGAGCAACTACCCGCTGTTTCTGTTCAATTAATAAATCGTACCGTATCAATCCTCGTTTCGGCGAGAGGTGCACCGATGTGGCGCGTGGAATTTGGCGAATTAAAGATTTAAGTAGCCACGGCGAGCTCGTGCGCTCTCCGTAGCCTATTACCACCACGGAAGTCGACTGCGTCCTCTTAATTCCGGCTGGATTAACCGATGTAAGCGAAACCGGAAAGTCCCAGGGCGCATTTTGGTGTCTGGTACGACACCGTTAACCTAACGATGCCTGGCGCAACTCCAGTCCCTTCGTTCACCGACGTTCCTGTGCATTTACATTTCGTCATTTTGCCGAATGAGAGACACGCGGTATAACTCAGTCTTCACGACCAGCCGAGCCTCATACAATTAGCGAACCGCGCAATTTTACTGATACTTTTTCAGATCTCGCGAATCCCCGTCGAACTACGGATAAAATCGTGAGTTGAAATTTTAAATTCACCTCACGGCATCGATACTTTCCACCGCCTCGTATCCACCGCGTTCTTTCCAATCAAAAATTATGCAACGAAGAGTTCTTCGACGATTCCACGCGTCGAGCTCCCTCGGAATTACAAATCGCACATTCAGACGTTCTCGGCTCTGTCTACACTAGGGTGAAGTAGGTAGCCGTGAAGGACCGAGAGGCGGATAGTTGGTAGACGGAGGAAGAGGAGAGAGGACGGATAGACGAGTAGAGAATACTGTTGGTTTAGGCAGGGATGGATGGGATAGGTTGGAACAAAGGAACAGCGGATCAGATTTGGGTTTCCTCGGACTCCAGTGACGTAGGACGCTCGATGATAAAGCAACTGCTGAGAGTCATGCACAGAGTGGTAGGCTAAACAATAAACGCACAAGTACGTGTCTACATCGTAAGAAATAGCCGTGAGGTCGAATATGTAGACGTGCGCAGTGGCTCGACATCGACGGAAAATTTAATTTCAGTGTTCTTGCTTTTCTCAGATTAACTTCACTCTATACGTGGATGCGACATTTCGAGATCTATTTTTCGAAGCTCGGAGCTCTCCCGAAATCTTCCAGAACTTTCATTCCAGTGGACTTTCAAAATAGAACGCCGATAAATCGAAGCGCAGGGATTGCAGATCGAAATTGGATTACGATTGATTCTATTGACGTGAGACGGTGCATGATAAAGGGATAGTCAGACAATCGCACGTGCTATACAGGAAGTGTACACAGTGCCGAATTCATATCGTCTGAAATATCGAGATTGGGAAAATTGGACCACTCTCGCGAGTCAACGTACAGTGAATTCTTTATGCGAACTGTAACGTCGTTCGGTCGGCTAATCTGGAAGAAATTCACCAATTACTTTCTTCTCGTCATTATACGGTAGAATCTTGATTCGCTAGGAAGTAAAAGGAAATATAAAGATTAACACTAATTAATTAAAATGTCTACGGAAGGCAGTAACGATCTTATAATCTAAGGAGCTATTCTACAAACTGTCGTATTATATTGTCCCGTCGTGGATAAGTACAGTATATTTATAGAACCCAAGTCGATAGAGAATTGAAAAATTTGAACGTCTCGTGCGCATCTCAGATTCATTTAGGAAAAGTGCACGGGCATCGTAGGTACGGACGGGAAAATAGACCACGTCCGTAATTTTAATTTCGCAGGGGCAGTGCCCTGTCGAGCACGCCATGGGTTTCTTACGTGCTCGTCCAGTTAAGGGAGAGTATTAACCAGGGTGGAGCGTCGGCGCGTTATGACGAGGCTCCGGGTCCAGCCCTTTGCGAGTGCAACGAGGTCCGGGACCAGTGGAAGGAGGTTTACGTGAAACGGAAATTACGTTCGAACGTAGCCGGAAGCGCGAGCAGGCGGACACCTTTCCGCGAATTTTGAATAACAAATCGGGACCGCTTCCTAATTCGCGCAAACCCTCCCTGTCTGCGAGAGACGAGGGGGTCGTGCACGACGAAATAACCACTTCGTTATCTGAAGCCTCCATTCTCTCGAGGTCCACTTCGACGAATGGGCGGAGATCTACGCTACCTGCCAAAGACCAGGTATTTGAAAAGCTGTACGACAAGAAATTGGGTTTCGCCGGGCAGCGAATTGATTCTCGAGTGAGCGAACACCAAGCGCAATCGCGCACGCACGAGGATGGACGAACAAGAGAAATTATACAGAGCATATTCCAACAGTTGAAGTTCATGAAGAAGAGAAAACCGTCGGCGCCAGAGGCAAGAAATGAAATTAAAAGTGAGTCGAGTACGGAAAATAAATAGAACGAAATAAAACGATTGAAAATAATGTAGTCAAGCAATTTAATTCAAATTGAGAAGTGTCGTGCTGACGCGGAAGGAATGTCAAATATTTCATATGAAAACTGAAATTTCGGAATTTCCGCGGAATTTTATCGAGCCAAATGCCGCGTGTTCTTAAAAAACGCATTTTATTCCGAACGACAGTACCCTACGTGCAAAAAGGTATGCATACCTATGTCAATAACGAAAGAGAGCTAGGTGACGACTTGTACTGTCCGTGCGCGACGCGATTCGATCTGTTAACCGCACAGAACTGCCTCCGAATTCAAAGGGAAACACCAAAGCCCAACTTTATATCGTCGATGTCTCCGTTCTCGGCAATCTCGGTAAGAAGAAAAATTACAGCTCCGTCACGTGTCGCTGACACTTTCGAAAGGCATCGTTCTCTCGCGTCTGCGAAGTTAAGACGAATAATCCGCAGGCGCGCCACGCGCGTTGGTCGATAATTAAACTTTTCCAGATACAGCTACTGACGCACGAATACAAGACTGAGAAGGAGAAGCGACGAGGTGCCAAGTTATGACGATGACAAAGCGAATGATAATGAAATAGAGAGAAGGTACCTGAGATTAATTCATAAAAGAATTCCGCGCCGGGCTATGAACTCTTATTTCTCCTAACGCCATTGCATTCCCATTGGAGGAGCCGTCGGTTTAAACTTTAGGGGCGCCAATGAGCTGCCGTCTACGGTCGTTACACCTCTATGTCGCTCGACGCATCCGCACGAAGGTGCGCCCACTCTGCACGCACCTCCGGACGAATTTATGGGTCGAGGACGAAATTGAACGGGCGGCGGTAGGAGTGGGTGAAGTGGAGAATTATTAGAATACGACCGTAGTGCTCGAGCTGGCCATAGAGGGTGCTTTTGCGCGTGACAGCCGGCGAGATGAGCGCGCTTCAAGAATTTCCAAACGCCGCCTACATGTTCGTGTTAGTTTCGAGTGCCGCGATCGCCCGGCTCCGGTTCCAACCTACGGCGAAATAATTGCTATGGTGAGAGTAGCCCCGATAAAAGTGCGCAATTTCGAACGAGTGTGCGTTACCGCGAAACGGAAACTGAGTAGCCTGAAGATTTTCCAATTCCAACGTGAAAGAGACAAAAGATTCGATCTGTTCGAGGCGGGGAACAAAGACAAATGGAATTAGGAGTGACATTAATAGCACATATAGCTAAACGGAAAAGGCATAGGGATAAACGGTCGAACGGCTTTTCAATCACCTTCGCTTAGTTTCAACTCTCACGAAGAAAGGCAGACAACGACGCTATTCATAGGTATGCTCGAAAGTATCGATAGCACGGATCGATCGAGGACTTTCCTTGTCGCTCCTGTCGTCTGTCTCCTTTGCGAGAGAATCGCAAAGAGCGAAGGTTCGCCCGCTTGCCCTCGTTCGTCCTGGGGCGTGTCGCGCCCATGCCGGTACCTCGATAATGAAATGCCGAGCGTCATAATAATATTTCGCGGAGTAGCCGGTTTGTAATTTTGTAAAGTAGGGCGTAGATGTTCGCCTTTTAATCTGGCGCGACGCAGCACAGGGCGATGAAAGTGCTTTTGACGCGTTTCCCCGGTTAATTAGAGAGCGATGGAGAGCAGCGGCGAGCGCTTTCGCGCGAACGGCAGCAGCGCCGACTGTAAAAAAAAAAAAAAAAATAGAGAGCGCTTCCTGCCGTTACCGTGAAATATCCTATGCCCCTGACGGTTGATTAGGTTAATCCTCTTTCTCCCTGCACACGCGCCTCTCTCTTCTCTCGTCGCATCGCGGAGTCGAGCGCCGCCCGTGTAAGTTTTCCTACACATTTAAATCTATGCAAAATCCACTCTCGTAAGCGGGCGCGTGAATCCTCGCGTTTTACGCTACGACTACGCGCCGCTTGGCACTTTAACACCCTTCGTTTCGGTCGATTAAAAAAATTGCTGGAGTCTCGCGAGTGCGTCGAGCGCGTTTAAAATGGTGGAAATCAATTAATGGGTTTTTTTGGCCGTCAAGCGTGTTTGTTCTATCGCGTTGCTCGGCCTGGTTGGATACTCGCGGTCGGTCGCGTCGCGCCGCGCGCATCGTTGAGATTGCGCGAGAAAATGCGTGCATCCGATCACGGACCAAAGACGAGGGTGCTTCTGGCGAAACAATATAATACCGAGCACCACTTAAAAGCGGAAGTAAACACTCGGCGCCTTTTATTGCATTTGCAGGTAGCCTCGTGTAGGAGGGAAATGAGGAAGGACGGGGACAGAGGGACAGGCAAACGCGAGAGCGGAGAAAGGAGAGAAGAATGAGAGCCGGTGTGAAAGCACGAGAGGGTGCGAAGAGGACGCATGGAGTGGAAGAAGAGCGCGTACACGTCGATAGGTCGATGTCACGTTTCTACCGGGTGTCGCGTTTCGGAACTGTGCGAAAAAAATTCCGAGCCAGAAGTTTAGGCAGCGTCCTTGACGCGGATGAAACGAAGGAGGAAGGATGGGCGTGTACTGTAAGGAACGAAGTAAAGGGAGTGCGAGGACGGGGGAGAGAGGGAGGGGGGAGGGGGAGGGGGTAAGTAAGCTGCGGGCCCATTTCGACGCGTGAGCAATGTGGAACGCCGAAACGAATGGAATCCGACGTCGAACGATCGTCAGTGCTTTCGCCATCGCAGTTCATAATTACGACATTCGGAACCAGGACGCAGGAATCTTGCCCCTCGTACCGCGCTTGCGCCCGCCTCCCATCTTCCACGAATATAACGTATGTTTCACGGTCCTCATTGCTATCGACGATGGAAGGCACCAAAGCCCCGACCGACGTACAGTCCACGAGTACAAGAATTAAATCGCTACAATGCGAAGTGCCGTAGGATTTCGCCGTTTTTCGTAACGTTCAGTCGCTCCAACAAACTTCGAGTCGGAGGTAGAACCGGAAGGTAGACGAAATGAATTTTTGAAGAAAGCAGCAAAAAAGAACGGTACAGCAACAGGGACGTCCCGTAAAAGCGGCATTCGAAGAAATCAACGCGTGGAAGCTCGAAAGGTGGGTGAAGAATTGCCACCGAAACGTGACACGTGTGGAGGAGCGGCTGGGTTTCGCTTACGATCGAACACCCGGTGGAAACGAAGCTCCGCGCTTGGCGACGGGCGATCTGTAAAATTGAAAGCGCACGGCATAGGGAGAGAAGGAAGTCTACGAAAAAAAAGCGCACACAATCGGACGCGGTCCTGGAGCCGGGAGTGGCGGGTAGGTGCCGATATTATTGAGCAACAGAGAGGATTTTAAAACGGCGCCCGTTGTTTGCGAGCCGCGTGTACAACCGTCGTCCACTGGACAGGCGGCCTCCGTAGTTTCGAATAAAACTTTACCATAAATTTATATCGAAGTCGTACATGCTCTTCGACTGCGGCAATGTGAGGACCGAATTTGTATCGCGACTATCGCTGTCCAATTTCCAAGAGTTCGGTTCGGTGAGACGTGTGTAAGTCGCGTACATGGACCCCCCGCATCCCGGTGAATGTTTCCAGGCCCGGTGAGTCGTTTTACGTGTCCGGAGAGTGGAGGATTTGAGAAACAGAAACGAAGAGAAGAAAAATGCGGAACTGGGGATGGAGAGGCCTTCCTGTGAGAGAAATCAGGAGGGAGAGTAGGCAGTGTAGACGTAAGGGAGGGCAAAGGACGATAGCAAAGAGGGCACCAAGGGTACACAGTCCATACACTTCCAACATACCTACCGCCACTCCACGCGGACTCCTACTCGTCCCGAGGATGCACTCGCAGACTTTGTAACTTTTAAGAAGCGCTTACACGACCGGATCTCCCGAGCCGCCGCCGCCGCCTCCTCTCTGTGAATCTTTGCGCACCGCGCCTTCCGTTGCACTGTATAAAGTTCTTTTTGCATTTCCTTTCACGCTGCCTCTTTTCGCCCGTTCCTCCGCCCTCGCACCCTCGAGTGTTCTACGCTCGAACGACGTTGGACACCAACAATGAAACCTCCGAGAAAGATCGCAAGACTGTGAACGCGAACTTTGTCGGAAAAAGGAGTGAACCTTTTGGCTAGAGAGCGAGAGAAAGAAGCCAACCGTATACCTATGGTTGATGCTCGCATAGGTGTTCGAGTGTCGTGCGAGCCATGAAAATTGTGCGTATATACACTAAACCGTCAAAATTCGTAAAATCGTCGAAAGCTATGTGAATCGTTGCGGCCGCCCGCGAATACACGGGGGGGGGGGGGGGGATTAAACAGCCCCAGGCGCGACAGGCTCGTATAATTAAACGCGTTATCGGATACCAATTCTGCGTCAGGTAAAACGCCATTAATTACTCCATCTGCCGAGCGACGCGAGGCTCGTCAACGTGCCCGTTCGCTATGGTCGGCCCGCGCGCTGGCAACGATTAGCCTATTATTTTAAGTTTCACGTAGCGTTCTCCCTTCGTGAATTGAGTCGAGGGATATAACAAAAAAAAAAACAGGTCTCTTTACACGTCGACCATACCGACAACCGGCAAATTAAATCCGAGCTTGTCCACGTGTGATGCGCGAAATATTGTGTCAAACCTTTTGGGCGCACTTTTTTCCAGAGTAAATATGAAAGCGTGAAAATCATCGGAGCGTATCACGAACGAGGTATGTCCACGCATTCCCCGACGCCGTTTCGCGACGACGGTATTCCACTGGATCGCCGGTCGATACGAAGCACCAAATTTCTGGGCTTTCTTCCAGTCCATAAATAACGCGATCGCCATAACCGTCCGAGACATCAATGGTATTATAAAGTAAGTAAGATCGCGGTGGGCGGCGCACTAGCGGCCACGGTAGGGGCCCAAATTCGTGAAGAGAAACGATTCGTAAAATGGCGCTTACTCAGGCTGAATCCGGAATCCTTCACATGGATGACCACCATCGGCATCAGTACCATCACGATGAGGTTTACGACGTGGAACACCATTCCGGGGCTGTGAGCTATGATATCCTGCGGCACAAAATAGAGAGATACAAGTTACGGGCGGAAGTTGTCTGTGGCGAGGTAGTGCGCTCGCCAGAGGGATGCCAGGAGGGGTAGGAGGCACTAGAGCTGGAATGATAAAAGCCGAAACGTGGACGGGAGCGTATCGTTGGTGACCGTAGACCGCGATCTCTCCAAAGAACGAGTCTTCGAAGGTAGAATTATTTTACACGTTTTAATGAGGGCCGCCAACGAGTCTACATTACAGCCTGCGCTTGGCATATTTTACAAGAGAAAGAATTACATAGCCGGCGCGTACGTGAAAAAACAAACTCTGCTAAGGATAATGTTACAGGATTCGCACCTGCTTCCGACTAGCTACAGTCGTGTCGATGCGACACAGAATTCGTGGGTAACGATGCCGCGTAAACAATTATTCAAATTTTACCCTGTGTCGCAACGCGACTCGACGCATTACTGCTGATCTTATTTCGGGTGGTAACAGAATGAAACAATAAGGGAGGGGCGAGGGGGAGGGGGTGGCTCGGTCCTGCCGAATTCGAATTGGTGCTGCCCGTATAACAATCAAATATTTACAAAGCATTTGACCCAATTACGTCGTACAAAAGAATACCATGCATTTCGAGCTGGATTCGGCAAATTGCGCGGTTGAAACATTAACGCGTGCATACACGCGCAACCCGTTTTCGTTCGTTCAACGATCTATACAGAGAGAGGAAAATACAGAGCAGGAGTGCGGATGGGCCAGGGTGCTGAGATATTTTCCGAAGTTTCCGTTGCTGCAAATAAACAGGCAGAAATCAAAAGCGCAATCGGAAATGTTGTAACAGCGAATAAAGGGTATCATCTGAAGAAGAAGGTATCTCAATTGACGGAGAGGAAGTGCGAATGTGTGCGCAATGGCGATATTGTGTTCGTGACTGAACGCATTAACTTTTTCATATCACTGCACAGTGCGCGGCGTGCTCCTCTTATTCGTAACGAATAATACAGGGGAAATAATGCAAGCGCGATCACGTAAACACGTGTATGCAGGATTTATCCGGCAAAGCAAGCCGCTCGAAAGTTCTGCGCACGTTCGAGCGATTGTTAGTTTTGAGCGGTAATTTGCTGTGTATTATTCATACGCCGTGATTATTCGTATCATCGAATTATTCATGCAACGTTGTAATTGTCAGTGTCCTTATTGGTATAATCAATCGGCAGGGGATAACGATTAATCAGAGATTCGCAATTGAAATCTAGTGAAGCACGTCTGCATAGATTTCATATGTGCAACAAAGAGAATTCAGACGTACAATTACGCAAAATATTAAAAAAATAATCTCTTAATTCATTAGACCTTTTTTCATAGCAGCCGTGTACTAGCTTGCGCTCACGTGCGAGATCATCGCTGCGAAATTAAATTCGCCCTGACCGCACAGGTCGATTTTAACCACACGATTTACCTTCAACTAGCCGTTGACATCTCGCTCAAAATCACCCCAATTTATAATGTAAAGTTGACAAAAGAGATTGCAACCGCCTAATTCATTATTATGCACAACGTACTCGAGACACTCGCCTCAGCGAAATAACCTTGCGGTTTCAGCTTCGCTTCTCCCACTCCCGAAACTTTAATTCACAGGAGCCCGTCCACATGCAATTTTCTAACAGGACCTTTAAGCGCGCCGCGACTCAGACTCTCCGATAACGTTCATGGCCACGGTGCCGGTGCCGCGCGGCCTCGTCACGCGTTGTAATTAGAGTAAACTCATATCGGGGACAAAAATAGTAAACGCGATGTAAAAGTTAATCGAGTCCATAAAGTCTGCGCGATACTCGATGCACCGTCCCGTGTGCTGAAACCGCAAGAGTAGGTCGTCGCGCGAAAACCGAAGGGTAAAGCGCAGCTACTCGGATGGTCCGTAAATGGAAGGACGAAAAGGGAAAAGAACGAAGCGAAGGTACTGATAAAAATTCCATCGCGGAAGAAAGGTGTGCCATGTTTTTCAAACTGAAGCGCGAATTATCAGAAAAGTGGACATTAACGGGGGTGCGCGGTGACGCTTCGCTCGATCGATTTTTCTTCGTCGAAGGCGAAGAGCGACAAAGTTACAAGAGCAACTCGAGCTTCGAGAACATGCGCGTCCGCATTTCCGGTTGATCGATGCGTCGCGTGGCGCATCCCCGTGGTGCGAAGTCGGCATGAGCAATGTTTACATTGACACGACGGGGGTCGCGAAGGGCTGTACTAGAAGAAGGGCTCACCTCCTATTCGCAACATCCTCCGACCGGGGAATATGCGGCAAGGGGATTGGCGAAGTCGTCCCTAAATGCAAGCCCTATCCACGCCGGGAACGATAAGGGAAAAAGAATATTTTTCTGGGAAAATTCCACGGCAAAAACTCACCGATCCAATGAGGCAGTGCACTGTTGCCAACAAATTTACCATATCTTCGTGATACGAAGGAAAAGTCCGGTTCTGCGATCTTCATCTTTTCTAAGGCAACATCCACTGGCAAAGATCGATCCTCCCTCCGCGTGGTTCAACAGAGACGAATTTTTCCCGCACTGCCGCAGTTTTCGACGTATAAACGCGAACTAATTCCACCCTCGTTCGGGCAGACCGTCTGTCTCTCGTGGGACCGCAGAGTCGTCGGCATGAGCAATGTTTACATCAACGCGATAGAACAGGACGAACTGCATTTGCAATACCGCGGGCTACAGAATCTACGCCTTTACGTATCTATGAGCGTGTATGCGCTCCGACGAGCTTTCGTGGTCTGTCCCGAAATTCGGACAGTGAGGGTTACTCACGTCGACCGAAACTTTGCTTGTCACCTTGACAAAGACAAATCGACGGATCGTTGACAGTCGTACGGTAAACTACCGGGACGCTTTCATAGAGTAGAAAAACAACATTTTGTCCCACCTGTCTTCGGCGATCGTTTCCTCCTCATCCCCTTCTTTAACTTCCCACGTAATCTCTCATGGGAACGAATGCAGTCTAGCGACGCGACGCGCGACGTCTACGTTGACGTTGTCGGGTACCAAGTGTGTGCGGTTACGCGCGTTGACGTTGGGAATGAGTAAACGATGGAAGTTTCTCCAAAGAGCATCGACAATTGACTTCGACTCGAGCGAAGAGAAAACTTTCGACCTGGTCGGAACACAATTGCGGAGGAACGTCTGAGCGACGACGTGGGCAAAGCACAGTTGAAATATCACACGGTTATTCCGAACGTAATTTGATAGAGCTCTTTTAGTTGAACTCCACGCTAACTTGATATAGAAACGCTCCAAGGGACATTGTTGTAAGACGTGACGCGACGAACACCAGATAGCTAGGATGATACTTGACGATCCACGCTCTGGGAAGCTGGGAGATGTTGGAGCCGTCTAAAGACAGCACGACTTCGACGCGCATTTAACCCCAGCCTTTTTTAACGAGGAATAAGTGATAGTTAACGACGAACCATTGAATCGTACTCTACTCGATATAATTTTCAACAGCGCTCAGGCTTGGAGACAATTTCGGCTCCCGCCCATCGCGGCGTTTTCCATCTCTGTCGATCATTTCCCTCCTCTCATTATTTCTTACGCGCCGCGACGGAGCGTCCACTCCTATTGGTCCACGAGAGCGCACAACTGTTCCTCTTAACCACACAGATATCCAGGAAGTCGGTGCCAATCCGCATCCGCATACACGGTCTTCTGGCGTGCCTCAGGCATTCCACATGGAGAGGCGACGTGATCGCTCGTGTCACGCACTCCTTGCCGCGCCGTTTGCTACCGGACGTGATAAGAGAGGACAGAGAGATTCGACATTAAAGCGGGCATTATTGCCAGCGATAAAGCGATAGACGAGCCAGCAACACGTTCCTTCACCGTCGACGGAAAGTATAGACGTCCGCGCCGCTTATCCGTGGGCGGTGGATCGTCAAAGCGATTGGATTGCTCGCTTGTACACTTTGATCGTCGGTAGTCTGTAGGCAACTGGGTAACCGCGTATCCAGCATTATGGAAAAATAATAGTAATAATAATAGCCGACGCCGACGGCAACATCTTCGAGTAGATCACGAAACGGAAGACGATATCGTCGATATTATTCCCCTATTGATCGCGAGCGAACGCTCGCCACGATATTTCTCTGTTCGTGGCGTTAAACGTTCGCTGGAAATTCGATTAAAGGAGGAAGAGGACGTGAACGCTATAAGGGAGCGGACAGTGGAATTAGAAATTGATTTCCCGCTCGGAGGTGTCGCGTCACCGAAATGAGGAAGGTGCCGGCTCCTTTGCAGAAAAACGGAAGGGGCGGTGGTTCGTTGCGCCGAGCTATTATTTCCTGTTGGTATAAAGGGAACGGAGGTGTAGTTAACATTGTGCGCGGCGGACTTCGAAACGACGTGGAATCGACAGTTCCGCGCGATACCGGTGTTAATGGCGTTCCCCGATCGGCTCGGAAATAGTGTGCCACCGGGAGGAGCACATAGACACGGTGACTGTTTTTCCTCCCACTGTTATTTCCTTTTGCTCGATGTTACGGTAGAGGCATCGTGCAATACGAATCGTCAATCAAGTCCTACTACAGTTCTGACATCGCACAGAATTACTTAAATTACTAACAAGAAGCTAATTGAGGCGACGGTACGTGATATTATGGGCGGAAGAAGATCTTGATACACTCACCACGGAGAGACCCTTCTCGATGAGGAGGCAAAGGGCCACGGGCACGGTGGAATCTGAAAACAGAGGAAAAAAGCGTGACGGATTAATTATCGCTGCCCAAATAATTCGATCATACCAGTCATCCGGATTCTCGTCATGGTCCGGCGCACCGTGATCTTCGAAAATAGAGGAATCCCGAAAGAACAACCGACGCGGGCAAACGGCGACATGGTGTGGCGTGGCTGCGTTGCAGGGAGAGGAAGTGACAAGGGCTTGTCACTCTACGTGACGGTGGAACGAGCCTGTACCCTTCGGCGAGGTCGAACGGCTGGTCGCGGGAGCGCGGCGAAGGCTATGCAGAGAGGATATACGTTGCCAGTGATCGAGAGCCTCGCTGCCGAATGGTCGGCGGGGATAACGAAAAAAGCAAAGAGGGGGGTCTCCAAAAAAAAAGCGGAGGAAAAAATAGAAGAGGTAAAGCGACTGGAAAAGAGTGTGTGGGAGGGAGGGAAAAGAGAGAGAGAGAGAGAGAGAGAGAGAGAGAGACAGAGGGAGGGAGAGAGAGAGAGAGAGAAGCCGATATCGGGTTGGCTAGCGACGAGCAAGCAACGAAAGCGACTCGTCGATAAATCAGCCAAAATAGCACTCCGCTACAAAGCGGCAGTTCGATTGAACGGTGGGTATGCAGAATCGCGACGTGGCTCTGCGACCAGGGATCGCGGAAAACAATATCGGTTACCGAATGTCCTTCGCTACGAGTGCTTGAAAAAAATTAGATCCATCGCCTTTTTTCGATCCTGCGAACGGCACGATTGGGATTGCTACCGAGATCGCATGACAACGAGGTCCTGGATAAAAGCCGAACTTGCCGGATGGTTACGGGTCCTCGTGGCGCATTCTCGAAAGATCGCGCGGATTTTACCGAGAAAGAAACATTTACCTCCCCTTCCGCCACCTCCTCGCATTCTCGTCTAGTTCTTCGAGGTATCGTCCGTTGGTAGGATAAAATATGGCCAAACTTAAATAAGTTTAGGAGATGCAACCGGACGATAGGCAAACTCGCAAAATTGGGTAGCTGGGAGGATCTTGGTGGAAGAGTATCGTGCGCTGTCGGTCACCGCGGAGACCGGAAATGAAAAGTTGGATGAAAAACTTCCCGCCGGAAAGTGGTCGAATTAACTGTTCGCCAGGCCGAATAATTCTATTCGTGGTGTTCCGTTTGCAAATCGTTTGCAGCTTTAAAGGCGCCTCCGGAAAGCACGACTTCTATCGCGCGCGCACGTGCTCGTCAAGGGACGACGCCTGCGACGAGTCTCGCGAGGCAACAACCTAATTACGCGCCCTTTCTTTTCGCCTCTTTTCACGCTTATCCCGCGCCGCGTTTTTCTCCTACGATCTACGCTTCGCGGCTCCTCGTTTCCCGTAGTAAACTCGGCGGTCCTCGGCTGGCCTGGTACGCTAATCTCGAATTAGCTCCAATTAGGCTACGCAAAGAAAGGAGCTTCGAGTGCCCGTCGTCCGCGTAACCGCGTGTTACCTACGCGTTGGGAAATGCAAAGCAGACAATTAGGAACGAATTAGTTAAAATTAGAGGCTTTCGCGGGGCGAAGCGAGAATAACGATGCGCGACGCGGTGCTTTTCCACGCGTTCAACGTCGTCCACAGCGCCGGGCCCGCTCCGGCACTCGCGTCCGTGCAGACGAACGACACCGACGGGAACGACGCGTGATATTATCCTAGATCGAATTCACACGCGTGGAGGAGCGCATGCCGAGCGAATACCGATGGAGTGACGTCTGGAAATTGGAAAAGCATACGGTCCTGGGCAGTGAAGCAAAAAAAAAATGCCCCGGTCGGCCCGCGCACGCCTCTTGGATCGACGAAATGTCTGTCAATTACTTGCCAATTATCGGTGACGGTAATTAAAACTCCGCACCAGCAAGCGAATTTTCTCTCGCATATTATACGCCCCTACCGGTAAATGAATCTCCGCTACGCTATTCTGACGCTTCCAGGAATTTCTAAAGAACGTTATGTCAAAGGACATTTCGCGAAAATTAATTCGAAGCAGGTAATTTTTCTCTTATTCCCGAAAATTCGATGAAAACGATGTCCGATGAAAATGTTCCATTTTTCCTACAACGCACAGTGGGGTATTCGTACCAAAAAGTTGGCCAAAATTATTTTCTTATTTTAACAGGCTCTGTGGGCATTGGTTTGTTCAAATCTACTATCTAATTGTCGATTTTAATACAGTACAGATATTTTCATAAATAAAAACTTTGAAGACTGAAAAGCACGAAATGCATTCTGTTATAACGTTATATACCATAATAAACTTTATGATATTTTAGATAATACTTCATTATGTGTATACTGTACAAGAATAACCAATATTACAGACAAGTTGTATATGTTTCCCACATCTTGCAGATAATGTCTCTCGTCATTAAAAAAGGCATAAAAAGCGCATCCGCGTGATAGCGCGGTTGTTTTTCTTGTAGCTCGTTACGGGACGCTATATTCAACCTAGTGGTATTAAAATTTTTGCTGAGAACGGTTTAGAAATGTAACTGAACGTCCTTTGAATTTTTTATTTTGTCTTACATATAATCAAAATTATGCTCATGCTTTTAATAGTTTTAAAAATAGAGGATACAGACACGTGGGTTAAATTTGTATACGTAATAATAAAATACATACCTTTGGGAATAATATCCATCGGATAAAAATTATCGTAAGATAGTGTATCTGACAGTATAATCAATTTTGTAGGTTACTGTGACATGGCAGTAGTAATGCCTCTACACGCAGTTCCGATAAACGTCAGATATCGGCAAATAATTCTTATCGAAAAGACAAGGCACATAAATATAATAAATAAGGTATTGTTGTAGGGTCATTATACTGTGTAAAAACAGTGGTAGTTGCAGCTAAAAGCACATTTCGATATTCGGACTTTTGACCAACTTTTTAATACAAATACCCCACTCTGCAACGCCTCGTAACACTTTTGTCGACGTTCCTATAGCGAAGTTTGAGTAATAACTTACGTTGTTCTAGCATTTATATTATCTAATGAAAAAGTCGAAACTCACGTTTGGAGGATTCAAAAGCAAAAGTCATTTTATATTCGGATGGACGTCCCGGAATACTTGCAATTGGTGCGCATTGTTTCACTTCCGGACAGTTCGTGCGATTTGCGATCGTTACGCCATCGGCTTCTGCGTCCATAGAAACCAGTAAACAGACAAAAAAAAAAATAACACGCGTTGCGTTATCTAGACAGTGTGCAAAAGAAATTCGAACCCTCCAGTAGATGGTAGGGGGTGAAACGACGGACAGAGCGGACCGAGCGGACCGAGCGGACCGAACTGACCGGTTCCGATTGTTTCACCATGCCAGACGCATGGTCACGTCGGCTAATTACGGGGTCTTTGAATTCGGACACGCTTCACCGGTTTTGGCCACTTTTCTGAACCGTCCGAAACAATTTGAACACTCGCTGGGAACATCCCGCCGGGCGAAACGTTGAAACGCGTTTGCGCGCGTTGGCCTTGCCATGTGCGTGCGGACGCGAAAAGACAAAAGGACGAAGCGCATTCGTCGAATTCAATACATTACGTTGCAGTTCTATAGAAAATTCAAAGCTCCAGGATCTACCGACTACGACAATGCAGATTTAACGAAACAACGACTAGCAGAACGAAACGTTGCAAGGCGTGGGACACGATACGTGTCGCGATTCGTCATTTCAATTATACAGGGACGAAATTGCTTTGATGTAATCCGATTGAAATTAGTATCTCCCCATTTTGAAGTATGTAGCTTCATAACTGAACGGAGAGATTAGGACTTGGCATAATGGGAAGTTATCGGTTTCACGACTGGGAAAGACGCACATAATGGCAATTACGAATTCGTCGATGCTTCCAAATCCTATAACAGCAATCGTATTATGGCATTACACCTATAGTAAATTAAGTAACTCAAGCAGAATATATGCAAGTGGAAAATACCGTGAAGTTCAAACAGAATATACCAAGGTAAATAGTTACATTGTCCCGCGAGAAGGGAGGTATCAAAAAAAGTTCGTGGAAGCGAGAGTCATTGTTACATGTCGAGTATCGATGCTTCTGAAAAAGAGTATCGACGCGTTGGCCGTGCATGACAGACGACCCCATGTAGCTATTTCTACTCCCCTTAATTAATGAAAACTAATGACTCGACATATTTCAGAATGCATGCGATTTCCTCTTCCTACTCACCTGTAACTCTTTTTTTTATACCTTTATTCTTCCCGACAATCCGGCGCAAGGGAGCAAGGGAAGAGAAGGGCAAAGGCGAGCGAGGGGTCGAGACGAGGTCGAGGGGTTGGGACGAGGGCGCGTAGGTTCAGTAGAAGCGAGAGGAAGCAGGAGGGATAAATCCGGCTGATGTCGAGCACGGCTTGCTAATAGATATTAATGGAACCCCTTTCGCCGTGGAAATTCGCCAGTTTTTTCGCGCGACTGGCATCGTCGTCGCCATCGGGAGGCGAGAGAAAATGCGCGCACTCGCCCCGGTGTGCGTGCATACGCGCGAAAGGCAGGAACGAGAAAGAGAGCTCTCAAAATACACATTGGTTCTGTCAAAAAGAATTCAGCAAGAAAATGGCATTGAACATCCACTCGAAAAAAGAAAAGAAGAAAAAAACTGACTAATGATGGGAAAACGAAGAAGGGAAAAAGAATGCCGACACTCTCGCGATCGTATTATTCGTCGCGTTTAATTGCAAAGTGCAATATTTTGCACGCTTTAATGGCAGTGTAAGAGCGATCCTCGCGATCGCACGGAAAGAAAATAAAAAGTTTATTAAGGGCTAAGCACGTAGGCACGTGGCGTAATACCGTTGCAGCACATCGTGTTAATGAATCTCGCGAGTGCTCGGGCGACAGCGCGACGTTAAAATTTGTGTGCGGCCCTACCGTTCGCGGCAAGAAAAACTGCATGCAAGGGCGGAAATTCGCGAGACGGAGGAGGAGAGAAAAGGGAAGAAAAGAGGGAGCACGGGAGATCCACGAGCTCGAGGGTAATCGACCTCCGCCCTCGAGCACCTCTTGGATCTCAGCTGCTAATTAAGACTTTTACTTTCCCCCGGTAAGTCTCTTCTATCTCCTCGAGTGTCCGTAGTCCTAGTACCGCCTGCCGGAAGTTGCGCGCCGAGAAAAGGAGAGAGGCAGAAAGTGTATAGGAAATGAGTGGCGGGGGTGAAAATGGAAGGCAGAAGCGGAGACACGGAGACTCGTACATACGAATCGCGATAAATTCCGGTTTGCCACGAGATCATCGAAAAGCTGAATCGCGAATGAATAGAATTTCGTAAGAGCAATTATGCCTCGAGTTTCGCAGGCGATCGTGCATCATTCGCATTTTCAGGTTGGAATGAAAACGACGGGCTCCGCAGACCCGCCACCATTAACCGTATAATTCTTTCGGCTTAAACTAAAGTAAAAAGATAAGCGACGCGGAAGGCGATTTGCGAACGGCTGCCTCGAGGCTCCTTTTTTATTCTTGCGCCCCGGCGAGGAAGGCAGCGTTGCCGTAAGGGTGCCAAGAGTGGCCTCGAACCATGGCCGTCGAGTGCTAATTACGAATAATTATGAGTGCTAATTAAGGCTTCCCTTTTGCCATGTCGCCCAAGCAACGACCGTCATCGCCTTACGCGCGCGAGGCACTCGCCTTTTTTACGCCCGCCATTAAACGCATTCTGATAACGCGACTACTCGAAAACGATTGCTCTTCAGACACGCGAGGTCAGCGTAAAGCATTTTGCACCTCGTGAGAGAAACTCTCCGAGCTCGAAACGCCTCCGGGGCCGACGTATTATCGCAATTTTCGCCTCTACCCCCGCTTCCATGAGAATATCCATCGTCGTTAAATATTGAAATTCCACGCGATACGCGCGATAAGGCTTTTGCTTCGTGGGATTGAATATTATCGGGGGACAAAGCAAACCAATGTGGAAAGTGACTACCAGCGATTTCCAATCCCCATCAACATAGCGACACGTGTCCGCGTGAAAAATTTTCATCAAACGTCAACGCGCGCGCTCATCGAATTAACCACCTGTCTACCCCACTTTTTAATTCGTCGTAAATTCGTACGGCAATTCAATTTTATACGTATTCCCCGATACTCCATGGCTGCTCCACACGTCCGCGCTTCCCGTTCGCGTGATGGCACTTCCGCTCGTTGGGATCGCCGCCGCCCCACTTTGATGTTTATACCGACGGCACGATGCCGTAAATAGAATCGAAAGTGCATCACCGGCAAGATGGGCCCCAATGTATTCGGGCCTCAACGCGTTTCGTCGCCGTACTCTAATAAGTCTCGCATTTAGCCATGCGTCTCGCTCGCGCCTGAGGACCTCCAACGGTATAGGCATTAGGCGGAACTGTGCGGATGAGTGCTCACTCACGGCGAGACTTTCCACGCGGTGCAATCTCGCATCTAATTCGATTACACCGCGCGCGTGCTCCGTTCCGTGCATGATGCGCCAGATTAAGTAATTCATATGACGATTCGGCATCCTCACTCTTCGACCCACCCCTCGAAACCTTCCTCTTCCTTTCCGCCCTTCTTCCGCCCTCCACCGTTCTACCCTGCCACCCTTCCGCTCTTCTCTCCTTCTCCACGGGCGTTCTCGGGCGTCGTCGTAATGACCACGAAACGGAGAACGGGCGTGCCTTCGCGTCCTGACGGACGAGGGAATCCCGTTTGGGCGCTTCCCTTTCCAAATTAATTGCGAGAACGATTCCCTGCCGCGCGAATGCTCACCGGAATAGGCTCGTCTTTCTTCCTTGTCCCCGTTAAGGAAGAGGTGGAGGACGAGTAGCCGCGTTCTGGAAGATTTGCGGTTTCCGATGGAAGTGCCGTGATCTCCAGAAATACTTTTCCCGACCCATTGATCCCGACAGGTGAGTACTATAAAGAGCACCGTGCGAAAGAGAAACGGTTTGGCAGAAATGTTTATATCGCGACTCTGCCGTACATACAGCGAAACTTTATAACACTCTCACGGTGTTTGCGCTCACTCGGAGAAAATTTCCAGACCAGACATAATTCAGTTTTGGCGCCCCTCTTACTCCTTGTGCTATACGGTTTTTCCTCACGGAAGAAAAACCATTAATTGTAGCTCTCTCCTCGACGTAGATCCGAAACGAAGTTTCCGGACTCTCGATTCCATCTGGCAAATACTTTTGGAGAAGTTCTCGACGGCTTCCAGACAGCGGCTAATACGCGGGGTCCGGGCAAAAGCGATGGGAGATACGTCGGAAAAAACTGTAGAGGCAAAAATCGCGCGAAACTTCCCTCTTCGCGTCTCCTTTCCGCTCGCTCTCTTCTTTCTATCTCTCTCTCTCTCTCTTTCTCTCACCCTCCCCCCCCCCTCTCTCTCTCTCTCTCGACGAGTTTTCCGCGGGGGTGATTTCGTACGCCCTGATAAAGCGCTAAATGGCGTTTCCCTTGTTTCGCCGTACGCGAAAATGCGCCACGAGTCGTGGATTTCGTCCACGTTATACTCCTAAAATATATTTTCACGGCCTGGATCCAGGCGTGGTAACAATAGCCGCCCGCATTATTCCCTCTCGTTACGAGAACAAACCCTTCGACGTGGGCTCGCTCTGGAGACGGCTAGTTGCTTCCACGAGTACTGCCCGCCGCAGCCTCTCGCGTTTACTTTCGACTCTTCGCCGTGGCGCGCTCCGCGAAAATAAGCAACGTAAAATAAATTCTTCCGGAACGCTTATTCTTCTAAACCCCCCCGTGTAAGCCGTGGTACAGGCTATGCCAAGAGCGAACGACGAGCTTTAAGATGCGAGACACGACTGGTCCTTAGAATTTTCGTATGATATTAACAATGAGGATTGTACGCGGAAAAAAATTTAAAAATTCGACATCAGAGGGATCAAGAAGTGTCTGCGGTTGGGATGGAGATTATTAACGGTGAGAAAAAGGGTTATCCAACGGCGTGAAACCGAGTACCTATTTCTATATTTGCATTCGATGCACGGCCAAAGATACCGGAGAGTGCACCGAAATACTCCGGAGCAAGCCATAAACCCTGGTGACGTGAGAACAAGATCCGCCATTCAGTGGTTTCATTTGGGTCAGTGAACTTAAACAACGGCGCGCCGGCCTAATGTTTCAACCATAGGACGACCGCAGTTCTATTCGACGCAAGAGCGACCTTTCGAGTCCATTTGTGATTGTCCCGCGACCGCGCTGCTTCCAGTCTCTCACATTTGCCCGACGAGCCCGTGGGTACTTCAAGGAAATAAGATTTGTAAACTAAATTTTCTCGTAACGCGTATACGACAGGGCATGCACGGAAATACAAATGTCGTGTGGGAAGTAAGCGTGGCCGCGGGAAGCAACGACGTATCTATATTTGGATGGAAGAAAAAACAATTTAATTCCAGACAATTGTACCTTTGGTATTTCCACCTGGCATTTGACGTTCACTTTAACTCATGCTGATCCCGGTGGTTCGAATAACAAGCATGTCGATAGTCAAGAGTATCCCTTTGTCCGTTCTAAGACGAAAGATTTTATGCGAAGGAAGACGGGCAAAGGTATGCAAGGGATACATTACGCTTGCGTTTCCCTTCTAAGAGATCAAAGGAAGATTGAAGCGCGCCGGGGAAAATAAAAACAACTACCTATGCTCTGAAGAGTAGTCGACTATTACGACGAAAGCTCGCACGATTTTTCACGAAAAATAAATTTCGTTCCCGGTGAATTGGGGTGGGCTACGTCTAAAATCTATACCGTGGAGAAATATTTCGCGCTCGGTCTTTCGCCCTCCATTCTATTATCCTCGTGGTCGGTCGGAGGTGAACGCTCTCAAAGACGAACGGACATTCACGACAATAGCGTCTGCATTATTCTCTACGTTACGAGAGACCGTGGACTATGGACCGAAGGTAAGAACCTCAAGGCGGGTGTCTGCGCTTGCTTGTACCAACTTGCCGAGGAGCCTTTCACATTTGCTCTCGACTCGTTACCAGGTTGCTCGAGGGTCCGAGCGGCATTGAGTTACAGTTAACTTTAAGTTACCGATAACTTCGCGGGCACGAAACTTCCGGAAAACCACCAAATGGACGCCCAACTGCAACCCCGTGAGGTGCATCGCTCGCACGCTCACTGGCTCGCTGCTTGCGTCGTGCGAATTGTAGGCGCCAAGATAGAGGACGACGAACAAAGATGTATCGTAACCGCGCTCCACTTCATCAGTACCACGGACAAATTGGACGCTAACGATATCAAGTAGCCATGGAAAATACGCAGCTCATAGCTGTTACGTTTTCTTTTTCCTTTTTTGCATCGACTGTACATAAACGCCGGGTTCCCGGTTCGTTCGAGTATTGTTGAAAGTAATCCGATTACCGGACTATCGCAAAAGAGTAAAATGTAAAATAATAATCTTCGACGAATTTCAGGATACCATGCCGTGGATATTGCAAATTTATCACCCCTATCGATACGCTTAATACATCTCATATAAACGTTGAATTCGAAAAATAGATACTCCTGTTTTTCGTGTAACAAGCGCGTGGATTACGCCGATAGGCAACAATCGTAAATCCGCCGTTGAAGAAAAAAAAAAAAAAATGGAAAGCCGTTTGCATAATGTGAAAGATTAATGGCGGAACGGATGCCCATCAAACGAGTGTCGGTCGTTTTTCGGTTATTATTAATCGAATCGCTAAATCCTTCGTTTTTACGCGTCTAATAAAAAGCAAAAAAGCAATGGAAAAAAACAACAACAAGGCAATCGCAATATGCACGACTGTCGATTCATCGTCGCACAAATGAACTAATAAAGTTGAAATTCATTATGAGATTGAAATTCGTGAAAGCATTGGTTCGTGACGAAGGGAAAGCTGAAAGCTGCACAGACGAATCAAAGGGTAAAGGGGAATATAACGAAGACAGAGGGAAAAGATAATAGACAAGACGGGGGAATAAAGCGGGAAAGAGCGAGATGGAACGGTGAATACGGTAACGCACCACCCATAAAACGATGACTCTTCTCTGAATGGCAATCCGGCCAACGAAGTATCGCGCGCCCCAAGTCGTAAAGTGCAAAATTAACGTTTACGTACTGGCACCGAAAATAGGTTTTCCAGGACTCCATCGAATAGCAATCGGGTCCCTGCGCCCGCACGCACCGACATACATATACTTTACAAACGGAGGAGCTGTCAAAATGAAAAGCTTCCTGCTCATAGAATACTTTTCATATCCCCGATGAATATCCGTTAAAAACATCGGTCGGTCGTCGACAAAACACTTCCAATATTACGATCTCTGTAAAGTATCTCGACAGCCATCGTTTCGCGGCATATTAAATACTTTTGATAAAATGAAATTAGAATTGTTTTCGCCAGAAAGTCCCGATCACCTACCGCCGATAAACAAGCCAGAAACAGAATTTTGATGCTCCAGCGAATTAATGGAAAATTAGCATTATCCATCCCCAAAGAGTAATTTTGTACTTCGCGGTACAAGAACAGCTCGCTCGATGCAATGGTATCCTAATCTTTTTTTAGTGCTCCCACGCTTCCCCCATATTCTTCCGGCCAACCACTCGAGTCATCGCCCAGTTCGCCAATTTAATATTCAGCTTCGTATAAAAATTCATACTCCCAGAGAATTACGGCGAGGTCCAGCGCGACCCCTCCGCTCCTTCGAAGTCGAGATGTACCCCAGGTGATCAATTCGACGAAACGAGACGCGTAAGGTTGTAATCGCGTGGCGCGGTAGGTCCAGCGCCCCTTAAACAACCCAATTCGGTCGGTCCCGCAGCGTCCATGGAATAATTAATCCCCTAATCGCGAAACAGCGAGCCGCGAAGGCCGAGAGTTCCCGCGGCGCATGAGCTCCGCTTAAAAAGCAATCTCGGCGCAGGGCCCGGGCGGCATGAAAATTATTATGCGAGAGCCGTGACGGCCGCGGGATACGAGGAACGAAATAGGGTGGTGGTGCAACTGATGGGGAGAGAAAGGAGGAGAGTTTGAGGGCGGGATGGTCGAGTTGGAGGGACTGAACTAGAGAGAGAAAGAGACGCGAGGGGATAATGAGAGTGTGGAAGAGAGAGAGAGAGAGAGAGAGAGAGAGAGAGAGAGAGAGAGAGAGAGAGAGAGAGAGGAACGCGTAAAAAGAGAAGGCGGTCGAGGAGACGCGCTGGCGGAGGGCAGGAAAGAAGGGCAGAGGGTTGCGCGGAGAAGATTCTAAAATATGAGAGCTATTAACCGTAGTTCCCCATGAGCATTACCTTCCCTTACGTGTAAATAATGCAGGCAGCCCCGTCTCTACCGTGCACCGGCACCCCTCGCTACTGGCACTGGCACCGCCACTACCAGTAAACACCAGGACCCTCCTATACGAGCAGCCTATACCATTCGGGTCGCACACCGAAACGCGCCCCGTGCTTCCTGCATTCCCAGCACTCGCTATTGCGTTACGACGTTCACACGGGCGCGCAAATACGCGGCTCGCATTGGCCTGTGTGCGCGCTACGACCACCAACTCGTCTCTGGTTTTCTCGAATGAGAATACAGAGGAGTTCCAGGGGTTCACGCATCGCGCCACGGCGCGAGTAGGATATGTCCCCGTTTCGAGGCACGCTACGTATACCGTCAACGAAATTTATTCGCCATGAGCACGCGCCCCGCGTAGGCCCTATATCACGCGAGAACTTTAGAAGCCTCGTCATTCTAAAGGGCGCTTTAAGGAGGAGACGGTTAATGTTAAATTTCAATTCATTCCGGTGTCGTTCCGGTCTTCAATTAACCGCGGCGCGATATCCGGCTGGACCGGTCCACTGATGCTTTAGAGTGCGCGCCGCGCACAGTAATACCGCGCGCTACCGTCGCAAATGGCTTTCCACCGACTAAAGACCACGGCCGGTGTGGCGTCGTGTAATAGGGCGGAGGAAACATTTCCGCAAATGTGGCCGTCCCATTATTTCGCTCCTGCGATATTATCCGAGTTCGTGCATTCTTATCCTACCGCCTTTATTGCGGGAGCGAACGCGCCGTCGATTGGGATCCTCTCGTGGTATTACGAGGTGAAGTACCCCCATCTCGGATAGAGGAGAGGGCTTTTGCGATTTTTGAGTTAAATTTTTGAGAATCGAAATGCGAGCGGGAATCCTCCATATTCTCCGTCGTACATTTCGACCACCCACCACTTTCATTTCGTCCACACCATCCTCCGTCCATTGTTCCTTTCGATGTTTTTTTTCTTCGTTTACTTCTTTTTTTTTTACTAATTCTCGCATTCATCCCCGTGCTGGCTGGCAACCTCGGTGGACGCCTGCCAAGACGAGTAGAACGGTCTCGCGGGTTCGACTTTTGAATTCACGCTGCATCCGCTTCCCACCCCTGCTCTCGATCTACCCCTCTCTCTTTCGAGACACGTGCCGTCCCCACCAACCCCTCGAATGCTACCCAGCGACGCTACCCTCTTCACCAACCCCCTCGTCATCATCGCCACCGTAGAAATCCTACGTCTGTCATCGTCTTCCACCTGCCTAAGTGTTATTGGAATTTTCAGAAGCGTCGTGACGATGTGCGCGCTGATGCCAACAGTCGAAATTTCACCGGGGGCAAAGAATAACGGTGGAAGCGACTCGTCAAGGAAATGGCGAAATCGAATGACGAAGACGGGCCAGAGGTAGACGGGAAAACACGATACAAGAGGTTCAACGAACGACGATCGCGTCTGGAACAAACTCGTCGGTTTTTACAGCCGAATTTAGAGCCGACTAGTCCGATGACGCTGTAGGTACCGATCAGACCGAAAAGCTTCGATGACGCGAAAAATATTAAAGTCAAGCATAAAAGGAGAGCGCTCTTCGCTCCTACCGGGTCGCATCGAATCTTTTGCAATTTAAACGGTTCAAGTACAGGCTAATTTCCGCACGGTGAGGATTATCCATAGCATTTACGCAAAATAAATTTTATATGAGATAACGTGCTCCGGTACGGAGGAACACATAGCAGTAAAATAGAAATGCGCGAGCTTGACTCATGCAAGAGGTATTAATATTGGCTGATATTATTAATTTAACTTGTATACGTGTGCCCGTTTCGTAGCTTGAACGCCATTCTCCATTTTCGGTGTGCTTGATTCGACTCTAAATACCCCCGTCGATCGAAACTCCGCGTGAAATTATTGATGAATCTACTAGATTTAATTGCACGGGTCGTGCCCAATCCTGTGCCAGTCTCCGCAGGAAAATTTAGAAAACAGAATCGCAAGTCGCCAAATCCTCCCGCGCGACAGAAAGAACATGACGTATTGACAAATTCACTCACAGACGATCAGCAGAATCGAGGGATGCTCCTCGCCTCCGTCGTTCTTGCCACTGAGAACGAGAAACCACTGCATCGGATCCACTCTGATCCCGTATCTGCAACAGAGAACAAAAAAGGGAATAAAGTAGGGTGAGCAAAGAATGAACATCCTTCGTTATAATCGCTCCTCCATTCCCACCTCCTGCTTCTCCAACTTGTCGTCCCTGTGCGCGTCTTCTCATCGTCTCTGGTACCCGCCTACGCGCACAGCTCTCCGTCCAATTGTTTCATTCTTGCGAAGGGAGGTTAAGCGAGTGTCTAGAGTGTGACGCGACCCGAAGAGCAAAGACGGCGTTATTAACGTTTGCCTCCAGAGCGGGGAGGGAAAAACGAGAGGAGGGGAGACGAGGAGGAGCGAAATAAAAGTACCGCTATCCCTCGCGCCCTTTGTTTCGCGAATAAATAATAAACGTCACGCCGGCCGCCGCGTACTTGCGTAGCTGAGATATAAAGGGAGCACCGTAATCGGCTGTAAATGGGACGACGAAATACTACTTCCTCGGGGTCAGTGCCGAATTAAACAGTGACAGTGCGGGGTGAAGACAGGAATAAATCTACCCTCTCACGACTCCCGTTTCGGCAGAAAAAAATACCATTCGAACTCTATCGAATTCTCATATTAAAGTTATTCCGTAAGTTTCAACACTTTACAGACATTAATGAACACGCTCCGCACGATGACCGTCTTCGAGACATTCTCTCGTATCGTAAATCTTCAATTCGCTACTTGGCAGAGATCGAAGAAGTCCAGCGAGAACTCTGGCGGCTGCAACGTCTAATAGCGCTTATCGTATCAATCTGGAGCCGTCAAAAACGTTTGTTCGCCGTGACTGCCGTCCACGAAAAGACAAACGAATGGACTCTCCGTAACGGCTGAAAAAAAGATAGCGGACACTAATGGCTTTGGGTTGAACGCGTCGACTAACGATGATAAACGAGGCTTATGGCTCGAGTAATTAAAGTATTTGAAGTGGGCGCGGCCACCACCCGCGTTCACACGTGACGAGAGAGATGCGGGCTAGGGGAGAGGACTGGAAAAAAAGGAAGAGAAAAGAGCGAGAGGCAGCGAGAAAGAGACCGAAATAGGGAGGCTATTTATTGGCCTAGAATCGCTCGATAGCTCTTCCACGCAAACGCAATCAGTCACGTTGACCCTGTTCGTGATAATTGAAGAGCGGATTGTGACAAAAAAAAAAACAATGCGGTAGCCAGCTGCTAGTTCGCGCTAATAATGAAGAGTCCCGACACCACTGTATCGGTCGGGATTATTCGAGACGCGAAAGAAAAAAAAGAGAGAAACGAGGACGCGACACCGGCGACAATCACGGTGATGTCGCGTCGCGCGTGACATCTACGCGAGAAGGACGAACCCCGCCTCGCGTAAAATGTTTCGCGAACACTCGAGAGCTTGGGGAGGGGATTTGGTACTCATCGAAACTCATCGGGTCGAGGCGCGAGCGGAAACGATATTAAATTTCTTTCCTGGCCCGTATACCCGCTCCGCCTGATCCAGGCAGCCCCGTTAAATCCAAGCTCGTTCTTCGCCCACTGAAGTTCGTTAATACAGCGTCACGATAAAATCCCCAATTTCACGTCGACGAAAGAGAGTCCGCCCGAGAGAGGGTGAGTGCGAGAGAAAAAAAGGGCGGTACGGTAGGAGCGAGGACGAGGGAGAAGGAACGAGGTGCGAGGGTGTGGGAGCTTGGGACCGAGAAGGATTCACGCTTAACGGCGAAAGATAGAGGCGGCCCGCTAGATTGAGAGAGTTATGGCGCCAATATGGAGCCTTCTGGAATAAAAATTCCAGCGTGAATGGCCAGCGTTAAATATTAATAAAGTACCAGGCGGAATATCGTTGCTCGTTTCGGCAGCGGTGAAACACAGCGGGCCCGTGTTCGCTCCTCGACGAGCCCACCTTCGCGCATAATCTGCTAGTGGATTAAGCGAGGGTTCGCAACCCTGTGGATAACGAGAGGGCGTTTAAATAATCGCCGGAAATCAACCGATCTCCGATACGCTTCCATTGTTATCGCGCTTCGATAAGGATGATCATTCGTTTCCAAAATTCAGCGCATAGGGAGAAAAGCGATCTACGCGGGATCGTACGATTCGTTTAATTATCGCGTCTCCGTGAGTAGGAAGGAATTCATTTGTGCGATCGCGAGCGACGAAGCGGAAATGTGAATGGATAAAGTTCCGTTCGGCTTTAGCATTAAAAACAATCGCGATTTTAATCACAGCCCATTGTGCTCAACTTTCGTCGGTTTAAGCCGTGCTCCGAAAAAGGTGGGGCAATACAAAAACTGAATATACCGTGCCGAGATTCAATCCGCTCGCGCGCTCCTCGGAGCGAAATCGAATCATTGAAAATCGGCGGCGGTCTCGTGACCCCTGGGTGCTCTCTAAATGCATAAATTATGACTACATCGCGAACCTTTCAAAAAGTTTCACCGACGAACGACGAACTCGCGGAGGCGGAACGGAAGAAGGAAGAACTCCGATACCCTTCTTTCCCGTCTCCTCTCGCTACCTTGAGACTTTTATCGATGGAACGAGAGTCTTTCGTCCGGAGACCCGATTAATTGAGCTCTCGTCCTATCGTTTTTTTTCACTTGGCGAAGAAGCGTCCTCCTACTTTCGTAACGTGGTGTCGCTCCTTCCCCTCCTTTTCCTCGTCCCACACTCTCCTTCCTAGCTTCGAATCGCGCCTCCTCCCTCAGCGTCAATTAATCTCGATCGCAATGGAATCGTGTTGCCTGCTAGATGCTACCCTCGTGATTCACCGACCACTTCTTTTCGTTCCCCTTCCAGTCTTCTCACCTCGATCGTGCCGTCGCGTCGGGTGAGAAGACTCCACCCTACGCGGATGCAATCGCCAAAAAGGGTGCGACGTACCCGACAGGGAGCAAAGGCTTGTGCGCGTTGAAATTGATTGCGCGGTAAACTCGTTACTCGTTTAAACGGCCGGTCGTCGAGGTGTCTCCTCGCTTCGTTCGACAGGCTTCGTCCGTTCGATCGGTGATCGGCTTACTCGGCGCATCAAGAGGCGGGGCGAAAATTCTGACAGGTTCGTACCTCGTACGACGCTCGGTTCGACGATCGATATACGGTCTTCGTTATAGAAAAAAATAAAAAATGCGACCAATGGAGAATTCTCGACTGAACGCTATCGCGAGTAAATTGATTCCTTTTTTCTTCGAATCGCGAAATGGCCTGGCAATTTTACTGGAAAAAGAAAGATGGAGAAATTGACGATATCAAGCCCGGTCTCGCATCCGACGGCAGAGACGAGCCGAAATCACAGAGGGAGAATCGAGAGTCGTGGGGGCGCTGGGGATTAACACCCTTTCCCTCGAGCCCGGTCTGGAGGACGGCCGGAAGTGACGAACGGCGGGAGTTATCAGCCGATAAACTCGCGCTGCGCGAGCGATCACGCGTGGAATTGCCTTCGCTCCCGTACGATAAGCTTCGGCTCACCTGCAGCTGCGCTTGTTTTAGGCGCCGGTCGTTCGAAGTACATACGTACAGGATCGTGTGCCGTTGGCGATGGGGCGGGGAGGGTTTGCCTGAGCAATTACGTCGCGAAAGTTCCTTCGAAAGTTTTTCCACGCTTAACGAGCGTGATAAATTTCTGTTACGCGCCCCTGGGAGCAGCCGGACGCGAGGCCGAGAGTTTACAACGACGATAAAAATCTCGTTGAAATTATTCATGGGCCACGCTTATACTCAACCACCTCTCCTTCTCCTTCGTTCGCTCTTCTCCCGTGCCTCTCCACCGTGGCCACCTTGAAGAGCAAGAAGGTCGTTCTTCGGTTCTATAGCCCTTCGTAAACGGGGACGCGCGATCCTTACGCACCACTCACTCTCTAATTCCGCTCAAGGACGCGAAACCTCGGTCACTGTCAGTCTCGTTTTTCTCGTCCCTCTCACCTTCCTTCACCTCCTACCTCTCTCTTGCTCCAGTTCACTTTCTCCCTTTCCGTTATACCGGCCATAAATTAATTTCACTCCACTTTTTATTCCCCCTGCTTCCTCGTGGCGCGAGTTCTCGTCCTACGGGCAACGCGACGACGGTCACCTCGACGAACTTAATTGACGTATTTAGAATCGGGATCGCGAGGGGTGAGACGTTTACGGCCGAAGAACGGAGAACATTAACATCGCTGAGAGGGACGATTAAGTAGGTATATATTTTTCTGAGAAATACCGGCGAACCTCTTACAATTTCTTTCGCCATTTATGATTGTAGGAGAGAGAAGCGCCGTGCCATAATTTCACCGAGCAACTTACTTTCTCGCCTGTCTATGAGAAAACGGTTAATTTTTGTGCCATCGATCACGTTGACGGGGCATCAATCAAATATTACGTCGCATCGAGTTCGTACTAGACGTTCCAACACGAGCTACGCCCTGTTCTACTGCCTGGTGGTACAGGACAATGGCTCTAGGAGGAAGCTACCGCCCGGATTTTCCGTCTTCCTTTTTCACGACCTTATCGGACGCCGAAGTCCGCAGGTTCCACGTGCAGTTCAAACCCTTCCCTCCTCTACGATACTCTCCCCTCGCGATGGGGCAAGTGATCGAATAGTTCGCAAGGGGAGCCTTCCCCTGCATGGAGAAATTCCCGAGGGATCCCCTGGATGTGGTTATTCCTGACGGTTTCGAGGGGACTCTTTATCGGCTGGACTTTATTATGCAAATTTTTTTGGGACAAGCGGGAACTTCAAATTGCACGACGCCCAGAAAATTCGTTCGTACGAGAGTTACGTCAAGCTAAACAAATTCTTCCTTCAATGTATGCAGCGCGCTAGGAAAGTATTTCCGAAATAAAAAATTCTCATCACGGACCGATAATAATCGAAGCGCGTCTACAGCGCTTACCAGATAAGATAACAATTTATGGATTCGTCGCTCGAAGAGATCTTAGTGATTCAATTTCGTTAAAATCACGAATACGCGATATCTTGCCAATCTCGATAAGTCTACTTGGCTAAATATCGGTTGAGTTACCTGAGCGTTGGTAGTTTGAAATACTCACTTAATGAAATTTTCAAGAAGCAAGCGGATACCGCCGATGCCCAAAAGAAGGAAGCCCCAGTTGACGAAGCCTGTGAAATTGTCGAAGCCCGAGCTCCAGGAGAACAGGCTGTCCCTTGGCCGATGGCATCTGCACAAAGACAAAATAGAGGATTAGTAGACATAACTAAAAAGAAGCATCAAAATTGTTCGCTGACTTAATAAAGGCTCTATACCGTGCCGTTGCGCGGCTTCTATTCCACTCGCAATATTACTAAAAGACGTTCACGGTAAAATCACAAACCGTAAAGATAAAAAAACATTTTGTCATTGAAGCGGCGAGGAAGCCCGATACATAGATAAAACAATCGCACTGTAAGCATGACGCAGCACGCGTTTAACGTGCTCCAAAGTGCCACTGTAATTTATGACTCACGTCCTACGTACTCGTCCTTGCACCGAGTACAGTGTATCAGCAAACAAATCTTCGGTGTCAGACAAAAACCAAATCGTTGATGTGCATTCATAAACCACGAGTGACAAAGTCCTGTGTAGGAGCGTGCTCAAGATCTCTCAAGAGATCGTCGTAAACCTCGCTAAATTATTCTCACAGTACCACGTGATCGTTCCAAGCATCGAGCACAATGCATATCGAACCGCGTACTGCTTTATTAGATATCGATTAATCGAAATTATTGGCGTCACGCTCAAGCATAGCGCAAATCAATACTCATCGTGCCTTCGCAATCCTAAACAAAATGTACAAGCTGTACGTACGTCGCGCGTTCCGCTCGGCTTTCGTCTCGATGGCGTCAGTAAGTGGATTCCGTTATCACAGCCTGCTTAAACGCATGAAATTTCAATGGCTATATCATCGCTCGCGAGGTGGTTTGGTAACACAAAACCCTCTCATCTTGGGCCGGCGTTTCTCTCGCGCCAGCGACGTACAGAGTGAGCCTCATAATCGGCTTTCACCAAGCACGTCCGTCATCGTCGCGACGCCTCGCGTCGTCGGCAAGTAGCGTGGAGAGCCGAGCGCGCGAGTCGCGTGGAGAGTCGAGGTGCGGTGAACCTTTGAAAAGTGCTTCGTCCTCGGATAAAGCCACCGAAGAGGCCATTGTCCGTCCCTCACTTTGAGGATACTTTGCGTGGCTCCAGGATCAAGGGAGATAACATCGTGTCGGAAGACGAGTGCCTTGTAGCACGTAGATGGAACATCTATTCGTATCTTGCAAGGGACAGGGCCTAGGGCCTGTAGGTATAGCGATTCGTATACGTTCGTCATCTCGGACGAGCACGCGCGAGCAAGACACAAAGGCGAACCGACGCTTAATTAAGAGATCGTTAATACGAGCTAGCAACAAGGTCTGACGTGATCGACGATGGACGCGCTAACGTCATATATTAAAGAAGCAGCCGCGTCAGAACCAGGGGAGGGGGGAGGGGTTCCAGTAGGGCTTCTAAGCCACTTCCTTCGCCGAAATCCCCCTTGTCTTACATATTTCCCTGGCAGATCCTGGGAGGAACTCGAGCCTCGTGGCACGAGGGTGAATCTTCGCGACGATAGGGTCTTTCGAGCCTCGGGGGATCGGAAAACGGCTTAGCGAAAAGGGTGGAATGGTTAGACCATGAGGAAGGGGGGACGTTCACTGAAGGGTAAAGGGGAGAACGTCGAGGTAAAAATGAATGGAAAATTTCGTCCGCCCGACACTTTCCATATAGGAGAGACGCTTGGGCAAAGGGGACACGGGCGACGTTGCAAAGATAAGAACTCAGATTTACAGAATGCCGGATGAAACCGCGGCTCGGCATTTAATCCGTTCTTGTTCGCAATTTTCCACAGGAAAGCGTTATTTGCAGTTAGGCGGTGGTACACGCGTACACGCGTACACGTCCGTCCATTTACGTGTTACACCCACGGACAAACAATTACACATAGTCGTTCGTAATTACCTGCAGCAACCCCCTCTTGATAGGGTGGCTATGTGGGTTTGGCGCCATCCTCGCACCACCCTTCGCTCTTCCTCCTCGCCACTTTCTCGCACCCCCGTTCTCTCACTTTCCAACCCCCGTCAGACTTCCTTCTACCATCTCACGACTCCAGCCCGAGCACACCCGCCCATCCCTCCAACCACTCCAACCGGTGCCCCACTACCTATTACTCAGAATTTATGGCAGATCGCGGTAATTAATAGAGCCACGATAGAAGCGAAGGAGTAACCGTGGTACGTTGCAGGGTGAAGCTATCTCCTCGCACTTCTGATATTGGGTAAGCACCCCCGTGGCGGAACCTGGACGTGTCGCGGAGTAAATAACTCCAAATGCATGACTGGATGTTGCCCCGCGACGCAAACGCCGGGGCCGTTTAACGTGTCTCCAGGCCACTTTTGTGAAAAGACGCGAAGGACGATGATAAATAGCGAGGTGTCGCCATTGGTGGCGCGAGAGGCGAGAATTTAAGGGAGCCGCATTCGCGTGCCCTTTGTGAATCGTAAAATTACAAGTCACTCCGTTTGTCGTGCAGTGGCGCGGGTCGTTGGTACGCGGAGGAGAACGAAATGAACGAGCGATGGTCGCTAATGGACATTTTGCATTCCGATATTAAATATTGTACTATCGAGAACGATAAAGTAGTAGTCGATTTGCTGCATTGTCGAGCGAACGTGGCTCCTTCTGTCTCTCGTTTCGAAGCGAACACACGCATGCCAGTGGGGTTCGTGCGAGAAACTCGTGCAGCAGAAACTCATTCCGTTTCAACTCGGTGCATAATGTAAATCGAGTCGTTCGATCGATTCGTCTCGCTTAATGTGAACGGTCCGCTCTGAAAGGATCTCCAGCGTGGAATTATCGCGCTATTGCACGTCGCAGGGGAGACTCGCTAGACATGGTAGTGTTTAGTTCCTGCGAGATATGTCGGCGAAACTCCCGTAACCACATTATTTGCGGCAGATTAAATTTGAATCACATTAGCAAGGCGAGAACAGCTCGGTAAGTTAAGTCAGGCCTGGGATATCGCTCATCAAAATAGCCGGATACGTTCCTGCATTCGGACTGCGCCGGCACGTATGTGAAAGTGCCGTATTTACAATTTATCCCTGCACCCCGTTATTATTTATAGAAGCACCATGCCTCGGTGTAAAATCATTTCTGGCTAAATCCGAATAAGGTCTCGTTTCTCTTCCGACACAAAAATCTCGTCCTAGCGCGCGCACCGTGCTTCATCGGATTTTCCGGGTTGCGCACGCGAGAGGCCAGCCTCGGAAGTCGAGGGGCTTTCTTTCGTCCCCTCGTCGCATACACTTAACCGACAGCTCGTGATCCTCCTCGTGACACTTTGTTCTTGTTCCGTGGCGGAGATTTCGCCGAATGAAGAGAAACAAAAGTGGCGAGGACGCGGTAAGTTCGTCGTCTGGTAGTTGGCCCCGGCGGGAGTCTGGAGTGCGCGCCTCAAGGCGGACTAAGACGGAGGGAGAGTACAAGAAGATCCAACTAAGTCGTCGCTGTCTGCCGTTCAAAGCCGAGCTCGCACGCTTCTTGCCTTCCCCACCGTGGGTAACGCTCATCGCGGCGTTCCAGGATCTCGTCGGGTTTCTTGCGTCAACGTATTACAGCTGGCTGGAAAAAAAAAATCGCCTGCTGGTGGGAGCAACTTCCATCGAAGTCGCGAGAGTTTTGGACGGTGGGATTGACGCGCGCGATAGGTGCCGCGACGTCACCGACGCCCCCCCAAATCATCGACGCCTCGAGTGTCGAAGTATCGACGTGTCGCGAGCGAAATATCGGGCGCGTGACTTTCACCACCTCCATTGAGTTAGTACCCCCAACCGTCGGCAAAAAAATGTCGAAACTCCTACAATTAGGCGCAGGAAGAACGATTTTTCCGCCAAATATGGAATGCGACGCTAAATTAAAACCTAATTGTAGTACTGTTGTCTTTCTTTTCGTAACAGCGAAGAAACATAAGAAATGATTAATTAAAGTCAAAAATGTTAACCAGGCTGAAAATTACGGCGTACGTAAACTATCAAAATACAATAACCTAAAAAAAAGTTTATAAAATCCCCAAAAACTAGAGGAACGTATTACAACTTCTCAACGTTTCGACTCTAAATTAGAATCCTTTTCAAGAGAGACTTTTTCTGTTTCTTTCTCGTTACATCTAGGGCGATCGTTATCCTAACACGTTTTTTTTTTTTAGCAATGGTCGTTAGAGGTGTTAGCTTCATGAAGATGAGACTTTCGCTGCTTTCGAGACGCCCCGGCGTAACATGATTTCGCCCCGTTCCACCCGCTTATTTTTTCCCCTTCCTCGCTCTTCAACGCCGTCGGTAGACCGAGGGTAGCGCGCACTCGCGCGTAACGATGCAGTGCAAATTCATTGACTTTAACGTTCTCAATGGGCGAGCACGGATTCGTTTGAAATTTTGCGCTCCGCGCTACGCTGATTTTGTGGTTCGCACTTTCCGTGCATACCGCGATCTCGATTACGAGGTATCGGTTCTTTTCACAGAAGCGCCGTCGGTGAAATTGCGGCTGGAAATGATCGTCCAGGCGATGGGCGCTTGACGAGCCCTCATAGCTTTCAGCCGCCCCGATGCGCGCGCAATCTCGATGCTCCGTAAAGAATGGTCTTCCAAATATGCTGGTTAAAATTTCAGGCGACGCGCGCGGGGACACAAATCAAAAAATGACCCCCGGCGTGTTAACGTCCTTGTCCGCGGCCGCGGCCACCGCGCTGGAGGTCGTCGTTATTGCGGCCGCTGATTTAAAAATGTTGCCACATTCTCGTGTTTTTCGCGCTGTCCGCGGGTGACCATCGCGGCACGGAGAAGCAACGCGAAAAAGCATTCCACCTTCCCGGTCTCACCCTTCTCGCCCACCTCGGCGATGCTACCCCCTGTCGCGTCGTTCGGTAAAAGAGAGAAATAATCGGTGCGCGCCGGTAACGCTAAACGAAATAATGAACGCGCCGAGCTTTTTTCACGGCCGAGAAGCGCTCCGAGAGCGGACGAGTACACAATGTTTTGGTATAATTATCGCGAGCGGTACTACGCTCTCGCGTAATATAATTTCGGTCTGCTGGGTTTTTGTGACGATGAACCTGCCCTCGCCAACCATCCACACCCCTTGCAGTTCACCCCTTCACCAATGACCGCTCGTCGACATCAGCGGGCGTACCGCCAGGGGGATCACTCCACCAAATTCGCCGACCGTTCCTTTATCTCGTTTTACCGCGCTCGGCTGCTGGAAACCGGTGTGTTATTGTTCGACTAACGAGCCGAATTGATACCCGAGGGTTCGACGAGTGGAAAAAGGCGGAAATGTATGGACGGACCGCGATGGTGCCAACGCACGGAGGCGACACGATGCGCGACGAGACAGCTTCGCGTTACACCTCGCGTACGTTAACGTTGACGGATCGAAATGGTCGTGTCCACCCGTTCGGAAAATTATGTACACCATGCGCGATCGAGAAAAAGCGTAATGGAATATCTCACGGTATGATCAACGTGGGGAAACGTTCGGGAATGGGGGGCAGTGGGCGCGCTTTAGTTAATGGACATTGTAAAATACGAAGCGCACGGTGTATGAAAGTTCATTGGCTCGTTCATAGGGGAATATTTTGAATGTTATACGAGACCAGCATGGAATAACGTACTATAATCGAGATACGAATGTACGCCCGTTATTTACATTGCTTTCGGCGCATACGCTATCGCACAAATTACGTTGCCCCGCGGACGTATCGTAAAGCGCGAAAAGAATTTCATCGTTTAATAAATTACACGATTAATGATGGAGTGTTTTTTTTTTCGTCTACACACCGAGGCGATACTCTTTTGGCCGATGGCAATCGACTGGCCGATTCGTGATTCGGAATACGCATTCGTATGATGTGTCGCGCGTACGTGCCTATCTCGTTATTTACCGTCCAATGTTTACACCGTCAACGCAATATTTGCATCGCGCCGATGCAACAACAATAACAACAATAATCCGAATCAACGATACGAGCGACGCGTGGCACTCGACCCGTGAGGGTGCGCATTTCTGCGCGAAAGTGTTGCGTACGGTAGGTCTTCGCGGTGTCCAGCTCGTGGGCCGCGCGCGTTGTTGGCCGAAATAAAAGAATACCGAATAATTACAAATCATTATTCCGAGTCGATAATCCCCGCCGACTCGAATCAAAGAAACGAACCGGTAGCTCGCCGCTCACGCGAACGGCGATGATTAATGTCGGAGGCAGTTATCTCCGGACGACCGTGCGCGCTATTCTACGCGACGTGCGATTACAGGCGGCTGGAAAAATTCACGGACTCCTCTACCGATAGTTAATTACTCACTCTCAGTTAGAATTATCGACGCCGATAACGGCCGAGCGGCGAGACGTGCCCCGCGCACTTCGCCGAACGAAATGACTAATTGCGTTCCTATTGGCATAATTAATACGCGGCGCACGTGCGCCTGCTGCAGCGTTTTATTCCGCGTAGTTGGAATACGTGTGCCGGCACGTGGATTAATTAGTTAATTAGTAGATTTTCAAATAACCGCGCTCTACGCTCGCCAACCACGGCAAACAGGGTGAAAATCATTCGACATTCGAATCGGCCAATTTGAAAAATTTCGGCCATAAGGAGATCGCGCGACACGGCGAGCGGGTACTTCGCGTATCACCCGTTAGAGCGCGGCGAACGGTGGCCGACGTTGGAGCAGCCCCTCGTAAAAGATAAAGGTGCCAAATCTTTTGTTTCCGGATCGGTCTGAGAGGCAGGAATCACAAAAGGGAGTACCACTCGTGTTTCTCTTCCATACTCGTGCGCGTCCCTCCTTCGCCACCTTCTCTTTTTTTTTCATCCCTCGGCACCGGCTCACCCTCTCGCGCCGCGGGTTCCTCGTAAACGAGAGATGTCGAGGTTGTACAAGCGTGAGCGAGAAAGCACGGTGGCAGACGAGAAAGGGCACTACAAAGAGAAAGAGCGGAAGGACAACGGTGGAGGTCGAAGCGAGGAGCAGAGAAAGAGTCGGCGAGCAGGATCTCTCTCGTCGCGTACATCTGCCTCGCGAATCTTCCCGACACCGGAAGCCTTCTGAATATTTAAACGATAAACGGACATACATATATTACCCGTGTAACGAGGGTGCTCGTCTAACTGCTCTCTCCCTCTCCCCCCTCTCTCTCTCTCTCTCTCTCTCTCTCTCTCTTTCTCTCCCTTCTCGATCTTCGCCCCCGTGACCTTCTCCCGACCTCATTCTCTTTTCTTGGTTCTGATTCGAGGGGTGCGCCAAGGAGAATGAGATCCGGCGGAGAAGAATCGACGAAGGCAAGGGCATGCCCTAAATGATTCACGAAAGAAAATTAAACGGCGGTTTGAACAGCCTTCCACTAGGGCCCTTCCCCGCGAGTTTCGTTCGCGTCGCAGCCACCGGGCTTTCATTTTAAAATTCTTCCACGTGGAAAATTCGCTCGCTCCATTGAGAAACTCCCTCGAAGCAACTACCTTAACTATCCTTTCTTCCATCGGCCTCGTCACCTGTCCCGTACAAACGACGCCTCTGCTACTACGACGCAACCGATTCCTCTTTGTTCCCCCCGAGTCGGCAAGAGGATTCATAAAAATGTCCAGCTTGCGACGCGACGATCTTTCCTCGCGATCGGTGCGAGGCGACAGACAAGAGGACGAGCTGCGAAACGACGGCGGAAGCGTTAAAGAAGCTAATTTAAAGATCCAAGCCTCCGTGGCTGCCGTTTCCAGGAAGCTACCTTCTTTTCGCTCGAGAATGACGCGCGGGAGTGGCGCGCACCGTTGCTCTCGCCTCCTCTGTTTCAACCGCGACGCGGTCGCCATAAATCTCCTTCCTCTTCGTCTCATCTCGTCACCCCGCCCTCCTCTCCAACGCAGCACCGATCCTCGGCTCCTTTAGCAGCTCAAAATACAATTTCAAATCTCGGCGGGGTCTGGGGATGACCTCCGAATATAGTCGCTGTTATTACCCGTGTTGTCGACTTAATCAGCCTACTCGTGTATTTCGTAAGAATTACTCTCGCCTGAGTAGAGCAACTTGTTCCATTAAATAATAATTTACTTCGGCGAACTTGTCCCATTAAAGAAATAATGGAGCGAGGGGGTGGTTGCTAGGGTGGAGGAGGTATCGCACGCCCGTAAAGGAGAAAGATACCGCGCGATACGAAAAAGCTCGTCTACGCTCGAGTCCTCCACCTACTCCTCTCGAGATTATAATCCCCTCGCTTCTTTCGCCGGCGACGTCTGTTCGCTCAGTTCTCGCAAACGCGCGCGCGCGCGCCTCTATGTATATTCATTTTCGTTACCCCCGTATCCTCGCGGCCCATGAATATTGCAATATTTCACGCGCCGGACGATCGCGAATTTGTAAAACGAAAGCTCCACCCCACCCCCAGGGCCGCGCCGTCGACCGCCTCCCTCTTCCTCCTTGTAATATCGCGGCATGCACCTGCCTCCGCGTTAGTTAACAATCGTTCTTTCCACCGCGTTGCATTCCGGAGAATTTCCAGGGAAAAGAATTACCCACGCAATATCGTCCGATAGTCGCTTCCCCTTTTTCCAGGTGGATAAATTTATCGCGATAAAGTGTCGGATGTTCATTTTACTAGACTTTCACAGAAGGTACGGTAGTAACGTCTCGTCGATTAGGGTGCAAACGTGGTCGAAACGTTGGGCGAGATAACGAGGGGATGATAAATTTGTTACGTCGAAGATACTCGCTCGTACCTTTCGATTGAGAAAACTTTCCGAAAGTGCCGACGACAATTGCGTATACTCACGTATCGCGAGGGCTTTCAAACCGGCAGGTCGATCTTGCTTCTCCCGCGATTATACGTCACGAGCGGGGATGACGCGCAGTGGTGACGGACCAATCCGGCCAGCTTCGAATTCGTCGCAACGCGACGACGAAGCAAAAATCCTGGACGACGACGGCTCGCAATTCGCCGTTGTGAAAAACCGCGGCCCGTCCTCTTCGCCAGTTCGGAGGAAGTCAGGGACTCGCTCGCGCTCTGTTCCGCCGTTGTAATCGGTCCCCATTGTTCTTCCCCCTGATTTCGCTCGAGAGAGACTCGACACCGGCGTTACAATCTTGCCAAAGAAAAAGGCTATGGACTAAGGAGGGGGGGCTAGGAGGGAGGACGAGAGAAGGACCGAAGAAAAAGAAGCAGAGAGAGAGAGAGAGAGAGAGAGTGCAGCAATGGCGCGAACGATGGAGGCAGGACGCGAGGGTGTGGGCGAACTACGGGAGGATTGACAGCACAATACCGTTAATCCTCATCCGTTTCGAAGGCGCGCCAGACGAGGACCGATGTTCGAGCACCACCAACGACGATTCCGATTCTCGGTGCGAGAGATTAAAAAGTTTTTGCCGAACTCGACGAAATGCAAAAAGGGGAAGAAGCGCGGAGTGTCTGACTGCGGATGAGAGAAGGAAGGAAGAGACGTGGAAGAGAGGAGGAGGACGAGGAGGAGGAGGAGGAGGAAGAGGAACGTGGATGAAACGTGGAGGAGTAAGAGAGGTCCGAGGCGCAAGCATCGCGTATGCGATCGCGCTCGCACACGTCGAGGGTGGAGGCACAAAAGTGTGCCGCGCGAAACATCCGATGCGGGAGAAGGGGGAAAAAAATTTCCAAGAGCCACCGGCCTCGAGAGCAGGGACGATGGAGGTGGGCGGACGGGTGAGTCCACGGTTTATTAAGTGCTTTTTGCCGAGACCCTCGTTCACCGAGTTGGAAGCCGCTGTGCGAACAGGATGGCCGACCCACCACCGTCGCGAAGCCATCGCGTTGGTACGTATCGAGGAACGAGATAACGAAGCTGGTGCCTATGACGATGGTAGCTACGGCAGAGGCAGTGATGGTAATGCGGATGGCGATACCGTGAAGGTATTCGAAAGAAGAGCCGCGCCGCAAGTGGTGCGGAGAGTGACGGCAGAAGGTAAATTAAAATCCGCGAACAAAATCTTGCACGCTCGGAGCGTCGATCGTCCAATAAAAGCGCGAGGTGCACGCGAGCGATTATTTCCATTGGACTTAGGAGGGTAAGAGAGAGGAGCTCCAACGTGGAAGAGAATCAGAGAGAGAGAGAGAGAGAGAGAAAGAGAGAGAGAAGTACGCCGAGCTCGGAGGCCTTCCGAGTATCCCATCCTTCCACAGCTGCACCGACCAGCTTTCGCATAAAACATCGTCCGGAGTTATTAGCCGGCGATTTGAATATCAACCCCCGGCGGACTTCGCGAATATATTGGTGCAATATGGGTCGTGGCCCTGGACGAAGATAGATCGAGAGAATAGACCGATAGGTAGACACAGGCCGCCGGATAATACTCGAGAAAATGATCAATATACCAGACATAGAGCGCGGAAGAAAAATTGCCCCGATATCATTGCTCGCCCGCGATCATTACTCAACTGCTGCTTTATCGGTACGATCGCCAGTCGACTCCGTGTTAATTCAAAATTGCCTGTGGAAGGTGATACTCGTAATTAAATAAGTCACTCCCTTTACGGTCGTGCCTAAAAATAAGAGATCTTTAGTGGAATCGTCGTGTCCGACGAGTTAATAGCTCCTTCGTTTTAAAAAGCCTAATAAGAAGCTATCGACAACGCGAATAATCAGCGGATACAATTTTTACCGACGCGCCTTGCGTCCCGCGGACTCTCCCTAAGGCATAAATTTCGCAAGTACGCTGGAGATTTTAATTATTTAAGCGCGCCGAAGAGCTTCCGCGTTCATAAATCATCGGCGCGGAAATGCATTGCTGCGGGTGTACCAGCGTTCCATCAACATTCCAACGTAGTTAGCGTCGGCAAGAACAGGAGCGAATGGGATCGAATCAAGGGGTAAAATTGCGCTGGAGTACCTTTCGAGTCGAAGGATCACTTTATCGGGGATTTCGAAAGTAGAGTTCGAAATCGACGAAGGAATTCGCGCAGCTACGCAGAATCCTCGGCTAATTGCAGATACGAAAGCAGGAATGAGGAGAGAAGAATCCAATATTCCACGTGACCCATAGACATAGCCATCGGGTCTAATTGCAAAGTTGGCGAAAACAAGAAGTGCTCGACAAACACGACGCCGAGTAAATATAAGGTTCGTTTGTTTAAGAGAGGTGGAGGAAGGAAGATGCCATCTGCGATCTCCCTGTGTAACTGGTGGAAGATCTGTGAGTAAGAAAGTCAGGGGTGCGAAGACGTGGCGAGGGGGTGTACAAGAAGAAGCTAAGAAAGGGGAGAACGAAGAAGAAAGGGGAGAGTTGTAAGAAGAAGTGGAAGAAGTGGAAGAAGTGAGGGTGGGAATGGAGAGAGAACGTGACGAAGTAGGGAGGTAGACGGTGTACCATTCTCAGTAGCAAGGATCCCTTGTTTGCAGGTCATTATGCCGTGCTAAGAGGGACGAGGGGCGGGGAAGGTTTTACAGTTTCTTCTCTCCGCCGTCTCTGTAATAAACCAAAGGGCACCTACCCTCCACCCCTGCCGAGGTATGTCATAAATGAGCCCGACGTGCTCGTTCCGCCCAACCTTCGTGCCAATTAATGGGTTCGTCGACGATATTCGCGCATACTTTATTACTATGTATCGAAACGGAGAGAATTGCTATCTGAAAAATACGATCGCAAATCCGGACAAATGTTCCAGAGGAGGTACTCGAGCTTACCGTCATTCTTCACGCTTGAATATTAAACAGCGATAATTCCAGAACGCACATTTTTCACGTTACGTTCTGGCCGAGTAATAATTCAGAATCCGCTCATGTATATACCCTCGAATAAGCGACTTGTGACACTTGATTTTCCTTGAAAGGTATATACGCATCGAGCGAGTGGAGCGGCAAATACGCTTAATCGCTTAAATGCATTTACCGCGGGCCAGAAAGGAAAATGTGGCAGAATTAGGAGTAATATTTCCGCCGCCTCTCCTCACGCGCGATTCTCGCTTGTTTCAATACCGGTAACTACCCTCGTCAAAGGCGCCTACCTTGATGCATAGACTTTACTCCTCGCGGAAGTAGGAAAAAATGTATAAAAAAGATGGTCGAAGTGCGTTTTAAACGAAAAGGGGAGTGCGAAGAAGAGAAGGAGAGGCGTGGGCGGCGCATGAAAGGCGAAAAAGAGAGAAAGGTATAAAGGCAGGCCGTGCTGTGCAAACAAAGAGCAGCGGAGAATGTGCGCGTGTCAAAAAGCGAGAAGAACAAAAACCGCGTGGATAAAGAAAGTTGATTAATTATTCGGCGACTGTTACATTGTCACGTGCACTTCATTCGGGTGCAAGCCGTGAGAGAGGATTCCCGCCTTTAACGTGTGCGCGTCGTATCCGTGAACATATGCGCTCATCGTGTGCCCTCACGTATCCCGTCTGCATACATTTGCATTTACGAAAATAGTTGCTCCGATACAGAGGCCGCTGCCACGTTCTACCGAGAATATTAATATCGCGCGTATTAAAGCACGCTAATGGAGATCCTCGGAATAAAAATGTATTTCCTCCGGAACAAATTTCAGTGAACGGGGGAGAGAAAGAAAAGGAGGGCGGGTGCGAATGTGGCGCGCGGTCGTTTGACCGTAGAACATTGGTCCGGCACCTCGTAGCCGTCCTTTACAATTAACATATAAATCGAATTATTAATTCGGACTTCGAGCAAACGGCCGATGAAAAAAAAGAATATTAAGCCAACGGAACAGCATACGCCATATTCGTCAATTCTGGATACGTCCGTATACCGACACATCCGGTGACAAGCCGATTATATGACTTCGCATTATGCACTAATGTATTCATTACGCTTTTGGCACTCCTTTGTCGCGTGCCGAAGCACGACGTAGTAAACGTCCAAATATCGCGGCTTACGGTAATGAGCAGCGACATTCGTGACCCCGTCGCTGATCTTTGGGACATTGCAGCAAATTTGCAATGACACTAGGTTATATACCCCTGCATTGTCGAAATAATGATGAATTGTGTATTTTGACCATACTAAATACTTCTCGATCCAAAGAACGAAGTCGGAGAATTTCGTTTGACTAGAAAAAGAAGAATCGATTCGAGAAATAATATCTCAACAACTTACCACGAGCACAGCAACAGTGACGCAAACGGGGACGGCGCAATTAGTTCCATTATCTATCCGATATCCCAATAAATGTTTTATGGTTTATGAGGGACGTCATCGACCACTGAATTAGAGTCGGACACTGTGTTTTTCATTTGGATAGTTTATACGATACAAAGGACGTACCGTGATGCAACACCGACCGGTGCCGACGGACTCCTTTTGGCACGCAACGAATTAACAAATTAATATATCGACCACGGTACTTGTTACGCATGTTTACATAAATGATGAAACAAAAAATATTCATGGTATTCGTTAACATCTTTTCTTATGTTTAATAAAGTAATTCAAGAGAAATGCGTGTAAAATATTCACGGCGTGGAAGAAGACTAATGCGAAGAGGCGGTTTACGTTTTGCAGACACCAACTTTCCGAATGCGTCAATTTTTCATTGGCCTAAAATATCCACGTGATCTCCTAATCAGCTATTCGCATTGGCCAAGGCTGTACGAGTGTTCTTATGTGTTGATGCTTACGACCTCTTGGAAGAACCGTGTCAAAATTCAACGATAGGTAAGCCCCCCCCCCCCCCCCCACTCGTAAGCGCTTAGGCAGTTAAGTGGCAAAAAGAACTACCAAAAGTGTGGGTTTGTGATTTGTGCATCGTTTCACGCTACATGTAAATATTGCCATGAAGAAGAGTTAGTTGAAACCTTCGCTGCTACACGGTTAGCAACTGATCTCCTTCCAAGCCAACAGAATTTATAATCATGTTCTTAGGTACTCCTTTGCGTACCATACCCAAAGGGGAGTTTTGGGAGGCATTAGCACCTCTCAAAAAATAGGAGGAAAGGCCCCTGTGCTTTGTTCAAGCATCAACTCCCCCAAGATTGCCTGAAAAAGTAAAAAGCTTCGTTTTCTGCAACAAGCACGACCGCATGTCGCGCTGCGCGCTCGTCTATGGATTCCCGTAAAAGTAGTTTTACAGCTCGCGCTCCGTGCTTCGCACTCGCATCTGACGATGTGCAAAAAATAGTTACATTAACTCAATGGGTTCAATAAAAACTTTTAAAACATTGTAATTACTTCGTTATGCATATTTACGTCTACTCTTCGAATCGAAAACCCAAAGTTTCCGAAGGTTGTCCAACTGGCATTGCTTGAATTAACATTTTAATTAATCGGGCACAAGCGAAAGTAGTCTACTGTGGTTATGTGTCCGGTCGAGCTGGCTCGGGAACGTGGTAACAGGGTTACACGGTGACATCTCGGTTGAGAAAGAAATTTAATTGAAGTAGCGAGGGCATTGTACTAATTAGATTCCGCGACGCTTAGCTGTACGAAAGTCATTTAATTACTTAACCTCTCGTGCGATTGTTCTTCCGATGTTTTTGACCTTGAACCCGCAACCATTAAGGCCGTCGTAAATATATGCTTGTTCTAAGCACTCATAATTAGATTGATTAGAAAGAAATAATAATCTGCCACGTTTTCGTGAAACAATCGAGCAAATCCAAGTTTCACGTTTCTGCGTTGACAATTCCCAGGGAATAGTATGCGATTGTTCACTCCGGAAAAAAATCTGTTCTTATGACCATAATGACTAAGCAACGTCTCTTAATGAATTCGCGTACAAAGGATAGCTCCCGATGCAGCGACAGTGTCGATAACCCACTTCGATTCCATTCTCCCGCAAGGCACGTTAACGTACGGCCCGTCGTAAATGGTTTTCGAGTGTTTAGCTAATTAATTAACGGAGGATCCGCGTTCAAGCGACCGGTTCGACCATGCCTGCCTGGGGATCGAACTTTGATATCGAACCAAAATCACTGTTTACGACCTCTGCTACTTTGTCCATGGCGAAATCGAAGAGCGTGCAGACGCCCCTATTCGGAAGAGCAAAGTTCTACTGGACGAAAATTAATATTTACGACACTTGCAATAGCAGACACGAATGTCCCTGAGAGAAATGAAAAATATTGTTACGCAAAAGTTAGCGATAAAACTTACAATGACGTCGAGTAATCTTTAAATATTCAGTTATGAACAGGAGAATATATTTTTGTACCGGTGAAATGCGGTATGTAGAATAACTTTGCAATTAAAACAGTAGTACCTACTTGCAAAACTTATAATTCCGCGACCTTTGCAACAAACGTTCTGCGTTATTGTAGGCTTTTTGGGTGAGAGGAAAAAAGACACAGAAACCACTTAAATAATACGCGGTATTCCGTTCATGTGTAATAATAATAACGCAATTTGGATCTTTCGATTTCAGGTGGAGGTATCGCGTAGAAGAAATTTAGAACTACGTTATCATTCGCGAGGGATTGTTTTTAAATTATTAAATCAATCTGATTTCCAAAAATTTTGTAAGCAGTTAAGACGATAATAGAGAACACCTTTAACCCTTTGCGGTCGGCGGCTTTTTTGGCCGAGGTTTTGTTTATCTAACATAAACACCCGTTGGCGCGTCTGAGTCGCCATCCGACCTGCCGCGCGAAATGCCGTGGCGCCTGAGAGGCGCCTTCCGACCGCAAAGGGTTAAATGTAAAATTAATTGCTTTTACAGAGTTTGTAAAAAAAATTCATTATAAAACCCTATTCTTTGGTAGAAAAAAGAAAATCCTCCCTTAACACATTCTCAAAATTCGAAGATAGCCTATGTTGTGCTCACTTCGCATATTCCATAATTCTGAGAGCCGTAAAAAAAAACCTACAGATTACTATTAACACAGCGGAAGTGATTATCTTGCATACGTTACGTCACGTGAGGCACGTGTCTCCTCGCACAGTCACCTTGAGCGCGCGCCAATTCCTCAGTATTTCATTTCGAAAGACCCTCATGTGAAAGCAGTTCTTGACTACTCCGTCCACTCATTCAAAATGTATGCGCCTTCGCGTCATGCGATCCATCAATCACTACAACGATATCTAATCTAAATGGTTACACTCATATGCGCTTAAAAGTAACAGTAAAAATTCAAAACAATTGAGATTTCGCCGTTACCGAAGACGCCTCTTTCGTTAGCGCGCCGATACGGTTGATTAAAAAGTACAAAAAATACGCGCTTACTCCTTTCGGGAGTTAAAAGCACATTAGTCCTACTCGTTATTCCTGCACCGAGACCGAACTCTCCAGAAAGTGCAGAAAATGTATGCCGGATGCTTGTACGTAAACATTGATATAAACATGTTTATGCAGTTTCTGGGGAGTTCGGTGCCGGTGCAGGAATAAGGAACAAGCCTACTATCAAGGAGAGACTATTGGGAGTTGTGAAACAGGCCGTAGAGTAAGCGTGTGCACTGCACGCCACCGGCGGCTGACCTCCGCATCGATTACGATTGGCGGAGACGGGAGAGAGAAGAAAGCGACAGCTGCCACGGGCCAGAATGAGAGCGAAAGTGGAGGGCGCGCTAGTAGCGCATCCCCCTCCACGACATAGACGGCGCGCGCACGCGCACTCATTCGACGTCTTACATTCATCGGATTCATGCGCCTGGAGATACTGAAATTTTGTGCCGCCGGGTTCACACGTTCAGGCGGTTTAACCAGTTTCTACCTTAGCGAAGTATCGTAGAGAGCAGTGAAAATAATCGCCTTCACCGAGATAATCTCGACAAGGGGGACAGTGTTCGTACAACGGTAATTCGGCACGGTTGAGAAAGCCCGATTGTGCGAGAGCGCCTCGTGCGCGAAAAACTAACAGTTCGATCGAAATTGAAAGTAAGAAAGCTCAAGCTGCATAAGGTGGTTACTCACGGTTTATCGGGTTGCGATCTGCGTACCCTCTGCTCCGCTTTCTTGATCTCCTCCGCCCGGGTGACACTCTTAGTCCTCCTTAACCTCACTCTCGTGTCGTTCTCGTGCTCGGCAGTCATAGTCGTGACGGATGTGTCGTCACGGTGAGTGCGAAAAGGAAAGGAAACGCGGTGGTCGCGCCCCGATAAATATGCGATAGCACGACACTTCGCCGGTGTCTCGCACCGGACTCACATAAAGCGTGCTTTCTCACACCGTGGACGGAACGAGGCTTGCGGTGTGGCCTTCCTCGCGCGTGTGTCGTCCGTGCGCGCCTGCTTCTTCCAACGGAGAAGCGGTATGGAAGAGCCCGTGAAAAAGAGCGAGGAAGAGCGAGATAATACACTCTCTCGTAGAACGAGGCGCAATGGGTTCACTCGGTTTCGAATAAGCGCACACGCTAGCGCCGTATCGCACGTTCGACTGCGTGACGAATACGGCGATTCACTGGAGGAACTCTACGCGCGTTTTGCCGCCGCACGGGTGCACCTCTCTTTTTTTGTTCTTTTCTTTATTTTCCTTCTACGTGTGTGGCCTTTTTTCACGCGCGTAACCGGACTCGATACAGTGATCCACGTGGTCTCTCACCGGTTGTGTAAGTTTTGTTTTCGCGTCGAGGAGCGGCGGCTAGGTTGACCTCACTATTTCCCCCGAGGTTCTTCGTAATTATCTCTGTCGTCACGCTGTATCTATGCGCGTCCGTCCAGACGATCGTCCTACTGGTCGTCGAGATCGGCGATCGTGGTCTGTAGACATGGATTTATCTTTCTCTCGCCTTCCAGTCAGATAAGGCGATCCCCCCACGAGTGCAACCAATGCGAGCGTTCCGCTCGGTTAGCGTTTCACTTTAGCTGCACACGCAATGTAGTTATTTTGGCCGCGCTGCTGAGGTCGTCGTGGCGCGCATGGAAAAAGCAGTAGATTTACGTTTAAATTTTATAAATCGAGTATCGCACGATCTACTACTCACGCATGTCCGTAATTAACGAAAACGATAGATACCGTGTTACGGAACTGATATGTGCAACTGAGGCAAAACAATTTTACTTTCCCGTGCAATCCGTTAAAGTTGAGTTAAATTGTAGCATTGACGAGGTGAAATTATTGCTACCCGAGCAGTCGCTTCATCATACGCAAATTAGCGCTCTCGCTGCATTGATTAGCGCCGTCTAAATTACATCAGACGTTGCGTAACAAGATTTTACCTGCAGATATAGGTACATGACATGATGGAAGCGAGGGATACGCGATTTCTGCTTCTGCCGTTCAGCGTACACTATGTTCTCGGTTACCGTCAAATGATATCGTCTGACTATGATAAAGATTAATGGCACCTGCAATTTTTTACAAATCATTTACACAGTTCCCTAGTTTGTCGAGGATCAAACAGAGCTTCCGAAAATTCATGTAGTGCGTCGAATAATTCACGTTTTCAGCTACAAAATGGGTTGGACGTTCTCATGTTTTTTATTGCCTAGTTCACGAATGAATCTAGCGCACAGTATTTTACACGCATCAGTCGCCAAGATTGTTGGCCAATGTTAAATATAAATTAACCGGCGTGATTGCACGAGCTGGATCGCACGAGTTTTTAAATGAACTTTCTATCGTGAAATGAACCTTCTATTTTTAAATCAACCCGCTTCGATAGCTTGCGCCGTGACACACTCCGCTGTACTGTTGAACTGCAGGATAGGTCGGGATGCTTAATCGTCGCGCACCTCCGATCCAATACTTTTTACAAGCCGTGTATTCGACTGACCTATGCTCGCCGCTATTAAACGAAAACGCGTAAAATTAATTAAGGATAAGTTTTTTACTTGAAATGATTATTTTGAAACGTCTGGGGACGCGGCATTCTCGAATTTAAAATAAGTTACGTTTCACTGCAGAAGACCGTCGCTGATTTCCATATATATTAATAGTTGAAATTATGATAATACTTTGGGATAGTTTATTCAGCGGAAAACTTCGATTCGTCGCGGAGTAAACACGCACCGCGAAATTCGAGGGGCTTCGAAGTTAGTTGATGAGAGCGGGGAAGTTTAAAAGTAAATAAATTCGAGGCCAGACACGTGAGACAATTTCGAGAGTCAATTACGTGACTCTTCGAATCTTCGACCGCCCGAAGGTTGGAGATGGCCCTCGTCAGCGAGCCGAGGAGGGCGAGATAGACGAGGAGTGGAGCTAATTAAAGTACACACGGTGCAACGTGTACAGAGACGTAAAGGTCCTTGGAAAATGTACACTGTATCCACCCTTCTAGATTGCGAGCTTACGGTGCCGTGACACGTACGGAGTTTCTACAATCTGTAGTTACCGGAAACGTGATGTATCGCCGAAAGTAATTTCAGTCTCATTTCAAATTAATGCTACTTATGAAATATTTTCTTGTTTCCCTTCCGCTACTTGGACACAACACGAAGACGGATAATCGTAATGATAGAAGTAACTGGCAATTCTTCAAAGGTGCGGAACAATTTTTCACTCGAGGACGAAGGTGGCTGCGTTAGTCGTAGAATTACACCGATTGCGAATTTATTTTTGCAATATTAAAGATTTCACGAACGCACGAATATAAACACAAGCCGCGCTGTCCCTTGTACTCGCAAGACAGTCCACCGGTACTCTGATCCATCGACAGTTCTCTGATCGATTTCTCAGCACGACGATATCCTTTTCCACGGAGTGACCGCGAACGAAATATACCACGAACTACGGTAGATCGGCACGTACGATTTACGAATGCTAGCTTCCAGTTTTCCACCTTAGCCGGTGACCCTGCGTAGCCCACACGTTTCGAATGGGCCAGGTAGAACGAGGGCGAAATGCGGAAGGTGGAAAAGCGTACCGGTCGTTTGCAAACTCTCTTTATGGGCAACCACGAATATTACCGTGCTCCGTGGCAAACATGTCAGGCCACATACGCACTCAGGCACACAGCGGTGTCGGTGGGCCCTCGCCGACATCTGCCGTGGCGAACGTAGGGTGCAGGCCACCGGAGTTTGTTGAATTTGGAGTTGTGTGCTTATGCTCGTAGGGCGCCTCTCCTTCCCGTCTCCGCTCTCTTGAGCTATCCCTCCTTTTAACGGCTATTTTATAGCGGTCGCGGGATGTAATATTCCACGATGGCGCTTGAACTTCTCACGGAATCCATCATTTATAACGCGGAACTGCGCTACGGGACAGCGGCACTGTACTGTCTGTCGACGTTCTCGCGTGACGGGAATAAGAAAGGGAGAAGAGGAAAAGGGCGCGCCGACGTATTTAGCCTCCTTTTATGCCTAATGACCAGAATGCATTTTAGTTGTTCGCGCCGTTAAAATATTTCGCACAGCCCCGTTTAGGTGAGAGGATGGTCCCCGGCGAGTGCACCGAAGGGAATGGACGTATATACTCGCCCTTGTGCACCAGTGGCAGAAGCCAGGCGAGCTACATTCCTGCTCACATGCGTCCTACGACACAGCGTTAATAAATGATCGTCTACTATCCGAGATTATTGCGTAGGATCCTGCTCCAGTCCATTCTCATTTGTCACCTTTATTATCGTCGATTCTCACACCTACGGCCTCCGTCGGATTCGCATGAGTATATCTTCCTGACGAAAGTACAGCGAACTACCGCGAGCACTCTGACACCGAAGAAAGAGATGACGGTTCAGCAGATAGTTCTACTCTTTCCTTTTTCAATCGTCCACCTGACCTGGAACGTGACGACAACGCGAGAGCGAGGAACGTAACTCGCTCACCTGAGGGGATAGAATTTTTCTCAGGAGCGTTTTAAATTTCAAGGCGCGACTCGTGTCTCCGGTGCTAAAAAAGAAAGAAGAAAATAAGAGGCGACCACGGCGGCCTCGATCTTTGCGCGTGTAAAACGTGTCGAGCGGATGGCGCGCTGTGTTTCGAGAAAAAAATAAAACGCGCCTTGTCACGAGTCTTACCAGTCGCGAATCGTTCCTTGAAATTTGTCGGTTGCATAGTGGGATTTTATCGAAGGTGCTCGTCCCTGTTGACATTTTGTGGAAAATGATAACGATCGTCTGAATGGTAAAAAGAAAATCTCCGCTTCCTCATCCGACGTTCCATCCGTGACGATCGTTACCTTATCCGATTCAACGATCGTTAAGCGGTTTTCACGAGCGTCTCGAACCGATCGGCTTTCGACCCAACCAAAACGCTTTAGCTGCTTAAGGGGCCATCAGCGTAGCCGGTGGTGATCTCGCGTGATCGCCTGCGCCTCACACGTGCTCCCGGCACGGGAAATAAAAACGCGCATGCGCACGGCTCGGAGAACGATATAACGTAACGTCGTGGCATGCACGAATGTGATCATAACCATTCTAGCGACGAATAACGGGGACTCGTAACATTGTGGCTTTGTGGAAATTCGTTACGAGCGCGACTCTCTTTTACCACTGACTATAATTCATCGTAAATGTGCGTGGCACCTCTCATCGGTTTCACCGAGACGATAAAATAAAAAAAAAATGCGCATGGGCGCTAACACTTTTCATTGCTGTTTCACCTCCTACTCTTCGGTCCTTCCCCCTTTCCTGCTTTTTGCTCCACGCTTCTTGCTAACCGAACGAAATTTCCCGCACCACTAGGCGCACTTTCTTACGCGGTTACTTTCAGTTAGCGAGTTTCAAAGGGAACCGTTCAGACCGGTAAGCTTCGAACGTTCGACTATAGGCGAGAGTTTTAACTTTTCCCTCGCTACTTGCTCCCGGATTGTGCTTCCTTTACCGAATCTTGAAACTGTTGGAAAACCTCGTTACCGTCCAAATAAATAGGGACCAAAAACACGAGGTAAAGAACGCTGCAAGCGAAGTGAACATTTACGATTAACCATCCCTCCACTTTTGCACAAAATATAAAGGGACACTTCATGGGCCAATGGACAAGCACTTGGAAAATTTCACTCTTCTTGTGGAAATCCGAAAAACAATCGATGTGAATTCTCATTTGGTTTTCTCAGCGAGAACACCCCGTTTACTTTCGCGCTTACGTCAACTCTCCGAGGGAAGGAAGCTTTGTCTGAACTTTAATAGTCCAAGAGCGAGCTCGGAAACTTTCGCAATATTGGTGGGTGCCCTTCTATCCTTTGATTATTGCCCCCCTTGTCCTATAAACCACCCCCGAACATGTACAGTTACCGGTTATACGTGACATTGAACTTCGTATTCAGGATCCCCAGAAACAAACACCGTTTCTTCGGCCAACAAAAATGCGGGCTATGCGTGTCGACTTAAAATTGTCCTTTCGCGATTATGCATTGACTTGTCGGAATCTCGTTACAGGACGTACCGCCGAAAAACTAAATGAGAATGAAAAAAAGTTGCGAAACATTCGTTTCTAGTTATTCTCCGGTTTCGCAGGAGCAAACCATTACGCCGACGACACGAATGTAACGCGTCCCGACAAAAAGGCACCACCCCGTCTGGGCCGATGCGCATCGGATAATCTGCATGTAAACAGCTTCGCAACGCACGTACCCCCTTCCTCCACGTTCTCCGTTCCCGCAACCCTGAGAAAAAGTTTCGAGGTGGCCATTCATAATCGGAACGTGCACGTAACGCCCCGTCCGACCGCGTACACGTACGCCCTCGCCTCTATAACGGCACGGGGTTGTTTTCCGTCCCTTCGTGAAATTAATTCGTGCCCACGGGTACGTGGTGGCGTAGGGCCGGACACCGGCCAAGCATAGGGGGTGATATTTCAAAGTGGTGAAAACCTGCCGATACAATGGCACCGGCGACGTCGAGCCGCCACCGGAACTTGTCTCTCCTTCGGGGTACTAAATAAATTAGCCGCAGGGTCACGCCCAATTGGGATACCGAGCTCGGGCGCTAGACCTTTTTCACGAAAAGTCACGTCCTACCCGTGGAGCTTTCGCTTCTCAGTTACGTGAGAACAGAGAGCTACGGTTTAAATACATCTGCGAACTGGCTACTGTATTTATTTATAGCTTCTCGATGCCACTGAGAGGACGAGGGAGGAATCGATAAATTCTCGATAACCATGACGCACCGAAACTTCGAAATTCCTCTACAAGCGAGCGATTAATTATTCCGGGAGCAATTCGAGAAGACAGCAGGCCACCCGAATCGATCGCTACTCGCTACGCGGCACGTAATTGGAGCGCACGCTTTCCGTTCGCGTGACGCGCGGTCAGTCCCCGAGTAAAGCGGAATTTTAAATTCGCTCGATCGCGCAACTCGATTCGATTCTCGAGGACCGATAGGTTGGAGAGGACGATCGGCTGTTTGCAGGCCTCGTCCGGCTTAAGGACTGCACCGTGGGTTAAGGGGTTCGGCGCGTGAGTAGTTTGGGAGCAAAGGAGGGTGCGGCTGCCTGTAGCATGATCCTACCTAAGCCGAGGCTAAGAGGCTATTAGTTAGCTCCGCTGGCTGCGACATAACCCCCAAGACTAACACGGTACTTACACCTTGCTGCTTCGTCGGGATTGGCTGGAGGATGGGTCCAGGAGGAACGTGTGTTTGCACGGAGCCAGGTAACGCGCTACGATTTGACGGTAGGGCCACGGGATAACCGGATCGAGCCTAAGAAATGGATATTGAAATAAACGTCGCGAGAATCGACGTCGCGCTTGCCCTCGCGTATCGACGGAGGCTATCTGCGCGATGTCATTACGCAAAATTGCTCCACGTCCGACCGACCCACGGGTAAATATTGTCACCCTGGTATCGTGTTACCGGCAACCCAGCCGCGTCATCATCGACCAACTATAAATTTTCCTCGCGAAGTATGCGTTACCACGGACTGAATGATCCTTCAGGGGATGCTTACATTTTCCGTGACACCGATAATTGCGCGCGCGAACGTTCGCATCGGGTGCGCCCTTGCTGTAACATATTGCCTTCTCCGTTGGCGGTGGGTATAAAGACGGTATGCCAGGAATTTCGAGGAATGTGGTGCATATTTGCGGAAGGAGAGGAGGGAGAGAGAGGAGAAGAACCAGGAAGGGAGAATGGAGTGTTTCGTCTTCCGACACGCGCAATTGTGCGCTCTCGTTTAAATGTCAAGTACTTACACGCGCGCTTCGCTATTTGCATGGGTCCAGCTTCCGCGCGTGCACACGAACGTCATAAGAAGCATTACTCCGAATCGACGAGCCGTGAATCGGGCGATGCATTATACACAGTTACCGGCAGCATCCGTCGGAAATAGGCGCCCTCCTCTTCAACCACCACCCTAGCCCACCCTTCCTAATCGTTTAGCTAGCTCGTGTACCTCGCGTCAGGAAATCTTCGCAAAGCCGATTAGTAGTCGGAGCACGTTTGTTATTAGCCATTCGCCCGAATGTGGTCCCGAGCCGGTAAAACCGAACTCGCTCGCGCGCGAACGAGCCCAGACCGCGCTTTCCCAGTCGCGAAAAACACTCGCCACCATCGACGTCGCCTGAATCTTCGAGCGAAAAGGATTTTGCGGGAATTTTGTTTTCATCGTTGAAATCCCTAGCGAAGGGCTTCTGTATTTCAGGTTCCGCGAAATCGTGAATAGGGAACGGGTAGCAAAAAAAGAAAATGCATTACTCCAAACGAACGTGAAAATTCGAGAGACGCGCGAATCCCTATCGTGGAAACGACGCGATCGTCGGCTTACGCACGCGCCCGCCTTTCGTCAAAATAAAACGCGAATGGCGCGAGGTAAAGGCTGGGAAACTGGAGGTTCGCGTGCCCGTGTAAACGGATGAGCATTAATTAAATAAATGGACGACCGTAGCCGCTGGGAATGGCGGGCCATTCGAACCTGCGATCGTGTCCATAGTCCGAACCAAGGATCGGGTAGTACCATAGAAATACGCAGGATGCGCGTCTCATCGTTACCGTACTTTATTGTCCAAATCCTTCGTGGGTCTCTCCTCGGAGAAACCTGCACGCGAGCCCATTTACCCCCGATACAAATCTGGCAAGGCACATTTGTACCGAGTACGAAAAAATTAGAGGGTAGAAATTGCCCAATGTTCCTTTACGGATGGACCATGTGCCGCGTAATCCTCGATACACGCAACTCCAATATACCGCTATCAATATTGGTGCCCATAGCTGATCGTTTGTTAATATTGACAATTTTCAATATTGGGTGCTTTTCACTCTCGATCCCCTTGCATCCACGAAGAACGACGACGAAGCCTCAAAGGCCGTGTTTGTTAATGTGAAAATGGCAGAGGATAAAATACGATAAAGCGAGAATGGACGTTTTACAAACCCGTTCAAATATGAAATGCTAAATGAACTGGCGGTACGAGAGGACGAATATACGATTCGGCACGTCACGGGGTAGCACGTGATCGAGCGACGAAGCATCGCGATATTAGTTCATTTGGAACACGCGTCACGCGAAGGGAATATCGAAACTAGGGGGCAGAGCCCCCTGCGCTTTCGTTACGCTCAGTGCCAACCCCCTCCAGATCGCCTTTACTCGCCCACAAAATGTAGCATTTCTGCAATAACCACAAGTGATCGAAACCGGACAATCAAGCGCCAACCCCCTCCAGATAGCCAGGTACTCGCGTTTCCCGCACGCCCGCGAAATGCAGCATTTCTCCAATAAGTGCAGGTGATCAAAAGCGGACAAAAATTTTGTCCGTATCTGTTTAGCCGTTTGGTTGGAATAGTGAATTAAACAGTCGCTTCCTCTACGGTCGTGCCTAAAAATTTGAATTTGCCGCCATTTCTAAACGATTGATGATGACCACCCATAAACATTTGTGACACCAAATGGGCATATACACGATATGCGTGCCAAATTTTATTCGGATCCGTTCAGTCGTTTTGCCGGTGCCATATGTGGCTTATGAGTCATTCTCTTTTCGCTCGTGTCTAAAAATGACTAAAATACATGTAAATATAAATAAAGAACTATGAAAATTTTCAAACAAATCGCTTCAATGATCTCAGCGTATCTACGACGTTTCCTTTCAAAGTCTCATGACATTTGTGCCCAAAAAGCCGTATTTACTGATATCAAGTCCACCAGTGCGAATGTGATGGCGTGAACAAAGAAGGTAAAATCTGCGACAGGTAGATATGTAAATATAATAGATACGGAATAAGTGTGCTAACAGGAAATAGAAAAATGAAGAGGCGTTTAACAGTAAACCATCGCAAAGCATTATCGAGGTGAGATTTTAATGTTCGTATATACAGGGTGTCCCGCAATAGGTGTAATCCCCGCGAAGGGGGTGTAGCTGAAATAATTCTAAACAACATTTTCCTTTGCGAAAAAGTTGGATGAGGCTTCATTTTTGAGTTATTAAGGAAAAACAGGCAAATGAGCGCGCTTGTAGAGCCCGTGCTCAGGGCCGTAATGCTCGCCACTCACCGTGGTTGTGGACAGGCGCATCGCGGTGGTATGGCACGAAGCGTCGGACGGAAATTATGCCGAATAACAAATTAAAATTTTAGAATAACTTCAAATATTAGTCATGCACAATAAATAAATATTATTGATGTAGGGCTTTACTTCAGGGCTACATATTCAAAGCGCCCGCGCGCGACGAACGCGGGAACGCGCTTTGGTATTGCGCGCTCATGTAAATAAACTAGCGCTCCTGACGAGCGCGCAAAGAGACGCTCGATCGACGACGACGGGCAGTCGGGAAAAGGTCCTCGTGTAATAAACATATGATTCCCATCGATCTTCTAGTATTATTCCACTCATGTGGCGTGTGGTATTGCTTTCCTGAACCAACCCTATCCAGCCTCCCGGAGATCGTCGCCTACAGATTCAGAAGTGGGATTCGAGTGCATCCTATCGAAAATTTTGAAACCGCGAAAGGAACGTGTAATTGCTGTTCGTCCGCGGAGTGACCGTGAGCAGTGCGACTCGCAACGTGATCGCACGGATTGCGTATCGAACAGTTAACATTGAAGTTTTATTTTTGTGATCGAACTGGTTGAGGATCTTTTATTTTATTATTTGCTCGACTTTTGTAATCGTGATTGTGCACGGACGTTGTAATTAATTGTAGCCGTGTGATTTGTAACGCAAATTGTATATGCGTGGTGATTTATTTGAAATTGTGAACGGCTTAGACACTTTACGATCGGATATTTGTGGAACAATTTGTCTCGTTTGGTTGTTTATTGGACTTTTGTGTGACCTTTTGTGGTCGTGACTATTTTCATTGTACACGGACGTCGACCGCTAAGCGGCCAGCAAAACAAATATGGCCGATGAGAACACGCACTTGTTGACGAATTTCAATGTGAACGATTTGAAGGATTTGTTAAGACGCATGGGTCTACCCACGAGTGGCCCGAAAGCGGAGCTATTGAATCGAATATTTACATCGGATAAGGACTGGGCCGAAATGATCCGTGTATCCTCAAAAGTTGTTGCGCAGACGTCGGCTGCACCTGTAGTGGTGGAGCCTATGCTTGGTACGTGTGTGTCTGAGCCCATCCCTGTGTCGCCATCGGCGGGAACGACTCCGAAAGCGACCGAAGACAGCACGAACACACTCGTGCACGATCAAGCACGACGAGAGATCGAACTATTAAAGCGCGAGAGGGATCTTCTGGAAAGAGAGCTACAATTGGTTCGCCGTGAGAACGCGATTTTACCGACGGACAGGTTGAGTAGTATTCCGAACGGTCGAAGCGTAGACTCCAAATTGAGCATTCGTACAATTAGTGAGTTGTTGACCGAGTTCACGGGCGAAAACGACAATTTCGCCCGTTGGAAGCGACAAGTCGATCTTCTACGAACGACATATCATTTGAATGACGACGCCACCAGGATATTGGTCAGTTTACGACTGAAAGGAAAGGCTTTAGATTGGTTACATTCGAGGGCCGAATATTTGAGCTTCAGTATTGAAGAACTAATGAAGGAGATGGAGAGTATATTCGACCATCGACCAAGTAAACTGGTGAGGCGGAAGGAATTTGAGAAACGTACCTGGAAAGTGAACGAGAGTTTCGCATCATATTACTATGATAAGGTAATATTGGCTAATCAGGTACCAGTAGTGGAAGATGAACTAGTTGATTTCATTATCGATGGAGTCCCGGACATACGATTGCGCGACCATGCGCGTATGATGCGGTTCGAGGTGAAGACTGATTTGTTGGAGGCTTTTCAAAAACTATCGCTGGGGAGCGACACCAGGAGTCGGCCGGATCGAGAAGAGCATAACGATAGAAGAGGAAGGGCACAGACGGGGATGGCCCCCCGATTCCAGCAGTACGGATTGACAGCACCACCCATTCGTTGTTACAATTGCGGGGAAGCTGGCCATGTGTCTAGAAATTGTACAAGCAAGGCGGAACGTGCAAAGGGTTCATGTTTTAAATGCGGAGATACATCTCATCAGGCAAAGGACTGTCCCATGTTGCGAGCGAAACCGAACAATACAGCAAATGTAATCCAATCAGGTTCCGTTAACACCCCGTATATGGTAAGACTCACCTATTTGGTTGATGACAACGGTGGCAATAAATGTAACTATGCTGTGTCGGCAATGATTGATTCCGGCTCACCAATAAGTTTGATTAAAAGTACATTTGTTCCTGTTGCTGCGCGTGTACCCGTTTCGGAAAGTAACGATACTTCGTATTACGGTATTAACGGAACAAAGTTGGAGGTATTGGGAATGTTTTGTGATGATGTTGCCATTAATGATATCACGTTGAGTATTAAATTTTATGTAGTCCCGGATGACACGATATCTTGCGCGGCACTACTTGGTAGAGATGTTATTTCATCGCCGTTTGTAAATATTTCACTTGGAAGAGAATTTCGCATTTCCAAACGCGAACCTGAGCCGATTGACGAGCAAGATTTTGCGAAACAAATTTTACAGATTGACCACAATGAAAACCCCGTATCTATTGCAGTAAATTTGAATGTTAATCCCCGACTTGAACCACAGACAATAAGCGAAGTTCAGCGGCTCTATCAGGAAGAATATATCGCCGAGAAGGACGAGGAACGTTCGTCAACGGACATTGAAATGATTATTAAGTTGAAGCATGATCGACCGATTAATTTCCGACCGCGAAGACTTGCATTTGCAGAGAAAGAGAAATTACGCGACGTATTAGACGACTTATTGAAGGAAAACATTATTCGGCCGAGTACATCTCCGTACGCGTCACCAATCGTACTTGTTCACAAAAAGAGTGGTGATTTGCGGTTATGCATTGATTATCGCGAGTTAAATAAAATAACAGAAAAAGAAAATTTTCCGACACCGGTTATCGATGACCATTTGGATCAATTAAGAGGTAAACGATACTTTAGTAGTCTTGACTTGCGAAACGGATTTCACCACGTAAATGTAGCTGCATCGTCCATTAAATTTACCTCTTTCGTTACACCTTTGGGCCAATTTGAATATATAAAGATGCCATTCGGGTTGACCAATGCACCTCGAGTGTTTCAGCGCTTTATCAATAGAATTTTTGATTCACTTATTCGAGAACATAAGGTTTTGTTGTATCTTGATGATATACTTGTTGCCACAGAAAACATAGATGAGCATCTTGAGATTCTTTATCAAGTATTCGAATTGGCCAGACGATACAGACTACAATTTAAACTTGACAAATGCTCTTTTTTATATCAGGAAATAACTTATCTGGGTTATTTGATAAATGAACATGGCATAAGGCCTAGTGCGGTAAATATTGAATCGGTTGCCGAATACCCTATTCCACGTAATACAAGGGACGTACATCGATTTGTTGGCTTTGCTAGCTATTTTCGCCGCTTTGTCAAAGATTTCTCTAGAATTGCGAAGCCGTTGTATGATTTGATAAAGAAAACCGCGAAATTTAAATTCGGTCCGGAGGAAAATAATGCTTTTGAGACGTTGAAACATTGTCTTTCATCGCAGCCGATCTTAGCCATATATTCTCCGAAGCTCCCGACAGAATTGCACTGTGACGCTAGCGCGAGTGGATACGGTGCAATTCTAATTCAGAAACAACCGGATGGCACAATGCGCCCAGTATCATATTTTAGCCGCCGAACAACGCCGACCGAGGCTAGATATCATAGCTTTGAATTAGAGTGCCTCGCTGTTGTATATGCAATTAAGCGTTTTCATATTTATTTATTTGGGATTCCATTTACTATAATAACTGATTGCGATAGCTTTCGATTGACACTTAGCAAACAGAACGTAAATCCGCGCATTTCACGTTGGGCTATGTTTCTCCAGAACTATAATTACGAGATTCAGCATCGGGCTGGCAAGCGCATGTTACACGTGGATGCCCTCAGCCGGTGCCATAGTATACTTGTCTTGGAATCTAATACTTTTGAACAGACATTGGCGATAAAGCAAGATCAAGATGTAAACATCCGCGAAATACGTACAAATCTAGAGAAAACGGAAGATAAATTATTTGAATTGCGTGATGGACTAGTTTATAGAAAATTTAAAAACAGAAAATTGTTATTTTATGTACCTGAGTCCATGGTGAACAATGTTATTCGTACGTGTCATGACGATTTAGGTCATTTGGGCGTCGAAAAAGTTATTGAAGCTATTAACAAAATTTATTGGTTTCCTAAAATGTATGACAGGGTAAAGGGTTACATATCAAATTGCTTAAAGTGTATCGAATTTTCGCCCACTTCGGGGAAACGTGAAGGATATCTCCATAGTATATCTAAAGGCAGACTTCCGTTCCAAACTGTGCATATTGACCACTACGGTCCTTTACAAAAAACGGGGAGAGGGTATAAATACCTTTTAACCGTGGTCGACGCATTTACAAAATTTATAAAATTGTACCCTTGTAAAACTACGAAATCTGAGGAAGCAACAAACTACCTAAAACAATATTTCCGTGCGTATAGTAAGCCGAGACGAATCATTAGCGATCGCGGCACTTGCTTTACATCATGTGTATTTGAACAATTTTTATCTGACGTATCTGTTCAACACTCGTTAATTGCGGTTGGTACCCCTAGAGCAATGGGCAGATAGAACGATTTCATCGCGTGATTACGCCTATGTTGGCAAAATTGGTTGAAACCCCAGAAAAATGGGATAGAGTCTTAGACTCGGTGGAATACGCGTTGAATAATACGCGATGCCGTTCGACCGGAGAAACTCCGAGTAAGCTGTTATTCGGAATTAATCAAGTAGGTATTGTAAGCGATGAACTACGTCTCATTCTTGACCCGTATAACGATAATGATCGTGACCTGCCAACTATGCGAGATGCAGCCGTCAAAACTATTGTTCATAGTCAACAGGCAAATGAAAATCACTATAACGATAAGCGGAAAGATGCGACTATTTATAAAACCGGTGATTATGTAATGTTGCGTAATATAGATGTTACCCCTGGGATTAACAAAAAGTTAATTCCAAAATATAAAGGCCCGTATGTGGTCAAAGAAGTTTTAGATTTAGACCGTTATATTGTAAGCGACATCGACGGATTTCAGATTACGCAATTGCCATATACGGGAACTGTTAGCGTAGATCAAATGAAACCGTGGCAGCGAGATTAATTTAAACTGTATGGTAGGCTGTAATTATTAATGTAACCCCTATGTATCTTGTAATCGTTATGTAGCTTCGCGCACCACTAGCTGAGTTAGTCCATTTTACTTTATTTTTATTTGTTCCGTGACAACGATAGTCAGGTATTACTTAGCGCAATCTAGTGTTTTATTTGTTATGGCCGAGACGGCCATCGTGTCAGGAAGGCCGAACTGTAGGGCTTTACTTCAGGGCTACATATTCAAAGCGCCCGCGCGCGACGAACGCGGGAACGCGCTTTGGTATTGCGCGCTCATGTAAATAAACTAGCGCTCCTGACGAGCGCGCAAAGAGACGCTCGATCGACGACGACGGGCAGTCGGGAAAAGGTCCTCGTGTAATAAACATATGATTCCCATCGATCTTCTAGTATTATTCCACTCATGTGGCGTGTGGTATTGCTTTCCTGAACCAACCCTATCCAGCCTCCCGGAGATCGTCGCCTACATTGAATTAAACAAATCAAGATCTCCCTTTTATTACCATGACCATGACCACGACCCTAAGCATGACCATGAGCATGACCGAAATGTGGCTTCATTTCTGAATTATTAAGAGAAGCAAACAGCGCGGGCTCTGCGGGCACGCTCGTTCGCCTATATGTTTCCTTAAAAATTCAAATATGAAGCCTCATCCAACTTTTTCGCAAAGGAAAATGTTTAGAATTATTTCAGCTACAACCCCTTCGCGGGGATTACACCTATTGCGGGACACCCTGTATATGTACATGTGTACGTCAAATTTGATCGGGATCCAACAAGCAATTCCAAAGATATGAATTTTTCGATATTTGAATTTGCCGCCCTTTTGTGCCGGTTCAAGATGGTGGCTCATAAATGTTAATGTCAACTCACAGTGGTACAATTGATTTTTCTGCAAAAATTGATCTTGATCGGTTCAGTCGTTTTTCCGAAATTGAGGATATACACGGACACACACACACACACACGTACGAACGGTTTTCAGGATGGCGATCACATAAGTCACTCCCTTTACGGTCGTGCCTAAAAATTAGTCCACCCGCACCAGCCGCGTCGTCTTCTTTTCTTCTGAAAAAAGATTCCCGAGAAAGCGTTTGGTAAGACGAGGAGGAGGCGGCTTCGAGGAGCCACGATAAGAAGAGAACTTGCATCAGGACGTTAAGTTTCGAAGCAAGTGCGATCGTAAAAGTTGCAAACTTCGAGACGCTCGGCTTGGTCGACGGAATGAGAGAGAAAGGGGTGGAGCTGGTAGAGGAGGTAGAGAAGAAGGAGGACCAGGAGGAATGGGTCGACGAGGGAGGCTGGCGCATTGGCCAGGGAGCGAAACTGGTACTAAATATGAATCATAAAAGAAGCATAAAGATAATTGTATGCTAATAGGGGCGGCGTATGCACGGCGTCGCCCACGACAGCTCAACGTCTCCCGTTATTACCTATATACTTGCGTTACGGTGCATACGCGCGTGCGCACGCCGAGCTCGCAGAATTCCTGGCGAAGCGGCCGAAGACGATAGAGCGTCAGCATCGACTAATTCCACAACGACCTTCCTCGCACCTGCTTTTTATATTAAGCCGATATATCCCGGTAAACTCGAAGATTACCTCGCGTCTTTGGAGCTCATTGCGCAGCCCTTCACGAATATTCGCGGGACTGTAATTGCATTCGAGCGGCAAGTAACGACACTTTTCACCGATGCGCGATGCTCCACTAAGCAACATCCAGAGACTTCGAGGGAACTCATCGAAGGTAATTATTTCGCTTCGCTTCTCGCATCGAGACCAGATTTTTATCCGTTAAACGCACGTCATCCTCGTATCCGAGGTTACGCCGGACTTCTATCTCTCCCTCTCGTTCGACGCTTCGAAAAGTTTAAAGTCTTAAACAGCGTGCGCGAGCTCATTAAAAGTTCCATCTTGAAAGGATAAAGCAGAATGTATTGACGAAGTTAGAGACTGAAGAGCGAGTAGGGTGTACCTTCCGAACGTCGGATAGGGTTGTCTGGCTCTGCCTTTACGTTACTTATTATTATGCGGGTACGATTACGGAACGAAGAACGTAGCAAGGAGGAATGACGAATAGGTTAGAGGTCGAAGGCAGGTGAAGGAAGGAGGGGCGGACAAGATTACTAGTCGTTGGCGGATACGTCTGGCCCGTAACGGGGTGTGCGAGAGTACCGGTGAAATAACCCCTGGGATGAGCGCGAGCGAGGATATTCGGCGCGAGGGGAAATAAAAGCCGGAACGAACGGTTGATTTCGTCGGAGGGGACCCCGAGATGGCCTCTCGAAACTTTGAAAAATGTCCGAGGGAAATTAACCTTCTCGTCGGCGTACCCGTCCGCGAAAGTTTCACGACGACACTCGACGGTTCGACCTGACCGCGGGGACGAGAGAGAAAGTAGGGGTTGGATTTATTATTTGAAACGAAATCGCTGCGAAGCGACGACCAAGATATTGTGGATGGCGAAGAGAGGAGGGAGGACGAGAGGGTGGAAAGCAGTCGACGTTTTACAATACCGTTCGTACGCCTCGAGCGTCTACCGCTGAAAGAGGCGGCAATGTCGGTAGAATGAGGACAGGAGGGTAGGAAGGTGCGCGAGGAAGTCGGGAGGGGGTCGAGGGAAAATAAGACGAGCGCTGGCCCCGAGAATCGGGAGGATGGCTTTTCACGAGGTCGTGAATCGAGAACCGAGAAGCCAAGGAGGATCTTCTTGACCGCGCGACGGCTTTCACAGTCGATCGTCCCGAGAGCTTTTACGGGTTTTGACGAGAGAGAGTGCCGTCGCGATGTGTAAACCATGAGCCCCCTCGACGATCGTTCCGTCCCACCCTGAGTCCTCATTCTTGCCTACTCCTCCCGGAAGCGACGAAGCAAGGGTGGGAGTAGAGAAAGAGGAGGAGAAGACAGGGGACCACGACGTCCCAAGTCGAATCCCTTTTACGATTCGAGGAAACCTACATACCACGACGGCTCGAGATGCCCTGGAGGCCAAAGGGACGACCAGCTGTCGTTCCCCTACGTCCGCCGCACTGCCGTTCGATCCTTTTCGCGGATCGAGAATTTCCGAGTGTCGGCAAGAAGCGAGGTTCCGAGAGACCCAGGGACCTCGGCCTCGAGAGGGTCCACTCGACTTTTTCTTCTTGCGATACATCGATCGTTACGTTCACGCGACCCAAGATATTTAATTTAAACGTAATCGCGCACGAATGGACAACGGCGACTCAACGAAACGAATTTCGCTTTATCTCTCGCGCGTGCTATCCTACGTTCAATCGCACGAGGGAGTTCTAAAAGAAAAAAATTAATCCCACGATTAATCGCGCCCAATTTCTCTCGAGGCGACGGAAAGGACGGTTAAGTTCAATTATCCGCTTCAGGGGAAACGTTTAGTGCCCCGACGTCGAACCGTGGTCGTCCTTTGTCCTCGCGATCATTCGGTGATCGACGAGACTAAGCACGGAGGATAAGACGCCTAATTGAATTTTCCGGAACTTGTTATTAACCGATTTGGAGGAAAGGGTGTCCTTTGAGGAGGGCATCGCCTCGGCATACCACAGCTCGGAACCGGCACGTACAAGTACAGCCGACTGGCTGAATACGAACAATGCGGTGAGAGCATCGAAGGCCCCCGGAAACTATGCCCGGAGGAAGTTCGGATGGTACTGCCCGTATTCCGCCGGAACGAGGAGTCAAGGCTCTTTGGACTTCGGAACTTTCTAAGGTGTAACTTATCTACCGCTCAGACTCCGCGGAATCCTTCCGTACCTAGCGTCCGATTGCCGTGCGCGGTCTCATCCCATCTGTCCATTATATTCGCCCGTCAATGGCGCGAATTACGCTCGAGTCTCTATCGCGCGCTCGGTTTCCACTCGCCAGCTTTCGTCGACCTCCTTTAGCGTAAGTGCCTATTTAACCCACCGCCTGATTTCACCCTATCGCTTTCTCAGCCCGAAATGTCCCATGTGGATCCAAACGAAGCGACTGCTCGCGGGGTCCCATGAATTTTGGCACGTGGTCGCAGTCCCGATGAAAAACGTCGCGCACCTGTCGTCCACTTCGGTCGCGGGTTACGTGTCTCGTGGCTTCAGTCTCGCACGATTTAAGACCAGGTGACGATCTATCTTCACATGTGCGAAACCGGGACGATTTCAATTCGCGAAAGTTGTTTGACGTACGCGTCCACTGCGAATATTGATTTAGCATGCGTACGGAGAGAGGCACGGTCGCCTGGAGAGTAGATCGAGGGGGTTAAAATCGAGCAGACACGGAGACTCTCCGTACGCGTGCACAAAGGGTATGCGCCTCTCTGTCCCTCTGTGTGTGTGTGTATGTGCGCGCGCGCTCCATCGGAAGTTGTCAATATTTGTCTACGTCCGGTTGCAGAGGAGCAGCGCTATGAACCGTAACGTCATCAATTACCCCTTACATACCGTCCAGAGACCGGTCCTTCTGTCAAATTTTGTAAGCCCGTCCTCAATCCGCTTCACCGATCCAGCTTGACGTCGTCGATACACTCGAGCCTTCCTCTCTTCTACGAGCATGCGGCAATCGTTATACCGTTGTTGCTACTTTCCTCCTTCTTGCACCAGGCTTCACCGCCTCGTGCATGTTGTTGCCTTGCCTTCGTCGCGGCCACCACACCTGTAGTCCCACCTACCGTCCAGATTCGAGTTAACCGGTGGAAATTGTCTCTCGACCACCGGGAACAATAATGACCCGGTCGAAATTCCGCCCCGCTGGAAATTGCTCGGGCGGAATGTCGAGACCTGTCCTCCACCGTTGAATCGATACTCACCCGTATGGTACAAGCGTGCCTCATCCTCTACGCGTGGAAGTGCTCGATGGCTCGCACGAGTGTTCTCGAGAGGTGGATGGAGACGGGGATCGACGCAGGAAAAAGATGGTCGCGAAAAGAGAGAGAGAGAAAAGTGCACTGGAATATTTTGCGACGAATACACGCACGAGAGTTTCGAAAGCATCGATGGAATCCCATTTGGCCACGCAATTTTGCCGAAACCAAGAATACGTCGATTCGTGCGTACGAGCGATTTCCCGTGAAACTACGCTGTCCAATCGGAGGTGACAACGTCACGTTTATTGATTAGAAAACGCGTACCGTTTAATTAAAATGTATCATTTAGCGGAATAACCAATTACCATAGAATATTCCACAAATAGTGTATTTTCTTTTGTGTATTGGTTGGTGCTATGTACAAATTGGTGAGCGCGCGTGCCGACGAATAGAAGCGACGACGATGCCACCTAACAATTGAGCCGGTTATTTTGAAAGTGGCCTAAGTCCATTTTTTTAAAAAAATAAGATATCACATAATTCGTGAATAATTTAGTGCAAGAATTGAATATTATGTGATATCTCATTTCTTTTAAAAAATGGACTTAGGCCACTTTCAAAATAAACGGCTCAATTAATGATTAAAGACCTGAAGAATCGCGTGGCGTAACTGAACTTAATAAAGTTTGCTAATGTCCCCTCACACGAGGCTGTTGCGAACTTCACTTATCGTTTAAAAGTAGCGCTATTAGGAACATTCGACTAATACCAGCTGTGTCTTGCAGAAATACAACTAGATCTTCCTTGTAGCTGTCTCTTGTCCGTCAGGCGTAATAAAGGGATGTATACTTCTTTCTAATAAATTACTGTATCATAGTTTACGTAATTTGCGGAGGCGATTAAATAAATATAGTTACGTGTAGGCTTTAAAACGGAGTCCATACTTCAAGTGGGAGGACGTGAAAAAACTGTTCACTCGCGTGTCCAATTATAAACAGTAAACATTCGATCGAGCATACATCGACATGTTCTCTATGTTGCAATAAATATCACAAGGGCGGCCGTTCCTCCGCGATCGCATTTTATGCGGATGAATTCTGCGATACCGCACTGCCTACGTAGTATTACACTAGATGAGCTTGCGCCTTGCCCTTATTCTCTTTACAAAATGTAACCTCGCCAGGAATGGTAAGGTCACGCTAGGGCCAAACTGATGCACATTATGTAAACAGATGCTGCACTTTGGCATCCCTCGTTCTCCTTTTTACAATTCCCAGCTATTTGGTATCGCAACGTTAAAATTTTTCCTTTTCTATACCGACTTCCGCGGAACGATTGGCGAACACAAAAATGCAGTTTATATATGTCATGTATATAATTACTTTGCTCATCCCGTATTCACTGTACCGAGAAAAACAATTACAATTGTCTACGTGGGTACGTCCGAGCCAAGGGACGGCATTTCTTCTTATTAAACATAGCAGGTTCACAAAAGGTATATTTCGAATGGGGACGGGATGCGATATTCCCGTACATAACAGCATCCTTCATGGCTGTAGGATCTATACCGGACAATGCATGGAATGTTCAAGTCGCCGTCCACTAGCGTTTAATGAACTGCACACGAGCCGCTTTGGCCTTTCTCACGTTAGATCCACTAAATATTGCGTTACCCCTTACGGTCGCGATACTCTTCACGATATTATCTACATACCGGTCGACAATCACTTTCCATGCGGACGTTGGATACTTGTCACAGTATCCAATGCGGCGCCCTATATACAATCGAACCATGCGTCACGACGTATTTTGAGACTATTTTACTAAAAATATTTTACAGGGGCACGATACTCGTCCTTGAACCTAAAGGAGGACGATGATTTTCTACAATTTGTTACTATATTACATGTAAAATTCTCATGGCAGTAAAGAAATTCCATGGGACCCTTGACGCGTGAAACCAAGAAGAAAATAATCGATAAAATTTTCTTTCTTGTTCCAATCGTTCGGTGGAAGTCTGGACACGAGGTTAATTGAAAAGATTGAAGCTAGTATGAAATCTTAGCTAAAATTTGGGAATAGAATGTGACGACGGGCTCCCCGTCAGATTGTGAATCTCATCGATGGATATTCTCGCCGCGTTCTGAAGGTCGTCCATACTCCGCATGGTTTTCACTGTGATGTCGTCAAGCTGTTTGCGAGTATGCGAAAGCAACCCGTCTGTCGATTTCGCTAACTCCTTCATTTCGACCTCAAGCTTCGCGATCACCCACTCCATCGCTAGTCGTCCCTGCAACAAAATTAAAGGGTCTCCTGACCAGGGGATGTCGGTGCATACCTAACCAAGTATACTTAAGTACAGGAACGTTCGCGTACCCTTATTGCGTTGAAGGAAATTTTCGAAGTGAGGAGATCCTCCATGTATGCTGTGAGAGGGACACCACGGACCGTCACCATTGCTTTCTGCGTGAGGCACGTTTTGTCCCTATCCGTGGGATGGGGCGAGTACTTGAGCGTCTCGGTGACCGCGATGTAGTTGTTGAACGTTAACTGCGACAGAAGAAACAGAAGATTGGAGGGGGTTGCCTCGTTATATCCGACGATTAACTTTCTCGCGGTTCACGTCATTAAACCGAGGCGTCTCTCGTTATAGACTTTGGATAAGAGAAGGGACGGGGAAGGAGACCGGTATCGACCACGTTGTGCAACGTCGCGGGGGTTAGCAACCCTTGGCATGGAAGGTGGGCTAGAATTATCGAGATAGAACGTTTCCACGAAAGTGACGTAGATCGTTGAATAATCGATGCCGCGAAATAAGCTTGCAAACGAGCCTCGACTGTGCACAGTCACGGAGGAAAAAGCAGAACCGAGAACCCCTGCCCTCCACCCTGGTGCTTTCCATAGTTCCGCGTGCGCCGGTAATGCCGCACGACATGCTCTTTCGCGTCGAGTTTTTCCAACCGATGATCGCGAGGATTCGCTCGTCGCCCTCCCCCACGCGACAATTTTTCCCTTGATTATTCGAACTTCGCGATAATGGACACGGATAACCAAATGAGTGGGACCGAACGTTCCACGAACCTAGCGTAGTCGTTAGAAGATACTTCTTGCTCGTTTCTCCCGACTCGTGCTCCAAGCTCGAAGGAGGAAACTTCGGGTGGAGCAGCCCCGTTGAACTTAAAATCGGCAGAAACGAAACGCAGGAGGAACTTTCCAGGATAGCGGACTAAGTCGGCGCGTGTTAAATTATACGGTGCAATGGCCCGAGAACGGGAGCTGATCGAGGCTTCCAGACGCCACCGGACCTCGTCGTGTCTTAGGGCATCACGAACCGTGGCACCATAATTCCCCGCGCACTTCGTATCCCGTAATCATCCCATATCCCGTAACATCTGCGCACCCTGTGGGGGCGGAGAGCCCGGGCCCAGGGCGCACACGATGTACGCCGTCGTGTCGCAGAGACGCCAAGGTACATACTGTATAATGTAACATAATCCATCCGTGGCGCGGCATCGGCGCCCATCGCGCGCAGTAAAGCCCTTCGCATATCGGGACTCGTCATTGCGCATCGGTCCGTAATGGTGGGACGCGAATGCCGTAAACAATGATGCATGCAGGGAGCATTCGCGAGGCTTTCGCCACAATGTTGAACTGCGCCGGGAATCGGCGAGCCGTAGACGTCACGCGCCACGCGCGTTCCTACGCACGAGCGATGCGCCACGCGGACCGCGTGATGCACAACCGCGGGAGTCAAACGACCGTGAGCGAGAATTGGCGAGCGCGATGACATTGCGTTGGCGAAGCGAGCGAAACGACGCGGAAGGTATAGATACAGGGCTATCCCACGCGCGATTGCAATTTCAAGAAAGCTTCGCAGCCACCCGTGAGCCGACGTAACCAGTGGTGGAGTAGCACCGTCGCTTCGGGATCCGTTTGCGCGCGTGACTCTACGGGTGAGAAGATTAGAGGACAGCGATGAGCGACGCGTCAGAGAGTAGAGGAAAATGAAGGGATTGAAAGGGAGTAAAATTGAATGTGACGGAGTGAAATCCTTTGCTACTCGACGCTTCGCACTTTGTAACACCAAGGTGTAATCGCGATGAAAAGCACGCGGGCATTCAAAAATTCGTGAAAAGGGTCGACTGTAAGCGAGCGACACTTTTTTTCCCGCTTGAGCTTTATCGCGCGGCGAAAGGACCATGCAAGGGCGGTCTTACTGTGCGGGACGAAGCGAACGAGGGCCACTGCGCGCCCTACGTGAGAGAGCATCGCCACGTTGAGAGAACATCCCTGTGGTCGCAGGACTGGAACAATTGAATCGCGGGGGCGCAATACGTTTCATGGTGAAATTAACGCTCGCGGCGACATTACTCATCGCGCACGGGCAAGACGAGATATACGCGCTCTCCGCACTGCCGTGCGCGCGCGCGCCCGAGACCTCCTCGTATTGGCAATCAATGGAAACTAGTACTATATATGTCGTTTCCTCCAAGTATACATGGCCTGTCTTCGCGCGTATCACGAGAGAATTCCTGTGCGTCACTCGGACGAAAGGATTCGTCGAATAATTCAACTGTTTCCGTTGTCTAATTCTTACGATCTACTTCATTATGTTGCCGGATACTCTGGCGCCTCGGAATTTTGCGGTTGAATTTCGTCGGCAACATCGAACGGCAAGAAGCGAAGTGGAGAGAAAAAAGGAAAATGCGAAACTCAGCAAAGGTGAGTGGAGGAGAGGCGGAAACGGCCGTAATTGGCGGGACGGGCGGTCTCATTGTCGTTCCCTTAACGAGGAGTAACCGTGGCCGTGGGTAAAACGAATTTTTTCACCGACGCGCGGCGAGAGATAAAAAGAAGAGCGCGCCTCCCTTAATGCGAACCAGAAATTACCGCGATACGCCGGACAATGCACCAAAGAGCAATTCTCCTTCGCCGACTCTGTCTCTTCGTGGAATGTGTTTTTTTTATTTTTCTTTACATTCTTCTCCGTGTATTTGCCGTCCGGATGTACCGCGAAATGTAAATGAAATAACATAGCGGAGTCGTCGACGGCGATCTTGGGTACAACTAGACTCTCCTACGCGAGAGTCTATACCCAGTCACCGACGGAGTAATTCTTTTCTAAGAAGCTCCAAGTGTCAACGCGATTTCGTAACGAAAGAACTCTCTTTTCCGAGGTAAACCATCGCGAAGGCTATTTCGATGACGGCCACTGGTTTTCCACGAACTGCAATAACAACAGCGCGAGCCGTAATCTCCTTCCGGAGAGCCTCGTCATTCGGCACGAACGAAGGAAGCAAAGTTCCTCGTAAGCGTCAACGATCGCTTGGTCGCGAGCACGAAAGAGAAACGGAAAAGAAGGTGAGGACGAAGGGGGGGGGGGGGAAGAGAGGACCAGTAGCGTGCTACGATTTAATCGTATCAACGCGAGCCATGCGATCGATCGATCGGCGCCTGCCCTGTCGACGCTGGCAGTAATTAATTTTCATTCCTTTTTTCCTGCCGTGAAGGGATATCGATAGGGCCGTTCGCCAAGCACATCTCGTCCCTCGACACCGGACCGACCGCACGATCCTACCCGGTGGCAGCCGCATCGGTTAATTGAAATTTTTCTCGTCAGCCCACCGTCGAAACCGCTGTTTGCCAATCCCTCGGTCTCCGCAGTAAACTCACCCCCGTTTGCTTTTCATTTACCGTGGCGCTGCGGCGCCGACAGCATGCGTCGGAACGGCGGCATGCGGCACGCGCGCACGTCTACCCTCGTCGCCCACCACCGCCGCGAGCTACCGGCAGCTGAGACTTTTTGCAGCACTGGCGACCGCGAGAGACCGCCGAGGGAAGGAGCCCGCCAACGAATAGAAATTTATTGACCTTCTCCATATTAAAAATGATTTTTATCGCTGCTCGTACCGCGCGGCAGTCGTAAAGTTCGAAGTGGCCGGTGGATTGAATTTTTATTGATTCACAGGAGAAACGTTTCAGTTGCTTCCATTATAGCGAGAGGTGCTCGGCAGGAATTGCTTTTCCACGGCACGCGGAAAGTTCCTAGGTGGTGAGAAAGGTATCACTACGGCAACACGGTCAAATGCGCTTCGCGCGTTAAATATGAACCGAGTATTTAACTATCTACGTATTAGCGCGCAATCTGCGAAATAGGAGGGCAAGAACGACGATACAACAAATCGTTCGAACGAAACATGCGTCGGTGGGCCTCTGTCCCACGTGAAGTAGGCACTACTGCAATTCGCAACGCGATCGAAAGCCGCCCGTTCTGTTTTCGAGAGAAAAACAAACTTCGAGTTCCGTGGAATCACTCGGTTAACCCCTGCGAGAAAATCGTGCGCGGATATGCGCGTTTCGTCACGAGCAAATGCTGATACCTATTAAGCGTGGCATTGTCGCTGAAATAGCGCAGTTTTCTGTGAAACGAGGTAACCGCGGTAGCCGAGGCTCACATATGGGAAGGATAGAATGGGAGGTTCAAATCTTGATTCTACGATACCTCGGATTTTATAAGCTGCCCCCCCCCCCCAAAAAAAAAGGAAAGAATAAAATTTAAAGAAGAATGAAAACGCCGTAAATAATTGCGTCGTGGGGAAGCCGCATTTGATAGTGGTTGCAAAAATATTTTCTCAGAATCCAAAAAGGGCTCGAACGGACGTAGGCCCGCCACTGTGACAAACACGGCTACCCGACAAACGAGGCATTCAGACAATTCCATTAGGCGCAAGGGGAAACATCGCGGAAGGGCGTACCACGCACTCGACGGAGCTCGTTATACCAACTAAAGAGCCTTCTTCGGGACGTATGGACTTGCGAGTAATTAGCATCGCCGCATAATTGAGAGGATTTTGCGAATCCGGTTCTGTAGGCTGCATTGTTCCGGCCGTGGGTGTGTTCTCAATTCGCAGAGCCATTCGATACCTCGAGAGGGTGCCACGAGCGGATGTCTCCCTCTCGCCCTCCTTCACTCCCTTCAGATGGCGCGCGCGCACCCACACCCTACACACTTAAGCGCGTTCCACGCAACACACACGCGCGATGATCGCAGCTCAGAGCCTGGATCGACCCTGAAGCGAACCCTGGATCTCGTGGAGTTCCTCACCCTCCGCCCTTCCACTCTCTCTCTCTCCCTCCTTCCATTTCTCCACATCTACCCACCCCTATTCCACCTACGCTTTCCCGTTACCGCGCTCCGCAACTCTGACCCTACGGCATCTCTCGTCTCCCCATTCCTCTCCGATTTCCACGCGCGCGCGCAAGGTAATCGTCGATTTCAGCGGATTTCGCGAGATTGAGAATCGTCGTGCTGACAAATCCGTATTAGATCGTGTAAACGAGAACTCTCTACTCGGCCAACTATGTACTCAGTCGGACGAGTCCACACGGCCCCCACGCTGGCTTCTTCGAGAGATGAATGCAATTAGAACACCCACCCTCTCTTCTGCCTGGGCCCTCTCAACTCGCGTATATCCATCCACCCCCGTAAACGAATACTTTGCACCACGCGAAGCGAACATATGCAATTTTCAGGTTAAAAGCTCCGTCGGAATCTTGCCAAATGAGATTAACGACGCCTTTGTTAATCGACGATAGGATGAGGTTCGATCGCGTAAGCGCATCGTATCCATTTGCATAGCATAATCGTAATTCACGTGATTGGGTTTAGTAACTGCGCACGTCGTGGTTTACAGACGATCCCTTCGTTGATTTGCCGGGTTAAATAGATTTAACTGCAGCGGTTGAGCCGAATGGGATCGAAAGAGTCGGAGGAAATGCGAAATAGCGTTTACTTCCCAGCGTGGTCTCTCTTTCACGGGACGGAAAGCGGTGCTGGAGGAAATGTAGCGTGAACGTGTTTTTTCCTGCCCCGTCCTCCGCGCGTTTGTTCGAGGTAGCGGAAAGAACGCGACAGCGGAAAACATTTCGACGCTGCTTCGTACGCGACCCGAGCCACGTACGTGAGGGTTAAACAGGATCAACGGGGAAAAGAGAGTGGGTGGTCAGGCGGGAGCACAAGCTCCTCTCGCGCGCGCATTGTCGGACACGTCGAGCCTGCCGCCGACCGTGTGAAGTTACCATTTTTCATTAAGCCAGCCGCCTCCGACTCCATATATCAATCGATTCAAAAAGTGCTACCGCCGTCGGTAGGTAGGTGCCGGTTCTGTGTACACGCCCGGCATTCGCGGCATGCCGGAGCACCAACACAACCACTTTCCACGAGACGCGGAGTGACCCTCCTACCGCGTTGAGCTCCGAGCGCAATTTGTTGTTTTTATGATTTAGAGGACCGCGTGTATAATAATTCAGTCGCCGGCGCATCCACCGCTGTTGTTTCTGTCTCTCCCTTTTCTCCCTTCGCATCCCTCGGCCGTTCTCAAGCTTTTGTATCGTGCTTTCGCGCCATCTCTTTCATCCCGTCGCACCACCCGTTTCGTGCTTTTCCCCATCCCTGCTTCATCTCGCGTTTCTCTTTCACGATCTCTTAGATCCTCTCCCCGTCCACCTTCGTATTTTCTATGCCGTGCTCCCTCCGAACCTTGGCTCGCAACCCTTCGTCCCACTCCTCCTTTCCGCGGCCCTTTAGAGTGCTCCATCACCAAAGTCCACGGGGAGTCCCCTCGTGAACCCAAGCAGGATACATCGTCGATACACGCGCCCGTTATTAATTCTCGTCCGATGCCGTCCGCCGATCGACCAACCCGGCGCGGCGCGACCGACCCCGAACCTCGCCGCCCTCACCTCCCGGCGTCCTTCCACCCTTCTCCGAGCCCACCACCCCCTCATTGCCGACGATGCCACCCTTTCTCTCCGCCTGTCTCGGGGTTTTCGCGCCTGCACGCACGGAAATTCGTGCCAGGACGAGCAAGGAGGATAGTTAGAGAGATACACACGGAGAGTCGTTCCCGGTAAAATATCGTTCCGGTTTCCTTCGTGTTCTCCGCAACGTATTGCGGCGAACTCCGGCTAGAACGTTTCCATGTGCCTTGTTGATTGATTTACCGGGATTTGCCGTTTTTGCAGAAATCCAGAGAGCATCGTGGCGTATCGCGAGCTGCCCGCCCCGACGACGCTTCGCGTATTTAGATGTGGGAGCGGTGAAAGAACCTTCGAGCAATTCTCATCTTTCTAGATGGGAATAGACGGATGAATGATAATTCGCAGAGAAAACTCGGAATTCGTATGGACCGACCGAAATACATATTTGGTCGAGGTTGCTCAATCTTTCCCGCGTGTATAGTGATTTATCCTTGCCGCGGCCATTTCCGGCACTATGACGTATAGTCCGAAGAAGAGGTGGTCGAGGGTGATTAAGTAAATTTCTACATTTCGGCACGCGTCCTAATTCCATTAAAGATTTGAATACCGATTTATCCCTGTCGAGTGCAGTTAACGGAACAGCGCCCTCGCGGGCGGCTTGATGAAAAATTTCAATGCTATCGGCATCGACGAATACGAATGCTCCGAAAATCGCGTTACAACCACGTCCCGTAACGAGCGCTCCGCGCGTTAATTCTTCGAAATAATCCAGGGAAGCGCGCGGCTCGGACTACAGCTACAGCTCGATGCGGGAACAATAATATTAATAACGCCGAAACAAAAACAAACAAAAAAAAAACCGGGGGAAAAAAATCGTTGACAACGGTGCCCAAAGTCATATCCGCGCAGTTGATTTATACAGCGCAAACCAGTGACAGGCAGTGCAGCAGGCGCCAACGGTCCTATAATCTGATAATATTTAGCCTGCGTCCGTGGACAGACGAATATGAGGCGAACAGAGAGGGCGAGAGAGATCGCGAGCGATGGGAAGTGCAGAGAGGGTGAGGCGGAGGAAAATATTTCATTGTTTTTAGCCCGCTGATATTCAACAAGCGAAAACAATGGCACACGCGATTTCCCCAGGTGCGGGCTGGTGATCGCTTTAAATTAACAATATCTAGTCGACAACGTGGCTTGTAATATCCGCGCCCGAATATACATACCGGTAAGCTATTATCTCCGTAATTTCCGGCATTTTCCTACTTTGATTTTTCTCGTTCGTCACGTATGAAACGATCGACTCGAAAGGACGAATACGCGGAAGGAACACTTCTGCTCGACCATGGAGACCGGCATAACGATATGCATAGGCCGCGTTCGTCGCAGGTGCATTCCATGCACTTGCATTCAATGACGACGACGACGACTAGGACGACAGACTGTGGGGAACGACAGCGGCAAGGTACGCCGTGTGTGTGAGACGCGTGTAACGTATGCGAGCCGCGGTGCTCGCAGGGGCAGCGAGAGGGGTCGTACGGAGGAGGGTAAATTGCTAAAAGATATCTCCCTCCTGGGATTCACCGGGGATAGGTTATACTCCCGGCCGGACTCTAGCGGGCTTATGTGGAACACATTGCCTTCCGCGAAAGCGTCTCGACGTCACGAACAACCCCCGCCTGTCCATCCATCCATAATGCGAGTGCGTGCGTCACCCCCGGAGTACGTAAACGCGCGAAGAGTCGGGTGACAATGCGATACGACTGAGGTCTCGTGGTACACGAACAAGAGACGCGTCGACTCTCGGAGAGAGAAAAAAGCAAAGACCATTTTCAACTATCCACTGGGAACACTTCAATTTTACCCGTTGACGAGACTGAGTCGTGGAAATCCGTCCCCGTAGATTTTGCCGAATGATCGGTGAGAAAATAGTGCACCATACTACGTCTGGACTGTCCCGTCTTATCTGAGGTTACGTAGCGAAGGAGAACAGTACTTTGCAGATCGATCGCGCCGAAAGTTCGAGGTCGAAGCACAATCGGGGCCAGACTCGAGGATGATACCGCTCTTGAAGATTGATCCTGAATACCTCGCTGAGCTCAACGAAAATGCACAATGAAATTCTCGAGAGACAGCTGTTGGCTAGTGAAATCAATATCCGTGCTAGAGAAAGTCTCGAAGTTTATCGTGCGCGTCACTTGTCGGATGGCACTGTTCAATAATATAAAAACACGGAACGATTACTGAAAAACGTTGAAACATTCATATAGGATAGAACAGCTGCTTGGACACGTTCATGCGACACTGTTTACACACCGAACGCAAGAAGGCGTTGCATACGATCGACAAATGATTCTTACGACACGCAATTGGAAATTAATGTCCTGTGTACCCCTCATCTCCGCCCGTCCGACGTCACAAGCTGACCCTTGGTAATTTCTCACACAATATGTCGTACGGTGAGGTGACGTTCAATATTTACACCGTGGACGATCGATAGCTCGACTTTTGATCCGACGACGTTCCGTCGTGCGTTATTGCTCTTCCCTCGAAGACGACCCTCGCTACGATTGCACAATTAGAAAGAGGCCCTTAAACGAATTGGGCCCCGTTACAACTTGTCGGCCTCGTCGACCCAGGATCGTAGCGTTGTTTGCACGGCAAATCGTCCGCGGTGAACGGACGTAATGGCAAAGTAAACATCTGGACTGTGCGGTGCCCATCGATTACCACATATCGCGTGGACGTTGTACCGGCTCGTCGTCGGGACACGCCGAGGACAAGGAGAGTCTTGCATTCCGTGCGATACATCATAATTCCTTTTCACCCGGCACCCGGAGTGCCCGCGGCTATCACCCGACACGCTCCGTCAATAGGTCTCGCATCCATTCGATCCAATGTCCGTCGTCCACTTGACAAACGGCGAGTTCCTTCCTGACCGTAGAGGCGCCCCTCGGCTACGAATTAGCCCGTGTTTAGACGAGCAGGATCGACCGATGATACACACCCCCTGGCACGAGGACGAGTAGAACGAGGGGTCGAAGGAAGGATCACATCGGCATGGCATTCCACTAGATACGAGGCTCCTCTCCTTGCCCTCGAGCCAGCTGCGGATCATTCGTCATGCCGGTAATGCATCGCACGCGCGCCTCTGCTCCTCTTTTTCTCGATGGCGCGCGAGGGAACGGGAGACGATCTACCTCGATGCGTACCAAGAACCTCGGCCAATGCCGTTCACAGGCCCCTCTTGCCTCCCTTTCCTTTCCATCTTTCCGTCCCGACCACCTCCGTCATCTTCAGGCGTAGTCTCCTCCTACGTTTTCCACCGGCGCACGCCCCGCCAAGGTGATCCCCAGAAGCTATGTAACTCTCGGTAATGCGCGCATCAATAACATATCATATCCAAGCCCCAGGATACCTGGTAGGTCGTCCTGACCTTCTACCACTGGTTGCCAGGCAAATGCGGTCCTTCGATTTAGATTTAAATGGAAATATCTCTCCTCGAGGATGCATCTAAATATTCAATGGCGGAATATCTGATTACACGCGCGTATGCTCGTCGCCCGATCATATTCTTAATTCTTCTTAATTTGCAGCTGATACAGCGTGACAAGGAACGTATGTAAGCTCGGGGCAGAGGGTAGCCATGAATATGTAAATACACGGAAAGCACTAAACTTTACATTAATGATTTTGTAGAGTTTATTCCCCTAGTGGATTCGGTACAACGGAGATTAAGTGGGATCTCGTGGACGTAGATTCTCTTGCGTAACCGACGCCGACGCGCGCAATGGGAATTTTCCGCCAACGATAAAAGACGCGACGCAGGATAGAAAATATCGACGGTACCTGGTACGAATCATTTTAATTGCAGAAACATTTTATCCTGAGCTTTATACAGGAATTATGCGTTTGAATAAATGAAGGAAATTCTTTGGTTTCTCGCCTGCGATTCGGGGACAAGTTAAATATTAAAACAACCGCTTGCCGTAATGGATATTTAAACTTAAATTCTTAAGCTTTTAGCACGCGAGAGTATAGTAGAGAAGCTGTGAATTAATGATAGTCGATTGAACACGTTTTTGTAGAGGGGTGTAGGTATGTGCTTCATACGTGGATCGAGTCTGGGCTTATAATTGTGTGGGATCAAGGTGGAACTTCGAGTCCGGCGTCAGTCTATGCGCGCTTTGCGTTCGTCGACGCGAATTGACAAATAAGCCTGTCGGTACAGGGGAGAATATCGCTCGAATATTGTTTTCGACAACCGAGGAGGATGCATCTCCTCGGCGCGCAGCGGAATTGCGGCAGCCAATTTTCCGCGTACATTCCTCGTTCCTGTGGTGGCTGAAATTGAAAGTGGTATACACGGGGCCGCGAGAGATGCGCTCCCATGTACGCGCGTCAACGTCTCCTCTCTGGGATTCGGTCGAATTCGTTATTCTCTTTCGACCAGGCAGGAGTATACACGAAAAGTGTAGCGGGTCTATTACGATGCTCACGTATATTGCAGAACGATTCTCATATGCTACGAGAAGAATTCAATTACACCCGATGCAACGAATCAGCGTATGAGAGTCGCTAAAGGTATTAAACAAAATAGATTGTTTTTTGTTTCGCAAGCGCGACGGATGGAAGGTGAATTCATTGCAAATTCGTTGTACAAATATGATGCAAATGTAGACACGCATATCGAGATGGATAAACCTAACTGCATCTAAATTTGATTACTGAAGAATGTGTTTGTCGAGTCCATTTCCGTACCATTCCATTTTAGAAACGGAATGCAGCACAAAATTTCTCAAAAGGCAAGCATCGGTGCATGTAGTCGTATAGGTCTATTATCGTACAAATTGACAGTGTTATTACGCAAGTGACTCGTCCACCGACGCGATGTAATGATTAATAGTCTGAATTGTGTGGAAGGGCAAAATGGGTATCCAGGAAATCCAATATTTTGCACATGGTTAAAAGGTAACCTGTTTGTCCGCATTCAAACTGATTGTATAAGCAAAATATAACACGGAAGACATGTAGTGGCGGTAGTGGCCAGTTAGATTGACGGTCATTATGAAAATTATGCGAACGACTGGAAATTGTTTCCGGCGGGGACGACAAACATTCTTATCTAAAACAATTTCTCCTTCTATTAGAAGAACAGCGTAACAACTGATGGTTACTTGAGAATTCAAGAAGAATATTTAAACGTGTTCCTATTTATTATCGCCGATGCAGTTCGCATTCTATGAAGACGTAACTATCGGCTTACTAGAATAAACCCGAAGCTTTTCGAGAAAGATAATTCGAGGAACATTTCTTTTGATCGGGAAGAAATTTATCGTTATTAATTTACTGCACTTACATTCTGTGTTTTCAGGAACAATTCCTTTGTTACTGGATCCACCGTACTCCACTCACTAGCGTAACAGATCTTCGCCCGTCCTATCAGCTGAAACAGAACATCGTGCCATATTAAGCAATCATTTATTTGTAGTAATACGACGATTAATTACATCTGCACATAGTTATACACAATGATCTAGCTAAACGAGCATTCAATACAAGTAACTTGAATACCACTAAAATCTAATGTACCCAATATCAAGAATTTCGTTATATGCACGAGAAAATAATTCGAGTTTATTTAATAGTGTTCTCATACAATTCAACGATAACACTTCGAAACGTTCGGTTGTAAGTCTTAAACTTTAAACTAGGTAACGGCCCTCAGATAAGGCGTTTTTCCTATTTTCGACTCTTGCACGAAAAATGGCGATAAACAATTAACATTCACTGGAACAAGTTCTTATGTACGCTTCTAAAGATTTCTACAGTAAAATTCGGTACCTACTAATTTATGTATAGTAGCGCGTAGTCCAAAGCTTTAACAACAACACGTAACATCCGTATAGTACTAAATACGTCAGATTAAATATGCTACCGCGTTGATTGCATACCGCCGCATATTACAAAACGGGGCAAATGCGCGTTAATTAATTTCTCGTTGGTTACCCGCCTTAATTGATTGTGTTAAAGGTCAACATTCATCAGCAACCATTTAACACGTCGAATCAATAGCATAGCATACATTGTAATACCTACATATTATTTTACGTAAATTTTCGAATACAAATATAATGTGACAGTCAGTCTGCAAACCTTGACGGGAGGTCGGACTTGCCTAAGAATGTTCAAAGGAAGGCGGATATATCACCGTATGACGTCAACGAAATTCTCAAGTGTACTGGGAATATTGACTACAGCCTACTAACAAGGAATGATCCCCAACCCGGAAATTCAAAAAATTCTGAAATTTTGTGGAAATGTAGAGCAACACGTCCTGAACGCGACACTATTTTTTGTTGATGCAGAAAAACGGTTTAAAGGGGTGAAAACCTCCCTTACAGAAAAGTCTATTATTTCCTCCGCGCCAGTTATCTTCGAAACGGTAAGAGATATTGAAAAAAAGTTAAATAATGTTTGAAACGATTTTATGAGCACTATAAAGTAGCGTCAAAATTATTTCGAAAATTATAATTGTTGATAACAATATCTCCCCCCTCCCCCCGAAAGACGGAAGATTTAAACTGTCATTCCGGCCAGAAGATAGCTCTTTTCGAGCACTTTTGACACATGTATATAAATGTTCATGCATAATTTTTTTAATTATTAATAATAATATTTATTATCTTCGAGTTCCTTCAAAAAAGGTACATAGTACGTTTTGTCATGCAGAGAATCGTATATTAAGGCTATAAAATTCTGTAAGATTATTAAAAGTAATTTTAAATCTTCCGTCTTTCGGGGGGAGGGGGGAGATATTGTTATAAACAATTATAATTTTGGAAATAATTTTGACGCTACGTTATAGTGCTCATAAAATCGTTTCAAACATTATTTAACTTTTTTCAATATCTCTTACCGTTTCGAAGATAACAGGCGCGGAAGAAATAATCGACTTTTCTTTAAGGGAGGTTTTCACCCTTTTAAACCGTTTTTCCGCACCAACAAAAAATAGTTTCGCATTCAGGACGTGTTGCTCTACATTTCCACAAAATTTCAGAATTTTTTGAATTTGCGGGTTGGGGATCATTCCTTGTAAGTCACTGCATCATGAACGAACTCGTTCCGGACGATTATTAATCTGGACGGATGCTCGTAAATAATTGGAGAAGCGCAAACGTTAAAACGATGGATATAAAACGCAACGACGCTTCAAAGGATCCACGAAGGTGGCGGATTGTGCGAAATTAATAACAAATTAGCATGCATAATTAGGCAAATAGAAAGGCGCTAATTGGCCCGGTGGAAACTACTTTTGAATTATTGTTTTCACGGAATTAATCATGCATATTTCAATTACAGGGCCGAGTGAACAGTATTGCTTAAACGGAATGGCAGCACTACGAGTACTTTAGTACGGAAAACAAACTCTCGCCCACCGACGAAACGCTCGCATGCGGCCCCCAGTTCTCTTTCGCGGTTTTGCTTCTATTTTTCGCAATACATTCCGTTGTTCGAGTACATCCGCTAATTACTTAGAATTTCGTGCTGGCACCGCAGTCCATTAACTTGTGCGGCTCGGCAGCACAGATGGTTGAAGAGGCAGCGAGGGTGGGAAAAAAATCCGCGTAGCTTGCCCGAAACGCGCCTTTGCACTTTCCCTTCGGTTAAGTAATTTTAAGAGTAAGCCGAACGTGGAAATCATTCCTCTTTTGCCTCCTTCCGACTCTCTCGGATTCTTCAGTAACCAGCTCCCTTCCTCTCCCGTGGGTCGCCACCTCGAACTCCTTCCTCGCGACCCTTTCCCGCGCACTCGCTCAACCCGGCTCACTCGTCGACCCGCGCTCATCCACTTACTCATTCGGTCGCTCCCTCGCTCATTCAGTCACTCGCTCCGTCCTCGTTTATATACGATACGGTGATTCGAGGCATTCGAGCGAGCGCGCCTGCACAACGGGGGCGGGCTTTGCGAAATGGGCGAGCTTATAGAAAATCCTACGAAAGGAAGCGATTCGCCGAGCCGAAAAGGATTCGACGCCGGTATCTGCCGTCGGCTGGTGGAGCAACTGAAACGGAACGGGGGGGGGGGGGGGGGAGCGTTAGCGTATTCCAGAAGGCGGAAGCCTAGCTGGACGATTGCCAAACGGCGTAACATCGAACGCGCTCATTATGAAAGTTGATACGGTCGTCCCTGTTGTTTTGCTATTCTCTGCCTTCCGTTGCCTGTGCGATTCCTCTGTCCCCCCCCCCCTCACCTCCACCCTCGTTGCCCACGCTTCTTACCCGACTTTGACCAAAGTTTCGAATTTCCGGCTGGGCGTGGAGGCATTCGTCGGAATTGCTCGCCCGGACGAGAGTCCCGGCACTTTTTTTCTCCCAGGAACCAGAAGGAAGGAAGAAGATGCGTTATAATCATAATCTCATCGCGCAATCGTCACATAGATATTTTCTGTGCCCGCGACAACAGCTGGGCGACACATGCTACGTATCATCTATTAGCTATAAATGATTCAAACTTCGTCGATAAAGTGTACTATCAGAGCACAGTGTGTTGAGAATGTTTATACAATGTTTAGCTACAAGTAGACCTTGCTCGTAGTTGGTGAAGATGATAACGTCCAAAAACTGTAGAAAAGTTTTTTTGTTTCCTGTCCGAGCAAGAGTAAGCACGCAGGAATTCGCAACACCGGATGATTAATGGAGATTAAGTAATTACGCCCGCCATAATCTACGTAAGCGTGTCTGACGTACAAATATGTATGAAAGTATATATTGTTTTTGAATACCCCACACTTTCAACTGCATCTGACCTTGATTGTAAAATTGCAACTGCAATTGGTTTTGCCTGCTCGAGTCATTTCTACTGAATTTAAAGAACCGTGTGGTGATACTGAAGTGTGACTTCCGGAGTTATCTGTTTCATCTCACAAATTCTATATATTTTTACATTTAAGGATTACTACACGACAAATCAGGGTCCGGTGTTCTCTTAAATTTGTTTATTGACGCCATTAAATTATTGGTACTATCGGTACCTCAGAGACCTCGTGCAAGGTGCCGAGAAGATCGTTCCGATAAATTTCGCACGTGAATGGACAGTTTCATGACCGCCCGCGAGAGTGCGTCCTCAAAATCAATGACCCGGACTGTGGATAAGCTCTTACAAGGTTAGAATTGCTGTAGCTGAAGCGTCGTGGACCAATATAATCAACCTGAAAGCGTTTACTGAATGCGACGACCTTGCACGAGTCGCGCGCCCACGTGGCCGCCATGAGTACTACTACAACTTTTCTGGAAAGTTCTTCATATTGACACATGATCATCGTCACAATGGATAAGCTCCAAAACAACTTACTCACAAAAACAATTTTCTACGGACATTGGGTACTTTGTATCAGCAATTCGTTTCATCGTCAGTTACTAACCGATTATCGTTGCTGCTTTATTTGTAGAAATTTCTTCGTGAGTCATTAGGTAAAACTCTCTTGGCCATAGTCCACCATAAAATTAACAAACGGGACAGGCGAATTGATAATAACACTCACGACGTAAGAATACAGTACAAGTATAAAGATGAAAATTTCGATGAAATCAATTTGTATCAATACAGATTGCTTATGCAATTTTGAATTAATTTTCATATTCAATTTTAACAGCACGTGCCAGTAGTAGCAACTCGTAATAGATATACTTCTCTTTGTACTGCAATCACGTCATTTTTGGAACAAGGAAATGTATAACGTGCCAAAAGGGTACACGAGCACTTCACAGCACGTACCAATCTCGTGCTCCGAAGCGAGGAGGTTATGTTTAACGCAGTGAGAACTTGAACACTTTAAAAACAATAATGATTGTAAAACTTACATTTTCCGCCCATTTAGGAAATCCCCAGTTGCTTGACACAAGTCTGTGACTGTACAATTTTCCATCGACCACTTGTCTGTCGATGATATCTGTTCCAAGTACTGCAGGGTTGATTGGATTGGGGTACTTTCTGTACACTGCTTGCGCAATTGTCTCCCAAGGATGACTACAACCACGTGAAAGTTATTTAATATCATTGATAATTCTTATGATTTAATAGTATTATCACTTGACTTTATGATGCATAACCTAAAACAAATTTACTAAATTGTTACCAACGTAGAACTCACTCGAAGATATGTTCGGTCGTCCAGAATTTCATGATTTCACAACCTCACAATAGTGTTAAGTAATAGACACTGTAATTTAACAAACAGAAAATACACAGAAAACGACTACAGCCACAAAATTGGCACACTACGGCGCGTCAATCCGCGTTTCAAACCCTAACGAAGAAAGAAATCGCAAAAGACATGACCGTAGTAGCCTACTACCTTTTCTTACTCCCCCTTCCCTACCCAACTTAAATACCAACAGTTGGCGGTCAACCAATGGCGGAACATGATCGCGTGAAAGTGTGACGTTATTGGCGGATCCTACATTATTAAAATCGAGTACAATTTAAAACGATAGATCCTATAGATTGTATGTTCTCTCAACATCTCTGAATTTTCATCGTTAAAGCAATGATTTTGTTTCAAGGTAAAATTTTCAAATAAATATCAACGAAATCATGCTCTGTATAATTCCTCTGCATTTTCTGTTTATAAGAATATCTGGACATGCCGTAAATCGAATATATACGATTAATACAAATTTTCTGTACTGGATGGGGGAGATATTCTCATCTTAAAGTAGATTTAACCCAAACATTATAATTATCTAACAATGAAACTGTAAGTGCAATCTACCAGTTTCTGTATAAGTCTAACATACAGAAAAACAATAATATTCGCAGTAGCAAATAGTTCTTTTTTATTGGCCTGTACAGTACAAAATATAGAATTTCTATCATTAGTGGAATCAAAATCCCTCGTTATCGCCAAAAAATTCGACATGCTCCAAACCTGTGGGTAGATAGCTTTTACTATTATCTTCCTTACGGAGCAAATTTTCTTTCGCTGATCCTATTTCAAAAGATATATGATAGTATTAAACCAATTGACACAAAATTTAAGATAACTTGTAACGTTACCAAGACTAGCTTGAAGATTCTTTTCTCCTCCTGTACACTTAATATGCAAAGGTACAGAAGGCTGTGGTCCCTCATGATTATGGATAAGTTTTTTAGCTGCTGATAAAGCATTATATATGTCTCTTGACTTTGGTGCTCTAGCTAAATAAACAATACATTGTCCTAAAAACACATCACATTCGGGCATTCCAACCATTTGGCATCCATGCATAGTATGAACTGCTACACCTAAAAACTAGGATGGTTTTCTCTTGCCTATACATTAAGTTTCTCAAATTATATGTTTCATACCCAAAGCTTCTTCATCGGCTAATCCAATATCTTCACTTGATATTCGAACTAGGCGTCTTGCAATATTTACAGGATCTTCTTTTGCAGCCATTAGCCTTGCTAGCCAATATAAGGCAGCAGTGTCGTCACCTCCTCTTATTGATATGTGTAGAGCAGAATACAAATGATTACTATCATTTCTCTTCTCCCCGGATAGAATATGTATATTTTTCAGACCTTCTTGGATATCCTTGAGCGTTATGGCAGGAACGTTTTCAGTAATAGAGTTAACTCTATTGAGTACTTTTATTTTGTGTGCTAATTCGAAACCACTAAGTGCAACACGTGCATCTCCGTTAGCTGCCTCTGCTAGCCATTCTATTGTTTCCTTATCAATAATGAATTGCGATTTTGTATTAGTGTGTGAAATTTCTACATCATTTAAATCGCAGAATTTGCCTTGCAAGAAATCAACTGCTTTACAAAGTATATTGATTATATCACTTGCAGTTAATTTATTTAACATAAATACACGACAACGGCTTAATAGCGCTGAGTTTAGGCTATAAGAAGGATTTTCGGTAGTGGCACCGATTAAAGTAAATGTGCCATCTTCTATATGTGGCAAGAATACATCCTGTTGAAGCTTGTTAAAACGATGAATTTCATCCATGAAAACTATGGTCTTTTTGCTTAGCTGAGATTCAATTTTTGCTTTTGTAACAGCATTTTTCACATCACCAATACCAGATGTAGCAGCTGATAAATTTATGACCAGTACCTGCTTTCCAGTAATCTCCTTCATTAGGCAAGTTATCACTTTAGCTAATGATGTCTGAAAAAATGTTCAATGAATACCTTCAATACAACCAGTAAGATTAATAATGTGCAGTTTATGTTACCTTTCCACATCCAGGTGGACCAGATAAAATGAGACTTGGCACATGTCCTTGTTCCAATAAATTGCGTAAAACAGTATTTGGGCCGATCACTTGTTCATGACCTATAAATGAAGTTAGATTTTTAGGTCTCATTTTTTCAGCTAATGGGACATGATTTTTTTTCCAATCCCTTTCTTCTATATTGACTTTAGATGAGGCTATGTCTGGCAACTTAGAAGAATGCCCTACATTTTGTGCTATAGCATTTATATTTTTATTAAATGTCTTTAATTTTTTCTGCGGATTTGTATGTTCCTCACTTCCGTTATTCAAAAATAATCGTTTTGCACTAGTCGACATGATTGATTTCAACTGATTTCAACTGAAGCAGCATAAAAAGATACTCTAGATAACACGGATAACATATCAATATATTTTATATATGCATATATATCTTTTATATCTTTGGATGTCAAAAGCATCCGAATTACGATTCTTCAAATGTCAAGACAGAATAAGACGAGCTTTGAGGAAACCGGTTCTGATCTCCTAATATTCAGAAACAGGACAAATTGTACAGTAGATGTCAGTACAAGTCATGTGACAAAGAAAATGGTCAATGTTTATGGTACTTGCGCGAGGTCCGTTCAGGTCCGTACTGGGGCCAGCCAAAGGCAATTGAATTGTGCCGTAGGATCTCAATTTGAAGAACGGTAATAGTAGCATGTTAAAATAATTAACAGAATCGTTAGAAACGGGATGAAGTTGCAAGCAGGCGGCTATTATGGACATAACGGTTTACAAAAATTGAAAAACAACATCGCAATTAAAAAAATGATAATAGGATGAAATAACAATTTTAAAAAACAGAATAGGGCGGCAAAAAGTGGTAGTTTGCATATAAACGGCCAAATATTCATATTCGGCACTGCATGTACAGAGACGGAATTTGTTTCAAAGTAAATTTCATTAAATTTGGTATAATACATTTTAGCATTTTTGAAAGTGGGCATATATTGACGAGGAAGTGGAGATATCATAGGTTTCTTTATTGTCATGGTTATAAACACTTAGAATCGATACATTTTACAATCGATTATTTTAGTATCGATTCATTTTGTGAATATCGTCTATTGTTGCTGACTGTTGCTGACACAGTACGCGCAGTACATACATATATTGAATGTTATGAAACGTCAAAGAATTTTTCGATTTGGGAATGATTAACTCTTGGCAAATTTGTAAGTTTACAGAAGTAGTCAAATTTTGTAGCGTTTCGTTTGGTTTCGTTCTGCCGGACATTATGTTTTTGTAGATTCTTAACTGTTTGGAACAATCTATACTTCCCGAAATATGCCATTGCGGGATGCAGAACGTTATCGGCTTGAACAAGAAGCATTTGTTTCACATCATGGAGGTACGACATCACAAGAAGTTGTTTACAGTCTTTTGCCGAACATAACCAGCATTCTTTTTGCTACAACGACAATAGGATTTTTCGCAAATCAATTACACCACAATGTCAGGCCGGTTTTAGAATTCACGTTAAGTGTAGTGCCATGTGTTTTGTGTTGCACAATCTTATCAGAACACGTTATCATTGTATGTATTGCAATGACAATTGTTGCCATTCTTAATGTTACATTAATGAGAGCCAATGGATTTCCATATCAAGAAAATCATCTGTCCACTGCAAAGAGGCCTTTTCTAACAAATTTTAGGGCATTAACTAATGTAATAACTGCCGTGTGCATACTAGCTATTGATTTTCAAGTGTTTCCTCGTAAGTTCGCTAAAACAGAAGTCTTCGGTTATAGTTTGATGGACACTGGCGTCGGTCTGTTCTTGCTAGCAAATGCTTTAGTAGCTCCAGAAGCTCGAGATTTTAGCAATCGTCCAAAGATAAATTTCTTTAAGATACTGGTACAAAATGTAAGAAATTGTACTAAAAGTTGTATACCACTCTTAGTTTTAGGTTTTGGGCGAATTTTGGCTGTAGAATACACTGATTATCAAAAGCATGTTACAGAGTATGGTGTTCATTGGAATTTTTTTATTACCTTAGCTGTTGTGAAATTGTTTACAAGTACAATAACCAGCACTATCAATTCAAAATATTCTTTACTCTCAGGTATTTGGATTCTAGGAATGCACGAATATATCTTAAGTACAAAGGGGGTAAAAGAATGGGTTTTAAGCGATGTACCACGTGTTGACTTCGTTTCTGCTAATCGTGAAGGATTAGTTTCTATACCGGGTTATGTAGGACTATATTTAATTGGCGTTGCAATAGGACGACTAATACATTCGACTTATCAACACTTGCACACACAGAATGCTGTCCAATATCATCAAAGAAATTTCCATTTAAAAATATTTGGATATGAATGCGATGGAATATATAACGAGTCTATGGTTTTATGCATAAAATTATCGTTGATAGCAGCACAAACTTGTGCAGCAACCTTATTTTGTGATTCATATTTTCGAGTGTCAAGGAGACTAGCAAACGCTGGATATTGTACATGGATACTTACCTTAGGTGTTTTAGCGTTGACACTGTTATTACTTGTCGAAGTAGCAATAGATATACTAATTTATGTGACACATGAACAACACAGCACTCCAGAAAGTATAAAGTCTAATATTAAAAATAAACTTCAACAGAGTATTAAATATAAGAAAAACAAAACATCTGGTATTAGCAGAACTTTGGAAATTTTCGAAGCAGTAAATTACAACGGACTGCTTTTTTTTCTTCTTTGCAATGTATTAACAGGTCTTATTAATATGTCTATGCGCACTTTGTATATTGATCGATTCACAGCGATAGAAATATTGATCACATACATGGCTGTAAATATACTATGTGTCTTGATACTGTATCGATGGAAAGTACAAATCAAATTGTAGAATGAATTAGAACATTATTGTACGTTAGTAATTCGCTACAAATTTTTTAAGACGGGTGTGATTCTTATATTTTTACTGTATGCAGCATTAGACATTAGATTAACACTTAACTAAGCATTTAAAACATGTGAGAATTACTAATTTAAGATCCAATACATTTCCCTATTATATTTTCACGTTAACTGTATAGAATCAATGTTTTTTGGTCACTGTTTTCAATATGACGTGTATGTGTGACTGTAATATTTACATGTGCGTATACATGAAAAGATTGTGATAATTTATATCTAAGTAATTTATGGGTGATAGATCATGTAAATAGAAAGCAATCACTGCCAAATGCAATTTGCATACATATCTATATCAATCTCGTTTTTTATCGTCTTCCTCATTAAAAAAACATATGTACATTAGTATAAAAATAATTAGAAATACTTAAATGGTAACAAATTCGTTTCTTTGTCATTGCAACCTACGATGCCCGAACAATGTTCGTTATTTGAACGTTTTATTATTAATTTAATTATCTTATCTAGCAGTATTTGTTATAATTCATCTTTGGCTAATTCGCCTTCCTTCCATTGTTGCTGTTCTATCGTTTCTTCCGCTATTAAATGTATTCGCGGTTGAAGCTTTCCTTTCAGAGCTGAATTCTCATCGAATATAATTTCGGCTCTTTTCTCTTGATGTATATAATTCTTAAACGCGTCATGATGTATTACGTGGTTTTTGGCGAGTGAAACGATACGTAGAAATTCCTTGACGTCGAAACTGTAGTTTGTAAATTTTGCATGAGCTCCGCCATCCGGATGCGTCCCCTACGATATAGATCATTTTAGAATTACATCCAATCGGACCAAGAAAGTGAGGTAATATTACTTTTACCGGATCTTGTTGTATCAATTTTGAAGTATCTTCCCACGTAAAATATTTCACACCTCGTAAGCGAGCAAGATCTTTATAGCAACTTGGATCTTCACAGTTGTATCTAAAGAAAACAGGATTTATACACTCTGGATAAAAGGATGTATAAATAATTTAGTCAGTACATTATATAAATTACATTTCAAATACAGCTGCCCAATCTGGTAGGAACATGAGATGTGTCAAACCTGCACCGTGTATGCCTATGAATATATCCGAATTTCGTGTAATTTCTAATTGTTTTTTAAATGGAACTTTTTTATTATACGTTACCTATAACGTTAAATGCATTAGTTTATTCATATAATACGAAGCTTGTAAGCAGATTTCAATGCAAAGCATACTTTTTGTACATGATACTCTGGATTCTCCTCCAAAGCTCGTACTAACTCATCTTCATTCAAAATTCTTCTATACTGAGTATCCCGGCTAAGAAGAGTAATCCGTATCTTATCGTCTTTTCTTTCATGAAGAGGTATCTGTAGTCTGTGCAACACATGTTCGCCGAAAGCTTGAAATAGTCCACTCTTTTCACAGCCATATATCTGAAAAAAAAAACACTCTGTGCTTTCAATTTTTCAACAAGATTGTGAAAGGCCGTAACAGTGGATGAAAAAAATAATACAAGGGGTGTGTTGTAGTAGAGACCAAAGATCATTCGAGGTAGCAACGGGAACGCAAGGTTCTTGAAGCAAACGGTTTCACCGCGAAATGTTTTAAGATCCCACAACGGGTTAGTTGTGAAAGCTTCGAAGGTATCTTGAAACGCCGAGCGATAGCTACAAGCAAAACAAAATTATATTCGTTCTCACAGTTCTCGTTTTACGCTCGTGCCGATTACCTGTAACTTTCCCAGATCATTATATGATTGTCGGTACTGAAAGCGCTGGGATGCGATAGGTTTGCGTGCAGCGATGCGTATAGATTGAAGAAATCGCAAAAGTGGTGGTACATGTTTACTACTGAAACAGGGAAATGGTGAGAGAGTGAAAACAAGATGATGCGCGCATCGAATCATTGGTAACATACTGGCATCTATTTTCATTACGAATGTCGGCTTTTCGATAATCACGTCACAGTCGCCTTCCACGAGCGGGCGTCGTGGTAATTTTCGGAAGTTTCGCAGTTCGGGTCCCCACGATTGTAATGGACTGATGTGATCCGCATGCTCTTCAAGGCGCTTTTTATCAAGCCTATAACAGGCACGTGTAAAATAAACGTATGCATCCATGATTTCTTCTTACTCACGTGCAGAAACCGCCTATTTGACCTTCCTTTAGAACATCCATTTTATATCTTATTGGGTCTTTTCTTTGCAATAGATCTGTGAAATTTAATAGGACGTTTCTAGCTCTGCAGAACCTCATGTGCTCCGAACATTCCAATGAAGAGTCATCCTTCGAGAATTAAAAACAGTAGAGACAATATTGTACTTTCTCCCACTTACGGATCTTCAAGTGACCAAATTTACCATGAAAAGTGGCTCGCACAGGAGCATCATCTCTTCCCTTTGTTCTCGTATGTAACCAAAATCACCTTGAGTGTAAAATGTATCCAACTGAGCTTTTTTCGTGGCCACCCATCCCTTGTGATCACCTGGACAGCGAGGAATTGCAAACGAATCGTCAGCCTTACAATCTCTCTCGTAACCCCAGCATACTTTGTTCTCAAGGTGTTCCTGTTTGTATACGCAGAATGAATTCAATTTTTATTTATATTTAATACAAAATATAAATTAACGATATAATTAAAATTTAAAATATAAAATTACGCTAGAAATGAAATTAGAATTATCTAAAGGCTGTCACCGGATATCTGCTTCTCTCACCTTATACGGACAAGACGTGTCGTTTCGGCACCTTTCCGCTTCCGTAGGAAAGGAACTGTAGTAGTACTTGAGATGATTTGTCGGAAGATTAATACTCGTATAATTGCCGTAAACAAAATGAGTCACAAACATCAACGATGTGGTAAATACTACCGTGACACTTCTCGGCATTTTGCTAGAAACTGCTGAAACGAATTAGAAATGTGTAAAAGCCTAGTACTCGCCATGCAGGAGGTAAGACGGTGTGAATGAAGAAGGAACCACCTGTGCGCAGGTGGATGTATGACCTCATCTACTGTACGCACAGTGTCCCAACTACGATCGTGCTTGTGCCTCTTACACAGATCTCTACAGCGAAAAAGAATATCGTCAGGGTACATCAGAAGATTGATATGCATTAATCTACATCATTTGATTTAGATGCATGTGCAGAGGCCCGTTGAAATTTCTCACAGAGGAAAGTGACCTCGATAAGAAAGGGATAAAGAACTTCGTCCTTTGTTTTCAAAAAAACATGCCGGTTATTTCATATTAAGATGATGCGGTCGATAATGTAGATTTATATGGAGATTTCGTAGGATAAGGTCTAAATACATTCGGTGAGAAATTATTTCATAGAACACTATACTCACATGCTCCTTACACGTCCTTTCGAAAGGAATGCTCAGGCTCGCTCGCCCCTCACAGGCACAAGCTTCGGAACTCCAATTCGCATGCATTTGACTTCTCTCTCCTTTCACGCGATCAGCTGTCCAGTTTTCCTGTGTTTGCAATATGGCGGCTACTACTGACACTTTCATAAGTAAATAGTTTCCCTTCCTAGGATCGTATATTTCGTTCGAAATTCATTAACATCTCACGTATATGATTTAACGCGGCAAGTAATCCTGCGTCTAGATATGAGCATGTATAATTTCGCAAATGTACGTTTTAATTTTGCGAAGACACAATTAAAGTTCACGAAGCATGACGCTTTGGAGTAAGTCACATGGGAATGGAGCAATGGAGAATACGTGCGCTTGCAGGAAGGCTATCTAATCTGCTCGTTTAGGAGAGAATTGGTTCACGAACGAAATACAGGCTAGATCCTAACACCCGCTATGTTTTTCCAGACCCAACTCTGTGTTACCGACGCACGAAGCAGTAATAGTAGAGCGTGTAGCACAGACAAACTACCTACAGCTCTACGCGGTACGTTTGGCCTTCGCTGCGCATGGTTCGTCGTTTCTGCAAGAAATCTAAATTATCTACAACGGGTAAGAATTATCCATCTACAGCACTTTATTCACAGAAGATAATTGGTCTTTGCAATTGGGACGCGGTAGTTTTATTGTCCCGATTACCAGTAAACTTAGCGCAAAAATGTTATTATTTAAAATTGCACAGCATAAAACTCCTCACCCTTTGGATACACAAAAATACATTTGAAGTTCTAACAAACATCTTTTAGAAGACACCTAAGGATTTTTATTCACTACGTTATTCGAAGCGTTTTGTCCCACGGACAAAAGTATCTTTGCATGTAGTACGATTGTGTTATAGCAGGACCTATTGTCTAACAGCAGTGCCGTACATGTCGACTGATGGCTTCCGTTATATTGAATGCTGTTACGTAAAGTAGACAAAGTCTTGCCACTCGATAAGTCTGCGAATAAGCCTGTGGGTCGCACCCTATGCTAATTTCTATAGGATACGTCAAAACCGATTTCGACGTATACGGGCGAGATCGTTCGATGCTCTCTGCCGAGGCGTGGCCGACGTAGATCCTATCTTCGCAGTTTATACGATTTTGTTGGTTGAGGAGGGTGAGAGGGGCAATTTAAATCAAAGGGTCGCCACATTCACTTCTCGAAACACACCGAGTCCCACACTCGGTTAGGCATGAATCGTTGCGTAATCTGGAAGACTCGAGTATCAGCTGCAGCTCTCATTCGCTGCAGGTGTCTCGCGCCGTTCACGAAAGGGAGAGCGAGGAACAACGAGAGAGATCCTTTCGACGCAATTAAAGCGACCATAGGAAAAGATTTCATTGTACATTGTACTCCTGAATGGTAACCCTGCCCGTGTAATGAGTAACGTTGTTACTCAGGCCCCGGTGCAGGGGAAGTTGGATGTTGGATGGCTGCATACGTGCCGCGCCGTACGTGTCTACGCTACGTGTACGTAACGTTACGCAGCGAACGGGGTTATATCGGAATATTGAAATATGCGATCGTAACGGGTCCGCCGCGTGAGGTCCGTGTGGGATCGCACGATCCCGATCTCGTCCCGACGATCTCGTTTTACCGCGGGCGGGATGGACGGGACGGTTGCGTGAGATCGTCCGCGAAGAACGAAAGAGCGCTGTAGGTGTACAACTACGCTCTATTGCGCGCATATACGAGAGATCGATATTACCGACGGGTCCCGCGGGCCAATCACGATGATCCACAAATCAATGCTAATCGATGCGAGAGCATCGGGGATATCGAACGCGAGGGACAATGGTGTATTGGTTGGTACCTTTGGCGTCAACCTGCCGTGGCGTGACCCGGAAACAGATCTCGCCGAACGAGCCGGGTTACACATATATACCTGTATACCTGTAACGTAACCGTAGACCATATACGTACGCGAGGCTGCATGTGACGGTAGGGGACACGCCGGTGTGCCCGGCCACGGATTGCCGCGGATAGATCGGGGGAACGATCTACATCGATCACGATCACGTCACCCTCGCTCCGACCCCTCAACCCGGCACGGTCGCAACGGTACCTCCTCTCTTCGCTATTTATACCGGTCTGCCCAACTTTATTTCTTCCTGCGAACGTTTCGTCGCCGCGGCTCGTTAAGCGAAAGCTTAGGTCCTCGAACTCCGATCGGCGACGCTTCGACGCGATAGGACGAACCAATCGACGAGGAGGGTTTGTCTCTTGTCGCGAGCAACCACGCTCACGAGGTATCCGCGAAGTTCTCCAGACGCGCGCGAGGACGTTCGACGACCAACGCGGGAGATAGAAGGATAATAGAAGAAAAGAAAAGGAAAAGATTCGAATCATTACGGCCTGCGCCTCAACGTAAATATACGCCTATCCGCGCGTCCTACGCGCTCACGGAGAAAAACCCGTTGAAAAATCGCGCGAGCCTAACAATCGATCTTATGCGAGAAGGCGTCCGACAGACATCGATCGTCACGATTCAGGATATCCGACGGTAGTGGAGGCACGTAACGTCGACGCTAATGTAGCTCAAACGCGTGACATCGGCGTAACGCGCTACATATGTCCCGCCACGGTGGCGCCACGCGGCAGAGCCGACGCGGCCGACGACGTCCTACGCAAAAATCAGCGCCACATAATGTTGGCCTCGTAGACCATAGGGCTCCTCTCTCTAGGCCCGCGGGACGGAGAAAATTGCGGGGGCGGTGCGTCACCCGTGCGCAATTGCAACGCTTGTCTTGCGAAACGAGAACGCGCGAGCTCACCCACGCTCCGCGAAAAAAGGTGGCATTCAATACGAATATTCCCCGGATGTACGTGCTTTTCGTTACCGTCCCTGGGCGGAAAGAGGTGTCGTGGAGTGCGGCCGCGTTGCGCCTAGTTCCTCGTATCAACCTGCGCAAAAAGCAGCCAGCCGTATATTCTCGTGAATCTACCTGCGTCTTTTCTCCTCGCGACGCCCACGCTTCCCCATTCGAATGCGTATACAGACGTAAACTATAGCGATTGTCGTCCTTTCCTGGTAGATAAAACGGCGAGTTATCGGAAGACAATGCTCGTACTTCGTAAGATCCCCCGGGACAAAGCGCGTCATACTCCGGGTATATTATTATCGCGATGGGTTGTAATTAACGTAAATCTTCCGTCCAAGGGGGATCGCTTCATTAGAATCGTCGCCGTTCGCGAGAATTCTACGGCACGCTAGGTTCGGATTATCGACGTATAGTCGATCGACACCTGCGATTTCGATACGCGAGATTCCGCGCGGACGTGTGAGACGACGTCGACGATTGGACCATTATCGTTGCTGTACAAGCGACGAGATCCCATCTCGCACGCTCTTCCCCCCTTTAGTGACGCCGAACTAATCGCTTCATTAATAGATGATATATGCTCGCAATTCTGCGAGCGAGCCCTGCGGATCTCCACACGCAGCTCGTTACCGGGGCCAATTAATTACGAAGCCGGCCGATTAAACCGTGAACCCGTGAACGGCTCATGAACGCGGGAGGAGGATCCGAGAGGAACTTCGTGGCTCTTCGTCAAACCGACGAAGTTCTTTGGGAGAAGAACGCGAGATCAAGAGGAAGGGAGGAAAGGAGCAGGAGGGAGGTGGAGGTCCTCCTCGAATTTTCTTCCACGACCTCTCTCCGCGCGATTTATCCGCGCGCGTCGACGGGGTCACGGGGTTACGGTTCCTGATGTCGCGCGCGCATGAAAGAAACACGCGAAGCTTAAAATATCGCATGGGGGCAATCGAGGTGGGTTTAAGGTTTCCTCCGCTCCGCGAAGGATCCTTAAATTCCAGACCCTCCGCTTTCGAAAGTGCCCCATCTCCGCTCCCTCCGCGAAGATTCTCTCGCGTTGACGTGACGTAGAACCCCCCTCCGCTTCCTCGCGAAATTGATTCTCGTTACACGCTCGATTTCGGGCGTTGTTGGGCAAAATTTATCGAAGGTACGCGCATCCTCGTCCCGCGCGGACCCTGCGACATTTCGCTGACGTAAGTATTCAGGATTCAATGACGGAGTGCCTCCTTCGTATTCTTCCTCATTCGCGGGAGAGGGTAACTGGTTTATCATCCTGATGCAACGTAGGAAGGAGATTGCGCGGCAGGTTGATCGCGAGAGAACGAACCTCGTTAAACGCGGAATGCCGTGTAGAGGGTAACGAGGATCGTCAAGAGTACCTCCTACCTCGATAGAATTAGGCTTCGGGGATTTAGCCGTGGCATCGGACTGAAACTTCGGACAAAATCGTTTCTATCCGAATGAGACCGTGCGAAACGATACCTGACGACTTCATTGCGAGGCACGCTGACAGCGTGCTAGCTTTACTGGGGCACACGTCGCTGAACGCGTCGCCTGAAGTAAAAGGCAAAGTCTAATGATAATTCTATCGCGTTGGGGATAGCACGGTGGCGATCGTGCGAGTTACCCGCAACGACAGGTAATATCGAAATGGCAATGAGCTGTGCAACCGATCGCGACACAGAAAGAAAAACGGTAGATTATCTCGTCGTAAAAGTAACATCCGCAATAACCGTTTTATTATGCTGAATCCATTCCGGAATTTCAACGTGGCTTGCGGTGCGACGATCGCTCGGAGATGTCCTCGGGCACGATGACAAAGCGTCCGAAGATTAAATTCTCGCCTGCGCGCGCATGGCCGTTTCGCGCTGGGAAATGTCACCGCGGATGCTGTTCCTCGGTGCGAGACCGATCGTAAAGCGAGAGTTAGTAATTGAAATATTAATGAGACTCCGTGGAACACGGTAGCCACCACGCTCGCTCGTGTAACCGCTATAAACGGCGGAGGGCTTGGTCGCATTAACGTCCGTTCCTTACGCCAACGTGCGTGCCCGCCGGCGATGCCAAGGCTCATCTCCTAACGAACTATTTACACCTTTCAAATCAATTACTGCGAGACCGTAAATCGGATTTGCACCGCGGGTACAAAAGGTGACATATTTTCCGGCGCCACCCAATTGACAGTTGACTACCGATCTCTGTCACCGACTAGAATTTACGAATCACCGACGAAATATCGATCGTAACGCTAGACGCGTGGTTACTGGCTCGAGAGCTTTCTTTTCTCTTCTAAAATTGACGTACGAGCGGAGAAATGGAAATGGCGAAACGCTCGTTTTCGCGAACGACGACAACTTCTCCGCGATGTTCACGATTCGACCTGGGATATGACCTCGACGTCATAAATTTTACGTCACGGCGCCTGTCACTGAATTCACCTTTTTACGAGCGTGTCGTGGCTCGCGTTCACGGTCCACCCGCAATGATCTCCCGGATGAATTTTTTTATATCGCTCGTGAAACTGAAAGTGCCTTCGACCGGACTTCCACGATTAAATTCACTTTCTACTTATGGTTGTCTACTTCTTCATTGAAAATTCACCTCGAAGGATATCGGGCTTTCCAAAGACGAAGAAGATATTGTTCTCGGTAATAAGAACGGCAATAAAGACACGGAAAAACCTAGGTAATAATGTACGCGGACAAAAAGCCCCTCTCTGTCTGCTAGTCCGCTTAACGTCTGTATAATCTATTAAGTCCTCTGGAAAAGAGGACCTCGGGACGGTGACGGTCCGTAAGCATTTGCCCCTTAGAATGCAGAACGTGCGAGAGGTAGTTCGTGGCGCGACTTTTTTTACGGACACTGCCGGCAAGGTTGGTTTATGCTCGTTCTTCGACGCCCACCATTCCCAACGGCCGCCACCACCACTACCCACCCCCACTGTCGCCGACGCCACCGTCGTCGTGGCGTTACTCCCGTTCGATTTCTTTATTGCCGCTTTTACGCGCGCGTACGGGGCCACGTGACCTCCAGGATCCAGGTCTGATGCGCAATATATCTGATACAATATACGCTGAGGACCGTCCGAATTGCGATCTCTCTTAAAATACAATCTAAAGGCGATCTTCCTGTAAATTATGCCACGATTTACCGCTTCTGGAACGCGGAGTCCGGATCGTGTACGGCAATCATATTGCGTCGTAAATTGGCGAAACGGTGTTTAAGGAACTGTTAGGCTGAGTTCAAGGATTCGCGTTATTGGACTCGGTGAAATTTTCATTCGTCTCGTACGTATGGTGAGAGTACCGCGTTGAATTTTCTGCCCTCGGAGATCAACGCTCCCTAGGACCAGTGACCAAGCGCGCTCCATTGTTCTTCCGGCGGTATACTCATAGGGGTTTCGTATCCTTCGAGCTCGATCTGCCGTACGCCGCACTCACTCAGAGGAAAAGAAATACTTTTGTACACCTGCGAGCATTTCGTTTATCGCCCTCGCCATCGCTGTCAAGACTAATAGCACCGATTAATAGTCCCGATGCCACCGGCCCGCGAAACTCTCCAAGCCTATTCCGCGTCAGATTCGCGCCAGCCGCTATGCAGGTCATCGGAAAGTGATCCGGTACATTTAGCTAAACCACGGTGCGCATACATATCCCTAATCACGTACACTGATAGCGGACGCAACGAATAGGAATCGCGCAGGTGCGGTCCGGACTCTCGCGACCGCGAGCCGATACGAGAATTCACGTTCTCTCTCCTTTCCTCTCCCTTTCGCCTCAGGTCCCCTTCCTCCATACTCCTCGACCCCTCGGAGAAGCGAAGGAACCGATTCGCACACTTCTCGCGTTTCCATAAAGAGACGAAGAAAGTGCCGTGCATTCCTGGGCCGGTGTGGACCACACGGGGGAGAGCAAAAGTGTGTACTACGGAGTGGAGAGCGCGCAAGGGAAAAAGAAACGGAAGGACACACCTGCGCTGTTCGCGCGGTTGCGTGGGCGTACCGCGATAGGAAATGTCACCGTGGTACATCCTTCGAGGATATTTTCCTTGCAGATTCGATCATCCACGGCCGTTGAGATTTTAAGGGGAAGGGGTGACGCGTCCGCTTGCGCTCAGAGTTCAACCAGGCGATGCTAAACGTCGAGCGCCGGTAATAATGTTCGCGATCGTATGCGGCACTCGGAATTTTCGATTCATTTTTATCGACGATACTTCAAAACGATCGCGCCAAATTCGAATCTCGAATCGCAAATAAATTTCCTTCGCGATAACCCGCCTATGCAAAAATTAGTCGCGCGTTGTACGAGAATTTACTCGAAGGTTGGCCACAGCAACCCGCTGCTGGACGCAATTGGCCAGCATGTCGGGCGCTCGTTCGTCTTCGGGGCCAGGAGGTTACGAGACAAAAAATTCAACGACCCAGCAGGTCGTCCGCCAGGAGTAAGCACGACAATCCGGGTCGGGGGAGGTTGGGTCAACATCCAAAACGATTCCGGCCGAAAACTGCCTCTCGGCCAGTGCCTACATCAGGTACTTCGGTTATCGGGTAGGATCGAAGGAACAAGAGCGTGCACGGCCATAATCGTGGATCAACTCCCGACTGCGGACCTGTCCACGCTGGTACAACCACGGTCCGGAACAGCCTCTCCACCTATCCGCTCCGTGTCGTCGTTGGCGAACGTTTCTGTGTAGTCTCGAAACGATGCGTAACAGAACGTGCACGCTTACACGCAGGGCGTGGCCGATGGAGATCGCAAAAACTGAAAATCGAAATTCCGCAGCGGCTCCATTCGTGACGTCCGAAGCGCTCGCAACGTTAAACAATAAATAAAAAAGAACCAGTTTTAAGATTTTCCGGGAGATCGATATTATCTGCGATCTCGCCACGATAATTTCCACGCTTATAATTGGTTCGTTTCGATTGCTGCTCCGCGGTGAGAACGTAGGAACGACGCGAATACAGAGAACGAGGTCTCGATAAGCCGCAATTACTGCAGTTAACCGTCTCGTCGCCTCGTTACCTTCCACTGGTTCGCGGAGTCAATCGTCTCGGCGGCATCTTCACAGGCGTCGCTGTAACGCGGTGAGCCGAGCGAAGACCGCGCAGGATCCGTGACGCTTGCTGTCCTCCGCAGTTCGTCGTATCAGTTTTCAACCGGTGCATCGTCAAAAGAGAACCGGTCTCCTCTTCCACCCGCTACGAGGTCGCGGGAGGTGTCGCGGACTATTTCGTCGTTCGTCTGTTCGTAAAACGCTTGGCGCGTCGCCTTGCCTCGTCCTCTCGGCAGTCTCGAGAACGCGAAGAGCAAAGAGGACAATTCCTGCGAGAAGTCAACCTAGCCGCCTACAATCCGCTCCTACCGAATTGTCACGGATAATTAGACGCGCCGATGCTCGCCCGGTGTTATCTTAAGTATCTTCCGCTACGGATAAACGCGCATTTGATGTTCCCTTTAACGGCACCACGAGCGTAGGGATTATATCGCTTAATTAGCTCTGCCCTCGGACGCTATCTCCTTTATGAAATCGTTAAGCGCCCGCGCGCGTGCTTCTTATCGGATGCTTCGAGCCACCACCCTGTCCACCTCTTTCTCTCACGGGTGGGTTATCTCGCTCCGGTCGCTACTTAGTTAACCACCTACCGAATGTATATACTAGATACGCGCTCCAAGTGGTATCGGTCGAGCGTTCTTACCGTTTCCCGCTGGACTTTCGAACGTGCCGCCGCCACCGCCACTGTGCGCGCGAGCTCTTTTGCTATGAGGGAAGACTAGGTTCTATTAATAGCATTGTACAGTTCGGTAATTACCGAACGAGGTATACGAGAAATCGGCGGAGATAAAGAATAGTTTACAAGTGCTCGCCTCCGAGACTAAGTGGCACCGAGAGCAAATAAACAAACATGCCTGAAATTTCTCCGTGTTTTTCGTATCGGGCGTGCAGGTAGTGGGAACGAGCCGGCGCGCCGCGAGCCCCGGATAATTTAGAAACCCGTGGCATTATTGTGCCTCGCGTTAGATGTAAGTGGATGTCGGATAACACATTCGTAACGCTTTCCAAATGCCTCCCGTATTTTTCTCCAGTGCAATCAATTGGTGGATAACGGTATCGCGTGTTAATATAGACCCAGTGACACGCAACGGCAGTGATTATAATTTACGATTATTACTTACGATCCATTCACCCGGATGACAAGGAGTCTATCACCCTTATGCGCCACGATACGTTTCAGCGAATTCCGCGTTCCTTGCCTCATCGCGTCTGATGGGCCAAGCCCTCTCTCCTATCTCACGGTGCCGATCCTGAAATTGCGTAATAGTTTGGAACAGAGAGACTAGAGAAGGACCCTGTCATCGTCCCAGGTTCACGCGTTCCACGTACCCCGTGCGCCTTGATATTTCTCTTGACGTTCTAGGATGACCAGGCTGATTTCCGCGTCAACTCGTGTAGCATGGTGCAACGTGTGAGCAGGCCGCCTCTAGCCTCGATATCCATATCGCGGTTTCGTCGTCGTTGGGAGGGGCGTAACAAATTTCACTCGCGCGAATGCCATCGCCATCCCGCGCGACCGCATCGTTCGATAGAAAATGGCGAATCGAAAGAATGTGGGAGAACAACCCACTCTCGGCAATTAACGGTCTTCGCACCGGCTCTGGGAGCGAGAGGTCGTGAGCATTGATTGCGTCGTTTTTCGAAGTACCTACCTCGCTTTATACGTTCTCCCGGCTTATCTCACTTTTAATTTTAAACTACTGCGAACCGTCGATATTACGAGCGAGCGGGTGGAAATTGTTGCCTCGTGCTGGTGATTCATGGAATTCGTGGGTGGAACGTGAGATTTCGAGCGAATTTCACCTGTCGAACTCGTAGGTGGCAACAACGTCCCGGACCACGAAACCTGTATCAAGAGGTCAACGAACCCCCACCTCGTCGCGACGCGCTGTGACACGTCTTGGCACCTCGTCATCGGTATCCCTCCTCCAATCTCAATGAACACTTTGATCCTCGCGTTCTACGGAATCGTGCGCTAGCAACGCGAGCCCTCCGGTCTCCAGGGACCCCAAAACGACCCAGATGCAGCGAGTAAACATTAATTTGTTCCCCGTCGAATGCGATCGAGCCGCGGGGGAGTTTAACCGGGTATGGCAGCCTGTCGTGTCGCAGTTAGTCAACGTTCAAACCGAGACCACCCCGGCTTGCTCGGGTTGCCGGAGCACCATCCACCTCTTTCTTCATGGTGCACCGACCTCCGTGCATCTTTCTTCCACTCTCCCTATTCCTTTACCTCCCTACGTCCCTTCCTCCCTTCTCGCGTGCTCTCTCGATTTCCTCTCCTCCCCTTCCCGCTCGACCATTCACTTACCCTCTTTGTGCCTTGCCCTTCTCTTCGTTACGCCTATGTGATTCATAGACTCACCGGAAAGGATCTACAAGAGGGTGTAGATCCCCGCGTACCGCTCTGCACGAAAGCAGAAGCCTACCTGCTCCTTTCTCGCGCGTCACGCTGAGATCGAGGTAGAACGACAGACATTAGGATCCTTCTACCGCGCACGGAGTCTTTGCTCCGATTTGTCGTTAGAGCGCGTTCCTCTCGAGCATCTGGAACGCGAGACGCACCGACGTGTAGTTACCCGAATATTCGATGAAAGTTCCATTTACGTTCCATCGACGTTTTTTTTCTCAAAAATTCACTCTCGACGCATCCAGAGACCGAGGTCACGTGGACAATGTGCCCTTACTGCGGAGCCGTTGAAGATGCATTACGTGTACCAGGAAATACGTTGCTCGACGATGTAATGGAATCAGAATTCCACGCGATTAAATCCACCCGTGGAATATCCAGCCACGCGCGTCGGAGGTCCTCCCTTCTACTTCCTTATCGTGTTTCGAGGTGCGCGAAATGTCCGTGATGCATTGAAACGCCAATCGTTAAATTGCCCTCGTTTCGTGCTCGTGCTCGGATTCGCACTCGTTCGCCATCAATCCAATCGTAAACATCCAGCGAGAACATTACGCAAGCGAGCGTGCTCTACCCGAGGATACGATTAATTGCCACGATTTGTTCCATCCAGTTTAATGTATGTACGTATAATCACTGTCGTTTGTTGCCTTTCTCCGTGCGGCCGCGCCCGAATTCGTCCTCTTACTCGACACGCTCCCTAGCGGGAATCGATCGCCGTGTCGATCTTGAGAGGCGCGAGCTCGTCTAGGCCAGCCGGCGCAGACGCGAACTCCACACGAAGCGTTCGTTAGTCTCTTACGTGTGGCGCAATAATTACGATCGACGCGATACTTTTCCACGATGATCCGATAAGATTCCGGCGCACAGAGGTCGCGCGGAGACACAATCTATAATTACATCAGTGCACCTACATACGTAAAGGTCCTGGGTGCACGTATTCAGCGAGGGGGCGCGTATGCGGAGCAATTCATCTTTGAAATTACGCGAAAACGCGAAAGCAATTTGATTTACGAGTACTCTTCCACTCACGTTCGAATCTAATAAGCGCCGACCAAGCTGAAATCTTTATCGGCGCGCACCGCACCCGTAACATTACCTGCAAACGAGAATGTAAATAATATGGAAGCATCGCTCCTTCCGTCGACGGATCGCTTTAAACGGCTCCATCTACATCGCGCTAGGCTCCTATCGCGGGATCATCTACGTGGAAATAATTAAGGTTTACGCCGTGTTCGTCGAAATCTCCGGGCAAGGGACAGGCCTCGTGACGCGCCGACGCGTCGGTCCAGTCGAGACCGCGTCCGCAAAAGGTCTCTTCCGCGAATGTGTCCGTCGCCGCCGCCACGCTCCCGTCTAATCAAGTTGATCCGACGAACCGCTGGCTGGCCCGCACGAATGAACCACTGCGCCGCCACCAAACGGCGAACATACGCAGTCGGCTACACCAAAGGGATGCGCCAAGTACTTACGTCGTTTAGATAAGGTCCACGATGGCCGATATGCATAATATGTTGGTCCATATTGGGACAGCGGCGAGAGGCTCGACGGTCAAGGCGTAGGAGAGGAGAGGAACGCGAGACGGAAGGGTCGGTGAGAAAAGGAGAAGAGAAAGGGCGCCGACAACGAGTGGAACATCGCGCCACGGATCGGTCTGTTATTTGGCTGTCAGTAATTCAGTAGCCTCTTCTTGGGATCTTTTAAGGCTCGCTGATGCCGCCTCGGAGAAGCTCGTAACCTGTCCGCCAGATCGATCAACCTGTACCTCGAACACCCAATCCTTTGCTCTCCCTTTCTCCTCTCTCACGCTCGCCGGCTTCGCGGGCTCGATCTACGCACGAGACCCGCGGCGGACTACATAGTGCGTCGTACGCCGGTAAGCGGTCGTTACGGCGCGACGTTCTTACGTTCTATTCGCGACGAAATGTACTTTCAAGACGGGTTGACGATCTAGCGGTCGCGTACCTAGGCCCTTGGTAGCACTAGGATTATCCTAACTTGTCGCACCGATGGTTCTCTCAACTTCCACGAAGGAATTTTCCTCCGGGAACTTTAAGCGGTCGCGCATTTAATTATTATTTATCAACGACGTGAGATCCACAGCCTCGGAGGAATGTACCTGTGCGCGGCTAAGGCGGATATTTAGCCGGAACATCCTTATCGCGGTAGCGACCATGCCGCCCGGCCGGCTATAAACCAAGCACGATAATTATTCGCATTGGCCAGTCGGGTTTGTGCGCGCGCTCCGTTCCGTAAGTGAGATGTAGCCGGTACACGCTCCTCGCCTCCGCGACTTTCCATCGCCTTCAGGATTTCCCATGTAGTCGGAGCAGCGACGTCGTCGGCGGCGTAGAGAGCCACGGCATCAGGTACTTTCCAACGACAAGGAATCCGACTCTCCTGCCTTCGCCCCCGACACCTCCTTCTCCGTCGTTCCCTCAACGGTACGGTACAGGCAATCCCTCGCGAGCGTACACGGGACTGCGTACCGCCAGGTGCAAATTCTTCTGACATCATCGTCGATGTACGTGATGCATGCGTTGCACTTGCGCGCCGGTCTCTTCGCGAGGGCGCGTTGAGCGGGTGGCAACGTGCGTGCACGTGCAATCACCTTCGCTTCGAGTGGTTGCGCGCGAGTGTGGGTGGGAGCAGTGCGTGGCGCCACTGTGGCGGCGTCCAGCGGAGTTCTGCCGAGGGAGATCGTGACGGAGGTAAGAGCGAGAGGACGAGTGAAGAGGAGAAAGGCGACGCGCGGTGGATAAGAAGCGCGAGGGACGACGAGAGAGGGCGCCGGTAAAGAATGGAACGAGAAGGACGAAGGGAGGAGAGGAGAATATCGAAGACGCGCATCACTGCTTGCGCATGCCGCGAGGGTGGAGTGTCCACTTATTAAATCACTGGTAAATCGTAGTCTGGTTCTTCCGCTCGCAAGTAGTTCCTGCGCGCGCCGGCGAGCAGAAGAGAAAGAAAAGCCGTGTCCTTCGCAGCGTTTCGAAGGAGTCGCGAAGGAGCGCGCTCGCGGCCAGCCGAAACGAAATTCCTCGAGATCCACGAGAGTAGAGGGCTCACGTGACTCGTGGCCGTGGCTCGTGCAACAACCCCTCTCTCTCTCTCTCTCTCTCTCTCTTTTCGCTTTTTCTCTCTCTCCTCTCCTCGCCCTCCACGCGGGACACCGCGGTGGATAACCGTATTAGCCGGCGTGCGCGTCGTGGTATATCACTCGCATATAAATTACTACCGAACGGGGAACTTCGTTGTTCGCGGGACAGTAATTACCGCGAGCGGTATACGCGCGATTGTTAATGTCCGCTCATCTCGACTCTCCTCGGAGAGTTTCGACGGGGTGTGGGGCGTTTGCGTAATTTACCCGGCGATATTGTTGCGGAGATTCGCGAGTCTTTGAATGCGGATCCTTCGAACGCTTTGCCCCGAAGGGGAAACCATTCGATCTACGACGAATGAATATATCCTTTGGTCGTTAAGAGATATATTAGATTATCTTTTGTTGTCCCGAGAGACGCACTTTCCCTTGCGTTTCATTTTACGAGGAAAGATACCTTTCGTGCATTTTAGACAGCATTTCCTTACCCCCTTGTCCGCTTCCTCCGTCGCGAAATGACGGGGCGACGAGAAGAGGGCGGCTGTTTATAATTGTTTCCACCGGCGCGGACGCCAGACGCGATCGGTGGGAGAGGACGAAGAGTCGCGACGGTTTCACGTTTTCTCGGCTCTTATTTATTGCCCCGCGAGTCTTATACATAACGAGGCAAAGGGAGATTGATTTAGCGAGGCGATTTTATGGTACACGGGCACGGACGCGCCGTCCTAGGCTCGAGCCATCACTCAAGGAGCCTGCGTGCATCGAAGACCAAAGGATCGCGCGCTTCGAACTGGTTTCCTCTCTCGCGCACCTACGTTCAGATTTCGAGGTCGTTTCAAATCGGCGAAACGCGCGACGCCGGTCCTGTCGGATTATTCGGTTCTTTATGCAATCCCTTGTCAAGTATTTATGAGCACCTGGCGTATCGCACTCGATGAAGTCTGATCGAAGACCCTTCGTCGAGCCCCGTTACGCCTGATAACCTCGTTAGAGGAGTTATGCGATGCTCAGTTCTTTTATTTAGTAAATTCATTGCGATTGGGATCGAGATCTTTACGAGGAATTTCCTGGAGCCACGCGCGCTAAAGCGGTAGCGGATCTTTCACAGGTATCGATCGAAATATTTCGGTGAACGACTTGAACGAAATCTCTCGATGCTACGATGAAATTAAATTACAGTAATGCGACAAAACTTATATTATTCTAATTGACGTTCCGTTCTACCACTCGGGCAATTATACCATATGTCTAAGGGTTACTATGCGTATGCGTCGACTTCTATCTTCGAAAAGCGACGCTCAAGTTCACGCATAATCTGTTCGTGCAACATCTTAGGCGTAATCTTTAGCTTCGTCACCGACGACACTTCGATCCCTGATCTACGGCGTTACGCCTCGGTCCACGATTCTTATTTCAATAACCATCGGGCGTATAACTCGTATGGCTAAATTGTCCGCGCTCCCGTTTCGCGAGATCGTTGGAATTTCTCACCAAGGCAAGGCAGGAGTATCCGATCGATCATTCGAATTTCTCGCTCTGGATTCAGGATGATCTACGACCGCAGCGATATTATTCAGAATATTTCTCCACCCTGTCATCGATCCTACAAACAAACGGCTGGCGTTCTCTCTAGTTCTACCGGTATCTCTGCCTGCAGCCAAAGTCGGTTTCCAGGGTCGGCCCTGAACGCTGATCCGCCAATGAGCCCGAGCCACACCCGCTGATTTTATTGACGTACAAGCGGGCAAACGTTTGCGCTCCGCATTTCGCGCTCCTGTACCTGCTGAAACCCATTTTGCCTTCCGCGAGGAATCACGAAAAAGATTTCACCTCCGGTCTGTATCGTTACGTATATTCCTGCGGATAGTGGCAGGCCACGTGACGCGTGAAATACGACTCATACATACACGTAGACGAACGCGCGCGCACGAGTTCGTCGAACGGCGGCGGCACCTTGTGAAATAATGGCGCTCGCTTTCGACAAGGGTGTGAAGCGGGATCGGGTTCCCTCGCGAAGGTGAATATTGTTTTTCATCGTTTATAGCGCCACAGGGTTAGGCCCGCTTTAACCTCGGACTAGGTTGTATTCCTGTACCCACGTCTATCGCGTCTTCTCCGGTAAACGTCGGCACTTTTCCCTTGCCATCGCTTGTTGGGGCAAGATGAATAATGATCGAGGGACTCGAGGCACGATCGATTTATCTTCGAGTATCGCACGATTTTCCGGACGGTAGTTTTCGACGGTAGAATTGTGACGCTCGATTTCGCCCAACTCGACTCCCGGCTGAAATCGCTTAGAGATCGTTCGTGGCTACCCACTAGTCGTGGGTATTAATAGCGGGCGCGCGATTATCATAGCCATTACCTTACAACGTCATTAACTCGAACAGTAACAGGGGGAAACATATTTTCTGCGACGGTGCTATATCAATCTGGCTTAATATCGCTCGGTGCAGCAGGTTGAAGGAGATACACCTTATCGGTAATATCTTTCGTGGCTGGCGAGCAAGCGAGCGAGCGAGCGAAGCAACCACCCTTTCATTGAAGAAGTTTCTCCTTCGTTGGTGAATTACGATGGACGGTTCGCAGAACGCGTAACAGCAGAACCTATCCACTTCTCTGTCGATCCTCGCGTGGGTCCGTCGCGGGCTGCCTGCCAACGGTATCGATCTAAGAATACCGGTGATATCGACACCTGTCGCAAATTTGTTCTCTATCGCCCGTAATGGCGTGGCCATCGCCGATAAAGAGTTTGCGATGGGGTCTCCCCGCGGAGGGGCGGTTAAGCGTTATACGAGTCAACCCCGTCGGGGAGAGCTGATCGAGCCAGATCGGGAGGCGGTATCGTAAATCATGTAACCCAATTCAATAAAGCACGATGCCCTTTCCCTCTAACCAGTGCCAGCAGGTACAACCTGAAGAAATCCCGAATGTGTCCATAACTCAGCAGGCTCGCCCGGCCGGCCCTCTTCCTCCGGGCCCCAACCTTCGCGATCCTCGGGATCGTACGTACCCCGTAAACAGTATACCGACTTTCTTCTTTCCCCTTTTTACTCCACCTCCGTCTCACCCCTTTCTTTTCTCCGTTCCTTCGTTTTTATCCTCTCGCTCGTTTCGACGCACCGTGGCGTCGTTGGCTCGCGTCGCGCCCTTCTTCTCTCTTCCCTTTCCGTCCCACCACCCATTCGGTCACTCTCCTTTTCTTTCCGTTTTCATGTCCCGACCGTCTTGTATGCGTATATATACGATACTACTGCCCACGTTCTCGCAGCACGCTGTGGCTCGTGCGAGCTCGCTCTACGCGCGCGTGCTGTCGGATTTGTAGAACAATATTATCGGCGCTGCGCTCGCGTGTGCGCGCGGCGTACCCCGTGCGTGTCGGTGGCGCAACTGTAAATTCAGGGCGCCTCCGCGAAAGTTACAAGAACCCGCGAGTCCACTGATGCAAGATACACTGGGAGCAGGACCCTCGTCCATCGACTTGCTCCAGCGCACGCACAACAATGCACGCGCCGGGGGAGTAACGTTGCTCCTATCACCCCGACGAATTTTTCTCCCTATCTCTCCTTCTTTTCTCTGTCCATTTTTACGACACGCGGTTATCCGAGGTCGGCGGGAACTAGAATTGGAATTATTTGCCGAGGACTCTAATGAACGAGGTAACGCACCCGGTGAAAGTAAACCGAACAAAATTGATCGGCGTGTATTTATCACGTGCTTAGTTAATAATGAAGCCGTATTTAATGCGATTGTCGGCGAACATTCCATCGAAGTGGAATAGAACGCGGGGTCGAGAGACGAGGAGGTGGAGTCCGCGGATAAAAGAGGAAGGGAGGAAAACGAGGGAAGAGGAAACGACGTGGGTGGAAAGGAGAGGCTCCAGGATGAGAGTCGAAGGAAGAAGGAACGTGATGCGGCCAGCCGCTTCGCGAAGAAGTGGGAACGTCGTTGTATTCCGCTTGACAGCAGGAGTCTCGGCTTAGGAACTTCAATCATCGGGTAACAAGGACGGTATCGACGACGGTGACGATCGACGAGACCGTAAACTCGTGGATCTTCGCATCGATCAATCGTGAGAAGAAATCGATGCACGCTCTGCCCGCAGATGTAGGAGAGTCCAACGATCGTTCGGGGAAAATATATACCTGCACAATGCGGTGACACGTGAGAGAAAACACGCTCCATTTCCATCACGCTTCATTACCTCACTCGTGAAAGTTAACTGGCATTTACACCACTGGGAGAAGCATTATAACCGATTCGGGTGAAAAAAATTATATTATGCGCTTTACGTAAGTCCCGTCGACATTAACGTCCGAATACGAAACTTATTTATCGGCTCGTTAAATTTTTCGAATCACCGTTTCGACACGATCCACCGGCTTCATTCATTCGCGCCTCGGGAACGCCGCGCGCCGGACGGTTTCCGTCAACTTGTAGGCGTGACGATTAATCGCCTCGATTACCACAAATATGCGCTAACAACCGAGCGATTCGCTTCTTCAATCGCGCTGCTAATATTAACGGCGATAAATCAACGGGGCCCCTACGACGAGGAAAAACCGCGAGGGAGAGACAAAGAAACCGATGGATTTTCCACGAAGGTCGGCGCGGCCTGCGCGCCGTTGCGAGAGACTCACGGCCGATCGCGATCGGCGCCAATAAATAAACGGCGGGGAGGCAAGCGGACAATTAAGAAAGACATCAGGCGACTAATGAGGTTACGCCGCGACGAGAGCAACTCCTCCTCGGCAACAGCGCCAGCGTGGCGTGTCGTGGCGTGGCGTGGCGAACACGACGAGGGGAAAGTAACGCAGGAGGGTGGTCTAAGAAAAGAAGGACGGAGGAGGAGAGAAAAGAATTGGACGGAGAGGGTGGCTAAGTCACGCGTAGAACGAGACCCGTGGTCGAACTTCGATACAGAATCACGATATCGATTCTTACGGTGGGGGAGGATGTCCTGAGCTCGCGCGGAAGAGGAAGGATTGGAGGTGGTACGAGGGTATATAATGGACGGATGAATTCAAACGGTCGACGCTGTACGACCGTTGCCGCGAGGCAGAAGACAATGCGGCATAAATCACGAACGGCAGCAGGACGCCAGACGCCGCCACCGCCGCCGCCGCCGCGCCGCCGTCGCCGTCGTTGTGCCGATCGGCCCGATACACTCCGATACACGTTCAACTAATTGCTCGTTGGGTCTATGGGAGGGTAGAAATCGCCGCTTTGATTGTCAGGAGAATTAAGGAAGGAAGCCCATGCGCCTTTCGAGCGACGCGTTCGATTTCGTGCGAAAGGCGCGGCTACTTAACCGGAATATAGGCTGACCTTGGCAAGGTACAACAGAACGCGCTCGACCGCGCCGTATAATGCTGCTCCATTTTCGAGGTACATACACTTACCCGGGTACCGCGCACAGCACAAAAATTCTTGCTTACAGGACACCTAGTTGATTTCACGTAGCAATTGAAATTAAATCGCTCGACATTGAAACAACCAACGTCGGTACTTGCCGTCGAGTATTTCAATTTATTCACCGGGAGCATCTTCGTTTCTCAAGGCCTCCGGTTCTCGAGCTCCTTTAAATCTATCCCCCGCTGACTCTCCATCGTCGATATACGGCGATGCGTGTCCGCGGCGTGGCCGGAGGCAGTCCGTAGAATCGTAAAATTCTCCGACGGTCTTGGTAACCGGAAAACGGAGATGCTCGAGCAGGCAGACACGGCTTTACTCGAGGAAGAACGACCGCGAGAGTCCGATGGAAACCGTTTCCGGGTAGAAGGATCCACCTTGGCGCGGTTAGCACGATGCCCCAAAGCGGATTGACCTCGAGAGACCGCGGAGACTCCGTAGGTCCAGGACGGTCAGAGCCAAGACCATCGTCCCTCTAATCTCGCACGGTTCTGTGTATGTATGGATTCATGGCGTTACACGGCCTCATAGAACGTAGAGCGTTGCCGCTCGTGGTGCGGTACGAGACGCTCGAGAGAAGACGAGGGGAGAGAAGGGGCGGTTGGAGAAGACGAAGAAGAGTAGCGAGGGAGAGGAGGAAGGAGTGGGAGAAGAAGAAAGGGCGTGAGGAGGAGGGGAGACGAAAAGGGCCAGAGAAGGAGAGAGAAGACAGGAGGAAGGAAAGGACCCCGGTGGAGAGAGCATCTAGATCGCAGGGTAACGTCACCGTCGTCCTCTTCTTCCTACCTCTCCTTCTACACCTCCGATGACTCTTCTCTTGCTCTCTCGACTTCTCCAAGTCTCTCCGTGCTTCTCTCCTAAGAGCAGCGAATGGAAAAATGGCGACGGGTCGGTTTCCGGGTCACGCGTCGTTCCGTCGGGACGCTTGAGTATCAGGTGTCATTACCATTGCCTCGGCTCCGTTCTCCAGCTCCGATATGCCGCCAGGGATGTACCTCTCCTGGCCGTGAGGGGGATTCGCCGTCGCTGAGAAAACGACGAGTACCGTACGCTCTACGGCCACTGGGCCACGAAGTTAAACGTAGATGTAGAACGTCCAAGTGTTCCCAGTCACGCCCTCGCACGGTCTCGCATCGCTCGGAATCCCTCGGTGGACACGGAGATGGGCGCCGATCCGCGAGGTGAAATTCCTCGGGTGCAGCCAGACTCGGAATACGTTTAACAGCTAATGAAGCACTATTATCCTGAGAAATTACGGCCATGCCTACGGAGCACGAGGAAGCGACGCTGCCGCCGCTCTCACGGTACAAATTGACATTGGGACGTTCTCTCCGGTTTTTCGCGGGAACGTGCAAATTTCATTCGATGCCATTTACATTTTTTTCATTTTTTTCGTGTTTCCGATGTACCACGAGGAAGAGACGATTAATGGATTCTCCTTAGGAACAATTGATGCCTCATCCTTGCCGTCCGATAAGAATCACCTGTCGAGTGGAACCTAAGGAAAGAATTTGCCATCATCGTAGTATCCGCGGGTATTCAGCCGACGAATATGCCGAGACGGGTCGAACCGCGCTCACAGCACGAGTAGAAGCGTTTCGCTCGTCACTTCGCGTTCCAAGAATCGCGCTGCCATGAGAACAATGAGCGAACGATGAAGCAGCTACGTGGAATCCCCAAGAGGTTAAGTCTGATCTGGGATCGTTCGATGACCGATCAAGGGTCACGTCACTCCTTGAAGATCGACGAGATGTCATTGGCGGGTCCGTTATTCCTCAACGATCGGAGAACAGTTCCGCGCGCGATCGTGGCACCACCTGCGAAAAGCAGGTATCTATCCTCCCATGCTATCTGGTCTCTTAACTTTTTCGAATCGGATTCCTCTCATCACCATCGTTTTCTCGAGAACGAGGTACCGGTGCGCTGCTGTGCCGTAACGTGAACCCGATCCGAGAATATCGAAAAACGCCTTCCAATCTACTTTCTTTCGTCGAAACGTTTACTATGCAAATGACATGGAGTGTAATGCATGTGTAAACACATTCACCTTGCTAATTCTTATCGCCCTCCTATCGTTGAGAACGTTCCACTCCATTTTTCAAACTTATTAACCGCATATTAAATTATTCTTATCCCTCGTGCCATTTATTATGGGCGTAGATTCGCGTCCGATCGAGACACCTCGTCAGGTAGGGCGAACCGTTTCCTTTCCATCGTACCCCAGGTACGATAATATAGTCTCGTGGCGTGTATAACCTTGAATTCTAGAGAACGGTGCAGGTACCTGCCACCGTTCCTCAATCACGTCGATTTTTATTTCATACTTATTTTGTTCGGCTAAATGTAAAGTGTTCGGTGGCTCGACAGAAATTTGCATTTTATCTGTTAATGTTTATCAACGGTGCATAGTGCATTAGTATTAGAAGTATTCCTCCTTGCCACCAGTTCGAACTGTCGAGTCCGCGTCTAACAAATGTCTTGCGAGAAGTTAATAAGACCGTATACTTAGATACAGATTTCATTTGGGAGGGAATATATTGGAGCACGTGCTTCAACCGGTTCGATCTCGGTTCCGCTGTCACCTCGATTGACCGATTAACATCATTAGAAGGATCTTCTGCGTGCACCTACTGGAGTCTAGTCTGGCATCTCCCGAACCCACCTTGACCGTGGACACGGTGCTTAAAATGTTAATGGGACCTGTCTAATGATATTCGGTAGCTGGGACAAGCCGAATAACTCGTTCGGGGACGGGAGGGTCTGTCCCTCTCCATTCTTCCTCTTATTCTGATAAGAACTGGTAGCCGGCGACAGATTATTATCGCTCGATGTTTCGAGAGAGATCACGAAAATTGAATTCTCTCCAAATAGGGAATTAGGTCAATGGAATGGAAAATATAAACTGTTACTATAATAATTCCTCATGCGCTACGAATTGTTCCTTTTCCATTCCTTTACCGCTTGGCTAAGTTCTACGAAAACTCCGAGAATCTTCAGGTGAGGTAGGCTGGCTCGTCGTGAGACTACGCTGTTGAAAATTGATCTCGTTCTGGATTGGTTTCCGTGTTCACACGAGGTCCTTTGGATATGGACTGAAAATTTAAAAATGCGTTGTACCCGGGCGCGTCTCACGCGACATTCTCATTCACCGGTCTCATAAAAGGTCACTTTATAAGTTCCACCCAGTTTATGAAATCTTTTGTCGACGGTAGATTTAGCTGGCACGCTCGAGTGCGCAGGAACGAAAACAGAACCGTGGTCCGAGATTTATAGTGAAGGACCCTCAGGCACAGTCATAGGATTTACACGCACCCACACGCACAACATTCCATCTTCGTGTGCGCGATCCTCTCCACCCAGCTTTAATTCTTTGTGCTATCCTCGCGCTTGAACTCGGTCTATTCATCATCGACTGGAAGGATCGGTCTCGTTTTAAAATTCTCACTAGTTCCGCGGGATTTTACGTGTCTATGGTTTCACCTACCTCGCTCTTTCTTATGCCCTACTTTTTCCCCTGCTCTTTACGTAAAATAAATTATCTTGATTGTAATACCTTAAAAATGCGCGATGCATTTTTCATAAAACCTACACAAATAATGTTTACTGATTTGCATTCGAAATAGATATTTACACATACTTGCGAAATGGATAAATTAAAAATAAATTCGGCACCCGAGTCTATCTATCTGGCCAGTGCGACTGATCGACGAGCGCAAAAAATCGGACAAGGGCAATGCATGGTGCTAAAAGAAGGGGTGCAAAGTGAAATAAAGAAACTCGTGAGAGGAGGTAGGGGTGGGGTTCCAATTGAAGACGCGCGATTTAGGTAGAAGGTACTCGAAAAATAAAGTAATCCGACTTTGGCATCGACCGTGCGCAGGTCGTTTGTGTGCTCGACGCGAAGAAGCAAATAATGGGCTCATTCATTGAAGTAACGAAAACCTCGCAGGACGAGCTGTACCACCGACGTTACCGACGCGCAGACTTTTACAAAGGTATTGTACCGAGCTCAATATCCACTTCAGAGAAGGTGCATTCCATTCTGCGGTAATCTTTGGCAAGACTCTGACCAGATTCCTTACCTTTCAGGCGGACAGGTAGAAGCAAGGACCCAGGATGTCGACGATCCTTCCGATTTTCCTCTACCGCTGTTTTCAGTCACGCAGGTTCTTGAACGAGCATTTTGAACGGTGAGTTTTTATTTTCGAAATGATATATACTTTTTATTAGACATTTTGTACGATTTACCGCGCATAAAACAACCTACGCGCAATATTAGCAAGTGCGAACCGCGTCGAAGTTTTATCCAATTCGTTCCGACTTGTTTCTTGCTATGCGAATATAAGTCAGAAACGATGACAATGACTTAGGCAAACGCTTTCCTCGCGATTGCTTTTTCACCTTCGTCCCCCTCATAACCGAAGAAACGGCAGTTCGCCCGAAGCTGTATTTCGACAGTTGTATTTCGAAATGCTCTAGGTGCTCAAGACGTATGTGCATGTAGGTACAGTTTGCCTTCTCGCACCTGAGCCTCCTGCGAAAGCGAGTACTCGCGCGCAAGCTCCTCCTCGAAGCACACGCGAATTAACGAATTACGATTTATGAATCCCTCCCGATCGATAATTGGCACCAAGGACAGAGACGCCTCGGGGCGTGGGCGTTCTTGCGCGAGCGTCTTTCTATCTCTCGTTCGCCTTTGCGAGCAGCATCGTCCTCTCCTTCGTCGTCCTCGTCGTCCTCATCGTCCTCGCCGTAGTTGCAGTCGGCTCGCGTCGATGCTCTCGCACCGCATCGTCGTGGTCGCTCGCAACTTCATAAATCACTCGGGATTCCTCGCATTCTCAGCATTGTGGGCCGGTACACTTGTTCCAGGTTCCATTCTTTCGTCCATTCATGCCGACGCGACAATGCCCCTGCACCTTACGTTTCCATAGAACCTGAACGCACCACCACGAATCACCGCGCTACTTCTACGCCTCGCACACTACTCGAGCGGTGTCCGCGTAGCGAGAAATATTCTCCTCCATTGAGCGGCTCGAATACTCTTGGTATAGAAAAGAAAACCAACCCTCCCTCCTACGTCCTTCGTGCCACGGTCGGTCTCAGAATTCTTTTCCGATCGTTGTCGTCACGGTATCGAGAATTATCTCGCTCAGCTTGCGCTGGTCTTCTTCGCCGACGACGACGGAGGACAAGCCGCGCAGCGCCCCTTGTTGATTTTATCGTGTTTACATTTTCGTGGAACGTCTCTTTCTCTCTCCTGCGTTCTTCGTGTCCCTCCGTCCCCTTCCACTACCCCCTCGCAACTTTCTTCTCTCTCACGGATTTACTTCTTATTCGACACCGGGCCCAAAAAAAGGAACAAGGGACGCACCCGCGCACAGAACCGAACGACGTCTTCTACGATCGTTCCTTTTGATATGGTATTTGTCAAGCGAATCGAATAATGGAGTTTTCGGTGAAACGGTGAAGGACGGGGTGCGCGGGTATACACGACTATATTACGTTAGGCCACTCTACGCAGTTTCTCGTCGGCGAGTGTATTTCTTCTAGGTCGTCAACGGAGAAACTCAAATTCCAAATTTAGTAGTAGCTATGACTGTGGACGATGACTCTGGTGGTCCGTGAGAATATTTTTTGTCGCGAGCAGGCTTTATAATTCTTTCGTAGTCATGGTTTTTCGCGAGGTCCCAACAAATTCGGTACAAGCCTCGAACAGGCATGCGCGCGGCAGAATTCGCTCGCATTTCTGGCAACGGAGCCTCAGGATCTGAAGATTATTCCGCCGGTTTTTTTGCCGGTTAGACCCTGCTGCTAATCTCTCGCCACCGACTCGATGCTCTCCTCTTTCCCCATTGCTTGCGTCGCTCACTCTTTCCATCTCTCTGCCTCTTCTCTCCTCTGCTCCGCGGACAATGCACTTTTTACTCACGTCGGTGTTGACAAGTTTTTTTGTGGATCGCGACGTACACCGTGCATCGCAAGCGCACATCGTGAGGGATCGGCCACGGTCTCTTCTTCCTTCTCTCCTTTGCCCCCTTCTCCGTTTCCACCTCTTCCTCTTTCGCCTCCGTCCTCCGCTTCTCCTACGACCATCTGACAACCCAGTCCGGACTCAAGGGCCCGCAGGATCCTCTGAAGTTTCGCCGCTGCACTGACTATCGTACGACAAGTTCGCTTTTACGCGGATACGAGTCCTTTGTCGTCCCGCGTCCGTGACGGCGCAGTGACACCTATGCAGAAGGTGGGCCAAAGGCACCGGCCACACCTGATTCCAGGCCCTTTAGCTTTAAGACCGACAGGAATTGTATGTGGATGCCGGGAAATTGCGAGTCGTTTAACAGTTCGCAGAAAACTCTTGTTAACGCAATTCTCGTGATTTTTTTACTATTTTTCGGATCAAGTCGGAAATTTCAATTTCTCTTTCTCACATTTTTACGATTGCTTCAAATTCCCATACGATTAGTTTCCAACCAAGGGTTACGATGTGTCTCGCCGTACCTCCACTCAGTCCTCAATCGCATTGTCCTCAGGTATAATACTGGAGCATGGCACGCCGGTACTGCGTTCATTCAGTTCTTTCCCACAGAGTTGCCCGAATCCTGGAAATCTTTTTCCATTCTTCGTGTTTTTTTTTTTTCCTTCTCTCTCCTCTTTTACTCCGAAAGAAAGACTTTGCATGGGAACGGCCACTGTACCGCCAGGACAGTTTTCCCAGTACGTTCTTAGCTCCTTTATTCCCTAAACTTCGGAGATCATCTTTGTCACTTGGTCGTAACCGACGAAGCTTTTGCAATCCTTTGAGATTTTTACGTGAGATTTCTTACACTCGGACTCCCTTCCACGACGATGGTTTCCAACTAGTCGAGGAAACGAAACTTCATCTTAATCCTCGGACTGTCGAGGTACAGATGAAGAAGAAAATTGACAAACCTTTCGAAATCCCACGATCTAGACAACGGATTATTCTCTCAACAAGTGAGAGAACACCTGCATGAAATGTCGCAGTGAATTGATCTTCGTCAAATTTTTTATTACGCGATGCCGGGCGGTACGTCTGTACGTTAGCTGATACGCGCGCGGCATATGAAAGTGAGTTCACCTTTGGCCTCACCATTTACGGGAGTGAAAAGTCGACTCGCATTCCATCCAAAATATGTCTGCATAGCTATCAAATTACCATACTTTCCTATCAGCATAGGATCTAGAATGCACCTATAATGCGCACGCGAGAAACTTTCAGTGAATTGGTAAATAGCAAGGTAATTTCAGTGTTCTTAATACTGAATAGAATCACAGATCGTTATTTAGAAAAAGGAGCCCGCGGCTCACCGTCGAATCTTTTTTTTTTAACTTGACTCGACCTTTATCTCACTCACTCTGACTCCGGCGCGGTGGAATGCGCTCCCGTTATCGATGTGAAAGTATTACTACCTGCAGCTCGGATAATACAACACCGCCCTTTGGCACGTCAGTCAGCGAAACACGTATCGTGAGCCGTCAACTTCCTCCTAATGGGAAGGCTCTCGGTAGTGCTCCAAACGTTTCAAGGATCCGCGAAGGCGGTTAACCCCTGGCAAATTGCGTAAGTGATTCTTCCATTCACTTCCATCGTGGTCAACGAAATTTGCCGAGTTAACGGTAGGAAGATAAAGGACCCTGGAAGGCGGGGTCGTCAGTCGTTGGCACAGAAACGCAGAAATTATTCTAACCGCTTTGGCCCGGGGGCAATCGGAGTTAACGGTCTTTACGCGCGGAAATCGTTTTACGGTCTTCCATCGTTCACCCTCCGCGCGCGGCTCCGTTCCGTTCAAAAGGTCAGGCCTTTCTTTCCCGGTCGGAACTACCATGCGAGATCCCCCAATGCGATAGCCACCGTTTGACGACGCAACGGGGTTCCCTGAATATCGACAAGTATATTCCTAGGCAGGAAATGCACTTTGCCAGAAAGGGTAGGCTTGGAAATCTCTTTCGGAATCCTCTCGACGGGCGAGCCTATGCCGAGGTTCGCACGATTCTGAGATTTTTAATACGAGTTATCGAATCTCACAGTTTTACGAAACTTAATCCTTTTCTTCCTCTTGAACTTGGAATAATTTAATTATCAGACGTTTACGTATTTTACTGGTACAATCTACCGTATAATCATTTATAAGTCAAGTGATTACAATAAGTGTACTCGGATAGTCTCACTACTTGGATGTGTTATGTGCCGCTCTCAGTTGGCCACATTGCACGATACATTTTATGCGATGTTCCGATATTGGATAATAACTTAGATGCAAGCGTGAAATTCAATGAAAAGCATAGATTCTGCCTGAAGCGAGATTCAAACTCATTGAATCTGCTCTCATTGGAGAAAAATTCACTCGATATAGGTATTGTACATCAAACGGCGAAGAAGCTTTACTCTCCTTTGTAACGGTACAACGTCCCCTACGGATATTTTCTCTTTTACTGCCCCGATTCATACTCTATCGTGCTCTTATACTTATAATATTTATTCCCATCTTTCCGACGCTCTTACAATAGGTCCTCGTGCACGTAGCCTCGTATCGCCAATATGCTCCGGAACATTATACTTCGATTAAGTTCCGCATTCTCTTGCTCACCTTGTAATTATTTTCTGTATCTTTTTATCACGCGCGTATTCGTAATTTTACATACACTGCCACGTTCTTATATATCTTTTTTTAGTTTCTACACACCTCTGCACCTTTTTTTTCTCTCTTCCTTCGACCACACTCCCGATCCACATTTCAAGTCTTCCAGCACGGATAGCTCGAAACGCCGTAAAGTTTCTCCTATCCGTGCGGAGCCATAAACGTTTTATCTCGAGAGAGCTTCACCGACCCCGGCATCTTCCTTCGGCCACTTAGTTTTTCCGGTACCACCCCCGCACGAAGCGTAGCCGAGAAGCAAAGGAGGGTGCGGAAGATGCCATATGGCACCTCCGGGACGCGTGGCACAAAGAGAGTGTCGGCTCCATTTTTAATTGCACCATGTGGCGACCCAAAGGAGGAGGCCGGTGCGCATAGTCCACGATCTCCTCATTTGTAGCCGCAACTGTCAGATCCCCATGGAAAGTGAGCCACTGATGGAGGCGGTGGAGTCGGTGGAGGCGGTAGCGACGGTCGTGGCGGCCGACCGTGTGTTTTTCATTTGATTTTTTCCAAACTACGACGACTAGTAACCGAGCCGGCACTTCAGGTGAGTGTCAGCTGTTCCTCGCTCGTGAGCTCGCGATATCACGATGACGTTGTGCATTCGTGTCATTCTCGGCCCGTGCGTTGTCGGCGCTGGTCTTTAGGTAGGTAGGCCTCTTCCGGTCGTTCGCTTCGAGAATGGCCTTGATATTCGTACCTACCTCTCCTCCGGCACTCTTGGCACGTGGATGGAGCGCAGTGATTTATCAGCTGCATTGCGTACTACAATGCCGCTAGACCCATTCGAAGTGTTACGATAATGTAATGAGGCGAATGCGATCAATCAAACATTCATATGCAGAACGAGTTGGGTGAAATGGTCAAAGTGAGGAGCGCTTAGTGGCCAAATAGGAATTGCGAGTGCGTTATGGCCGTGGATCAAGTTTGTGCACGCACATATACATATACCGACGATCTACTTTATGGATTCAAAATTTTACGTATCGCATTTTCACGCTACATCTCGCGTTACATTTTTTTCCTTGAGCCAAGCTTAAGGGATGTAGGGTAAGGCGGCAATATATCATCGGGCGCACGAATCGCACATGGCGCGTGTTTGGAGTTACCCTGGACCCCCATAAGACATTGAAACGAGCTATCCGCCACCTTGCCGATAATAAATTGGTCCTCGTGTTCGAAAAACGATAGAGAACTAAAGCGTCCTCCCCCAAGGATCGACCACCTTGCTTGGGTGTTCGCCAACGTTGAGGGCGGGTGAGAGGTCCAATTCCATTTTCTACGGTCAGTGGAGACTGGGTTCAGGGAGACCTGTCGTTGCGGAATAGCCCTTCGGTGTTTCCATAATGATGGAAAACTAGCGGTTCTCTTCTAATAGTCCTTTAATGCCGGGTTTCACGTTACCTTTTGAAACGTCTTTCTTTTTCGCTGGACGTTGAATACCTCGTGCCACACGGCACCGACGTTTCTTTTAAAAGACCACCCTGTTGTTTTATGCACAACAGCTAGTTCAGGGCTCGTAGAAATGTTAGCGCTACCAAAAATAGCTTGGACACAAATTTCATTACCACCTGGAAAGTACGAATGGGCAACGCACATCGCGAAGACGACTTGCAATTTGCGACGAGAGAAACAACAACGCATAGATCTGAATTAACCTGCAATATGAGATGTAAATCAGCGTGCCCATTCCAACGAGGACAGGGTGTTCGCAGTAACATTCTCAGGGATTAAATTCGACTTCCTGCGATTGTCTCCGCCTCGAGCAGGCGCAAGGAAGGCCCATTTAAAACTCATAACCTTAGCCACACCTAATAACAAGGCTATATTGGGATCCTGGTAACGAGGTCGACGTCGTCGTTTCTCTCCTCTCCTCACCGCCCCTCGCAGGGGACGATCTTGATCATCGCGTCGGACATCGTGCGGTGTTCTCGTTGTAATGGGTGCGTGGGATTGTGAAAACGACGAATTTTGTGACCGGCGGGGTACACCGCGCGAGGAACGACAATCGTCCTGGCTCCTCGGCCACACACGTCGCAGCGCAGGTTGTTCTCTCAGCGAAGGATTTGCCATGAAACGAGGGAGATTGTAAGCGCGATGCACAATGAAGCGAGCACTGAGAAGGAAGAAATTGACGTGAGGAGAGAGAGGGAGAGAGAGGGACCGATGGAAAGCTGGGTGGGTAGAGGCGGGTGGAAGAAGAAACCAGTAAGAGAGAGGAGGTAACGAAAAGGAGAAAGAGAAGAGTTTGCAGTCTTCTCTCCAAGAGATACCCTATACGCACCAGCTCCCACAATAGCACATGTCGCATCGTTCCGACGCGGGCGGCTTCGTGCCTCACCACTTGTTTCGCATCGCCGAGACGCATAGACCGTAGCACCGATGTCTCTGCCAGTCTCGCTTTGATTACGCGGTACCAGCGAGACTGACATTGTTGCTTAAGGTACCTCCCCTCACCCCACGCCGTATGCATTGAATTATTGAAGTGACTAGACGCGCGCGCGCCGTAGTGGTCATGCTTTTAGCCAGGAGTCCTATGCAACCGAGCGACGCCGTTTAACAGCGGCCTCTATAGCCCATTGTAACTTCGTAATGGCACGTTATTGTGTACGCTTCGCGTACTACTTTCCGCGATTCCATCTGTAAATACCAGCTCGCGACCGTTCGGTATGCAACACTGTTGGATAGCATTTCTGCAAAAAGAGATTAAGCTATGAAGCATGGAATGCCTCTGGTTCTCAGACTTCCCCAGATTCAGCGTGGAAATAAGATAGCTAGTCGTTCGCTCTTTTCTTTTCTGGCGTACCGACGAAGTTCTTCGTGCGTTGATCCGACGAAGGGTGCTTAACCTTCTCGTTAACTTAACCGGGATTCACCCCGGCCTCCCTAATTGCCTTTCATTCTGCTAGAAACGCAATATACTCGTCTCGGGTCTGACAGGGAATACTATATGTGGGTTAGAGTGCAAGGTTAAGCGGCCACAATGAGACCGTGCGATGGGTGGACCTTACGAGGGTGATCCTTCAAGGAGTATCCAAGACGCGGGGTATCCTTTCAGAAGGATCGGACGGCGAGAGGTCGAGGGAGGAGGTAGAAAAAAAGAGACGTCACCTACGGCGGTGTCATGTCCGCCATGTTTGAGTCTTTGTCGGATCATAGACTTCGGCCCGGTATAGTCTTCGTTTTTCTATGCACAATGGCAGCTCTGCGGTGCAGTCGGACACCGGTGAATGCGAGTAAATGATCTCCATTCACGGCAGATCGCCCACCGTTCCATTGAAGGGACGATCTGGGATGAGCCTCGATCTCCCTCCAACTTTCATCCTCGAAGTCTAGGTATTCCTCCAGAAATTTAAGGGGTTAGGTCATCCTGAGTAACCGAAAAAAGTAGTCGATACCGAAGATTGGATAGCCAAGTATTAACCGTAGAAAAGTAAGCTTTGCGTCATTTTGTAGTACGTTCTTTGAATCGTGAAAGTGGCACGAAAAAAGTTGAAAAGGCGTTAATTATTTTTCCTTTTTAGTGGTCTCCGTTGGTCCAATTCCAGCTAAATGGCTAAGTGAAATAATGGAAAATGAAACTTTGCTTAACGTAACCGTAAGCATATAATTACCCTGTCAGCGAGTCTTTCACTCGATGCCAGGAATTTAATCTACGAACGGCAGAATCTCTTTGTAATGTCATTCTTCGAGAATGCACGTGTAACTCAGAAGGCTTGGGATAGAAACGCGGCGTGCATACGTGCGCGCACACGCTCGAACTATCCGATTGCACAATCGGCTCGTCTCGTTGTCGTCGGCGATCGCACGTCTGTCCTCTTCCCGAACAGAAAAAAAAACAACGCGTGCCGCGAACGGCGAAGGAATCTCCCTCTCCTAATGAACAAGTGCAGCCTCGTTGCCGCAAAGGAGTCCGCTTGATCCGCATCGGCCGGTGCACTCGCGCGCGGACGAAGAGTGGACGCTGCTGTCGTTCCTGTCCCGTATCGGACGCGTGCTCCGACAGCCTGAAAACTGTTAAATAGCCTAGTCCGTGATAGTTTGTAGGAAAGACGAAAGGTGCCGCCGTGTCGTTGCCCTCCCACCGACTCCGCGGCGTATACCTTCTAACCTCGGCCCCCGCGTACTCTCCCTTTACCCGCACCTCCTCGCGTTTGCAATCATCAGTCCCAGTCACAGCGTTTCGTTTCGTTAATTAACGTTGAGCTCCGCTCGATCGGCTAATGTTAATTGCATCGACGGTTGGCCAACCTGCAACCGCCTTCCCGGTAGGCGTGCCTCAGCACGTGTTGTTAATGCCTCGATTTTATACGCGCTATGTATGCATAAAGCCAGTAGACCCGTTTGTTACGACAGAGAAAAAGGGGCGACGAGAGAGGCAGAGGGACGAAGCAATGGGAGCCCGTGCGCTCCAAAGAGAGTCCAAGCGACCGGCATTATTACGGCTTCTTCTTACGGTTCTCCCTCGTGTCCGTGATAATTGCGGTTAATAACCGGGAGAACCGTTAAACACGCCATCGATTAATTTTTATTACACTCTTTACGGAGGACCGAAGCGAGAGTTATCGACTTTCATCTAAACCGTTTTCCGAGCGTTGCATTGCGCGAAGTAGCGGTGTAGAGATGAACGTTCTTCCGTGAACGTGGACGAAGGCAAGGTGATACCCAATCGTCGTCCTATTAATTAGTAACAGTTAATGATCGAGGCTCGTACGAGCCGCGACTTTTGCCTGACCAGAGTCCAGAAGGTCTCGATGAAAATCAAGGATCGGTCAGATTTTTTTCTCCTCGCGGACCCTACCAGATGCCGTTTGCACAATTATTTGCTTCAGGGACATAGGCTATCGGTAGGGTTGCCGTCCTGCATAGCAGCTACGGTCGATCGGTTATCTGCGACTAATTAACACGGCCCGTTAATGAAGCTCACGTATGAGTCGCGTACCTACCTACCCCCTTCTTCTCTCTCGTTTTCTTGTTCTCTTGCGCCCACTCTCTCTCTCTCTCTCTCTCTCTCTCTCTCTCCCTCCTTTTCTCTTCACTCCTCCCTTTCTTCTTCCTTCTCTCTCGCATACCCTCGTCCGCGCATGCAGACGCACACCCTTTCTCCTCGTTTCTCTTTCACCCTTTCTTCACCCCAGCCACTCTCGGTCCTTCGCCATCTTCCTCTTTCTTCATTCTCACTCGCAGGGTACGAGACTTCGCTCAGCCATAATCACGGCCAACCGATATATACCGACACGGTATTCGCGCGCGCGAGCGGCGCCTAATTAGCAGTTCTCTCTCCTCCGCCCTCCCTCTTCACCTCCCGTCCTCGTCCCTTCGTCATCCTTCTCGTTCTCCTCCCGGCACGTATGAAGTTAACCGGGCGTACGCCTCACTCGTCCTGCTCCGCGCGCGAAGGGAGGATCTGTTACGCCCAAATTCAGAATTATCGCGCAATTAAGGTACGCGGCTACCTCGTTAAGATCGTGACGAGGAAATACGTAACTCCTCGTCGCTTCGGGGTCGAGTTCCCTTTGCTGTACGATTAAGCGATTAAGGCATCCTTCGCGCGGGAAATGGTCTCGAATAAACTCGAGGTACGGACGTTTGTCCCCTGGGCACGAGGACTGATTATCGATTAATTTCAGGTTCTTACCTCTCGGCGTCTTATTCGCCACTAAGGTAGAAAACTCGGTAGTAATTTTTTCGATATTTTTAGACGCATCCGAGAGCCGTGAGAATAACCCATTGTCCCCTTTTACGTTAATTCTCGAAGCTAAGACGGATGTACTAAATTGGGACGAAGTTTTTATTTGTCCCTTCGAATACGGCGATTACAGTCGACGAGCGCAATTCCGTTTCAGCAAGGCGGAACGAAATCTCCGAATGAGCTCGATTCAGATCCGTTTACATCGACTCGCTGGGACAGTTTCCAAGGATAATCCATCGGTTTTCCACCAAAAATCGGCGTAACAGGTAGACACAATAAAATATCGTGCGTGGCATTAGCGAAACCCAGGAGGTGAGACGAGCTCCTTGGGTACCACCGAGCCAGCCGTCTCGGGGCGGTCTTAAGCCAATTCGAGAAGCATTCAGAACGCGGGACCATTTCCTGTCCATTGGACGGCGCACACCGGCGAAAATAGAAGGCCTCGCATACAGGCGTGGACGAAAAGCGAACGCGAGCGATGCGTCCAGGGTTTCATAAACTGGATTATGGTATGAGACGTCCGCCCGATGGCGACGAACGACGACGACGACAACGAGAGAGCATCCGGCTCTCCGAAAGGGACGAGACTATTCAGGACCACCCCCTTGGTCCTCCACCTCCCATCCCTCCTCTTCTCTATTCGCACTCACAGTTTTGCCTCTGCCGGCCGTCCACTCATTTCTCTCACTTCTCCTTCGTCTTCTCATTCCTCCGCCGCTTCATCCCTCTCGTTCACGTTCTCCTATTTCTTCTTCCTTCAGCTCCCTCCTTCTCGTTCTCTCGCTTCTTTCACGGAGACAGGATGCGGGGTCTGACGGACGGGAATCACGAACCCCTTTGTCCGTCCCGCGGGGTCCACCGCGGTCGACTTCAACCGGGCATTCCTCTCACGTTTCGGATCTCGGGATAAAACACTTCGTACCGCGAGATAAAACACCACCCCTACCATGGGGCCTCGTTAATTCGAGCGACTTCGACGTGAATGTATTTTTCGTAGTCGGTGCAGTCGGGAATGGAAAACGAACGGATGGATGCTGATTAGAGAAGAGAGAGAGAGAGAGAGAGGGACAAATACATCGTTCCTCTTTGGTCGAGGATGCACGTAGTTACGGTTGAAAATTTTTTGCTCGTCGATTACAAGGTTCGTCGATACACCCGGCCGCCTGTTGGTTTTGTCGCGTTATTGGTCAATAGTTACGCGTAATCGCTATCCGCGAAGCTGTTAAGCGAGCAACCTGCCATCGCGTCCAAGCTGAAATTAGACGGTTAGAAGGAGGAAGGCTATAATTAGAAAAATCAGCGAGACATTAAATCCGTAACGATCCCGTAAAATTGCCCTCGTTGTTTCACGAACATCGCATTACTTTTTCCCGGTGAGGTACCGCTTCGCTTGGCCCTTCTTCGCCTTCGATCGGATTACGCATCGATGCCTCGTGAATTTCCTCGGTTCAGGTGAATTGTAGGAGCGGAGAATGGACGACACGGTCGTGGCTTACGCGAGGAGGCAAACATCGTACGGTGCGTCGCGTTAGGTCGGGCGCCTCTCGATCGCTTTCGTTTTGTCTCGTTAGGATACACGAACGCGGGACACGCGTCGCGACCTGTTTTCGATCGACGTGCCTGACACCTCGAGGCTGTAGGTGCCTCGTACAAGCTGGACGCGGAGGTAACGTGTACGGTGACACTGCGCCTTAATAAATGCGATTGGTCCGCACGCGCGTACGACGTGTCCAGGAGGGTAGGAGAAGAGAAGAAGGAGGATGGGAGAAGAGGACCGCGGTGGATCGTGGATGCGAACGGGATGCTGTAGAAGGAGGATAAGGTAGGGAGAGAGCGAGAAGAGCAGCGCGTGGAGGGAAGAAAAAAAGGAAGGATACGCTTGTACGAGAAAGAGGATGGAAGAAAAGAAGAGGACCCGCGACCGGAGGAGGACATCCCTGTTTTGACGCTTCATTGAGTGACGTTCACAGATGCCGCGTGACAGTTTCTCGTGTCTCTTCCCCCGTATCTGCGATCTCGTCCTCGATGTTCCGCGGATCGTTCTCTCCCTTCCACGATCGTCGATCCCTCTCGCCTTCCTCCTTCCTCCTTCCACCGGAGGACCGGCCAAAGGAGAGATGACGAGCGGTGGACCGGCGCGGCGACTACGGCGGGGATCACGGACGAAAAAGACGGTGGCGCGAGGGAGAGGGAAGAAGAAGAAGAAGCAGCAGAAGAAGAAGAGAAAGAGGTGGAGGAAGGTGGATCCATCATTGATGCCACGTCGTACGGTCCTCGGGTGGAATTTTAAGCAGCGACATCTTGTCGAGCGCGGGATTTCGGTCCCTTTTTGCTCGATACGGCCCTAATTTCGCGCGCTGGGTGGCGCGTCGGCTTGTCAAAGGGGCCCGGGGGACTCTCGACCGAGAGGGAGAAGGAGGTAGGGGCCCAGGCGCGCGCGTTCTCCTGCTCTCCAAGGGAGATCGCGCAACCCTTTAAAGCCGTCGTTACATTATACCGATCGTCTCGCGCTCGAACCACCGGAGAAAGCCTCCCCTCTCTCCATATCTCTGACTTTTCTCCTCGGTGGAAGAGTCAGCCGTGGAATCCGAAGAAACGTAAACGTTTCGGAGGATAAACGACATCGGCTTCTTCCTTCTTGTCCGTCCTTCTTTCACCTTCCTTTTCTCTTGCCCGGGCGTATAACCTACCCTCGCTTTTTTCTTCCTTACCGCGTCTCTCGCCGAGGATCAGAACGAGGAATCAGCAAACTCGTTGAAAGTCTCCGCGCACGCGTAAATTCGTGTATACGCGCCCGGGTGGAACCTGCTTGAAGTGCGTGGAAGGGAGTCATCCTTTGCCGCTGGCCCAGCTCTCTCTCTCTATCTATCTATCTATCTCTCTCTCTCTCTCTGTTTCCACTTCCTTTTCTCTCCTTTCGCCGTTTCTCCTCTTTGCGATTCTCTCCCGCCCTCGGCACCCCATTCCTCGTTCCTGTCGCCCTCCTTCTCCTTCTTCATTGTCTTGTCCTCTTCTTCTTCGCCTTTCGCTTCTTCCTTCGCGCCTCCTTCCCCGTTCCTACCTTCTCAAGGCAAGTGGGAGATTCGTGAAGATAGCCCGGCACGGTAGCTCGTCAGAGAGCCGCGATGAACCTTCCGTGTGCCGTAGCACGTGCGTGTCTCGGCGATAGCATCGGTCGTAACTCGATATTGTTTCACTCAAACAAATTAGGGGAATCCTGGACCCGGGGTAGAGGACCCCGAGAGTTCAAGTCCACTTGGCTTTCTTCTCGGAACGGATGGTGGCCACATTCCTCGACTGGTTGCGTTTTGTAGAACGTACGTATGCCCGGTAGAAATACCTCCGGCGCTTGGTCCACCGTATTTTTACGACCGAACCGTTGATCGGTGATTTTAGAACATTAACCTTCCCCTTTTTTCCTTTCTACTGGTATATGGTAGTCGAAAAATTAGTCGTCCCGTTGACGATCCTTGACAATCGAACCTTTTACGTCTTAACGATTGTTCGATCGGAGGACGCCGCACAAATGTGCTCCTATTTGCAACGACCGTCGAGCTCGCCCTCTCTCGGAATTGGCCACTCTTCGATCGTCGATCGTAAATAATCGACTCGCTCACCAGGATACACCTGCGACGATTATCATAACACGTTGTCGCGTGTCAATCCGGCCGCATATTTATGGTAATGATTCGCGCATGAGACCAGCTACCGTCCGTACAAGGTTCGACAGACTTTTAATACTTTCTCGTCGATACGCCAATCCTGAATTTCGGCTCGATCGAGCTCTCGTCGTTCTCCAGGCCGTGCTATCCGAAGGGAAAGTATTCCTTTCTTATTGGAACGTGTAAGAGCCATGTTAAAGTATCGCCGGTCGTTGCAAAGACCCTTCTCGAGACTTTATCGCTAAATCACAAATTGCCTAGGGTGATGCCATTGTCGGCGTTAATAAACCCCGTGATGCCGACAGATGCGATGTTTATGCGCCTTCGTGAGTTGCGAACTTCAGGAACGACGGCGATGACGACGAAGATGACGACGAAGCTCGTATCCAGGGGCACCGTGGACGGCGCGCCTCATGCACTCGTCGCCGTCAAGCTGCTTTCGTGAAGTCGTTAAGTTAATTGATACGCAATTTCAGAAGGATCTCACGAGCGCTAGAACAAATTACGATCGACAATGATTTCTGCGTTAGGATCGAGTATCTCACGAGGTTTTTGCGATTGTCTCTTCACTTGAACGAAGTTAAAGGACGTCGAGAATATTTCATAAATTCTACTCCATTGACCTTCGACGGACGCACACCCGGTGAATCGTTCAACGCAAATTGTTTTCGGAAGCGTATTTTCTCGGAGATGCACTTGTCGCTTGCTACCATTCTTCGTCGCTTCGTCGAACGTAGGTGTAAAATTCTTCCGACCATCCGCCTGGTGGCTGTCTCATCGTCTTTTCTGATCGGCCGAACAAGCAGAGTCCAATGGCAGGCGTGGTGGTTGGTGGTGGTAAGCAGGCACGATACGTGCCCACCACCCAAGTCGACGGCGCCTTGCTCGTGCCTCCGCGGGACGGACATGTCCTTTGACAAGTTTGCGCTCGAGACATGCGCCTCGGTGCGTTAGTCCTAACGATTTTAACGGCGCGCATCGGGCCCATAACGAGCCAATGCTAATCAAAGGAACACAGGCGGACACCGTCACGAGCGACTCGCGTGACGAGAGGTGCGACTCGAACTTTTGGAAAAGGATATATTCCAACAGTCGCACCTCGAGGTTGCTCGAGGGATCGAGGTGAGATATATGTTTTGCTTGTCGATGTAAATTATCGTTAGTTACATTAATTTCGCGTTAGCAATGACAGAAATATTACCACCGGTACCAGTGTAAAAAAAAATTTGCTGAGCTAGGCGTAAAAATAATGCTCGTAAGACGAAGGGCGCCACCGGTCGCAAGAATACCTCCATTACGCTCGTTCTATTCGATTGGGCACGTTGATCGTTATTAATAACGACAGTCGAATTACATTCACTGTTATCGTCTCGCTTATCTAATAACAGTATATAGCGACTGCCCCTGATTGATCTTGATAACGTAACGTGATTTATCTGACGCTAACTGAGTAAGGACCCCGTACTCGTTCAATGTCGTTTTTTTCCTCGCTTCGATCTCTTTCCATTTTACGGGCGTCGATTGAAAAATTTAAGACTCCTACAAATTAATCTTCGCAGCGCTGCGGAGCCACGCGAAGGATTAACAATCGACGGTCAACCGGTAAACAGTTCACGTCCGGTCGAATACTTTTCCGAGTACTTCCCAGCATCTTCATTAAGCGCATTAACATATCCTCGTGGATTCTCTCAGTTTCCTCGGGGCCAAACGCATAAATTAGCGGACTTCTCGTCCTCCGTCGGTACCGCCGCCGCTACCGCGATTTTTAAAAGTTCCGCCGAGCGAAATTACGAACTCGCAGGTAGATGACAAATCGATACAGGATTTCTGCCTATTGATCGTTGCTAAAGCATTACAACGATTCTAATTAGCGACGCTCGGGCGTGCGCGAAGCGCGCTCTAATAAGTTCGTACCCATGGCGCTCGGCGAGCGAACGATCGGCGGAGGCGATCGAAGCCTCCCATACGCGACCAATAAATTCATGCTCTGATTGCACGTAAAAACGGCAATTACCGGTGGCCATCATGCGTGAAGATATCACGCTGAATTGCACCCCGTTAGGTACGTTTTCCCGCGCTACCGTCCGCCGCGGTGTTTCTCCCGAGCGTCTCTTCCTTACCTCCTGGTGGCCGGGCCGAAAAATCAGGTCCTCGACCTCCGGCTATCCGTAACAGTGTGTCCGTGATTACGACGCGCGCGCATACCTGCTCGAACGTAAAGCCGCGCCACGCCGGGGACGATCTTATCGGAGAAACGAGTTTGATCGCAGGAAAGTCACGTCGAAGGGTCACTCGCGATCCGGCGCATATCTCCTGACTGGAACCGACTTAATGAGTCCTCTACTCGCGTCCCCTGCGTCAAACTCTACGCGCCGCTGTGGTACCAATAATTATCACCGCGCCGCTGTCAAAGCTATCCGTGTAAAATATAATACGTACCACTTTCCGTGCACCGCGATCCCCGTAATTATTTTCGACTTCAGGAACGGCGATTAACGACCGTCCTAGGCACGATCTAAATTTGTACGCTTTCCGCGTGGGTCACGTCGAAGCCACGCTGCTCCACGAGTCTCGTCCTACGTGCTTCTTTATCGAGCTCTCGATCGTCGGGGTCACGCATCGATCGCGCCTAGGACGGTGAAATTCGTCTTGGCCATCTCGGGAAGTGAGGACGGAAAAGGGCGAGCCGACTTCACTCAAGGGGCGATCGCGATAATGGTGACGGTGATCGCCGACAGGAAGGCAGTTTGATTGGACGTGCACCGATCGCGTAATTAGACACGCCTCATATCTTGTCGATGGGATTGGGCACCTTCGTGATGAAGAGTGGGCGGGAGAGGGATCTCTCTCTCTCTCTCTCTCTCTCTCTCTCTCTCTCTCTTTATCTCTTTGCAGAAGCGAGAAAAGAGGACTCACGGAGGAGCAGAGAGAGTCTCGAGCGAAGGATGTACCGAACGAGTCACGACGCAACCCTACGCTTTCGTCGAGAAGGATAGAACGTAGGAAGAAGGAAGCAGGGAGACGTAGTGGGGTAGAGAAATCGGTACGTAACGCGTACGTGGGTGTCCACCCGCTTATGTACGCGCCCGGGCACCCTGTCCGTGTGTGTCTTCATTACGAACAGCCGTGAGAGCATTTAGATGATATCGTAACGGCAATTACCCGGCTGATCCCTCGGCCTGGGCCTGGTTGCCTCGCCAACTCCTTTGCCGGCTGGTGGCCACACCGACTAATATTGGTTCTGCTCATTATACCGATCTCTTGCCGATCGTACCGGCACCGTCTCGTCGTCATAGGTGCCCGGACTCGTCCCCGTGCTCGTCGTGGGTGTGTGACCACCGGCCGCGCTCACCTCGCCCTCGTCCTTCCGGTCCTCACCGGCTTGCTCGCCGCCGCCGCCGCCGCGTCGCGCCGTCGCGTCTTCGGGCGTCGAGTCCGATCGTGGCGTCGCCGATTAGACGTACACGTTCATCCGTGGCGAGGCGCGAAATCGTCTAACACGATTTGCACCTTGACGTCGCGCTCTCCCGTCCGTTATACCGCGAAGGAACGTTATCTCGAGGATATCGATCGGTTAACTTCAAAATTGGCGACGAGCCTCGCGAGGACGCAAGGTGTCCCGCCAAAGTCATTCGTCGGTGTCGTATCGCATAACTCCCCTGCTTCGCCGCAAGCACGCATTGGGGAGGTTTTATCGGCGGATGAGTAGCGGTAGGTGGAGGGAGACCTAATTGAGTGTCCTCGCCCTGGGTGTCCGATGTTGTCCGGCGTTGTCGCCGCTACCTGAGGGCGTGGGCGCCCTGATATGAGTTACGAGTCTGTCGTATTACACAGCGGAGGCCACGGCGCGGGCATGGTGGTCCTGACCGTCCGGAGGTTATAACGCGGTTGTACGGCATCGTGCGACGCCGGGGTCCACCGTTTTACCTACTATGTACGCGTCGAATCGCGCCAGATTGGAATCCGGGACGGCGCGCGCTGTCTGGACCAGCTTGGAAGAGACTGACAGTCGCTGGACTCGGTTCCATTGTCCTCGTGACCCACGACGTCACCCTCGAGAGTTCGGTGCGTAACGTCTAGGGTCTATTGGTAGTTCCGCTAAAATATTTGCGGAAGGGATTCCTCCTCGAGGCACTTCCTCGTAGGAGGTTGATATACGCAGGTACGGCGTCTACGGAGAGCATAAAGTTTCGCTATTTAGGAGAAGCGTTTCTTTTCGCGGGTGGCGCCACTCCGCTTGCGCAAGGCATTTGGCGTCTATTCGCCCGGTGACGCGTTATTTGCGCGGTACGGAAGATATCGACGCGTCCCGATGGTAACGAATGGTCGAGCACTTAATAGTCAATAATTTATTAATACGGCGAGTTCAGCATTAGCCCGGCGAGTAAATCAAGCTATCCTTGTTTTACGGCTTGCATTCATTACGGGACAGGTTGCACTCGCTCGTATATCTCCCGTTCTCCCGAGGGTGAGAGGACGGCGAGACGAAGCGAGGGTGCGCGAGGGAGGAAGCAGGCGACGGGGAAAAAATGAGGATGAAAAATAAGACGGAGTACCGAGGCACCTCCAGAGGAGAGATCCTCGTTCGACCGACGGCGCGCAGCGGTTTCGAACTCCCCGTTCGTTTGCTCGCTCGCGCGTTCGGCTAGCTTCGGTTCCACCAGGAGGGCATACATTGTTAGCTCGTTTTACGAGGCACGCTTTAAACTCTTTACGCTCGCGTTTACGCTCCTTACGCCTTTACGTTTACGATCGTTACCGATGCCCCTCGTGAGCTCTGAACCGCGACAAGTTCCAGCCGCGTCCACCTCCGCTGACATTGAGGATCAGAGGGTTTCACGAGGGTTAAGGGCAAAATCATTTCTCTCTACCTCTCGGTCTTCTTCACTCCTGCCTCCTCCTTTTTCCACCCTTTGGCTCGCGTTAACCTTCCATCGCGAATCCTCGTGCTGTGTCTCTAAATACTCGTTATCCCCGGGCGAACCTACTCGGAAATTTATCGTCCTACGTCAGCGACATCCCAAGATCCAACAGAGCTTGGGAGCCTAATGACCTCTCGCGTGCTATGGGGATAGCTTAGCTTCTTTATAGGGGGATCGATCTTGTCGTCCGTTCCTGAAAGCGCCGCTTTGTTCTCTTCCTTGTCGCGGAATGCGGACGTCCTGTCGACTACGACGGCACGTTGACGTACGCCGAGGAAATAATTCGCTCGCGACACCCTCGTGGAAGGTTCTTCGTCGAACGCGCGAAAATCTTTTCTTCTGCGGAGAGAAGAAGAAAAGGGCGAGGTTATCCGTTCCGAAGATTGTGTTTAATGGAAGAGAAGCATATTCGCTGCGGGCTCGAAAGTTACGGTACCCACGATAGATCCGTCAGACGCGCGCGTGCAAATACAATTTGCAATCCGAATAAATTAGATCGCGACCGCTGGACTACTTACTGACTTACACGCGTGCATACCTGCCTGACTCACGGTATCAATCCAGGGCCATTAATGCGACATGACTGCGGTAAGGTCGGCACGCAATGAATTCCATAAATTAATGGGCGACACGAGAAGTGACTTACGATAAACGACCCGCGCGAATGAAAACATTCTTGAGGCCTCATGCGTCGACGAAATGATGCCCGCGAGCGGGACCAAAAAACAGGATACTCTCGATATCTCCAGGACTCCAGGACGGAGCGCTTGAGGTAGCTCCTGCGCCTCGGTCTTTCCTTTCTGTCCTTATCTTGGATCAGTCATCGCCCGGCTCAACCATTTTCGAGGCCGATTCTTCCTGCTCGCGTCTCCTTCTCTCCTTCGTTCTTATCGCTGATCTGTCACCACCTGCGAGGTCTCCGGAACCTGCGGTAATCGTCTCACGGTAGTCTCATCCTCGCTTCCTCGGATGTACATATCTTCTGCTTGGCCGCGGTTGCCTCGCGGACCCGCGAGAGGACGATGAGGGGGGAGGGATGGACGAACCGGTACCGCCTTTGGCGCAAGCGCGCATAATGAGAGTGATATAATAACGACGGACACCAGGGGCCGGTGGTACCCGACGACACACAACTCATCCCGACAAAAGGATACCGCTCCTCGCTGGGGAAAGAGGGACGAAAGAGAGGACCGGGTCGTTGTGGCGACGAGCGCGAAGGAGAGGAGCGTCGCGGCGCAGATTGTACGTCGAGAGAAGACGAGCGAGGAGAGACGAGACGAGACGAGACGAAAGGAGAAGGGTGGAGAGAGACGTGTGCGAGGGGTAAGAGGGCGACGAAGGGCACGCACTTGGTATGTATGTCTACGAGTGGAGAAACGGTGTAGCCAGTCGAGTTAATTAAGAGGATCCAACCTTGACGGACGTAGCCATTGTGCACACGCGGCTCTCCCTTCTGGTGCTTTTCTTCTCCTCTCCAACACCGCTTCACCTCTCGCCTCCCGCGTACCTTTTCATTCTCTCCCTCTCTCTTTTTCTCCGCTCTCCATCTTCGTTTGCAACCCCCGGTATGCGCGGATGCGTTCCTAAACGCGATCGCATGCGTACACGTCGCCGGTGTACCGTCGCCCTTCGTCCTTGTCGGGCGCCATTTACGGAGGAGTAGTCCTCTCCGAGCATCTCCTTCACCTTTTTTTATTTTCGCTTCTCTTCGGATAATCCCGTCTCGCGTCCTCGGCGAGCTTTCCAAGGAGAAAGGGGAGGGTGTCGGGCCGACGTGACGGACGGCGATGGTCAGGAGAAGGTGAGGAGTCGATCATTCGTAGACCTTAATGAAGCACACTTTCCTTCGGATCTCGAGGCAAAGCGAGCGCTTCGGTCGAGACTATCGCGTAATTTCCATATTCGACCGATATCGAGTTCAGACCGTAAATCCGTCCATCCGCCATACCTCGCATTCCTCCGGGCCCTCGCCGTTTCCCGTTTCTTTTGTCGGCGTCGTAAGAAGCTCGTGTCCATGGAATTGCGGTGAACAGTTACACGATCCCACACCTGCGACCGTGAACGTCTCGGCTAGGTTTGCATTTATCTTCCTGGGAGCGATTGCATCTCTTCTGAAAATTCCATCGGTCACGTCCGTCGATCGGGGCACGAGCGGGCGGGGTGTGCTCGGCCGCGAGCGAAATAAACTCGAGCGACTGATAGTGCATTAAGCGAGTCGCGCGTGTAAAAGGTGGCGCGGCACGAGTGAGCACGCACCACGCCGAGGAGATATAAACCGAGGGGGCGTCCTGGTGACAATTAACAGACCAGCTCGGCCACAAATCACCGGGCGGCGAGCTCTAATCACAGCGGTGACTACTTTCCCTCCCTCTACGACTACCTTCCCTCTCCAACGCTCTCGCTCACTCCCAGCAGCATGGCTCTCTCTTCTTCTGACTTCTCGCCCCACTCGCTGGACTCTGTCTTAGGATAACTCTTACATTCCTTTTTAAATCTTTTCGCGAGATTTCCCTCTCCATCTCGTCCCGCTCTCCCGTCTCCAATCTCGCTATCCGACTCTCCCTTTTATTCAATCGGCCCTCTCTTCTCTTCCGATCTGTCGCCCTCGCTCTCTCTTCTGTTCCTTCTTTCCCTCTCTCGTCGGAGGCGCGCATTGTCGCGACCTTTTGAAGCGCGGCAAAGACACCGCGGCACGGATACGCAAAGGTGTTGATACGCATAAAGCTATCGACCCCGAGTGCTCCGCCACGATCCTTTTTCGACCCACTTTCAAAACTTATTACGATATACGAGCTTTTCCGTCTGGTTTCGCGCGCGCCGCCTCTTATCTCACCGTAGGGACATATCGCGCTACGCCTTGTGCTTTATGACGCGCAGAGGTGGCGGTTCGCGCGCTGTGCCGCGCCGCGCACCGTCGAGAATAATGCCGTACTTAAATAATAATAAATAAGCGAGAAAGCGCCCTCGACGATGCGACGTGACTCTCGCACGCGTTCGGAGAACCTCGTTTCCCCTTACAATGGAGAAGCCCTCGTTAAGAAATTTCTCACGGGGGTGTAACCGCGCACCCTTTCCCTCTCTCTACGGAGCCCATCCGCTACGTCCAGATTTACAAGTTGGCTTTCGCCGCGAGTTATCCTCGCACTTTCTATTAGTCGACGAGTGCTCTCACGCGCAGGGATTCGCCCGGTGACGCCCTTAGGGAATCAAGCCGGATCGCTCGCTCGCGTCACACGACCGACATCTTTAAATCCCCGGAGAGACGAGGTGCCGCGAGAAATCGAGGGAAAGGAAGCGCGCGCATAGTCGCGCGCGACCAGATTGCTATGCTAATTCCGTTAATGTCGCACGAGTTATGGCCGGGACGAATAGCGCGCGAAGCAATTTACGGGTGCACGGATTTACTGGCGAAAGGACGAAATCGGAGGGAAAGAGGGGGAGCAGGCACAAACGTCATTGCTCACCGCGCTTCGTCTTCTCGGGGGCTCGCGACTTCGCGGAGGCGGAAGAGAGGCGCGTCGTCTCTCCCGTTAAAGTAGCCACGCTGCGCCGCCAATGCCACGCAGGAATGATATCCTTGCACGGGCGCTTGCCAGCGCCGGTCGGTGCCTGGCCGCCGCATATCTTAAGACCCGATAAATTGAATGCGCGCCTCGGAACCCGAGAAAGAGAGATACATTGGTAATTCCAGACCGGGAGAGGGAGAGAGCGTGAGAAGCGCGAGGAAAGAGCGAGAGGGAGAAAAAGAAGGGAAAGGGAGAAAGGAGGAGGAAGAGAGCGCGGCGAAGAGAGCGAGAAAGAGAGCGAGAGAGAAAATCAGTGGTCGGAGTGTAACAATCATAAGCGCATTATCGTTCGTGCCCGTACCATGGCGGACGCGGGCGCGCCGGCGGCAGGTGTAAAAAATCTCGTAATCTTCGGTAATTGACGTTCGATACCAATTAAAAGCGGCCGCGCGGTCCCTCTCGCGCCCCCGGTGCCGTGAATCCTCCCGGCATCCGCAGTGTAAATAAAGCGCGCGTTAAAAGCCGGGCCACCTCTTTTCAAGTTCGCGCCCCGCAGGCCGGTGGCAGTGGCCGCGCGATAAGTAATGTTTCCCCGATATATCCGACGCCACGGTAATGAGAGGGAGGTGGCAATTTTTCACTTCGCTCGGAGAAGATACTGCGCTACCTGGCTGACTTCCAACCGGGTAGGGAGCAGGAAATCGATGGATATAAAAAGAGCGGATGGTTCGGCCGAATTTTTTTTTCAACCTTTGAAAAAGAGGGATCGAGCAGATTGGAGTGACGTCGGACGAATTTACCAGCCCATCCGCGACGAGTTTCCGGCTAGAACACCGAAACGAGTGGTTATCCGTACTTAAACGTCGGCGCGAGAGTTACGAGCGTGCAAATGCCTCTCGACCCGTGATCTCGCGTACTCCGCGTCCCTCGATCGTCCTCGAGCCGGTCTCCATCCGGCGTTTCTCGGGCTCGTTGGCGGAGCCAGCCGATCCCCCGTTAGCCGTTTAATTCGCACCTACGCCCGATCATTAGCGACGATCCGCGACCTGGCTCAACACCTCGCATTATGCGCCCTCAATCACGGCGCGCCAGGGTCGTCCCGATGCCTGAAGCGCCCTACCCCGCTCGCGTCCAACGAAAATAGCCGGAGCATCAATGGCCTTTTCCGTGATCCATAAATAAGAACGATTCCCGGTAATTGTATTAGATGAGAACCTGTCGGTCGCTCGAGGGTAGGACAGCTTTGGCGAGAAAAAGCGAGCGCGGGTGGGAGGAGCCGGAGCTGGAGCGGAGACGAGGCAAAGAGGAAGGACCTGTCTTCTCGTCTCTCGCTCTCTCAGGGCGATTTATGCTACCCACTCTAGCCGCGTAGACTTCGAATCCTATGTCTCGGCTGCACCCTCGTGGCTCGTTCCCTCTCGCGTTCTCCAAGGGGACCGTTCGACGCTATCGATTATCGTCCGATCTCACGATGCCCTCACGCTTTCAGCCTACTTCACCTCGTTGCCCTCTTCTCGAGCGAAAGAAATCTTTGAGGAGTCGACGCGTCGCAAACTCGCGGTGACTTCTCTCTCTCTCTCTCTCTCCCCTCTCGCTTCTGCTTGCCTGCCTTCGCGGAGTTTACGAGCGCGAACGATGCGCATTCGTCGCGCCCGGCTGATTTACCGTGTCGAACTCAGGCTCCGTCCGTTGCTTCCGAGGTTCTCGGTTGCCGCGGCGCGATGGGGTTACGAGATCTCGATGGTGTTAATGCTCGGAGTCGATCGAGGTGACTCCGGCCGGGGCACGGGGATCGCGCTGAAACGTCGAACCGTCCACTATATCATTCCGCCCGGCTGGCAAGTGCCCTCGAGCGGCGCCTCGGTTGTTAACCGCGCGATTATTGTCGCCGCGGCACTTTGAAGTTACGCGTTTTGACGCGTACCCTCTTAAATCCTGCATCATTAACGGTGTTTCGAGAATATATGGCCCGCGAGAGTGTGGGACGTAAGGTGCGCGAGCAGCGTGAACTCACCGATCCGCGCGCGTCGGAGAATTTTGCGGTTTACGGCCGCCGCCGTGCCGCGCCGCGCGTCGCTGGCGAGGCATCGACACCTCGCCGTGGAGTAGGAAGCGCGCCTTCGAGAAATAAGATGTACACAATTTATACATTCGTCGATTAGATGCGATAAGCCGCCGCGGCGCCTTCCTCGCGTTTCCATCTTTACGCGGGGCCTCGATGCACGCGCCGGTACAGGGTCGTAAAGCAGTCCGCATAATCCTTTACGAATCACATTAAACCTCGCGGCGATACGCATCGCGCGTCGCCACGTCGTTCGCTGATTTCCCGCCAACGATTCGGAGGACGATTGGAAAAACTGGACGCGTAATTCCACGGAGGAGTTGGTTCTCGCGGGATCTCTCTCGAACCGCTTCTCCACCTCGTAATTTATCTCCTCTTCTCTCCGATAAGATGAATCTCGAAGCTCGATGGGTCCCACCGTCGGACCGGCGCTCTTAAGTATCTACTTATAATAAGGGAAGGGTTCCGACGCCACCGATCCAGCATGCTACCGAGAACGCTACTTACGCTGCTCGGGCACGCTACCACCGCGCGTCGTCTCGTCACCGTGGATCCATTAGTCAGCGGTTGACACGCCGACTGCTACCGTATGCCCGCTGCCTCTCTCGCTTGACAGACCGAGGAATCTTCTATATGGGCTCGAGACTCTGATCGTCTTTGAGCGCGGAGGACAGAAACGGCACGGCGAACGCACCGGAGGTGACTAGGCGGCCGGCCTAGCTCGGGCAACGGCCAGTTAATGCTATGCCTCCTCGCGTCGGTGACACCGACGGAGAAAAGCGTGCATTATCGTGGCCCGCGCGCGCGCGCGAGAGAGAGATGCCCGGGGTGGAGGAAGAAAGGAGAGGCGGGCGAGAGCCAGATGGAAATGGAGAGGAGAGGAGGGACCCTATAAACTACTAAAGTCGACGGAGGAGATCGAGCACGCACGACAACCGTGACACGCGCGCATTTATTACGACGGGATATATGCTTAAAATTATACTGGATATTATCGAGGTAGCGAAGTTGCCCTGCGCTCACGGCTACCGGATCGTTAAAAGTAAACGGATCGGTTTCTGTCCGAGGACTAATGGTGGAGTCGGATGTAATACTGTATTAATACTTCCGCGAGAAACCCATGAATTTTCTATCCTCTACGCGATACGCGGATTCAATTGATTTTCGTGCGTAGAACGGAAAGGACCAGCCGATGAAATTGAAAAGTTTAAGTCGCGCGAGGGCATTATTCGCGAGATGATCGGCATAATTCAAGATAATCGTGGTTCGATAACCCGCCGCCAGCCGCGGTCATCTCGCGTCGTCAATCGCTTTTCGCGCGTTACCTCTACGATCGTAAAACCAAGGCGACTGAGAAAGATGAGATTTTCACTGGAGATGCGTAGGTGAACCTACGCGCGAGCATCTTACAGGCACCATTGCGGTGCCTCCGGGCGACCGAACTGTCGGAGAAGTTATGTCGGTGAATGGTTGCGCGCGGGCCAGCACGGCGATATTTATAATGGTATGCTTAATTGTTGTCCGTAGATCAAACTTGTATCGTAACTTCTCCGGAAAGTTAAAGCGCCCACGTGAGGCGCTCGCACCGGCTTCTATCCCTGGCGGAGATTGTCTGCTTTCCCGTGGCACTCTTGAGAAGGGTACAAGACGTTCAACGTCCGAAATCGGTAATTATTTGTGTAATGTTCCTCCTTCGGGTGGACCACCTTCGCTGATCCGAATAGATGTAAATCGCGGTTCGAGGTTAGGTCGAAAGGATCGCTGGGTAATCGCGATTGATGTTAATGCCAATCAGAATTTTCCTACCGGTTTCGCCCAGACCCGCAAAAAGCGACACCGCCTCGCGTGAATGCAGGTATGTAGGTATGCGTGGACGTGTCATCACGCACATAGCCAAGCGTGCGAGTGCCTCGACGCACGTACCTTACCGGTGTACGTGCGGTTAAGTTGAATTAATTAACTCCGCGGTGCCGCGCCGTGAATATTAACCAGACAGGAGGACCCCGGCCAGGGCCGTCGTCACCCGCTACGCGTCATTCCCCTGCTCTCTCTCTCTCTCTCTCTCTCTGTCTCTGTCTCTCTCTCCCTCTCTCTTCTCCCTCTTTCCATCCGTGACATTATATTTCCGTACTTCTACTTCCGTACGATCTTCGCGAACTAGCACCCGACGATACTTCGCAATCAAAATCCTCGTAAATTTTCATTCTCTTCCCTTCAATGTCCAGCGATCTCACGGGCGCATCTATCCTACCTTCACCTTTCTTCTCCTGGGCTGCCCACACGCGGCTGGAGAATCGCAGGCGCGGAAACACGCGGACGACGTGGGGATAGATTCGCGAGATTTACGAGAATCCCCGGAAAACGATGCGTCCCTGCGTGGCTGGAGGTTATAAGGTGGCTACCGCACACGGCTGCCACCACGTTGCGCGGAGGTAGGAACCTTAACCTCGACGACGACGGGGAGACGCGCGACGTAGCGGGGCATCGCTCTTACGCGCCGGTTGCTCTTGCGCGCTCACCCCTGGATATATATTCCCTAAGTGTGGTTCTATGTACCGGCCACCGGCACGCTCGCCCCGGAGTTATGTCTCGCGTCAATTGCTCCCACCGAGGAGTGCCTCCGCCACGGGAGGATAAACCTCGGGATGCGCGGAAAGAAGGGAGACAGGGGTATTGGGGAAGGATAGGGCATAGGTGCGTGCGAACCGGGTGCGCCGCGCGGGGTGTCTCCGCCTTGGCCGCGACGGGATCTCGTAAGCAGCCGAGAATGATTAATCGCGGAGAGTGGCAAGTTTCCTGGCAGCCGGTGGAGAGAATTAACACGTTCGCCGTCCGGCGCGTCAGCGTCCTTTATTTTTACATTCTTAAAATTTTACGAATTACTCACTCGCGTGCGCCTCTCGGCGAGCAAGGTTCTCCCGTTAATTCACTCGGCTCCGTGGGTACGCCGGGTGGCGGATTTTTTATTGCCTTTCGCGGGACCATCCTTTATATCCACGTATGCGCCATCGTGGCTGTAGCGCGCATCCCCCTGTACATCGTCCGATGACTCGTTCTATATGGAGCACAAAGGTTCCGCCCTTGAATTACCGCGCGTCCCTCGCGCAACTTGCGCGCAATCGCTTTAACGCGACGCGTTTAACGCTGGATCGGCGCACGCGCGTCCCCAGTGCGCATGCGCGCCCCGCCATTCTGTTTTCGACACCCGCGTGCCGCCCGCGGAATTCACTTAAGAGGGGAATGCGAGGCTCGTGTCCCTCGGTATTTCCTACCCATCGCCGTTCTTCTTTCGCTCCTCTCGCTCCCGCTACTTCGTCCTCCCTTCTTCCTTCTCTCGGTATAATGCGGATGTCCCCTCGGCCGGCCGCCATACGGGGCGAATTCCGTGACGGCGCAGGTGCGATCGAGGAATCGCCGAGATAAACGCGAAACAACCAAGAACGGTCGTGCGTCTGAAATCACTAAAGCGCTTCTCCTTCGGCCCACTACGTTTACCCGATCCTCGCGGTCCGTTACCTGATACTATTAATAATCGCGATCTTTCCCTCTCGAACTTTGTCCTCTCGATACGAGAAGAGATTGACACAGAGAATTTTCTTTTTCTCTTGCGAACGAGAGATACGTCGGTGTTGTCGGAGAAAACTCATTCTTCCACTCGGCACAGCGCAGCAGCGATTTTCCAGCAGCGCTCCGCTCTGAATTCAGATCTCACGCCGCGCAAGATACAATCGTAATTACTCGACGCGCGTCGGAACTTCTTGCGCGGCTCGTGTTGGGTGAGCGCCGATTCGAATCGGTCCATCGCGTATCTCTTGTCGGTGTGTACCGGCCGCTACGCAAAAGTACCGCCCGAGATCGGGGTAGGAAGGAGTTAAGGGGTAGGGGGTAGTGGAGGGCTACTGACACGAAGGACCGATCTTGGCACCGGTCGGCTCTGATATCGACTCGGTGGGTAGATAGCGGTTTTCTTATTGAACGGCCGGTATAGGCGTGCACCGGCAGCGGCCGCTGGTTCTGCGCTCCTCGTCTCCATCCCCCGAGCCACCTCCTCCCGTCGACGTCGAGTGTATCGACGCCGGTACACGAGTACTGCATTACTCGGTTCGGTAAGTCGCCGGTTAAGAAGCTACTGAATCACGAGATACGCCGCGCACGGCTCCCTTTCATTCGCTTCGTCGCATTGACGGCCGTTTCACCGTATCGGACGTCGGTGTAGTCCGATAACTAACGAGAATGAACACGCTCGACGAACGGTAGGACTAATCGAGCGTGGCCCCCTCTTAATTTAGTCCCGACGATATCTCGGGGCTCGCTCCGCGAAGTACCTCCTGCCTCTCCGAAGGGCGAATCAATGGAAACGCGAATAATGCCGCTCGAGGAGACGATCGGCCACTTCGTGGCATCGAACGATTCAATAATATGTTTCGGGTCGTGGCTCGTCGCTCGTACCTAGCTCACGACTAAACGGAGGTGAATAGTTTACAAGTGGAGACGAGGTTGCGGTTCCTTGCGGTTGTCAGGGCGTTCGTTCTCGGCTAACAAGGGTACTTTATAATTTTCCATAACAAATGGAACTCGGGAGTGTTACGTGAAACTGCAACTGAATAAAGACATCCACTTATGCACCGAATAAAAGGATTCATAAATGCGCTGCACTTAATCGCAAAGGCAATAGTACTCTCCCGAGGATCACTGGAGCACGAGGCTTCCCAATGAAAATCGAACTTTCCATTTTAACCGCGCATCCAGGTGGTGTAGCGCGGCGCGTCGCGACGTTTGGTAAATTGCCCCCGAAGTATGTGCCTAATGACCGGTGAACATCAACATAGCACTTAGCCGGGCGCGTGTACCTCCAGCATTGTTTTCCTACCGCAGCAGCCGCAGCCTCCGCCGCGTCGTCGTAGTCCTCGTCCGCGTCTCACCCTCTCTCACTCCTCGGCGCGTTACAGGCAGGATAATGGTCGTGGGGAGGGTTCGGTAAACTAAAGCGAGCGGCTCGCTGACTCACGGCGGGTCCCACCTCCCGCCTCCTCTCCCGCTACTCTTTCACTTGTTCTCTCTGTATGGAACCGCTATCGGCTCGAGACGGGACAGAAAGTGCAATTATAAATACGTCCTGGCACCGCGCGCGGCCGCCGCTCGGCGCGGGACCAATAAGACTGTCCGGCGACTAAGCGCGCTGCCTCCTTTTCCCGTTCTTTTTCCCTCGGAGCGCTACACGCGACCCTAATACGCCGTAGAACGTATCGCGCGCGCGCGCGCGCTTGAGTAAGCGGCGGTGGCGGCGCGCGCGAGACCGACAGGTGTGCGCTCTCGCGTGTTCCTCGAGCTCGCGAGATAGGAAGCAGGGAGAACTCGCTCTCGCCTTCCTCCTAGCGCGATCTTGCCCCTCGGACGATTTCGTTATCGGGCCTCTCGTTTTCACCGTTAACCGGGCAAGACCATATTTGGCCGGTTGCCGATTATTTTACACCTGGAGCGAGAGCGACGAGGCGGGAGGAGAGGGCGGTGGAACGCGAATGTAGGAGCGTTATCGAAGCCGACAAAAGGATAGGCGTGTAGGCGCGTAGTCGAACGAATGTTTCCATCGTGGCTTTGTATCATTGTATTCATATGTCCTCTCGTGCGCGCGCGCGCGCGCGCGCGGGCACGCGGTAGCCGTGGACTTTCCGCGAAACGAGCGAAGAAACGGCCTCTAACAATGGTAAATGGCCCGCGCGGATAAGAAATAGTATCTGCTCTGGCATCCCACCGCAGCCACGGCATCCGCGAGTACTCGGATACCACCGCGATCGGTGATTACCATGTAAAGGCACGATATAAATAAATATACGGTACTACGTAAATTTCCATATCTTTTCTACGCCCGCGTTCGCTCAGGGGTGGGTATCCCTTTGCGGGATATATTTGCCGGACGCATTAACGAATTACAAGAGCGAGGCGTTCGGGCGTAAGAGCTCTCGTAACGGAGCGTGGGCACTGATAATTGCTCGCGTGGGCGACTAATTTTGGGTATCGCGTGTCATTTTTTCGATAAAGAGACGGCGGTGGACCGGGAGGTGGAGGAGGATGGGGTGGGCAGAATCGGCCGGTCTCGCGGGAGAAGCGAAAGAGGCAGATGGGGAAAAGGATGGTCCGAAGGCACGAAGGCACGACGTAGGCGTTCCGAGGATACAGGTGCGACGGCACCGAGCGCGCCGCGGATAACATCGCTTAATCACACGTGACTCAAGCATATGCGCTCCACCCACATCTCTCGTTTCGTATCTCGCGCGGATTATCTATGCAAAAATAAATAAGCTACTAAGTAACGAGCGCGGCTGGCTGGACGAGCGTCGGGACCGGCCGGCCGCTCGCCCGTTCCTCGCCGCGGAAAAGAGTCCGTAGGATCGAGTTATATTACCCGTGGCTATCGGACGCTCTCCGTCCTCTTGGCGTCCAGCGCGATATATTTTTCTTTGGCGCCGAGGATTGCCACGGTTGAAGGGAGAGGAGGAGCCGGAGAGGAGAGGACGCCGATCGTTCTGGCGGCGCGTATCGTTTATTGATTTACAGTCGGAGATATCTCCTCCCCACCCGATTAAAATCGGAGTTGTGCATCGCGCGCCGCGTCGGCCCGCAACGGTATTATCGTAACGACTACCGCCATACCTCATTACCTTGCACTTTATTGCCTTCGATGTAATCGATACCTCCGGAGAGTGATCGATTGCCGTTAATCGAGGGATAGCGAGAAGCGGTACTCTCGAGGATTCGTCGGTTGGCGCACTCCTACGGCGCGCAGCTTTCGCGCGCGAGATGCGTCGATAGGCGATCGTCCATGGACGCTATTGTGGCGTTTCTTTCGCCTCTCGAGTGCCTCCGCGTCGTTGAACGTTCTCGGAGGCTGCTGGGCTGCCCGTGGCTCACCGGACGATCCACGAGCAAGAGGAGATTTGCCTTACAAATTAATTGCACTGCTCAATGCGCGCGCAGGTTTGTTTCCTCCGACGATATTTCCGAAAGTCGTAAATCCGTCCCGCGAGGCCATCTCATAGACAACGGACAATCGGCGTCGGTTCGCGCGTGCGATCGTGCAAGCGCATGCGCATACGCGCCGTCGTTACTACCTGTACCTACCCCGGACACAATGCCCAACGGAATCTCGAGGATCTTGCTCGTCCATTGAGGAGGATAATGGTGATAGGCGTAGGTGCATTGTGGGGGGTGGTGACACCCGTGACACCACCGTCCCGAGAACACCCCGTAGATGGGAATACCAACTTCTAGCTGGCTCGCTCTCGCGCACGGCATTATGGAGGCTTAAATCAGCCGGGAGGAATCTCGAAAGACATGGGTGTTCAATTACCTGGTCATAAACCTTTACTAACCCACGACGACGATGTCGAAGAAGGAGAGGGAGGTGATGGTGGAGGCGGAGGGTAGAAAGCGAGGGAAGAGAAGAAGGAGGAGGAAGTGGAGAAGTGAGAGGGCCACGAGGAGAGCGCGAGAAGGGCGGAGACGAGGAGGAGCGGAACGAAGCCGAAGAGAAGGAAGACGACGAGAGCAGGGCAACTTGTCCGGCACCCACCCGCCGCAATCTCTCTTCAATGGACCCCATGACGATCCAATAGGTCCTTACTTTACGATCTCGTAGAACTTCCCTTCCACCTCCAGGTTCGCTGCAGGATCCCGGGGTGATAAAGTAGCTGGATATTTTACCGTGCTTTATGTATTTTCCATATTTTACCGGCCACCGGCAAAATGGCGAGAACTTCCTGAGCACAGTTCACAACTTTCCCTCGCAACTTAATAGAAAGGCAAGCTGGCGCCACTATGTACGCATACGATAATTGACGATCATCGGGGATCGTTGCATCTGCTGTCTTTATCACGAGCCTTCCCGCGAAGGAATTTATTCAGGGAGGTGGATTCTGTTCGTTCGCGACGCGCCTCTTCCTTCCTCCGGCAAAATAATCGAAAGCACAGGATTCGTGCTTCAAAAGAATGACACTTTCTGGGTCTCTTCTACGATTACTCGGAATTAACATTTTTCTATATCAACGCCGTGGCCACCGTGCGTCGCGAGAATCTCGTCTTGCACCTTGTCACCTTGTGTCAACTTTGTCGCTTCGATTCTACCACCTTCCTTCCCGAAGGATATCCATTAGCCGCGTCGCAAACCAGTCGCGGCAAACGCGGCTCGTAAATTCCAATCGGTTGTGCCGCACTTCTTCCTTCTTTATTTTCTCTCTCTCTCCTTTTCTCGGGCGTCGGGCGTTGTTAAAACTTTAGATCCGTCTCTCGAAAAAGACAGCACATTTCCGCCATAATCTCGACACGTTTATGGCAGCGCGTCATTGTAGCCGCGGCGTCTCGCGCTTGTGCGCGTCATGCGTTTCCCCATCGGAAGGCTCGACTTTATTATTACCTTAGGCACGTCTCCGATAAAATTCTTTTAGCGAACAAACGTTACCGACGATGCATCCTAAGTTTCCTTTGTTCAGGAGGAACGAAAAAGGAAACGAAAAGAATTCGGAGCGCAAGACCCATCTGGCTCGCGAATTCCACGTGAACACGAGCGTGTCCGCCAGCCACGATTACGCCGATGTTTTCACACGAATCATCCTCGGCACGCGGTCACATTGTCTCCGTTACACCTGTTTACGCGTCGAACGCTCGCCCCATCTGTGGGTTGCGTCCGATCAGCCCGAATCTCCGCGGTTCGAAGGGACGAAGGGAGAGAAAGAGTGGGAGGAGAAAGTGACCAGGAGAGACGAAGAGGAAGGTGCGAGAGAGTGAGAGAGTTGGATCGAGGAGAATCGAAGAGGCGGAAAGGAGAGGAGGAGAGGCAACGTGCTCTTTAACGGCCGGACTCCAGTCCGGCAGCTTCGTGTGAGGTAACGACATAAAATCCCAAGATCTTACTTATACGCGGGCGAGAGGGCTCGCACGGTAATCTTGGGGTCCCCTCTTATTTAAGCGCCACATTTCTTTCCGAGGGCCTCGAGAGTGCTGCGGCCTTCGGGAGAGCGCGCGCGTGGGGAAAGTGGGCACCTAACTGTCGCCCGAACGAGCCCATACGGCGTCGCCGCGCCGACGTTTATTGCATTTCCGAGGCGGCGGATTTGTTTAGCCCCGCGTATATATCGGCACCGTCTGCAACGTTAGCCTTTGCGCCGCGTCGGACCCCACATGCGCCCGTCCGCTCCGGGCGCGATCGATCGGGGAATTCCATACCGGCGGCATCCGGTATGCGCGGACGGATAACGAGGTAAATTTGTATCTCGAGATGATAGCACCCGCGGAGGACAAGAAAGGAAGGAAGCGAAGGAGGGATGTTGCGATTTATTATCTTAGACCAAAGCGGACCGTTTCTAGGTAGAGGGCTATCGTACCAGGGGTGGACCAAAGAAAGATTTGCCGCGAATACGTTGAGCGTTGCACCTTGCGTGAGGATCGGCAAAGGAAAAGGAAGGGTCGTCGCGGAAAGCGGTAATCGGAGATAAATAGCATCTCGAGTCGGATGAAACGACGATTTTCGTGGATCTTTGAAATAAAACTCCCGATTGAAAATTCGCGAGGAGTCCGGGAACGCACCCCGTCGCGGAATGGAATTCTGTCCGCAGACGCGCGCAAGTTTATCGTCCGCACTCTCGATAATCCTCCCGAGCATGCAACAATTAAGGAACGATTCTGCCCGATACCTCGGAGAATTTTTTTCCCCCGTGGAGAAGAAGGCCTCGTGGCTCGAGGGTGGTCCGCCGGCGAGAGGAGCACCGAGCTTATCGGGACTTAGCCCTGGCCGCGCGCTGGTGGCGTTACCTACTGCTCGCTAAGACGAAGGGGGAACGGGAGGTTCTTAAGATCTCTCTCTCTCTCTCTTGCGGCCGGTTGGTTCACGGCGAATTATCATACGCGAGGCAGGATTTGAATGGCGAGCTTATAAACGACGGTGCACTTCCCGTGGGCCGACGGTGCCGCGCCGAGCTGAGAAGTCTCGTCCTCCGGGCGTGAATCCGCGACGTATCGGCGCTTGGGCCGACGCAAGCCAATTGCAACGCCGCTGGTACCGTTCGCGGGCGCGAGGAGTAGGTACGCGAGCTAGAAACGCCACGAGAGCCTTCGAACGCGAGACGAGTATGTATCGGTATGAGCGCGAGCACGTGTGTATCTACTCACTGCCGATCGCCACGAGCACACGCGCAACACTGCCGACTACCTAGAAATTTCTGTCTCGATGCCCGCCAGTGATAATACTCACGGCTTCCCGAATATTTTATCGAGACGAACGACGGAAGGAGAAAAGAGAGCGGAGACAATGCACTATATAAGTTTTCTGCCGCCCACGCGTCGCCACGCGTGGGCTATCCTACGTTTGGTTGACCAAATTTTACGATCTACTCTTCTCCCTTCGACGACCTACCTAAATTCAGGTAACCCGAGGTACGACTGTTTTTTTTTTTTCTACCGAACGTAAAGTTCGACTTTTTACAGGTGTTCCTATAAAGAGTACCGCTAAAGTCCTCTACCCGGCGATGACGTCTTTTGCGGATAGGGTCCTCAGCTCGGAGTTAATATTATTCGCAGCCTCGTTACACACTTCGGTTATTGCAGGAACTCGTATCAGTTTACTATGGCGTATGACGTTTCGCGAGATTTCACTCTACGTCGTTCGCCTCCGCCGTGAAGGTTACTGCCGGCACTCATCTCTCGTTTCCTCGTCGTGGATACCTCTGTCGACGATTCCACGATCGTTTCGCTAGCGATTCCTATCGAGCCATTCCGCATGAGAACTTATCCAGGGTGACGACTTAAAAATGATAATCAAATCACAGGCTATTCAATCTTTACTCGCGAGGTGGGAGGCCTACCGCTCTCGTGTGCTCGTATCACGCGCGTCGGCTGGTCCTATGATGCCGGGGCATCGCGGCTACACGGGCCTTACGAGCACTAGCCACCGCGATACTGTGTTTGTTTAATCGAATAGAATACATTAGCCCACGCTGTGAAAGCCGATGCGACCCGAGAAAAGGTTTCCAGACTCACCAGCGTGCTGAGGAAAAGCTTCCTGATTGTTAGGAGAGCAGCCACGTCAGGTACGTGCAAGTTCAGGGTGGAAGGGTGAAGGGACGCAGTCCGTAGGAGGATCTCGAAAAATCTAGATCTTTCGAAATCACCTAGGGTCCCCTCCTTTCCTGGTCATCGATCCGTGCGATCGATCTTCAGGCCGGGCACGACCACGGCCAAACGCGTATAGAGTAGGGCCCGTGGAACACGTGCTCGAAACTGATACCCGCTCGAGGGTGTCCATTGTAATTCATCAAATCGATCCGACGAACCTCGTGGGCGAGGAAGATCTTAGATCGCCCGGGATTACATCGGCGATGATCCATTTCGATTGTCCGCAGTTATCGGAAAGTTCGCATACTCGGCATAGATCCGCTGGAACGACGTCCATTGGTATTTTATAAAATAGCAGGATGCACTGATGAATCGATGACGAAGTCAAACACTTTCATCGTTTAAGCGTTGACGTTACGTGACGCGAGTACCAAGGGACTACTGAGGATCGTTAAGGCGAGTGTATCGTAGAAGCTATTCATCTTTTTTAATAAATTTTCTGTTCCTCCAATCTCCTACTCTCGGTAGTTCCAATGCTTCAGAATTCGATCGGCTAGATTTCGCGAGCTCTTAAAGCTCTGAAAGCGAGAAGAAAGGCGCGAGAAGACCCGTACACCATTTGTCTCGTCACCCGTCGCGTATCCGTTCGTCGGTGACATCGATAAATCAGCTCTATCAGGTCTCCCCATCACCATTAATCACTATAATGATCCCCTCGCGTACATTCTGACAAGGATCCAAATACATGCGCGCGCGAGTCTGGAGATATTCACCGTCGTTGAGCTATCTCCGTGGACCACGGGTCAGTGGTCATTATCAAGTTGTTATCTCCCTACGAAAAGTCTCGAACACAGGATGCACTACGGTCCTTCGCACCAACCTTCGTGGTTCCTCCTCTCTTTCGCCCCGCTTACGTGTCGCTCCGTCTTGCTCCGCCTGGGGACTAAGCGCCACTCGCACCGGGAGAACGACCATGGGCAGGACCCTGTTGCTTGAACCTGCTTATCTCTCCTTGACCCGAAGCCACCTGATTCCTCTGCTGGATATCAACTACCTGTTGCCTCCGCGACATCGGCCACTCTAGTTCTCCCCGTTTCTACCTATCTTCCATTCCCTCTGATATTTTGCCAGAACGATTGGCTGCAAGGAAGGGTGGACGCGGTTTGTACATTTTCATTTAATCCATCATCCTCAATTTTTCATCACAGTCTGGTAATTATTTTAGCTACGAAGTTCAATCGCACCAATTGATCCTTGGAGGGTGGCACGATCGAAACCAGCGAGTACACGCGGATCGCGACCCGGTAGCACGCGCACGTCCGACAGGAACCCTTTATCGCGGCCGGTCATGCGAACCAATCGGTATTCGTTCCATTTACGTCGGTGTTCAGCCAACGGGGCATAGGCAGACCGAAAGAGCGAGATAAGTGAGTTGGTCGGTGCGGTGAGGCCACAGAACGTGGTCTATCTTCTTCCGCACGAGAATCGGCCCTTTCGCTCCTTCCTCGTGCCTATCTTTCTCGGCGCGGTCCCGCCTTCCTCCTCACTCACCTCCACCTTCTTCACCTGGCTTCCCTACCTCCTCACCTTCTCTCGTCGTTTCTCTCTCGCGCTTCTTGCCAACTCCGGCAACAACTCCTCCGGAACCGAACGAGCCGCGCGCCGTACGGGCAATCTGTCTCCTGCCGTGTGATAAATCAATCCTCCTCGTGGACGTGCGAGACACGATCAGCGGCCCTCGCACGTTTACCGTGCGCACTTACCGTCGCGTGTACACACGCGCGCACGTGCACACCCTCTCGCGGCGTCATAGACAAATGCGCGGGTAGGGACGGGCAAAACACACAAACTGGTCCCGGTATGTGTCTCCCTTGCTCGCGACGGACGCATGATCTCTAATAGGACGGCCCGGAAGACCGATGGAGCCCATTGTCGCGGCTAACCAACCGTTCACGGCCAATCTAATATCGATAACTTACGCCATCTTTATTGGATCGCGTGAGTTCGTCCCAGCTGGGTGGGTCCCGGTGAGAGCGGAACCGGACTCATCGACGCCGGTTCTGCCTCTAAATCCACTAATGGAACCGCCACGTGGGGACCGCTGGATCCACCGATCTTCTTCCCTATAGAGACGTTAGAAACTGCGTCCACCTACGCGCTGGGTGGAAGCCAGCTCGACGAGGCACTCGTTTCCAACCGGCGAACGACGTGAAATTCTAGATTTTATGGACCGGTCACCGGTGTTCGGTACAATGGACGTCGCGAGCTGAGACAAAGTGCGTAGGAAATACTCCCGTGTCGTCCTACCGGCGCGCGTCCTATTTACAGATTTTATAGGGCTCGCAGGTATGGGGGTCTAGTAAATTATGTCGATGATCGGGGACGATCGATCGGAGTTACGGAGGTAGTAATCATTGGACTTGGAATTTATTTGATGTCCCTATCGCCTCCTCGAACCCCGTTCACCCACATTCTTTGGAGAAATCAAAGAGACGACGACTCATTTATTGGCCCCGACTCCTCTCAGGACACTTCTCGTTATCCTCTTACGTTGCTTTTCTCGGCCTCGATAGGCAATCGGCCGGTAGAACCAGCGCTCAAAACAAATGTATCTCAATCAGTCTCGCATATCCGCGCGGCGAATCTACGAACCTCCCCATCAGTAACCGCCGTTAAGGAGTGATCACTCAGTGCTGCCGTTCGTCGAGGGAAGTACCGAATGAAGCGACTCGCCGGCACCGTGTCGTCCTTCGCGCGCAACCAAGGCAACGCGCGTAACCACGAACAAGTCTCTCGGATGATCGCTAAGCTAACGTTCGCGTTTTCTACCAGCCATGCCACCCAGCCCCACTGATTGCTCAATCATGCGTGGCTAGGTGCCGACGATAATTCGTGATTGGACGGATGCAATCAAGCTCGAAGTCGCGATGGTGGCTAGAAGCACGTTACGTAAGACTACCGTTGTGTTCGGGCTCACTCTTGCTCGAACGGGGCCGATAAGCTGGCAAAGCACCCACTTTCGTTTATTTTGAATTTTTCTCCACTTTCCATTTCACTCGAAAAATACGAAGAGGCAAGTGTCCATACGAGCTGCGATGGACAACGATGCCTTTACCTAATGTCTTCATCGAATATATCCGTACCGTATTTTCTCTGTATACCAGGAATGTTGTACCTTGGCACCCACAGGTGTATCCTTAGGTTACCACGCCGTAGATTCGAATCTCTCGATAGTTACTCTCCCTCGTTTCTTTCCTCCGCGCTTTCCTCTCCCTCTCACGCGCGACTCGTCCTTTTTTCTTCGCCTCATCGCGCGCTGCACGTCGCGCCTAAGCTTCTCCCTCCTATGGCGATGCGATCGAGGCTCGAATGCGGAGCCCTACGGAGACGCTGCTTCGGACACCATAATCAAGCGTCATAGGCCTGGCGCGCGAGTACCCGACGCGAAAAAGAACTTGGAAGTATCGGGTTGCTTCCCCCGGGAGCAAGAGGCGTTAACGATCGAAATCCACGCGTGTGCCTGAATGCCCGCGCGCGCGCGCGCGTAGATACTCGCAGGAGGATAAGCGAGAATGAATTCATCGTGACGAGGAGGTGAGAGGAGGAGGAGGGCTCGTCGATGGTCGAACGTCTCGAAGGACAACGCGCTCAGCCACGCCAGCTCGCAAATTAGTCCGTACAAACGAGGCACGCGGGGGCCCGGGTGGAGAGCGACAGTCACGGCGATATGGCGCGAAGCCGCCGCGCCGCTTGCGTGCTCGCACACTTACGATATTCGAGATGCAGTAGGGTACGAGGGAGGGAGCAGGTTCAGCAGCGATATGCACCACTGATCCGCTGCAAGGATCATTAGTTCCGAAACGTCCAATATATCCTATTAAGGAGGAGACTTTTCGATGACGTTCTTTTTTTCGTCTCGTGTTTTCTCTCGTGCCGGGGGCCGAGTAGATGCCAATCGCTGCTTTGGAATGTATCGACCGAGGATCGTACGACTTCCATAGGCGGCACTATTCCGGATTCTCGATGTGTACGAGGGTACATTCGAGTTGGTGGGACCTTGGGGTGCGTCACGAATCTTCGATTCTCCTCGACCCGCCGCGGTGCGCTCTTGGTTGGACATGGACATCGTAGCAACCTTGGTAGTCCGAGCGTTCGAAGGTCCTCGGCGATGAGGTGACCGAGAGGGTCGATAGGCAGAGCGGGGGCAGCAGAACCGGGACTGGGCAGAGGCCGCGCGCTGGCTTATCGGCACCGGTGCAAATTATAGAAGCTATAAGCTCGGGCGCCATATCGCTACGCACGCAAACCCGGGGCACCGGCCGATGCATATTCAACGGACCCCCTGGGCCCGCCGCCCGGGGTCTCCGCGATGCGACAACAATCAGCGAAACAAACCCACTTATGATCAACAAGGGTATACGTCACCCGGTGGACCCGCGAGCGTCTCGCGGACAACTTGTCCGCTGAATATTCATGAGCCTCCTCCATGTGTTCCGCTGCTCTTCGCCGAACGACCCATCGAGACTGGGAGGAGAGAAGGCGCGAGAGAAAGAGAACGAGAGAGCTGAGGTGAGGATCGAGAGGGAGGAACGATCGAGAAGTGTATTGTGATAAAACCGATCTGTCTCGACTACACGCCGAGACACGCGATAAGAATGCAATTTTGTATACGGGAAATACAAGTTGGAAGACGTGTTCATTATTGTCGATAAAGCGCGCCGGAGATAGCGTCCTCCTTGCGAAAGAAACGGGCGAGCGTTAAGGTGGAGGGGGGGCGCTACGAGATCGGTGGCAGAAATTTTTCAACGGCACAATCTGGTCCTCGAAAATTAATTCACGTGTCTCGCGATCTCGTAGTCGGTCGGCTCTAACGTCAACCAAATAATCTACATTAATGTCTCGCGGTAGCCACCGGCACCGGCTCGCAGCGATCGGTATCGCCTGGATGGGATCCCGTACAATTGGGACACTCGACGATGTTTAATGCTAGACGGCAGATAACGCGGGAGCGCATTATTAAAGTCGAATCGATTTTTATGCCCTGGGAAATGCGTGCTCGCCGATCGAGTCCCCGCGGCTCCCGTCTCTGTACACCTGATTCACTCCGACGTCCACCTTCATTTATCAGATACTATCAAACCGTACGGTACATTCGATCTTACGACTGCAATGAGTGCTCCATCCTCCCCCCCCCCTCCCCACACACTCCCAGCGCTCCTGCACGAGGGAAGAATAAAAAGTAAAAAGTGGGCGCACGCGAGATTGGATTTGCTATCTCGTTCGACCCGCAATGTTTCGAGCTGCCGCGCCGCCGGTCTCGGGGGCTCGAAAGGAGGACTCGTGGACAGGTAGACATCGGTAACGATGCACTTGGCAAGCTTCCTTTAGACGAGAGGCGGCGCGTCCTCTCTATTGACAATTAATTATGTCCTCCGGATGGACGAACATCGGTTAGGATCGCGAATCTACCTCTCGCGACCGCGATCATCGCGTCGATCGTACCGCCTCTCCTTCTCTATCTCTCCTTTCCTCTCCAAGCGGATACCCTTTCCGTGTACCAACGTCTCGTGCGGCCTCGCTACGACATAATCGCGACCGGATAATCGTGGAACTCGTCGCAGAATATCGAGAGGATCCACCGACTACGGCGCGGTTTCCCGGCGACTGGTCCCACCGAACGCCGTTAATTTATGGCGCTCGCGGCCGCTATCGTACGTTCAGGTAATCGAGGGCCATTGATAACGAGCCGATATCGAGGCGCAAATCGCGCGAGACCGGCGCCAGCGATTCACCCCGGGCTTAAGAGTGTCCGCGTGGAAACCGCGGCGGATAGTTGGCGGCGATTATCGCTGTAGTCGTTCCACCGCCGCAACTTCGTTCGTCATTTCCTACCACGCCGCGCAGCAATTGTCAGACGCGGAAGGTGGCGCGAGGGAATCCGAAAACGATAACGGAGCTCGTTATCGTTAGGAAATAATTAGATAGGCGAACGAGCAAAACGAGTCCTCGCTCGATCTTCCACTTCGACTTTCCCTTCCACGCGTCTCACCGCGTAACGACGCAGTAGCCGCATCGCCGTTTTTACTTCCACCTCGGTGACACCGTACGACGAGCTGGAAGACGAGGAGAAACTGGCGCGTTGTTTTCTCGCTTGTCCCTCCACCGAGAATAATTTTCCAAGCAGAAGGCGTTCGATCTTTCGCACTTTTCAATTCGCTCTCCCTTGGACAACCTGCGCAAACACGGCACGCGAATTTATGGCTAATCGATAATTAAATTACTCCAGCCCGAGAAGCTACTAGATCGATACGCGCCAGAAGGAATGGTTCGTGCGAGGCATTAATTTGTAGGACGATCGATCTAGTCGGACATTTTTACAAGCCACTCTCACCGATTGCTAAGAGGAGGAAGCAGAAGCGGTAAGAGCGCGGTAGGGGCTACTCGGGACGCACGACGCTGTCTGGGAAACGAAACGCGAGCGGGACTCACGAGACTGGAAGACCAATGAGTGCGATCGCGAGGCAATGATCGCATAGCGCCGTTACGGTACCGCGAGCACGCAACTATCGTCCGGCCAGACGGAAAAAGCGTGCGCAGAAAACGCTTAAGAGCACGCATTAAGAGTCGCATGAGCACACGAGCGCGAAGCCGAGAGCCGGCGCGGCGTTACATGGAAATGGATGTGACACCGCGGCGAGTGCAATTGAGAGGGAGGAGTGGGGCGAAGAAGAGGGAAAGGAGAGGAACGAATAAAGTAGAGACGAGGCGACCGGTAGGAGGGCACGAATGAAGAACGAACATAGGGAGACGAACAGCCCAAGGAAGAGGATGGGCAGAGGCAAATGCAGATGAAGCCTGAGAAAGAGAGAAAGAGAGAGAGGGAAGGAGAGAGAGAGCGATGCTGAGACCCTGAGACGCGAGTCGAGAGAGGACCAAGATACGGTCTTCTATGTGTAAGCGCGCTGCATGAGCGCCTTCAGTATCGACGCGGCGAAGGCGCGGCTGAGTGCATAAAACTGCAAATATAAGCAACCTGCTCGCAATAGGCGCGTCTCCGCTCACGTTTTCTCGACGTACGTCTCGAGACTCTCGACACGCGATACCCGGCGCTACGCGCATATGCTAGCATGCCAATAGCTCACCCTTAGCGCTGCGAGCACCTAGACGTTACGATTTTGTTGTCAATCACGTCGATGCTAAGTGTCCGATCTGTCACTTGGACTTTTATTATAATTGTATGATTTAAGAATGCGCGCTCTCGCTACACTGCTACTCTCGACTCTGATCTGTCCAACAGACACGCTAATATTTAGGTCAAGTGGCAAAGGATCGCCGCAGCGTTGGGACAATTTCGATTTTACGAGGAATTTTCGTAGGTACGCGACTCTTTTTTCGCCCTTATCAGGGACGGCGAGTGCATCGATTTAGAGGATAGCCGTGGCGCGGATGTTCTTACGATCTCCAGGAGCTGTCGATCCTCGGGTGGCAATTACCAACGACGTACGTAACTACAAATCGACGAGGGCTAAGCGATTCGCGAGGATCGAAAGGATCAGCGGGGACTCGTGGCCCGGATCACGAAGGCGGAGGCGCGATGTATGATCGTCCGTCACGACAGCCTATCACTTTCCAGCACTTAATTACCCCCGGCCGATGGAGTCAGGGTGGTCCACGATTTTCTCATCCCAATCGAGAGATTCTTTCGTCTGTTTCTGTTACCCGTTAGCGCGTCAATGGAGGTCAACTTGGAATTTACTTGTCACTCGCAGATTTTTTAGATCGCCGTATAGCTCGGCACCCACGACTGAATTCAGCTACAACTCGAAGGTCGTGCGGAAAATTTCACTGTTGCCATCGCGTCGCAGTTTCACTCTTTACGAGCACCGAGCCGTCGCGGATGGCCCGTTTCACAATCCACTCCCTTTTAAGCAACGCAGCCGTCAACGGCCGCCTCTAAAAGGGATAAACTTTGTAAAAGCTCGTGGCGGCACGGGTGCTCCCGCGTGGACTCCTAACGACGCCATAAAATAGTCCGCGATAAAAACAATCGGGTGGTCACGTATGGGAGTTACGGTGGATAATGGAGGATTAATAACCATCATAAAGCCCATTATTCTTCGGTACGTACCGTTTGCCAGCATAATGGCGTAACTCTCTCCTTTCCCCTCCTAACAATACTGCGCTCTTCTCATCTTCCACCGCCCTCTTCCTCCTTCCTCCTTCGCGCTCCGCGCCCGGACAGATCGTTTCCACGCTCGACACGGCACCAGGGAGACGCTCGTGAAACGTGAATTTCGCAGAAGCGGCGCCACCACGGCGGAACTCCTCCACGGCGTCTGCCGTTCGCTTTCCGCGTAGCCCTAGGACAGAGAGCTCTAGGACACGAAACGAGGAAAGGAGGGACGAGGAGGTTAGAGCGGAAGAGAGTAGAGGAGAACGTGAGCGAAGGTGGACGAAGAAGGAACGTCGGACAGACGTATCCGTGACTAATCTTTCACGGTGAGGAGTCCTCTGGTATCGTGAAGTTCTTGAATTATTGCCCTGTTATCTTGGCTCGGTGCACGTCGTGGGAGGGGCTCTCTACCCCCTCGAGATCCAGTTTCATGAAAGGCACCGACTCTCTCGTGTCCGCTCGTTCGAATCGCTGTGGACGGAAATGGCGGGGGTGACACGATGCCGCGCGTACCGTTTCTAGTTCTAATCTGTCGATCGTTTGTTGGTCATTAGATGCTCGCGATGGACTAAGGAGGACGAAGGACGGTCGAGAGGATTGGAAAGCGCGGATGGTAGCAAAAGTAGGGTAATAGGATGGGCGGGTAGGTTGGATGCCATTTAGATTTAAACCTCGTCCGAGTGAACGAACTCGTTCGTTGCTTCCAACGAGGATACGCGAATCCGTGGAACGTATCAATTTTCAGCGTACGTGTATCCGACGGGAAACATTCGTCTATCCCGACAATGGTTTTACAAACTACCCGACGAGTTCGCGCCTCGTATACCTGAACGGCGATACAATGGGAGGTATCGGTCAATTGCGGGCGCGCCCGGAAATCCGATATCCTCCCGTGGATCGTCGACCGATGGCGATTAATGATCCCGGGCATATCGCATGGAAAACTGCGGCCCCCGTACGGGCACGGCTCTCTACCCTCCTGCGAGCGAGCAGGCGAACTACATTTTCTTCACGATTTTACGACAACGCCACGAGTACCGGACAAAAACGACCGGTTACCGTGTACGCTCGCTTCCAGAAGAAAAAGAAAAAGATTGCACACTTTGAAAAATACGAGCGATACATTCTTCAAAATTAGCCGCTCACAGCGGGAGCACGACGAGTGCAATGGGGCGTGAGAGAGAATACACTTGGCGAGGCGTGCACAAGATTTCACCGGTTGTTGCGAAACGGCAGATATCGAACGAAATTAATTGCTCGTACTTGTTCGACAAAGGCGAACCCAAGCACCAAGACCGTGCCAATAATCACGTTTCCCTTTTCTCCTTTTTCTCTGCCTCCTCGCTCTTTCCTTCTTCTTCGTTCCCTCGCTTCCTCTTCCTCGCGCCCACGTTCGCCTTCGTACCCGCTCTCGCTCTCGGTGACGCAAAGTGGAAGGGTTGGAAGCTACCTCAGGAGAGGCAGGGGGCCTCTGTTATTTATCCGCGGAAGGGTCTATTAATTTCGAGCCAATAATAACTCGGACTCCTCGTACTAATTAATATATGAGCGTTATAGCCCCGGCGAGGGCCGAGCAGGTCCGTCTCTCGGACTATCTTAAAGACTCCGCGAGCCTCTTTGTCTCTTTCCGTCTCCCTTACTTCCACGGACTCGCGTCTTTCTCCCCTTTCTCACTCTCTTCTCCTTATCTCGCTCTCTTTCGCGCACCTTTCTCTCCCACTCGGGCTTTTCTCTCGAGCTCGCGCTCTTCGTATCGGCGGAGCGATGATGGAGAACCGGCTCTGCCGACAAAGATGCCGCGACATGAGCCATGCGCTCTCGTTACAGAAAGCTCGGGCCCGACTCTCCCGATTCGAGAGTCCCGATTCCCCTCGAACACCATCACCACCCCGTGGAGTGCTCCGGGTGATCTTTATAGGCGTGTCACCGCGATAAAAACGTTGCGTCCCCGTCGAGGGCTTCTGCCAAAAAGCGGCGCCCGCGACAAAGGTTAAAAGGGAACGGAGGATCGGAGAATCTGGGCGTCCTCCTGAAAACATCTTGCGTTTCCAGGAAAGCATGATGAACGGAGGAGTGGCCGCTCAACCTTTTGCATTCCACCGTGACGTGCCCGTTCTTGGAAGTTTATCGCACCCGCGTCGGTCCACCTGCGTATCGCGACCCTCCCCGGTACCATGAGAGACATTTTTATTTCGTCGCGTCGGATGGTAAAAAGACGAGACTTTATCGGCTCGATATCGCGCACGGTACCGGTGATTTGCCAGCAACTATTTTATTCGCCCTTTTCCCAAGATCTCATCTTTATTCGGTTCTCTCCACATCGAGTTGTGACCCACTGTCGAATATACGGTGACAATTAAATGTAAATATCCTTCTCTCGCGAAGATCTCGTAGATCCGATAGAACGTCTCTTACGAGCAAATCGGTGGAAGACAGTGGGAACGACGGCGCGCTCGAGCCCCGTGGCATTTACGTGTCTCCCCCTTTTAGATTCAAATGAACCTGTAATGCACCGTACACGTAGCTCGTTTCGCGAGGATGCACGGAATCCGTACAACGTGTCGGCATATCAAACGGCGCCACGTAGGGAGAGGGTCGAAACACGTGTAACGATCGTTTCGGTGCGCTCACGAGAAGTCGTCGGTGGAGACGATCGGCGAGGAGGCAGTCGGGCGAGCGGGCAGGCCAGTCGAGAGAGGAGTCGAGAGCAGCCCGATCGGTCTCTCTTCGGTGCTTCGACGCGTGACCTCGCGAGCACTTATCGGGTTCCGTGGAGGAAGGTTGCTGAATATGTAAGAAGCCGTAGGACGAGAGAAGGGTGAGGGGAGGTGGTGGAGTAAGAGAAGCGAGAGAGAACGAGACGAGAAGGAGGACGAAGCGAAGCCGAATGGTAAGAGCAGAAGGAATCGGGTGGAGAACTGGAGGAGGCGTGGAAGGAGAACGACAGAGAGGCGGAGGAAAGAAGGAGGAAGACTCGAAGAGAAAAGAAGAAAAGGAAAAAGGCCGATCTCGAGGAAGGGAGGCGCGGTCGTTCCTCGTAGGAGTGCCCCGATGTCACGGGTCTCATGGCACGAGCGCGGAGAAGCGAGAAGTTAGTTAGTCCGTTTGCACGGTAGGTGCACCGGATGGCTCCTTCGCGCGGTATTATATACGAGTCTCGAGGTCACGGAGGTGCAGGCCTCGCGCGCGTACCGTCACGAGACACGCTTCGTAGCCGAACCTCCTCGAACCACCTCGAACTTACGGCCCACGTCCCGCATACGGCACGAGGCACGAGGCACGTCTTTATACCGCGCTCGCACGGGGAGGCTTTGCAACTTCTTTCGAGCTTTCCTCTTCCAGGGGGCCAAGTTGACTTGGGCGTAGGCCTGGCCATCGTTCCGTGACAGACGCTCGATTGTCCCTATTAATAAAGGAGGTAAGGGGAGCAGAAGGGGAGAGGGTAGGCCGAGCAACGCCGGTATCCTCTCTGATATCCTCCACTGCCCTCGTTTCCTGACTTGCCCACGTACGCGTGCACTTACCTACCCACCTATGAACTCTCGGCACAGACGCCACGACGACGACGATCGCCACAAGCGCGACGAGCGCCTCGCACTCTTTAAGCGTTTCCTTCGACCTCCTTCGCGTACGCGCGCGCGTAATCGCGCCGGAAAGGTGCGGAGAGGTATGAGACGAGAACTTCCTCGTGCGGAGCACGGTAGAAGTAATCGGGGCCGCGGCTCATCACGCTCGATCTCGGCCACACCTGTGTGGGGCGAATGAAAAAATTCCTCGAGGGATCTCTCGTCGCGGTGATGCTCGGCTGGCTCGGAGGACGGGCGCCGAGGGGTCGCCGTCAGGGACAATGGCGATGTCTCACTGGCTCGAGGCAAGTAAAGAATTCGCAATTACTTTTCATCCAGCTGAACCTCGCTTGAACGCGACAGTTTTCGTTCCTCGAAGTCAACTGGTAAAATATCCTCGTGCAAACCGTCGCGTCGGCGTCCAGTCCCGATGTTTGATGGAAGTTTCGCCCCGATAAACAAAGCTTGTTGAGAGGCAGCGGATCTCTCCGCGACGGGGCCGCCCGGAATACTGCGCAAGCCGGCCACGACGGCGGGTGGAAATCATTTTATGCGCGCGATATATTATAATATGGCGACGCGCGCTGGTGGTATTTGGATACGATACGACACGGCGCTGGTATATAGCGGAGTCCGCCGGGCGACCCATACGACCGCCTACATTTCGCTTCGTAACAAAGAGACGCGCGTTTCTTTCCCCGTCCACCCACGTCGCGACGTAAAAATAGCAGCGCAGGTGGTAGCGTACGGTGCGAACGGGTTCTCTCGGATTCATCCGTGGTATTCCGTTTTTCTTCGTTATTTTCGAGGGACGAAAAGGGAGTGTGGATCTCCGGGGTTATTAAGATAACTGCTTTTGCGACGTAACGAAACCGTTCTGCTTCGAAAAGCAAGACAGCTGGATCTACGCGTTGCGTTGTTTTCTCGAATTTTATCCAAGAGAAAAAATTCCGTTCACGCAACTTAGTTTATTCTCACCGATGACCGACGCCGAACATATCCGGGCGAACCTGGCTTGGCGCGCTCGCAGGCTTCGAGAATCCAGCGAGTCTCGAGTACACCGCGAAATTCCGCCTCGCTCGCCCGCCACCGCGTCGCAGTGGCACCTGCTTAACGTACGTGGGAAGTTCGTGTCGAGGGGCCTTCACGATTCGTAGCAAGGAGGAAGACGACGAAGTCGTAAAGCCGAAGAATCGACCGCGCCCATGCCGGGCGACAGCCCGTTAAGCACACTCCGGGCTGCGTTCAGATATCATCGCGAATGCTAAACAGAAGGGTGAGTGTACGGTTCGTTCGTCCCCCGTTTCTTCATCCTCCTCCACCTCCACGCCCCACGACTCCATCCCGACCCCCTTTGCATCTCGGCATCGTCGTGCACCTTCGATTTCATCCGCGAGCTAAGGTGAGCTCCGACTCGTCGAGCGCGCCCCCGATCGATCGATCGGTACGACGAAACCCAGGAGAAGTCGGAATCAATTTACCAAGCTGAAAGCTCTCCTTCGGCGGGTAAAAGCTACGAAGTTGAGACAGGAAGAAAGATCGCCGTGACACTCCGCGGGATACGCGAAGGAGTTCGTGCTCCGGGCATTTCCGACCCAACGATCCAGGACCTCATCTGTCCACTAAACCTGGCGATAGAGGGTCGAGATTGAGTCCCCGAACAACTTTATCAAATCGTTACAAGCCGGTCCAGTGAGCCTCGATCGGGGTAATACGAGAAGGACCGCGTCTTATTGTGGCTTTCACGTTGTCATATTCGTACGTGAGGATAGCCTCTACGCGGGGGATCGGATCGTTAACTCTTCGGGGTATCCTTTTCGCGAGATACACGCCGGCGATAAGATAAAGATACAAAAGTGTAACATTTCCATGGTCTGCTACATTCGAGAACGAGACGTCATTGTCCGATGCTGACCCGTTGCCGTTGCCGTGAAATATTCAACAACTCGAATGCACAATGTTCAGATGGTTCGGGACGAACCCTTGGTCCTAACGGGTCGCATTATAATATCGGAATCGATTTAATTATCATCTGGATGCCATTTGCCATTCCTCGACTCGATCGAACGCATCACCGTGGTTAATAATCACTTTATAGATCCAGGTTTGCATTTCACTCCAGCAGCCCTACGAGGAGGAAAGGAGGGAAGTCGAGCGCATATCGGTCGATTAAATCGAACGAACGTTCTTACTGTACACGTACGGACGATCGCGAGGCAATTGTCGATTTAGCAACTGCTAGCCACCCATCCTCGGTATCTTCGCACGACTCTATCGTCTACTCTAGCGGTCCGAACCGTCCGAGATAGCGCGGTGAAGTTAATTGAAATGTCAGAGCCCCGGTAGAAACGATCGGCCGGGAAAGGAGAGGAACTGGAACCCGTCGGGTCTATTCGTTCCAACGATTCCCATCGGCTTTATTTTCTCGAAGAAAATGTCTTACTTGGATTCTCGCTTCGGGGGTACCTACGCTCGGCCGTCGACTGGTTAACGTTCCGGTCGATTAGCTCGATAATTCGATAAACGAGGCTTTCGTCAGGGTTACCTTACCGTCCGTGAAGAAATTCTTTCGACCCAATCGAACGCACCCGATTCTCTCGCTTCTCACGCGAATCGTTCCCGGCCGATCGATCCCAACTTAACGAAGACGTAGTCGTTGAAAACGAGAGCAACGAGACCCTCGAAGAACGGTATCTCCGAAGGGCCCAACCTCGGCGCGACACTTATTCGAGCGGCCGGCGAGTAACGCCTCGGACAACCTCGACCACCGGCTTACGTATATCTGCGATCGCGGGCCCGCGCATAGAAGCGTACAAGAGTGGAGAAAGCGGGGGAGAAGCGAGGGACGAGGAGAGGTAGAGCCCGCAGCCGCATTTATAGGATGATTGAACGAGGCAGATAAGGTGGATACTCTCTCTCTCTCTCTCTCTCTCTCTCTCTCTCTCTCTCGCGGGGGTCAATCGTTAATTTCCACGGAATTCCACGTGCTGACAATACGGGGAATACAGGTGGACGGTAGATGAAAGATAGGAGGAGAGGGCCTCCCCTGCTCAGCTGGCTGCGCACCGGAGCAGTTCCTCACGACGCGAAACGACGACACGACTCGAAACGAGGAACAAACGAGAGCACCTTGACTGCTCCCCCGCCCTCTACCCTTCCTCACCATCGTCTCCCTTCGACGCGGGAGGAGCAACGGAGCAGCAACGTGGACACACGTGGTGAAGCCGATGCTGCGCCTCGTCCTCGTTCTCCTTTCCTCTCTATCGAGGGGCCCTATCCACCTCCATCCACCTCTATCCACTTCTATCCACCGTCCTTCGTTCCACCTCGACGTCTTCGACGTCCGCCATCTTTCCACCCTCCTCCTCCTTCTCCTCGCCACGCCATAGCTCCCGCTATTTCCTCCTCTCCCTTCTCCTCTTCTTCTCGACGTCCGCGTGCTCGAATCCGCAGGACTCCGGATACCAAGCGTGGCTAGGTCGATCGTGGCATACGAGACAAGACGTTGACTCTCCGCGAGAGATACCTAGACTTCTCGGAATGAGTGGAAGACTCGCGCTGCTACTCCCCGCCAACTCGACCATCCGACGACGACGTCGAGTTCGCCGGTGAACTTGGAGGCACCGGTCGGTCGACCGGTCGTGCACCAACGTATCGGTGAGTTCTCGACGTATCTTAGCCCACCACCGTGGCCTGCGGCGCGTAGGTGTGCGCCGGGCCTGCGAGCGTGTGCGAGTAAACCCCCAGCTCGTGCTGCGCATCGTGCAGAACACGGGGAATAATTTGTGGACAGGGCACGACGACGATTGGAACATTTACTCCGCACGCTATGCCCGGTGTACCTTATACGATGAGATCTCCTCGGGTCCGGCGGCGTTCCGGCCACCGCTCGGGCATTACGGTGCTTTACTTCAAACACGATCCCTGCTTGCTGGATTACCGGCTGCCGCGCGCTCCCCCTCGAGACGCTCGCGCGGAGGCGTGCGTTGTTACGAGTCGAACGAATGCGCCCGCGACGAATGTTCGCCGTGATAACGTCGCCTGGGACGCGCGCGCTCGCGCGCACGGAGGTCCTCGACGAATCGCGCGGAGAGAAGGAAGAAAGAGAGACGATGTAAAAGCGGCTGGGCGAACGCGCGAGGTTGTTTCCGAGGAAGTTAAAAATTAATTGGAACGCGAGAGGATCGAGAGAGTGAATCGGGCGACCTGAGTACCGGGACGAGTCTACCTGTCGATCGAAGAAGAGCGTCGGTTTTGCGAGCCACGATTTCACGCGTGTCCCAGGGACGGCGGATCGACAGCCGACGGCGTCGATTTAATTTTCACAATTTATCGTCCGTTTCTACCGACGCGAAACAACCTGTCCCATTTGCAGCGCGAGCTACGGCCCACGGGGCAATAATTCCGACACCCCGAGGTAATACGTATTTCGCGAGAGGCTAGTCGAGCCTCACGTGCACGCCGAGCAGCTTCTCTCGTCCTCTTCCTACCTCGTACGCCGGTTCCGCTTCCCTCCTCTTCCGTCGTAGACGGCACGCGCGGGCGCGGGCGCGTACACGCATGGAACCCCACGTCCTGCGAAGCGGCCGCCCACCACTTTGGCCTCATCCGCGAGTACTCGCGCGATCTCGTCCGCGCGCGTTCCACTTTTATTTCTACCCTATCGTCTCTCCTTCTCGCTATCGCGAATAACGGGCGCGCGTATCGTCTCGCGCGAGCGACGTTTCTAGTACGCCCACCCTGAATCGTCGCGGCCAGATCTTAGAGGCCGCCGACGCCGAGGACGTACGTCATTCTCAATTACCGTTACCGAGCAACTCACCCCGGCCTTCGTTACCCTGTCAATGCTAGTTAAGCTTACCCTCGCGCGCGAGGGGAAGCTCCAGTTTCCTAGATGCGTCGCGAAGTCGCGATGCCACGATTCTCGATCTCGTCCGTCTTCCTTTCTCCGGCGCGCGGGCTGGTAAGACGACCACGACGACGAATAGGTCTGGCCGTGGCGCTCCCGCCCGCTAATAAACGCCAACAACGTCCACGAGCACGGGACTCCGGCAGGACTGGTTTCGCAAATCGCGATCGTAAAACAGATCTCGCTCGTAACCGATGAGGATCTGCGCGCATTATAAGCGGGGAAGATGTCGTTGCGACTGCAATGATGTCATTTGTGTAACGCGATGCTCGCTCGCGATGGTGCACGCGCGGTGCGTTTGCACGAACGAAGAGAGGCCGTTTCGAAAAAAATCACTTGTTGCGCGGCACGATGATATCATAAGGCTCTTGAAAGTCGTTCGAAGATTATGACGCGTAACGCAGACGCGGGAGTAATAAAGCGGCAAATATACGACACTCCGATGCTACGCAATTCCGAGCCACTCGTTACTGTCGATGGGATACAGAGTCGATTGATTTTTCCGCGAGCGAGATGGAAGGTGATATCCTTCGAGATCTACGGCGATCCACTCACGATTCATTTCGAGGATTGTAAAATTACACGCGCTAATTCGTCCGTCGCGGCTTCGACTACACCTTCGGTGGGGAATAGTTCGGAGAACGAGCGCGGGTGCGTTTCGGCTTCGTCGAATCGTTCCGACCATCGTACGTTACGACAGTCGTTAAGCGTTACCTCGAATAATTCCTTCGGCAAATGTCGACTCGTGCTGGGGATAATGCGCGCATGTAAATTAATATACGCGAACTACGCATGGGCATACCTGCCAGGAAGGAACATTCGACTAGAGCGGTAACGAGCTCTCGTGTATATTCCGCCACATGTGGCTTTTCCCGTTCCTCCGCCGTCTCCTCTTCCTCCACCTTCGCCTCCTCCTTCTACTCCTCGCTCCTCCGCGGCACGTGCTCGATGCCAGGGGGTCGTCCGCAGGGGTGTGCCTGCTGGTGGTAAGAGGGTAGATAGCCATCGAGAGTCATCTGGTACGGACGGGGCGCATCATTAAAACGTTACATACGTGCCAGGCGGCGCGGGGCGAGCGGAGTGGTCGAGTCCGAGGAGAGCGAGGGCGCGGGGGCTGATTCACTCATTGAATTAATTGGACATGCACGGGCAGGGGTACGTCAGTACGAAACTTGGGCACACCGGACGATCCGACGACGACTCGCCGTGCCGTTTGTCGCCGTTTCGTCGCTACGGCGCGGCGTCACGTCGCGTCGTCTACTTGTTACGTAAACGTGGCCAGCGACACGACGCAGCGTCGATGCCATTATGGTAATGTCATCGGCGTCCGCCGATTACGGACGCCTTACGAGCGACGCGATTCGTCCGATACCATCGCCCTCGTGGGGTGACACTTTCCACAAGACGAACGCAAGCGGTCGCCCTGCGGACTCGCGTTGACGAGAAGAAAGCTGCGGTCAGGGTCCGCCTCGAACCGCGTCTCGAAGCAAGCTTCGGTCGAGAGCAGGGTGCGTGGGGCCTCGAGAAGAAAGTAAGAGTAAACGATAAACACGGACGGGCCGCGCGCGCGCGCGGTACTCCCCGAGGAGTTAAGTACGATCGATTCGCCGAATCGTTAAGTAATGACGTTCGTGGAGAGCGTCGGGGCCTCCCCAGGCGACTAATTAATCGCAATCACCGGCAGATGACGCCCCGACGGGCCAAGGCGATTGCAAGGACGAGATAAGCGCCGTCGTATGGTAGCAGCGCCTTCACCTTCGTCCCGCGCTCCCTCGTTAGGCTCGCTCTCTCGTCCGCCCGTTCTCATTAGCGACTCGTCTACTCGAGCCGAGAGTAAGTGACATCAACATCGAGCGAGGGGAAGAGTCCGCTTCTCTTGCTCCACCTTCCCGACCTCCGCTTTCCTTTTCTCCTCCTCGCGGTCTCCCTCGTCTTCGTCTACCTGCGCTTACGTGGTGGGCCATCGCTGAAACTATGTAGATACGCGCTCCTACCGGGCAAGGACGAAGACTTTCGAAGTGTCATCTGCCTCGGGGTGCGTGTCAGGTGGACGATGCCACGAGGAAGATAGCGCACTCCACCTCGAGGAGGACGCGCCACGAGTATATCCGGGGGAGTTGCACGCGCTTGGTAGCCGGTGTCCCGAGAGCAACACGGACTTCTTAATGACGCGGGAAACGCAGGAGGGTAAAGGCGGAATTATGGTGCCCGCTGGCCCCCCCGCTGAGAGCGATCGAGCAGGTAGACCCGCGTTCTTACCTGCTCGACCAGCCGTTGGTACATGTACGCACTAATCGTACGTATATCAGCGCGTTCCTCCTGCACGCTTCGGAGGCGGCGCGGCTGATTCTGAAAAGCTCATGATACACCGATCTCGGAAAGGCTCTCGGTTAATCGGGTACTTCTCCTTATCAGGGACGCGAGTTTACCGGGTCGCGCGGAGAAGTGCTTTTTTTCAAGAACGTTCGCGGAACGCTCGATGAAGCGGACTCGAAGAGAATAAAATTTCCGGGATATTACAGTATTACGCGTATTTTGCGACCCCACGCGGGTGATGTGATTTACGCGCGCAGATGTAATTCACATTGATTTCCTTGGTGTTAATCCGTGCGCGATTTTTCTCATTGTTGGCGAAAATCACGGATACTGCTGTGCAATGATAAGCTCGACCGAAACCGCTGCCTTCTGTAAACAATCCTCACCTTTGAAACTGCTCGCGATAAGGAGTGGAGGAAAGATAAGCGGTCTCGGGGAAAGCAGTTATTGAAGCTCGTTAATCTTAATATCAACGACGTGCTGGAATGAAGGAATGGTCGCGGGCTCCCTCGTTCAATACCTCACGTTTAGTAGGCTGCGTTTGCGTTGAGCGTGGCAAAATTACCTGGAAAATATTCTTTGTTCCTAGCTACGAGGTCACGAGGACTACCGCAAAGCTCTTCGTCTACCACCGGATACACCGTAACACCCCATTTTAGCGTAATTTGCCTTCCGGTGCTTTGACCGCGAGTCTGTAAAAATTTCCACCCAGACCAGAGAAAGAAGAGTAGGAGGAGCGGAGGATAGAAAAGAAAATGTGTGTATACACGAGTTTGGCAACAGGGTCAGAGCGCGACAGCACGAGAGGAGAAGAGGGAGGAAGATGAGAGAACCGTAGGATTCATTCTGGCATTCTTATTGTGAGCTCACGGACATTCTCTATGGCTCAACGCCTACAATAATCTCGTTACGATTTGAATCGGGCACCCCCGCGTGCCCCAGGGGTTTGACAGGGATACAATGCAAGGTGCTTTGTCCGGACCTGTCTCGTGGACCAATACCGATCGGTACGCCACCTCGTCTCGAGATTCTTCGACTGTGGGATTTTTCTTACTTCCATCCCGAAGCGACTATCGCCGCCGACGCTTTCCTTTCTTCGGTCCAGGCCAACCGCGCGCGGTTTTTGTGCGCTCTACGGCTTGTTTGAAAGTGTTTTGGCTCGTTGAGAAAATATGGAGATGTCTCGGGGAGCCTATCGAAACGCTTGTGGGACCCCGATGGCCTCTGGCTAGTATCGACCGACGTCAGTTTCCTCCTTTTTCTCCGTCTCTCGTTCGCTCGCACAATACCCTTTCCTCTTCCCACATCTCGCATCTTCGTTCTTCTCGTTCACTAGGCCTTCGTCCTCACCTGTGAGAACTTGCTTAACTCATTTCACTCGAGGGTAGATTCTAATGGAGGCCTCAATCATAGAAGAAAAGAGTCCTTTGAGGAAAGATAGATCGCGTCTGATTTACGTGAGCGCTTCCTTCGGGCTAGCGTTCGTCGAAAGGAAAATCTCGACAGAGAAGGTATTACCTCGTTTGCGTGCCAGTGGCAAATGGCCAGCGTCGAGTTAGCTTCGACAGTAGGGAGTTGTGCGCGAAATGTCGCATTGCCGACAATAAAATTCAACGGAAAGGGCCCATTGATGTTCCGACGATGGCGCGCGTCACCAGCAATTTCGTGACTAACATTTACAACACATTAGAATACTAGTTTGCTACGCCATACGTCCGCCTGTGTTTCGACGAACAGAAGTGAACTGTCGTCACGACGTGACGCCATCACCGCTGTCGCCGGCAACTGACGTGACCGTCGCCAACTGACACGTGAACACGACTGTACGTATGGTGCCCTCGATGCCGGCTTAATGCGGTAATTGCCAGACGATTAATTTGTGAAAAACAATGAGCCAGCCGGGCACCGTTGTCCGAACCGTACCATATTGGGCATGAAATTGACTCAAAAGAATCGACTTCGTGCTCCGACTTCGTCGCCGATGTGGAGGTCACACCGGCCACTAGTAATCGGATCGATCCGTTGATCCATCGTCCATCTGCCTCTCAATCGAAACTTTTTCTTTAACGAGGGCAATAAGAATTTGTATTGCTCGTCGGAGATCGTCGAGCCATCGTCGAATAGTTCGGCGATAGCGATGAGCTGAATTATCGACAAATACGAGCGAACGTTAAACTGAGAAAAAGAAGGGAGAACAAATTTTCAGTCTATTCAAAAGAAACGCCGATGTATCGTCGGAGAGAAAAAAAATAACGTGTGAACGCGTGGCCCGGTCAGTCCTATCAATCCTATTGTACGCCTCGTTTTCAGAATCTGTCACCATTAATGAACGCGCCTTGACCCTCCTTTCAACCTTGGTCGCTAACGAAGCACCCTTCGCTGACTCCCCTCGACGAAGCTTTCGAGGAATCGATAAAGGCGTCTATGGTAGGCTCTCGTTACTCGGAAATTCCCCACGTGAGCGAGCGCGCGGGGATACGCGGCACGCACGGCGCGCACGCGCCACGTTGCACGAGGCACGTGAATACTGTGAGTTAATATCTAAACCCAATGATTGCAGTCAATTGAAGCGGCCGACCTTATCAGATCTTGGGCGCGTGCCCATATGCCGTCTCCCACCACATGGTGGTCCCTCTTCGCGGTGTGGCGTGGCTCGCGGAACGCTACGGAGAATGATAGAAGAAGAGAGATAGGTGATGAGAAGAGGGAGAAAGAGAGAGGAGTGGTGAGGCAGAGAGAGAGAGAATGGACGATGTACAGAGAGACGCACGTGGAGAGAGCAAGTGGAGAGACAAAGATGAGTCGAGACCGCTGGAGGCACGACGCACGGCATGGTAGGCGCGGTGTGGCGTGGCGTGCTGTGGCAGTGGCGCGACTGGTCACCACCGCGTTGACCAGCCGTGCGGTATAGCACCGGCGTGCGGCGGTATCACGGCGATCTACAAATATATTACGTGCATTATGCGTACGCTCCTATTTATGCGTTCGTGCGCATGTCCACGGGCGCAAGCGTGGTAGTCCTCCTCGTGTAGGCTTATAGCCGATCGCGGCGAGCGTCTAGCATATGTCGTACGGCACGATAACCGCTATGCAAATTCCTGCACAGCATACCCCTCTGTATCTGACGGATGCGCCGCGTACTCGAGCGTGTTCATGGTAACGTTCGACCTTCGGCGCGGGTACCCCCAAGTGGGGAGTAGTCCCCTTCGACGGCACCTGAAGACGTCGCTACTTATTCGCTAAAATATCTACATTCAGCGCGCGACTGCGGTTTGCGCGTGCCCGATCGCACGATCATTATGCGGGGGCGCAAACCCATCGTGTCCTATCACGTTCCATACGCGACGCAAAAATTTCGAAGAAACTTTTCACCGTGTACTCACTTCGCGTGCGTTCTGCTCACAGGTCGCCCCAGCTACTTAGGCAGCGACGTTTGAGCTACACGAGGCATCCTGCACGCGTGGATCCGTGGTCGATCTAACGACGTAACGAGCACCCGAAGGTTCGGGACCGAAGGAAAGGAAGGAGGACGATGGTAGCTACCACGAAGAATTCCGCGGCTCCCACGTGAAGCTATCAAATGTCTGACGAATGGGCAGGAATGCCGTACTATCAAAGGATCTGGCCTCCCTCTTCTCTCTTTCGCCCAGCCTCCCACTACTCGTCCCGGTCCTCTTCTTTTCCACTTCGTAAATACGCGCGCATGTAAGGAAAAAGAAGGAGATGAAGTGGCGGAGTGGAGAACGAAAGAGGAGGAGGTGGAGGCCGTGGAGGATGTCTTAAGACAGGTAGCGGACACAAAGGGAACCGGACACTCGCCTACGCCCAAGCATTTTATACTTTCCTGCCATACACCCTCCCTCGGCACCCTTCTCTTTCTTTCGGCTCTCTCGTCTTCGAGAAACAAGGACCCTTCTTACAGGTGCACTCGGATTGCCCACTAAATATCCTAATTATATGTCGCGCTCTGGCAGATCCTATTTACCCGCGCCAATCTCGTATGTCCGCCGCAGCGCCGGGAGGGATGCGTGCGTCACTTGCGATGAAAGTTCTTGGCACGCAGGGACCGGCGGACTGAAACGAGCCTAAACACTCCGGCTCCTTGCATAACGAGGTTTCAACGTTGATTGGCACGTGTTCGATACGCGAAGAATTTAGAAGGGTGCAGGTGGTTTTGTTACGTCGGATATTCTATCACGAATATTCGAGAAAGGTCCGTCCGAGTTTATTCCGAAATGATTCTTACTTAAAACTTTCGACAATCTTTTTTTGCCTGGAATGTTTAAACGCTCCATCAATAGTGTACTGCTCAGGCCAGATATATCCAGACACTTCTCGCCCACCGATCGACTTCTTCTACGACGTCTCGGCGTTGTCTCGGCACTAAGGTCGATGCGGAGGATACTTAGGCGGAGGCAAGAAGGAGGCAGCAGGCAAGACGGGTGATCGTAAGTACACCACGGCCGTGGCCGCGGTTACGTGTCCGCTTCGGCGTTTACTACTTACCGGGCGAGTCGGCCACCCACGGCGCCATCTTATCCGGGATCTTTCTCTCCCGCGCGCGCGCGCGCGCAAGCTCGCTCGAGCACTCACGCGCGAGGCGGATAGGAGGTGCGAGCGAGCGTGCGGCATTATGAGTTGATACTCATCCTCGTTCCTCGTGGTGCTGCGGAGTAGCCGCCAGCACCGACCGCTCCTGCGTCCCTACGACGACCGCTCTCCGTCGGTCGACTTCTCAAGTTCCATATCCTGTTCGAGGGAGTAGGAGAATCTCGGCAGTTTGAATTGTTGGTCCCGGCTCGTGGCTCGCGGGAGAGGTGGTAGAGGCAAGTAGAGAGGAGGAGGAGGCAGAGAGTTCGGGAGGTACCGTCGAAGCGCGGGAGTGCGACGCGAGTACTCCAGTACGACCGTTTCGTAAGCGTTGCGCAATAACGTCCCGCAGCATCCCGGCCGGTCCTAAGCTCGTGGTCTTTATGCCGGCTGTAAGGTCCTCGGTAGGATCGCCGATGGTCCTCGCGCTTCGTACGGTAAGCGAATCCAGTGGGCTATCCCTACGTATTGCGAGGGGCTACGAAACTTTAAACGATCGGTGGATCCGAGGAGGCGGAAACGGAGGGTGGTAAGCAACAGCCGAAGGAGAGACACCTTTGCCCTCTGCAGCGGTGTCTTCCTTTTTGTCTCCAACCCTTCGACTCTTTTCTTTCGCTCTCCTATCTTTTTTAACGCCACGACACAAAGGGGATGAAAGCGAGGCAGAATCCTCTCCGGTCGGAATTTCAAGGTTCGAGGGCGTATTTAAACTGTTGCTTTAGGGTGCGCTGGGGCGACCGGAAGGACCTTTCGCGTATGGTATATCAGAATTTTCGAAGTAATGGCGATCTTGCTTGTAGGTGTTTTTATTGTTGCAGAAAGTACGGGACGTCGAGGTTTCTTGGATTTTACTGGTTGTTGCTTGGTTGAAATTCGCACGCTTTACCGATAGAAGTTTCGACCGGTCGACGATGTCCAGATTTCCTCGCGAGAACGGGAAACGACCGGCGGGAATTTCGCAGTTAATGTGCAAATCGCAATAGGAAACGCATAATTGCTATACTAGATCGGAGCCTGGTAACTCGTACCGTAGAATATACCTGCTTGGAAACATTACCTTATCTTCGTGCAATGGAAATCTACCCGTACAGTAGTACCTACGGCACCACCTTATTAATCGCTTTTAATTGAATCCACTCAAAACCCTCCCTCTGCAGCGTGCCCCGTGAAAGTACCTTCGAGGTACGCCTTTACACGAGATATAAGGATCAGGCGAGAGAGAGAATGAGAGAGTGGAAGAGAGTCCGTGTATAAATTGCGTATCGATTACTGCAGAACGAGCTCGTAAATATCGGGGGTCGATCTAATTAAACACGACCCGGCGATTCAGCTCGCATCGAGGAAATCGTCCCCCTCGTCAAGCGCAACAACGTTGCGGGGGATAACGAGCCCTTCCGCGCCATGGTCCAACTGGCAAGCGCAACTTATCGAAGGTGGAATTATTTACGAGAAGTTACCACCTCTTCTCTTCGAGTGGCGAACGACCACGCCTTAACTCGCTCGCACCGCGAGAATCGTAATTTGGCTTGGCGAGCTTCTCTCCTGCCGCGGCTGGTAAGTGCCTGCGAGTCGAGTCGGACGCCGCGGAGGATCGAGGCGTTTCCGCCCATCCATTCCGTCGGAATGAAAATATTTCGACTCGCCGACAGAGGGGCTTTTCCATTCGGTAGGTGCCTCCGGTAGTTCGCAATTCGCCAAGTGGAAGCTAATGGCACCAAACGCGAGGAAGTACTCTATCCGTGCATCGTATGCTGGACAAATGAGGAATGCTCGTGCTATTTCTTACCCCCGACTGGTCCGTCGAACCTCGTGTTCCTAGAGTGATTAGAATTAGTCGAGACGAGGCGCTGCTTGATGATTCGCGGGAATGCGTGAAACGCCGTGGGCGTAGGTAAGGTATGAAATGTGCCGAGTTGCCGACAGAGATGTTCGTTCGCCCGGAAGGTGATTCCGGAAGTGCTCTTGAAGGCCAGTTGAAGCCGATAGCTTAATAGTACCAGGCAAGGTAGCCGTTTCGGTTCGTGAATGCCAGTCTCGTTGGTGCTGGCCGCTTCGTTTCTTCCCTGCAGGGACGAGCGAGCTCTTTCACCCGGTGGTCTCTCACGCGCGAGAGATCTCTATCGTGGCTTGCATCGGGTGCCGAGAATCGCGTCTAACTGTCCGCGCGGCATCGTAAAAATTCATAATTACGACTAACTTTAGTTTCCCCGATTATACGACGAGACGTCGACGCCCAACGTCGGGCCTTTATTAACGCCTACTCACGACGAAAATACGGTGTCGTGCCGTAAACCATCGTGGAACAATCGTGCCGCCCCGTTGTCTACATTCTGACTGCTATTATGCGGCGTGGCTAGACTTCGTGGGCCTCGTTCGGTCTAAAAACTGAAAGACGGTCTGGTAGCGTTGAAAGCAAATTTCAAGCTTGCAACTTTCCGAAAGGTAAGTCCTACAAGTTTGCCGAAGATCTTAGTGACAACTGCGTCGATACAGCAACTAGCCGAATGTTCTTTCTCTTCTTCCTTTCCCAAATAGTAATAATTAAATTCACGTGTCCCTCGTTCACATTGCTCATCGTCGCACGAGCGGTCTGACGCGTTTTCCTCGGACTCCTCTTCTCGAGCCCATCGGCTTATAATCCCATGAAAAACACCATGTGGGCATCGCTTACCGACTCTCTTGGGCCATTTATTATGGTCGCGGCACACCCATCGGCGCGCGCCCCTCGGCTACGGCGTAAATTAATGGCTAATTTTTCGGTAAACCGTGAAATACACCACGCGCCTTCCTTCGGTCCATCTTCCTCGTGAGGGCACCGTCTATATACCGCCAAGTGGATATCTACCCCCGACAGACGGTCCCCGCGCGTGGTCGCGGACGTAGAACCAATGCATTAACACCGCATTTGCCATTAGTCTGGACAGCTTTTCTTCGGGCGATCGACTGACTTCTCGCCTCTTCCTTCTATAATAAACGTCGTGCCACGTGGCCACACCGTATCGTTAGGCTGCGTCGGTGAACGGACAGGTGATCGTAGTATTTAATATTGAAGTAGGAAGTAATGATAACCATTATCCTGCTACGTAGTAACAATTATTTAATAGTTGCGCTGACAGACGTAATTGTGTACGTACCTTCCTGATATGGCGGAAAGCTGTTGGTACTGACGTCGTGGAGTATTCTTCAAATCTCATGGTTATTGGAACATCTGTATTCTGCGAGGTCATCCTGCCCTAAATTGACAGTTTGATCATCAAGCTAACTTGCTATTCTCATACCATAGCAACATGTTGCCTACTAACGTAGAATAAATAACCATATACCGATTTAATTCGTTACATCTCCATCGAACCCCACGAATTTCCCGTAGAAAACTGTTCCAGGAGAGAACGCAATACCGAGCAGATTCCAAAGCGGAAATCGAAGAAAAGCTTTTTCATTAGAAGTGGCACGCAAATTGTGAAAGCCTGGCGGAGCGGAGAAAGAAATTCGGGTATTTCGCAGCGACCAGCGGGCTAAGGCACCTTCTCGTCGAGACATTCTTTGCGAAAGGGAGGCTGAAAATAAGCGGAGATCCCATCGAGATATTTGCGGTGCGAAGATTTCACGGAAAATCCTATTTACTCTATGTTTTCCCTTTCACCGGGTTCCGAGAGATCCGCGCGCGACAATGCGTCGTCGATCTTGCCTTCGACCGGGTCGCAACTAAATTCTATTTAGAATCTCGTTGAGCTTCGACCCAGGATGGTACCGCCCACGAGATTGGACAATGGTCAATGGGACATCCGGTTCGGTCGTACAGGTGGCCGTGGGGCCGATTGCGCCTTCCTTCGCTTCCTTCTTCCCTTTCCCGTAGGGACTCGAGAGCGTTAATATTTGTCAAACACGTTTCAATAGATCCCCGTAAGATACTCTCGATTCGCCAAGATTTGTAGACATCTACCAGGGCGAAGTTTCACGAATTACCAACGAATGAAAACAAATTCAAAACAGATGTTAGTTTTCTATAGAAATTAGAATATAACGAACGAAATGAAAATCACTGTCCGATCACTCGGGCCTACCCCGAAGGCTGCGACAATCTGATCTTGGGGCGGAACTAGATACACGTGAGTGTTTAGAAGCAACGATGGAGCGCCACGGGTCCACGGTAAGGCCGAGGCCACGGTACCCGTCACGAGAGGGGCACAGGGAGCGCGCGAGTGTGTTAAACCGAGTTTTCACGCCGCTTGATAGGCAGATCGCTCTAGGATAGTGCGTCAGGACGCGTGGGCGTCCTCGGAGTGGTAAAGATACCGGTTTACGATGCCACTAAAGTTGCACTCGGCGCGTAATCTACAACTTTTTCCGACACGCCCTCCTGCGTGCGAGGGGTCGACCGACCAGACGATGCTCTGGGACCCAGTCGAATCGAGGGCGTCGCGAGTTTTCCTTCGCGTACTCACAATCGGACGTACTTGTCCCTTTGCGGCGGAACCTATCGTAAGAGGCGTGCGCTGTCAAGGCTAGATGTCGAGGTTGGCCGTGACATATTATCTCTCCACGCGTTGCTATTTTTCCGTCGATCGAACGAACGTTTCCGAGGTGAACAAGAGGTGCCGACACTTAAATCTTACGGCACGCCGCGGCATCTTAATCGACTTTGATTCTTACAGAATAATGCCAATACATTGTTTTCGGTATACTCTATCGATTACATCTATTATTCTCGATACCCCCAGCCGCTTACATCGTCCTATTCGCCACAAAGCAACTCGTGTATCCGACGATTCGAAACGATCACACGACCATCGTCGATTCCCATATCCCACCCGCCATTACGGTCTATTCCGTTTTCAATATCCGAGCGCATCGTAGATCTACCCTCGAAAGACTTCCTGGATTATCGAGCAAGATGGTAATTGCGAGATCCTCGCTCTTAAGCGGCCGATTTGAAATCGATCGAGGCGCACCCCTGCGCGAGCCGGAGCGATAGAGGTGAAGCGATCGCGATGAAACGTCAGGAGCGTCAAACTAGTCGGGGAAGAAGACGTCCCTCGCTGATTTCGCTCCGCTCCTCTCCCTGCTCGAGTGTCTGGCGATGCGGCGAGTACGGTACAGCTGGTGCATCGGGACGACCTCGGTGGTGAACAGCAGGTACGACGATAGGCACCTCTCGCAGGTACGTGGAAACGGCGGTAGAGTCGAGCGTGGCTCAGATTGGCCATGTTACAGAGTCGTACCTTTGCTCGGAGATATCTTTATCGGGGCAGGCCATCCCCGTAGTTGGGTTACGGCTTGATCGTGGCCTGTTCTTCTCTCCGCGTTCCGCTGCGTTTCGATAACCCTGAAGCGCTTGCGAGCCTCTCCCTTGCACCGAGTAGTCGAGGTACCTCCACCACCACCACCACCACCACCATCGCCGTTGCGACCACTCTCGATGGAATACCAGGTGGAAGAGTACTCTCGACAAATATACTCAATACTGTGCGCGCCGTGGTTATTCCGAACGAGGACGTTCGCGCGTTGGTAAGGGAGAGGGACAGAGAGGTAGATGTAGAGAGAGGGAGAGAGAGAGAGAGAGAGAGAGAGAGAGTAAAAGGAGGAGATAGGAGAGGATGGAGAACGATGGCGGTAATGGGGCATGGAAAGGGGCGAGGAGAAGGGAAATACCAGGCGTGCATTACCTTCTGAAGAAGGCGCGACTCCCAACGACTCTATATAACTGCTTTAGATAAGGATTGAGTAGACACCACCACGCGGAATGCCGTTTTACATAAACCCCGTCGTACGTGCCCGACGCTTCGCGCCTTCTCTCGCTTCACTGCTCTCTCTCCCTCTCCCTCTCCCTCTCTCCCTCTCTCCCTCTCTCTCCTTCGTCTTTCTTCTCCGCTCTCCACCCCTTCCGTTCATCTTCCACCTTATTTTCCTTCATCCACTTCTGGTGGATGCCTCTTCGGTCCCATCTTCTTCGACCACCTCGACGCCCCCCATACTCACCGCTTTATTGAATCACCTACGCCTCACGCAATAAAGGCACGCGCGCGTAAGTGCACCGCGTTAAGTTTAAGTGCAACTGTGCCGCGATCGCGTGCACAATCGTCACACCGTAGGGCGAATCGACCATACGCGCTACACTGTGACGCTGGATCGCGAAGGTTGCCGATCAACGGCACGTACGACCTTCTCGGAGGGAAGAAATTCTCAAGGAACTGGCAAGTCATGAGACGATCGATATTAATCACTTCCTATCGACTCGACCTTCGACTTTTCCCGTTCTTTTCAGCTTACGCGTTTTCTTCCCTCCTCTGTCGCGCCAGTTTTTACCCAAGTCCTTCCAGTCGCGACGAGCTACAGGCACGGTAAATTAGCATATGAGATAATCCGGATGAATTATCGCCGTTCCTGGCCGATATAGGAACTGCCCTGAAAATACGCGCTCACGGAAATATTACCGCCATACGTTCCGGCTTAAGGATGGCTCTTTCGGGAACGACCTCGGAGGGCGTTACGAGTGCTTCTCTCGTCGGCAACGGCGCACTTGTGTAAACCGTCGTTCGAGAGGAACACTCCGTCGGCTCTTTCTCTAGTGTCATGTTTATACATTGTTACGAGATTATTCACGGCACGCCTAGGCGATCCGCGGATGCCTCGTAGAAAGTCCTCAAGGATAACTCGATCCTTGATCTCGCCTTCTTCTCCATCTATGAAATTTTATCGATCCTTCGTTATCGTCAACGTTGACGGCCGAGCATTACCGATCGATTGTTCGTCGTTTTTCTCTCTTATTTTTTATCCAGATCAATCGGTTCGAAGGAACGAGATATTATGTATGTGGGGTGATCGTTATGTAAATACGAGTGGTGCACGTGTGCTCGCATCTTATTGCCGCGCGCGCGCGAGGATTTACAAATATATTTCGCTCGAAACAGGGTGGAGGTTACGACGAGACGTAGCCTACTTGAAACTGGATATCGCGCACTCCCGGCGACCGTGAGCTTTCTCCGTTCCTTCTCGCCTCTCTTTCTCTCTCCTCTTCTCTCGCTCTCGCCTTAAATCGAGGAATTCAAAGGAGGCGAGAGAGGGAAGATGGGACGCCACGGTACCCCTCGTTAGTTTCCCAAGACCCAGGAAGCGCCTGCGAGGGGGTCAAGCCCTCGTGGGGTGGGGACTTTACATTTTAGATTAAGCCCAAGATCGCGCGTACACGGCGGGCCGATCCTAATCGTCCTTGCCGATCGGAGGCCCCGCTAGATCTCTCATGATCACGACAGCCCTCTAATTGCTGCATTATAATTACAAATCGACGCCGATGCGCGGCCCGTAGCAATAATCGTCGTGGCCCCATACGGTGGCCACGTATTATTTGCATTTCCATCTAACCGTTTCTCCCTTTCCTCGTCCGTTCTCTTCGCGCCCTTCCCACATTTCCGTACGTCGTTGCGACGCATTCTCGACTCGTTGAAAAACCTCGATGCAAACGCAAAAAAATGTTTATCTCAGAAATGAAGGATCCACTTGATCGACAGAAGATTCACTCGGACGGTACCATTAGTCGCGTACCTCCGGCACGATGTCGTGCCTTTAAGGGACGACCGGGTAGAGTCTCTCTCGTCCTGCGCCGAGATTTCGGGGCAACAATATCATTTGGCCACGGTGATGTAGAGGATCGAGAATTCTGGGCGTGGGCTCGCGACATGCGCCAGGATTCGCGCCGACCAGAGGGAACATCGCGCTCATTTGTGCGGGCACGAGGTTGCGTGTCGCCGTACGCCGTCACCACCGTGACGACGGTTGGGGCGGCGGCAGTCGAGATAGCGAAAAGGAGAAGAGAAGAGGCGGCGGGATATTTTGACATTATTATTTTCTGCGCGAACCGGTTACGATTGTCTCGCGTTTAAAGGCGAAAATTCAGTTATCTCGGTGCTAAAGCAATCCGTACCATTTGTCTTAGTATTCCTTTTCGTCGATTTTATATCCTCGTCCGCCGTCCTTCTCCGCGTCATTAGAATTTTACTAAAACGCTTCTTTCACGGCGCCGTCCCAGGATCCGGATCGGGTTTCTAATAAATCCTAGTCTTCTCTCCCCCGTTCTCAAAATGCATTACTACTGGTGTGCCTGGCAGGACACGTGTCCTATCGGGAAGTGGATGTCGAGGACACGAGGGAACCACCGTACATAACGTTTAAATCCTACGGGAGAGGCCATCTCCCCATAGGAGCGCGTGCCATGGGGTGCTTCCCATTGGCGTCGCTAAGCTTTCCTTCGATTTTCCAAGCCGAGAAGTTTTCCTCGATAATTACAATTCTTCATTTACGGTTGTCCGTCCGTTCGTTAGTTTCGGTTTGTTCACGCCCTCTTCTCTTTGCCCCTTCTTTCGTCACGTTCGATCCTCTCGAGAAGCATTCGCTCGTGCTCATCGAAATCGAGGAAGGTGAATCTTCGACGTGGCCCTGTTCCCTCCTCCACATCGTCCCGTTCAGCCTCGGCCTCGTCCGTGCTAAAGCTCAAGGAACGAACTGATTTACATACTGGCTACGCCACTGTTGTGCCTTTAGTGCGGGGGAGCGAGGATCGCACGTGTGTATTTCATCGTGCGCCCCGCGTGTGGGTGCGAACTGGCACGTACGGATGATCTTCGTGAGCGCGCGCGCGGGTCCCTCGGATACCCGGAAGGCGCGGCTCCAGAGGTTCAAGGACTCGACGCCAGGTGCCGCTCGAGGGAACTTAAGCTGAAACATGTGCGAGCAGGTCCTTCGACGATCCCCCGTGAAAAGGTTCACGTCCTTTTGCGCCGCTTTTTCTTGCCACTCTCGTACTCCGACTTTCGCGCGATTAGATCGAGCATTACAGTCGTAGAAATCTGATTTCTTTCCCGGTGTTTCGATGAGCGTTCTTCAAAATTCTCGCTCCAACGCAACATTAGATTTCCCATGTTCTCGGAGTTTTCCTCTCTCTTGCTGGTTCACCGCACGAGATAACGTTGATGGACTATTGAGATTCGTGGTTCTCCTCGCGTTCGACGATCGTATCCTCGTGACAATCTGGAAGTCGACTCCTATCGCGACGAGTTATCGAATACACAATTAACGGCGCAAAACACTAATGGCGCATCCGCCGTAGGTTGTAGGAGGACGACGCGAGGAGGTGTACCAGCCTGGTCGTATTGTACGCGCTGCTTTCACGTACACTCCGGCACTTTCTCCGTGGCACGAGGCGAGAGGAGGCGGAGAGGCGACGAAGGAGACGAGACGAGAGAGGCGCAAGACTCGCGCAAATGGAAAAATCCTCGCTCGATCCTCCTTCACCTGGGTCGTCGTCGCACCCACACACTCCTACATGAGAGCGCGTATCAAGCACGGATCTCCGGTAATCTCCGACATCGACACACGCTCGTATATACTTATCCGGCTCCTTCGGGTCGGGTCGTCGAGGATGATTCATCCCGCGGCAGCATAAATCACTCCGCCAGTTCCCAATTCGCCGTCTACGTGCGGCGGGGACGGCACGACGGCGGCGCCCGCCTTCGAGACGTCGAAAACAAAATTTCTCCGGATTTCCAATTCGTCCCGGCGCGGCGCCCGTCGCTCGCTCTTCTCTCGGACGGGGTCGATTCCACCTTTCGATTTTGCCCGAACTCCATGCTCAGGAAACATCCGACGAGCCGTCTTATAAACGCACTCGCGCCGATAGAAACGAGTTTAATCGATTCGGACATTAGAGATTCAAAGCGCCTCGTCGTCGATGAGACGATCGTAATAGTCTAACGAGCAAAAAGCTTCGCGATACGATTTATTCTCGCTGACACGCAGTGTTGCTACTTCCTTACGGCACGTTAAGAAAGAAGATAACGGGGATTAGGGTTACGGTACGAAGAAACTCGTGAATTAATTTCGTGTAGAAGTTAATTCGGAATTCCTCGTTTGGAACACCTCGGATGCTTTGTCGCTCGAGCACGAGGCGTGTTACCATTGCTTTCGAAAATAGGGACTGGATAAAAATAGGCCTGAACGACGTACGAGCGCCACACATCCTTCCTTCCTGCTCGCGTGGGGTTGGCCGCTTCGGGAAAAAATCTGTCAGCGGGACAGATGCGGCGATAAATTGCTGTAAGCGTGTAGACTCCGAACCCACCGCACTGCTAGGCACCACGGTACTCTCCGCCTCGGCTTTAATCCTCCGCGAAGGCATCGATGCGTCGGCGTCTCGACGTCTTCGGACGCGCCGCTTTGTCTCGCGAAAACTCGCCAAACGAGGCATCCTATCGCAACACCTGTCGTACGTGGGTACCGACGGCCTCTCCCGGGACCCGAGCCTTTCCAATCTCCTTTCCACATAAGCGTGGGTGAAAGCTATCTAAGGGTGCATTCGTGGAAGACCCGAGCGCTCGGCGTTCTCTTGCTTAGAAGTGTAAAGTGAATTCGCGGTGAAGACGTCAGCAAGATCCTAGAAAGATAACCGAATGAACGGCGATCGATTTGCCTACGGATAAATATTCGTACCTATACCATAAATGTCCGCGGAAACGTCGGAAGGATAGACCAACACCGTATCTCCCTCAAACGAGCGTTGTGGTTTTTCGCGCCCGCCGTTGCAAACGTTCCTCGCGCAACTTATTATTCGAGCACCTAGGCGCGTTTACTTATCGTTCTAACCGCAAAAGTTTACACGCCGAACACGCGCGTTCAATCGTGTACCCTCGGCTTTCCGTTTCTCGATTCGCGCGGTAGGCGCCCACCGAGAAAAACCACGACTGGCGCGGTTCTCTCTCCGAGTGCGTTGGCGCGCTATTCGCGTATTAGTACTGCGTTCATTTTGCAATTACAAGCGTTTTGTAATAAGCACGGTGCGCGGTTATTCGTTATCGCGTTTCTCAATTTAACAGTCGACTTCAATTAGCCGTCAATTAGGCGTACCACCACTACCACCACTACCACCACCACCACCACCACCACTGATGTTGCGGTACCGTGCCTGATTAACGAGTATGTCGGAAACCGGTCAAATCGTTAACTCGACATCGGCCACCATCGCGCGAACCTCCGGAGTCCGCGAGGTGGCCGCGACCCGTTTGAACTCCGTGCACGTATTTACCTCCGCAAACGGCATTTTCATAATAACGTCTGGTGAGCTGCGCTCGAAGCTACGAGCGTGTCCCCATTTTGCGAATTACTTCAAACACGGGAATTGATCGCTTATCGGCCGGTTCCGTTCACGATCGACACAAGGTGCCGGCGAACAGCCGTGACAGGTAACTTCTTTTTACTTTACCTAATTATCCCGAGTTCTCACCGGTCGCTCCATCGTACATTCGTGTTTAAGTTTCTGTGGATTTTGCTCCGCTCGATCATCCTTCGCCGAGCTCAACCGCAAATCTCTCACGGAACTCTGGCTTGAAGCGAGGCGGGAACCCGGAGGCGTGAGCAATCGGCGCGATTTAATTTAGAGCTTGCCTAAGTCGCCGAGATAGACCTCCCGCGGGACACTCTAATTGCACCCTCGCCTGTAAATTAAAGTTCGATAAAAAGTGCGCGACCTTGGGTGAGCGCAATCGGTATGGATCGAGAGGTGGACAAATGAGGGCGTCCTCGATGGGTTCGAAATGGCGAGAACGTGCTAATGGTATCGCGGGACAAAGAATGAGAGTCGATCGCTCACCTTCGTCGATGGACGAGTAGAACCTTCGCCCCGGTCGATTTCTTTACGCGACATCGAGGAACACGTTTCGAGAAACAATCGCGAAAATTGACGGCGAGTCCCGTTGCGTGTCGCGGACACTTGGTGCGGACAAATTAATTTGCATATTCAGATAGATCTATCGCGGCCAAATTGCGGAGACAGATTATACGGTCGTCGAAATGATGGTCGAAAGGAGTGCGAGACTGTTCATTATCGCGCGCACTTAAATTAGTAATGCACACGATACGGTGGTCCGCGGCCTCACACGGGGAATTATCCCGCGTGTGGGTCCCGCGTCGGCCAGGAGCGTAGCTGAAACGCACCGCCGACATTTCCACGCTTAAAAACTACAACTGCTCGTTATTGTGTATTTGCGGGCGGGGTGCGCGCGTCGACGTGCTCAGGAGGTAATTAGGGTGGCGGGAGAGCGGGCCATTACATATTTATTATGCGCGCCTGCATTGCTCTCGTTATTATCGTTCGAGCCGACGCGCGCGGCACGCGAAATGTTTTTCGTCACTCGCGCGCGCGCGTCTAAATTACAGATCGGTTTTTATCGTTTGGCAAAAAGGCCTATCCTATACCATCGGCCATCGATCGATATTCGGTCTTCGAGTGGCTGCCCGCTCGCAACGTTACAGTCGCTAATAGTAGTAATTTCTGCTCGCATTACCACCGGGTAGCGCGGACTGTCGAGCGGGGAGCGTTCTTCTCGTGCTTACGGATCATGGGCATGCAATAAAAAGAATCAGGGTTTACGGGCGTGAGCATTCGACTCCACGGGAATAACCGTGCCCGTTTCGCCGTTCCTTCGACGCACCGTCCATCCTGCCTCCGAAGCTGTGCACACGCGTTTGCTTTGCGGCCATATCCCGCGTAAATTCTCATAATTAAGAGGAAGAAGGATCTTTCGGTTTCTCGACGTTCCATGGAATTTTACAACGATGGGCAAATATTCTTTGACTTTGTATCTTACCGCGGCAGTACGAGATTCCGTCTCGTGGGTATTGCCGTCTACTCGCATCGTTCCAGGGAAGATCTAGGAGAGACCTCTGCCACTACCAGTTCTGTTTGTGTTCGAAACTTCATTTCGTGACTGGCTTCGTTGTCCTACAAGACGTTTCACTCGAGCACCGGCACGCGCCCACTGAGAAACTATTGTCGATCGTGAACTAGACGCTGTACGTGATCGAGAGTTGACAATTATTCTCCCACTGCTCGAATCGGTATCCTTTCACATGTGAAATGGCCTGCTCCAGATTCTGAAAGATCATTCGCGGGAGGGGTCAGACTCGGTAATCATACACCTATGCAGCTTGCGATTGAACCCACCCCCGTGCACCTCCATCTCGAGTCCTTGCGTTCTCCGACTGTCTTTCTCCGCCATTTTTCTTCGGGTCAGGTAAAAACGTAAACGTTCCATTCGTTGGCTAATAATGATTTATGGGAACACCCAAGGCGATCTATATTTCATAATTCCTCTGCATTTATCTTTACCGCTTTTTAATATCTCGCACTCTTTCCTCGTTAGGCCTTGCATTTGCAGGAGTCTCGAGGACCCCTTGCAAAATCTTATTCGAGAGGAAAAATTCTAGTACTCGGATGGTACCCCCGTCCAGTGAAACCATGCGCTACCACTGGGTAATTTTTGTCGCCACTTTCGCTTCCACTACCACACGCGAACATAATAAGCACAATTAATAGCCGATATTTCGCTGTAGTGCGTACGCAAGGGCCACCGATCATTCGCAGGGAAAATTGCGCGTTACAGTCGGCAAAGGATGAACGTCGTAACGGTAGGTCCGAAGAGGTGCCGACGAACGTCTTCCATTAGTATTTAAATGAGCGATTTTATGCCCGATTACGCAGGAGTGAGGACCAATCCGACGCCATAATATCCGCGGAAAGTTGCGCTCCGTCGGCATGTTCGTGCGCGAAAAAGTCAACGTCTAATTGCACAGATCGTTAAAGCGGGTTCCGCGTGAAAGATAATGAGGACGATCTAAGACGGTAATAACAGAATTGTTTTTATCGTCGTAGCCGACGGAAAATATTTTTCCTAAGCACGCAAGGACGCGTACTTACACGGCAGTAAAATCTCGTGAATCTTTCCCTTACCACGTCATTCTTCTCACACACGTTTTATCGCTAATTGTCCGAGGTAAATCGGTCGTCGGATTTTTTTCCTTAATGCGTCGCTGGAAGAGTGGATCGTTTCGCCACCTGCGCCTCGCGATGCAGGCCGCTTTCACGAGAGGCGTATGCAAAAGTCGACGAGGAGGATGGCCACTTCCTCGTCGTAATGACGTTTTATCGGCCGATCGTCAAGCACCGATGAAGAGCCATCCGCCGCATCTTCCGCGGACACCCAACCGAGGCCCCGTAAATTTCTACTCTCCTCGCGATGTTTACCGCGGCCGAGTACTTCAAGAGCGATTTTCATCGGCGCGCTTTAAGGTGAAACGCGCGCGGCCGGGAACGAGCGACGTCTGAATAGGACGACGCTTTCGTGTTTCGCAATTGGCCGGCGGAGACCGCGGGCGAGCTTGAAGCGCGACGTTTATTGAGTAAACAGCCACTCGGCGGAATCGCGCTCGCAGCGCAGGATTACGGTGATTCTCAAGCATAACGCGAAGCACCTTTCGATTTTCTCTCCTCGATCGGGCAAGCGCGCTGCTCTAAACGGCTCTATCCCGAGGATCTCTCATGGATAGGTGAAATCGTTAGTAAATCGGCACCCGCGATAAAAGGCACGTCAGGCACTTTGAATTTTATTTGCCATGGCTCGCCACTCGTATCACAGGTGGATTACGCAATTCGTGAGTCGCTTCGCGAACAGGACTTCGTTACAAATTTATCGGAGATACGAGGGGTTGTTCTGTGTGTATCCGTGCAACGTCATCTCTCCAAGATAAGGATCTCTAAGGTGGAAGATAAGCCAAGTGTATCGGCACTCGCGGCGGTAGAACGTGGCACGCAAAATCAATCGATCTTCGCGAAAAGACACGCCGACAGTCGGCCGCGATATCGGAGTGGGCCGCCGACGGACACCCGCGGAGAAATGGACGTCGAACTCCATCGGCGGCCGATCGAGCCGCGTCGGACGGCCGCGCCGACGGATCCCACGGATTTATCGGCCGCGGTAGAAACGACGCGACGCCCTGACGGCGTTGAAATTGGACCTACGATGTGGCAACCTTTTTGTCATCGTGCGTCGTTACGTGCTACGTCTCCCGATCTATCGTACCGATCGAACTGACCTCCGAAGTGGACCCTAAATCGAGTCCACGCCGAATCGGTCCCCATTGTGACACGCAATCGGGTGTGCGCCTTCCCAAGCTTGGCTCGGAGGGGACTCGTGGGCCGGTGACAATGGGCCGTATGACGGATGTAATTAATCGATCGTTCCAACGTGACGATTAGAAAGTTCGATGCCGGCGTACAGAGTCGAGAATTAGATTCGCGATGCTTGTCGGGAACATGGTTAGACTCTAGAGTCTGAATTTGTTGATTTATTATTTTATTTTTTCGCTCCCTTGCCATTTTTCTCTCCCGCGAGATCTTTTCCACTCGTTCACTCCCCTTTTCTCACCTCGTTCGTTTGTTACAATAGCAGCTGATCGATGTTTATGCGATCGGAGAATTGTAACGGTACGCGAGCTCGTGGCAGGAGCGAGGAGGAAGGCCACCTTGGAAGCCGACAACAAATAATCAGCGCTCCAGGTAACAGCGCCAGAAGTACGAGCTTTCAACGCTCTTAAGAGCACAGGCATGTAATTATCGTGATCGTGCTCCGACGAGTGGCATAAACGATCGTAATGGAGTGCACTTGGAAATCGATTGTGCTCTCGATCGATCCAAATTCACTCGACTATGGGACCCGAGGTATGTACGCGAAATGAGATTTAATCTTCGCCCTCTCCGATCGCAAATTGTAGACAGAAATCTTCTCTTAAGAGAGACCGAAGAAATGGAACTTTTTTCGATCGGTCGTCGTTTCGTCTCGAGTCACTCGGCGAAACGGTTTTTCCTGTTGCCTGTGTTTAAGCTGGAAAAAAAGCTTGTTGATAAAAAAGATTCACGATTGGTTTTATTTGTGAGGACGCGTCCTCGTTCCCTCTCCCATTGCCTAGCGGGCGTCATCGTAATTTTCCGCGGCGCGGGACAAAAAACGAGCTCGTCGAGGAGGAGGAAAAGGACGCGCCAAGATCGACGATGGAGCGAGAGAGGAAGAGGGCCACCGTGGAGCCCTCGGAGCAATTGGGGCCAGTTTGTTGACGTAATCGACGAAAACGCCTACCACGCCGTGAGCGAGCGAATCGGTTGAGTGGCCGAGTGGCAGGCCGGTGGTTATCTTCAATTTTTCCATTAAGGCACAGGTTGGTCGCCTAATGGTCGCTACTTGCTCCTCCGCCCGTCTCTCGACAGTGGATCTCACTCGTTCCGCTACCTCACCCGGCGGATCTTCTCCTTGAGGCGGAGGGACGGCCAGAAGACGAGGAGCGAATGGGCAGGCAACGTGGAAGTTCGCAGCTACCACGAGGAACGTTTCGTGACGAGACCGACACCGTTCGACGCCGCTCACCACGAGAATTACATCGAATTCCTTTTGGCGCCACCGCGGCCTGCAGCCTCCTCCTCATTCTCCACCTTCTCCTCCCCGTCTCACGAGCGTATTAAAATCGGTCGATGGAAATTTCGTGGTTCGTACGGCACCCGCGCTCTCGCTGCTGCACCTTCGCCTTCGAGACGATGGCACACAGGAAGAAACAGGTTTGACAACCTGGAGGTGGGCCCACCGGGGCCACGTGCTGCGGCGCATTACTTATAATCCCATCAGCGTCCCTCTCTCTCTCTCTCTCTCTCTTTCTCTTTCGCTTTTGCACTCTCGCTCCTCTCTTCCTCCTCCTGCTCCTCCCCTGCTCATTCCTTTTCGCTTCTCCACCAACTCCTCTCCCTCACCTTTAACTTTTCTCCTCCACCCCCACATTTTCGAGCCCTCTCGAAAGCGAGATCTTCCCTCTCTCTCTATCTCTCTATCGCCAGGTTACTCTCTAGGCGCGCCGTTCCCCGGTGTCAATGGCACGTTGCGAATTTCCAATGATTTTTTTGTCCTCCCGCTTAACGTCTTCTCTTCTTCGGCCTCCCTCTCTCCCTGTCTTCGCCCGCGTCGTGACGCATATATTTCCATTACCCTTCGGACAGCGGTCCAATGTCGCGTCATTGACACGGGCACCTGTAACGCGAGATCGAAGAGGGAAAAGAAACACAGGAGAAGAAGTCCGGCGCGCGAGCAATGTTGCGCGCGGGTGACCTTGCCCATATTGACTCTTCCTCCGACGATGGAACGTAGGAACCTGTTCCGTCGCGCGCGAGCCGACCACCGCGCGATATTTTCGGATCTGTCCGACGAAGTGCGCTTTACTTGTGATTTTCCCCAGGACGAAATATTTCACCCTGACGCGCGCAGCGCGCCGACCACTGCTGCGGCTGGACCCGCTCGACGGCGCGCTTGCCGATGCTTACCGCGGGGCTACCGCATTACGGAGATTATTTCAATTAGCGTGGATAAAATAGGACGGTGCAATAAAGTGAAATAAATAATCGACACGGGGCTAGCGTGCCGCATCCGCGAGGACGGTATTTACCGAAGTCGTAACCGGTACCGTGCCACTGGTTATAATTAGAGGAGGAGGTGGAGCAAGAAGGAGGATAAGAAGGGCAATAAGAAGAGGAGGACGAAGGTGCAAACGAAGAGGAGGAGGTGGGAGCGGGTGGACCGCGAAGGCCGCGCGGCAAGAAAACGAGGAAGGTGGAATCGGGCTGGATCCGGGAGTTAAATAATTAAAGCGTTCGCGGTGGCATCGCGGTTACCGCTTTCTTGCGCAATGCGATCCACCGAGCATACGCGATCCGATCTAAGCCTATCTTTCTTTTTCCGCCACGGACTCCTGTACTCCGCCATCCACGCGAAATACCGCACCGCGCGCCTGACTTACTGGAATGGTCTATGAGGAGGGAACGAGAGGACGGAGAAAGGCACGTGGACCCTTGACGTGAGATAGTCGCAAAGCCGATGCCTCCCGATAGATTCTCTATCGAGAAAGAATACGTCGAGAGGCGAACGAAATTCGCGAAGCATCGGGCCGAGCAAAATTCAGCCGATGCATTTTGACACTTCCGGCCGCGAGTGGGCCAATACACCGTTAGCCGGTATCCTCCTCGCGAACGAAAGGAAATGAATAAAAGCTTCGTGACAAGCTGGAGGTGGGCCAGGGTTCGTCCTCTCTCGCTGTCCCCGGGGATGGGAACAAAAGGATTTATTGCGCCCCGCTGGCAAATGTAGCGTTAATGCACACGCTCGAGAGTTCGGGGCGCGCTTGTGCGCCAACGAGATTTACATAGTTGCGCTCGTCTCGAAAACCTGTTCCGCGAATCGTCTCGTCCTTAACCGTGAAATGTTTATGCCCCGCGACTCTTTCGCGCATAGAGGGCGAGCGTCGCCGAAAATTTTAATATCGGCCGGATGGAAGCGACGTAATGATTTGTAATGGCGAGATTAAGCGTGCGCGCGAGCGCAGAGGGAGGCAAAAATTTATGGCCATACCGGTCCAGGACGTATTATAATATAGTTAGCGATAATTCTTGCTTAACTCGGCGCCGATGAAAGGAGGCGAGGACCATTAGTTTTCCTCGAGCTCGATCGTCTCCTTTCTCCTCGCGCCAAGCGCCGACGCCGGAAGCGGAGATTTCGCTTAAGGAGTACAAAAGATCTCGTGGCTATCGGAGCCACCTTCCGCGAATCTCCGATTCGACCACCTCCTCTCTCTTTCGCTTGCTCCTTTCTTCACCTCTTTCCGCGTCTCGTCATTTACAAATCATAAATTTTCTCGGTCTAGGGGGCTCTTGCGGGCGATATTCATACCGGAGGGAAACAATAAACTTTCTCTTCGTCTTCCTCTCTTTCTCCGCGAAAGACCAATACCATCGGTCAATCCATGGTAATATAGACCTGATAGCAGCTAACACACCCTGACCGCATGGGGCCTTCCGTGCCACGATCCACCTCCGCAGTCGCGTTCGGATCGTAAGAACGCGTGTTCGATCGCGAAGCAAGGAACGAATAAGGGGCCTCTGTCTCTCGGCGTTGTCGAGAATCAAGAAAGAATGGTACCCATTCTTTTTCCTCCTCCGTGATCGCCGCTCATTCTTGTCCCGGCCGTCTTTATGACTTCTCGGCATTGACGTTGATCAAGTTCCCTTCGTAACGATCCCTTCTTCTCTACTCTCCTAACGAGTATCGTTCGGCTCTGCCCTTATACGTTTATTCTAATCGCATCTGGCCGGATTCAAAATCTCAGGCTCCCGTTTCCCCTCTCCCACGGGCACGTAGCGGTCCCGCGATTCATCGCCACCGGAAGCTAACCTTGGCGCAATGGACGATCCGCGCGCATACCTACGCACTAGGGTATCCCGGTCAAAGTTCTACCCTCACTTAGCAATAATTCAGTCGAGCCGCATTACCCTCGGCTCCTCGCTACGTCTTTCTGCTTCTCTCTCTCTCTCTCTCCGTTTTTCTCTCTGTACCGGCACGTCCTCCGCACATCCTCCAAGTCGGCCTTTTTCTTCTTCTTCTTCTTCTGCCTCTCCTTCTACTATCACCGTTCTTACGTTCCTCTCGTCTCCGTCCTCTTCTCCTCGACTCTCTACCTCAATCGTTCGTGGTAGGTACGTACACGTTCACAAGACAACGTGCCAATATCGATAAGTCAGTCGGGACAAAAACTATCGAGGCGCATCGGTTCGAATCTTTGGTACCGCTTCGCTTCTCTTCGGTACACTCCGGTTACCCGTACAGTACCCATACGTCTCCGCTCCGGGTACTTCGTCGCGATCTCGTTACCCGAGCGTGTGGAGCGAAATCGCAGGAGGAAGCGGGTTGAAGAGGCAAGGAGAGAGGGAGAAGGAAGGAGAGAATGAAAGGAAAGCAGGTAGATGGATGAGTAAAAAGGGCGAGCACCGCGGCAATTGAAAGTACCAAGACCAAATGGAAAGAGAAGCGAGTAGTAGGAAAGGAGGAGAGAGAGAACGGGAGGGTTGGGTCCTTGTCTTGGTTTTTTGTGCTTTTCCAATTCGCCCGGCTATACCGCGTCGCTCTCTCAGAGATCCAAATTGAATTTCGTGTAAGCGGCTCCTTCGGGGATGCCCATGACGTTTAACGAGGTAAACGCGCTGCGAGAGGATGATAATAAAACTCAGCCTCCCGCGGGAAGCATAATGGATATTACGGTACCGAGTTTAATATGTGCGAGGCCAAAATGAAAAGATAATTATTTATCATTGATCGCCCGTGGGTGTCGCTTCTGCCAGGCAAATTCACCCGTGTCCAATATGTTTGCGCAACAATATGCGTGCCATCGATATTACACGACATTTGAATAATTTCACACCCCATCGAACGCCGCTACTTCGAACGAGCGCTTCGGAATCGAGAAGGTTGCGAGCTGAGTCGCGGAAACTCTGTAGATTTAATGACGTGCGGCATTACAAAATTAATAGGCGGCATTAGATCCCTCTTCCCTGGATAGTTCGGTAATATCTACCCGCGAGTCTTTACGATGCCGTATAAAAAGTTGACTTGTTACCGCCCCTTCCTCACATTTTTCTTTCACTCTCTGGTAATTTCTTTCCCAGCGCATTCCAGCTTTTTTTAACGAACCTTAACGGACGCTAATCCGCTCGGAATAGCAGCACAGTAGTAAGGGCGTAAACGAGCAGGTAATTATCTCGCTGCTTGCGTGTCGCGCGATACCTGCGAGGAGAAAAGAAATGATTCGTGCCGATCTCGACGTTTACGCAGCTTACTCGCGACTCATCGAAAGCTTTCTAAATCGCACCACGCAGAATTATTTTTCAAGCGTACAATATTCGTCTTAAAGAATTTGTTCAAACGCACAAGGTTCCTCCTCGCACGATCTCAACTCGTCCCGCTTCTTCCTTCTCTCGTACATTTACTTCCTCTTGTCGATTCTCTCCCTTTCCGTTTCTCGTACCCTCCGCATTCATCTTCTCTCTTACGTCTTTTTCATTCTTCCCCCGTAGAACGCGAGGGGAGCAACAAAGAACAAGATGGAGTCGGTAATATCCACGTAAACACCCACACGCGTGCCGGCCCGTATGGGCGAAGCAGGCCGTGCGCGTGCGCGCGCGCGCGAGTCCGCGGCGATTGAGGCACGGTACAGCCGTAAGTCTTGCCCGGGCATAAACCAATCCTGAAAGGAGAACGCGATGCAACGGGGTATCCATTTCACGAGCGATGGAGACATCGGGGGTACCTCGTTCGATTCCAGCCGTATGCTAATTCCTCTTAGAGACCGACCGCTCTCGGCGTCTCCTCCTCGTGTAGAGGCTCGCGCGTGCGCCCCTACGCGCAACGGAAATAGGAGGAGACTGCCTCGGAGGAAGAGGCGCAGCTAAAGGTGGAACGAGCCAAGCGAGGATCGCATTATGCCCATCGTAGGTTCGACCTCTTTCAGACGGACGGCCTTCGTTAGAGGTCCTTCGCGGAGGGTAAGATAGATTCTGAACGCGAACGAAACCTACGATCGCCGAGGATTACGGGAGTGCGGAAAATAATATCGCGCGAGAAACTTCATTCCTGTCCCGCGTAAACGGAACCGTGGTCGCGTCGAATAGTGTTACACGAACTGCTTGTCTCCGCACCTTGCATCAACAACGGTTCCCGGTTCCTTCACCTGCAGGTAGCCACCTTAACCCTACCCGCATCTTCGTATTAGTTTACGCGCTCCTACGATTCCCTCTCACCTCGCCCAGTGGCACCATCCCCGTCCTGGGACATTTTTCCACCGCGGCACGTCGCTGGCCGGTGTTGGGCGCGCGACAGTTTCGATTACAAGGGGACCTTCCGGGAAGAGGCGAACGAGAACGGCTGCGAAGACCAGGATCCTCGAGCATTGGAACCGCGCAGATTACTCGCTCGTCGAACCGACCGTCGAAATTCGCTCGGCCTCGTCCACGCGGACTAGCACGTGTACCGCGAAGGACCTCCCGCGGAGGGCTCCAGCGACGACTGATAAAAATGTACCTACTCGATTCCTTCTCCGCATGCCACCCCCTCCTTTCTTCTCCCTCGTCCACCCTCGTCCCTCGTTCGTTCTTTCTTACTGTCGTACGCTCGTCTTATTTGGAATGAACGAAGGACGAGGGACACGCGAGATTACTGCACCGCTGCCCGTCGAGAAGACGCGTCCGTCGGACGACGAAACGAGCCGTGCGGTAGGTACCCCGCAAGAGTTCACGGTATGATAAAATGACGGGGATGAGACCAGACCGCATGTGATGTGCGGACACTATCCGCCTCGTTACCGTCGCGAATGGCATGCGCCTGCGTTATTAAATTGCAACCTTAACAGGAATTTTAGTGGCAGCCATTTACTGCGGATTCGCTTGCCTCCACCGCCCCTTCGGCAATGGGCCCATCCGCTCTCTCTCTCGGAAACTAGCGGAAAGATGGAGAATTTTTAATTGAATACGGAACGCGACGTTTTCCATGCACCCACGATACGATTTCCACAACGAAACGCTACGCCCGCAACATCTACTCTCGAAGCGTGTTTTACGATTCTCGTTTCCGTACGGACAAAGAGAGCACGGCTTGAAGGCACGCGCGCACCCTGTCGGTTGCGCCCAAATCGGGTGAATTCTCCTTCTACTCGCCCTGTGCCAAGGCGACCTCGTCGTCATCGTCATTCCAGGTAACGCAGAATATAATTTATGTAATTCATTCGGCTAATATCGGCGCGTCGCGCCGCGCCGCCGCCGTGTCGTAAAGCGTCCGCATAACCAATTTGGCACTAAAGACTCCGGCACGAGCCTTTAAGGCCCCTCTCGCGATGGTCAGTGTCATAACATTATGGGTTACGAGTCCCGCCCGTACCACCACCTTCTTCATCTATCGTGTTCTCGTCGTTGCTGTTGTCGTCGTGGTCGTTGTCGTCGTCGTCGTCACAGTCCGTGGTCCTAGCCGTCTGCTCTTACAAGAGTCAGTCGCGTAGTTTTTGTTCTCCATCTTCCTTGGCCCGCCGGTCTCTATCTAACCTCCTCCTTCACCTCTGTCTACCATCTCCTCGCTTTCTCGTTCATGTGAGAAGCGACTCTTCTCTCTCCTTCGGAGTCAGGTGGAAAGATCCTGTGCGCGTCCGATGGCGGATGATATTAGCATGGTAACTGTGGGCCCCAGCGGGCGCCTTATTAAATTTGTACCATAAGCAATATCACGATGCGGCCCAGAGCCGTTTCAATTTGCCAGCCCGGAAATTTAAGACTCGCCAGTGGTCCGGGCGAGCCGCATCTTCGTGGCGAGCGACGCGCGACGCGCTGTTACCGCATCGACCATCCTCCTCCTTCTCTCCTCTTCATTTGCTCGTCGACTACCGCGAGCACCGCCATTTCATCCGTGACTCGATGACCCAAATTAATATATTAATTCTTTTCTCGCCTCGTCGAGACTCGCCGCAGTTTAAAAGCATTCTTATGTAACGTCCCACGAGCCGTATTACATTTCGTAGACTACTCCTGCGATCCGATCGTCGCGATGAAAATATCCAAATAATAAATTTCGAAGGTAACGCGCCAGGATGGAGAAAAATGCCGACCTCCGGAGGGTCGGCTTACAGGTGTAGTCGCATTACGGGACTAAGCCGAGGCTAAATATTGCTCGTTCTCGTCGCAAATCCAACCCCAGCCCCCGGTTCAAGGTCACACAGGAGAACGGACTCAAGGAGGAATGATTTTTTGTTTTCCTCCTTCTCACCTTTTTTTCTTCGTTCCTCTCTCTTTCTCTCCCTCGGTTCTCGAGCGACGTCACGCCTATCCGCCCGGAACGTGTAAATTCAAGAGGATCTCGGGGGGTCCGCGACACTAATTTCACGTAAGCGTCCGAGGCGCCGCGGATTCACATATTAGCAATTTTATCGCATTCCGGGAATTAAATATCACCGGGGGGATACAATACTGTAGCGTACTTTACTACTGTAAAGGTTTCTCTACACGTAACCTGCCGATCCCTCCCTCCGTGCCCCGTGGTAGAACCAGTCGCGTTCTACTAGGATTGCACGCCGCGCGTCTTCCACCGTAAGCGCTCGGACAACTCGACTTCTACAATCTTTCGTTAGAACAGATCGTACCTTCGCCGTTAAAAAATCGTTCTCGTTCGTGGAAACGTTGAGAAAAATCGGGTACCGGTTGGTACGATTCCAAGGTGTACTTAGGAACTGAATGACTTCTCTTATTCGCCGCACGTTACACGTTACCACGAAACGTTTAATAATAGCGATTTAAAGGATTTCCTTCGAATCAGCGTCCACGTTGTGCACTTACGGTATCACAGTCGCCCTCAACGTCACGTCGCGTCCATCCTCGGACATTCTCCTCCATTGTGTATTCAATATTAATGCCTGTCTTTCTGGATTCACCGATCCCCGTGACGGTTAACGATAACCATGGGGATGGTGACGCACGCATTGGCGTGCAGCGAAAAAGAAAAGACGACGATGAGAAGGAGAAGCGGCGAGCGAAGCGAAGTGACATAATAAGACGCCTGTGCCAACGGCACCATGGCGCTAATGAATACAAATGGCTTGAATCGATGTACGCTCGTTCGCCACCCAAAAGGGTCGAGGCGCGGTGATCGATCGGTCCCTCAAATATCGCTTGATTCGATTTGGGACTCGACCCGTTCGGAATTCTTAAGCAACTTCGACTCTTCGCACGCGGCCTCGCGCGGTACAAATTCGGTGGACAATCGAGGCCAAAATTCTTAGATCTAATGGCAGATGTCGCATTTGAAATTATTTAAGACCCGAGGTTGCTCCTTGGTCGACTTTCATTAGACCCTTACCAGGCTGTAAATTGCCCGCTGGATTTTTTTGTGTCTCCACGTTCATTAAATGACCTAAGCATCCTAACGAAAGCATTAAAGTAACATTTATAGTTTATTCTTAAAGGGACAGAGACGTGCACTGTGTAAAATTACTTTTCGAACAGTTTATAAAATTCAAACGTTCGCTAATATATTAAGAAGATGCTGTATTATATGTATACGAAATTTCAGATCTATAATAATTTCAATGAGAGTTTGATCATTTTTAGGCACAACCGTAAACTGGGAGTGACTTATGCGATCACCATCGCGAAAATCATTCCCGCGCGCGCGCGCGTGTGTGTGGGTGTGCCGTGTATAATTGCTGAGCCGATCAGGATCAATTTTTGCACAAAAATCAATTGTACCACTGTGAGTTGACATTAACATTTGTGAGCCGCCATCTTGAACCGGTACAAAATTGCGGGAAATTCAAATGTCGAAAAATACGATAAAAATCTTAGAATCTTTGATACTACTTATAGGACCCAGATAAAATTTGACATATACACGCATACATGTACAGTGACAAATATTGGAACTTTCAAATTTTTTCATTGGCCGAATCAAAAATGGGGACAAATTCAAATTTTCAAACCTGATCGTAAAGAGTATACATATACCCATTTGGTGCCACGAAACTTTATGTATTCCGATCTTCAACCGCTTCGAAATTGTGGGAAATTCAAGTATGGAAACATTAATTTTATCTTGGAACCCTTCGCGCGAGCACGAATTCTGAACCACTTGCGCCTATCACAAAAATGCTGCACTTCGTGAGCGAGCGCACAGCGCGAGCACCCGGCGATCCCAGGGGGTATAGCGCTTGAGCAAAGCGAAAGCGCAGAGGACTCTGTGCCATAGTTTAATATTTCAATACTTGAATTTTCCACAATTTCGAAACAGTTTGAAATTCGTGGGCGAGCGCGAGCATCCGGCGATCTGGAGGGGGTTAGCGATTGAGCGAAGCGAAAGCGTAGGGGGCTCTGCCCCCTAGTTTATTGGTGGCATGCTCTTCAATGGCGTAAAGGTTGGCAACGCTACTCCGCGATGACAGTTGACGTCATACGTGCACAATGTGCGAACCCGTCGTACGGGTGACAGTCATAACCAATATGTATTTTTGACGTTTTCAATAATCACGCGAGCAGCACCGTTCATTGGTGTAGATCGAGAAATGTTCGGAGATGCCTCCTCCTCGGGTCGACGTAGCTATCGTTCGAAAGAAGATAAAATTAGACATTCCGAAAACCATGTCCGTATCAAAATCATGGAAGTTGATAGGACCTATCCTTGCGACTGAAATCGGCGGTGTGGAATACACCGCCATTCCGAATTGTTTCGACACAAATGCCTATAAAATCGGGAACATATTTGTTACAGTGAACACGGAAGTGAGTTTAACCTGCTACCTGCATCTCACGAGTAAAATACGTCAGATCTTTCGAATGCAAATTTTTTTACGGATTTCTCCTTAGACACGTTGCTTTTCTACCACACCTACTGTGCAAGTGCTCGGCGCGATTCGTGATTTCATTGTCGAAAGTAAAACAGATCCGAAGTGGCTGGCCAAAGAGTTTCATGTAAAGCGAGTTGCTGGTGACCAAAGGGATTTCCAAGTACTTGAACTCTGTTGTCAATTTCATCAACATTCGACGTAGCTTTGCGTAAATCGAAGATTTATCTTTTTAATAACCTTTAGGTATCCCTTGCGCAGAGTTCAAATACGTTGTCGTTTAAGGGCTTGAATTGTTCGACCGTTTCCAAGACGAACGATATGATGGCGATGGATGGCGTTTGTATTAACAGAAAGGCGCACGAAGGTGTAGATACCTATTTATCATGAGAATTTCCCTTTCTAGGCACCATAACTGTTCTAAACATCATTTATCCGAACCTAGCATTGGCTCATGCCAAGTGGTTTGGTCTAATTACGGGAGCAATCGTTGCGAAATCTTTCGAGCTCAACATCAACAGAAAGGAGCAATCAAGAATACTTCACATCGCTGACTCAGAGCACACCATACTATTTAATTATGAGATTTGCAAGATAAACGAAGAGGGGAAAGTGATAAGTACCGTTAGTTTCTTATCGTCGGTCGCACAGTACGTCCTAATTGATCTATTAAAAGTACTCTGTTTATTAAAGTCGACGAAAAAGCTCAAGTCCGTCAAATGGATTCCAGTAACACCTGTCAATGAAGACCGGTTACCATTGCCAGATTTAAATACATCACGTGGGCAGTAGACCCTATAAATCTATTTAACCCCCTACCGTGCTTCTACGTTGCTCCGACTTTCCTTCGATCTTCCACCTTGCGCGCTTCGATATCTTCACACGCGAAGCTCTGCACCTTCACGCCTCTCTTACTGTCTCTCTCTCCCACTCTCCTCCTAGGAAATGTGAGACAAGTGATCGGTGCGATCTTTAGCACAGAAAAGCACAACGCGCGCCGATGACGCCGATGAGAATATCGGCGAGATAACGCATGATTTATGCTTTATTTTCCATCGCACCGCGAAGTGGCTTCTTGCGTGCGCACGTGGGTGAACGAGCGGGGCGGTAAGAAGCCGAGGGACCACGGCACGTTTCTTCGCAATTCGCTTACGGCTTATGGATCATACCTACGATACGAACGATGAAAAGCCGCGCCTTCGCACGAATCGACGGTGGGTTCGGGATAATCCGCGAAATTCGATTAAATTATTACAGTCGTGAGTCCAAGCATGGAGTAGTAGGGGCTCGTAACGAAAAAAAGATGCGCGGGAGTAGGATAAGAAGATGCAGAGGGTAGAGTTCGCGGGATTGAATTATATCGGCGTTAAATTCTACGTTTTATGCTCCGGTGGTATAGGTACCACGGAACGGAGGCTGTCAGCGGCGGAGAATGGAGACATTATAAATGTTAATTGCACGAATTGCACAGTTATCGCCGGGTCCTCCCCTCGCGCGTTCCTTCCTCTTCTTTCCACGTTTTGTGCCTCTACCGGTACGTCTCTTCCCTCCGCCGTTCTCTTCTCCCGATATCTCTCCCCTTTACTTTTTCCTTTCTTCTCCGCGGTGTCTCTCTTCGCGTGCAAGCGAGCGACCGCCCCTCGTCCCTTCCATCCTGCACCGCGCTTCTTTCGCCGTTTTACCGGCCGCGAGAGGAGGCTGCATTTGCATCTCAATCTTCTCCGTTGATTTAGCAGTCGTCCGTGGCCATCACTCTTGCCGCGGGAAAGGTCGACTTTAGTATTTTTAGATTAGCCCGCCGCGATATACAGGCCCGCGACGCGAGGTTCTTTTTCAAGGTGGCCAGCGATCAGGGGAATAAGGAACCGTAGGAGGAGGAAGAGGAGCCAGAACGAGGAGGACGAGATGAAGGAGAAGGCGGTGAAGGGGGGGGGGGGGGCAGAGAGAGTATTCTCGCGGAGAAAAGAAGGTCGGGTGTCGAGTGCCTTTAAATTAACCGCAGAAAGGTTGGTCTCCGGGAGGAACCAGGAAAGGATACGAGGAAGGAGGTCGACTTTTGTCCTTGAAACGTACGACTGGCCGGGGTAGCGCGCCACGGGTCGTTGAACCTTCATTTTTCAACGCCGGCACACACGCGGATTTCCCGTAAGTTTATTTAAGGAGTCGGGTCCATTTCTACGTTCGATGTGGCTCCGAGTGGGCCGAAGGTCGTATTAAAAACGCATCACAGCCGGTATAAACATTTCGGAGGAGAGAAAACGAATTCGAGAGGGGCAAAGAGCGCGCGAGCACCGTTCACCGCTGCATCGACAAGGAGCCTAGAAGACACGTTAGTTTCGGTTGCTTAAACTGTGAAATAAGGCGCATTTGTGCGGCAAGCGTGCCCATTGCTAGCCAGCATAGCGCGCATAGGCAACCGACACTCAGGCGACCGAGATTCCCTCGCGTCTTATCGTCTCGTCGCGAAGAGGCAACGCGGGTCACTTTACAATTTTAGAGGTCAGACGGGAGCGGGTCGCGCAGTAAAACGCAGTTTATTGCTCCACGGGTCCCGCATCGCTCTTGGGACTGACGCGAGCCCACCGTATCGTCATCTCACGAGTTAATTATCGCTCTCGCACACCTGCGACAATCTTGCAAAACATAAATTACCTTCGCGTTCGACCCTTAATGTATTCATGATCTCGCGCAATCGGACGACCAGGGCGAAAAAGGAGTCCGGGAGAAGAAGGGAAGAAGTGATGGGTCAAGAGAGAAGGAGAGAGAGAGAGAGAGAGAGAGAGAGAGAGGTGGGCATTGTTAGCTCGACGCCGCGAGTAACAAAAAAGCTCACTCGCCCTTATCGAATTTACGTTTGCATCCTCGTTAAAGCAATAATGTTCCGCGATACTTCCTATCCTCGAGCTTCACCACGACAGATATATGTGCAATTAAATGCGCGAACGCATCGTTGCGGGATGATCGACGATGCAACAAGAAGGGTCGTTGAAAGACGTTCGACGATATAACGACGCGTCATGTTCCCTCCGCTTTCTCTCCTTCCCCTATCCACCGGTGTCCTCCGAGCGAGGTGCACTCTCCTCGCGTCGCATGACGCGCATGCAGGCAGTTGCGTCTAGAATGCAGGTTGCAAGTTGCGCGGCCACCGTGCATGGTGCTACTTCCGGTAGAGGAGGGGCGGAAGTTGTCGTTGGCGAACGCGTGCCGGCCACGCGACCACCACCGCCACTAGCCTCGTTGCTTTTAGCCACGAGTTGGGGAGAGACACGCCGGCGATGCCAATTGACGCTAATTGGACGATCGCCGGCGCACCCAATAATTGCGTGATCAATGCCAGTACCCCCTATAACAATGTCCAGACACAGCTAACGACGTGGACGCCCGTGGAAAGTAATTGTCCTTGTGCTTCTCCCCGTCACACTTTCCTATCCCTGTTTGCCTCGAGTAGATTTCGATGTCGTGAATGGATACGATGAAATATTGGAATCGTGGTGAGAATGTCCGGATGAATTGGCCCAGCTGGGATTCGAGATCTGGGCAAATGAAATTTTCCATCGTGGAAGTGAAGTGGCTGCCAAATACGACACCTGCTTGCATTTCAAGAAGTCCGAACGCGAGGAATACACGATCTCCAGTCTGTTATCTCGTAGTGAATCCCGAAAGTGACTAGAAAATGGTAGAGACTACCTGCGTCTAGGGCAGTCTGCCTCCGGGGTGGCGCATAAAAAAAATGTGTATCTGCTTTGGCAGCAATAATTACGAGCGTCACCGGTTATCTTGGAAATCGTGCGGGTAGTGCCTGTACACCGCAACGTTCTTGTGAAGCACCTGCACGACACGCGTGCCGACGCACACGCGCCCACTACCGTGACCAGAGAAACAGCACGCGCTCACTCATATACAGGCACGGCTATTTGCACGCGTGCTCGTCCGCAATGAGCCCCCTTCGCGTTTCCGCGTACAGCTTCGTTGCGGTACAATCGTTATTTTATACAATGCCGATGGATAATGAAGTTCGAGGAAATTCGGTGGTAATCCCGACCCCCGATGTTCCACCATTAATCCAGCTTCCAGAATAGCTGAACACAAATTGAGAATTTTTTCACCTCGAGGGTTGAGAGAGAAGGCTTTACTCTGCACGGTTTATTCTATGTTGGTCATCTAACCCTCCGATACGGTGGTTCTTGTAAGTTTTCGTACGAACACTTAGTATTTAATTACAGTAGAACGCCATCCTACACGAACCACCCCAATCGTAAAAATTGTGTCCACCGTTAAGGCTCCCCTCGATACACAGACGAGCGATACACATCGTAATCGTCCAAATTAATTCAATGCGTTTGACCCGACCCGACCCCGTTGACTTTTGTATGCTTATCCCACGGACTCGCATGTTTGATGTTCTTCCTGTTACCTACACCGGTGGCCTGAACCATCTCATTGGCTATTTAACTTCCTCTTTTTTTCCCACAACGATACGGGTAGTCATTTATTTCTCCCGTACGCGTACGTGGAAACGCTCCTTCCGCTTGTCATCGAGGAAGCTCGGTACTGCGGTTCGTAAATCCTCAAAAATTCTTCCCGACGTCGTTTTCGCAAATACTTTGTGTTTCGCAGGACTGGTAAGTAACAATGACGAAAATGATACGAAAGAAAGTACTGCGCAAACTGTATTTCACTACAAGACCCGCTTAGAGAGATCACTTTCAGTGCCCTTTTCGTGGTTTCTACCTGCTACCAAGCCACCGTCGTGTGTCTCGATTATACATTCACTACATTTCACAAGCTTTGCAGCCTGAGAGTTTATCTTTGTTCAACGATATTTACTAACTTCTCACTGAGATTGTCCAGCTATCCTACTCCAAGTATTCAATCTGAAATAAACAGTTACGCCCGGAGAAGAGGTTCCTCGAGGACTAACGACGCCCAAGGTGGCGGTTTAAGGTGCATCACCACCTGTGCTCGTTTCCAAGTGGTAGCATCCATGGGTGTACCTGCGGAGTGGCGAAGGCGACGCAGTCGAGCATGATTCCTCCACATATGTTCCGCCTTCGCGTGGTTGGCCGTGGCACGGGGGTCGCGTGCCAGAAGGACCCTCCCGGCAGGTCCTTCGCGAAGGGACCACCAGCTCCTAGAATCACGCATGCATGAATCCGCTAAGAAAGGACCTCCTGCACCTGCAACCCCCAAGACGGGGTGGATGGTGCAACGACTGACCAACGGTGCGTGATTCCTCGGTGCTCGACGGGCTGCACCGGCCGTTGCAATGGGTGCTCATGCTCTTAATCGATGGACGGGGTAGCGACAGAAGGGTTTCGTTGAAGAATGTGAACACACTGGATTGAACCTTCGAGGTGGAAGCCCTGTTTACGATACTTTTGAACGTCGCTGATTTTACTTGCGGGGTAGTCGCGAATATAATTAAAATGTGACTGCCAATGTTTACAATTTCTTTTTATAGGGTAAGAGGATCTATACAATACTTATCATGCCCGTGCAATTGGATTAACGTTTTTTCTAGTTGTATTGCGAAATCATAATTTTTAGTTCGCATGCGCCATGCTTCGAGGCATGGAACACCAACATACGCTGAGAATATTCACGACAGCGTATAACCTGAGATCCATACGCGCACCCATTTAGAGAACGCCGGCAGGGGTGAATACTTTTGGTCTTACGGGGGCAGCAGGTCTTAGGGTGCAGTGGGCCATGTCTCCTACGGCGGAGGGTGTCCAGGAAGGTGGCGATAGCGTGTATCCACGAAACCGTAACGGACAGGTGACACGCGCTCGCCACGCGCACGTTACACCGCGGTGTGGCCGAGTGCCTTCCGTACATACGTGCACGGAAGGTTAATTAGAAAATAAACAGTTGGAAAATGGACAAACATTGGCAAGGCACTCGTGCCCCGACGTTTTCTGCCGGCCTCGTGTCGAAGCCTTCCCGTTCGGCACTTCGTCTATCGACTCCCGCACGCTTCGTCCAAACGAGCCCGGCCCGCCTGATTATACGTCGATCTCTGATCACACGCGCGAGGAAACGTACGTCACTGCCTACGAGTCGTTAAACCGTCGGGAGTGAGGAAACCCGAATACGTGTCGCAACCACTTTTCCACAGCAGAGGCGAGGACACAAAGTTTCGAGCGCTTAACATCATTGCGAAATCTATGGAAAATCGTTACGTCGCTCGGCAAGCTTTTCCAGGAAACGATAAATATTCCCGTTACGACTACTCGTCTGAGCAATTACGCGTAAATTCAAGATGTTTATCACTCGCCGCGATACGATGAAATTCGCGCGCGATGGAGCCTCTCGTTACAACGCTCTCCACTCCTCCGTCCTACCGCAAGTTTACCGCGTCTCGTAAAATTATCGAAACAAGGGCTTTATTAAAAGTGACATCGGGTTTATGTAACGAATAAATCCACTCTTGCCGCGAGCCTCGTCGGAACTTCGAAAGGCAGGAGATTAGCCGAGACGTAAAATCAACACCGATGATCGTCAATCTGGCGGCCGGGTCTACCGGTAAGAGGAAAATAGTGGACGTCGCGACGGGGATACTCCCGAGGACACTTTCTTGTGGGTAACTTCGTCGCGCAGAAAGTGTCCGCCCATGATTTACGAACAGGTTTCGCGCACTTTTATCGCGTACTCGTAGACGAGGGAATGGGGGCTCGTCGCTATCGAGAGCAGGATCGAGCCTCTCGAGAAGTATCGAGATGAGGAACGATAGCGCGTCATGCCTCTACCTCGATCCTCGATAATGCCGTTGAATCGTGCGCCGATTTATCCATGCGGCGAATAATCACCGATTTACGGCCCGTTGGACAGGTGAGTTATCCGTCGAATTGCAAGTGGTGGTTTTAATGCAACGTTTGTACGTACTGCGGATGGACATTGCCCAACGCACTTTTTAACGAAATATCAAACGCACGAGTGACCTCTGAACCTTCGTTCAATTGTAGGAAAGTGTTCGGTGCTCGGTGGAACGGAGGTCGAGGCGATCGGGCAGGAAGAAGGGTATTCGTCGAAAACAGTGATCGCGAGGCAGTTCGGTGAAGACCGAACAAGAGGTATAAAAAAAAATGTCTCTATAGATCTTCAATCGGATAGGACTTTAGGAACGATCGTTCCCGTCTCGGTTAAGTTCGTGGATAAAGGAGTGAAAGAAACGGTCGTACGGGATCGACGACCCTCGGGAAGTAGACCCGTCGATAACGGTCACGCTAACGCCATCGTTCCTGCCCGTGAATCGTGAGTTAGAATTAGACGATAGGTATCGTTGTTCTCCGATTCGGTTTGTACGGTCGTCGGGCTGGAACCTTCCGTCGAGTCATCCCGGTGAATAATTGACGATCGGGCCCTGTGGCCTCGAAATTCAAGGATGCGACAGTAGATTCGACGTGTATTGATCATCGTCGAGCTAATCTCGAGTGGACGGCCAACGATTATCTCGATGACCTTAGAATTAGTGGGAATAGATGCCGAATGATTCTACCGCGTGACGCGCGCTCGTCAGCGTGTAAAAAATGTTCGGCCCTCCGCTCGGTCCACTTTTCCAATTGTCCCGTTAATCTCCCTTCGCGCTATCCGAGCGAACGAAAGCACGCGTAATTTCAATCCGTCGTAGAATAAGCTCATTGGGCGCAGCTTTCCACCACCGGATCCCTTCCAAATAAAACGATAGCCCCCGCTTTCTCGGAGCCGTCTCGCGTCAATTCCCCTGAGGATCTCGTGCAGGGGGATAAACATATTTGCCTCTCGAGCGTGATATCGGCAAGGCGTCTACGCTTAACAGCGAATAAAGCACGACGGCGGGCTCCGTGCTTGTATAAACCTCGGTAGTAGGTACTCCCCTGGATATCCATAAATCTATTTGATAGTAGAAAGTCCTTCCATTATTCTCTCCGGTCGCGCGGACTTATCCGGCCGACTCCCCGACACGCAGCCCGTAGCTTCGTACGTAACTCCTGCCGGGCAATAAAGGCTCTCGGTGTCGTGGACTCTCCGTGCTATCGGTCGTAGGTTGAAGCTCCAAACTCGATTCTTCGGACGATAATCTCGGTGGACGGCTGCGAGGCGAAGTGAGTCGTAAGGGTCGCCGATGCGAATTGAAATAAAAGCGTTCACGAGTCTTCGAAAGGAGGAAACGGAGGAAATTGTCCTGGTGCCGTTGTAAAATTTCTTAGGTCTTACAGAGTAAGCCCCGCTTGAATAGAGCCCTGGTCGTGGCCACTCGTAGGACGATTATTCGAGCGCCATCCCAGGACGGCACGAGAGCAGAAAATCTTGTCCGGTGAAAGTGACGACGAGACGAAAGAAGTATTTCGGCGGGTCGTCGCGGTGGTCCGCGGTTCAGGGATCGTCCGCTCTTGTCCCGATCGTCCAAACTCCTCGGCGATCGTCCTGTGTGGTTACCCGCGTCTCGCGGCTGCCAACATAAAACCACTCCGTTTATGGGATTGGTACCACCGTAATTCACAACATTGTCCGTCCGCGTTATTTACAGCTGAGCGTTCGTTACGTGGCAGGGACCCCTTCGAGAGCCTCTTCTCCTTTTCCTCTTCGTCACCCCGCTTCTTCGCGTTCGCCTCCTTCACCCTCGTTCTCGCTCACGTCGCGACCTCCGTGTCCCAGATCCAGAAGACGATCGGTCCACCTTTGAGGCCACGCCGGTGACCCGTCCACCGGAGATCACCTCCGGCCCGAGTGTTCGAGAGACGAGAAGGGTAGAAGTGGTGGAGGTTGGATTCACGATTTTCCAGACCTCCTGGCGTTAAACTAAGCAGAAATAACGAGATAAGTCGGGTGTACCCGGACGAGGCCGGCGCGAGACAGCGTCATGCAGGAAATATCGAATTTCCTGAGCGCGGTGCGCGCGCGCGACCGCTCGGACGTGTTTGTTATACGTCGAACAATGCGGAATGACACTCTCGAGAGCTCAAGCGTCGATCGTTAGAACAGCAAGTTGAGGCTGATCAGCGTAATTTAGGACCCTGCGCGAGAGAGATCCGGAGACATTACAAATTGTTAAAGAGCTCGCACGCGCGCGCGAACGACTAGGGCCATAAAAGCGACACCGATCGCGGTCGCTGGTACTCGGTTGGTAAGAGAGGGCGAAGGAAGGGACGATTAAAAAAGACGCGTCGTCGCTCGGTTAACGACTGGGCGTACCAGATTCACGTGGTGGCTTGTCCCGCGAAAAAGATTACTTTCACAAAAGGAGGAATGGGATATGCGTCTATCCGAGATAACGTCGCGGTGTGGTACCAGGTGACGTGTCCACGAACCGGGACGATAGTAGCACCACGGCCGAACGGAGACGAGGTGTAACGTCGGCTCGCTGTAAATCATCGAATTATTTTTACGGCGGGCAGCAACGTACTCGCTCTCGTGAAATTTATCGCTGCCCGGCTGTAAACGGTTTCGTGGATATCTCGAGGGAGGAAGCTAGTTATTATTTACCGCCCTTTAGAAGGTACGAGCCTCCGAGACGTCGATGTTTCGGTAATGTTAAGCCACGAGCGCTCGCCGATCGAAAGCGATTTCTTTGAGCGGTCGTGATTCAAAGCAGATCCGTCGTAAGAGAATAAATGGGGGAAGAACTTCCGGTGAACGGCTCGCGCAAGACGAATGCAGCGCTTCGTCTAGGAGACCCACGCACGTCATTCGCAATCGGTCACATCATCGATAGCGCGTCTGGCAGATGCAGCTGCGCGTCGGTGCACTCGCAGCTGCGAACTAGGCGTCGCATCGGCTTTATCGATGGTGCGTAAAGGGAGCCGAGAAAAATGAGAATAGAAAAAATTATGAGAAAAAACGAAAATAAACGAAGATGGTACTCGATGACGTGCTGGGTATCTTAGCGAGGGGCAGAGATTCAACGAGCGTCGTCAACATTGGCAAGTAAATAAAGCAAGTACCGCGATTGGCTCGGATCATCGAGCGCCTAGGACAAATCAGACGAATTATAGAAATAAATAGAGCTGTTCGGTTACTGGTGGCTAGTCGTGCGGTGAGGAGCTGCGAGGGTTCGACGAAGCGAAGAGAAGAGGAGGAGAGCAGGGATCAAGGCGATATAACTGGACGATAGTGCGGAGAATAAGGAGCGCAGCGAGCGCGGGGCTTCGCGCGCGTGGGCGCAGGATCGAATGTCATACAAATCGCGGGTAACCCAACGCCAAAACCAGATCGCTGGTTTCGCGCCGACCACGTCGGATCATCAATAACCGGCCTCTGCCACGATATCGGTGCTGTTAACCTCTCAGATCGAGCACGGGGTCCGACGATATTTTAATGCGGGCCTAACTCGCTCCCTTGACCCCGAAATTAGAGCAGATCTACGGTGCGACCGATACAAAGTGATCTCTCGCGACGACCCCAAGGTATGCATCTCATTATTAATTTTTACACGTCTTCGTAAGTGTATATGTATATTCTCGTGTCGACGCTACTCGGGAGACAGAATTCTTTCCAGCCCCAGCGTCCTCAACGATTCCTCGCTCTCACCGTTTCGCTTTCTCTCTTTCTCTCTCTTTCTCTTTCTCTTTCCGTGTCCCGAGGATGCGACCTCGAAATTGGAAGAAGGGCGCACGACCGGCTGAGATGAGAACCTGCGGAGAAGAATATCGTGTAGCAGAGGCCACGAGCGATCCATCGCCAGTGTCGGAAGTACCAGAGACGGTCGAAAGGTCGGAGGACCAGAAGAGGCCTGACATCGAGGAGAGGCGCCAACGAGGAGCCCCGGGGTTATCGAGAGGCCGCGTCGAGCGCCGAGGTGAAAGAAGACGACGAGCGGGTGAGTAGTATAGGTCCTTGCGATCTTCCGGGCCAAACGCGGTTCCCAAGAAATTCTATGAATACGAAATACAACGTCGGCTGCTCGCTCGATCGAGCCCCGCTTCCTCCAATCATCGTGGACACGCCTGCCATATTGGTTTTGCATAAGGTCGCCCGCGAGCATTGTGAGTTCCATACGAGAAGTCACAGACTCGGTCGCGTTCGTGCACGCACACCTCACGGATCGTATCTTGGATTGCGATCGCGCGAGCGTTGCACACGGAGTGTACGTCACTGCATCCGTACTTTCTTCTACCAATCGCATGATCTGAATACGAAGTAGTAGGATCATCCATAGGGAACTACGTGTTCCACCGTTATTGAGATAGCGATTAGGTCGACGTTTTGCGCACAGACCATGCGGCTCTACCCTCTCTCACGGGATCGTTACGTCGCGCCCCACCGCTCGTATTCTTCGACTCTTTTGACATCGAATCAATCCGACGATACTGGCGAGATTGAATCGTTTAATATCGTATTTCTCCTCGGTTCCGCTACGTCGAGTGTGCGGCGCTGTTTTTGACAAGCGAGAGTTTAAGTTGCGAACTACGTTTCCACGATGAGTCCACTCTCCACGTCACAACCTCAAATTCTTCACATCTTACAAGTCGTCCACTTCTAACGCATCGTTCGCTCTACGATTCTCGAGCTCCCGACTAACCCTCGAAATCTTCGATTCACATCGCAAAGACACCACCACCCCTCGGTCGATTGGAGAGACTATTATCTATCGATCTCCAACTTATCGAACATTTGCAATCGGGGGTACGCGAGTGTACAAACGAAAGCGAGAGTGACCTCTTGGATCACGATCGCTAGTCAATCGAAGTCGAGACGCGTATCGATCTCGAGGCCTTTTCAACGAAGATCGTCCGCGCGAAGGATCGGTATGTCATCGAAAGGCTCGACGGTGCAATCACCATGGAATTCAACGTCTTTCTTTCCCCATTAGGTTGGCAGACGTTACGCAAACTCTGGCGCGGATCGGCAGGGTAAGAGGATATTTCGCCTGGCCGTTACTCCCGCGAGCCCGGCGAGCGAGCGCATGTGCGCGGGGCCAGTCAGGTGTGACGGAGCGCATACTAACGGGGGGCATAGGCTAACGACTACCGCCGCTTGTAATTGTTCGTTCGGATCGAACGAATCACGATGGATACACCAGCGCAGCGCTGGTCGGACCCACGGCAGGAGGTTCGCTCGAATGAAATCTCCGATCTCACGGAGAATCGATCCTTCTCTCGAGGGAATCTCCGATGCCGGAGAAAGTGGATCGGACGGAAGGTGGGATAAGGAGAGAGGTGAGAAAATTAATTTCCGCTTCCAAATCTTACATATTTATTTCCCACGACCGTTCGACGGTGAATTTTTTCGCGCGAAACATTAGATAATAACACGTCGGTTCGAAGGAGTTTGTTTACAAGCTGACAGTAACGCGATTAAACGCGCGATAAGCTTCGGTTCATTACTTCCCATACGTATCGCGAATATCGTTTTGCGAATCTCTCCCTTCACCATTTACATGGTAATCCGATGTTCGCGGTTGATGCGATAATAAACGTGGTAGGATGCCGTGGAACGTGTAATGAGGTAATGATGGCCACGCTCTCGCGCGCGTGTGATTTCAATAATCCCAGTCGTATTCAATTTCGCGGAAGAATCGCATGCACGATGCGCTCGTGAATGGGTATATCTCAATCGAGATCCTCTCCCAAGGCTCTTTTCTTTTCGATTCGCGTCGTTAGATCTCTCCGAGTTGGCTCGTTAGGCGATCCGAGTCATCGTATTCACGGGCGTCGCGTCTCGAGGACAAAAAATTGACCGGACGGTGGACGGAAGAGAGGCGAGAGAAGAGCGGGGGTGACTTGAAAGGGAGAGAAAGAAAAAAAGGTAAGGAGCAATGGCGGTGGCGGCGACCATTCGGCATTCGATGGAAACCAAATACGCGGCTACCGAGGATTCGACTTAGGCCTCGTTCTCATGGGGTCGAAACGAGCTCGAGAAGCCGAAGTTGAAACGTGCTAACACGGGGTTTCCATTACCCGCTTCCACGCGGGATCGCCAGGCCCGCGCGTAAAAAGGGCTGACGTTGTAGCAAGTCGTTCCTCTACCTTCTTCCGCCGCGGTTGCCGCTCCGAACCGAGTTAAGATTGCCGACTTCTCTCCGCCCTCTCTCTCTCTTAGAGCGAGATTACAGGCCGGGACAGCACCTCATCTGCCCGAGGTCATAAGTCCCGTACCTGCCCGGAAACGCATTTTCCTACCGCGCATCCTACGCCGCGGCCCTGTCAGCTACCGTGCGTCGCGAGTTCCTCGAGATTTCGCTTACCTACTACCCTGGCCCGTGCGCCATTACGACGCATTAGTTCGCGAGCCAGTTACCATCCTCGCGCGCGGCCGCTAGTCGACGAAATCTTCTGGGTAACGAATAATTGGCATTGCACCGTTAGGTAGGCAAATCATCGGGGATGGGAAGAATTCGCGTTGGACCCAGCGCGAGACGCGTTATTAGAGAGATTCCTCGCGTATCTGTGTCGTCCCTTCGACAGCCAGTACCCACTATTAATTGGAATTATAACTGTGGATAACAATCGTGTAAATTATCGAAGGATGACGGAGCATCGGAGATATTCTGCTTGCGACGCGTAGGTACCCAATCGCGAGAAACATCTACCATTTGGAATACAGTCTCTCGTCGGACAAGGAGAACCCGCTAAGGATACACATCATCGCAGGGATAAATCTCGGAGAATCACGCGCTCGATAGGATCGGCTGCGAAGCGTTTGCGAAACGTAACCGACTATGCGGAGTCGCTTTATTTGGCGTAATAAACTCGAGGAAGGTGCGAGTCGCCGCGACCAGCTCCACGTTCCTACTACCTCGAGGCCCGGTGGGACGGCACTTACCTAATAGTCGCCATTATGCCGAGACGCCGGAGGACGGACGGTTAACCCTGGACGAGGACCCACGAGGCGTTAGTTCGCCACCGGGGCATTTCTCACCATTCGCGGAAACAATATCGGCGTTACGTGAACGTGAGGGATCTTAACCAACGGTGAGGAGGAACGTTTAGCGTTGATCTACGACGAGATCTATCGCGGCTCGAATCCTCGAGAAGAAGCATGGTAGACGCGCCGAGGTGGTGGTGCCTCGACGGTCCAGGGTATTAAGCCATTACGCGCGAATCCTCGAGGGTATATCGAGATAATGAATAGACAACACCCCCGTGCAGTTAAGGCGTTGCGTGCCGCGTCCGCTGTTATTTACGTAATATGTAGGCGCGCCGGAGCCTTCCTCCTTGGATAACGCGATTCAAACTTTATACAATAAGCTACAGAATGTCGGAAGGACGTTGCTGGTTCGTCGGCACCGCCGGCGACTCCAGGGAACACGGAGAATTCCTCGAAACGAAGCAGCGCGTGCTAACGTGGATTGGAACGAGAAGATGGTTGTCGGAGGAGGTAAGAGGGACGAGAGGGCGCGAGAGAGAGAGAGAGAGAGAGAGAGAGAGAGAGAGACGGTGGTGGAGAAGGGATGCGTGGTTAAAATAAATCCCCTTAATCGCAATCAACGGTAATTCTCAAAGACGTTACGGAAGCGGGGCTCGAGTGACGGGACGGCAAGTGATTCCGCGTTTGCCATCCGAGAAGGGAGGAAGGGAGGGAGCCGGATCTTGCCTCTTTGACGATGTCTAACGGAGCGTAGAAAAGTACGTTACGCCGTGGCGGTGAGGGTTTTCACCTCCCCTCGCGACGGGGGTAAGAAGTCACGTGGGAACGGGGGTTAATTAAGACCGGATGGAAGGTATAGGCCCCGTCGTCTCCGCCTCTCACCGACTCTCCGTCCCTGAAGCCACCCCGTAGCGGAGCACAAATCACGACACTTGACTATTGTACCAGGCCTACTCTTTAATCCTGCTGCTTTTTTCTCCTCCGCCTCTCTCTTCATCTTTCTCTTCTGGCCACCGTGCCACGAGAAGAGAAGGACTTTCTATGCGCACTCATGCTTACGACCGTTGAGATGTTTATCGTACATATCGTAAGATCCTGCCTGACATTCCTCACGGGCGTGCTGCTGGTAGGTATGCATCGACTCCACGGGAGTAGAAGGAACGCGGGAATCAGGAGCAGGGATGGCTTCGCGAGAACTTCGTCGTTGTTGCCGACCGCGAATAGCGTGGTTTCTTTGCGTCTCGCTCGCCAAGCCCCGTGATCGTTTGGCTTAATTCTAAGCGCGGTCACGGGCCCAGTACGTGACGAGTTTATCGTCTCGTAAACCCCCAGAGATCCACGCCGCTGAAATTACCTCTTGCTCGTAGTCCACTTGGTTCCTGCCGTGGAACGCTGGACCACGAAATCGCGGACGGCGAAGACGTTGGTTTTAATCTCGAAGATCGTCACCGAGGATGGTTGCTAATCTTGAGGTTTGCGCAACTCGTCGACGGTGTCCCGCGGCGACCAGTTCCACGGTGAGATCCTATCGGTAGATTGTATCAGGTGTAACGAACAAAAATTCCCCTATTCGACCCTCGTGCCCCCACATGCCCCCTCGTCCTCGACGTAACCTTCGTCGAATCGGCTTGGATTTTGCCAGGTGGATGGCTCCGCGGTGAAGCCGAATCAAGATGCATCGCCGAGTGCCAATTAGATGGCCGTTGACGTTTCGTTTGGTGGCTTGTCCCGTGCCTCTTCGGTCCCCTTCGTGGCTTCAACTGAGGGGATGCGCGCGCATACGAGAAAAGGACGACTCACGTACCGAGCCCCACTTGTCCAGCAATATCGACGCATTTCACCTCGCGCGTTCCTCTTTGATCCTCTGTTCGGTACTCGCGAAAGCGAACAAGCGCAACCACACCCTCCGTCCATCCCTCCTTGTGGGGTGCTCGGGGGCCGATCGAAGATCTCGCGTGCGCACGTCCCGAACCTGGGAATAATGAACCCGCATTAGGGGTCGCAGCCTGCGCGGATCGACGTTTGAAAGGGTCGCACGACGAAGGAGCGGAAAGAGCGAGCGAGAAGCGGAAAAGGACGTAGGGAGCTAGGAGAGGCAGAAGTTGGCGAGCATTGTGCGAGCAAGTCAAGTGGCGAGTTGCGAACGGGGAGGAGCGGACAAAACTCGAGTACCGAGCTACTCGCGCGTTTGATTTCCATCGGTGCCGAGTGTGTGCCGTTGCGGAAAGCGTGGATTACCAGATGCTCGGGATTTCGCGCGGCTTCGTTTCTAAGGAGCTCGAGATTTTATTAAATATCTCGACGTCGTCCGTCGGTGGGCCCGCGGGCGCGTAGAACAAGACGAAATTTAAAGATGAGACTGGTGAAAAGGGCCACGAAACGAATAGAGAAGGACTCGAATAAAGATTCATATATGCCGGTATGGGTCCGAGGCGTGACATCACCCACGTGATAGCGCGAACCTGCTGCTGCGCCGAAGATGGGGAGGAAGAAGGTGACGGGGGGGACGTAGAAGAGCAGAGAGGAAGGAAGACGAAGGAGACGATTCCGACAAAAGCGGGCGCTCCTTCATTCAATTCCGCCGAGAGACTTTTTCATATGTTAAGCGCGCCCTGCGTCCTGTGAAAAGGAGCGTCGGAAATTCCGTGCGAGCGAGGCGTGATACTGAATCAAACGCCTCGTAATAAAGGATGCTGCCGTCTGAAAGAACCGTGGGACCATTTCTGTGTTTAGCCACCCCGACCGTCCCGCGTGGGGTTAGGCGGAGGAGGCAAGAAGCAAAATCAAAAATAATTTCGAGGCTCGTCTCGAAGGAATCGTTTCGCGGAATTGTACCGCTCGGTAATTCCACGGGTGGGGAACAAGCGGCGCATCGTTCTTAGGATTATCTGAAAATCTGCCCGCGGCGCCGCGCGCCGCGCCGCCGGTGCAACGAGAGAACTCATTTCGTCCTCATCTCTCGAGTAGGTACAAAGGATCCTACGTAGATCGGACGACGCCCGGGTAACTTAACCCACTTGTAGGAAGCGTGCGCTGACCTCATCCTCGTTCGCTTGAAAACAGGGTAGCGAGAGGGCATGAAAGGGAAGTAGAAATGGTGGTGGGAGGTTGGCAGGCCGGTATATTTAATGTACCCAGCGTTGTACCAATCAAGCCGTGCTCGGAGCCTCGTTGCCTCCCGCGGTAAGAATGCCTCTCGCTTAGTTTAACAACGGTAGCCAAGAGGAGAGGAAAAAACGCGGTAGCGCGGCGGCTACTTCAAAGGAGTCGCGTGCAAATAGAGAAGACAGAGCGGGAAGACAATGCCGAGCTGAAACGGATAGCAGTCGTGGCAGGGGCATCTCGGGGCCCCCGATAGAAAGTGGAGAAGGAGAAAGAAGAGAGGACTGCTCCTCGCCGGTGGATCCTCCTTACTTGCGCTTGACTTGATTCGAGACCGACGTTATCCCACCCACTCGTCCGTCGCGGCGCGGGTTTCTGTCCGTTTTCGTCGGCTTTTGTGGTAAACCGCCGGAAAGCGCGGACCTGCCGTCGCGCTTTCGTGGGAAGACTATTTTTCGGAATGAGCGAAAGCCTCGCGAAGAACCCTCGAAGATCGTTCCGTCAAAGCCGTTGCTCCTCCCTTCCTCGAGGAATATTCCAACTTTACAAAACCGTAGGATCTTCGCGTCCTGCGAATACGATTCTCCCTAAACGAGAGCCTCGAGCGTGCTGGAGGAGAATCGAGAGCATTCGAAGGCACCGGCCGTCGCTCGAAACGAAATTCTCCCTCATCGATGGGCGCGAGATAAAATTTAACGGCGATCGCCGTCCTTAAAGGTGGGCGCGCTTAAAGATCCTCTTGAGCCGTCGCCGTCTCGTGTTTTACGACAGGAAATTCCGGCGTAATTCCCATTCTACCATAACGGGCCGCTTATGACTTTAATAACATTCGGCAAAAGTTTTATAGTTCGTGAGAACGGTCGCCGGGGTACGCGCGCGTCCCGGGAGCATGGCCCCCCGGCATGCGATTGGTTACAATTTACTCCTTTCGCGGAGCGTTTAGGGCCCACGAGGAGTCACGAATCTGCTCGCGAGGACGATCCACGCCGCACCAGGGTGGCTGAACGTTCGTCCTGCTCGCGCTCCTTCTCCTCTTGGGGCATCTCCATCGATCCCCGTCTGGCCGGCACGCATTAGCGTGGACATTACAATTAAAACCTTTTTTCGCCGCCTGTACGTCAAGTGCTTTATCGGGCGCATAAAGAGTCGGATAATATTGGCCCTAAAGTCCCTTTTAATTATTCCACGGAACGGCGTCTTAGCTCAGCTCGGGGTGCATCGCGTCGGAGGTACCTACAACCCGTCATCGGTCAAAACCCCGACGGCGGTGGGGAGGAAGAAGAAGGATACACACGGAAAAAAAGAATGTCGAGGAAACGAAGAACCCGCGAGTGGCTCGCAGGAAAAAGGAAAGGGAGAGCCTTCTCGAGCAGGACAGTATTTTCAGATTAATCCGCCGTTTATTCGCCACCAGGACGAAACCCGCAGGCCGGGTGCGCGCGCGCCTCTCTTACCTTACGACGTACATTAGCCGTAAATCTGTGCGCGGCATCGCCATCCGGTGGATCGTCCTTTGATCGCCGGAATCTCCGAGATTAACCTGTTCGCCGGGCGGCTCGACATGCGAGGAAATACCTGGAAGTTTCGATATCGAGGATCGCGAGTGCCGGAAGGCACGCTTCGGGTCTCCGAATATAATTTCAATTTTTCTTCGAGACGATGGGAGCGGGTGGCGTGCGCGAGCGAATTAAAAATTACTTTGAAAATTCCTCCGGCGCATCGTGTATCTCCTAAATTTCATCTTAATAGAGTTCGCCGGGGCACACGGTTGGGCTTAATGGTGCCCGCGCTGTTCGACGAGATACAACGCACAGGAGCGCGTGGAATCTCGCGGCGAAGCGAAACGGAGCAAACCGAACGCGTCGCGGAGCGCATTCTTCTCGAGCCTAAGAACGCGTAACAGCTATGCGGCTAATCTCGAACGAGGATCCCAGGTCGATTCCGCGGGCATTTCGCGCGGCTTATCCCACCGAGTCACGGGAATCTTCACCGAATCCATTTCGGCCCGCAAGGAACGCGGCCTCGGGGTTGCGCGCGTGCGTTACGTGCGTGCGCGAACAGTTACGTAATTCCGTGGCATTTTAGAAGGTGGCGCGTGAGACATCGAGCGCGTTAGTGGCGCGACTCAAGCCTCGTTACGCTCAATGGCGTTGCAAATGAAATACCGTCGATTATAGGCGAGCGCGCTTTGTAAGCCGCGAAGTTCGCCCGGTGACTTCGTGAATTATGGGTAGCTTTGTCGTACACTAGAGTCCCTAACGATAACGTACCGGAGGAATATGATTTTTTTCGCGCGAAAGATATCTCTGTTATTCCAATGCCTCTTGCAGCGTCTAGTCGTAAATACTTGCGCGGTATCGACAGCTCCTGACAATGGAGAAGCGTAAATTGAAAGAAGCATTGATTGGCTGAAAATTAATTTCTAACTACGACAATACGTCGTCGCGCGTCACGTGAACGAACGCGCGAAACGATCGATGAAACGGATAAATTGTACTTGCGCAATAATTCGCCGCGTGTCGAGTCGACGCGTTCGCGTGCGCGCCACCGTGGACGACCGAGCGATCGCTCGGGGAAGCAGCGTCGTCGCCCTGCCTCTGCCCGGAACTTCATTAACACAAAGCTGCTTAGCCGGTCTTAACCCCGTTCTCGTGGAAATAGGTAGCAAGCAGGTCGACTAGCGGCGATAAGCTAATCCGAAAAATTAATTCCCTTCTGGGGATGCCAGGTGTTTAACCGACTGCGCGCGCCTACCTATCTATCCGCTTCGAAAGATACGACTGGTGTGTGCGTGCGCGCTAGAGAGTGTATGCGCGCGCGTCCTCTCGTGCGCGGTGCACACGTGTTCGCGTCTCTCTACGCGCACGGCCAGGAAAGGAGGACCGCGCGGTGGCCTGTTCACGTAATTAAAACAAGCGTGACGAGGCCTAAACGCTTCCGGTGGCCGCCGACACCGTGCCCCGTGGACGCGAGGGATCCCGAGCCGGAAGCTGGATAAAAAGTGCCCGGTGGAAGAAGCCGCGGGACTGTGGATATTATACCCTTCGAGGTCTAGAGGGACGAGGGTCGATAACCTTCCGGCTCCTAGCTTTTCCGATAATCTCAATAAGCGTCCTATTACCGAAGCAGGAGACTCCTCGGGAATGAGTGCACTCGAAACACTCGAACACTTTGCGAAGCTACTTTCTCGAATTCCACCTCGATATTCCGACAGAAATGTCTTCTCGCTTCATTTGTGGCATTAAGCGAATGCTTCTTCGGAGAAAGAGCAGCCGGAATGGTATGAACGATCAATTAGCATGAAATCGCGTGTCGCCGATCGCCAGCAGCGGTAGGCCCATAGGTAGAAGGCCAGAAGGAGAGAAACGGTGGAATGTCGGGTGAGCCGGAGACCGAAAGGACTCGCGCGCGCGGATCCATTATCCTCCTTAGCGGCAATCATCGACGATTGTCTTCGTGTCAGACCCCATCAAGCACGGGCCTCCGCGTATTCAGATTTTATTAGGCGGACTCACCATTGACGCGACGAGGAGACTCACGTAGGGAGGACCTTCTTACTTGGGGCGCCTCTCTCGTCGATCGTCTCACAATGATAGCATTATCGTAGCGCAGGCCAGTCTCGAGTCTCGAGGATCTCCAGAAGGAAAGTGAGCGAGCGAGGCACCTCGAGGTGCGTCGAGGTCAACGAGACTGCCACGGACAAGTGGATATGTCTCTGCCGGCCTCCGTCCGTGGATTTTCTCTTTCTCGAAATAGGATGCCCAGCTATTGCTGAAATGCCCGGGCCTCGCGAAACCTCCCGAGGTGGAACGCCGACGATCATGGGCATGATGGGTCCGCAAATGTGAAGATTATTTTTAAAATCAGCGCGCTCTTAAGAACTCGCATTCGACAGAATAGTCCGTACGGTTTCGAGGTTGTCCTCGCTGGTGCGTGTTAACAAGCGAAGAGGGAGAAGGCACGCTGCTGAAAGAGCTACAAAATTATCAAACGATCGACGTAGGGTCGACGCGTTCGAGTCGGGGGACGCCTCGCAGGGGGCCTAGAAAGGCATATGTTCGCACCGCGAAGACAATTCTTCCCAAGGGGCGGAAAACGTCGCTCCCACGGAAGAATACGGCAGACAAAGAAACGATCCTTGAAGAGTGTTCGACCGCTTTAAGAGAACCATCGAGTTCGATCGAGTAGGGCCCGAGCAGAAGGCGAAGCCGCGAATCGGGCGCATGCGCGAACCGGATTCGTCGCTTCCATGGGAAGTGGACGCAGGTTGCACTTTCCTGTCGAAGCAGGGGGGATGAAAGGGCCCGGTCGAGTAGGTAGAGGGGTAGGTCTAGGCGCGACAGGTCTCGCACGACCTGGCCCAAGGCTTCTCCGGCTAGATTTCACCTTTCGGCGTGCAAACTGCGCTCCTTTCGTCGTTACCTTCCTCGCCTTGCGCAGGTGAGCGTCGATCATATCTGTAGACCGTGCGAAAGTGATTTCTCGGTTGAAAATGTTCGATCGGCGGTGATCGAGAGAAGCTGAGAAAGGTTTGTCGATTGCGCGGGAAAATTGTTACGCGAAGAGAGAAAAAGTAAAGAATCATTGATAAAAAGGAAAGAAGGAAAATCATTGCAAAAAGTTCGAATTACAGGCTCTGCGTGCTTCGCGCAAGAGGAGAGATGTGGTTCTAGGGACCGATGTAGGATGTGAGTTCCGGTATCTGCAGCTTGAGCCGATTCCACCGTACTCCACGCCACTGGGCAGCTCCGTATTACCTTGTTACGTTTTTGCTCGGCGTATAATCACGTCCCGCCATAATGTACCGCGTGCATATTATTGTATTAAGCCCTCTACGTAGGGCTCTCTCCAACAGGAGAGAAGTTGGCTGCGATCCATCCATGGACGCTCCTGGCCACTGGTAATGCCCTCTTTAGCGGTACTGATTACGAATGTTATTAACCTCTTACGTAATAACGCCTACCTCCATTTTCCTTCTTGCCCCCGTCGCGTCGTTCCCTTTCACGCGGGACCGCGCGAAAGAATCTCATTATCGCGTTTTCAAATTCGATCACGGGGAACCGACATCGTCGATGGCAAAGCTTTGACCTTCCGGGTGCAACTGTTTCAACTTCAGGATCGAACGGACATTCTGAATAGGCGGTAACGTCCGATGAATAATAGTTTCATACGTCTTAATAGCTTCGTCTATCGCCGATGTACAACGGGCAGTGGTGCTATAAAGGCCCCATGCCGCAGACGTTGGAAATATTTCTAACGCGCGGTAACGAGGAGTCGGGACTGATCGAATCCTCAAATTACCCCGGGCGCTCTATCTCTAGAGAAACATTTTCCTCTTTAAATCCGTCTGTGAAATATTCCTACGGAGGAAAATACTCGTACGCGTGAAAATGCAGCTCCTGACTCGGCAGGAATCGAAAACGGGGAGACAGGTGGGGGGGTACGGAGTAGGAAGCTACCCCAAAATTCGACTTCCGAGCACGGTACCTAAACGGAATCCTTAGGGTTGTATTTCCCATGGAGAGTGACCGCAAGGTGGTCCATCGAGTTCTCAGCCCCCCTTCGTCGGGACCTCCATCGAAACGATTCTCCCATGGGGTCCCATGGCCCGAGCAGCACCTGCCCGCGGCCACGGCGCTGCTGGAAACTTCTTCACGGGCACCACAGTGGCTCCGCGAGTTCGCTCGCTCGACTCACAGTTCCCGAAACGGAAGGATCGGATGGCCGGGGCTGAAAAAACCTACTAAAGAAAGAGGCCCGACCAAATGGATACGACGAGGATCCGATAAGGTGCTGCTAATTAATTCGTGCTCCTCCTACGATAATTGGAGTAGCTCTATCCGTTGATCGATCCTTTTCCACTTTCCCACGTAAGGCTTCGCGCGGCACTGGCTGAGCAGTGGCTGGCTCGGCTTCTCGCTCACCCGCTACCTACCTGCTCTAAACCTCTAAGCACACCGTCGCGCGATCTTCTACCTCGGCAGAAGCAATCGCGCGATTTACCCTCGCGTACCAATCCTTTCTCACGTGTCACCGACGCAGTAAATTTCATTCTTCGCGTGCTCCAGGCGCATCCACCATGTGAAACTCCGCCATTATCGCAATTGCGAGCGACTCATCCTACAACTCGAACGTCTCTCTCTTTCGTTCCTTCTCTCAGTCACTCCACCACACCTTTCCCCAGTTTCTCCCTATGTGCCGAACCGAGGACTTCGACGCGAATCACGATCGGAAAGTGACACCGGTCGAATGGAACAGGACGAATACGTTCGATAGGATCGATCCACGCCCCACTTTCCGGGCCACCTACGTCGACGATAATTATCGCGCGGATTGTCACGCGGCATGTCCAAGCGCGTCTCTTCCTTCCGCGTCCTACCTCCATCTCCTAATTCAAATCTCGGCCCTCGCCATCCTCATGGTCGTAGCTTCTTGTCGCGTGTACGTGGAAGCCAATACTTTATCGGTGGCGATCGCTCGCGCCCAGACACGCGAGGTGCAGAAGTGGGTGCCAGAGCCTTCCGTCGTTATCTATGGGGTCTGCTCTATGCTCGTCTACCGCCGCCATCGCGACGCGCGATACAGCGGCGGCGTCCGATTGTGAGCGGCGCGTCGGCGGTGGCGGTGGCGGTGGCGGCGCAATGGCAACGAGAGAGGCCGTGCCGCCGCTGTCTCCAGTTCTCACGGGGTTACGAGAAAGCGATTCCCTCCTTGCCTCTTCTTCTCTTTCCCTTTCTCCCGTCGCTCACCGCGGCGCTGCCTTTCTCCGTCTTTCTCCTTCACCCCATGTTCCTCCACCTCCTTCGCGCTTTCCACCGCTCTCACTCCCCTCCCCCCCCTCTCTCTCTCTCTCGCTTCTTCTTACGCCTTTTCTCTTCTCTACCGCAGCTCTTCTTCCCTCTCTTTCTCTTTCTCCCAGGACACCTCCCGGTTCGAACGTCGCGCCACGGACTGCGGATATTACCACGACTCCACGGGCTTAGCACCGTATTCCAGCGATGAACCTCGTGTACCCGACGTGTACGTGTCCCAGGAACGAGAATGTGCCCGAGGAGGATCGCTACGGTAAGGAGGAGATCGTGTACAGCGGTGACTAAGCCTCGTGACGACGGTCCACCTAAATAATGTAATAAGTCCCTCGCGATCGTGATGCTCACCGGTCTATATCGGTTTGCCTTTTATGAAAGCACGTGTGCAGGGTGCCGCGATATGGGCGTACACGCTAGCTAGCCGAAGATAGTCTCCCTCTTGTTTCATCTCTCCCTCGCTCTCATTCGCTCCGCGCGGAAGTTAAAATCCCTCATTCGCTTTGCACATAATGGATAAATAATATCGCGGCCCTGGCACGAGTACTCGTTGGATCGGCGGGGAGAGTAGGAAAGGATCGCTTTCTATTCGCTGCGGTGGTGCCTCGAAAGTTTTCGGATCGTTTGAAAATAAAACGTCTCGAGGATCGACCGGGGCGTAGAGCATAAATTCGTGCGGCATTATGTCGTGGAGGAAGCCCGTGCAGCTTCTCTCTTCCTTCTCCCTTTCTCGCGGGGTAGATCCTGGGAAAAATCATTTCTTTTTAAATCCCTGGGGATCGATGAGAACGGCGCGAGGAGTCCATCGGATAGGTTGCACAGGTGAAACTGGAGACCCTCGCGGAGGATTTCACGGTGGGTTCACTTGTTCCGGTGGGAAAGAATCCTCCGGAGCGGCCAGACTTTTGCATATATTAATCTATTTTCAGGGTGCCATCCCTTCCTTCCGTGGACGGGCGAGGCCCTTTCAACGGGCTCCGCGAGAAGACGGGAAGGATATATTATCGACGAGGTAGAGAGGACCCAAGCGGCAAACGGAGGACCTCCGCTACCTGTCGCTCAATGGAAATGGGATACCTACCTGTTACTTTTTGTGGGAAGATTTTCTCGGCTGTTGCTCTTGGCGTCGCATCGAAATCCGTGAGAGCCCGCTTGAGTATCACGTGGAAGGATTCGCCTGGGGAGTTCCGGCGGGAGATACGGGAGCAAGGGGGAGGACCCAAGGAGCGTCTCGAATTTCAGGGAGCGTAGATCCCTTCGTAAATAGTTGCTCTCACAATATTCGATTATTATCGAGCACGTCGAATCTTCGAGAAGGAAATTAATTCAGCCGAATATCCTCTCTCGCGATGCATTCGACGCCGGTCGAATAAATAAAAAATTCGACCGAAGAATCTTGCACTTGCGTATCCCCTACGGTTGACAGGAGAGTCCTTTAAAATGCCGGGTTAGAGCGTGGCTCGCAAAAAACGTAATCTTGAGAAAGCCCGGGCCACGAAGCGTCGACCGACAGATCGGATCACCGGATCACCGGGTCGCATCGAGTTACCCTCGAGCATCGTTGCGCGCTCTCCATTACGAAACGCTTCATACATATCGGACACCGCCGGTAACACCGTCTAATTAAACTAACTTTCTCTTAATTACATCTCAATCCCGATATCACGCCCGCGTCCGATGCCGAGGAGGCCCCGCGTGGATAACGCTCGGTCACGACCGTGGCTCGCCGCGCGCTCCTCGTCGCTCGCCTCTTTTACTCGGCAGTCCGCGAAAGAGTGCGATAAGGTATCTCGGATGTTAGGAGGAGGCACGGTGGGCTAGCGGGAGGTGGCAAGACCGAGGGAAGTAACGCCGCGCAGGTGAAGATTGTAACGCAGATGATTCCATAAGTTAACGGGGGACGATACCGGCCGGAATTATGGGGGTGCCGTGCCCCGAGCACTTTGCCTCTATCGTCTAAGTGAGCGCGCGAGCGCGAGAGCAGATCGCGATAAAAACGCGGATGACCACTTACCTCGCGTGGCCTGCGAGGATCCTTCGGGTTAGGTTAGACCAGTCAGTGGAATGGTTTAGGCGAGTTCTTCCGGCGCGCGTCTATATTTCGCGCGGCACTCGCGAGACGCTAACTGCCCGGACGTTATCGCGTGACGAACGTCACGAGTTCCTCGAGATGCGAGAAGCGTGCGCCCCATGAGCCGCAACCGTTCCGAAGTATCGTCGAAGAGCTCGTCTACGGGTTTGAAGGGCCTATTGACACGAGCCTCGCCGCATCCAGACGAAGATGGAAGTTCTTGTGCGTTCGCACGGATGGACGTCGCGACGAGACCCTGCCAGTCGTCGGAGCTCGTAAGAAAATTAACCGCATTGCTCGTACGATCTCGAGGACCGCACACCACCTGGAAGTGACAACGCGATGGAACTGAAGTTCTAACGAAGCGCGACGAGAGACGATGGGTGCCCGTTGAAAAATCGCAACGTCTAATCGTCCACCCACACCGCGGGGGCGTCGATCCGCTCCTGCTGCCGACACCTGCCGCACGCACGCACTCGCTCGTATACGTGAGCAAACCCGCGCGGTCGTTCCTCTCCGGTTCTCTCGCATCCTTCGTGCGGGGATCTCCCCGATCGTATCTCCGCTCTGCCTTCCACCTTAGATTATAAACCGTCGGGATTTATGTCGATTCCCGGAATCGGGCCCCGAAAGCGAGAGAGACCGAAAGCGATCTTACCGCACGTCCCCTCGTCGACGTTTTCTTGCCTTCTTCCTGCGTGACTTCGGTTAGGATGGCCAGAGGAGAAGGGTAAGGAGACGACGACCAAGCGAGGCGCCCATCTCACCCAGACCAGCCCGCGCCGTTGGGTTATCGCGAGAACCCGATAAATCAAGTTCGCGCGAGCGCCCACGAGATGGATATCGTCGAGGTGCCTCGTGGTCCGAGGCAGCGACCCCAGCCGCTCGATCGACTCGTTTCGCGCGGTAGTCGAGAATACGAAATTTTGGATTCCACGAGGACTCTCCGTGAAAGTTACGATTAATTCGGTGACGCGAAACGGATGAAATGTTTGTTAATTTTTAAATATCGCCGTTCGAGAGATAGAAAGGTGTTACCTACCACAGCGATCCTCGTGTTCCACGCGAGAACACCGTACGAGGAAACTTCGTTTACTTCCGCGAAGGTGTAGCTTCGTAAATTATCTAGGGAAAGAACCGGGTCGTTGGTTGTTCCGCTGCGCGCTCCCTTGTACCGAGACCGTAAGCGTGCTCGCCAAAGAGGGTAAATTGAACGCGACACGACGCGGTCCCGATCGAGGTTCCCCAGACGCGTCATTCTCGTATCTTAATGCTCCTTGAAAATCTTTTTCGGATTAACGAGCGAGATCTTCTCGTCGAGTGGCAGTCGAGTAGGAAAAAATTTCGAGGATCGTAGATTCCACGTAAATCCATTAACACGAAACTTTACGCTCGTCTCACCGACTCCCGCGAAATAAATTTATCGCGAGGTCTCCCTCGTTATCGGCCTACGAGAGCCCATGACGTGACTAACGTGGAAAAAGTGCGATTAGTCGAGGAATGCGTACGCCGTCATAGTCGCGCTTCGCTCGAGGCACGAGCGAAGCTTGGCGACGCGCACGGAAGCACCGCAGGGCACCCTTGGCCACGCTGTTTCGTAAACTATCAGCCGAAGCGTCATTACGTCGGTTGCCGTGACGTCGAGCGTGCCGGTCCCCGAAGTACAGCCTCACATTCGAATCTTTCTTAACGAGCAATCTTCGAAACTTATTCTTCGCTCGGCGAACCGGCCTGCCTCGCGCGAGAGGTCGAGCATCTCGTCGGTCGAAGCTCGAAGAAAAAAATCGATGCTCTCGAGCGAGGGAGAATGGCCGCCGAAAACGGCACGGTGGAACTTTATTTTATGGTTTTTCGAGACAATGTTCCGCGACCGGTCGTTTTCTGTTCCTTAAGAATAAGCCCTCCCATATCAGCTCGTACCTATGTCTTGGGTGGGTCGGTCCGCGGGGTGAGAGGGCCAGGATGAGAGAAGAGAGGGCGAGCGAGGGTCCATTGTCTTCCAGCAGTGTAGTCGCAACGCCGGGGCGCGCGACCCCATCGACCCGGACGCTACTTTATTCCCGCATTAAAACCAGACGCCGCTCGAGATCGCGGAAATTTTCTTCCGAAACTCATTACGCCCCTGCTCGCTCCTGGCTCCACTCTCCGCCGGCTTCCCTTCTTCCATTTCTTGCTCTTATATTTAAAAGGTAGATACGCGATTATTTTCCAAGACGGAAATTACACCAAGTGTATCGACCGAAAGATCCTAGGCGTCTTAGTCGGACACGCTTATTTCCTTTATTCCGGTAGTCTGTCGCTTTAAAAATTCCAAGAGGCGAGAAAGGAAGAGCCGAAACTCGTCTGGTTTTCCCTCTATTTTTGGCTCGGGGCCCCAAAGAACTACGTGCGCCTATCGGATCCGCTTCAATTTTAGAACTTCCGACCCGACTTCGCACTCGTGACGTAATCTAGATTCGAATTATCGAAGGGTGAATATTTTTACTTCGTCTCCCTGCTACGCTATCTATCCACGTACCGTTATCAAATACATATATATTATCCAGCCGTGTTCAAATATTTCTGCTATCTCGACGAATGGCGGGCCTCGGGGAATTTAATAAATATATTACTATCGTCCGGGCGATCCTTTCCTCCGGCACTCTCCTCCGCCTCCTTCGTTTTCGTGATCGCCCGAGGAACTTGCTCTCCCTCTCGCTCTACCATAGCCAGGAGGGAGTCCGCTGCGAGGGAACGTCGACGGCTCGACCGCCCCGCTGAGCGTCCACGGCGCGCACTCGCGCGTTCTCGACTTTTTTGGCACTAAGATTTCGCGCTTTATCACCACGGTGCGCACGCGCTCGCTCGCTCGCTCGCTCGCTCGCGCATACCGTCGAGTCTCGTATTTATCGGTGTCCACGCGTCGGTCTCGAGTGGCCCCGCGAGCACGCGCTCACCTTCCTGTCGTGGTGGCACCTGCGACCCACGATGCTCCGTGCCGGCCACCCTTAAACGAAATAAAAGAATCCCACCACTTCAGATCCTCCTTTTAATCCCAAAAAAGACCTGCTTTCCGTAATCTCGGCCGTTTTAACGATTTCGATAATTACGACGATATCGGCGACGCGAGCGCAAATTTATCGCACCGCACTCGCTCGTCCGGAGGACTCGCGATTGCGGAGCCGCGAGGGTGCCGCATTTTACACGCGCCCGCGTCGCTAATTGATCGCTCACGAGTTAATAAACTTCGCTTATGACTCTTAGAATATATTTAAGCCAGGAGGGGGTTGGCTGCGCGCGTCGGCTACCAGAGCCATCCGGCGAGATCCTCGCGCCGATAAGGTCAGCCGTCGTTTTCTATACGCGCGTTCATCCGCGCCTCCAAAAAAATACGCTCGTAGCTGGGCGAGAGGACGCGCGTCGTTCGGCATTCGCGAGATAAAATCTAGCGTTACTTTATGAGCTACGGGCGATTCTTTATGGCACGCGAGATTCGCACAAGGACCTTCACCTCTCCTCTCTCTCTCCCTCTTTCTCTCTCTCTATCTCCGTCTCTCTCTCTGTTTCTCCTGTTCCGCCTTCATCCACTCCCCCGCCATCGACCTTCTCTCATCCGCCTCTCTCTCTCTCTCTCTCTCTCTCTCTCTCTCTCTCTCTCTCTCTCTCTCTCTCCACCTCTTTGGCACCTGGTCCCGCGACCCATCGTCGTTTCTCTCTCGTTTTTCCCGTAGTTCTCTTTTTCTTCGAATCCTCTCTTTCCCTGTTCTCCCGTGTCCAGCACACCCGTATCGTCTTTATCCCCCTTCGTTTCTCGCGCGTCTTCTTTTATTCGCATTCGTTCTCCCACCTCTCCATCTTCTTCTCTCTTTTCCACCTTCTCCTGCTCCTTCGGCGCCGCGGAGACGCTCGGCAGCGTCCTTTGTCTCGCCGGCCGACTCTTTCATTTTTTCCACGGTACGCAGGCGTTGACAGCGGGACCCGAACTTCCTCGCGGGTAGTACCCCACCCGTTGGCCGGTTGTTCGCACCGCGAAATTCCAACCCGTGAAGAAACCGATATGCCCCCTTGAGGAACTAACCTGCTCGCGGTAAGAGTTCGGCGGGGACCTACTCGAGTGTCGCCGGTCGCGTCGAGGCGCATCGTCGTATCGCTCGCTCATTTCTTTCTCCACTTGTTTTTCGCCTCTTCCTCCTCCTTCGTTCATGTCTTCCTAGTCTTTCTCCCTGCTCTTTCTCCTCCTCGTTGGCTCGTGTCCGCTCCGTGTCCCGTCTCTCTCTTTCTCACCCCTCTTGTATATTCTCTTTTTCCTTCACAGCGGTTCCACCCAACCACCTCCACCGTTTCTTCCTCGGCGCTTGTCGCTTCGTATTGCAAAAATCATCGGGTGCGCGTGCGCTCGCGCGCCAGCGGCTTCGCGTCGCGTGGGCGAACCGCTCGTAGGTGGAGCCGTTTCTACGCGCGTGCACGCGAGTGCATTGTCTCTTATTGTCCACCGGATCGGCTGGATATCCGCTTTCCAAAACTCTTGACGCCGTGTCAGGCGCGCGCGCCTCGTCGGGCGTGCAGCGCCTCGCTTTAAAGATCGTACGCGGGTGCCATTGTCTGGTACCGTACGACAACGTACGTCTACGATCCCTACTCGCGGAAACACGAATTGTAACGTGAGATTGCACGTACAAGGAAGGAAGGATTTTTCTACAGACGGTGAATGATCCGAGAATCTCTTTTCCTCGATTTTATTCAAATCGTTGGAATTAATTTAGCCGGACGCAGGACGCGAATTGAATGCGTCGTAAATCACCGGCTTACCGCTCTGCATTATCGTACCGCAGGATCGGTCCAGGACAATATTACCGGTGTAAAAGTCAGCGCGATAGCCGCGATCAATTTAGAAGCTGTGCGTCTTCTCCTTACCCCCATGCTCTGCGCATTTTATCATTCTCAACGGCCTCGTAACTCGCGCCTCGCCATCAGGAAGTGATCGTTCGACACTATAGGAAGATGCTCGAGGTGCGCGGAGCAGAGATAGCCCGTGAGCAGTTTATTTCAATCAGGGAGCCACAAATCTGCGGGCGAGCCGGGCCACCGTCGACCTGCATCGTTTCTCAGCAGTTTGTTTTTACGCGAGGATGCGCGCGACCTCGAAGCTTCGTGCCAATTCTTTCTTTTCTCGAATTCAAGCGTCTAGATCGAAAATTTGTGTCGAGCCCTATAACTCGACGACCGTCCACTTGCACCTTGTTAATGCCAAGAAAGAAGCTTTCGAAGCTCGTTGGGCGAATACCCCTGTGAACACCGACATCTCTCAACCGCACAAATGATTCCCACAAAAGAGAAACGTCGAAGCCCGCTGAAACTTATCGTGCGCGTGAAATCGTCCGGTATAAATCGACTATCGGGCAATAACGTCGAGGAATCGAAATATCAATGGCCTCCTCCCCGTGACTCCTTCCCTCTTTCTCTCGCTTCGCGGCGGCCCACTCCCTCGACGTAGTGAGCCGTTTGAATAAAACGGTCGTACTAACCCATATCGAATGCTAATACGATTGTATGCCGAGCCGCATTAAGTCCTCGCTGCTGATTCTCTATTGAAGTTTCCCGGGCTCGTCTCGCGATCTTTCGCCAGGTACCGGGCCTGCAGAGTCGTCGACCGTTAGCCGTGTTCGCGGAGGAGAGGGACGTCGCGATGCCGAGGAGAGGAGGAGCTGCGAAGAGCAGCCGAAGCGAGGAAGGTGGAGGAGGGCGACGAGGAAGCGATAAGTTCTCTCGATCCAGGTCGCTCGTTCCACCGTTAATTATTCCACGGTAAAGGCGCTCGAGCGAGGCGGCCGTCGCGGCGATGGGCTCTTTCCTCGTTCGCGAATATTTTTCCACCAACCCTCTCGACCCACCCCGGTGCACCCCTTGTCCCACCGCGCAGTTCGGCCGGTCCGATTGAGAGGTTATCGGAATCACTTAACAACTAGCTCACGACTTGGCGCCTCGCCTCGCCCTCGGCTCCGTCGCTTCTCCTTCTTCCTCCTCTCCTTCTCTCTCTCTCTCTCTCTCTCTCTCTCTCTCTCTTCTGGAACTCTCTTCCGCCTGATGTCAGGGCGGTGGACATGTTCGGTATCTTTAGGTCTAAGTTATTTGAGTTTTTAAGACTGCGGGTGACTCTATCGAGTGCCCTTTAGTTCTGCTTTACCTTTAGCTTTATCTTTAGCTTTATGTTATGCGAAGTTTTGCTGTCTTTTGGTTAACTTCGGTTAAATTAAATGTAATTATATATGGTCGTGTTATGCTCTGTAGTGGAGAGAGCAGTTGCAAATGATTTATTTGTTGTACAGATCTTTTTATATAGATTTTTGGTTGGGACCCTAGGGGCGCATGTGCCCAGGGTTAAATAAATTGATCTATCTATCTATCTCTCTCTCTCTCTCTCTCTTATTTTCCTCGTGTTTTCAGCTCCCTCGTCCTCTTCCGTCCTCCAACCTCGTCGTCGACCACCAGCCCGTCTCCTCCGTTTGTCTCTCGTTCTCGTTGCCCCGCTCGTTCTCTCCTTCTTTCCTCTCTCACCTCACTTCTCCTTCTCTCTCGCTCGATAATTGCCCTTTTCTGGATCGCGCGCTATCGCCGCGAACAATCGGCAGGCCGTTAACGTTAAACCGCCACGAGGTGTGTGGCACTCGCTCGCCGCTGAAGTGTCAACGTCGTTAAGATATCCTCGCCGATAGATAACTCAATCTCGTCCCGATGCCCGAGCATCGCCGGCAGAAGGGATCGCGAGGGATAAATCAAGGGGAAAAAAGATCGCCCGCTTAACGCTCCTACGATCGACGAATTTCGGGATCTCGTCGCGCGACCGAGCGCCTACCGAGCGATGTGAACTTCTAATTTTGCAGGTAGCAGTTCGGCGAGTGGTACCTAAGACTCGTACGAGCTCACGTTCGCCGTCGCGGTATCTTCGATCTACTATCGAGTCAAAGTCAAGGTGTCACGGGTGACAGTCCGAGCATGTGAATTCCTACCGTGGTAGGGGTAGAGAGGAAGCGGAGGTGGCTCGAGAGTAGCACCAGCCTGGACGCGACGGCGGTCGCGATGCTCTCAGCGCGAACAACGGAGGGATAAGTGAGGAGGAGGGGAGGGCGGAAGGCGGAGAGAATAAGAGAAAGAGAGAGGAGAGCGAGTGATACACACGTGCAACGTACTTTCTGATTCGAAGCGATACCGCGAACTGGGCTGCTCTTAATGGATTCAGAGATGGATGATCTGGAGAGAGCGAGGGAGGATGGGCGAGAAGAGAAGGAGAGAAATAGAAAGGGGGAAGAGACGAAGCTGGAGAAGGATGGAAGAGCGAAAAGGAGGAGTCGAGAGAGAATCGAGAGAGGAAAAAATCGAGAGGCATCCGAGTCCTGAGAAACCGGAGAGCAAGTTCTCGCACCCCGTGCTCCCGATGGATCTCCTCCACCTTCGGCAAGGCTCGCTCGTGCGAATCTAATCTTCCATACGGCTTCTGATCTACGCGTTTCTGTTGTATTCCCGTCACGCTCCCCTCGTAAATCCCCTTGTGCAATACCCTCGATACAATCGTCCCGTAGCAACCGAAGTGGTTGCGCGCGGGCATCACCATCGCGTACCACCGCGCCGCCGATCGTAATCACGATAACGATAATGTTCGCATTCGAAGCATGTGTGTCTCCGGGTAACGAGCACAATAGCTTCCTCGACGTCAAAGTTGCTACACGTGTTACCACGTTGTCGGGACATTGTTTACTCGTGCCGTAGCTCGCGCGAACAGCATCGTTAGAGATTCCATTCAGCGAAGAAAGTCACTTATTTGGCTGGTTGTTGGCTGGAGTACAATGGTGCCTCCCTTCGTAGTCACTCGTTCGTACGAGCGTTCCGCCTCAACTTTGTGGACGTCGGACGAGTTCGTCACGCTTCGCACTCGCTGCCTCGTGCCGCCGGGTTGTACGCGAGAAGGCGGTGAAAAGGACGTGGAAGGATTGAAAACGTACGCGAGCGCGGACGCGTCGACGGGAGATTCGAGGTGGTCGGTAAATTTCGCAAGGACCCGCGAGCCACGAGGGAAGGCGGGCCCGAGATTAGCGCGAAGCGAAGGGCCGCTGGAGCGCGTGCGCGAGCTCGTATCTGGCGCGCCACTCGGGCGCACGCGCGCGTCTTGTCTGCCGCAGGAGAGAGGAAGACAGGAGACCGAGGAAAAGGCAGATTCGTCGGAACCTTCGTCGAGAACGAATGTGCACGATAATAACCGGACGACGACGACTCGCCATTCGCGCCGAGTCTCTCGCTCCGGTTTCTCCTTTGTTCCGCAGTCCCGATAAGGCAGGAGGAAAAACAGAAACGAGATGAACTGCATTCGTCGACGCGTCGCCGCCATGCCAGCCTCCGGATGGTTTTTAAACTTCTCGGCACCACCCCGTGGCGAGGGAACCCGATGCGACCATTGTGTCCCGTGAAAGTTCGAGACTATAAGGCAAATTCTCATTAGGCCTCGTATCACGGGCATACGCGATGGTCCCGCGCGCCAAGATACCAAGGTAGGAAAGTTTTAGCAGCCCCGACGACACCCGAGTACTACATTCGGTCACGGCAAAGAGTTACTTCGCCGCGGGCGAAACGCGACGTGTTGACTCGTTTTCACCTTCCTCGGCGGGCAAAAGGAAAGCGCACGTTCTCGCGAGATACTCCAAAGAGGCGCGAGGAGTTTACTTCTAATTTGTAAATTTTTTCATCGTATCTGCGCACCCTTCGTTCGACGCTCGCCAAGGCGCTCACCCTCGCATTCTCGAGGCGCGCCGTTTCGATAATCCATCCCCCAGAATTCGCGGCACGTATAAACAAAGAACTGCGACGGGCGGGTGTCCGATTTCGAGTCTACTCTCTTTACGAGCCGCACGTATATTGGCGCCTCCGCGAGAACCTCTCGTATTACCGAGGCCGATCTTGAGCTGCCGTCGCCGATCCGGCAGCGGTAAGCCTCGAGAGACTCGCCACGTTCTCGGCCGTGCGCCCGTCCGCGTAAAAACAATTAAAAGAACGGCACGGTGCCGTTAAAAACGCGATCGCGGGGTGCGCCGAAATCGCGCGAATCTCCTTCCGCCACCACCCAGTACCTCTTTACCCTCCTACAGACCCCCGCTCGCCCTTCACTCGCTCCTTTCTCTTTTCCGCGCGCCGCCAAATCGCCAAAGTGTTCCTTTACTTTGTGCAGCTGCGCACTCGCCATTAAAGGAGCTATTGAATTTACGACGCGAGCCGTGCGCGGTTTTTCTCCGCGTGACTTTCAATTACAATTAATTTACGATCGATATAAAAATGTGTCTCTGGAAATATGGAAGGGAGAGGGAAGGAGGAAGGACGGAACGATCGTTTCCGCCATAAAGAGATTCGTCCGTGAGCGCTGCTGGAGAAAAGTGGCATTAAAATCTTCTCGACGCTCCGGTACCGATAATCGTCGAGATGATTTTGGCGGGTGCGCGACGCCCCGCGGGTGAGTTCGCCAGAGCAAAGCGAGGGCACTTCGAGGTCGAAATGTCGGCGTCGACTAGTCGATATTCGCGGACGAGAGGATACCTACGGTATGGCAAAAGTGGAACGTCTCGGATCGACCGGGAGATCGATCGATCCTTCTAGGAGAAAGAGGGTCGTGGGACCTCTCGCCGAACCACGGGACGAAGGCAGATCGGTGGGAGGATCCGCGCGAATTCCTTGCGTTTACCTTTCGCTACCGTTTAGCGTGGAATGTCGAACCGAAGCGGGCGCTTCATTCTCTCGATAGAGTGCCAGCCACGAGATGCTCTTTCCTCGCGAGCCGACGTTGCTTACCCGTGCCCGTAATGCCACGTCTTCCGCCTCGCGGTAGTTACGAAAAAGCCGCGGATAGTCGAGCGATTGGAGGGGAGGGAAGAAACGGGATCGAACGAGACGGTCCCCCACGGACGGGAGCCGCTTCGCAGGCGCAGAAATTTAATTGGATACTTTCGATCGATTTATTTCCGAGTCCCATCATCGGGGTCACTCGTACGTCTCGAGGGGTCGCTGATGTAAAAATCACCAGCTTCTCTCCACCACTGAAATTATTCTCCTCCCTCGCAATATTCTCAAATAATTTATTTCTCATGCGACCCGGCCCTCGAAGGCACTCCTCCGCGCTCCACCCCCAACCCCAATTTACGCCTCGCAGGCTGAACGAAGAGAGGAAAAAAAAGTATATCCCGCTTCCGCGAGCTACTTGACTTTTAGAGGCGTCTCGGCACGAAAGTTACTACCGGTCCCGGACGGTTCTTTAACTTCACGCTGTTTTTACGCGGCGATACGTCAAAGACACGGCGGACGGACCACCTAGCGAAAGAGAGACGCAATCTGGTAGCAATGTTAATGTCCGACCGCGGCATTAAAGACCGTGAACTTTCGAGACGTGACTGGCCGGGCTCGGGCCCTGTCCGTGCGCCGGCCGTTGTTATCGCCGTCGCCGCCACCTTCGCCACCACCTCCACCTCCACCACCGCCACCGTCGTCGTCGTCGTCGTCCGTGCAGTCGCTGCGACCGGCGGCCGGTGCTGTTGCTCCCTCGCCGTCGTTGTCCGATTCTCTCGTCTCGTCGTGTGTGCCCGTTTCAACAATGTTTTACATACTCGTCCGCCAGGCGAATAAATGCCACGAATCTCGGTGGCCGCGCGGTCGCCGACTTGGCTAGCACTCGGTCAGCTCTCCTTCCGTCCAGCACCTTCTCTCTTTCCCCTCTGTCGAACTCTGGACCCTACCGGAGTGTGTTTGGTCTCGGTAGCACGAAATCGAGAGTGGTCGTTGGTGATCCGATGGCGGCGCGCACGCGCTGGAACGCGCCCGCCTGAAATTCCGAGAAGCCGCTTACGGCGCGATGAGGGAAAAAATACTGAATGCGCGGGACGAGTGGTAGCGCCGAATCCGGAGGCTCTCGTCGCTGTCGGAGGCTCGAGGCAAAAAGGAGAGAGGAAGAGCGTTCTTCGTAGGTGTGCCTCGCAGAAGCGAGGAACGTCGGCGCGCGTAGTGAGAAAAGGAGGCAGAAGGAAGAGCCGGGGGTGGGCGCGCTCGATTAATTCAAATAAATTCGAATTTTTAAGAGCGGGAGAGGTGGGGAACCCGCGTGCCACGGGATTACGTACACTTATCTGTGTCAACACTCGACGCGCCGGAGCACCGACGTTGAGAATGACGTAGCAGGACCCACCGCGTTTATGATACGCGGGCCAGAACGGTGCAAATTATGTGCGCTATTTCACCCGAACGGCATGCTCAGCAGTTTATGATTGTACTCGCCATATTTGCGTTGAATAGACCGATAAATACGGTTCACGAGACAATAGACTTATAGTTATTGTCAAAGCTGTGTGCGGTGTTCGTGCGCGCGCACGTGTGCACCGTGTGTGCGCGTTCCACTGTGCTATCGCCATTGCGAGGCCGCGCGCGCGCGCTCGAGCACCGACCGCTTTTAATTTAATGCTCGAAAATTCCGCGGGGATAAGAATAGGGGTATCGAGACACGATATCGGTTGTTCCCAACAATGCGCAACGAGATGGTAGTCGTAACGATTGGGCGTAACTGAACGTTCCTTGTCGACTGGCTGTCGTTGCCTTGGACCGTGTAGGCAGCAACGACGGACTCTCTTATCGTCCGTGCGAGCAACTTATTTACAGGATTCGAGATAATATAGAAGGGAGTTTATTTTATTAAAGTGACTTAATATCGATACCAATCGTGCGCGCGCGAGCAATTGTCTCCTTCACGATTCAATTGTGAATCGTGGAATTGTGCTCTGTGTATACTTTGAATAGGCGTTCGGTATGCCTATGCCGGTATAAATTAAGCCGCGATTACGATCGATTTAAAATTTCAGCGAAAATCACGCGCCGGCGTGAAATCGTGTGCGAAGCTTTCGAGGAATGCTCGTTGAGACGTTGACTCGCGAAAATGATGAACCGTCGCGAAACTTGCAACTTCTAGCGAGCCTTTTTCCGTTTCTATCGGACCATCGTCGCGTCGTCGTCGTTCGCTCCCTACCTCGTAACGATTACCATCGATAAGATCGGTCAGGTTGAATCTCGGCGGCAGAACATTTTCGTATCGTCTCGGTGGATCGCTTTTATCGCCCGTTCGGTACTCTTATCCGACAATTTTGCCGACGTACTAAAGTGGCACGGGTTTTCTCCGTATAAGGCAATTTAGAGAAGCCACGGTAGCTGAACGATGTCGCAAGGATTCGGCGCGGGTCGAACTACGGCGACGTTCTCGGGCTGCTCGGGTGCACCACCTGTGCGCCGGTGGTCGTTCGAGTTTCGCCCAGGCACGGATTAAGAAATTTCGCGCGACGCACGTGTTCCTCGTCGAAGACAAAGGGACAAGTTGCACCGCGTCGCGCATGGCTAATAGAGTATCGTTGCGAAACAAGGAAATGCGTGGTTCGCGTTTCACGCTTTTCTCGATAAACACGTTTTCTATCACGATATCGGTTAAAATAACGGTGCGCTCGTCCTATCGTCCAATTTATATTCGACGAAGAAGGAAACTTCTTATCGATCCTCAAGGCGTTCCTGTTTCGAAGAAAAAATCAATTTCGAGAAGAACGCAGCGGGATACCAAAAACAATTTTGACGGTCTTTGCCGGGGAAATCCGAGATTTTAGCAGTTTGGCACGTTCTTACGTACGCGTCAGTCGAAGTATTGGACGTGACGCAAATTCTCGAAAAAAGAAGGCGCAGAAGGCGAGACCGTAGAGTTGCTCATGCTGCGCAGCGGTGGATCCGATCGTGCCCGTCGATCTTCGGCCTGCAGACGCTCGTCTGGACGCGCTCGAAACAAGTGGCTGGTGGCGGTCTGTGCCACTCGTCGCTGGAGCAGCACAAAAAAAGCGGTCGTCGCATTGAGCCGAAAAATCTGCCGAAAATCGCACGTTGCCCGAAGGACGCGTGGCTCACCTGCTACCGAGTGAACCGGGACGACTCAACTCCACCGATGACAGCTGGAAAGTCTTGCCGCAACCGCGAGAGATAGGCGACGGGGATAATTACGCTCTTCGTTAAAACTTTCTTCCGAGATCTTATCGTGCCCGTTGGTGCCTCGGTACCACGAGTACGCTGGCAAGGAAAAGCGTATCGAATATATAATTAATCGCAACAAAAAAGGGTTAATGAAGTACGTCGTGACGAAATACTTGGACTGTCGCGGAGTCCATAAAATTCGGGAATATCGACGGGGATCGTTAATTATTTTTAGACAGGGGAAGTGCCTCGTGATCGAAGGAGGGTACGCCATTGAAGGAACGAGCCTCGCGAGTAACATAAAGAACTTTTTTATCCCACCCGAGATTCTTCGAGATTCACGATTCCTCCTTGCGCCGTCGATCAAGAATCGATCCCAGGCGCTCTTTCCTGCGTTGGTATCTGCAAATCGGCGAATGGAGTAGACATCGACGACCGTGCTCAATTTTCGAGTCCACGATCGCAATGCAAGGGCAAGCACGCGGGCGCGGGCGGGCGCGGGAATTTATGCCAATTTGTTTGGCTCCAGAGCGTACGCGGAGGCGAAGTTGCGCGTGGTTCGTTCGCTCGTATCGTCCGCTCCTCTTCCGCTTTTGATTTGTGCCCTCGTTATATGCGAGGAGGCTACGCCGAGAATCGGCTCGTTCTTTGCCCCGTCCTTCCCGCTCGCCCGAGCGAAAAAGAACGAAAGATAGAGAGGGCCGAGAGCGAGCGTCTAATTTCGTATTCTCGTCCGCGGCGCGGGCCACAAGCGCGTAATTCCGCCCCGACGAATCTTGTGGCATCGCGAAGTCGAGTAAGCGGGCAAAGTCGGGTAGACAGGTAGACCGAGGAAGGAGAAGCGAGAGAGAGAGAGAGAGAGAGAGAGAGAGAGAGAGAGTGAGAGAGAGCGGACAGGTAGACGGGTAGGTTGGCGAGTAGGTAGGTAGGTAGGTATGTAGTAGCAGCGAGCGAGCAACAGGAGCATCGGCGGGAGTATCGACGACTGCGAAGACGCCGAAGAAGAGAAGAAAGAAGAATGTGAAGAAGAGCGAGAGAAACGGAGCGGAGAAAGATGAGAAAAAGGAATTAAGGAGAAGTTGGCGGAGAATGAGGAGGAAGAAGGGAAGAAGGAGAGGCCGCGGAGGCGGCGGAGGAGGAAGAGGCGAAAGAGGCTTCCTGTTCGGGGGCTCGTTAAATCCCGTCCCGGGCATCCCGAAGAGGCCGAGCGTTAACTCTGGCCCAATTAGCATACACAGCGCAGGCTACATCGCGGAATACACCTGCTTCTTGCCTCTCTTTACCCTCTCTCGCGGCCATCTCGGCTCCTCTCGCCGTCCCTCTTCCATTCTCGCTTCCTCTCGCCCTCTCGCCGCGCTCCTCCTCTCACCGTCGCGGTCGCGGTCGCCTTCGTCTCTTCACCTCGCGGTTTCTCATTCTCGCTCTCTCGTACTCGCAAGTCGCCGTACTCCGTGGCGCAGGTGCCCCACCTGTTTCGTCGTGGCACATATACGCGCCGTCTCGAGGCCCCGATTTACGTCGTTCGACGATGAGGCCACCGTTCGAGGTGCATACGCGCGCAAGATGCTTTCCTTGGCGGCACCTTCGGGCTCGCTCGCGCGCGCACCTTGTCATCTCGTATGCCCGATACGCTGCCTTGCCCCGTGAACGGGACGAGCCAAAGTGCGATGCTCGGACGCGGGAGGCGTAGGGATCAGCGCGTACACCTCGCAACGGAAGACGCGCGCCGCAGATGTTCTCGAGATGCGATCGATAGTATTAGGAGCTGCCGGCTAGGTGGATCTGTCTACTATCGGCGCGCGAATCCTTTATTATTCGAATATTGCGATAATAATCGGCGGCGATGGTACGAACACCTGCGGCACTCGTACGTAATAGCAGGTGAATCGCACAGCGGCGCCAATGCATGTCGTTGGGACTCTCGCGAAGAGTGAAACTCTCTCGGTCGGTGTATTCGGGGAAGGGAGTCGTTCGCAAGAAAGTACAATGTATTTTAACCAGAGAATTTCCAGGTACTTAGGATCGCGAAACGAAATATTTGTTTTCGAGGAAAAAAGGAGAAAGAAGATCGTTCGTTAAAAAATTCTCTCGGGCCGGCCTCGTAAGAGATCACTCGTCGATGATCGCGGAAGGGTCGGCCTTCGTGGAACGGTTTCGATCGTACGGCACGGGATTTGCGATAAGACCTGGTGCGAGTCTGATTGGCACGAGGCCCCGGAACGATCGTCTTCGCAGCCAAATACTCGGGAACGAAGTCCACGCGGTGGAAGGAAGGGAGGCCAGTTGATGCCTGCGCGATCCAGAGTTGAACTCGGTTGACCCCGTGTGCTCACCCACACCGCCGGGCCCTCGGGCCTTATTCGAGTCCTCTTCGGCTTCTCTTCTCGGTCCCGTCCTTCTTCTTCTTCTTCTTCTTCTCTTTCTCTGCCTCTCCTCGTTCCTGCTCTTCTTCCTTCTCCTTCTCGCCCTTTTCTCCCTAGTGGTCACCGTGGACCCACCTCTCCTCTCTTCGAGACCCTCTCGGGCGCGTTTTAAGAGAGATTTCATTTGGTCCTTTTGATTCTTTAATTCTCTCCTCTCTGTCGCGCTCGTTGGGACGAGTGCGCCACCCGCTCTACAGGTGCCTGGCCGCACCTACTACTAGCGAGAGGACGCCGGAGAAGCGCGGGGGTGGAGAGCGAGCGAGAACGAGGAGGGAAGACGAAGAGGGGGAGATGACGCGCGAGAGGGGCGGGTGGTAGTCGGGTAGGTGGCGAGGGCGAAGGATGGGGAGAGGGATGGGGGTGAAAAAAGGGCGAAATAGAAGAGGAGAACCGGACTGCCCACAAAGGGACCTAATAATGAATCATAATGAGCGCGCGCGCATAACGGCGCAATGGAACCACTCTGCTCTCGGCATCGGCGCGGGAGAGGGCGTCACTTTCATATGCAAAACGCACGCACAGCCGGCCCCGTACGTGCGTACGTATGCATATCCGCGGTGGGTTAAGCTCATTACACAACGAGAGAGCGGCGAGTGGCGAACACGCACGCGAGACGTTCTTCGTTGTTCGACATTTTTCGAACGGCGCGATCGAGATAATTGGCCCACCTGGTCCCGATCTTCCTTTTTACGGTAGCGGGGAGGACGTAAGTGACGGCGATCGAAGGGATTCTCGCGCTCGGTGGATTCCGCGAAGCACGAACCGCCCGATCCTTCGATCCCCCGGTACGACGATCGCTTCGATCCTCTCGCGCAATCGGCGCACCCCCGCTCAACGCCGAATTTATCGCCCCCGCGCCGTTCTTTGGCGGTAGATCGGAGAAGACGTCTCGATCGGTCCCGGGGAACGAATCTTGTGGATTCCACGTAACGATAATGCCGATGATGCATGGGTTAATACGGCCCTGTGGGCGATTATCGATTGGCCACGCGCCTCGACGCCCGCCCTCGGACGCGACTCGGGCAACTCGCCGCGAGAACACAATTCGGGCGCGCGCGCGCCCATAAAAATGGAGAGAAATGGCCGAGCGGTCCGTCGGTCGGTCGGCATTGCGCAAAAACGCCCACACTGCTCGTCTCGTCTCGTCCCAACGCGAATTTCTCAGCTCGAGACGTTCGAGCCGAAATTTAATCGAGGCCTCTGCCTCACCTGCGAGCACCTCTCTAACTCGAGCCTTAGCCTTGACCCGCTTCGAGGTCTCCCCGGATCCTGGAGTCGAGGAAATAATGACATAATTGACGGGTCGGTCTTGTTGCTCGCGCGAGAGATTTACGAATTTTTTTTACCGTTTCTCCGAGTCGCTCGACGCTCGACTTCCTTCTCTCGACTCTCCACGCGACTGCCACTTAACTGCTGGATACTTCGTCGCGATTGATTTTCCTTTCGTTCGATCGACGGAAGGAGTCGTACCTGGTTTTCTTTACCCCGACCAGGCTCGCGATAAAGGTCGACGGCCGCTCACCGCTTGTTATCGATATCCTCGGAGGATAACGAGGCACCGACCGCAAATAGGTGGAATAGATTTTCCAGGGACGCGCGGCTGGAAAATCAAGAACACCTGCTACCCCTATGCCCGAGCGACGAGATAATCAAACGCTCGTAAACGCAGAAGAATTTTCCAGGCTGCGCGCGTCGTGCAACGGCGAGAGGGCGACGAACGGCGCACAGGTGACACTCTCGACGCGCGTATTTCGTTGTAGAACGACTGGCTCTTTCGTCGCGCGCGCAAGCGGATATACAGAGGGGGGCTAAGTACGCTCTTCGTAAGAGCGCAGGCTTCGCGCCTAACTCGACGCTTCCTCGCGTCTGCTCGACGCAGTGATTGCCTTAAATTCGTACAGGTGTCGGAATATGTTCTCTTCCTCCCGCGCGTTCCGCCTCTGCTTTCTCGTCTTTCACCTTCGTTCTTCCTCCCCGCATTAGTCTCTCTCGCCCTCGAGCACCCTCGATCCCCCTAGCGAGCATATTTAACGCGCGTATCGTTTTATGGCGCGGAACATCCTTGGGCCATTTTCTCGCGCACTTTACGAGGAGCGCGGGCCGACGCACGTGCGCGGGAGGACCACAGGAAGGAAGGAGGAAGAGAAGGAAAGGGCACAAGAAAGTATAACGAGAGGTGGAGTAGGGCGTGTGGTAGTAGCCCCGACTAAATCGCATCGCCTTGAAAACCGTTCGCGTTCACCTCGTTGGCCTTTCTTTTCGATTCTCCCTTCACCTTCTCTCTCTCTTTCTCTCTCTCTCTCTCTCTCTCTCTCTATCTATTTATTTTCCTTTCGCACCCTTCCCTCCTCTCTTGCTTCCACCTTCTCGCTCCGTCCCGCTGCGCGGATCCCGGTAATTGGGTCCTGGTACGACGTTCCATGGTGCACGTCCGTGTTATGCTGGTTACCCTGCGCCGAACCGTACGGGCCTTCGAGCCACACTTAGCACCTTATCCACTTAGCCGCTTCTCACGGGGCCCCCGGCACCTCCTCGTCTCGCTGGCCATCGCCTCGGCCACGGCGTGTCTCGTTTTATAAGAATTTTTGCTCCAGGGGACGTGACACTGTCATGCTCGAGCCGCCCGGGACTGGAGAAAGAGTCCGGAGGACGCTGGACGAGGAATGGGTGGAGGATATCGTGGAGAAGAGAGAAGGTGCGCGAAAGTGGAGAGACGGAGGATCGCAACAAAAATCTCTGGAATTAATTTTCTGCCCACTTACTTTGCTCGCTTACCTTCGGGCGACCGCCCTGGCACGGGCCACGCTTCCTGCTTTTTCTTTGGACCCCGGTGCCGGACCATTCCCCTCGCGATGTCCTTTGGAAGGATGGTGAAGGATGCGCCCGAGGAGAAGAAGAAAGGACGGGAGCCCACGCGCCTTCGCCTCCTTCATGCATCAGACACCACCCCCCTTCCGTAATGCTTCTTATCTGGCCAGAAAATTTTCACTCCGGATCCTCGTCGAGACAATTGGCGCTCGGACGTTTAGCGCACCGAGAAAACGTAAAGAGCCGCGGTAAGGAGAACTTCCACCGTCGCCTTCCCTACGTACCCTTTCAAACGAGGTCGCCAACACCGCTGCTAACTGTAAGACGAGTAATTAGTTACTCCCGAAGCCCTCGCGAGTCAGACGGGGCTGTCCTGACGTCCGTAAAATCTGCCTTTCTCGTGCGAGAATCTATTACCGCCCGAAGAAACCCACAGGAATAAATTTCCATGATATTTGGCAGGTAAGTACGCCTCACGGACTGACCCCGCCTGAGGCGACGATCGTCCAACCCCGCTTTGTTTTCTACAACGAGCTGCACGCTTCTCGGAGCACTGCTAACCGCTCATCTCGCAACGATCTCGCGGGAAGTTACCAATTTTGCAGTGGTTGGGCCCTATCGGGTAAGGCGCAGAGGGTGTACGACGATCCAAAATCTGGGACCCTCTCGAGCGGACTATACCAAGGAAAGATTCGACCCGCGCGATTCGCGTGTAATTTGATTCTCGTATTTCCGCGATATTATAAAACGCCATTTAACGAAATACCGAAACGTGCATAATTATACCGCTCCCTCCGTCCTCTTCCACGGAGAGTCTCTAAATCGCGGGAACTTCGGGCCCGACAATGGGATCCTAAGGCCCCATCGAGATCGGCAAGAGGGCGAATTAATAACCAGAAACGGTCCCCCTTCTCCTTCACTCTGGTAAGCCCCCTTCGGACGCTGTACCCCTAATTATCCCGGGCCGGCTCGGTCGCGCGCAGCGCCAAAGCGGGGCCCTAATGCCCCGTCTCGTGGGGCCCCACAGCGAGCTACAAGCGCGCGCGCGACGGAGTTGTGGAGTTCGCGAGCGAACGCGGCAGGCGTACGCGTGGGCCGGACGTGCCAGGCATACGGCCCGGTCTTGGGACCCGTCCGTTGTGTTCAGATGTTAATAATGTTAATGGGCCGGAGGTTAAGCTTATCTGTCATGCGGGGCCTCAATAGAGAAACGTTGTACGCAGCGTTTCATTCGATCCCACCCTCCTCTCTTCCTCGCTTTATATTCCTGCCCGACGCATCTCCGTCTACCGGTTTTCTTTCTCTTTTTCCTTTCTCGTCTCGTAGCGACGATATTACTCGGTATGGCCTGCCATTTGTCGATCGGTGGTAAAAAGCTGAGTAAGCAACCTCGGATCTTGCAGTTTGTCTTTCGCGTTTATCGCTTAAGTTTTAAGTACACTTTGTCGACGACTTTCGTTAGCCCCTCTTTTAATTACGGCAATTTCGGCGGCTCGGAGTGGCCGAACGTAAGCTTTAAACGTCATATTACGCTTATTTAACGATGCATCGATCCTCGGCGAACGCCCCCCGTGGGGCATCAAGAACCGCGCCGATCGTCGAGTACCGGCGATTCGGTTAACCGGACCCTTTGATCGTTCCGGACCTTTTGACTTTAAGCCTCGGGGCTGCTACGGCAACCTCTCCAGATCCTCTCGGGATCTTCCTGGGCCTTTCTCAATAGATCCGTCGAAGGTGAGCGAAATTTTCGTACAATTCGGAGGAACGTCGAGACGGGACCTTGAGATCGGCCGTGAATAAAATCCGTCGCTCGCGAAACCTTTCCGGCGCGCGCGAAAAGCATCGCTGGCAAATAACCCACGACCCCTTTTAGCGGCGCGACGTGTAAGCAGCGCGAATATAATGCAGAAGACGTATTGGTCTCTGCGTTCTAACGAGATTGCTTAATGACGACCATTATTCATCCCCGTGTGCACCAATACCATCGCGAAAACGGCGTGACTCCGAACCGGCGCGCGCGCTCGCGAACGAGCGTGCGCCACGGAATAGCACTCTCTCTCTCTTTCCTTCTTTCTCTCTCTCTCTCTCTCTCTCTCTCTCTCCCTCTCTCTGATAATTATTACGATGTCGTAAGCCCTGGATGTTGGGCGCGATTACGTAGCGGACGGTCGCGCGAACCATTGTCCGTCTGGAGCGAAAAGGTCCGCCGCTGGCGGCAAGAAAAATTTTAAAAATCAAAACGGCCCTTGTTTTATAGGACGATAAAAGTCCACGTTCCGCTAATTTTACGACACCGCTCGAACGAGCGTAATCCAATGAAATCTCGTTTGCGGGCGCTTTTCTGGCGAATCTTTTCGGCGACGATCGCCAATTGCGAAACGGCGACGTGGGTGCAATTTATTCGCGATGCAGTCGCACTCGCGGTACTCGCGTTGCTGGTTACGCAATCCGATTCCTTGGCAGGAACGTCGTCGTCCAGACATTCGCGAGGAGGCAGGGGCGATTTCGACCGAACGATCGGCCGCACTTCTGTTCTTTTTGTCACCTACTGTCCACGCGCGGAATCTCGCCGTTTTCATCAAGGTGGAAGTCGCGTCGAATCGAGCGAGCACCGCACCGATTTTATTCGTCGCAGGTGCATCGTGACGGTGGCTCCGTGCCACATGTCCCATTTCTCTTACCCTCCCCTTCTGCTCCACCGCTTCTTGCCCCGCAGTGAAGAAAGTTCGAACATTCCATAAAGGCGAGTACGCGGACGGGTGATGACTACCCATCGCGTAATTTTTTTCTTTATTTATTACTACCACGACGAACGATCGCTTAATTTTAAACGGTACTTGAAAAGACCCCACACCCTGACCTCGTAATCGTTCGGTCCACCAGTCGACGTTTGTTCTCGAGCACGTACAATTCTCTCCCCTCCCCCCTTTTTTCCACGATTTATCTCTGCTTCGTGGACTACCTGTCCCAAACGATAAATCAAATGCTCTTCTTTCCTCGTTTCTCGGTACTCCCCTGCAGTCTCTCCTTCTCTCTCGCTCCTACGTTTCCACGTATACGCATCCTCCTCCTTCCGCTCCCCATTCACGTTTCTTTCCACCTTCGGCCGTCTGGCGGCACGAGGCGGAATCCCATGCGCATCTTCGCCACTCGGCAATCAGCACATGCTAATACGAATAATCCTAGGCCACATGCTGGCAAGTAATTAGAATGGTGAGGGATGTCCACGAGCCACGTAGAGTCGTTAATCGTGGACCGGGTGCCCAAGAGCGGGCGCGCGTGTTCGTCCATCCTGAACGATTCGGTGCGCACCATTTAATCTGGACCTCGTTCCGCGCGTCGTAATTCGAATTGGCATGTAAATGACGGGCGAGCGCTTAACGATCGAAGAAGCTTGATTTCTCGTTTTTCCGCTTACTCTTCTTCCTCTTTTCTTCGACGCTCGACTACTCGTGTTTCAGACGAATTATGAGACGGCGATGAAAAGGGTGTGAGAACAGGGCCGCTAACAGAACCGCAAAGAGGCTCGAAGTAGTCCCGAGGAACGTGCGTGGCGGCGCAGTAACGTTTTATCAAAAAATATCTCGCCCCCCTCGGCCGCCGGGCAAACCACATCGAGAGAATCCTTTAGGTGCGAATATTCAGTGTCGTACATCAGCTGGACAGCTTAAAGGACATCCGCGCCGATCGATTATCTTCTTCGCGGGGGTGGCGACCGAGGGACGGGAGAACGGAAGGAGGGTGGAGAGGTAAGAGAGGAGCGAAAGGAGAAGGACCAACGTCGGAGATGCACGGAGACCCCGTAGCCGTCATCCGTGGAATGTATAATCAAGATTCCGCGGGACCAAAGCACACACTTGTTCCCCGGGCTGCCTGTTTTGTCTCGTGCCCCGATGATTTTAAATTACGCCGGTATCGCCGGACGATCAGTACCACGGCCACGGAGGTACCTGCCGGACCGGGCTAAAGAACCCTTCGTACAGCTCTTTCCAGCGAAGATATCACGACCCTCGATAACGCAGCAACGTGTCTAGACCCTTAAGAGCCCTTCGGCGGGACTACCCTCGCTGAGAAGACCTCGCGAGATCGATCGAAAGTAAAAGTCGACGAAAGATTTCGGAGCGCGGTTCAATTTTATCCTGACCTTCGACTTTCATAGGCATCGCGAAGGGCGAGCGGTCGAAACGAAATCACCGCGCTACGTTCGAGCGCATTCGATTAAAGCGCGTAGCCGAGAATTCCTCGGGAAATACCTCTCACGACCTTTGCTCTTTTTAAATGAGCGCTCGCGCGATTTCTCCCGCTGCAGTCCAATCGGTCGTTACGTCCCTGGAAAAGGATCCTGGGTACCTACTGCGGGCCGACAGTGGTAGGAGGCGGGGGAGTCGCAAGAGAGCGAGTTAGGTATGTTGTTTAAATAAGAGCAAGGCGAGTCGCCCAAGGGCGAAAGTTGTTGCAGCTCGCTCGCTTACTCTCGCCCGCGCAGTTTAAGGACCGCTGCGTGGAGTGCCGGGCAAACATATAAATGAGAGCGATAGCGGGGGACAAGTGGTGGCGTGATATTCGACGAACATCATGGATGAGGAGCGTTGTGAATTGCGAGGCTTTGCATCGGCTACGAACCCGTTTCGCGGCGCGGCGGCCTCGCGAGATTTCCAACGCGCTCGGTGCTCGCGATCGGATCCGATCGAGATGAGAGTAAAAGGCCTGTGAGAGAGAGTGAGCCTATCGCGGAGGGTATAATTACGGATATATCAACGAGCGTGAAACAATCGAGCGGAACGAGATGAGATGCAACGACGACGCAACCGATGGGACGATCTTGGCCGCAGCGCTTCTCTCCAAGATATTCCAAAACGGAATGAAATCGTATTCCTTCGTCGTTCGACAAAAGTTATCGTCTCTTGACTACCTGCTGCCCACGTCGCACCGCGCGTCGCTTTGGCTCACGCGGCAAAAGTCATCTGCGCGCGCGCGTGCGGCGTGGGTCGAGAATCGAAGGCTATCGAAGATCAATGTCGAAGGGTCCTCGAGGGAGACTCGAATTTTTTCCTTTCTCTTTTCCTCGCGCGCGCGCTACTCCGAGTATGGACGGCCTCGCATCCCGGTGGAAATCTATATGCACGCGGATTCCGTCGAACGATAGCGGGCCCGTATCCTGGCCAATGATTCCTTCGTGAGCTTGCAGAAACCATGCGTCTCTCGTCGAACCTTTTATCCTCGTTGGCGTGTGCCTACGTTAAAGTCGAAGTTATTCGCGACTCGCCGCCTTTCACGCCCGGCTTTATGATAAATTCAGCGAAGCGTTGCGCAAAATAGTCGGCAAGTTTTAACCAGTCGACGCGTGATTCTCTATCAATTAAGTCGCCACCGTTAACCTCTTCTTCCGGAAATAAGATTTCAATAATCCTTCTTCCCACCGCGACGCCACTCCCGGGACCCTCGACTCCGCGTGCAGTCCCGCCAGGAGTGACTTTTGCGCGCCTGTCCGAAGGCAACGGATGATAAAACATTATGACCAGTTTTATAGGCGAGCGCGACAGTACTGTAAATCATAGGGACGAGTAACACGAAGTGGAGATATCTTAACGACCGTGTCACACAGTCGTCCTAGACGAGTCCGGATGCACCCTGCGTCTCTTCCACGAGAATGGAACGTCGGGATTTTTCTCAACGTACCCGGTTACAACGTGAAGGGACGAGAACGAGTATCGATAACGATAACGATAACGATAACGATAACGATCGATTCCCTCCTCCACCACCTCGTCCAGAGGTTTACTCTCCTGGAAAACATTCGATTCCCTTCCTCGGAACATTTCGAATTCACGTACCCGGCTCCTCGTTCTCACGAAGCTCTCGCTCTCCTCGCCAGCTTCCTTCTTCTGGCTGGGTTCTCGCTACCTGCTCGGGGAAATGCGTAATTGCATCTGGATTGGAGCGCATCAGGGTACTAGCAGCGTAGGCAATTCTGGATATAACTATGTCCGGAGCGCGTAATATAGTGGGCAGGATCGACTCCTTCTGGAGGCTCTTATCGGCGCATACCTTGCACGGTCGGATCATTATACGTCACGGTTGCGGCCGTTGGGGTGGAGCAAACGATGAGTCCGCGCTTACACGGCGGGGCAACGCGCGCAGGATAATTAGCGTCCGCCGCGCTTAATCGGTAGACCCGTCCCTCGGGACTACTAATGACTTTATCAATAATGACGCATAAACGCGCGTTAAGGCCAGTTTACGGTCGTCCTAGATCCACCACGTTCCAAGGTGGAATCCGAGATACGCCTCGCGGACCTCCATTGGATCGACTCTCGAACGCGCCGTGGAACAACTTCCGTGCATCTTAGAATGCGCGTTGTCGCGAATCGGATTGGGAGTTGAGATTTCTTTTCCCAATAATCGTGCCCGGTTACGCAGGATGTTTTTTATCGGGACGGAATATCGATGCGTCCTGCCGCAGATAATCCACGTGAGAGGTGTCGAATCGTAGATCGAAAATTAGATTCGAGCGTCGTTGAGGCAGAGGATGAGAATTCTTCTGGCATCGCCAAGTCCGTGGAACGACGGTATAATTGAATATTTTCATAAACCGAACGAGCTGCCCGCGGTACGGACGGTAATTATAATGGCTCACCGGCCGCTCACGGGTTTCAGGACTTTCCACCGTTCTCCTCTTTTTTCCACGGTTCCCGCGCGCCGCGCCGTAAAGGTTAAGCCGACGTTAAATTAGACCAACGTAAGGTATCGCTGGCCTCCACGGACACGTTTATCGATAGCGAGCAGATATAACGATCGTTTGGCATGCCGCCGGGGTTCGCGGCAGGTCACCGTGCTTTCTACCAATTAATGGCGAACCTTCCCGGTATGACGTGTGCGCCAACGAGCCAACACCCACCATCGGCACCAACGACTCGATAAAATCGTTGCGCGTCTGGTCCCAGGTAGCCGGACGGGCAGATGCGCCACCCTCGTGGTCTGGCCCAGATGCATAAATCAAGGACGAAGCTTTCGAGGTTCGCGAGACTCGGTGGGGACCTCGGTGGAAGGTGAGAGAAGGAGAAGGTGACGGCGAGACACCTCGCGCGTCTCCTCCTTTTTGTCCTTCCTCTCTTTCCTCCGCGCTACTTCCTCCCGACTCCTCTCGCGGTTATGATCGGACCGCAGACCGCGACCATTGTTCGAAGGACCGAGCGGGGTCGGTTCGTCTCGTTATATGAGTGCAGTCGCTGGCATAGCCGGGAGATAAACAGCGCTATGGGGGCCCCGCCGCTATATGGGGAGAGGAGCGAAGATATCCATATAGCGGAGCCCGTGAGAGGTGCATCTAATGGGGCGACAATCGCATATCGTTAGGGATACAGTCCCTCGCAGAATGCATCCCCGCGACCACGTCGGAGGTCCGCTCGCTACGGACGTTCGAAGTGTTGCTCGCGACGCGACGACTTTCCTTCTTCTCCGATCTCTCCTATCGTTCGTTCATTTTTCTCCTCCTGCTCCTCGACCGTACCACCACCTCCCACCCTTTTCCTCTCTCACTTATCGCTCGTTTCGTCATCCGATCGCGACCATAGTCGTGGGCATTCTAGAGATCGTAATGCGAAGAGAGGGGGTAAAGAACGAGCGGGCTCGCGAGTCCTTTTCTTCTGCTTCTCCTACCTCCTCCTTCTCTTCGTCTTCTTGACCTTCCTCACGCCACGCTCCCAAGAACCTCATCAATCTTTCCTCCGTGCTCTTCGCGCACGACCAACTTGCGTGTATGCACCTCGCGTCTTTCTGCTGGGGTGCGTCCCGTTCCGTCCCGTACGTTCCACCACACTTCCTCGCCCTACCGTCGTCGCTTTCCGCCGATTTCATCGACCACGCGTCTCTCGCGCCAGCCAGCGGACCCGCCGCCACTTCGACACTCGCAAACCGAGCTCTCGGCACCTTTCTAGATGTCTGCGCACCGATACAGCCATCGCGTTATCACTCGTAAGTAATTTCCTGTCGGCCGATCGTTCGGTCGATACTTTCGGATCTTATCCTTTTCCCTTCTACTCGATTTGCAATTCTTTTTCCTCGCGGATGTAGAGATACGCGTATTCGCGCGTCGCGGGGTCCGATTATCGACGATCGGCGCGAATCGAAGGTTAGAGTTTTTTTCTTTTGGGTGCCTTACGCGGAAAGGTGGACACTGGTCCCAATGCGGTACGCGCACGCTTTTGAACCCTTCCCCCCTGTGTTCTTCTCTCGGACGCACTCCACCTTTCGGTACTCGTTAAATCACTCCTACCTCGTCCACGGAGTTTACATAAGTCAGCTAAAGTGGTCCCGCTAACGATCCGGAAGAAGGACCGCATCAGAGAAATTGCAGCTAATGGCACGGTTCAACGCCCACAACGCGCTTTTTGCATGGCTGAGGTGAAAAAGGCCGGGGACTAAGCGTCGCGGAATTTATTCTCGTGTAACTTGCAATTTAATGAACGTACCGTGGATAAAGGATGCCTGCGCGAAACCCGACTGTTTTTACTTTTAAAGAAGCGTCCTGAAAAAAAGTTCCCTCGTCTTCGAGTCCGTCGTCTTCTTGCACGACGTCAGTAACGCCGAGAAAGGACTCGTCGAAAGAATCGCAACTCCGATCTTTCGCTCTTCGAGATTTCCCCAAAACTTGTCACCGATCGTTAATCCATGAACTTTGCATAAAGCGTGTAACACTCGACGCATAACGACGCGGGCACGTGGGGCGCCCGAGTGAGCGTTGTCGCACTTATACCCGCGACGAGAGAAAACGCGGTGGGTGCACCGCGTGCTTACATATCCACCTACGGGCCACGGACTCTCTTATTTATAATTCAGCGGAAAGTACGCGGAGCGCGCATTAATTTTATTTGACATTAGCCGAACGTGGCTGGAGTCGATGTATTTTCACAACGTGACAGAAGGTGCGCGGACCCAATCGGGCGGCTGTCGTCGACCTTCGCGAATCGAAACATGCGTTACTCGCGGCCTCTCACGGGACACTTTCCATTATCGCATCGACAAATCCGAGGCGCGAGGAGTCGCGGAGTAGAAGAAGGGAGAGTGAGTAGCGAGGATCGTGTAAACGCGACATTAGATAAGTAACGATGTAACGCGCGTTCGCTCGTCCGCTCGCTAGGCGCACCGCACGCGGCGGGCTCCGAGGTGCACCGCGAAGCGCGGGTGGCATGAACCCTCGCCAGAGAGAGATCAACGCTCTTAAAGAGCGCCGGGGCAAGCCATGTAAGGAATATCTGTATGGCGAGCGCGATTACCCTCTTCCTCTTTGGGAGGTGAGGCCGGAAAAAATGTCACATTATTCTCCTATATGGTGATGCAGCACGCCGCTCACTTAGAAATTTATCCTCCTATAGCGTGGCCGGGTGGGGGAGAACGAAGGAAGGAGAAGAGGAAGATGGAAGGGCGCGGAGAGAAGAAAGAGGAGAAGGTGGACGCTAAGAAGCCTAAGGTAGAGGTAGAGGTGGAGACCTCGCTTATACGGATTTGTGGGAGTTTACGGGACCTGGCTGCCGCCCGCCGCCTTAAGGATGGATCGGGACTCACCGTTTCCTCGTGTCTCCTCGCGGATTATATTTATGCGTCCGCGAGCTCGCGAGCATGTACTTCCGTCCTTGCTCCTGCTAGGAGCGGAGGGCGCACCGTTGCGAAACCAAGTGGTACCGCCGTATTTTCTCACGGTACCTTCGCTCCCGCCCCGCCGAGAGAAGTTCGCGCGAGTGTCGCCGCGGTCCATTTGCAAATTCCATGCAAATCGCCTCGCTAGACTTTACACCGATCAAACTTCTCGATCGGCGCCCATCGACTATCCACCCGACCAGGAAGAAAAGCAAACGACGTTCTCTCGTGGAAGGGCACACGGAATGCGCACGATGTTCGACCAGCGAATAACTTAGTCGGCCGCGACGGCGACGTCTCGTCTAGGAAGTGACAGATGGAGCCGATCTCTCGTCCCATATCGTGTTTCCCATTCGGTGCACCCACGCGGTTCGTGACTCCTACTTGAGACGCGGTCGCACAATTCGAAGACGGAGAGTCGAATTTTTGCCCCTACGGGAGGTACGTACCACGCGCGCGCGCATCGCATCGCCGCCTCGCTTCTTCTTCTTCTCCTCCGGCGTCTGTGCTCCCGACGACAGACAGATGAACGGACGGACAGACACCAGATAATTGTCGAACGCGCCGATCGCATCTATAGATTGTCTTCACGATGGGGCCCGCGCGAAGATCGGAGCGGACGAGGACGCGGCGGAACGAAGGAGGTGTCGAACGGCGCGTTTCTTCGTTTTGTGACGCAATCGGCCGCGCGGCACCGCCGAATCGATCGCCGTCGTCCCGAATCGCGCTCGAAAACGAGGGTCGGGGCCCCGCGATCGGACGGATCGATCGATCGGCATCGTCGATACGATAATGCCTCCACGGAACCGATCGGATCGATCCCGAAGAGGAGACGAGGAGAGAGGCAGCGTGACGCAATGCGAAGCCTCGCGTCACGCTGATTGACGCGCTCGGTGTCTCTTTTAATTACCTGTCCGAGGCTGTGTCATCGCAGCCTTTGCTCGAGAATCGCGCATGCGAGCGATGTATCTTGATCGGGGCCAACGATGAAATTATTTTCGGCCGGCATTGCACTTCGTTGTACATACACTTTACGCTTGAACATAGTTTATGGACGCGAAATGGCCACCACCGTGCGCCTTACTTCTGATTTAGATCCCGCTCGAGGTCAACGCGTAACCCGCGATTTACGTCATCCCCCAGAATCGCCTTAATCCCGGATTTACGCAATCGAAGACGTCGTATTTTAACGGCGGTCGGCGGTCTCACGGGCGAGCAAACAGAGGCAAAATTGTGCGAATAAGGCGCCGATCCTGGACTTTTCTCCCTCGTTCGTCATCGTGGAGGGTGAAGGCGACGCGAGCCGGGGGTACGAGCAGCCGACGCAATATTGTTGGCGCAATCGGCACAAAGGCGTTACGCACTAAGAGCCGATTTTATTGAATGTATCTAGATTTACGGCGTTGGAACCGATCGCCGGAGCAAGTGGAATATGTTAATCGGGCAATAATTCGCGCCCCCGAGCTCGCATTCGCCTCTATTTACCGGTCACGAACCGTAGACCGTTATTTTTCTCTCAACTATAGATATCCATCGTTATTCTCTCCGACTTACGCCAACCAACGGTGGCACCTTGACCTACGATTTTTCACTTATTCACCCTCTGGACGTCGCTCCTGAGTCGAGTGAATTTTCCAAGTGGCACCGTCGCCGTGCGTAAGCCACTCGTTCGCTCGCTCGATGGACCACCCAGAGCAAACTATTTCCATAAGGCCCCCACGCATCCGAACGCTTTCCTTCATCCGGGAGAATTCACAGCGAAGGCAACAGCGCGTACCTTTCTCGCCGCTATCCGCACGATTTCCCGAACGAATCGTCGCGTCGGTCGCCGGGGTTGCGGGTTATCCGCGCATTCGCGGACCCGCGGGTTTATTAAATCGGCCTCGGATCCCTGAATCAGGGAATGGCGGTCGTGAAACGTCGCTCGTTTTCCCCGCGTGCAAGAAGAAATATCGTCGTTGGTGGACGCGATGGCGGTTGGTGTCCCCTCGATCGAGAGAGCCGCTCTCGATCGTCCGTCACGGTGGTCTTCGTGGCTCGATCGATCGAATGGTGGCCGCATGCGCATTCGCTCGCACTCGCTTCGAGAGCATGTAGGCGCTCGACGGGCACGGCAGTCCGCGCGGCTCGCTTTGCATAATACGACGAGACGCCCCGGCGACGTCGCCGTACCTTTAGCGCCCGATCGTGTCAGGGACCCGCCAGGTTGACGACGAGGACGGGGAGAACGCGAAACGCATCAAAATATAAACTCAGCCCAGGGGTCGATCTTAGCCGATTCGCCCGACGGAACGCGAGGGAGGACGCTCGCATCGGAATCGGTTCGCAGCCCGGGCTCGTTATCGCCGACTGGCTTCACGGATAAGTAGCGGAATTACCGGGCTAGTTCGAGGCCGACGTGTCGCGCGTGCCCGGCATCGCGAATTATGCGGTGGGCTTCCTCTTCGCGCGGCTCCCGAGAGACGAACGGACAAGGCGGATGGATGGCTGCGGATGGTGAACGCTCGTCGGAGAAGAGAGTCGACGCGGATCGATGAGAAGGGTGGGTAGGAAGAAGCTAAAGAGGGTGAGAAGAGGATTCGCCATGGGCTACGTTCCAACGTTGCGCATAATCCCGTCGATTGCCGCAATTCACGCGTAAGATCGATCGACGCGATAATATTTGATTCGTTTAATCGGTACCAGCTCAAGACGCGGAATACAAAGTGTCGATCGACGCGCGCTCTCCACTTCCGCGTCCTTTAACCGACGCGTCACGTCGCGTCGTCCCGCCTTGACGTCTCGCGCGAACGTCCGTGAGCGCGTCATCGTCTAATCCGCCTCGTTCGGGACGTAGTAACGCGAGACGACGAGCAGATTCGCTACATATTCAACGAGGCAGGTCGATGCGAAGAGATAGGGGCGCGTATCCTCGAGGATCGAAGAGGAAGGAAGGCGCGGGGTGTCAAGAGAAGGAAGGATATGGAAAGCATCTTGAAAGTAAACGATATTAAGAGATACGCGCGTCGCGACTGTAAAATTTGAAATTATCGTGGCGCGGTCGGTGAATGCATAAAATTTCGATGCATTCCCTTCGATTTTCTTCCACGTGGCCACCCTTTGAGACTGCTACGATTCGTCGTAACGCGATACGGCGAGAATACGGGAATCGATGGACGTGCGCGCGCGCGCGCGAGTCGATGGGTGAGCTATAAAACTGCGAAGCGTCTAAGAAGAGGAAGAGGGAGCCGATAGATAGAGAGCCGGGAAAAGTAACGGGCAGTACACCGCACCCACATGCGTAGCCGACCCATTGCCACCCAGGACGTCCTCGCGCGTTAAGCTCTCGCAGATTCCACCGAGCTGGCACGCTTGAAGTCTTATTTATCGTGCCGCGAGAATAGGCCGCTATATCGGTCGGACCTGCGCATTCTTTCCATCCCTTTCTCTCTTTTTAGCTCACCACTCTTCCTTCTTCCTCCACGTATACACCTATCCTCCTTATTCCCGACCGATTATCGCCGCGAGTTATTACATCGCTTCTTTCAGCGGCGGTGAAAGGTCGCGTTCATGCTCGATAAGGGTCACTCGCGATGCCGAGCGTACGCCATGCCGAGCTAAGCGAGATACGGCCGCAATATTTCAGATAACGCTTGGGCCGCTCGGATGCGCCGCTGTCCGCTCCTCCGGGATCCACGCGGGGCCCTCGTATACCTGCGTGGTGCCCCGGTGAAGAGAGAAAACCAGAGGGTGGAAGAGAAAGAGAGCAAGAGGAAATGAGAGAGCGAGAGCGCGCGCGCGCGCGCATGTCCGCGCGTATAAAGTCGCGCGTGCGCTCTTTGACGACGCGGAGCTTAACTCACCGAGAGGCGGGGAATTCGTTTAGATCGGTGGAACCCCCTTGATCGTAGTTTACGGCCGAATGTGTATCGTTTCTTGTCTTTTTATAGGACTAGCTCCGCCGAGGAGTGAATCGTAAAATTCCGTCCGAGGTTTTCCTACCCTCCTCGCTCGTATCCGTCCCGGATAATTCAGCGTGCCTACATTTTATTTCTCTCCGGGTGATATCCGACGCGGGACGCGTGGGCGCGACCTATAGGAAGAGGCTCGAATAAAATCGGGAGAACGGGCGCATCGCCAAATCGAGCGCCATCGCTATCTCTCACTCGCTCGCCGTCGATAGACCTCGATCGGGTAGAACGACTGATAAATTGAATTTCGCGAATCTCCGAGCCAGAACGTTAATTCGTTTCTCCTTCGACGACGACTCGCTCGTATCGGCTGGTCAACAACGCGTGTCGGTCTCTCGAAACTCTCCCTTAGGCGCTCGGGGAGGGATAAAACGAGAAGAACCCTCGTCGCGCTTTCGATTTCTTTCTTAATGCACCCTAGCCGAGATTGCGAGCCGCGATTTAATAAATGTTATTCCGCCGAATGATTCATACGCGATCGCGTACCGCGGCCCTAATGATCGCGATTTGATCAGCATAAGAGCGTCGACCGTAGATGTCTCGGCGCACGGATAGTAGAACGACCGGGAGATCGCGAATGGACAATTTCAATCCGGCCTCGGGGGAGGAAGATTTCCGTGCCATTACCGTTAATACGATCTCGAGAGTCCTAAGCGGACTCGCAAGATTGCGGATGGTCGTCCCTCTCTCTCGTTCTCCCTTGGCGAGAGGAGATCGGAGGGTAAGGGCGAGGGTTGCGCGGATATGAGAGCGGAGAGATAAGAATAAGGAGAGAGAAAGTGAGCGCGAGAGGATAGGGGCGAAGGGACGGAAGGACGAGGGAAAGGGAAAATGAGAAGCGGGGTACTCTCGTGCTCGTACTTGTACGCAACCTCTACGAGAACATCGGTAGGAAGTTGGACCAGCAGCGGTGCGCGACGTGTGCCTCGATACCAGTTAGAGAAATCATATCGTACTTACCTGGTCCAATACCAGCGCCATTAAAGTAAACCGAGCGAGGGAATCGATTCCGATCGATCGGCTGCCTTTACCGATACCCAAGAGGATTTCCAAGTAGAAATGCTCCGTTCTCGGTCCGCGTGCCCCGACGGTACCTCCCCTTCATCCTCTTCATTTTTTTATCGCCATCTCCAGCGTCCACGAGGGCGCGGAAGAATCCACGAAGAGAATCGCGCGCGCGCGCGCAGGATAGACGGAAAGCGGGGAAGAACGCCACGAATGTGGCTATAATCGATTCCGGGGAGATCGTACCGTATCATCCGCTTCTGACCTCCCCGCATTTATGCGCCGCGAGAATCTCTATATTCCCCACTTGTATACTTATCATCGCTTCGGGTATAGTTCAGCTAAACGCTCGCGATTTCTATACCCCGATCGTCAGTCCGCCACGAATTCTCTCGCATTTATCTCGATGCGGAGCCAGATGCCTTATCGGCGCTGAATCGAATAGCAGAGCCCACAGCGGAGGTGACTAAGACTCGGCATGGTTCTCGAGTTAGATCATCCGCGGAAAGAAGATCTCCTTTCCGGCCAGTTTACCCGAAGAAGTCCTCTTCGTCGAGCACCGGTAAATTTGGCAATCGGTGGAACTCGGACGAAGTGGAACTGCCCTCGGAGAGGAAGACGATCCACCTTCGATCTTCTCATAGTTCGGTCACGTTCGAGTACCCCCTACAACCATTGCGAAATTCCTCGTTTCGCGAGGGGGTACGCGGGCATAAACAACGCGGGCTCGTGATCGGCGGACTCGTCCGCTGAGCCTCCGCTCGGTAGATATATATTATCCCAGGTGACACTTATTTTCCCATGCGGCGACGTTTACGCTCATAATTATTAATTTACGACTCCTCGCGAGGCTTGCCAGCTCGCGGGCAGGCCAACGGACGAGTCAATTGAGTCGACCGCGGCTCGACGAGGTAACGGCTTCGACGAATTCATTCCTATCGAGCCGTAATGGCGCGCGCACGCCGGAACGTGAATAAAATTGCTTTCGACGCTCGTCCCCTCTTCTCGCATCTCCTCTCACCCCCTACCTCGCATTTCTTACGATCGCCCTCACGGAGGATAGTCTCTTCTTTCTCTAATCTCGGCCCCTAGCGTTCGCGTCTTCGTTCTCCTATCCTTTCCTCGACGCATCCAAACGAGACGGTAGAGATGACCGATGGCTGTCGCTGGCCCCTTCGCGGGGCACCCCACCATCGTGTCGGTCCATTAGGATTCGTTGCCGCGTGACAGATGCCGCTCGTTTGGCTTCGATGTCCGATTGGAGGTTAACCTGTTGCTACCTCGCCCTTGGATAAACTCGAGTGTATCGAGAGGAAGATAATAGGCTTGGCTAGATGTCGGAAGATATTGGCACATGGATCCGTAATCGCGCCTTTATCGAGAATCGTTTTCAGATTGATCCTGGGGGAAAGTTTCCTTTACCATTCTAGCGGCCACCACGAGGCAACCTCTTGCCCCTTGTCAATGCACGAGCACCACCGGGCAAGCCACGTACCGCGAATCATCGGTACCCATTAGAAAAGCCCACGTTCCACCGCACGGACTCCCAACGACATTGATTTTAACGAGGCCGCAAAGCGGGAGCGCTTAACCGTAAAGTCTCTCGGTAATCGTGCCTTTTTCCGCTCACACGACTTTGGAAGATGCCGCGGGAGCAGCGAGAACAACAATACAGGATCGTGACCGAGGGGCGACCATAAGCGAGAGAACGATCGGCGAGGAGGAGGAGAAGGAGGGCAAGAATCTCGTTCCGGCGCGGAACCGTCTCGTAGGTGGTGGAGGGCGTTTCGGTGCGGACCGTGGGTGGATCTTCGTGAACCATTAAGGCTCATTTCGTAGGAATCACCTGTGTCCATTTGAGTATCTCCAACGTCCATCGGACGAAGATTCATTTCGACGAACACCTCGTGAGCCACGCGGTTGACTGATGCTCGTCGCTTATCGTACCGAGTCGACCGAACGAATTGAAATACGTCGACGTTCCCGTTCCTCGAGGTCGTCGAACTCCTCCACCCTCTCGCCACCCCCACGTGCGTTCCTCGCGGGCTCACCCCGCCCCCCGTCTCCTTCGGAGTACCACGCACCCGTCCTCGTGCACCGTTCCTCTCGAATTCCTAATGTTCGGTTATGATATCGAGGAGAAGTTACGGGGCCACCGAGCTCAGCGGGACGTCACCAGTAGGGAGAAGACGGCTCGCGCTCGAGCGACGGCAATCTTCGAGAATTAGTGCCGTTCCACGAACCACCGCCCCCTCGTCCTCCTCGTCTTCGTCGTCGAACTTCTGCGAGGAAGCGCGCGCACTGGAAATATCCTGGATCGTCGTTTGACGGTTCGGAGAAGTTTTATTGGCCCCTAAATCCTCCCGCTCGGCACGGTGGTTCGAACGGGTTGACGCTGGAATGTTCTCGCCAGTCTCCCTGCCGATTTTTTTAAGATCGATCGTAACATCCTCCGTGGAATAGACCGACCGTGCCTCGGGATCAAGTGTATCTCGTGCATCTTCCGCTCCCTTACCTGTTGTGACCGAAAGTGCCATAACCCCGAAATCGAAGTGCGCTCTCCCCAGTCGTTAGGCACCTGTGCTCCTCTCTCGGCTTGCCTCGCTGCTCGCGCGAGGAAGCACGAACTTTACTTTATCGAGGTGCACCCCGTGAGAGGGCGCGGGGCCGGTATCTCATTCGCAGTGAACGCGGACGCGCTGGTACGCCGAGAGTTAATTTACGGATCGGTCTCTCCGCCGGTGCACCCCCTTCGCCGATACCCCCTACGCCAGGCACCGAATGCAAATACAAGTGTGGCGAAACCGCAGGGGGTCCTGCACTCCCGGGGACAAGTCCGCGGAGGATACAAATGAATCGTCCGCGGATCTCTCAGTGGTCCCTACCGAGCGCCCGCTCAGGATGCTAAAAACGACCGCGCACCCTGACCCCTCGCCAAGATAATGCGCATTGAAAAATCGTATTATTATTCATTACGCCGCGCGACTTTCGCTCCCAGATTCGCCGGACAATGCGCGCTCATAAGTTCGACCCAACTTTATCTCCATTGTGGCCCCGGAGAATCGTTCGGACCTGGAGCGAAACGGATTTTTGTTCGTGAAATTAAGCGACATCGTATTTCCGCGTGTACGTGGATAATTACGTAAACGGTCCTGCCAAAATTTGCGAGGGGTTTCGTAGATCGCGAGATCGGCCACCGAGCGTGACGTTTTTCTCGAATTCGGACGCGGAAGAATCCCTTGGTAAAAGTGAAAAAGTGCCGGGGGAAATTGTAGGCGTAAAATATGAATGGTTTGACGAGCGTACGATCGTTTCTCCGGCCGAACGACCAAAGTCACGCCTATCGAGAGGCTCCTGACCGCGCGACGGAGATCGTTACTCCGCGCTCTCCACCGACATTTTTCCCCGTAGCTTCTTGTAGTCGGTGTCGAAGATACTGAGCCCTGTCGTGACCGGTGCCACGCGTGGTATCTGATGTCTACATGTGTACGACCGCTTGGTCTCGGGCTCACGCGATCCCAGTTCCTCCTTTATACATCCACCTTGGCAACCTTAACCACCTGTGCGACCAAGCCGCTCTCTCCAACTTCGTCCACCTTCTCCTCTTCGTCTTAGTATCCGAACGAGCGCCGTCGCATTCTCTCTCTATCTATCTAACGTCGAAGCGACGATACTTACGGAGGGAAGTGGAAGAGTGAGATAGAGGTGAGCGGGGGATAAAGCTATCTCCACGCAATGGCATTCGAACTGTAAACGAGAGGAGAGAACGAAGCGAGGGAAGAGAGACGCGCTCGAAGCTACAGTTCTCAGTCCCAAAGCGGTCAAGATCTATCGCTTAACGTTTTCAAAGGGATCACGAGGAATCGCATGTCCTAAACCATTTATCAGCGTGTCCGCCGACCGAGCCGCGAACCTTCCTCTCGTCGCGCGGTCTCTCACTCCCGACCCTTCTCTCTCTCTCTCTCTTTCTTTCTCTCTCTCTCTCTCTCTCCCTCTCTCCCTCTCTCCCTCTGTCTTTCTCTCTTTCTCCAGTCGATAAGAGCCGCGTGGACATAATGAAGGGACGGCCGCTTCTGGAAAAGCCGTTGACGTTTCAATTTCGTAGACACCGACGGGACTCCGGGGAATTTCTCGCGAAGTTGCACGGGGCAACGGCGCGCGCGAATCGTACTGTCGCGTGTTCTCCACGTACTTCCGTCGAGCAAACGGAACGCTCGAGAGGCCAAGAGGAATGGCTTTAAGATCTTCGTGATCTTTCTTGACCGTGCGATTTTCATTTCTTAAGAAACGTCGTCGAGCCGTGTTGCCAATGCAGCGTTTCTCAAAACGAGAAACACGTTGGAAAGGCGTTCACCGAAATTCCTCTCACGCGAGATCGCACGGTGGAAGGAACAGGCTCTCGTGGGACTCGACGCGCTCGCGATAAAAGCAGCCAGGACCACCATATACGCGTGCATAGCATCACGAGAGGGGCACAATTCCTGAAACGTCCGGAACACAGGGAGTTACGCGTGCACGTCGCCCGGAGAGCCTATTATTCACCTGCGCGTTCCTCCTCGTTCCTATTTTTCTCCCGATCTCCGGAGAATCGATTCACCGTGAACGATTTCTTTACGGTCTATTCACGTCCTCTTCCTCCACCGCCCGCTTTCTCGCTCTCGCGTGCTCCCTATCTTCGCTCGTCTCGCGTGCTCTCTTAAATTCATGCCTCTTCGCGAGCCACGAGGAGGAGGCACTCGGAGGTACCGGCGCGGTGGAGGACATAAAAGGTACAGAGGTATTCTCCTTTCACCATAAAACGCGCTACATGTGGAAACAGTGCCGCCACGGCTATTTACACCACTTAGCCATGGTGTCGCGCAAGGAGCGCAACGATGCCGAGAGAATGGGGCGGTTGGCGCTACTGGGAAGTCAAAAAGGTCAATGCGTCTTATTGCTGCCAAGCCGAGGAATAGACAATGGCGGTGAGCTCAAGCGATATTAAGTTTCGACCTTTGAATTCGCACGGGTCCTTTGAACTCTCGACGACCCGACCGCTCCGATCTCAAGAGTGTTCAACACTTTCGCTTCGCTAAGGGTCCTCCGTGCTTCGTCGTTGACACCCGCGATAATCTCACGGGACATAATCTCATTGTGTAAATTCAAACGCACCTCCTTCCTGCTCCCTTTCACGGGAATCCAGGGTGAACCGCAATGCGCCAGCACCTTTCCTTTGGTGAAATGGTCGCGTTCTATAGCGGGGTTTCGCGTCCCCGGTGCAGAGTTTGGAAATCACTCGCGCAGGAACGTGAAAAAATCCGAATGCCTGCATCCTGATTCAGAAATGACCAGAAGCAATCGCTTCGAAGGGGAGCACACCTGCGCGACGGCGATTGGGCCGGATCGATACGTCGCCCCGAATGTAAGTCGTGGAATGTTCCGCGCGACGCGAATCAGTGGTAGCGGCCGACCGGGGGCGATCGGGAGATTCGCCAGTTCAAGCGACGTCTTCTCTGGGTCGACCTTTGCACACGAGGACCGTCACGTGGCCGCGGCCAATCAGCACGACTGGCGAGCAAAACCAACGACCTGGACATGTCCCACGCGACTCGCGCTCGGCCTGGGAAATGCAACGTTTATTCGATGCAAATGCGTATACCAAGTGGTGCGCGGGTTACATCGGCGAATGGATGCGAGAGAGAGAGAGAGAGAGAGAGAGAGTCGCGGAACGAGATGAGAGAAAAACTGCGAAGAGGTAAAAATTGGAGATAATGAGACGACAAGGTCATTTGTGGAAGCCCTCGAAGTGGACACGAGACGAACAGGATGGATTCCGTATAAATTATGAACATGCGCGCGCGTTGGTCTACTTGCTGCCATCCTCATCCCTGTTTAGCGCGGATAACTGTTACCCGCGCGACGGGCATCCAAGAATGTAGACCCCAACGTGTCGAGAGAATTTTACCTGCCGCGTCCCTGATCACGTTGCGGTATCGTCCACGGTGGATCGTTTGGCGCGTGCGTACTCGCGCGTGATGGGGCAAGCCGTCACGTGCAGATAATCCAGTGGACATCGCGCTTACATATTATCGTACTTACATTTTGCATAAGCGATAAATTAATGACGGGCGACGATCCTCGGAAAAAACCGAGCGACATCCGGCCACGCAGGAGAATCGAGACTCGTCTTGAGGCCCTGCGACGCTTATCAGAGCCGGGCACCCCCGAGGACCCGTCAGCGCCGCGACTCTCCGGGCGAGGCTACATCGCACGGATGGTAATTCAAAACCAAGCGCGGCCGTCGTTCGGGCAGTCTTTCACCGTCGCGTAAGTCGTACGTTTTCCAGCGACCAGACGTTTCCTCCGTGTTCTCCACCCACGTGGTGCTCGGGCGTCGCGCGGATTACGTAACGTGGCTCGCGCCACGGTGAGGAGATATAGGATGGGGAGAGACGGGTGGTGGACAGTGGAAAAGGGAAAGGAGGAGAGGGAGGCTGCGAGGAATAGAAAGAGAGCGATAGACGTCACGAGTGCGAGAGAGACCGAGAGAAAAGATCTACGAGGGGCGCTAAGGGCGAGCCGTGGCGAACGTCGGAAGAGGAGCGTCGCGACGAAGACGACAAAGTGGAGGAAACGTGCGAGGGAGGACGTGGAAGAAGAAGAAGAAGAAGAAGAAGAAGAAGGAAGGGAGGTGGATGGCGAAGGTGTAGCAAGATCGATATTGGCCAGGTACCGGGGAGAGTTCGCTGGCCGATTAGGACGCAAATCATTCAGGTGCCCCGCTGGTTAGGTAAGCCAAGACTCCATCGGGATGTGGGATGGGCCGCAGTCACGTGTGCCGACGTAGCTTCGCGTTAGGCCGACGCCGACCGTGAGGAGGCAGAACGGTGCTGACGTGGGGACAATCCGGCGCGGATAGAACCAGCTCACCGGTCTGCCCGAGCGAGCCGAGGTAGGGAAACTCACGCGACCGATGGAGCAGGAAGAAAAGAGAAAGAGAGAGGAGAGCTAGCGCCAGTCGGAGATGCAGAGCGGCCAGCGAGAAGGGGAGAATAGGAGGCGGAAAAATCTTCTTTGCTGCTGTGACGGCGAGACGTCACGCGTCGCAACGCATTTGCGTTAACCCCTCGTTCTCTATCGTGCGCGATTTTACATCTTCGTTGTCGCTGCCTTGGGGGGCCCCGAGTTTCCAACGTTCAGCCTCGATCGACGTCCCGCTCGTTTTGGTTCGTAGCAACACGAAGCACCGGGGAAGAGAAAAGAGTGGGTTAATCGTCTTTAACACGGACACGGTCGTACGAGGGCGTTCGTATCTCACATTTGGAAAAATACTCGGCGGAAGGAATTGGCTGCGAAAATGTAACGAGGTGCGGAGAAATGAGAAACGCCTAAAATCAAGAGGAAGGCGCAGGCGCGAGATAGATGGAGGAGGAAGGAGGTCGCCGCGGGGAGAGAAAGAGAAGAAGGAAACGAAGGAGAAGAAGAAGAAGAAGAAGAAGCCAGAGGCCTCTTTCCGGCCCATGAATCACGCCCACGCGACGCGCGCCTGCTCGATAATTAATGCTCATTTAATTCGGCGTTCATCATCCGCGCTGAAAATATTTGCAAAAGTCCGTGCAACGTGTAGGGGCCGCGTACGTGCGGGAAACGTTTGCGTGGAGAGGGGTGAGAAGGTGGAGGAGATCAAAGTGGAGAGAGGGGAGGGAGAGTCGTCGACGACGAGCACGTGAGGGTATCCGCTGCTGCTGGTGCGCCACGATGGAGAAAGAGGAATGGCCGGCGTGCGATTCGCCATTCATCCTGATTGTCACCGAAGTTGGCGCGCTGCCTTTATCCTCTCCTCGTCCCTCTCGTTCCTCTTAACCGATCGTCCTCCCACCCCCGTCGACTTCACGCCCGGCGATCATCCGGGCGGATGATCTATGCCGAGTCTCGTAATGGCGGCTCATCGACGACGGCAAACACCCGGGTAATATCTGGTAGCCAACCGAGAACGAAAGAAGGAAAGAGGGGACACCCCGACGCGACGACGCGGTGGACCGGTCCCCGAGTGCCGGAGAGAAATCGACTGCGTTCCACCCATCGGCGAAATTCCCTCGCGAAATTATTCATATCCCCGGCAGCGAGCGGTACCTCCTACGTCGTCGTCGAACGAGATTTATCATTCGTTTCAGCGGCGCACGGGGCGACGAAAGCGCGAAAGCGTCACGTCGCAATTCTCCTTTTTACCAGGTCCTCCTCCATTCCGTACCCTCCGCACCTTTCTTCTTCCTTCGCTTCTCTCATTCCACGGGTGTAATTTCGCGACAGGACTCATTAATTAGGAGATCAGAATTTTTTTTTATCGCCTGGGTAGAACGTGGCAGGAGGACCGTCGCTGAGACAGAGAAGTTTTGTCGTTGTTAATCTTTCGGCGGTGGGGACCGCTCAGCTCGCCACCGCGATTTTCCGTTGAATCCATCTTCCGGTGCCTCCTACAACGGCGAGATTTATTAACCGTTACCGAGGAATACGCCTGATAAAAATGAATCGCGCCTTGAGTAATTATAGACGAGGGTAAGTACACGCTTCGATACTCAGTACCGAGAATTCTGCCTCGTTAATCGGGCACTGAATTCGACGGACGACGCGCAAAGTGGGTAGAAATTAAGAATGTCTCGAGGTGTATCCTTCGGATTCGTTGGACGAGAATTGTTTCGAAGGATTATGTGGATCTTAAAGATCTCCCCTGTAAATGGACAATTCCATTGTCAGAACGACACAAAAGCGTCGTCTTTCGAACCGAGAGCGCGAAAGTGTATTCCAGTCCGAGAATAACCCCGACACGGATTCTCGTTCCTCGAACGATAACGAACGAGTTCTTCTTTCTCGTCCTTCCCGTGGCGAGGCAAGGCGGGAGTAAGCATTCGAGACTGGCTCTCGTTGTCGTTGCCTTCGTCGTTGGGCGATGAACCTGCCGAGCCAATGACAAGTGGAGCACGCATTTACGATTCCAAGCGCGTCATGCCTCTCCGTGGAATTCTCCTCGAAGCTCCAGCGGCATCAACATTACGAATATCATTGCCTCCGCGCAGCAGGAAATTTACGATTTTAGATAACGCTCGGTTCGACGCGTGTCGCTCTTCGCCTAGAAGTGCATCGTGCTTGAAGGAGAAAAATACAACGAGTTTTCGACCGCCCTCGAAACTTCATCGGCTTCGACTGTAATTATTCTCCGTCGCGGACGAATATTATTAAGCTCTCAATTGTACGTGTCTAAAACGCGATGGCAAACGAAGAACGGAGGAGAAGGAGCAGAGGAATCGATCCAAGAGCTGTCCGCCCTACCGAGCGTATGGAAGAATCTTCGGACCCTGGAAGATCCGTGGCGACGCCCATGAGTGCGTTACCGCCGTCTCGATAACAATGGCCCACTGTGCGTGCCACGGAGCGGTCAAACGGAGAACTGACTGGACGGCACTGTCTCCCTGCGCGGATCTGTCATCTCTCCCTCGAATGCATTAAATACCCACGCTCGAGCGGATCGAAGCGAAGGAAGCGAAGAGCGAGGGAGGGTCTACACGTGATTTCGATGCGATTCACCGCCACGGTGTGCGGCCAAGACAAGGGCATTGATCAACCGTGAAACCGGCGCGGCAAGGGTCGCCCTTCTTATTCTAATTAGATGGTGATCGACCCTCGTAGGAAAATGTCTTTGTGCTTGAAATCCTCCGTGACGGCTGACCCCATGGAAATTTATCTTCGGCTAGGAGCAAGTGCTTCTACGATGCCGCTTCGACGCTTCCGTCCTTCACCGGTAATGTCTCGAGCCTCTCGGAGAAAAAATAGATACGTACGAAACGAGCGACCGCGGATCGGATCGTCGATGATCGATTCGTCCCTTGGCGGACCACCTCGATCCTCAGGACCGACGGGAGTGAAGGGGGGAAATTATTCGACGAGCAGTGGTGCCCGTTAGGCCTTCTACCCTCTTGAAACCGGCGCACAGTGGGGCGAATGAGTCATTTTTCGGTCATTTGGTTATAACTTCCACTTTTTTCAATGGAGTGACTAAATCTGAAAAAAATTATTATTTCTGACAAATATATGACGAGAAAAAACGTAATACAAATAAATTTTGACATTTTCATATTTCGAATATTATTTTATACATTTATCTGCTCTTAGCATTACCCAGAATCAACGACGTGGACGTGACAGATATCTGATCCCTCGGGGTGCTTGATTTTAGTGAGTCCCCTTGCATCTCACATTAATTGTTTTGAATTAGTTATCAGTTTCATCGTCATCACTAATATATAATAGACGTTTAGCATCTTTGGTGAATTCTTTTCTTTTACGCTCTATCGATTTTCGCGAATTTGATATTATAGGATCTGAATTACTTCATTTTATTATAATATTTCAGTTTATTATAATATTGCCAAGAAAATGACCCTGGTGAGAAACATGTTCGACTAAATCGAATAAACTTTGACACGCATTTTTTCACAAAAGGGGGATGAAGGGGGATAACAATCAGGCATGTCAAGAAACTAGATACTTTGCTTTATCACATGGGACAAAATTCATTTCATTCCATCTCATTCCAAGAACTTTCTTCATGCTAGAAGATTGAAGAAAGAATTTTTTGTTTGTCGAATTTGTCATATATGCTTCTAATATGTAGTAGTACTAAAAATGATATAAAAATAAGATAAATATGTTGTTTTAAGTCTAATAAACAAGTTCTTATAGGCATTTACTTATACAGATAGTTATATTTCTCACAGGAAATTTTAAAAGTAGTCTATCAAATTCATAAAACTTCAGTTTAGGCGAAAACGTTATGTTTATCAGAATCTTCTGACGAAAAAAGGAAGGATAAATCAATTGTAAACATATTTATTAATAGTTCAAGATATATATTAAAGGAAAATGTTGTCAAATTTCGAATTTATAATCTTTCAATTTTCTGTCCAATATCCGGTTTTTTATGAATTCGCCCCACTGTGCGGCGGTCCTGGGCGAGCCCCACATAAGCGCCATCCTGGCGACGACAAAGCAAATGCATTTATGCGGCCTACTCGGTATGCGGTATCCAACGCGTTACGAACTGATTTCAGATACGGGTCCTTTGTCAACCGTTTAGCCGTCGCTATCAACGTCCGATGCATTCTGATCTTCCTTCTTCACGGGCGTCTTTCACACCGCGCGCGAGATCCTCGAGCTCGACGGCGCGCGTAGTCGCGTCGTGTCGGTTCCTACGCGGTCGTTGAGCTCCGCTGCCCCCGACGAACGATTACCATATTTTCACGTCTCCTCCTCGTGCGAACGTAAAGCATCGGGAAATATTCATGCGCGACGAGATAAGGGCCAGAGCTCTGGACGAGAAACGTCCTCTTGGATGAGAGACGATCGAGAGGGCTATTGGGAAGAAATGGAAGGAATCGGAGCGCGCGAGCCCAACCGGCGAGCCCAAGAGGCGTCGGTCGATCGTGTACCAAAGAGAATTCCGAGATCGCATGGCTCTCGCTAGGCTCTCGCGAGCGACTTCCCATAGAGGGCAATGTCGAAATCGACGTGCCTCGACGACAATCGTATCTTTCATCGCATCTCAATAACGAGATCTTTCGAAGTGGACGAAAACGTCGTGGGTACTCCGCGAGCCTTCCTTTACCTTCGCTTCCTCCCACCCTCTGGCGAAAGTGTATCGAAGATAACGAGACGTCTGTGCCGCGCTACGTGCGTCGTTGGCCGTCGCGAAGAGGGCCCGCCACATAGAAAGTGACGGTCCGCCGCGACTACGAGGAGTCCCGCGGTGGTTTCAGCGGAGATCGAGAACGCCACGGAAATCAATGGATTGGGACCACCAGCCGCGAGAGAGGCGCAAGTTTTACCTGGGCCTGACCCCGCGCGACCTCCGCGCTTTGACGTCTCGTCTCTCTCGATTGTGCGAGCACGCCCGCGGTTCCCCTTCCGCCACCCTTCGGCATCCTACGTCGACGAGCAAGAACGAATGAGCGAGGCTCGTTCGAGAGAAGCCTCCGAGGTGGACGGGCGGGCAGCCATCCGATCGAGAGCTGTGGGAAAAGTTTAAAAAAATTTCTGAAGAGATCTCAATTTTTTCCTCCTTCCTCCGTAAGAACGTCGGCCACCGGCTCTCGTGAACCGATGACCTCTTGGTATGTTAATCCCAGGGGTCGGTAACGCGACACCCAGAAACGGAAGTAGAGGGGTGCAGCCGTTTCCGCAGCGACAGATGCGATCTCGAAGTCTCTCCCTCGATAGTCGCCCCCTCCTCGCGCGTGTGCGCGAGAAAGACGGCGCGCCAAGCTAAAAGGCAGCGCGGCAGCCACTGTCAACAGCGTAGAAACTACCGTTGCCCAAATAGATGAAAACTAAGGTGAGAAAAAACGGCGAGCGGACCCCTCGCTCGGATCTGGTGGGAAGGAGAAGCAAGAATGAAGACAGGAGAGGATCGAGAGGAGATCTCGACGTTTGTCCGTCGATAAATAGCCGCTGTAAAGCGATTGGACTACGACAATATTTGACCGATTTTATGAATGGGACTCGGCTCGACGAACGCCGTCGCCGTTGAGATAGGTTCTCGTCGAATAATATTTAACGTAAACCTCAGGGCCAAAAAAAAGTGAAGTGGATCGAGTATCCATCGTGATTCATTCGAGGCCCTCGGCGAGTCCCGTCTCGTTCGCTCCGTCGCCGGTCCGGATTTACCACTTTGCTTTAATTACGGTGATTAGCCGGCTTTCATTCTCCCTCCCTCTCTCTCTATCTTGTCTTATCTCTTGAATTTACATATACAAATCATCAGCGACGCGATGATAGGAAGATTGGAGTAATTATGGTAATCGAGCCGGTTCGAAGATAAGACGTCATATTTCCTCGCGCGGCGGGACCGCTCCGCAGGTGAGTGAAAAACAGATTATTTCGATAATCTAATCTCCCTCGATGTACGATACAAATCGATCGCCTCCGCATAAATCTCATTCTTTCCCGCGCTCCTTTCTACCTCGCGTTAATCGATTTTGCCTTTGCGCGCGAAATTTATCGTTCACCGATTCTAATTCTTTTCTCTCTCACCGCGGCGCGGCGCTCGGCCGGCGTACGCTCCTCGCGGAACCGCGCGCGGTAACGGATTCCGCGATTAAAGCGGAGCTTTACGATCGCTCGATCGCAAGCGAGACGAATCGACGACGCCTTCGCGTTCCTAACGAGCGGACGAGTCTCCCGAACGATCGTCTAGAACAGAGATGGGGAAGCTGCGACCTTATAAGATTTTCCGCGCGGCCTTATGCATCGATGATAAAACGTAGCTGGACGGTTATTGTGGGAATATTGTAAATTAGTACGCTCGGGTCTCCAGTCGTTTTATTACCAGGAACCATTGTGGTAGATATTGTATACGAAATAAAGAAGTTCTTTAATTTACAGCATCCGCCCTGTCGATCGCGCTTGCTACCTCGACAGACCGCGCCGAACTCTCGTCATAGTCACTTTGGTCTATCCAGGCACCTACGCGTACAAATGTCTGGCCCACATGAGCGCCCCAGTGTTTGCGGAAGGAGGAAGGGCAGAGGGATCCCCTTTTTTGTGAGGTGTCGCTTCCAAGTGGTCGACATGGACGGCGCACTGGGTACAGCGAGCGAGAGCGGTTCCCACAGCTCGTTCGTGTGAAAACAGCCGGGAAAGTGGACGCGACAAGTGCACCATCGACGGCGGTGGCGTCCGCATCGTCCGCCAGGAGGCAGTCGAGCGAGGAGGCAACGTCGGCAGCAGCAACTAGCAACGAAGGCAGCAACCACGCCATCGACCTCCCAACAGGATATCGGAAATGCATCGTGCGCGGAAAAAGCTAGCGCCAGAACTGCTTGCATCCTGCGCACTCTAGCCGCGAGAAGGGGACGGGCGCGTCTCGCGGGCGTTACGGTGCGATAAGCAACGAGAACGGGACGATTAGACGCGATTACGCAACTAGTTCCCCGCACCCTTTCCAGCTGCCTTCTCCGGGGCAATATTTTACGTGAAACCCGAGATGAGCCGTTGCCCCGTAATGCAATCATTTTATCCTGCGATTACGGTGCTCACTTTCTCTCTCTCTCTCTCTCTCTCTCTCTCTCTCTGTTTTTCTCTCTGTCTCTCTATCTCCTCCTCTCTCTCTCTCTCTCTCCCTTTCTCTCGTTCTCCTCCTACCCTCCCGGTATCATACTTAGTTTTATCCACACACTAAATTGCACGATATCGCGGTTATGGCGTAATAACACCTCGCCGGTGAATTGGCACGGGGCTCGTAAACTATATTAAGAGAAAATTACGGATGTTTATCGCTTAACCTGGGACACGTGGATAAATTTTCCGGCGAATGGCGAGCTGCCGCGATGATAAGTGACCGAATCGAAGAGTCGTTCGCTCCGTCGATAGTCGACTCAAGGATGTATTGAAATGACCGCAGGAAAGAAGATTTGCTCGTAGAAAGAAAACGGTGTTTCGCAGGATCTGGTTGGAGCACGGAGAACGACGTGGTTCGGGTAATCAATTAATCGGCTTCCCACGAACTAACGAGGCCTCTCGCGTAATTTGCGCCAATCAAAATCGAAAGGGCACCTCTTACCGCGTAAATTGCCAAGGCAAGAGACTTCTTTTTCTTCGACCGGGAGAATTAGCACCGATCTCGCCGCACCTCGTCGTCAGCCGCTGAGATTTAATTCCTTGCGTCGCTCGTCGTCGTAGTCGGTCCAGTGGCGGCGGCGGCGGCGGCGGCGGCCTCGCAAATCCGAAGGTACGAGACAGACGGCGCGTACGAAGGACGTATAAACCTGCCGCTCGGAGGGAATAAAAAGAAGAGGGGGTCGAAGAGAGGGCCGTCTCGTAGGAGCTAAAACCACGAGCCGCGCGCGAACCCGTGGTGGTGTACCCACCCCGAGTCACCCCCGCGTGCCTTCGCCCGCGATCGGCGTGGCTAAAACGTAAAGCCGGACATAAAACCGCAGATAACAGCCACCGTGTATCGAGAGAAGCCGAGGACGAGAAGATGGGTACTAGGAGGGAGGGTGAGGAGTGCGAGGGAGAGTCGGAGGAAAGGAAGGAGAGAGGACCACGCCGGGACTGAATTACGAGCGGCCAACGGGCATTAACATTTTTGTCGGACGCGCAACAAATTAAAGCAATCTGGTTCGCTCGTGTCCCTCGTCCTCGTCTCCTGCGCCACGCTTGACCGTTCGCCTACCTGGCCGGTGCTGCTGTTCCCTTCGGTGCGATTTAAGCGCGGCCGAGTTCGCTCGCCACCCCCGCGCCATAAACACGATGCGCGTGGAAGTTGGCTCTACCACCGGAGTGATTTACATCGAAGTTCGTTTGCGATCGCATGTGACGATCCTCCGGCGAGCGCGATCGCCGCAATTTCGTAGGACTTTCTAATTAAGGCGCGGCCTCGATTTATCCACCATCTCTAATTACGAAGAAAATTCTTCGAATGCACGAGGCTCTCTGCTAGGAAACACAATCCGAACGAATTGAGTAGGTACCGGCCACCGTAACAGAAGCAAAGGAGTATCCCGTAGGAAGAAGCGAAGGAGAGGCGAAGTGGAGCGAAAAGGGGCGAAGCCAACGGAGAGAGGAAGTCAAAAGGATAAAGAGAGAAAGAGACCGGGAGGGTAGGTTGTGGTATATCGGTCTGTCGCCTCCGTAAATCCTTGGTGCCCGGTAACGCCGCCACCGTCGTGCTGCAACCTTATCATCGTCAGGGCCGCAAGACTGCTCGACGATTCCAGGAATGGCCCTTCGCTCGCCTGCGACAATTCGCTCTCGTATAAAACAAATCTGAAGAAAATACCAAACCTTCGACGGACAACTTTTAAGAATCGTTAATACTGATTTCACCGGATCTACCTTATCTACGACGACAGAAAAGAGAGTTGGAATTTTTTCTATACTACGGTCTCACGCAGAAATTGCAAGAGCGACTCCTAACGTTGAACAAGTGCCGTATTCTTCCTTCGCCTTTATTCGCGAAGTTCGAAGGGGAGAACATTAATAGAGCAAGCATTGGCACGGTAACGCATCTCTCGGTGCGCCAGGGCCACGAACCACCGGCAGGTATCCTTCCCTGGCTGGCGGGAGCGCAGTACCGGACCACGGCGGTCGTCCCCTTGTATCGTTTGATCTCGTTAATAGGACCGCATTGTCCTGCATCTACATACTCCTCTACGTACCCTTCTCCCGGTGCGCACTTCGTTGTGGACGCCGGAGAAAAAGGAAGAAGGTGGCGCGGTGGTTGGGGGTGGAGGTGACGCAGAAGGCGGAGAGGAGGAGGCAGAAGAAGAAGAAGAAGAAAGGAAAGGAAGAAGGATAAGGCTCGTGCACGCGTGTACACGCTCCAAAGTAGGCACCTCGCGTTATCGGTAAATTATTTGAGAAAAATTCGAGCCAGCCCATACGAGGCTCGCAGTTGCAAATACGCCAGAGAATTCGTAAACGCGATATCACGTGCTCGGAAATGCGCTGCTCCAGGACTCACAGCCTTTTTCTTCTTTCCCATACTCCCTTCCATTATGCACTCCGTGCTATGACTAATCCACGATGTCGCATTTAGGTTGTACGCAGCGTTGCATGTCGTGGACGAAGAGGATCGAGAGGATCGCGTGCGACGATAAGGAAAAATGTCCTACGCATATCGTCGCTGACTATGAACGGTGTGACTCTGACGTGGCGTTAAATCACTTACCACCACGTGCGTTTCAGGTTGCGATTGCGCGTCGACCCACGTCCCCGGTGATTCACTCGAACCTGTACGTGAAAATTAACTCAATAATTTTTTAATTCCCCGTGTGAATTATCTCATCCGGCTTACATTGAAACTCGGACTTGCAGAGTTTCACATGGAAATTTCCGTTGATCCGATGTAAAGACAAGAAAAGCGGTGCTACTGGAAATTGCAGTAGAGCGTACTTGAGATAGGATCGGGAGGGTCGCGTTATGCGCGATATACTCCCGAGCGGAGACACCATAATCTGTAAACCAGGACGATATATTTCGCTCGTAGTTGCCGAAGCACTGCAATTGCAGGGAGAAAAGGCAGGCATAACCCCTTCCGCTTTTACGGAATATTGCTTCAATTTTAAATCGACGCGGACGAAGGCAGGAGGCGGACCTTTTTCGCGAGCCCAACCGAACCTGGGATATGTATAAAAATCAGGAGGTAAGAGCCGAGTTTCTTTCTCGCATTTTGCAGATTTACATGGGCCCTTAGGAGGCACGAAATCTTCATTATTTCTCCCCTCGTCGACTCGACGAGACAAGCTGCGACTTCAGCTCTCTCAATCTCTTTCTCTCTCTCTCTCTCTCTCTCTTTCTTCCACATTGAGAAACTTTCTTTTGTACGGCTGTGTTATTTCCTCTTTTTTCCCTCGTTTCTTTATCTCTCCTTGTACCCCTGCCTCCTGCCCCTCGAAGCCGTGGCCAGGCCCGTTGCAGGGCACGCACTGCACTCATCATCCTATTGTTCTCTAATGAATCCGTAGATGCTGACGGAAGCGGGCCTGCCCACAAGATGCATGGGACAGGTTGCGTCTCTGAGTCTTCTGCTTCTTCTTCTTCTGGGCTTTCCACTTCGCCCCTGCCATCTCCTCTCCCTCGTCTACTCCTTCTTTTCATTCGTTCGTTCTTTCTTCTCCTCCTTCTTCTTCTTCCGCATCCTTGGTCCCGTCCCCGCGCTCGTGCGCAGGGAAACGGCAAAAGAGAGACGAGAAAAAAATTATTTAGGCATAACGAGCGTGATTCTAACTCCCTATCTCTCTGTCTCCCTCTCTCTTTCTCTGACCCACACGCGCACACTTTCTCTCCTCTCTTCTCTCCGAGTCTTTGTGGTACTCTCGAGTCCGCACTATATCACCCGCGAGAATTGTGGCCCCGAGAGAAACGGCGTCGTAGGTACCTACGCCCAGCTTCATGATTGTAATGAAGGAACACCGGAGGTACGCCACGGATGATGAAGTAGAGAATGTTTGCCGTTCTACTGTCTATGCTTGTTAGCAAAGAATCTTTCTGAAATTTATGGCCACGCGAACGATCTCGTTCTCGCGATTTCGCGTCTATCGCGCGATATCTGCCGACCTTCGCTCTATTAAATGAAACAGTCTCTAGAGGCGCCGATCTTCCCTACGAGAGGATGGGGTCAAGGATAGAGTTCTATCGAGCTTCTTACCAAGTCCATTATTTACGCGCGCAGGACAGTCCATGCACGTGCACACCCGCGCACCGCTCGATCTTGATTCTGGGTGGGGTTGTGGACGAGAGGGTGGAAGGACGAGCCAGGACAATACCGTATATCTCGCAGAGCGAGCGAAGGCTTTATGGAAATTTCGTTGGTTCGAGACCCTCTCGATACAATGATCGGTGGCCTCGATACGATCAACGCGGGGCACCTGTGCCCTACGTGTCGTCCGTGCCACCTCTGGACCTGCGACCGAGGCCCGCGTTAATGTGCCACGTAGAAGGAGAAAGAGGGAGTAGGTAGAAGGCTCGAGAAGCGGCGAGAGGAACGGGGAAGGTGGTGGAGGAGGAGGACCCGTGCTGCGGGTCACTGGCCGCCCGCCTCCTTTAAATATGGAAGAATCGGAGATCACGATAAGGAGGGTCAGAGAGGAGCGGACGAGAATTTCGTTGTCATGTAAATTACTGTCTCTCGCGCCGTCTCAGGCTTCTAACTAACCGCGCCCCACCCGGCTCCGACCAATCTCGGGGGTAGCGATTGAAAAACACGCTGGAACGAAATCGAAGACACGTCGGATACCCGAGACGTCGCATACTAGTCAAAGGTAATAATGAAATAATTTCGGAGTGATTGGAAAGACACGTTACAATTGAAAGAAAGCAGAAAGCAAGGTTAATTTCTTAGTCCGTCCCATCCGAAATTCTCGAGAACCTCACGTCCAAGGCGACGGTGTCTCTACCACGTTCCACAAGCCCAACGTGGTCCTATATAAAAGTTGGTGGGCCCGAGTGGCCATAAAGGATCGTTTCGGTGGTCCGAGGCGTGGCTCGTGGTCCCGACTAGGTGGCCCGGACAGTAACTTACGCCGGGCCATCAGCAGAGCTATCCGAATAATGCCGCGCTATCTTAAATAACCCGCAATTTATGCGTTTACACGGATTACCCGCGCCGCGGGTTTACGGCTCGGTAGTTACTTAATCACGTTTAGGCACAGACGAAGACGCGACGCATGCTCGGGAACACTCTATACCTTCGCTTGGAACACGCCTGGATACGACGGTAGCTACGAGCGCGAGGTGGAAGGAATGAATTCTTCGCGCGAAGGGAGACCACGAGGGAAAAGAGTAATGTTCGGTCTCACCTTCCTCGGGAATATTAGCGCGAAGAAATAACGCGTGCGTAGGTTATCGGTAAACTATGTCGTTGCGCGCAAATTATTCCGTTCCGATTCCCGTGGATATAATAGTAAAGCGCGACGAGGTGTGAGAAAGCTCGTGAGAGGGCAATTCGATACTTTTCTCTCTTCTCTATAGATGCTCGCGCCGACGCGATTATGACATCGCATTGATCAATTTTCAAGCCCATCGACGCCGGTAAGAACTATAATTTAGCAACTAAATCAATATTTTCCCCCGGTACCTACTCCAATTTTCTCTCTAACCTGGACGCCACGATCCGGCATTGCTCGGATTATTCCAATCCCGATTACGACCATTCCCGGCGCGTTAATTCGAGAATCAATTTTACTTTCGCACGGTTTCCGATTTCAATGATTTTCACGTTGCGAAAGCAGGCGACCCCCGAGCATGGGAGTCCGAGTCTCCGAGGAGGTTTCGCTCGAAACGCGCGAACATAATTATTGGATCTCGCGAGCACCGTTCAAGGTGCAAGGGCGTTACCGTCCCGTGAAAGTCGAAAGAAACACGCCACCGCGGCGGAATGTAACGAGACGCGCTCGCTCGCGCGCCGCCGCCACCGTCGCCACCTCCGCCACTACCTCCTGATACCTGCGCGCTTTAGAATGCGCGCGCGTCTGTGCCGCGGCGCACGCAGGCACGCACGGACGCACGCACTCGATTGTAAGTCGCTCACGAAGATACAGGTCGCCGGCCGCACCTGTAAACTCGCGCGCGCGTTCTCCGCTTCGAACGCGTGGGCGCGGGGGACTCCGACCAGACGCCGAGAAGGTGACGCGAATTGGCCGAAGGAATGTGATTTTTTTTTAAAACCTCGGGATAATTAGGTGCCGCCCCTGGGGACGAGGGCCGCGATAACCGGCAATTTTTATCTGCCTTCGCAAAGAAGCATAATTCGTGGCGCTCGGCGAGCATAATGGGCGACCATGTGGAAACGAGTCGAACGAGACAATTATCGTTTCCGGGCCGCTCCGGTGGAATTCAAACTTCTCCATTCAAGCCGATCTTAGATGCCGTCGCGCGAATCCGAACACTAGAGGCCGGTATTTAATTATTGGACGACGACTTCACCTCGTACGAAGGCGCCGTGGGTCGCGCGACCGTGACGCACGCAGGGCGATTAAATCGCTCGTAAGTCGCGATTAACATTTAATATCTGCTCGCCCGTGGTATTCCACATACCGAGGCATCGAATTAGTCCCCGTAAGGAGCAATCGAAAGTCACTCTCGGGCAATTCTCGTTAAAAAGAAGCCGGTCTCGTTCCTCGCGGTGATTCACGCGCGTTTCCTCGCGCGCGCGCCGGTCACACGATACGAGTCGACCACGTTTCGCGCGGAATTGCGTTTTCAGATCTCGACCGCTGGCCGGCCACGCAACCTCGTCGATATTCAATAAATGCTATCCCCGACGAACGACTCGCCTCCTTTATTTCTCTTTCTCGTAGACGGCCCGAAGACCTCGAGGTGACTATAAATTGCCGAGCGGAATAATGATGTCAGTACGGTAATGAGCATAAAGTGCGCGGTGCGTGTCGATGCGTTACGGAGAATCTCCCTCGAGAAATGGTTTGCGAGGAGGCAACCTTCGCCTCGGACGGTAAAGCTTCAAAATTTGTTTGCTTTATTTGCAATGGCACTCGAAACGCGTCTACTACCCGGCTGCGGCGCGGCGCGGCGGGCCGGTAAATTATTGGTCGAAAGGAGGCGAGGTGAATACCAATGAAAATGTCAAAAGTTTCTCGACAGCACGACGGAATCTCGATGGCGAAGCAATTGTCGCGTCGTCGCGAATTTACACCCGGATCGCTACGGACAATTCTTTTGCGGCGAGAGCGGCGGGGTGGGATAATGGTTGGCATAATTTAAAATTTCGGCCGATACACGCGAAAACAGGTGAGTTACGAAGAGAATTAAGTGACTTAAGGCCCCGGCACGGTGCGTGTCGCTGTGCGGCGCGAACGCTCGGTTTTATTGGCAATTTGTCGTAAGTGATCGGATTTATCGCGAGCGGACTGTCCCTCGCTTTTACCTCCTCTCCTTTTGCTCCTTCTCTCTCCTATCCTCGGCGTGCGCCTCGAGCTCTCAATTAGCGCCGTAGAAATTCCTGAATTCCCTCCGCGCCATCCTGGGAAATCGTAAATAATCCGGGCTAAGCATACGATCTTGCCTCCTCGTAAAATTATTTTGCAAAATAATTCGGTCGCTCGAGTCGCCGGAATAATTCTTTCTTCCACGTGCACTTCGTTTCGTCGATTTTACGACGGGGGTCGCGCACATTACTCAGGCCGTAGGGAGACCGGTGAATTTCTGTACGTTAAGAATTTCCACGAAGTATTCGCTCGAGTGTAACACCTCGATGGAAGTCCACGCGCGATGCGTTCACTACCAGAGTTCTCTACCCCAAAGCAGAAATACTTTTGCGATACAGCGCCGCCTCTCGCTCGCGGGGAGTGTCGTATATTTGGCCGGTGATCAGAGACAGCGGAAACACCGCGTGGCCCTCCACGCCACCTCAATCCCCGTAATTGCCGTTAATTTCCACCGTGGAGCCGCATGAATTACCATAAATTTCGGCACAAGTGACCGTTCATTAGATATGCTAAGCAGCGCGTTGAATGCAGCATCCCGTAGTGGGGCCAGCAAGGACACTGGCATGGCCCTCCCCCTCTTCGAAAAAGCCTCTTCGAGCGGCCACCGCAACACCAGGAATCGCCGCAATCGCAATTCGGCGGAGCAACGCGTTTCCGCTAGCCAGCAAAAACTTACGCGCTAGGAGCCTTCTAATTTCGCTTCCGCGAAGCGCGCGGTCTAAACGAAAGCGGACGCGATCTCGCCTCTGGACCATAACAAGCGCAACTTCTGGTTCTCTTCGTCCGAATCTCTCGATTACGAACAAACACTTTATTTGTTTCTTCTTTCTAACCATTTTCCGCCACCCTCGCATCCACCCCGCCGTTCCACGAGCATCGACGAGGAACGAGAATACCCTGGGGACGCTACGACCGAAAGAGGCAGGCTGGTGCAGCCTCCTCTCGTGAAAGCGAGATCCGCTGACCTCAGCGTGAACCGCGCGGCCGTCAAAACACGGGGCCCTCCATCTCTCCCTCCTAACTCTCCCTCCTCCCTTCGTGCGTCGCATCTCCCATGAGATCTGGTAATTTCAGTGAGGGGCAAAAAAAAGGAGGCGTAAAACACGTCGGAGAGATGAGTGGCCCGAAGTGGTAGCGGACCGAAGGAAGGACGTTCTCCGCGCAGCGAGGTGCCTCTCGTCCCAGCGACGAGCACTCGCGATTGCGCGGCGACACACGCAGCGATTTCCGTTGTGGAAAACGCACGACGAGGTAACGACGAAAGAAAGAAAGAAAGAGACGGGACAAGGTGTCGGCCGCAAGGGAGGCACGAAGTTTTAACCGCACGTTAAGAAGCCGAGTCGAGACTTACCCACCTGGTCTTGCACGGTGGCGAGGTCGTGCCCCCGAGTGACGTTTGTTACCCGCGGGACGCTGATGAGGATCTCGCGAGGACCGTGCAAGACTTCGGGAGTACTTCGGCATGCGCGCACGCCGGAAAAACAGTGGAAGCAATCGGCGTAGCTGCCGCGACGAGTGGAGCAACCGTGAAAAGCAACTAGATGGGAAGGAGAGAATCCAAGAAAGACAAAGAGAACGGAGCGAGAGGGGGGTGGGGCCGTGGGGCGGAACGGGGTGGAGATTTTAAGCGCGTTTTAACACCGAGACAAGGCTCCACCGGAGCACCACAGTGGCGTGGCGTCGTCGTCGGCCAGCGAGAATTACGGCCCCGCGTGTCTCTCGTAATCCTGGTTTATATGCCGCCGTTGAGCTCCGTAGCGAGAGCGGCGATTCTGAACCTTACCGCTTCTGCCCATTTCGCTCTCCCTCCAACCTATTCGCGCTCTCTTCCTCGCTAACTTACTCCTTTACTCTCTCCCTCTCTCTCCTTATTTCTTACACGAACGGATTCGAGCCGGTGGGCCCGACAGGCCGAAGAAGCCCGTCGTCCTCGGAAGCCGACGCGGTCGACGTGCGTGCTAGGCGCACGCGGGGAGGACCCCGTCAGGCCACACTGCGGAACGAGTTTCAGCAGGTTGAGACGCGGGCAGGCGGTCCGCGCCCACGCCGCCGTGCAGGTATTGTACAGGTACTCTCGTCAGAGGGCCCTTCGTGTCTCACCCCTCTCCTTCCTCCATCTCACCCTCGCCGTCCCTCGTCCTTCCTCTTCCGCTCCGTTCACCCCCATCCTCTCGCGAGACCCCACGACAGCTCGGGGCCTCATTGTTTCGGTGCGATGTCCTGTCATCCGCTGCGCGAAGATCCCCCAGCGGATCGCCGTGCGCGCGCGCGTGTGTGTGTGGCGGGAGCAAAATCGAGGCGGAAGGCATGCGCCGCCGTCGCGGTGGCCAACCTTGAGAGATCCACGACGAAGGTGCAGCGACCTTTTCGTCCCATGATTTCCGGATTGTCGGAGGTGGATGCTCTTAGGCACCTCGACCGATCGAAAGATCCAATGAGATATCTATCTTCGGCCGAGGCAGGACTCACTTCGAAATTTATCCCGACGATGGCAATGGGTTCTTCGAGAAGAGCTCGCCAACGATCCGAGGCAGGAGTAGGCCAATTCTTGCAACGTAATCCCGGAGTTACGATCGATTCCACATTATCGGGCGTCGAGGTGAGGCGGGTCGAGATTCGCCGGAAAGATACGACGTGTCGCGCGTTCGTCGCTTCGCCGCGAATATTTTACGATGCGAGTACCCTCGATAATTACACGTCTCGTTATATTTTAATTACCAGCCTCGGATCGCGGTGGAGGCAGCCCGATTCGTGGTTCATTAACTTTGTTTACGAGGCGCCCATTAAGTTCGAGTATTATCGAAATAATTCTCGTTAAGGGTGAGGGGATCGAGCGAATCGCGGAATCGAGCGTGTTGGTGTAGTCGCGCGTTTTCTCCTACGCGTGGGCGCGCACACCGCGGGTAAGCGGATGCACGAGCCCTATTGCGCGGAGGTACGGACAACAGGTTGATGCAGACATTCGACGTAATGCCTTTTGACATTAATATATTTCCTCTAGTAAGACAAATGCCGGGGCCAACTCGAGTGCGGACTCGACCGTTTCACGATGGGGAATCTATTAGTCACGTGAACGGACAGCCCGGGGTCGAAACGTGGAATATCCGGCGTCGATTCTGTCGACGAACGTTCTCATCATCGAAACAAATTCACCCCATATCGTGAGCTTCGTGAAAATTCGTAAAAGACTCATCGCGTTTCTACTGCGCCCAAACATTTACCCTCCTCCGCTCTCGCGACTCAAGCAACGGAGAACGATACACGTTCGATCGAAAGAAAGCGCGTCGCGTCGAAATTCGGCGCCAATCGAAGAGGCACGAGGCACGCGAGACTTACATAAACGTAATTACAATAATCGAGGCATCTCGATGTAACGTCCGTCCACCTCTCGCCCGCAACTTCCCTGGTAGAGCCACGAAGCTTACCCATCTCCACCGTCCCCTAACGAGGTGCCTTCGAATCACTTCCCGGCCGCGATAAATCGCGCGAGCATCTGCATACATTTTAATAAAGCCCCTCTTCCAGCGCTATAATATCGTGACTTTCGTTACGATCGATTGGCCGACGAATTTATAATACTCTCGACATGGCCGAGCAGCTCGCGTATCGCCGCCGGCCGAGATCGACAGAGGAATCGAAGCTTCGATGGAGAACGAAAGAAAGAAAGAGAGAGAGAGAGAGAGAGAGCGAAAGAGAGAAAGGAAAAAAAGACGAGCAGGTTGGAGAAGGGATGCGAGGAAAAGGGAGAAGGACAACGAGAGGGCAGAAGAGAAAAAGAGGGAAAAAGTGTGCGAGCAAGAGAGGATTCCGACGTCGGCGAGCGCGTCGTAGGTGTGGTTCACCGATGCAGTATGTAAATCCGATAAGAATCTTATTTGAGCCTGATCTCTCGCCCCGTTCGGAAATTACGCACACGCGCGCCCGCGCGCGCGTAACTAAAGGTCCCGTCGATCGTGAGCGCACGCGCGTGCGTGTAGAATGCCTACACATTACTGCCCGCACGCCAAATCCGTGAAGCGGACGGAGCGGATGTTAAGCAATACGAGTGGCTGGCAGGTGCCATGGTGTGGGTGTCGTTTTACACCAAAGACGAGAGAAAACGAGCGGTGCGTCCCGCCTTCGTTCGTGCGCCCGCGCGCTTTCGGCCCTCCTCGGCCCCTGCTGCCGCGCGAACGTTCACCGCGAACAAAACGAGAGAGAAGGAGTCTCGCGGTGGACGGCGCAACGAGACCGATAGCGAGCGTAGTTAATGAGGGAGACGACGGGGACCACTTATCGGCGTTTACCGTACTTACACGGTACTCGTCCGCGTACTAACGCGAGTGTCCGATTTGTTTGTCCGCGATTTCTCTCTATAAGCGTAATCGTTCGCGGCACCATTATGCTGCTATCACGGAGGACGCGACTCCGGGAAATTATGTGTTATTGGGATATATTCCGTGTAACGATCTGTCGCATACGTGTATCGTATGCAAAATCGAGCGTGAGCGATGGAGAAAAAGAAGCTTGACTCGGAAAGAAAGAGAGAGAAGGAGAGAGGGGCAAAGTTGCTTCTACTCGGGAACCTGCTAGGTTCGAAGATCACGTACGAGCGCATATGGACGGGCTGTGAAGCGGATGAGGGGTCAGAGTACTTCCTACACGCGATGCCCATAGGGTACACTACTACGCGCAGGCGGTTCACGAGTGTGCGCGGCCACGACCCAGGGGACAGTACGGAAGACCGCGAGGCAACGCACCACCTGTTGAATCCCGAGGGAGGGCCACTGGGAATGCGTCCGGGGTGGAGTGACAGGACGTTCGTAGGGAGAGGGGTAGAATGGAAAGAAAAGTGCGGGCAGAACCGATGAATAGATTGAAAAAGCGAGCACGGAGTAAGAGAGAGAGAGAGAGAGAGAGAGAGAGAGAGAGAGGAAAAGAGAGAGAAGATGAAGGCGAGAAAAAAAGAACGAGAGACCGGGCTCGTTCTGGGATTCATTCGACGCGTCTCCTTCTCTCATTCTCCTCTTCTCTCTCTCTCGTCTCTTCGTTCTCCTCCTCCTCTTTCCGCTTCTTCAGTGCTTGTCCGGCGTTAGTCATCGCCTCTTGCCCGAGAGAGCCGCTTTCGCAATACTTATTACCTTCTTAAACGGACTGACCGGCCAATGGCGGAGGAGCGTGCGGTTCCGTTAATTGGGCGCGATCCGATCGTGGGCAGACGAGGAGGATTTTATTCGTTCGCGTACACTCGAGAGAGCGGTCTTGCGAAAGATCGGCGGAAACGGAGAGTCGACGTTCGGCATCGACCTCCGACGGGGGTCTTAAATTACTCGAACCGCGCGAGCTCGAAAACGTTTCCGAGGGAAAAAACGTTTGAATGTGAGAGGCGAATTTCTCGTTCTACGATCTCGCGGGCCTATTGTAAGCAAAAAATCAGAGAGCTTATCGAAGTGTCGCATCGGTACTCGGTGAACTCGTCGGAGAACGTCTCGACCCGATTTAATTCCTCCGACGCCTCGCGTCACTCCTCGTCACATCGGGCGCACGTGTTGAACGCCTTCCGATGGGATCGTAGGGTGGATGCACACGTGTTCGCGAGCGAACGAGAGGAGGGCTCTCCACGGTACCCACGATAGGAGGGCGGCTTCCTCTTCCGGTAGTCGACGACAGGTCAGGTGACGCGGATCTTAATCCTCGACGGATCTCGGGGTGGAACAGGATGCGCCCGTCAAGGAGCCCCGCAAGGAGGACAAAAGTATCTCTCGCGTAAATTTTTTTTTTCATCCATCGAGGATAACGACGCTCCAGCTTCACTTACGACCGGCACGAGAATATATCATGTCCGCGTCGATATTTCAATCCTCGATGTTCTCCTTCCTCAATCGCCGCGCGTCGGTGTGGCGAACCGTTCGAATTCACGCGATCCTCCCGGAACGATCGTTTCCCACGTTGATTTAATTATTTCAAAGGTCCTCCGCCCGCGCGTTAAATCGGCCGCTCAGTTCTCGCGGCGTGGAGAGCCGGGGTCACAGGACCGTTCTACTAAAATTCTTCTTAGAGAACTAACGACCGCGACGGGCGACGAAAGAACACGAGACTCTCTCTCTCTCTCTCTCTCTCTCTATTCGTGTTGGCCCGTGGCGAGCGCGACCTGGCAGGTCCCATTGTGTCGCTCTGGACGTTGTGGAATTTTTACGCGCGCCCGTCGACTCATGCCGTCCGTGAACGTACGTAGAATCGATGTAAATCGATTATCCCTAGATACCGTGAGGGTATTCGTGAAGGAACCCGGAGCGTGACAGGTGGGAGGGCCGGGGTCTGGGAGACAGATCTCGAATCGACGGGGTCTTGCATCGTGTGTGCGCGCGCACGCATACGATGAGCGAGAGGAGAGGCATTATACGAGCTCAAGAGGCAACAGCCTCGACGAAAACTCGCCCACGACAGATCGGGAACAGATCTACGATTGGATTTGGAACCGGATCCGGTCCGCGCCACGTACGCGCGAGAGAAACGGGCGGGGAGGAACGTCTCGTTGTATCATTGACGCGAGACGCGTGAGACACCCGGTGCTTACAAGACGAAATGGCCACCGCGGGAGTGAAGCCAGAGAGAGAGAGAGAGAGAGAGAGAGAGAGAGAGAGAGAGAGAAGAAAAGAGGGAGAGCAAGCGGAAGAGAGAAAAAAAAGGGTTAAAGTAGCGAGGCACCGAACCGTTAGACCGGACGACGCACGGTAAGGAGATGGTAGGAGAGAAACGGACCGAAGGTGTAATTAATAACTGACAGCGTATTCCCTTTTATCGTATCCACGCGGTAATTAATTTCTCGTCATTTCCCCTAATGACCCATTGATTCGGTTTCTCCACCTCTCGGATACCCATCATACGGGACCTGCCGCCTAATCTCGCGAGAGATTCGAGCGTTAGACGTGCGACGCCCCCGTGGGGATCCCGTGGCCATCCCGACGCCGATTTATCACGCGCGCGTGACGACCGCGGGTCAAACGGTAAGAAACCAAGAGTCACGTGACCTCCTCCTTCCTCCTTCTCCCTCGGTCGGTGACACCGATACGCCGGCCAAATCTTTCGTGGGTCGAACGATTACGGACTACGCATTCTACGCGCTTACCCGAAGCGAGGAGGACGCCGATGGGGAGAAGGAGGACGAGGGAGAAAGAAACGACCGATCGGTAACGCGCGTATCTAAAATCGCCTCAAAGCGAGCCTTTTGTGTCGATGGAAAGTGCTGGTGCTCGGTCGATGACACCGCAGGGGGCTGCCGGAAAATCGGCCGGGAGGTTGCGTTCGCCAGTCGAGAAGGGCGCCGAGAGATCGCGAGGACGCTTCGAGAGACGAGAGGATGATTCGAGGACGCGCGGAGGAGCACCCGAGAGAATCCGATCGGCTCGATCCGTGGACGGTGCTCGTTTCTGAACGGCTCCTCGCGCAAGGTGCAAGTTCAAAGCGATTACCAACGAAGCGCGGCGGGTCGTTACGTCCATTTTTCCGGCAACACCTTCCGTGGGCGCATCGACCCACAGCGAGAGACTCTCTCCACCTTCTTTCCGCAACCTCCTCCTCCTCCTCCTCCTCCTCATCCTCCTTCTACTCCTTCGACCGTCGTCTCCCTACTCGCGCGCGGTCGGCCTCCTTTCTCCTCTTTTCTTTCATCCACCCCCACGATAGGCAGCGTAATAGCTCACTTCGTTCACTGTTACTGTTATGCAAGATATAATAGGGTAATAATGGCATGGTCTGGCCTCTCTCGGTAGGTAACGCAGGGTGGAGCCAGTCACGATCAGAAAACTGACGTAAGCATCTCGTTGCTTCGTTCCTCCTCGTCGTCCTCTTCTTCCTCCTTCTCCTCTTCCTTCTCCTTCTCGCGTCTCCTCTCCTTCTTCCACGCCCTAGCGGCGCTCACCTCGCGCGCCAGCCTGCCTCCGCGATTCGAGTGAGCCCACGAAACGAAGGTGGAGAAGTGCGCCTTCGGACTTGAAGACTTCCGCTCCCCGATCCTTTGAGAATTATCGGCGACGATGACGAGCGGTACGCGGAGATCGAGAAGATGGAGGGAGGTGCAGGTGGTCCGCGTACTGTGTGAATTTCCGCGTTCAATGACGACGAGAGGTAAGATTGTTTCAGGACGATTTAAGTATTTTCTTTCACTAGACACTTCCCTCTCTACGCACTTTTCGCAAAGGCTCCTTGGACCCGGGTCTCGTTCGTTCTCCGAGCGACCTGTCGCAAGTGCCGAGCCTCGCCACCGACCGGATAATCGGCACACGACTTTAAGCAGATTAAAGAAAAAAAAAAGGAAGGCGAAAAAAATCGAATCTACATTTCGCTGTTTCCAGGCGACTGCGTAATCCCCGGTGGCCGTACCTGCAATTTAAAATGGGCGTAAACTGCTACTTGAACCCGCGGATAATTTCCAAACGTTGCGGTAGTTTTCGTTCGGCAATATTCCGGGTGGGGTCGGTCACGAAGCCAGGTTGACGCAAGGCGAACGTTTTCGAAATTGATTCGTCCCTATCGATCGTCCAGTGCCTCTCGACAAAGACGACGGACGAGAGGGACACGGTCGTTTGGCCGTTTAATCGTGGATCGGAAATGGGAGTGACGACAAGATCGTTTCGCCATCGTTCGACGAATCGGATTCGATTTCGCCCTATCCTTAACGTCTCGCGCGAGTGGCACGCGCAATTAAATCACCACAATTAAGACGTGAGGGCGCGCGCGAATGGGTCCCCGTGACTTTGCAACATCTCGACCGCCACAAGGTGCGACGCGACGAGGGGAAACGGAAACAGGCTGGACACCCTCGACACGAGTGCCTGCTGTCGCCGTGAATCTTCGTGCCTTTATCTTCTCCAAATAGGCCCCGGAATCCTTTGGCTTCGTGCCGAGCCGATCCTCGCCCGATTGGTAGGATCGTTTTCAAGTGCTCTCGTGCTAGTGTCGTCCCCGGGGCCGATGATCGGCCCCATTTTCACGTGGGCAGCATCAGGATGATTCGACGACTTTTGCGCAGTCTCCTTCCACTCGCCTCCCTCTCGAGGCCTCTCGACCACGAAGAGGATCTCGCGGCACCCGGTGACCTTAGCTTACCTCTCAGCCTCGCCTCGCCTCGCTTACGCCTTCCTCGTGCGGCGCGGCTCCTCCGCTGGCTTGCACCTGTACCGGCGAACGGATCCCGCTAATAAATTTTGAGCCTCGTTCGGCTCGCGCGTCGGCCCCGTCACGATTTCTCGCCACGTCCGCTGATATTTATCATTGGCATTTCGCGCACCGCCTACCCAACGCTATCCCTTCGATTGCTATTTCGAGAGCGGGCGAATCTCTCGGGCGAGCAGTCGAATCTCTGCGCGGAGAACGGTCGAGTCGGCAGTCCGGTTGAGAAGAATCGTTTTAATTTAGTGATTAGCTTGGCACTTACGTACCTACCCAGCTTGCCGGAGGAAAATATCGAATTGGACGTGTCGAGCTATCGGAAGGGTAATAATCGATCGTTAGCCACCTTTAACCCGAAAGCATCACGAAAGCATCTTGCTCGGAAGGCGGATAATATCATTATTAATCTTCGCCGTGACGATAACGATGATGCACCGATAAAGAGGCCATTGCTACCGACAATATCTTCGATGCTCTCGCACCCTCTCCCAACGGTGATAATAATAACGATAAGGATAACGATCGGCTGCGCGGCGCCCTCGCGGAGGACGGTGATGAGAGAGAGACGATGGCCGCGATGACGAGGGCGATGATGATCTTACCGACTCGCTTCGCTCCCTTTCCTTCGTTCGTGCGCGAGGGTATCCGACGCGAAGCCTCTCGGTTCGCCTCGGTAGCGCGCAAAGTGATGAGGCGTGGCCGATCACCTGGTAGCCACCCGGGTTCAATCCGGTCCTCCGTGAGGGGTCACAACCTCGACGACCTTCGATCGAAGATCGATAGAGCTATTTCGATGGCGATGCCCGACACGTCGATGCTCCACGGAGATGACCGTGGCGATGACGATGGCGAGTGTCCGTGAAACGGCGAGCATCTTTTCTCCGCACCGCGCCGTTTCTCGTGTTTCACGCCTCGCGATTCACACCGAGGAGAATTCCACGGGGTGATTGAAAAAATTACCCACCATTCCCTTTGTTCGTCGCGAAGGACGAGAATTCTTAGGGGAAGCGTACCGATTGTGTTCGGTGGATTCGACGAAACGGAGAAAGTCCGAGTCCTCTGGCGATCCCGCGATCCTCCGTGCGCATTGATCTTCGATCCTTCGTCGAGAGATCGAATCGACGTTTCTCCCGGTGATCGTCAAACGCATTTGCATATATCGAGATCCGCGTGGTTAGAGGTGCGCGTTGGGAACCGTGACGGGGCTGAATTATTTTTGCCTGATAATTTCCATAACGCCGCTTCATCATGGCAGCCGACGCGAGGGTCGACGTGGGAAGGAGAACTGGCGAAGGAGAATTTTAGAAGATGAGTAAAATCGCAGATTCGCCTGGAGAGGTCTCGTCTTGTCAATGGATTAAGACGTTTTCGCGTAACTCACGAGCGAAGCTAGTACCGAGACATCTCGAAAGTAAAATTCTTCGACTTATTCCACCTCCGTCTCACTCTCTCGATCTTCCTCTCGATGTCTCGAGGATTATGATCTTCGGGTTTCCTGAGATCCTCCTGCAGCGCGCTCACTCCCGATAAATCCTCCCTACCGACGCCATCACTCGGGATTACGCAATAATTATTGCGCGCGACGTTAAAGGCTGCCGAGGAGAGAAAACAAAGGTTCGGTAAGCGGATGACGATGAGGCATAGACGAGACGGACCGCTAGACGGCGCGGGAGATTATCTTCTGATTTGCGGCGTGCCCCGCGAGTGGAACCAGCCGCCACCACGGCGTCTCGACCTTTTCTCGGCTCCATTTGCGCGCGTAATACCCGCGCCTCTCGCGAGCCTCGCCAAACGCGGTGTATTTAATTACTACGCGGTCATCGTAATTAGCGATGATTACTTCTGGCCGTGGTAGGCGAGCTCCCAGATAAAATTTCGCGCGCCTCGCGATACCGCGCACGGATCGGACCAATCGTGACGGGACGAATATTGCTCCGCGAGAGGAGCGTAAATTAATTAAGCGGATCGAAGGAGAACCTTGGTGAATCGCGACTGGATTACTTCCGTGGCGTTACAGGTCGAGGCATCGTGCTCTTTGATACACCAAACGATCGTTACAGAGGAAAGGAGAGCGCGGCCAATATCCGAACCGAAATGATCGTCGCGATTCTCTCGGCCCTTCGAAGGTAGAGAAATAAACGAAGTACACAGGAGCTCGCGCCACCGCGTCGGTACCTCATCGGACAGCCGGGGCACGCGCGGCCCCTGGCACGCACTTTACCCACACGCACGAACCTGTGCGCTCGCGTGTACCTGCGCACGCACGGAGCCAGAGTCCGAGCATCACGTGCGCGCGTAGTTGGACGCACGTACGAGACTGCAACGCGCCCCGTGTACCGCAGATTATATCATCAATGTCGTTACTACATTACGCCTTCTGCCCTCCGGCGTCGTAGCAGCGCAGAAGAAACTCGCTAATATCCCGACCGTGCGACAACATCGGACGTGGAACGTCCCACGACGGACTTACAGCGTGTAGGTACGCGGTACGGAACGCGCATCTTGGCATTCCCACTTGAGTGCCCCTTCTGCGGGTACTCGTTTGCGATAGAGCGGCTTCGATCGAACCAGACGGCGAATACCGGTGCTTATTCATTCGCGGTACGATTTCATACGCTGATTTTGCACTTCGTCTCGGACACTCTTCTCGGAAGGGCCGTAAGAAGTAGAATATCTTCGTAATAATTTATTTATTTGGTCGAGCAAGGCCACGCGCGTTACCAGCTTTGTATATTGGCGGTATCGATGGCACCCCCACGGCTCCGTGTCGCACCTGCCGCACCTTCCGACCTCCGCGTGGGCCAAGGTCCGGTGAGCTCACTTCCTTCCTTCCTTCCGCTCGCCTAGACGAAAGGGGGGCCCTCGAGGCTCTCCGCACTCGGGCGCCGATTAAGTTCCCCGGGGTAGATCGTCACCTGCGAATAGGCGACCACTTCCTCGTAGCCCTTTCGCCGAGGCATCGTCCACCCCACCCCTCAGACGTGTGTGTCCTTCTTATCTGGATGCCCCCACGTCGTCGATGCGCGTCGGTGACCGTGCACCATTCCCCGAACAGGTGACTTCGTGAGTTCGACTTTACGGAAGCGAACGTGCCGACGGATCACCGATTCGTCACCAACCAAGCCTACCCTGAAAACTTCAAATTCTCTTTTCTCTCCTAGAGAACATTTCTTCGCGTTCGAATACCCCGGCAAGATTTAATTCGAGAACGCGCGCTTCCGCGTGAATATTGACGCGTCGTGGGACGACGACGTTCCACGGATGAAATTTCGTCGGATGGACGAGGGAAGGGGTTTACCGCTAAAGGGTGGACGCGGAGGGCGCTCGGTACCTTAGGTTACCAGTTTTTGCGACGAATATGTGGGCCATGCACCTGCCACATGCAGCGACGCCGTTCATACGGTCGAAGTGCCTTACGGGCCGGAGAAGCCGTGGCAGCGCTCGGGTTTCATGGATCTGGTTTTTAGCGAGCACTGCTTCCCCGCCGATTATTCGACACTGACGGAAAGCGGTGGAGGCACGAGAGATCGAGAGACGGAAGAAGAAGAAAGAGAGAGAAGGAGAGCGGTACGATGCGCGCGAGCGAGAATGAGGGGAAAAAAGGGAGCTCGAGAGGAGCAGGAGCAGGAGCAGGAGCGGAGTGAAGAAGAAGAAAAGAGAAAACCTGAAGAGGCATCGAATGGATGCAGCTGCAACTGGCTGGAATCTTTACGACGTCGCGTTAAACCGCTCAATTAAAACGACGTTGGATAATGCGAGAGAAGAAGAGAGGAAGTCGCGAGCGCGTAGTAGGCATGTAACGTCGATGCGAGAAGGCCTCGTTGATTCCGAGTTACAAGGAAGTATTATGGCGCGCACCCCTCTTCTCGGAGTGTGGAGCGCGCGAGCCGTTCCAGCGTACCCGCCGATCGTAACTTATGCGCTTACTTTTACAAGTACATCTTCCCCTGCTCCTGCGGGAGAGGCGAACGCGCAGCGTACCTGCCCCGGTTATTACTCACGATATAAGGGACGTTAAGCGCGAACTTTATGCGTCGCTTAAACGGAAGGCCTCGCGCTTATTAACGACGCTTCTATCCACGCGCGCGCGAGTTCCCAAGAATGCACCAATCTCGTGGATCCAAGGTTTCTTCTCGTCACGGCGACGTCGAAGCTCGACTTCGACCCCGAAACCACCAGCTTTCCGAAAACTTTCCCGTGGTTGCGCAACTTCGTCCGCGTCGGAGACATTATTTCCGGATCGCAATAAAATTCCTGCCGAAGAGCCGCTCCCCCTCGTCCACCTCGCTGTTCCGCTTTCAACGCTTCCAACTCGAAGTCGAAGTACGGAGGCGGATAATACTGAATGACGACGGAGTCTCGGGAAGGCAATTACTTCTGCCTTGAGTGTGGCCCGTGCAACTTATCGAGGATACTCGCGATTTATTTCGCGCTTGCTTCCGGGTGTTGGGAAGAAGAGGGCCACGCGAGAAGGGAAAACGAAGAGGATACCTTCGACGGTTCTTTTCACTTCGCCCTGCCGCCTCCTCCAATCTCAGCCCGTATTTTTGTCCAGGAAACCGAACCGCGTCGAATAAATCTGTCTGGCCCAGGTTGAATTTCTCGAATTCTCCTGGCCATCTCTCTGCTTCGAGCGCATACCAAAGAAGGAGAGAAGGAACGACGCGGAGTCTCGCGCGATCGGGATCGATGTGTAACGGCAATGAATCAGGTGTATAACGGAATAGGAAATGATATTGTTATCTATCGGAGCAACGGATTTATATCCATGGGCGGAGAAGCAGCGCCCGCATGCACGGAGGAAGCAATGGAAAGATTTCTTCCGTGGTACCGCTCGGGCAAGTCGATTCGATCTCGCGATCGAGAAAAGAGGATGAAACAACGGACCGACGAAGTGCGCGAGAAGTTGCGGCAACAGGAGGGAGATAGAGTGCGCTCGCGCGCACGCGAGATGGAGTGAGAGACGTAGTTGGAGGTCAAGGGTGAAAGTGAGTCGAGTGTTCTCCAGCCAACTCTAATCTGTGGATCTCGGGTTCCCGACCCGAATAATAACACAATATATTAGTGTAATATAGTGCGCTCGCACTCGGCCGATGGATATCGCATAACCGCCCTCCTCTCCAAATCCACGTTCACTACCGGTATTCCTTCGAGGGCGGCGGATCGAAGCGATCGAAAAAGTAAAACGTTCGATGGCCGCGTGACCGCCGAACGAGCTTTCTTCCACTTTCCACGAATGTTGCGCATCCATAACTTGGCCAATATCGTTTATTTCCATTGTTTATTTCTTCCGGCTCGTCGACCTAGCTTCCACTTTCCAGCAACCAACTGCACGCACGTATGTCCAAACGTATATTCCCAGGCACGGAGCTTCCCACCCACATTGCGACGCCGTAAATTTCACAAGTCACGCGAAATCCGGCGCTACGGCGATTTCCCAAACAGGTGCACCTCCAGGCGGAACCATCGATATTCCTAATTGGCGGCAACGATGTGGGCGAACGATAATGTCGCGTTTCGTTATCAGTTGTGCGGGGTTAGCCGGAGTACGCGTTCCACTTCCTACCTGTTAATGCGCCCGTTACTTCGTGGAGGAACAATGGGCAGTGACCATTGGGGGTCTCGTGGGTGATCGCTCGGTGAACAGGTAGCCGCAACATTCCCATCGGGCGTCGCACAAAACTCACCTGCTACCGGTCCGACGCCATATCCACGCCGCCATATGTCGCCTCTCACAATCCGAGCCTTCCCAGGCCAAAGACAAATATAAGGGTTAAAAGCACCGCGGTTCCAACGATTTCCGTCATCTTTCTACTCACCGGTAAACATTCGTTTTGCAGAAGTCCAGACGGCTACTTTAGAATCCTGCGGTTCTATTAACGTTCGAGAAATAGGCGAGTTTTAAAAATAGTACAATCCCGACGAGATACTTCCCGGTCGAATTATCGACGCCCACGCGATGCCTTTGCTGGAAATCCAAAAATGGTAGCCAACCGTATAAGCGCGCACGCGTCCACCTCGCTATCGTTCCAGGTGATTTAAGAATCCACGAGAATCTTCTCGTAGGTGTCTCGTAAAAATGTCTACATTAGCCGAATAAATCGTCGGAGAAGGATTATTGCACCTTCGAAAATTAAGTCGCCGTCCTGCATATTTCCGAAGTAAAAATGCTCGAAGTGATGGCAAGATTATTCGTGAATCGTGCACGACGAAAATATTCTCCACACTTCTCGGAACGCTACGAAATCGAGCACCTAAATGATTTAGTCCCTTTATGACGGTCATTATTCGATTAGTGAACAACTTGCTTTGTATGCACCGGGTATTAGGTCGCTTCGATCGTCGTACCGCACCAAATCCAAATCACTTGTTGGAATTTCCCACGAGTTTCAGGAGAACGCGAGCTGATACACAAGCAATGCCATCGCGCGCTTGTTTAACCCATTGCCGCAAACGACGGCTATTGCCGTCCATTTTTTTGGCAATATGTAGGCAAACCACGGCTATAAAAAGTTGTGGCTACGAAAAGTGTGCGGCAATGGGTTAAAGAGCAAATCTTCGCTACAACGAAACAGGAGATTTTAGAAATATGCTCCGCATAACTTGACGATGTTTCTATTCGCAAATGTGCTTTCCACACGTATGCAAAAATATAATGAACCGAAAATTATTCGTGAGTAGTCGACCTGTTCTCGACGCATTGTCGTCAGGTACCAGAAATTCCGGAGATCGTCGAGAATGTCGAACACTTGTCGCCAAATTCCGAGGACCTGCTTAAGGAAACTTGGATTTCGAGGACCCTTCGGGTGTGCCATAACAATGAGGACTCGTGAAAAAAACCCAGAAACGGTTGACGACCCTTCTCCTTCGTCCTTGGTGCGCTCACGTCGAAACCCAGCGCCCTTCTCCCTTCGACCAACCACCCGCCCTCTTCCTCTCGTCGGCGCCCATTGGCGCGGCGAAACAATCGGACGGGAAAACACCCAAGCAGGTCATGATTCGGCGGTACCCCATAAGGTGGGAACGCTCCTTTGAGGCACGTTTCGATTGTAACACGTGACGCGACTTTGCTGGTGGCCGCATTGACGTGCCTTTACAGGATAACTGGTGGTGCATTTTATTCGGGATTACTGGTGGCCGTACTGTCGGTTAATCCCGCATTACACCCCCGTCGAAGCGGGTACCAGTAATCACGGGGAAACCCAAATTACGGACGACCACGCTCGGCCTCTACGCCGAGCACGAACGCGAGCTTCGGATTTTCCCGGGGCGAAAAGCGACGCGTACGAGGTGGTAGGAGGAAAAGATTAACAGAAAGGCGAGTCTTATCCCGTCCGACGACGAGAGCCCGACGATAATTGTCGCAGGTCAGACCTTCTCGGAGTAGCCTCGCTCGTGCGCGTGAGATAGATGGAAAATCCCACGAATCCTGCCGTCCTCGAGAATTCGATCTAACACAGTTCGCGCCCGGGTTGCCGCTCGCACCTCTCGCGCATTTTAATTCAATCGTTGGTTCGCGAGTCGCGCGGGGTCAGGACGCAGGGTCAATCGTATGCTAATTGCCGGCCAAAAGACGAGCGCGCGCGAGGACGAGGAGGGAGACCCTCCGGGTAGGGAGGCTACGATCGTGGAGGCAGCAACGGCGACGGTGGAGGCGGCGGCGACGGCAGGGGGCAAGGTCTTTGAACCGACGCCGCGCGCGCAGCCGGTAATGCACCGTTGTCGTTGAATTGTTCTGCATAAATTGATGATGAGCGAATGCGAGACGGCGCGAATGCGCCCGTAGGACGAAGACGAATCGTCCTGTGCGCTGCGCCGTTGAGTTACCCCGCGGGTACCACGCCTCCGTAGACGTTAATTACCGCCGAGAGGGGAACAAGCCGAGAGGAGAGCGCCGGACGACGATCCTCGCTCGGTCTCGCGTTCGCAAGGCGATTCGACGCAACGAGGACGAACAAGCCTCGACGAATTTTAAACGAGACGCCAGAGCGAGAAACGATCGGTACGCGTCGGACGATTTTCGGTGAACGCGATAATCGAGACGATCCTTCGCGCGTCGCTCGAGCAAACCGCGTCTCGAGAAGGCAACCAACCGCGCGTCGTTCTTCCCGAGTCTTCTCGCATCCCGAGGACTCGCGCGTCCCAGGGCCAAACCTCGTCCTATCCGATTACAATGTAATTCTCTAACGACATAATTCCACGGGGCGCACGCTCGTTACGCTTACACGCGCCCACGCGCATCCGAATTCTAAATCTCTCCCCCGTGCTCTCTCCCCGTGTACGTCCTACCTCTCGCCTTCCCTCTCTCTATCGTGGAATTATGCCGGGTACATTACCGGTAATTGCATTCGTAACTTAGGTATACACGCGGAGAGTGGAGTTCGCGGAAAAAGACGTTAAGATTAACGACAAAGGATAAGGATGAGGCGATGTTCCTTTGAATATTATCGAAACAAGGTAGAGGCGCATAACACGCGACTTCTTCTCGCCGAGTTAAGTCCTGCCCGTCCACGTTGTTATCCACCTTCTCGCCGCTCTCTCGCTCCTTTTTTCTTCCCCGCGCCCGCCCGCGGCCCCGATGCCTCCGCGCTCGGACATGTGCCGCATGATCACCTTCCGCGCGTCCTTGGTGGTACCCTACGCGCCTCGGCGGACAAACCCCCGTGCGCACGAGAGGCACGAAAGGCGCGGAGGTTGGCCGTCACATGTTTTTCGGGCCCTTACCTGTTCCACCCGGTAATACCTGCGACACACATGGCACGCACCCCGCGTCCGTCCACCTCCGGCGCGCACCACGTTCCAGCCAGGGTACGTACCTGCACCTGCATTAATGAGCCGTAAGTCCCCGTAAGTCCCATGTGGGGCGCACATGAGATCACCCCAAGGTTCGCATCCTGGAACGAGAGGCCCAATTGCTACGTGCCCTTTTCAAGGTAGAGCTTCCGTCTGGAGACCAGATTCGTCGGAGGAAGAATGCGAAATGCGAGTGAAGAGGTGTTTTCTTTACGAGACGTTCGCGCGTATCGTTTGCCAAGTTTCTTCTTCTCGGATTATGCCGATGATCGACGACAAAGAATTTAAGCGAATCGTTCTTCGATCAGGTTCTCGTGGTAAAATCGAAGCACACGAGAAAACCACCGCCGGCTCAGACTTTTTCTCTACCCGCTTGCACCTGCGCCGAGTGGAACGCGAATCGTCGAGTCCGCTTCTCGGAGTCGCGCGAGCCGCACGAATGGCGAGACCGGCCAAGGTGCTAGGAGAGTTCGAAGTTTACGTTTCCCGACACGTTCGTCCGCGATTTCGAGGCGGCGAGCCGAGGTGCTCGTGCTGCCTCGTGGTTTCGTGGAACCTGGCGCGCTCGTGCCTGTACAATCGGCCGGTTCATGGCGAATCGACCGAACGGCACCCATTGACTCAGGGAATGAGATCATCCTGGGTGGTGATTTCACCCGGTGGTGTCGCGACGTCTGAGATGCATCGACGATACCGATAACACCAGCGATCCCTCGAAGTAGTCGTCGACGGACGTGAGACGCGAGGCGGTCGCGATTCCGCGTACTAGTCGAGTGATTCGGCGCGGTTGACGTTGGCGAAGCACGTTCGACGACACGTGGTCGTCGCGTAACAAACAGTGCGGGCTTAACGGAAGAATCGAGCTTCATCGAGAACTAGATCGGAAAATCAATTCGTTTTTGTCCTCGCGATAAAAATTCACCCGGTGATCTTAGAGGATCTTCCCAGATCGCACGCTTGTCTGTTTTCACGAGCGATGCGCGGGGTATCGACGACACCTGTTATCGAAGCCTCGCATTGGTGGTGGAGGCTCCATCGAAGGCGTTTCTCTCCCTCCACCGCAAAGATCGTCTCCCTTGTCTATACCGCATCGGCGCGTCCTCAACGGCATCATCATAGGAACGAGCGTTTTATTGGCGCCTCCAGCACTAAAATTCTCATGTATCCTCGCGTCCTCCGCCGCGGTCCCTCCACGGCTCCGTTATCGACACCACCGCGTTCGCTCTCGCGGGTCCCCCATGTTAATATTATTCAAATATCTTAATAGCTCGTGCCCACGACGGACCCAACCGGCGACGGGAACCCCTTGTCGATGGGGCCTCGAGGCTGACTCCTCCGGCTCGCCCGCCCGCCTCGCCCGTCTCTCGGTCGGTTCAACCGTGGCTTGTGAGCGCGCTCGTAAGCACGTAGTTTATACACCGTGAATCCTGCCAATACGTGCCTGAATCTACGAACCGAGGAGTCGTGGGTTCCGCGGGTAATTTGGTCGAATTGTATGGGCGTAAAGAAGCATTTTTGGAGACTCGCTCGAAATGTCGAAGCACTCTTTTTATTCGCCTCGACGTGACGTTAGGAATAGTCGACCCGATCGGAAATTATTTTAAAGCGCAACTTTTCTCGGCCGTTCGCAAAAAAAGCGGTCGCGCTCGAAGTCCGAGGAAAATATTTTTTTTATTCTATAATAGGGTTCCAAGCTCGTCGATACGTGACCCGATCGTCTTTTTTTCAAAAAACCGGCACGAATCGGTGCGCGTGCCGAATTCCAGGAACAAAGATGGGGAGAAAGTGCAGGACGATTTCTTTCGATTCTTCTTCCACCCACGTGTTCCGTCCGCGCGCGTTCGTCGAGTAGGTACACGTAACCCACGATCTCATCGATACCCCGTTGATTCGCATATTTCGTAACGCGGAGACCGTTTCCCGCGTTGCGTCGGTATATCTCGAGGCGACGACGAACGAGCGTGAAACCAAAAGCTTCGAGGATCCTTCACGATCTTCCGGATCTTACTTAAGTTTCGTAAACAAATGAAACTTTATACGGATTCTCTCATTGGCACGCGAGGGACACGCGAGACCCGCATAAACGAAGTAAAGAGGAAAGTTATACGTAATAGTGAGAGTGAACGTAAGCTTTGCTCGCGGAGCTCGTGAAGAACGGGAAATTATGCGTCCCACTAAACAATCGGACGTAACGGGGATAAAGTCCCTTTAATGTCGAGGCCCGAAACGAACAACTTAATCTCGGAGAGATATCGCGAGACGACTGGTTCCACCACGAGGATCTCGATCTTCTGCCTTCTCTCTTTCTCCTTCTCTCTTTCCTTCATTCTCTTGTCCCGCTTGCACCCTCTTCGACGGAAGAGTTCGACGTTTATGTCGCGCGCATCGACCACGAGGATGGGCGGGACGGCACGTTTTTCACGAGCCTCCCAAGTCCACCGTCGCGTCGTCGTCCTCGGACAGCGTGCCGCCGATGAGATTGAAATTCGACTATAAAGGAGAATGATCTTGCTTGTAAAGGCGCGATCGTCGACTCCGGGACGCAACGGCGAGCCATCAAAGTAATAAAACTCACGGCATAAACGCCCACGATGGGTTTCGCGCTCTCGTGACGCGCGAGTGCAGCCTCCTCTATGTCGTTGAAACGCCAAGCCGATTTTTCTGATTATCACGGAATCCGCGCAGTTCACGCCCCCTCTGCTTGAAAGCGCAAGAGCAAATTTTCGCATCTCTCGTATATTCATTCCGTAGAGGATTTTTTTCCAAAGCTCGCGCGTGCCGCGGGTCCACGTTTCTTTTCTCGAAATATCTGGAAGTTATCGACGACTGGGTTGGGTGGCACGACGCGGAATATCGCGAAGCTTTTGTTCCACGACTTTCACGATCGATCCTTCCGCTCACTTCGGGACGAGGTTCGCGAACTCGCTGATTAATAACGGGAATATTTCACTCAGTCCGTCGCGGCAGGTTGTAAAAACTACTCGGCGGCACATCTCGGCACATCGATGTCACTCGAAGATTATCTCCTGTAAAAAATGGTTTTCCGTTCCTGGAAGTCGCGAGTCGTTTCGCGCACACGGACGACTGCGACGCGCCGGTTTCGGTGCGGGTCGGAGCCTTTCGTAAAATCTTGCGAGCAGTAAATCTTCGCGTGTAAATCACCTGTCGGACGTTAAGAACGAGGAGACGCGCGAGGTGGGTGAAGAAGGCGAGAAAGGAAGAGAAGAAAAACAGCGGGAGAAAAGGAGAAGCTGAAGGGGGAAAGAAAAAAGGGGAGAGAGAGAGAGAGAGAGGCGAAGGTGTAGGGAGAAAATAGAAGAAGGAAGAAAGAAAATCAGTGTAATCCTAAGGTGCGTGACGGTGAAGGTTGGGACGCGCATTTTCGTGTCTCGAAATAATAAAAACAAGGCCTCATGTGCGGCCCGTATGGCGAGCAAGCCGCTACCATCCTCTTACGGTCTCTACCTTCGAGAATTCGAGGCGGCCGTCGTAGGCCAGTTTTCACAGCCAGTGACCCTACGAATTACACGTAAATCCCATTATTCTCCTACGTATCTGGAGAACACATGGACCCGGCGTGGCACCTCCCCATCATAAAACCCCGTCGCTCCTACGTGCCTCGAGCAAGAGTTCCGCTAATTGTCGTCTAGGGTCCTCCGATTTTTCCTACGCCTGGAAGGTACACGGGACGGAGGGTGAAAAAGGGAGGGAGTGAGAACATTGTTTGCGCCTTCCGTCGACCAACACGGCCAACTGCGCTCCATTCGTCGATCCGGCTGCTTCTGGAAAATTCACAATTTTCCACGAAAGTACAACAACCGACCTCGCGTTCGGTCGTGGAATTAAATTTCGCCGTTGAAAATTCCAAATGCAAATTCCCCATCGACACCTACGGCACGCGGGCGGAACAGCCTAGAACACGTTCCACGACCGAGAAATCGCAGGTGTAAATTAAATTCACGCGACTCGCGACGCCGCGGAATGTCCTCTCGACTCGAGATAGTATCGCGGCGCGACGCGACGTTTCTCTCTCCTTTTTTCGGTCCCATTCGCCCTGCGCCGAAGACCCAGGTTCGATACCCTGCTTATCTTCAGGAAGGAAGTCTGACGGCCGATTGTCTGGCTCGAAGGGGCCACGACCTCGAGCGTATTCCGCGAAATTCGCACGTTGCCGCGGCAAAAACGAAGTCAAAGGAGACGGCGCCGGCGACGAGAGGATGCGAGCGAGGAGAAGCACTTCTGAATAAAAAGAAGACCCGAAAGCGTAAACGAGACAGAGAGAGAGTCAGAAGAGGCGAAGGAGGAGGAAGAGGATAAATAAGGAGAGGTGAGATGGTGGTGGACGATTATACGTCGAAGATCGATATCGGTATTATCGGCGGCCGATGTGGTACCACGAACGGAATCCTTCTCCCTCGTCTCGCTCTGAGACCGAGAGGCAGGACCTGTCAGCGCCGTAACGCGCTCTGGCTACTCGATAACATCTCGGCTTTTAGCATAAATTTGTGTTCGACGTGGGCGCCAATTAACATAGTAAATAACGCGAGAGTTTTATGGGCACCGCGAGAGAAGAGGGGGTGGGTGGACGAGAATGCAAAGACGGAAAGGAAGAAGAAAGATAAACGAAGGTGCGAAAGAGAGGGAGAGAGAGAGGATGAGATCTGTGACGAGAGATGGTGAGAATGAGAAAAGGAGAGAAAGAGAGAACAACGAACCCCCTTGGCTATGGATAAAAAGCGTCTGGTCCTCTTGGTCTTTCGGTAAATAAGTACCCATGCGACTCTCCCTTCTCTCTCCCTCTCTCTCATTCTCGTGCGTCGAACGATTTGATGAAAATGGTCTTTGGCGACGCTCGTTACTTGAACAAAAGTGTGTCGGCCGCGATTATCGGCCGCGATTTAAACGGAGCGGATCGATTTCCTTTACGATCGGGCGCGAAATCAAGACATTTGCCGAGCGCGGCACCCTCGACGAGCGGTTGCTCGCCTGCTGGAAGATTAATGCGCGCGAAGTTTCAAGATGCCTCAGAGCGACGGAATAATGTTCCGATCTCGAAAGCAAAGATGGTATTAAGGATTCAATTAAATAATGAGAGTCGTACCCGGGAGGAAGGAGAAGAGAGTACGAGGGATGAATATTGTCGAGGGAAGGGTCCACCTCGTTGCGAATCGTTGACGAGATAACTTTTAACATTTAACTTTTTTTCATCGTACGACGAGAAGGAAACGAACCTTAATGGAACGTTTCTCTTGCACATTCGTGTCTTCGGAAAACGCACGATTGACGTCACGAAAGACACAGATAGCAACCCTTCTCACCAATGTCCCTCGCTAACAATAAGCTCCCTATTCCAATGTCCGTTTGCGAACCAGGAACGACACCGTGTATTTATGAAATTGTTTACCACGAGGTATGGGAACTGGCGTCGAGCACAGGGGAGGACAGGTGACGCGAATCGATTTCTCGTCAAGCGGTGGTATTATTTACACGAGTACCGCCGGTATTCCTGTCAGCAGGTGTTACTGCAGTTTCTGTGCCGCTTCGGCAGTCGCACAACCTCGTCCAATACGCGGGGAAGCTCTCGACGCTTCGCACCGCGTTAGAGGAAAATTGTCTAGAAACTCGAGTCTACACGATGCATGCATAAACTTTTTCCTGTGCAGTCACTTTAACGAATAATCGTTTAGCCCTACGTCCTAGAGTGTATGTGAAAAACTCTTAACCAATGCGGCTCGTGCCTTCGTACCTTCCTAGCAAACGTCACCCGGCCGCCCGACCTTCCGCGAATTCTCAAGGCGATTAGACGCGTGGCAAAAGCTCGCGCATGGACTAATTAGCGACCGTGAAATCAGGCGGAGCCGATGCGGTCGATCTCGGTTCTCCTGTGCAAGCGTCTGCGGTCGCGGTGCGTCACAGTTGTTAGTCCTTAACCACCTTAACCACCTTAACCACCTCAGCCGCCGCCAGGGCCGAGCATAGTCGTCGCGGAGATGCTTCACGCATCTTTCCCAACGTGGCCGTGGATCGTTCGTCTCCTAGCTTTCTAATGGCACCCTGACTTCGTTAGTGCCAGTCAACTCTAGCCACTATCCCCGTTGCTAATATCCTTAAGTGGCTGTTAACACTGCGAACGATCGCTTTTTCCGCAAAATTGTTTCTCCACTGGCGCGGATGCCCGGCCGCGATTATTCGCGGTTCTACCGAGACCGAGTGATTTATTTTTCGCGTCCCCCCACTGAGGAGATAAACGCGCGGAAGTGGCGTTTTATTCATCCGGGATCGAGAATTCCTCGAGCGAGGCCGCGACTGAGACGAGCGTCCCTGAAATCGCAGAGAAAACGTCGACGACCCCGAAGTATACCGTAAACTCTAATCCTCAGGGACGTTGACTGATTTACACCGGCGACACATTCTCCGCGTATGCACCGACCAGGAAAAGAAAAAAGGTGCGCGCCCCCGCTCGCCGCCTAGGGCACGGAGGCGCGAAGCAGTCACGCGGCTCGTGGTTGCCGGCGTGTAAAAAAGGCGTTCCTTTTCGCGCAGGATGCACCGAGAGGACGATTACGCCCGTCTCGCGTCGGGACGCGAGAGTGGCCCGACGCTGGGCAAGGAGGACTAAAAGAGGAGAGGAGCAACCGAGGCGAGAAGGTAAAGGGACGCGAATGCGTCGGGGAAGATGCGACGAGAGAGAGGTCGAAAAGAAGAAAAAAAGAAGATTCGGCGGTAAATCACCCTTCTTTTCAGATCCCGACGAACGAACGAACGAACGAACGAACGAACGGACGAACGGACGGACGGACGGACGTACATGCAAACGTAGACGGGGACGCATAACGGACGGACGTAGAAACGGGTGGCCACCTCGTCGTTAAAGTTTCGGGACGGTGCGTGGCGGCTGGACGATCGGTGGGTCGGTCGGTTGGTTGGTTCGCCGGTTCACTGGTAGGTTGGTTGGTTGGTAGGTAAATTGCTCGCTGGGTTGGTCGCTGGCGACGACGAGGACGACGACGAGGACGTGGACGTGGAAGTGGTGGCAGTGCTCTTGCGTGAACCGAAACCGCAGAGCGAGAAGGGGTCTGGTTAATTTTTATTGGGCATAAATTTGCCAAAATATTCGTGCGTGACGTGGATGGCCCGTAACTCTCGTCGATGTCCTTTCTCCCTTCCTCTCTCCTGGCCGCTCAACCGTCGTCTCTCCTCCTCTCTCCTGGCCTTTCTTCTCTTTTCTCTCGCTCGCTCTCCCCCTCTTCATCCTCCTCCTTCGCCTCGCGCGCGCGCCTCGCAACCTAGTCTTCGTATACACTCCAGTCGGACGGTATATTAAATATCTCTCGATTCCTGGAATGCTCGCGGCATTCAACGCGAGCGTCTCCGTGGGCACCTTCGACCGGCGCTGGCGACCTTCGACCCCCGATGGCCCATCGAGGGCACTCGTACCTTCGCCTTTAACCCCCAAGCGTCCTCTTGCGGGCCAGCTCTGGCTGCACGCCGTCTCCTGGACTCGTTGATTTGTTTCCACATCGAAAGACATCGAGTCTCTCGTCTCGTTACTCTCTACGGACACGCGGAACGTCCGATCGCGCGTCCACCAAGCATTCCCGTATTTTTTCAGAACATCGCCTTCGGCGAAAACCCATCGACGTTTCCCCTTGTCGTTGGTTCCTCGGCGTCCGTAATGGGCCTCTCGAAACGTAAATCGAAATTACGGGTTCGCGGTCCTCGCGCGGGTATGGCCGAGGCATTAAAACTCTTTACAATTTCACACCACCGAGAAACGGTGGAGCCGTAAAAGTCACAAAGTCGCTTGATCGGGAGGACGAGAGCGTGGGGCGAGAGACATGGATGGTGGACGGGGTTGAGAAGGGCGGCGAAGGAATTCTCTCAGGAGCGAAACGTCCGCCCGCCGGCGGCAAACCGCAGCGGAAGCGGCGCGCACTTAAAAATCTACGCCACCCTGAGGTGCCACCCCCGCAGACCGCGCGCGGTCCTTCTCCCCGTCAGCCTCTACGGCTGTGAGTAGGTAGGTAGGTAGGTAGGTAGGTGGTAAAATATGAAAATCAATAAGCATAAAAATTAACGCGCCCCCAACACCTATAATTTCGCCGGCGGGCGAACGTTACCGCGCCGTTAATACCAACATTATTACCGTGGCCGACTCTGTGGCCGCATTATGGGTGGCCGGACACTGTAATTTGGCAGCAGTATAATCCCCACCCCGACCCTCCTTCGGACCCTACCCCGCCCCAGCAGAGGAAGCGTGTCTCCTACCTCCCTCGTCGCGAGTCGCGATACGACGGTTTTTTTAACGCGACACTCCTGCCCGCGTGGCCCAAGATCCTCGCACGTACGATCTCCTTCTCCTTGGCCCACCCTCCTCTTCCTTCCGCCTCGCTCGCGTCGCGACGCGGCGAACGCGAGCTTGTAATAATGCCAAGAGATACTTGCCGTGGATATTTATGTCCCTCGCGAATTCGCTTACCCTTCCTCGACGCGAGAAGGGCCCCGTGTGCGCGCATCGCGAACGCGCACTCACACGTATTTTCGATTCCAGGATGCCCCTTCGTCGGCGCCCGCCGCGGAGCGTCGGCCTGCCAAATTATACGGCTAAACGGCCTGATTTATGCCGCATACTTTTACAACCGCGATGCCTTCTCGCGAGTTCCAACGAACAAGGGCAAGCTCGAGAGGGAGGTGGGTAAGGGCGGAGAGAACGACAAACGAGGCCTCAAGACCTCGCAACGTTCGAGAGGATACGAGAGGGAGGGATTCTTCGGCGAAAGTTTTACGGCCTGCCGCCTTAATTGCGCGAATTATCATCCCTCCGGAGGGATGAACGCGAACGACCGTAGTAGACGGGTTGTCGGACCGACTCCGGTGACTCGTTCCTAGCGCCTCGGTTCACAACACGTCACGAACTACCTTAGGTATTTCGGCCCGGGTGCTAAATGGCAAAACGTCGTTTCGCACGTTATTACTTTTTAGGTGCGAAGAAGAATTTGTGCTCTCGCAGCGTAGATCCTGTCGTAAGAAGTCGGAAGCTCTTATTATTTCGGAAGGCACCTCGTTAGGACGCGTTAACCGAGGCGTCGTCTTCGCCGACGTCGTGAAATTTTTCGTCGAGTAATATCTTTGGAAAGACACCTGGGGGCCGTGAAGAAGGATCAATTTAATTCGCCATCACTCGCTCGTAACGCATCCTTCGCGTTCCTTCGAAGATCTCGTCGTTGGGACATTAGCAACACCCTGCTACGTGGGACATCGTTGCCGCGTTCCTTTGTTCCTCGAGGATGAGCGCGTTTAGAGGAAGGCCTACGAGGGCGCAGCTCGTAAAGTACGAGAAAGCGCGTAAAACCCTAGAGAAACCCGCGCGCCAGCCTCGTCGAATTAAGATAAGCGTCGCGACGTTACTCGACGACCGTCGTCCGGACTTAAACTTCGACTTTTCTTTAGCCACAGTAAAATCCGGTGGTGGTCAAGGAGGATAAGGAGGAGGTGGATATGGAGGGCGCGAGGAGAGAGAGAGAGAGAAGATGCGAGTAAAATCCTCGCGGTCCCAAAGTATCGCGGACTTTCACGACTCTCGGCGCGGCGGTGCGCTTGCACGCGCGCGCGCGCGCAAGCGCGAGCGCTACGGATCGTAAAGTAGCTATCGTTACAGCCGTATACGTTTCCTCTCGAATACGCTCGTGTTCCCCGCCACGCTCGTCCCGATCGTCGCTCGCTCTCGCCCGTCGTACGTTTCGACGACACACCGCGAAATAATCGGCCAATCGCATCGCGACTCGCGCCACGATCCCGCGAGGATTACGAGACGAATTCAAGTTACATTATTGCGCGTCCTCCGCGTCCTCGTGGTCGTCGTGGTCCTGTTCGTCGTCGTGGTCGTCTCGCGACTAGCAAAATCCATTCGGCCGACTACCATCGTGGCACGTGGTCTGCCATTATCCTGCCATTTCGTAATTTTATCTGCCGCTGCCTCGACGAGCCTGACGAGCCAATAAAGCGCGGACCCAGCCTCCGGCGGGGCCCTGAGGTACTCGACAAAAATTGTCGCTCGCCGAGCTCCCGACTCCACCGAACATCCCCTCGCGGCAAATGCCCCGAAGGTACCTGTTTCTCTAGACTCTCGAATAGAAGATCGTAAGGCTCCCGAGGGAGGATCGTTAAGCTTCGCGATTTCACGTCGTGGTTTTACCGTCACCGCTTTAAGACTTTCCATCCGTGGCAGTTACGCTAAAAAAACACTTCGAATTTCGGACGATCGTCCGAGGCCAGTCGAGGGGTTCGCTGTGCAGGATCCTCCGAGTTTCTTACCCATCTTTGCAAAGCGGTAAACTCGAATGCACCTTGGACTACGACCGATGACGTCAAAGCGGCACGAATCGGAGAGCGAAGGAAGAGGGTAGACGGGAGAGAGGAGGCGAAGCTTCCCCGAACGAGAGGAACCATCGACCGAGGGAGATCAATATCGAACAATACCTGGCAACGTGGATCGAGATAGACGGATCGACCGTGCCGCGGTCACCCTCTCTATCTCTCTCTTTCTTTTCTTCCTCTCTTTCTCTCTCTCTCTCTCTCTCTCTCTCTCTCTGTCTCTCTCTCATCCCTGTAACTCTCGTGATCGATGCATAATATATACGTATGCACTGTGCATTATCTTATCGGCTAATCGAGTTAAAGGCAGGAGAAGCAGGACGCCCATCTCTCTCCTCTTCTAGCGTCTCGTCTACCGGTAGTGCCGATCGCATGGTTCCCCGATACTTCGCATCGAGGAAAGGAGCGCGCGCACGACGAACGAGAGAAGGTCGATGAGGAGAGGGCGGAAGAAAAGGAAGAGGGCTACGAGAGGGAAGGAAGGCCGACCGAGAGAACGAGGGGGAAGAGAAACGAAGAGGAGAAAAGGGCGAGATGTATGTACGACCCGACGATCCGACTGCCTCGGGCACCGGTGATCTACATCGGTAGTGATCTACCGATCTTGTGTATAACTCCGCGAGAAATCGTGATCGGCCCTTGGGCATCAGAAGTGCAATCGTCCGGAATGGCCGGGGCCATGGCTCGGCCCCGCTCGTTCCTCGGACCTCACCGACTCGGCCGGCATACCCTCTCGGTGCACGAGAGAAGAACCGCGGACGTATTCCGCGATTCGAGAGTCGCGAGTCTTAGGATGCGCCTCTCTCTCGTTTCTGGCCGAGGTCGAGAAAAGATGAGCCGAGCAGAACGGCTAAAGAGGACCACGCGACAAATCCCTCGCCTTTAAAAAATAACCGTACGATCCCTACGATCGACTCTTTCTCCCGTCCTACCCGAGTTTCACTAAACCGAGTGTAGAGCGAACTGTAATATCGCCCCGCTCGATTACCCCGACTTGCCATTGTCCTAACGAAAGGACAGAGGTCGGCGGGACAGGAGAACTCTCGATTATGAATTTTGTTAAGGGGTTGCGGCGGGCAGGGATGGAGAGGGCACGAGAGGGCAGCCCGAGGCGCGTCAATACGAATGGCGACTTAACGATCCATCGATCGATCGGTCGTGACGCTCCGCGGGGCCCCGCGACGTTTAACAAATGGCCGAGGGAACTGGCGCCATCCCGGAGAGTCCGGAGTGGTACCGAAAAATGAGCCCCCTCGAGGGACAATTAGCCACGTCCGCGATACCACTGTGGCTTTTCCATGGCGCAACCCGTCGGTGGCTGTGTGGCCGATCCATCCGGGGTGGAGTTGCCAGGGACGAGGTGACGAGCGCGCGACCAGGAGGTCCCGGGGGGCCGGGAGCAGTCGGAGGGGGGCCTTCTTTAGGAGGACGACACGATGCTTTATCGTGTCCCGGGGTGAACCCCGTTAACGGGAGTATATTGAAATTGGAGGCGGCTCGTGATTTACGCCCTCCACGGCTACGCCGTACGAAATAATTGAAGTAGGTCCCGGCCTCGCGTACGCGGGCCGAATTACGATTATCGTCTCGCGCTCTCTCGCGCAACGTTCCGCGCCGTGGTAAGAGAATTATTAGGAGGTGCTTGGACGTCAGTCGCGTAGACGCCGACTCTCTCTAGCGATAACTTCGTGAAATCAGCGCGCTCGAAATAATTACGCTTCGTAACCCAAAAAGTAAACTCACGAGTCAAACGCGATGCGTGAGGGATTAGAAAGGGGCGAGAGGGAGGCGCGGAGAACCGATGGTAACAAATGACACTCATCAATAAGGAATTAGCATGCGTGGCCGGTGATGAGGGGGACGTCGGAGCTGTGGGAAGCGCGCGAGGTACGACGTGGGCTATGCGAACGAATCAACGTGCGTTTGTTTTGAAACAAATGACGGGAGATGCGCTCACGGCGATGCGCTAACGAGACGCGTGCAATGCTGCATCGCGGAAAGATCCTCGGACGCGGCCGAGCGGTCAGTCCGACCCAATTTTCAACTCGTTCGCCGGATAGGCCGCCACGGTTCGAGAGCTTTGGAGTTTCACGAATTTCAGAATTCGTCAGAGATTCACCGCTAGGCGGATCGGGGCCACGCGCGTGCCGCGGGATAAAAGGCGAGGATACAAAGCGGAGTGTCGTAAATAAAAGCAGGAAGAATAGAAACGTAAAAAGGCCATGGGGACCACCAGGGGTTACCAGGGTCTCTAGCTGCGACTACCGTATAAAATAACGATACGTCATTTTCGAACGGCGATTTCTAGCGCTTCCCGCGGTCAGGCAACAATGGCCGGCTAGAAAATTAGTCGTTGGATAATCGCATTCTTCGGATCCTACGTTTCTCTCGGAGACTGCACGGCCACTCGTGACGATGTTCCGGCCCGGCGCACGGGCCGACTCGATTCTCCCTTCTCCACCTCCTTCGTCTCTTCTCTTTCCTTTTTTCACCTCGAAGCTCCCCTATCCCTTCTCCCTTTCTTCACCCGTTCACGAGGGTCCACATTACGCCGCCGGTAACGCGGCAATAATTCCCGCGGGACCACCGCGGCCGCGAAGGAAGAGGAATGGTACGAGGTGGTAATCCCTTTCGTCGTCGTGAATGCGCCTCCTCCGCTCACACGCGGAGATAATCAAATGTCGGTTTATTCGGACTCGTGCCCACGCTCGAACGACCAAGTATCCTCTAGGTGAACCGTGCGCGCGCCCGCTGCGAACCTGTCGTTCGGGATAAGATCGCCCTCGCGTGGCTCCGGAAATCGAGAAACTCCTCCTTCCGAAGACGGTGCCGAAAGGAAGTTTCACATTTTCGTGCGCGAAGGGTACTTTCTCCCGACGTTCTTGACGACGCGAGCGACCGAGGAGGCAATCGATCGCCGATAAATATACATTTCGTCGAGAGCCGCTGAAGGACGATCTGACTGACAGGAATTAATATCGACGGATGAGCACGCGAGAGCGATAGGAACCGAATCGGCTGTCGAGACCGAGCCGGAGCCCACGAGTAATTAAATGCAAACGAGATATCGGAAAAGAAGTCCCGTAAAGTCTCCCGTGACCGTTAGAGCGAGAGGTCCCGCCAATTAGGACGCATACCGAAAGTCCATCCCATATTCTCATTCCTGATTTATCGGTGCCCGTAAGTCACCGCTCCTCTTTGACACTTTTCTCATGGTACCGCCACGACCTGGAACCACGAACCGTGCGCCCTTTGGGGCACCGTTCGGATCGCGGGACGATCCGTGGAAAGGCGCGCGTGTGCGCTACACCACTCACGGCCCACCGCTCGACTGGACATTAGCGAGAGACCGGGGTGGAAGGTGCGTGCCTGCAATTGTGCACGGTGGTGCATGTGCGTTCGCAAGAGAGCCCCTTACGGAAGGTTCAACCGCGGCTGGTTTGCCCGCGAGGTGCAAAACAATTCATTACCGGGTGACCCCCGACCCCGAAGCGCGAGCTGCTCATTATGGGCGCACTTTGATGATGTCGAGAGGTGGGCCTGGCCTCTCCCCCTCTCCATAACTCGACCTTCGTCGTCGTTCGCTGAATGGGGGGTCTTGCGCGTCCCTGGGACCCAAAAGGCATTCCACGCGCAGAGGGTGGGAATTGACGTTGACCTGGCGCGAGGAGAAAAGGGGTTCGGATGAAAATCACGCGGTACATTGGCTTCGCGATCTACCGCGATGGACGAGGCCAACCCATCTGGGTATCGGAAACGAAGAGAGCGCGCAGGCCATTGAATTCGTAATGGAAGAATCTTCGAGTGGGTCCGCGCGTGGGCGAACGATGACGATTACTTAATCCGGCCGAGTTCCACGAGATAGATGGACCTTTTCGAATTCGTAACCGGATTATGTTCGAAATGGGTGAGTGGAGGCTGCGAACGCCGGCTGGTCCTGCGCTTCCTCGCGTCGCGACGTGGGAGGACGAGGGCGACCCGACGCGCGGAACCCCGAAGGGTTATCGGTCATGGCGTGGAAGGAGGGGACGCGATGATGTGACCTTCGATTCCACGAAATATAATGCGCCGAAGAAGATGGGGGGTCGCCCGTTCCCGCTGGTACTTACCTATATACAACGAGCGCGTTAACGGTACCGGCTCTTAAACGCCACGTTATTCCGTCAAATGAAATCCTCGTGACCCTTGGGTCCCGCATTCTTTATCCTTCGTTCGGTCGGTCCTCTCTCTCTCCTCTCTCTTCTCATCTTCCACTCGTGCGCCTTCCGCCTCTCGTTTCTCCCTATCTTCTCTCCGCCTCCCCGGCACCGTTCGTCTCCTTCTCTCCTACCGTTTGCCCTCTCCGTTGGGTTTTCCTTCCATCTCTCTCAGCTTCACCCCCGTTACCGCCTCTTCTCTTTCTCTCTCTCCTTTCTCACTCGTGCCTTATAACATTACAATTGCTAATTCCCCGTTGCGGTTGCTCCGCCGGCGCAGTAAAGTTTGGGCCGTCGTAAAAGCAAGGGCGACTCTCCTCGCGGCTGCAGGAGGCACACGGGGCGATGCGTCGTCTTACCGTGCGCAATATGCACGTGGACGGCGCGCGCGCGAGCGCTCGTGCGCACTCACCGACACCCACACACCCTCGAGGAGGGGGTTCGGGGCGCGGGGGACCCGCAGAGTTCGGAGGAACCGCGGACGGGGCCTTTAAACGACCGCGCTTCTTCCTGGTGCGCCGATAGTGGGTCAAGTTAATATGCCGCATTGTGATTTTTAATATCGTGCCCGCTGTCGGGTATGCCCGCCGCCTCTCCGTCTTCCTCGCTCGTCTCAGCCATCTCCGCCTTCTTTTCCTTGTCCACCTTCGCCTCTCCACCTCCTTCTTCTTACTCGCCCGCTCGCCCCTCGCGCGGTCCTCCTCCGCAAAAAGGCAACGAAAGAATTCAAGTACCGGTGGAACGACTCGTTTCGCAGCGGGGACCAGCCCGGGCGAAAAAGGAATCGTCGAGATCACAATCGGGATGGTTAATATAAAGATAACACGCTTGGTTTTCGTCGTAGGCAGGGCCCACCGTGAGCGGAGGGCGCGCGCGCGTTGGTCGGAATTGAATTCGAGATACAACCGTGGTTGCCCGTGGGGCCGGTCCTAATAGTTCGGCCGAGGCGAGTAGGTGTGCAGCCTCGTCCCCCGAGGCCCGATCGTTCGCCACGAGTGATCCACGATCTTCTTACCATCTAACGATCCTCGCGTCCGCGGAATCGCGTAGCCCAGCCACGGAATAAAACAACCATTCGAGCTCGCCGTCCGCTCGCTCCACCTCGTACCTCGGATTACATTTGTAATTTAACGAGACGAAGCGGCTTAACTTTACGGCTGATCGTGATCGACGAGCTCTACGCCCGAGCGGTACTCGCTTCGAAGATTTCTCGAGCGATCGACTTCCTCCTCCACCTTCTCGCGTTCCGCTCCCTCTTCTCATCCTACGGCTAACCGCGCGGTACTCCAGCTTCTCGCTACCACCCCTCCCGTAGCTCGAAGACACGTCGCGGCCACGACAGGTACTCACAGTGGAGGAAGCTTATTAGACGGTCCGGTTGCATAACCGGGGGCGTTTAAGTGGACCTATCAGAGTCGACGGTTAACCCCGGCAAGGCCCTACTGCGCCGTGGGGCCCGGTCGTGACCCTACCTGTCCGATCCGCGTGTCGAGAGGTTAGGCGTTCTCCACAGACCGTGCCATATTTCGCGCTCCGCGGAGAGAGATTATACCGATCGGTCGGACACTTCCGTGCCTCCTCCTCCTCCCCTTTCTCCTCCTCCTGCACCTTCTCACCTTCGCGCGGGAGTGTGCGCGATGGTAGACGGAGAACAATGATCCGGCTTCGCGGCACGCCGGCTATCGGGAGAGGTAGGAAGAGATGCGATCGGGAGTAGCTATTCCACTGACAAATTAATCCGGCTTAATGGCCGGCTACCCCGATAGGCCAAGTTAACTAACTTCATTGTGCTCGCTCTTCCTCCCCGCTGATTTGCTCGAGGTCGAGGACGAGAGGCACATCGGGGATAGGTGGAGAATGCGGATATCGAGTGATGCATAACAAGGGTAAAAGAAGGGTGGAGGCAATGGAGAAGTAATTATCCAAGGTCTAAATGAGAATTGGAAATTAATCTTTATCCATCCGCGAAATAGCTCGTTGCTATTGTTATATCGGACGATTCTTCGAAATTCTCTGAAGCTTCGAACAGCCGCACGCGCGTCTCAATGGACGATAATTTTCGATCAGCGAGCCGCAGACGATCCCTCGTGAACTGGCATTCGCGATTAGCCGATCTGTCCACCAAACTTCCCACTAAGAGGACTTTCTATCCTCGTTCGGACGCTAACCCTAGTTTAAGCGACCGCCCCGTGACGCGAAACGGTAGCACGCTGACGTGGGTGCAGCATTAGCGCCCCTGTCAGGTCAATGAATCATTAGTGGCATGGACAGGTCGCCAAGGCGCCTATCGACGACACGAATAAATGCCGAGCGCCATAATTCTCTCCAGCGGAGGCCAATGCGAGTCGCGCGTGCGCGCATAGACGCAGAAACGGAGGCGCCTCGTCTCGCAACTTTTCACTCCTCCCTCTTGCACGTCGGAAATAAGCGGGACCTCTCCTAGCACAATGAAGCCCGGTTCCATAAATCAGAGAAAGCCGTCTCCGCGTGACTGGCGCGACTACGAAGCTGGCGCTCGTTTTAACCACGAAAGAATCTACAATGCCCCGCGAGAGATATCCAACTGGTTCCGAGAGTTTTCGTTGCCGGTGATTCGACGCCCGAGATTGCCACGAGCTCGGCATCAACGTGGGTTAATTTCTCGCCGATCCTTCCTCCTTTGCGGGCATGACGAATCGATAGGAGCCAGAAAACGGAGGAGCGGAAGTCGTGGGATCACTCGAGTATCCAGTGTTAATACGTACGCGAGAAGTTTACGTAAGTTCCGTTCCCTCCGAGTCGCAAGGAGATCTCGTGAGATTGAATTAGCCCGCGATTAGTCAGACTCCGTCGATACCGAGGCGCTGTCTCGTGCTTTCTTCATGCCTGTCGGCCATGAATCAATCCACGCGATTAGCAATCCCTCGATTATTCTCACCGGAAAAATCCCTCGCTCGCGCTTGTACTCCTTTCCTCGGTGTCGTACATACGCGTCGATTTATGCGCGCTACTGTTTGAACCGTAGGTAGTCATGCATGGGACATACCTATGACGCACTGCGCCTAAGCCTCGTTATCCGTGCGCGAACCTTAATGAATCCTCGGGTACCTTCGTGAATTTACTTGCGCCTCGGATTTCGCTCGCAATTATTATTATCGTCGTTGTCATCGCGCGGCATGGCACACTTCTTAGCACCTATCGGGGAAGATCTTTCATGACCTTGCCGATCGTTTCTTTCCGCCTCTCTCTCTCTCTCTCTTTCTTTCTCTCTCTCTCTCTCTCTCTCTCTGTCTCCCTCTCCTTCTCTTTTTTTCTTCTCCGCCTTCTCGCAGGTACGGATTAACTCCGAAATGTTTTAATGTATTCGATGACCTCTCCTCGAGATCCGACGCGGGTTGAGATGAACCGCGACGAAGAGGGAGAGAAGCGTGAGGAAGCGGAGAGAGAGGTGGAGGTCGTGCGGCGCGAACGGGGTGGAATAAAAAATGACGTGCGGGCGGCGGCTAACGGAATTAAATGGAATTCGCGCGTCGTATGGGCGGACGCGCGAGCCGCGTAATTGTCGGTATTAACCCACTTGGGCGTCTCCTTGCACGCGCAACGAGTGCGAGCGTGCGCGCGCGCACGCCGTCACCTACGGGGACGCACCGGGCGCGCTCGCACGGGGCCCCCGGTGGTGGTACCGACCAATCGCGGCATCGTTCCATCGTCCGCGCGAGCGTCACAAGCGACGAGAGGAGAGACGACGGAGGAAAGGTGCGCGAGAGAGTGAGGGAGAGGAGCGCTGGAGAGAGGGTAAAGCGTCTAGAGCGCGACTCTCGAGGCAGCCGACCACGTGCAAGGGACGTCGTTGTGGAAAAATGCGTAGGCGCGGACAGCCAATTGCGAATGACGTTGAATTTGAAAAAGAGAAGAAAAATGTTACTCTCTCAATGAAATATAATATTAATATAGCGTTAAAAGCGAGACTGAAATTTTACCCCTTCAAATTGGAAAGATAAAATAATTTGCCGGGATGCTTCCTTGTTGCCGTGCAAAAAATGTTACTCAATTTTTGCAACGGGCTACAGCTCTCTATTAAACGACTGCCTTCGCGAGCCAGGAAAAATAGGTAAGCGCCGCGGCGCTCGGCGGTCCGAGAGAGCCGTCGTCGTTCCGCAACCTGACACGCGACAAGTGTCAACCGCGCGGGGTCGCGTGGACCCGTGTATCGCAAATTACAATGCAATTGGAACGACGGGAAACGTGACTTGGAATCGCCGATCCCTCCACCGACTAGCCGGCGCATTCTCTGCGATCGACGCGCGAACGACCCTACCTCTTCGACGCGATTTCTCGCGCGGTGCGCTACTGCTCTGCTGACTGCCCGGTAAACGGTCATTATCGACGTTACCCGCGAACAAAGCCAGAAAGCGAGAAACATTCGGCCTTAACGTGTCACCGAGCGATAAATCGTATACGCGATATGCACCGGGGCCTCGATTCTTCGACGCTTATTATGAGCCGCACGAGAAACGATAATTAGCTAGAGTTCCATGCCCACGACGAGATCGACGGTCGACCGAGGAATTATCACGGACGCGAATCGTTATTACGGTGGCCGGTTAAAAGAATGCAAATCTCCACTTCACCTCACGATCTTTCGCAATCGCGCTCTCTGGATGGTGCCAGGAGCGACTAGCAGGTGCAAAATCCGTCGACGGTGGGATTGCATCCAAGGTCTAGCAAGGTGCACCTCCCTCGAAGTCTCTCAACCGGCACCCTCCTCCCACTCGCGCCACTCGATCGACTCGCAGATATCTCGAGAGATTACGAGAGCATTATCTTAATTGCCGTTCAGGAAGCCGATCGTGGCGACGAAGGAGAAGACGGAGCGAAAGATGATCGGGACGATCCTCGCGGGAGAGCGGCCGTCTTCGGCGCGATTCCGATCGATGACAAGATCGGGCACGAACCGATCACCATGACTCGCTTTAATTACCGCACGGCGAGCCCACCTTTTTCTCTCCCTCTCTCGCGCACCTTCGCGCTCAATTCTCCCCTCTCCTTCTCCCTCTCCGCATCTCCTTCCTTCCTTTCGGCCATGGAAGTGGCTCGCGGGGCCCATCGGAGCACGCGGACCACCGGCCTAACAGTATGCGAGCTATGCCCCCCCTCGGAACTATGCACGGCCGATGGCAGTCGATAGGTCGACGCCGAGCGCTCGAGCGCGGCCGCCTCGTTAAGAGACGAAATACCGGCCGATACTCCAGTGACGCGATCGGCACCGGATAATTAAAACCCACCAGCGAGAGAGTCTTTGATCCCGGTCGTCGTGGGTCGTTACGCTTACGCCCGCATTACGTAATCTCCCACTGGGCGCAAGGTGTCGTGACGTTACTGACGGTCAAGCCGTGCCGCGCTCGCGCTCGCGCTCGCGCGCGCGCTATCGATCGCAGGAGCCGCCTGCCGTTCGGATGGATCGAGTAGCGGGAGCGCGAGAGATCGTTAGGTGCTTATTAGCCGAGAGACCAAGGGTTCGCTTCTCTTTCGCCTTACCCGGATCGATTGAGACGCTGCAACTCTCGCAACTCTAAGGATAGCTCGTGCTTCGCGGCAAGGACAGCGAACTTCGAGCGCCCACTGTGCTTTATGGGTCGACTCAAGAGAAGCACGGCGAAGCTTTTCCCAGGATCTCGGTCTCAGCTCCCAGGAGGTGATCTCGGACGTAAAGCGAGCGACGAAATGTTCGTTAGCTCGCGATTCTGCACGTCTGGGTATCACCGTCGGGCCAATTATGATAGCGATAATGGCCACGGGAATCAGAGGGTGTATTCTTTTTTCTCGCGTTCTATTTTCTCCCGCGCTATCGCGCCTTATTACAAATGATCTCCGCGAACGGATGCTCCGACGTGCACAGAATTTGTGGAATGTACGAGAAACCGTCGAGTGGAATGCGACACTTGTCACGGCCATGTGCCAGGCGTCGAGAATTCTTCTCGTCTCTAACGAGCGGGGCGAGACACTACCCAGATCACTTTTCCATCCTCCGTTTCCACTTTTACGGGCCTCGTTTGTCTCGAAATTTTTGTAAACCACGCTCGTGCGAGGTCGCTCTTCTCGTCTCGTCGCGGGGTCGTTAGGTCGAGTGCTTGGCTTTTTTAATGCGGTAACAACGTAACGACACGCTGGTAAGCTCACCATCCACTAAGTCGGTCGTGTTCTGGAAAAAGACGCGTAAATAAATGAACGTATACCGATCGTATATCGCTTTATCGCACCGCGCTCATACCTTTGGAGACCTCGGTGAAGATGTAATGGACGGTCAGCTTCAGAAAGAATCGGAAGGGAACACGAGGCACCGAGTACCGTTGAACTGAATTTTCCCGCGTTTCGCCTTCCTCGTCGCAACCGCCCATCAGCTGGCATCGGCAAACACCACCAGCTTCGATTCGTTTCGCGCTATTATTCGAGGTGTGGCACCACTCGTAATCCCATCGGCTGGGTGGTCCGCTCGCGTCCCCCCACGAGCGCAAATCACTACGTGTGAATCACCCGTTGGTTTACGATCGCCACGCGAGGTTCGCGACGATCCGACATTGAAGTGAGAATCCGATGAAAGCAACGGATAATTGTGCTTAACTCGGCGAGAGGAACGCGCCGAAGGAAAGTGCACATGGCGCAAGGAAGTAATCCTCGCTCCGACCCGAGCGAGTTCCTGCCTCTCGGGGCCCATATGGCCACGACGAAAGATTCACTTCCTGCGAGGAGAGAGACTCGATCGCGCATGCCTCACTTTCGTCGAACGAAGAAAGGGTGGAGCCAGCGTCAGGCACGATAACAGGAACGACACGATTTTTCTTCTAAATTTAAAATCGAGCGTGCAGCGATCCCGTCGAGCCTCGTCCTTTCGCGTCTTACCGACCGCCACCGAGCCCGAGGACAAATCGTAGATTATTACTCATCTTCTAAGCGCGTAATTTCAAAACTTCTCGTCACGGCCGCCACCTGACGCGTTCACCCCTTCGTCACAAAAAGTAGCCCTCGGAGGAGGAAGAGGAGGAGGAGCGATGGATGCGAAAGGGTGAGATGGTTCGCTACCTGTCGTTACGTAATCCGTGAAGAAACGAGGGGAACTCCGTAATTTCTTCTCGTAAACAACTGGCAATCGCTGAGGATTAATCAGCGTCGAAATTAATTAGCCTTCGAGATGTAACGCGAGATGCTCGCTTCGCAAGAATGAATATACGCACATGTTTACGGTATTATGCCCAGTATGCATAAATTTAAGTTTAAAATTCTTTAAAATAGTGAACTCATCCCCGCTTACTAAGCCACGCTTTTACCGAAAAACCGGACTATCCTTGGCTAACTTTATTAAAGTAACGAAATAACAGCACGATCCCTCGTCCGTCTATCTCACATTTAGACATCCGAATTCTCGCGGCGCAATCATCGCGCGTTCTCCATTCGCAAAGAAAAAGAAAAAAAAAAGAAAAGAAGAAGAACTATACTCACGAATCCTCGACGTTGCGTCGGCGTGGCCCCCGTCGTTGGTCCACCCAAACGGCACTTGTACCCCCGTGTTCGCGAAGCGATATAGTTAGACGGGCGCGTGCCTTATTTAACATCAAGGCCGTCGAGGCGAGAGGGTCCACGACCAGATCCCTCCTCCGCGTCGCCTCGCACTCATGCGACCGACGAAGACACCGAAAAGCCGGGGACCGAGGAAGGGAACGTTCGTCGTTTCGGCGGCGGACCGAAAACGATGGTATCTCCCGGGCCCCGGGGACGCGGAACGGCCGTTAAGGGATCATTAAGGGCGGCGCGAAAAGTGGCGGTAACGGCGATTTTTACGCTCGAATAAATTCATAGCCCTGGCCAATTTAGATACAAGGTACACCGGTGGGACTCGGTGCTGATTTAAGGCGACACTTCTCTCGGCTCTCGCTCCTCGTCAGATTCCACTCGCCGATCTCCTTCTCCTGCCGACTTCAGCGACGTTCCTATCGTCTCTTCGGGACACTTTACCGCACCTATGGTCTTCGATTTCGCGACCCAAGGGCTCGAGAACCGTCCGTTCGAGTGCCGATCGGCGCTGTGGAACCGACGCTCGCGGACCATCTGTTGTGCACGGCACCTTAAAGGCTCGAATGAGCCCTTGGGTAACAGGTTGCTCCTGCCACGGCATCGCCGCCGTCGGCCGCCCTGCCCGGCAGAGATTGTTTTGTCCGCGATCTTAAAGATCGTCCACGGGCTAATGAGCCATTCTGCCGGGGATACTGGCCCGGATGATGCCGGCCACCGCCGCTTTTGATCGTCGCTACCGAAGTATGGAGGGCTCGAAAGTTCCTCGGGGATGAGATACCTCGTTGATCTTTCTCTCTCTCTCTCTCTTCTGTTCGCGATAGCGAATGAGACGTTGGATTTTACTGGCCGATGAATTTTCGAGGATGTGCAAAAGACGATAGGTCGGAATTAATCGACGTCGTTTGCGTCTGCGCTATTGAGACGTCCGGCTCGTAGCAGGCAAGAGAGAAAACTCTCGCCGAGAATTCGACGACACGTTGACTGCCGTAAAATCATTAAAAAATTTAATTTTGATTTTTTGGGTGGATCATATGTGAACAAAGAAAAAAACCAGAAAATATAGAAAGCGTGACGCCACGGGCAATTCGTGGAAAATGAGCGTGGCACTCAACGTGTTAATAAATATCGAAATATCGATCGCTTGGACGATCTTTCGAAGTTTCACGGCAGGCTGTAAATGATTTGGAAAACATCGAGCTTCGATCGAATTTGCGCGCGCCCCTGGGTCGCGCGTCCGCCGTTTCCCTCGAATCCTCGCATTCCTGCGAACCGCGCGCCTGGGCCAACTCGTTCCACCCTCCACCGTGGCCTCGTATTATCGACGATCATCACGCTTTTGGGGAAAAGAAACGTGGGCCCATACTCGTCGACCAGGTGCAAGCGCCGAGATCGCACCGATCTCCACGGCTGACACAATGGGACACGTACCACCGTGGAGTAAAAGGGTTGCAAGAAGACGAGAGTCTTCCGGGAAGCGATGAAAGAGCCTCTCGCTCGTTCCTCCGCCGCGCCGGTCAGGTGTGCCGTACATCCTGAGGGAACGACCAGTTTTACTCGGAGGTCAACGTAGGCCAAGTTTTGCGGGCTACGCGCGGCCACGTGGGTCGTGGGACTTGGGTTCGCGAAGCAGGAGGGGTAATTTTCCAAACGGGAGCGGCTTTTAAAGGACGAACATAGAAGAAAGCAAATTTGCGGTGGAGTAAGGCGCGGAGTCTTAGAGAGGAAGAGAGAAAGCAGGTCCTGACAAATATCGAACGAAATAACGACAAAGTGCGAGCGAAGCAAGCGAATGTCGTTCGTTCTCTGGGAAAGTGATTGCAGCTAGCAACCATTGAAACAGGTATGCGCATCGAAGCTTCGCGGGAGCGAGGGGGCCATTCGGAATGTTCTACTCTCCGCTCCGTAGTACAATTGAGCTCCTGGCGCGCGGAGAGAACGCGCCCCACGGGCGTCTCTCTCATTGAGGAAACGGCAAAATCGCATCGCACCGAAGTCGACGACCGATCCAACGTAGTCTCACGGGCCGAGGAGGGAGTTTTTGTGAAAGAGAGAAGAAGGCCCGTCCTCGACCCCCTTCCCTTTGTCGCCAAAAGCGTCGTAGGTCTCTCATTCTCTCCTCTCTTCTTCTCGCCTCTCCACTTCCCTCTTCCAGCCTCCACCGAGAACCTGCGCGACGTTACGACCTTTTGTCGCCTCTCGCTCGCGCTCTCCTCTCATCTCCTTGCCAAAGGAAAAGACTTTGCAACGGAGGTAGTAGCGTCGCGCGAGCTATACACACGGAGGCGCGGAATAATAGAACCTTTTACCCGAGAGTTTCTACCTACACCATAGATACATATACAAAAGCGAGCGGCCGCGGTGGCGCACCTGTTCGATCGGCGAGCCAGTCCCCGTAAAAGCCCAGGGGCCAAGGTAGACATTGCCACGGCGCGGCGTTCTCTTGCGCGCACGCGCGAACACGCTTTCAAATCGCGACCACTATCGTCATTTTTCTTTAACCGAGAGGATTCGAAACTTACCAGCCCACCTGTTCGCCTACGTACCGCGCGGAGAACCAATTTGCCTCCGACTATTCAACGTAATCTCGGTGACGAAGATCGGTATTTTCGGTACAAAAATAATCACGACGAAGTGATGGTTGAGAACGTCAATGGCAGGTGACGCGCGAGGGGAAGATTTTTAGAATGGCTGGGGTGAGACGACCGTTGCACGACGCCAAGGGAAGATTTGAGAATTTCCACTAAGGGGAGTCGTATTTAAAAAAAGACCCGCTCCCCTCTCCGGGGACTACCTGGAAGTATTTTCGATCTTTCCGGAACTTTCTCGTTTTCTTCTCTCGCCCGTTTCTCCGCCTCGTCGAGTAACACGGGCGCGAAGGGTGTAAGGCGTATGGACCATATGCAGATATTCGACGCTTGGTTTCCTTTTTTTCCAGAAGGCCTAATCACGGACCGACCAATCGGAACCTATAAACCGATTGCAATTGCGATTGCGATTCATCGTGGCCTAGGATTTTCGGGAGAAAGGGCGATCCAGTTGAGACTTGCAGTCACGCAGCACTATAACACGAAAATATAATTTCAAGTTTCAAATAGTGGTTTTATTATTACATCACTGTCGAATTACCCTACCGGACCTTACAAAAGGAGCGCGCGTTTGCTACACCGTGGACGCACATTGCGAAAAGAAGACATTCGGAAGGATAGAGTCAGGCGACAGATGAAAGGAACATTCGCGTGGCAGCTCGTCATCGTCTAACGATGAGCGTCGCCTGTCGCAGTCAATTGTTACATTGTACGGCTGTCCGGCGGTGATTCTTTAGCGGCGAGGTCCTCTCGGTGATCGGAGCCGCGCCGCCCCAAAGTTTCTCACGCGCGAACATCAAACGTAACGCGCTTCTTTACAAAGTCTCGCAACTACTTTCATCTCTCGATATCTTATCAGCCGCGTTAGTCCCTGGTGCGCATGATTATTACTTCCTTATCTAAAAACTCGCGTGCGTGACGAAACGGGCATCGGACGTCGATCCAAATATTTGCACGTTTGGAATCGAGCGGGGCGAGGAGAGAGGAAGGATGGAGAGAGGATCTCGCGCGTGCGTTGCGTCGGGCGGTGCGTGCCACCCATATGGACGAGCGCGGCGCGAACAAAAAGCTCGCAATGCGCGAAGCTGCCGGCCCATTGAATCCAGTAGTGGCACCCTGGTACGTGCTAAAGGCGCGTGGGATTTAATACGGTGGCGCAGGTAGCCCATTGCTGGGCAATGAATTGGACGCGATTCGAACGGCCGCGTTTGCGCGCCATATGCTGTTTGCTCGGTCCAAAGGCTCGCTCTTTGTGCACGGGTGTGCTCCTATCCTGGCGCGCGTGTGAATGAATGGGCGAGCGACAAAATTAGAGGAAGAGCTAGGTTACGTGCCTGTGAGCCTAAAGTAAACTTCGAGGAAGAGGATCGACGATTCGTCGACGTTCAGTGGACTTTCATTAAGGATTCTAATTTGCGAATTACCCCGCGCCCGAGGCGGTGGCGAAATGGAGACCGCAATGGACAGAAACATCGAGCTTCTCGCGACTAACCGTCACTCTATGAATAGTAAATTTTCCATGGTCTGTACGCGTGGTCAAGCTGACCCCATATATATTTTAATTTATTTTCTAAAGTTTTCTCTTTAAAAAAATAGGTATTCTTATTTTATTTTTATCAATTCATAAGAAATGCTTACTTTATTCAAAAGATACGAGGTAATTTTTAAGCCATTCTACTTGCCTGGCGTATTTATTTTTATAATAGACTGGGGTCCATTGGACCTACAGATTGAATGTTAAATGGCATCCCTGGGCGGTAAAAATGTATGTAACCCACGATGAATACTGCACCACCGGATAAGAATGCATCGAGAATATCAACGATGGCAAAAATATTTTCCCTCGATCGTGCGAGCACCTTCGAGAGCGGAAGAAGAATCTCGCTGCTCAGAGTTAAGAGCCCCGCGTTCTCTTACGACCTGCGATTTTACAAATCTCTCTCTTTCCATCCGTGCCAGGAAGACTTGTTTATTGCGAGGCCCCGCGCACCTCTCGATCTTGAATGCGCGAGCATAATTACTTTAGCGTACGCACGTGTTACACCCGGCGCGGGATACTTAAACGTGGTTCCGGGCAGTGGGCCGTCGGATCTCGAGTCGAATCGAATCGATTCGTCTCGAAGCGTGGCTCGAGCACCGACAATTACTTTTATCGACGAGGGTGCCCCGCTTGGGGCCCCCTAGAAGGGAGCACCGGTAACGACGAGGGATCGGGGCGACCGATCGTTCGGATGGAGAGATAAAGTGGCCGCGCGGACCGCCACGTTGTTGTTTGTCGAGAGACAAAGCGCGTTATTATGCACGTCAGCGGGAATTATGCGCGCCATTCGGTACGCGCGAATCCAAACCCGATAACGAGCCTCAGCCACCCGCGCAACCATCGCGAGGTGTCCCAGGGCTTTAATCATCCCCGAGGATCGATACTCACCTAGGGGTTCACGAAGACTTCGCGGTCGTCGAGAGGAAGTGCTCCTAGGAATGTAATCCTTGGTGAGATGGTCGAAAGGTATTATTCTATGTTACCGCGATTAGCGAGCAAGGTAAAATTATATTTCTTAGAATTATTCACGATAATCAACATTAACGAGCAATAATACGCCCCGAAGATTTTACGAAATTTATTTCCGAAATGTACTCTTATTGGATTAAGATATTCTCTGTAATCTTGATTTCGTATTCGAGTGGTAAAGCAAAAGGGAGATTGCAGGAACTTGGACAGCAGGAAGCAAACGCAACGAACATGTACAGCTTTAAGATTTAAAATGCAAGTAATTTATTTCGTATAAAATATCTCTATATATAGGCGATATCTGTATCTCGTAGTAGTTTACTTTCTTTACAAAACTAGAAGTAGTGGTACTCGCCCTGAGCCGCTCGCCGTTAAATTACTAGCACAACAGTAATATAGGCAACGACGGTTCGAGATCGTCTCTCTCTCTCTCTTACTCACTCACTCACTCACTCACTCACTCACTCACTCTCATCCACTCTGTCTCTCCCTATCGCGTGACTTACAATGTGAACTTACAATTAAAATATAAAATCGGTGAAACGTACTCGCGGCGAGACTTTTGTATCGTTATAATACAATGACTAGTTTCTTTGAGTAACTTACAAGGATTTATAAAACGCAAGAAAAGTAGAACGAAAAGGCAAAATGAAAAAGTACTCCACTTTCTTCCCCCCGAGGCTTTCTCACAATCTCGCTCCAACTTCTTCTCTCCGATACATCCTCTCCTTCGTTCCGCCCACCGCGCTGCTGGATCGTCGTAATACTTTGTATACCTCGCGCGCGCGCGCGCGCAGTTTATTATTCGCATTCGTATGTGATTGCGAAGCGCACGCGCACAGGTGGAAATTCGAAACTAGCGCGTGGCGGAGCGCAGTGCAGATGGGGGGCTAAACGTGGCACGTGGCACGATCGTCAATGGCACTTCGGTGCACGACACGCACGACTTAAACGTCTAATCACGCGGGATAAATTATTAATGCGAAATAATAATCGTTAATTAAACGATACAACGATGTTGCCGCACGCGGAGCTATAAGACGACGAAAAGAAAAACAAAGTAGAACAGGAAAGTGGACAGTATAATCGCCGAACGCCTCTCTCTCTCTCTCGTTCTCTCTCGCAAACGAAAAGAATCTGAGAAATTAGAGCAAAACGAAATAGACAATGGCACGGCAGCTTCACGGGGCCGCGTCAAGCGGCGAGTCTCTCTCTTCACTCGCACTTCCATTCTCTCCCCCTCTCGCACTCAGTCTCATTCATACCTCCGAGCGAGACGACGATTTTATCGATTTTCCGAGGGATATTAATTCTGAGTACCCCAAAAATCGATTATCGCTCGTACTCGTTTTTCCAAGCGCACCCTTTCTTTCTATTCACCCGCGCATTCGCATCCCGATATTTACAGCGTTACTTTTAAGGGCAAGATCGAAGGGCACGAGACAATCCGGTCGAATACGCGCTATTTGGGAAGAAGAAAAAAAAATATTACTTTCTCTATTCTTACTTCTAGGAAGTATAAAGGTTTTCGCGAGAGTCAACGCACAGATTTTCTCGTCATCCTTCGGGCAAAGTTTCGATCCAATCTCGGGACGATTCGAGCAAAGGTCGCGTTTGGCGAAAATTCCACGGATCTCAAATTCTCGTCGAACACGACGTCCGTCGATGCGCGCGCGAGTCACTACTCGATATTTCGATCGTCCCGAGACTGGACCGTTTTCCTCGTATTCGAGGATTTTGTACTGCGAGTAGTCTCGAATGCTCTCGAGGCTTCTTTCATAAGGCACTTTTACAATTATACGAAGAAGAGGAAAGATGAAAGCAGAGGATCGCGCACACGTGTATACCCCGAGTTCTCTTACTCTCGTTCGATTGGACGCGTAGCTCCTGGAACTCAGCATCCGTAGCCCATGGGGACGGGTACTCCGGGGCAGCCGCCCTCCTGATGCTTCGTCAAAAGAGACATACGACTGAAGGTCTTGCTGCAGGATGTGCACGAGTACTTCTTCACGTCACTGTGGGTCTGCAGGTGGGCCCTGAGATTGCTCCTGTCGGCGAACGCCCGATTGCAGTGTTGACAGCTGAAGGGCTTCTCTCCGGTGTGGGTCCTGATGTGTCCTTGAAGTAGCCACGGCCTGGAGAACGCCTTGCCGCAGAGGTGACACTTGCAGGGCAACGTGTGCGTTCTTATGTGCATCTTAAGGGCGCCCAGGCTCACGTAAACCTTCTCGCAATACTTGCAGGAGAAGGACTTCTTCGTTTGACCCTCGGCAGCCGCGCAGTGGAACTGCTGGTGCTTCGAGAGGCCCGAGTAGGTCGAGTAGGATTTCCCGCAGTCGGGGCACTGGTACCTCGGCGACGCCGTGCTCGACGAGGTGGTCGTCAAGGAGGAGGCGGTGGCACCCGCGACGATCCCGCTCTTCTCCACTTTCGCGTTCACGTTGATCGTCGGCCCTGCTGACGTGCTACCCGCGGAGGATCTGCCACTGTCGCTGCCAGGCGAGGAGAGATCTTCCGGCGTGACCGGTGGTGGCGACCTTAGGGATCCAGAGCCAAGGGAACTCGTTGGTGAAAGACCGCAGTGATCCGGGCTGGCCGCCCAGTGCGCGTAGCTCCTGGCGATGGGTCGCTGAATGGTCGGGCAGGTGAGAGCCCCGTGAGGAGGCGGCGAGACCGAGGAATGGTGCTCCGGCGAAGAGTGCGGGTACGCTGGGATCGGATAGGACGGATAGAGTTCCGCGCCTGGATGATGATAGCGATGATAGGCCGCCGGGTACGGCAGATAGTGCGGTGGATAGAGGGGCGCCGTTCTCGCCCATGCTGGCGTCGCATAGTGCGCCAAAGGCTCCACCGGGGTGTTCAAGTTGAGAGGCTCCAAAGGCGCCTTGCTTGCCATGAAGTGGAGAGGCGCCGACGTCGCCGTCACGCCTGCCGTCGGTGCCGTCGTCGACGTCGAATTCTCGTGCTGAATCACCTCGACGCGTGCCTTCTTCGCAACCGGATGAATCGGCGCGATACCCGCCGGGGGTGTCACGGCCTTGGTCGGATAGTGATGATGATGATGAAGATGGTGCACCGGGTGAAGATGATGCGGCGGCGGTGACGCCGTCCTCGCCGCGATGGATGGAGGTGGCGACGACGAGGACATTTTTAGAATCGGTGCAGGCGAGGTCGAGACCTTCACGATCGGCGACGGCGACCTGGAGGCGTGCGCGTATTGCTGTTGTTGGTGCTGCTGCTGCAGCTGATGGTGTTGACGTTCCGCCGTTCGACTCAGATCCTCGGGCTTCGTGCTCAAGTTCTCCGGTTCGGGAATGTCATCCATCACCACATCGATTATTTCCTCTGTAGAGAAATGAAATGCGACTGTTAAGACCCGGCTTGTTGTTAGGAAGCTCGAAACGTTAAGGTTCTTTTCGATGGAAAGAAATGCGTCGTACGCGCGAGGAAATTCGGAAGGAAAAGCCAACACTTTGGTGCGACTAGAAACCGTAATAAATTCGCGAAGATCAAATTTTATTTACGACATGGAGATATTTCAAATTACGACTATAAGAAATTAAATGATTCGCGCGAAGGGAGTCAAAGCGGTGAATAAATATTTTACGAGCACCGAAGATATTCATAACGACGAAACGTATCGCGACAACTCTATTCGCGGCAAGAAAATTTGAAAAATTCGAAATCTCGACCGAAAGTCAAGAAGATGGGACAAGGCTTACCTTTGATCACTTCCGGAGCTTCTTCCGATGGCAAAACGTGCACCGGCCGCTTTTTGAGTGGGCAGTGACTGTAACTGTTGTTCTTCTTGACGAAGCTGCGCGGCATCTCGTCTACGAGCATCTTTGCGATGTCACACACGTTGCTCGACCACTTCCGATAAAACGCGATCTGCTCTTCGCGGGTACTCGAGCACCGCGAAGGCACTAGCGCCGTGTTAATCCAATTGTTGCGGCGGGTAAGTTTCTCGCGCACACTTCACACAATGTTTGAGATATAGTAATAATAATCCTCGAATGGCACTACACGGGTATCACACAATAACTGTCCAGTGGTAATATTCTCAATGTTCTCTTCGATCTCTCTTCCGGGAACACTATTGGAAACACTGTTTCTCCTCGAACGTCCGCTGGCTTCTTCACGAGTGAAAAAAAAACGTCGATCCGTTCTGCACGGTAGACGGGAGCCAACTGAAAACCTGATGCGGCCCGATCGTGAACGGAGGCGAGCGAGAGGAAGCAAAAGACTCGCGTGAACGCGTTCGTGAGCGGGGCACACGGAAAAGAAGGAAGAGCGGAGTAATACGGGGGAAGCCGGTCTCGTGAGCACTTGGTTACGGTTCGGCTGCAAGCCGGTCTCTGGCTGGCAGGGGGGTGCTCCTGGGCCTTTTATAACAGGTCGCCCCACCGGCCAGGTGCAGGTGGCCCGCACGTGCTGCCCGGCCAATGCAGCCCAACGGGCCCCGCGCTGCCTGCCAATGGGGGATGGCCGGTCGCGGGCCGTCGACCAATCCGAGGCCGAGCATCTGTTCCGCCGGCTCGCTTATTCACCCCTCTCCCGACTCGCCGTTCGGTCCTCCACCGACGACGCGACCTGGAGGTGCAGGATGTTCGTGAGTGCGACGTGATTGTCCTGCCGCGCTTCTCCATGCGCCTCTCTTGCCTTTTCCCCTTTCTCACTCACTCTCTCTCTCTCTCTCTCTCTCTCGCTTTTCTCTCTCCCCCTCGTGCACCTATTCCACACATATCTCTTTTTCTTTCTCTCTCTCTCTCTCTTTCTTATCCACTCTTGTCGTCGCCCTCCCTTCATTCTACTCGCTCTCTCTACCTCTTGCTCGCGCTTCACGCGTCGCTCCTTCTTCGCCACGTCCCTCTCTCTTTTTCACCTCAGGCTCCTCTCTCCCTCTTTGCGAGAGCGCACTGCACTGGGTTCCAAGCGCGTTGTTCGCGCGGAGCAGATGCTGGGGACCCCTCCGCGCTTCTCGTTCCTTCTTTCTCTCTCACGCCACAACCCATCAAGCTTTCTCCATCTCTCTCACTCGTGCGACGAACCGTCGCCTCTTCGAGCCGCTTGGTAGTCGTCGGTGCACATGTACCAACGACGCGCGTGTATGCGCATCAAGCCCCACAGAATTGTCCTTTTCCCTCTAACGAATCTCCACTCCTCATTCTTCTCGCTCCCGCAGCATCCCCACGCGCGCTATTTTCCATTCGAATTTCCTCCGCTCTCGCCCTACCTAAGATCTTTCGTCTTTCTCGCCTAACCTCGCACACATACACACGCATACATCGTGTTCTCGGTGTGCGTGAAAATGTGCGATGTAGAAGCACGCGCGCGAGCGCCTATCGCATTGACTGTTGCGCGCTGCTTTTTTGTGTGTCACCACCGGTCCGTCGCGTCCTCTTCTCCCTCCTCCTCTTCCTCCACCTCCGATGCGCGTCGGTGGTGGTGGCGAGGGCACCGTTCTCCCCTTCTTTCTCCTTCTGAATTTCACCCCTGCTCCCCTCCCGTTCCGCACCGCCCCACAGCGGTGCGAGTTCGAACGTAACGGTCGTGTCGCGTGCCACAGCATCGCCCACGCGTGCTCGAACACAAACGCGTGCGTGCGCGCGCGCGAGTGGTGGCTATTGTGCTCGGGATGGCGAGGATACGCACGCGTGCGTAGAGATCCCCCTCGCACCCCTCTCGATTCTTCGCCTCGAGCGACTCATCGCCTATGGAATCGCCATTTTTATCAGAGGAACGTTCGCGCGCGCGCGCCCGATTAACGATATCGTGACTCGCGTGAATCTTAGAGCGGCGTCGTACCTGCTTGTTCCGCCATTTTGATTCACGTGGATCTCTCAAGGCGAACCTCTCCCTCTAGCTATCTCTCGTCTCGCTTCTCTCGTTGCGCGAGGTAAGAGATCGGATCGATACCATTATAGCGAAGCCGAGGAAATAAATTCATCTCGGTGCGTCGCAGGAAGCGTTAGAGTCGCGCGTAATCAAATTCCGTCTTGAAATTCCTGTTTCAAGATCGCGGACGGGTCGGTGGAGATCGTCGCGTAGAATGGCTCGTTGTCGAGCTCACCTGAAATTCACCCCACGCTCTCTCCTGGCTCCACGAATTTCATTCCGTTTCGCTTCCAGTCTACCTGGTTTGCCGGCACCCGTCGCGACGGGTGCCTTCATTGTCCCGATGGTTGGAAATCCTCGATACGTCCCCCCTGTGCACCTCGTCCTCGTTCCGTCTCTCTTCCTTCGAGGGCAATCGTAAAATCGAAGGGAAGCATTTGTTCGGGATTTCTGGGATATTCCTGTGGATTTCGATAAGTCGTCCAACAATGGCTCGCGTACCCTTGGAGCTTTCGAGTTTAATTGAACTCGCTGAAATTAAGCTGTTGAGCCGCGACGGCGAAGTCGACGAATGAGGTATCAGGTAATTATTATTTCCGATGACGACGCACCTAGGGCAGCTTGTCGCAGCCGAGCTGAAACGCAGTCGCTCGAATTAACGATACGATTACGAAACGGAGGCAGGAGCACGCGCGACGGCCACGAGGAGGGCGGGAGCTCGAAGTCACCTCGTCATTTCGCCTCGTTGTTTCACCGTGGCCGCCCTTTTATTTTGCTCGGTGGTGGTGTCAGCCGGCGTTAAGGCCAGGTTATCACGGTGGAACGGGATCGTTCGAATCGGCCGATCGTGAAGCGATAACCATAAGAGACCGGCACGAGGGCGCGTGAGCGCGAGCGTCTAAGAAAGCGAGAAGGAAAAGATTTTTGACGAAGGACCCCCTCGTACTTGTCGTCGTAAACAGCTCGTTCTTGTAACACTATTCTTCGGACTGGGTTGAAGCTGGTCGCCAGGCCGATCATTTCGCCGAATCATTTCGCAACGAGGGAGAAAGAGAGAAAATGGAAGAGAGGGCGAGAGTGGGTTGAGTGAGAGAAAGGGTGACGCGCGGTGTTGCGCGCACGCGCGCGACTGAATTTTGTGATAATATCTTTGTAACCCGATAGCGCGTGCTACCGTTATTAACTATACATCCCGCGTTGATAAATAACCTGTCCGGGTGAGCGCGGCGGTCGTATTTTCGTATTGACAGAAAATCAATATTTCACGCTAAATGCTACGAGCCTAATCGGCCGGCTGATTTATCCGGTGCTCGGCGCGCGTGCTACCCGCGGTACATTACGATCGCTAGGGACTCGCCGAGATGTGCCTTCCGAGAATTTCGGGAACGTTACGTTCCAATTAACGTTACGATCGACAGAGATTTACGGCGCGGTGCTTGGTCGCACGAGAGGCACGTTGACGTTTTCATTTTCAATCGTTCGCAAGATCGTACGCGGAAACGATCCGCCGTCGATTTACCTCTCGAAGCTTTTATAAGCGAGATAATATCTTCTATGCGTACGGGGGAAAGGAGGAATCGGTGCCCTTCCGCGATCGCGAAGAGAATCTCGGAAGCCTAGAGTACCATTGCCGAGGCGTTGGAACGGGATCGGCGACAACTACCCCAACAGGTTCCTCCGCCGCCATCGATTATTAATACACATGTCCCCCGTCCATTGTACAAGCCCCATTGGCCCGAGTACGACCGTGAGCGCGCGAGCTCGTCGACCACGCACCTACAAATTTATTCGATCGTTAGGGGCGACACAGAGAGTTCGATTCGCGGGGCGATAAGAGAGTCGGGGCGCGCGCGCGCTCGAGCGCGTGCGACACCTTCAGTGGGACCCTCAAGAAGCCATCCCGTAGCATCGGTACGATCGAACCCGTTCGAATCAATCGTCGCTTCCCTCCATCCTCCTCCTTCTCGACTCCGCGCCGCTTTTGCCATCCTTTCCGCTCGGGCACCGGCATCGGCGTACGTCGCGTCGCCACTTCGTACGCCAGCGATATACGTCGGCACGCGCTTATCTCATCGACACCCACGAACCGGAGTACAAACCGTGTGCGAACGTGTCCTGGACACACGGCCGTACCAGTCCATACACGACCGACGATCAAAGGAACGGATCGAGCCCGATCACTCGATCGTCTGTCTTCTTCCTCGTCCCCCCCCCCCCCCCCGAAACCGTCCGAAGATTTAAATCTTCTCAAGGGTCCGGCCTCTCCTGGAAATCGAGAAGAAAAGAAGAGAGGTATCGCGCGCTTGTTCGCGGTTCAGTCGCATTACTCATCCGGGAGGCATTTTTAGCGAACGTTTATTACACGTGCTTACCCTCGTGCGGAAAAGAAAGAGAAAGAATTTGGCCCAGATTCGATCCGAGGGCCACAATCCTACCTCAATCCGCGCGCATCCCTTCTTGCAAATATATGCACTGGGAATCCTGGTAGACCGCAAAGGGTCTCATCGATCGTGGCTCCTTCGCGCGCGATCCTTCTTCAGTAAGGTTTACTAAGCGCGAAGGAAGTGTACCAGAAGGACGAGAAATGAATCGTGCACCGGTCGTCGCCGTTTTCGTGCACCCGTCCGTCGTCGAATCGTCTACCTGCCTGAGACATTTGGTTAAAAGTGTTCCTTTAGGAGGTGCGCCATGCCTATCTGTCTCCTCCGGGAGAGATGAACCCCTTCCTTTTCTCGCGAACGGCCGAGTAGGAGAGCGAATGGGAACCTGCATCTTATCCGGTTATTCCGGTAGCTGTCGGTGCTGTTCCGGTAAGGCGCTCCTCTTCGCATCTTATACCCTTTCCTCCTCTCCTTCTCTTTACCATCTCCTCCAATCATCCTGACGACGTGCCACGGTGCCGCCGGATGGTGCATGTAAATTATAGCAAATGTTGGGCGCGTTAAGTCGTCTTCGTTCGAGAGCGCGCGCGCGCTTACGAGGAGAGGGAAAATTTTCGTACCTGTATAGCTGTAGTGCACTATTCCCCTAAGTTATCGATAATGTCTAGGTACTCGTTACTCGAACACTACTGTCTACCGAATAAGGAAAAATTCTAAAGCACTGGTTTAACACCGAATCCACTCGCGTATCGATCGTGTTAACCGGAGAACCGTAAATCCGGGTATCATCAAAATCCACATTACTCGCTGAACCCTCGCGAACCTCGATCGCCACTTTTCAACCTACAAAATTACACGGTAGCGAACGAGTGCGAAACCGAAAGGTGTGACTCTACGACCCCTCGAATGTATACTCGCGCGCGCTCCATTCCAGATACGCTTGTAAGTGTACGCGCGCCGGTTGTGATTCGATTCCGAGTACGAATAAATTTGTATAATTATTATTATGGCGTACGGCTCGTCGTGCGCGTACCGCGGGGCTCTCCCTTCCGACAGGAGGCAGTAGCCCCATCGGAAGGAAGCTGGTTTATTTTTTTGTAGTGCCGCCTCGAGTGAGGGGCACCCCGTCGCCTCACCTTTTGAAACACCTGGCTATTACCGCTCGATCCTTTATACGTACGCGCTCGTAGACAGGCACGAGGCGGGCCCCGGGTGCGCGTGTGTGTGTGCGCGCGACCATATGCGACCGGACCCACCGAGACTAGCTAAGAGCGGACTCATTTCGAGGTCTCGTGGATCGGTGGGCATGTGCAAGATACCCACGTGACACTGAGGGGAAGGTTACCGCTTCTCGCACTTTTCGAACCGAAAGCTCGATTTTGAGAGTCACAATTGTCGGAATATTTGTTCGAGACGATGGGAAAAAAGACGTCGAATTTATATCTTTTCTTTTTTTTAATATCGACGAACCGATATTCGGAGGCAGGAAGACTGTAGTAAGCAATGCTAGGAAACGAGATGAATTTTTTTTTGCGTCTATATTTTCATCCGCCTTGATTTATCGCGTCAACATCCTTGGCCGCCAAAGCGTCGGTAATCCACGGGACTCTCTCACGACCAAGAACGAGCACGCAAGCTGCGGCCTCATGTGAATCAACACCCCTTTATCTTAATCTAAACCAACTGACTATCGGTAGTTGTACATACAAGCGCATCAATATTGGCCGACGTGTCCTTTGGGATCTCTAATGCGGATGGAACAGTTTAGTGAGTCAGTCATCGAGTGCGAATTCGTCACTCGTAGTCGTCGTTACGGTTCTCTCCACAGGAGATTTGTAAATTATCGAATGCTCGAAGTGCCATGCGAAGAGAATCTGTAATAGGTTCTTAGCGAATGATAACAAAAAAAGTGACGAGCTCCATAAGAAAGACGCGAATTTACTGTTTTGTCTTTTGTCAATGAAGAACAGAATAGCCTTAGCGTTACTCGAGATTGTCAGCCAGTAGAGCGATACTTTGCAACTTCCATACATTCGTTGAAACAAAGTTCTGTTTTTCTAAATACATATTTTACATTCCCATCTGTAATTTATGCTTGGATTAATTTGCCAATTATTCGACGAACCTTTTTCATAAGTCGAAATACCACGTTTAGAAGAATTTTTTAGTTTGCAATTTCGAGCACAGATGCGAATTTGTAGCATAGAACGGTCGTAACGACGTGTATTAGAATTCCTTCATGCGAAAATGGTAGGCTCCGTTCTTGAGCGGAGGCTCGAGCATCCGAAAATTCGCAGGGTAAGGATGGTCGATACCTACGCCTTTCGTTACAGCGCCCCGAAGCACTTGAGCTCAGGGTTAATTAGAGACAATCATCGGGCAGGTACTTTCGGTATGAATGGCCCCTTCTGTCATTCATCGATTTAGGAGCGCAACGACTAAATCTGCACGGAAACAACAATGAGGTCGTTACGAGTTGAATAATAAACTTCCTGGTCCTGAATTAAGTACGAATGCTACATCGCCTTCGTTCGTTTAATTGATTGGTTTTAATGTCCATTAAAAACAACGCCGCGAACATATTTAACGGCCTAAATCGCTCTAACGAGTTGATTCACGGGTGGCGGGGCTTGTTGTCATTTTGCTTTATCCTCAACTAGCCTGATGGATTTATAATTCTACCTATCCTTTATCTGTGCACCGTTATGGTCGGTGTGTGTTGACCGATGGTGCGTCACCGCGCGTTTCTATTTACGAAGAGAAATTTCCCAAAGTACCTAGTCACGTTCGGTAATCTTTATTTGTTATTCTTGCTGGATACACCATAACGGAGATAGGGATTTCTGTCCACGCTGGTGAAAAACAACTTTCCGCTATCGTTTCGTCGGGGTAAGTGGTTACTCATGAAATCGAATCTTTACGGATTTCGAAACTATTAAAATACCCTTCATTTCGCATCCTATCGCATTTCCTCTCTTTCTCTCTCTCCCACCCCCGCCCCCACCCCCCTCTCACTCCCTCTTCGTCAATCTTCTCCAAACTCACCGTCGTCTCCTCGGTCTATTTTCCTCACGAACGTTTACAAGGTTATTAACAACTCGGATAATCAGGTTGCAAACAAAGTACTTGAGTAGGCCGCAAGGAATGGCTCACCTCCGCACCTCGGGGTTCTTCCAGTAGTGGGCCGTACAGTCGTACCACCATTGTTCCATATTACGTACCTGGCCCACGAATCCTTTTGTTCGCCCTCGGCCAACTGTTTCGAGAGCTCCTCCACAGTTTATTTTTTCTCTCACCGTCCTCCTTAGCTCGTTTTTTTCATCTAACGGTCCTCCGGACCTGACACGCTACGAACTAGTTTCTAAGCATGACCTCTAAAGTGTTTGTACAAGCGCTACAGCTAATTAGAATCTCTCGAGAACCGATTCTCGTCGATTTCGAAAAATGTCTGTATTTTTTTATACCTACGCCATTAGTTCGTAATGGGAGGGCCTCGTTGAATCTCTTCGGATTGCATCGGTATAGGAATAACAAATTTATGAAATATACTTTCCCGCTTTTTCTCTCCAGGCAGATGACGCATCGATGCTCTGTAAAATCCAAAGTGACTAAGGCAGTCTGAAAGAAACCGGGGCGAAGGTTCATTGAAGGAAGGCTGATTGCGACGAGCAACTAAAGTGGCCATGACGAATGGTAAGGAGGAGACTTCTTTGCAGGGGTCCTCTCGGTAACCACCCGCGCCCCGTAGACCCTTAAAGAGTCTTTAAAGTGCAGTTTCTGGGCCTGCTCTTTGATCCTTCGTCATTCATCGCAGAAACGGATACCTTTACGGCACAGGTGTGCAACCGCTCTTCGACTCCGCTCAAATCTCCAAGGATTTGCAAAGGAAAAGTTGGGACGGTGAAAGAACAATTGTCAAGCCACCTAGTAGGATGAATCGACTCGAATTTTGGATGAATCGACGTACGACAGGTTGCCTAGCGGCAGGCGAACGGGAGGTCCGACCGAGAATTATACGGATAACATTTATATGGACAAATTCTGTGGATAAAACTAAACGCGAGCACTGATTCTTCCAGCTTATCAATCGAATTTGCAATCGAGAACTTTTACGAATGTCCAAAGAAGCACCGAAACTCCAAGGACGCTTACACGTCTAGATTGTTGAAATAGCTGTAACGTGGGTCTTAACAAATTTTCGAATTTTCGAGAGAAGCATCGCCTTGCGGTGACTTTCCAAACGGGCAGATCGTAGACGGAGAACCGCTTGCGCCCGTTTCCTCACAATGGCGGATATTTCGTCGATCTTGGTGAATGGGGCACGGTGCACCGAAGTTTTTCCTCTTATTCACCCTCCTCTTCCCTCTCCCGCTTCTCATGAATAGCCGCCTTGGCGCGTAAGGCAGCGCTCATTGTGCCCGGACGAATCTTAAAGAATCGTTGCTTCTCCTTCAGTCCACTCGCCCGGTCAGGGTCGCGAGGCACCGTACTTGGCCTTTGTGCCCTTAAGGTACCCGGAGGACCTGCTGGTGTAATTTTTTCGAAAGTACCCGCCTACCGCACGATCTTGCCAACCGATGAAAATCTTCTCTACGAGGCGGCAACGTACCGGTGATCCTCTTCGAAGCGCATTCCATCCAGATTTTTCCCTGCCAATAAAATTTCCTAGGAGGTGAAGAAATTCATTTTCTCATAAGGTGCTCTGGCACATGTATCCCACGTTGCTCCTGATGCATCTCGGGATCGCCGTAGCCAGACAAAAAAAGATTACTCGTCCCTTCTAGCACCCCAATCGACGAGACGCTTCGCTCCCAGGGAAACTGTTACTCCCTGAACGACCTGCCGAACGAAAACCTGACGTGCAACGCGAAGGAAAAATCTACCCTAGCGACGACCGACACCGCACAGTTCATGGCAAATGCAGACCCTCTCAAAAGAATATCGATCCTGGGCAACAGGCTAGAACCTGCTCGATCCTGCGTTAGAAACGCTTACCTGCGCTCGAGAGACGAGGAAGAAGAAGCCGAAGAATCGACGTTTAAAAGGACCAAGGAGAGGAAGAGGGTGCGAAATCCCTCCTCGGTGCAACGAACGCGTGAGTGCATCCTCGCGCGATGCAGCAACATCTGTCCTTGGACTAGAAGACAGCTGATCCTACGGGGCGCGTGGCAAGTTTTTCCATTCTCGAGGAAATCGAGGAGACAGCGCGCGCCTGGGGGACCCCTCCAGGATCGAAGCCAAAGGATCCGACCGGACGTTGCAGCGTTCCGTTGGGCTATTCTTAGAAAACGGGGAAATAAAAGTTCGTCCTGCTCTCCGTGCTTTACCTCGCGTAATGCGTTAGGGTTGCTTCGACGGACGATAGGAGCGAAGGGTGAGACTGAGATGAGGCGAGAATTTTTCGGATTGAAGATTTAAAAGTGTCACGCGACGAGATAGATGGCCCGCCACGATGATTCCTCGCTCGCAGTGATTTCTCCCGATACCGGAGAAAGAAGAACGAAATGGAAAAACAGTGGATACATTATTCGAACCCGAAGGAGAACCGGTCAATCCACTTAGATAAGGAAGTTGATGGGTTTTCCAGGAATACCGCGGCATATGGCCGGTTCGCCGAGCGATTTTCTTAGGGCAAAACGACGCGTGCCCATCGGGGGGTTGGTTTTTAGGGGCGGGCAGGTGACGAGATGGACCAGATGACCGGTACGCCGCGCTGCTGGTCGAATTTGGAAACCGTGAAATCCCTCCGTGTCCATCCCCCAATATCCTCTCGTTCCATCTCCAAAAACGGATTAGGTACTCCGAAAGATTTTTCTCCTATCCGCCGCAGAATCAAGGGCACTCTAATGACATCTTAATCGACTCGAACGAAAGAGCACCTCGAGCGATCGTCTACAATTCGACGTGTCTCCGTTGGAGTACGTGGAACTCTAACCCCGTGAGAAAATCGAAAGGCGCGCTTCACCCTCTTCACGTTTGGCTTCTCTACGACGATATCCAGACACCTAGAACGTCGAATTTCACACGACGCCCGACGTCGAACCGATTGCGACTTCTCGTCTGCGACGAAGAGGAGAAGCGGCGCCGGTCTCTTGTCCTCGCCTCGAGCCACTTCAGCGCGTACGACGTTCCCCGCGTGGCAGCTCGTTTACAAAATCGGCCAGCGCTATAATGACATCACGAGACACGTTCACGGGTGTGAGAGCGTGCGAACGCGATAGGATCTCGCCCGAGGGACCACCGGACAAGAAGTCCCTTATCTGATCGGCCATTAAGGGGAGAGACAGAACCAACCCCGGGCTGCCGACGCACACGGGGCAGTCCCTGACTTTTATTTCTTGCGGGATGCGCCCCTCCTCTCTCACTCTCCGTCTCGTTCTTTCCCCTAAAGCGCGATTGACCGATGAAAATAACGTTCCATCACTTTTAGGGACCCGGGAGCTACGCGCGTCGAACCAGTTTTCGACATTTTGACGGGACATCGCACGTTTGCGCTTTATCCGCGCCCAGATCTCCTAGCGGTTTACGAGTTCTCTTCGGTTTACGGCGCGAAGGGAGAGGGTTCCGTGGACGAAGGTTTGGAATTCTTCGAGGTGGTAGCAAATGCGACGATATCTCGAAGGACACCTTACGTTCTTCTACGAACGGCGAGCAATAAATTCGTTTACGATCGCTCCCTCGCGGTTCGATAAATCGGTACGATTGTTTATTTATCGAATCGTCGTCGAAGACCCGATTACGTCGATGTGCGACCAACGATCGACCGCCGCTAAAAGAGCAGATGCCGATCGGGTCCGCGGGAAAGCGCTCGAGACGCAAAAACCCCGAGAGTGTTTCCCAATCGATTTCAAAATTCCAAAGTCACACCCTTTCTCGTTTCACCTTCCGAAGAGACTCCGCGGCCTCGCCCGGGGAGACACTCCGCTGTCGGAGCCGTCCGACTTCGCTCCACTTTAATATCGTCGAGAGTACCGAGGCGGGCACACGAGAGCGCTCTCCTCCGAGCATTATCTCCGGCGAGCTGTCGATCAGAATAATCGAATCGTCGAGATCGCGCATTCGATTCGAGGTGTATCGAGCGAGCATCGAGGCGCAACCGGTGAGCGCAACGAGGCGCCGCGTCCTGGCCACCGCAAGGTCCTACGGCCACGTTCCATAGGTACGACGCTCAGCGGACTCGAGGAGCTTGCTTAATTAAATTAATTTCAATTGGGCCCCTTGTACCGAGCCGATACACTTTCACCGACGTTGCGACAGTCCCGTAGACCGCGACCGCCCCTCCTTTGTCCACTTCCACTTCCCCGCCACCTCCTGCCCTTTCTCGACCTGCTCCGCGCCTCCGGCTCCACGATCGTTGATCGTCGATCTATCCGATAGCGCAGGTACGCGACGTGGCTGATAACAATGTCGTAGACGCCCCGAGCGATCGTGGGTGCACCGGTGCGTGCGTGGACGCGAGTCCGCGCAACAGCTAGCCGTGCTCGATGGACCGAGCGAGAGATCTGCTCGAGAAATTGATATACATTGGAGTTTGGCCGTTATCGCCAGGGAAGCGAGAGCGAATTATTCGTGAAATTCGATAAGACACTTTCCTTTCCACCTTTTATTAGGCAGCAATTTATCGCGAACGATTTACTCGACCAGCCGAGCCGCTAACGTTCAGCGCCCGTAGAATTTCGTTTTCTTCGGAGAGCTTGCTCCTCCAGGCGGTAACCACTTCAGTGGTTAATCGCGAGAATCTTCTACGCGCGTGTTCTACCCCTGAGCCAGGAGAAAAAGAAGTCTTAGAGCGCGGGGTTTAGGGTTGAACGACCTCGGGCTCCTATTGCCGTTCCTGTCGTTGGTTCGTCGCCGTGTTAGCGCGCGGCCAGCGGAGCTTACGGGTGCGTTCATAATCGGCGTCGACAAGGCGTACACGCATCTCGTCGGCGGTACAATGAGTCGTTCTCTCCGAGGGCAGAAGAGGAGAAGGAGGGTTGAGAAGAAGGAAGGAAAGGAGATCCAAGAGAGCGGCGCGAAAGGATGAGAAGGAGGGAGAAGAAGAGGAGCGAAACGGGGAGGTTGAACGAGAGAAAGAGGGAGCGAGAGGGAAGGGGTGGAAAGAAAGACACAATGAGGATCGTGAAGATCGACCGCAGGGTTTTGAACAGGAAGAGGAGAAACGTACCGGACCTGTTGCGACTCTCTCGAAGACTATTTCCACGCTATGGAATCTCGACTAACGCGAAGAAGAAGAAATAAACGAGTCTAACAGATCGCCCTCTCTCTCTTCCCTCTATCTCTCCGAGGCGTATCGGAACTTTGTAAAACTCGCTTCCGTCGCGAGAGGAAGCCGAGGAGCGCGCGATTTCTCGTAGAGACTCGACGAGTATAAGACGATCGTCTGGAAGACGAGCACGTTCCTGCGACCGATTCAAAGCTTGGTTCGTGTCGGTCAAAGGGAAACTTTCCGGAATAAAAATGGAGAAGGACGGAGGTGGAGGGTCCTTCGGAACGCATTTGGGCCACTCGTGGGCTGTCACGCGCATGCGCGATTGGGACTGCGCGAGAGAGAGGGGCACCGCGTCAGCATCACCATTGTGGAGATTGTTTGTAGGGAAAACAGATTTTGGCTTTTCTCGAACCGTGCGCGAGAGAGGGGCAGCTTTCGCTTCCTTTGATGTCGAGCGGATGTACGACTCAAATTGCCCTCCGTTCCGACGAATAGAACGAAACGCAAAATTAAACAGTTTTTACTCGTGTTTTACATTCCTATGTAGATTGGAAAGAACTTTTGGGCGAATATAAGTATTCTTCTTAAAATCAAAAATTCACCACGAATCGGTCCACTCGGAACCAGCGAATGCTACCCTCGCCGACTTTAATCGCTCAACGTGCTTCCAGGTGAACGAGACACCCACGTGCGAATCAACGATCGGCTCTATGAGGGTACGCGGCTTCTCCCGATCTTCATGGCCGCGCCCGAAAGCGAGTTCACGAAACAAAGTGGTGCGTCGGGCAGACTCGAAGCTGCTACTCCACCGCATAATATTTTATCGCTGAGCGAAGGCGACGCGACGCGACGCGACGCGCGCTGCCTTATCTGCCCGCACGAATTCGAGACGCGCGCTACGCGCCGCCGCTCCGCGCCGGTAGAAAGTAAATCTCGTGCGTCCGCGGCGCGTTCCGCAGCGGAGAGTTTCGGGCTCGCGCTTACGATCGTGGGGATCGCGCGAGCCGAGCGGACTCGAGGCCGAGCATAAACATCCTTACGAGCACGACCTGGAATTCCCGTTTGATTTACTGCCGCTATCTCGGCGCATTAGTCTTTGGTCCCCCGGGGGCCGATATCATCTGCCTTAAAAAATGCTGCCGTCAACAGGGCCCGCCAACTACCGTGCTACCCATCCTCTCCGCGGATCGGAGTTCGGCCAACACGCCGCCCCGTTTATGGCCTACCATCTCTCGTCTTCCACCACTCTGCCCCACCTTTGCCGCTTCTACACGTCGCATTCTCCCCCCCCCCCTCTCTCTCCCTCTCTTTCTCTCTCTTTCTCTCCATCGCCGCCTCACCTTTCTCTTCCATTCTTCTCCGAGATCCCCCTTTACGGCGCACGTCGATCGATCGCCTCGTCCTTTTATTTGGTTTATCGATTGCGTCGGTGGAGCTGAATTACGAGGAGGCCACGGAGAAAGGATACGTCGCGTCGTCGTGCGTCCTCGTCGTCCAGCGCGAATATTTTACGACACGGACGACGGAAAAAGAGTGCGAAACCCTCGACAGGTAGATCGGCATCGACGACACGGCGTAAAAATCGATCTGCGTCTTCGTGGTGTCCGCTCAGAGTCCGTAGGCTCCGGTAGTAACCGCAAGGGGAACTCAACGTCGATGGACCTGCCCGGGATAAATCATTCCCTCGTTACTCATCTTATTATCCGCGACGAGAAGGTGCGCCCTCCGCGCAGAGGGCGATACGTCCAAAAACGAAATTAGTGCGTCCGCGCACGCGGGTGGGTAGCCGTGCTCCCCACTGCTTCTGCCGGTCGGTGGTCCCCGGCGGGCATACATTAAATAAATAATCTCGATCCGCCCTCTTTCCTTCTTCGTCGTTCTCTCTTTCTCGCTCTCTCGCCTCGGACTGCTTAGAACACCAGCCGCGAAGCTACCGCTGCCGTGCCGGGGCCCACCTCCTTGCGCAACGATCGGCGGCGGTCGTTTCAATTAATTAGCATGGCGGGTATAAAAGACGAGTCCCATCATCCTCTGGTACCGCGCGCGCGCGCGGGCCGGCCTACCATCCTACCACCGCCTAGATTATTCAAGACGACTTACGCGCGAGTAGCGTGCGAGCGAGCGCCGGCAGCCTGCCGCACGATCACAGGGAACGTTAGTCATCTTACGCCGGGCCGTACATACCTGCCGCGCGCGACGTCCCGCGTCGTTGTGTTACCTGCGAAATCTTATTAGAAATTCATAGGGCACCCAGGCCTCGTTGATTTCGCGGCAAGCGTCGTTCGTCTTCACCGCTCGAGGCTGTCCTCGATGCCATTCTTTTCGCTCTCTTCGTCTTTTTCGAAGAATCGTAAGATTTCAGGGATTTATCGTGGAACTTTACCTCGCTACCGAAATAAGAAAGCTATGGGGAATTACCAAGAGCGTTCTTTTTTTAACGTCGATCTTTAAGACTGCGACGAAGAAGTAAAAAAATTTTCGTGCGAGCGTTTAGGGCGTGTGGGTGCGATGGCGCATGCTGATTGAATCACCGCGATTCCTCTAATCATTCCCCCGGCTATTAGGGTCACACTTTCTCCGGCTTCCACGGCGACAGACAATGCCCCGAGCTCGCTCATGCGAGTGCGCGCGAGTTGCGTACGCGAGCGCGTGCGTGCGCGAGGGCGGTGGTGCATGCGTACGCCGCGACGGGTGAAATTGTTGTTGCGAAAATCTGCTCGGTGTAAAAAGGAGAGGAGTATCTCGCGAGGGCGAGAGAGCGAGTGGCGGCTGGTTGGAGGACAAGGAGAAGGACGAAGGGAGGGCATGACTAACGCCCACCGACGGATCGGAGATTCGAATCTGAAATCTCGAGAGGGTTACGCGTTGGCGAAGGAGGCGGGTGGAGATATATAGATAAACGTGAGAACCCACCGTGGTTTGCATCACGAACTGTCGTCGACTCGTTAGTCGACTAGGCTCGACGCCTCTTGCGCTCGAGTGCGCTCTCTTGCCGACCACTCCACCCTGAAGTTACCCGTCGACGAGTTTCTCGATCGAGGTCTATCGACTCGTTCAACGATGCGACTCACAGAATTTTTTAATTTCCAGAAAAAAGGCACGAAACCGAACCCTCGGAACGTCCTTGGCACCCTTGGTTCTTTATAAATCGTATTTAAGTAGGGAAATAAAAGAGACGAGCGTGATCGCTCGTTTCGCATTTCCGGTGAACTTTCTCGGCAATCGCCGTCAATCAGGTGGATCTGGTCGCGTGAGCGCGCGGCACGCGCGCGCGCACGCACGTGCGTGAAACACACGGTAACGTCAGGACGCACGCACGGGGGGTGTGTCCCGGTCTCTCGATGCCGAGCCTGACAGACCGGCGCCGTGAGAGTGAGCAGTTATGGGCGAGATAAGTGTCCCGACGAGAGAAGGAGACACAGTCGGAATGCGTTCCTTAATGAACCAACCTCGTTGTGTCTGCCACTTGCCAACTAGCGCCAACGCCGATGTGAACACAATGGCTGGACAAGGGGACCCTCGTCGAACGTCTCCGTCGCGAGTCACTTTCTCTATTCGTTATCGATCGCGCGCACACCTCGAAACCTTCCGTATCTACGAATTCGCGAATTGTCCCGCGACCGAAGCGCATCGTGGGTCGAGAGAGGCGAAGAGGGATCGAGCATGGGTGGTGAAAGGACGTTAATTAAGGTTTCCTCGAAGATTTGTAGAGGCAGACGGTGAAAATGAATACCGTTTATGCAAATGTCGTTTATGCGATCGTCACCTGTGATCGCTTAATAAAATGATCTCGATTCAGGCGGCTCGAGCCTCGCGGTCACGAATTATTCAAACGATACGCTCGTGATCGGCGATCGATCGGCTCGATTCGATCTCCCGTGGTCGACATCGATCTAGGTGCGAGCCGGCAATTACACGTCCAACGTGCGCGCTCGTATATTGGCCAATCAAGGAGGGAGGAGAGAAACGGCGATCTCGATCGTAAGATCGGTACCGTAAGTGTCGGTGGTTATTATCGGCACTCTGCTCGCGCGATGACACGCGCGTGGGCCGTGGATCGTCACAGGTGGTGCGGAGACTGGTTGCCACGGGACTGGACATTCTGGCGCCCCTCGTTTTGCTCGAGAGCCCGCCGGTGGCGGTATTGCGAGAAAATCGCGTAATTTACGGGCGACAATGCGCTCGGTTCCACCTCATTGAAGCGCGAGCCGCTAAACCTCTAATCGCCTTCTTATCGATCGTTCGACGATCTGGTGCCGACGCGGGGCCTACATTAAGACTCCGGCAATTTTTCAACTGTAGTCCTCGCCTCTCCTCGTCTTAACGACAGCGAATCGAAAGTGCGAAAGAGTTTAGGGCGAGCCAATTATAAAGGATTTCACCGTTCAGTTGGTTGATTTACAACATTATTACACCGGATTGTAAGAGAAGCGACTCGCATTCGATTCGATACAATAAAGCTTACATTTTAAACCAACGCGGACCAATTTAAACAAGAATCGCGGCTGTAAAAATCCTTAAGCGTCTCCGGCACTCCTCCACTGCAAGCACTCGAAAATATATCTTCCGCCTTTGAATCAAAGGCAAGCGCGTGCACGCTCGATCGATCGCCTAACGAGCTCGAACGAACGTTTTGCGCGACGAATCGTCACGTCGAGCCAGTCACATCCGTTCCTCTGCGTTACCTCGGGCGAGGAGGGTTCCGGAGGAGCCGAAGGCGCCAGGCCCTTCCGCCGAGAGAACCGGCGGCGGCGGGACCGATCAATTAGCCCGGTATTGATCTTACCCGCGCCGCTCACGGATCGTATGGGAGGACGATGATCGTTTGGAAAAGTTGCCGGCACCTGGTCCGACCCCCGCAGCACGCTACGAGCAGATGCGCCGTGGAGGGCCCCACCGCGGGCTCCTTGGGTTCCTCGAGCCGCGATCCGATCGCCGTACGATGACGCGTCGTAGCTTGATCGTAAAAAAGGTGAAAAAATTTCGAAAGAAAGGCGAGAAGCGCCGAAGCAAGTCGATGAAAATCGCTACTCGTTCGGCTCGTAACGGCCGATTCTTATCACAGCCCTTAATTTTAAAATAATCTTGGCACGGAGTACGGTCTCGTATCGCGGATCCTCGCGCTTGGAGTAACGTACGAATACTACCGAATGATCCCATCGAGCGTGTCGCGTGCGTTCAAATGTGCCGCCTAGAGGCTTCTAGGAGAATCCTGAGGAGTTCTCCGCGAAATCGGCAGTAAATTCTTCCTCGTTTGGAACTCCGAGGAAGATGAAACGCGCGTGCACGAGGTTTTCTTCTCTGCGAGTAGGACGAGTACGTACTCGGTTATTACCGCTTAAGTTTTTCACACGTTCAACGGTCCCTCGGGACCGGCCTCAACCTGTCCAAGCCTCAACGGTCATTCCCACAGTCACCTGTGCCAGCGAAGACACTCACCGGCCCATTGTAACGATCCCTAATGCGCGTTATCCCTACAACTCCGACTCTCCTCCGCTCTCCTCGCCTGCTGCTCACCCTGGGGACCGGTCTCGGGGTACTCTCGCACTCGCGTCCTCCTCGTGCTTTTTTCCTCTCCCTCCTATCCATCCTACCTACCTCCATCTCCCAAGTTTCTCGCGTCACTCTTTGTCTATCCTCTTGATTTCTCCACCCGGCGACGACTGCGACGACACCTTGCTCGCCCGTAGACAAAGGCTTCGAGGTCTCGCGGTCGAAGCGCAAAGCTTGAAATGCTAATTCCGAGCGAGGGAAGTTGCGAGAGACCGAACGACGACGACGGGGTGCGACACGAGAGAAGGACGAGTGACTGAGATCCGGCGTGTGCGTCGAAAGGAGATGAGAGGAAGGGACGAAACGGGGTTAAGATGCTTGGACGTGAGTTACGGGACAGTCTTAATTTTGTCATTCATCCGGGGTGTACCGGGCGGGAGTGGATCGACCAGAAACGTCAGTCCTCGTGGAGTAACAACGGTTATGTTGACACGATGCGCCGCGACTGGTTGCGCGTGGCGACTAGTCCCCTCCTTTTTCTGGAAGCCGCGAAGGCTGGTCGACACCCGATCGTACCCTCAACGTGAACTCTTTCTAATTTCTAGAATGGCAGAGAAATTCTCGACTACTCGAGACCATTTTCGAAAACGCGTACTCGATCTGACTCCTCCCTGGGGTTCCACGATCCGAAGAATCGGAAACGTCGCTCGTGAACCTACTCGCGAGCATCTCGCAAGCGACCGTCTCGACAATCGACACCCACTCCTATTCGCGAGAGAATTCGTTCCGCGGATTCTCTCCTCGTCTCTCTTCTCTCCTCTCCGCTCCCACGCCAGTCCCATTTTCATTCGCGATAAAACGCGCGCGCGCCCGTTCATAATCTTAATCCCTCGCTCGCCGCGACAAAGCACATCGCGGCTGCGCTCACCGACAATAGGGTGGAAGGTGAAGAAATCCACCGGATCCGCATATCCGCGTTTCTCCGGATCTTCCGACGAGTCCCTCTCGCATTTTTCGACCGCCGCGTTCGGGACGGTGCTCGCCTTGGGAAGGGAGAAAGAGAGAGGAGAGAAGAGAAGCGCGATCTTCTCGCGTTGGACCTCAATGGCGTTATTAAGTCGCGCCTTTCTCGATGCAACGCGCTCCGCGTCCTGCCTGTTCTCATGAAAGAGTCGCTCCTCCGCTTGTCCCTCTTATCCTCTCCCTTCCACTTCTGCTCGAGGAAGCTGCACGTTCTATCTAATGCCGGGCGATCCATCATGCTCCTTTGGCGGAGCTGCTGGTACCGACCTCGGCCAACCCGAGACTGTTCTGAATAACGTAATGCCGTTTTCTCTTCGCAGCTTCCATCCTCGCGAATCGTTCGGCTATAACGCAACCCGCTCGCCCGATCCTACCTAAGCGCGAACAAGCGCGGCTTAATTAATCCCCGAGGATCTCTCTGTTTTTGGCGCACCGCGCGTGCACCGCGGGGACCGCCGCGCACCGTCGCTCTCGGAATTTCATCCCCAGGACGAAGTCTGCCGTCTGGTAGCGGTAGGCGCGTGGGATTATCGTGTTAAGCGGAACGAACGCGAGCGTCGTAAAGTGGAGAAACCGCGAGTGTGTCCAGGGAACGGAGATATCGTGGGATCGTGGACTACGATGCGTCATGGAAATCGTTAACCCGACCCGGCGACGCGACAACGAGCGACAATGAAGGGCACCGCGCGTCCACGTGGAGAAGAAATTGGGGCCGTCGTAAACCAATAAAGCACCGCGAACAAGGATCGTTTAACGGAATCGATGGAATGGTACCCGTGCAAGAGGCGCAAGCGGTTAACAACAGTGGTCCCTTTATGCCCCCCCTTACCTCGTGAACGGTACTCGGCGGAACAGTAGTATTTTTGTACCCCGTCGCGAGCACATGCCTCATCGATAAAAGTCTCCCATTGAAAACGGCTCGCGATTCGCTCGCGCGTTATCGGCGCGTATCGATAAATGCCGGCACAATGCGGCCTGAGAAATATTGGGACGTCGACTGCTGATAAAAAAGGGCACCCTACCCCTGCCCGCTCCGTCTCCAATTCTCGTCGCTCTCTCTCTCTCTCTCTCTCTCTCTCTCTCTCTCTCTCTCTCTCTCTCTCTCTCTCTCGCTCGTCTCCTCGTACTCTCACCGACGTCCCTTGGGATGCGTTATTCTTTATTACGCGAAAGAGACGGCCCACCACTCGGGGTGAATGACATCTTACGAGAAGAGAGCAACGACCTCATCCGCGAATACGTACCGTTGCAAAAATTTATCGTTGCCCCGAGACTTTGCGGTCGGCTTTCGAAGGGAGGAGAGAGGGCGTGCGCTGGAAGAATAAAGGGAGCCGCTTCTCTAAGTGTCCTTCGAACGATCTCTCGTCTTCCGCCTTCTCCACCCCTTGACCCACATAATCGAAATTTCGACGAGGGCGGAGCGCGTTATTTCGTCGAAATTCGCCACGTGGCACTCGTCACGAGCGAGACATTATATCTGTCGACTCTGGTGTCGATCGTCGACGATTTCGTCGTCTAATGCTCACCAAAAGGACCGTCTAATTTGCGAGGATCCTCGCAGGTAGGATCGCGCGATTTTGGCTATTTCTCAAATTCTAACGATGTATACCATACTCATTGCCGGAACTCTCCCTTGCCCCAGGAGGAATTCGTGAATATTACGAGGACTGTGGTCTCCGGTGGTTCCAATCGGCAAAGGTAAATATTAAATTTTCGGATCCTCGAGGGGAGGGACGAGAAGTAGCGCGCGTTGGCGCCTCCACGCTTACGGTTCTTCGAGCGGAAAGAGAAAGGAAGGGATTAGGATTAGTACTAGGACGTTGTCTCGGTCCCTGGAATTTTTTCACAATTCGTCGGTAAGGTAGCCGAGGCGATGATCGAGGATTAATGCGCTTAATCTTGCGGTTAGTGGACAAACAAGGCGACGAGGAGAAGATCGAAAGAGGAAGTAAGGGAGCGGAAGAGAGGTGTCGGCGCGAAAAGGAGACGGACAGCCGCGGTCGAAATCACAAAGCTCCGAGGAGAGGGTAGTAAAATTTGCGGTTTCGGGTCGTCGTTCCTCTTTACGAGGAGGATCGGGGGCTGGTAGCGGTACGTCGCTCGGCGTAACGGGCGCGCCGGTGGCGAGGAATTTCGTGCCTACCAGCGTCTCGTATAATCCTTATCCGAGCTAGTATCGTCACGAGCTCCTAATTTATCGTGTAATTTATCAGCCGGCCCCTGGAGAAGGAAGGACGAGCGGAGAGGAGAGCGAGGAGAGTCGAAGAAGGAGAGGCGGAGGAAGGAATGGGGGAGAGGAGAGAAAGAGAGGAACCTCATTCCTCGAGATTGTTCATTACAATACAATGGTGGCCGCTGATTGTTTCCACGGGTGCGCGAGAGGCAGCAGAGGCCACCGTTGGGTATCACATTGTTCAACCACCGTCCAACGTTGATTCTCGCGCACCGACGATGGATCCAGCGAACCCAAGGCATCGGAGGGCGACACCAGCCCTAACGACGCTTGCGAAACGTTCGCATTGCGAGCGAGGCTACTTCTTCTCCCTGGATCTAGAGGAGAGAGGACAAGACGGAAGTGACGAACGGATAAAACAGCACATTAGAATCGGCAACCGAGTTCCATTTGGCGATCGGATAAACCACCGCCACTGTACGCCTCCTCCTTAAAGGGGCGCTGTCTCTTATCGACGCGGAGCGATCGACTAATACACGCGCATTAGTTAAACGCACGAAACCGGTTATTAGCAACATTTAGCTGTTATATCTCAGCCGGTATCTACCGTCGAGCTCTGTCCACGCTGTCCGTGCGGCTGCGCGCGAGGATTACAGCACCTTTTTCTTCGCGGATTCCAGCGGGCTGAGTAATAACTCCGTTAATACAGTTGGAGTAGTTTCGCAATGGAGTCGACCGCATCGTTCGGTAAAATTTGAGTAATATTCTCCGCGTGACGCGCGCGTCGAAGGTGGTTTCACGCCGAAGGGGATATCTATGCGGCTCGTCTTATCTCGCGTCCACCGGCACGCCCGATGCACCCTCGATATCCGTCCGAGATAAAGATTGGTTCCCAGTGCGCTTACACGTAAACCGTGCGCGTTAGGTGCGCGCACGAACTTTTTCCTACCCGCGTATACCGGGGACACTCGTGGTCTCATGGGAGCCGCTCTATATTTGCCTTTGCCACAAGGTGGCCGCGGATAGCCTCGCGCTCCTCCTTCGTCACCTGCCAAATTGGCAAACACTCTTATCGCTCGGACGTGCGACATTCGAGAACGTCGAACTGTCGATACGCCTGCGGGAAACATCGGCATTCCTACGGCCCCGCTTTCGCATCCCGTAGTTTTGTAATTCAACGTCCTGTCAGGATCACCGATCGATTTTCCTTATCGCGAATAAGAGAGCAAATTAATGTTCGGTATCAGGAAGCGTGTCGGTATCGCGATAATCGGCGCCTATGAATCAGCCGAGCATTGATTTCTCACTTACATAAACCACGAACGATCCTTGAAAGATCAAGCGTGCGTATCATGTGGAGCGTAGAAAATACGAGTGTGCCAGCACCGAGGCACCGCACGTTCTCGCCGCAACTTTCTCTATCGGATTTTGCACTTCAGGCTCGCCGGAATTCACACTTCCGACATTTTGTTTTCGCGACGATCACGCGACTACGTAATCGGGGATTCCTGGCTCAATCGAGCATCCCAGAAAATCAATTATAAATTTCCTCCATAATCCCGTCGAGTCTTATCGGGCACGCCTTACCCGATTATCGACCCGAAGACTTTGCACCGCTGCACGTTGATCCTGTAGATTTATTAACCTTGCCGTGACGCGTCGACAAAATTCTCCCCCACAAGGTGGAGGTCCTGTTTGTCGAGGATTCCACGCCGACCTGTCGCCGCGACCCGGTTTATCGCGACCCGGTTTTTGTTTGGCCCTTATCAGCGCACCTCTTCCCCTCTGTCGTCGTAGGAGGAGGACGTCGCATTCCACGAAGCATGCCGACAGAACGCACGCTTTATCGCCGCCCGTTTGTCGTGTCGCCGGATTAGCCGCTTGTTTAGAGACGATACGGGGACCGTGAATATCCTGCGAGGATGATTCCTGGTGTCGTGAACGTTATCCTGCTCGAGTACTGTCACCCTTGGGACGAAAAAGGTTCACCTCCGTTATTTATTTATCTCCCCTTCGTAAAAAAAATACTCCTGTTATTCGCCCAATTAAGAACTTGCGCTTTAAGGGCCGAGTCATAAAAAAATTTACAAACACGTAGTATCAGATTTTATCCGGCGAAGATCGCAAGAATATCGAGCACCTCGCACCCTCCTTTCCAAGCTCCTTCCTCGCTCTTTCTCGTTCCTCCTCGCTTCCAATCGTCCTGCTCGCAGCAGCGGGCCCGTAACTTTTCTTCCTGATTTTATCCCCCGATTCCAATTTGACCACTTACCAGTTTATTACCGATTATTTATCCGAGGCTCCTTATTAAGCGGCTCGGCGTTGCCCGCGGTACGAGGCGTAAACGGTTTTCGTGCAAGGGCGGGTCCGACGAGGCTCTAAAACCATTACGAAACCGGTCTTTAGCCTCGCGGAACATGTTGCTCGCTGGAAGCGTGGAAGGGAACGGAGACGGCGGAAAAGAAGCCCTTAGGGCCGGCCGAGGTGTCGGTTACGTCGGTGTCAATTAGGCTCGATGCTCGGGGGCGTGATCGGCCGTAAAAAGAGACCGTGGTCACCGTCATTGATGGACGCGGATCTTGTAAATCAAATCTTATTGATTCCCTGCGCCACCCTTCCGAAAACGCTTCCCTTTGTCTCATTCGCACGGGCGAAAGAGGTTAACCCGTTCACGGTGACCTCCTTTACTTCGTGTACTCTTTTATTCAGAAATTCGGCGAGTAGATCGCCGAAAGATTCTCTCGTCCCAGTTGAGATCCAATTCATTAATATCGCGTCTCCGTCAACGAGAGTCATCAAAAGTCAATCGCTCGTAAATACTCGTATCATCTATCGATCATCAGCCCCCGCCAAGCAGCCGTCCAATTTATTAACGATTTTCATGCCGCGTGTTCAGCAACGGTGGTGAAAGCTGAATTTGAACTTCCTTGCGTCGCGTGGATCGTAACGATTTCTTAATATTGATTTAATGTCCTTGGGTTATTTTCAACCTGTGCGTAAAACGTGAATGGGTAAGGCTTCGCAGCTGCCCCACGCCGAGAGGCTCGGTACAGCCGGTCACCTGCTCGTCCACGCATGGGCAAAATAATCAGAAGAGTCCATTGGCCCATTAGACGGCATGAGACTTCGTTTATTAGCTCGTGGCGAGGAGCGATGCCATTAGGAAGATTGAATTGGTCAACCTCGGATGGGGCGTAGGATGGTGGTTCTTGGCTGCGTTTAGGTGAGTCCCTTCGAGGTAAAATCGTGGGTGGGTCTGCATCCACGCGAACACGTGGCCACTGGAGCATGTGTTTTCGTTGTGAGTAATAAGTGCCCCCGTGCCATCTGGTCCGGTGAGGTCGAACGATGCCGCAATCGATAAGCGGTTTGGAAAATTGGATGAATGGCAGGAGGGTGATTAAGCGTAATTAAAAATGGTCTTTAGACGAGCTGTTTAGAAAATACGTGCTCTCCTTACTTTTCTCGGCTCTCACCAGAGACGTGAAGTGCACGTTCGCGTAGAGAAATAATTAGACGGGGAAGTCCTGCAGCTCCAGCGCAGCGGTGGTGTTCCAAAGTAAATAATTCAAACGAAGTGGTAGAAGTGTCGAAAGTCTTCAGGCGTCGCTCGAGTCTCTCTCTTCTATTTCGGGTAATTTTCGAAGAGTCGCGTAAGTCGTGAGAGTCGGCGTCTCAAAGGACGTACCGGGGAAAAGCGTCGCGTGTTGATGTTTTGTCGAAATTCTCGAAATCTTCGGCGGAAGGTCGAAGTGCCCGGACGACATCCCTCGGTACGTTTGGAAAGGGGTGTCGATGGGGTCCAAAAATAAGCGTAGGAGATTTTGTGTCTGCGCCGTCGACAGCAGATTTCTCTCTAGCGTGTGAGATTACGTCTTTCTACTTGCAGATTTCTAGCTTCCAAAAGAAAACAATTCTCCAAAAGAAATTTTCAAAAAATATCCCATCCAACATTTTTGCACAGACCCCACCGGTGTCCTGTCGACACTTCGCAGATGCAGCAGGCAACGTGCCACCACTCTTTACAGAAAGGCGTTCCTCCATTCTGAAGAAGTCCACGCACGCCTCCAACGAATGGCGGAAACGAACATTGACGTTTTTTTATTCTACCCCCCTGGGCTCAGCTGCTCCGGTGGCAATTGTCAACTGCCACTCGCGAGACGTTCCGATTCACTCGGGCACGTTGCACTCTGCAAATTCAAAAAGTGAATTCCTGACACGCTCGCGCACGATGTAGCTTTGAAAAAAAACTGGTAACTTCATCCGCCTGAACTAAGTGATCTTCGCGCGCTGTCCGTGCTTCTCGGACGCGCGCATCCTGTGAGCCTTCGGTCACTCTTCTCTGCATTGTTCCGTCGAGAGAAAGAAAACGAGGTGGCAGGAGAGACGAGAGAAAGGGAGAGAGAGAAAGAGAGAGAGAGAGAGAGAGAGAGAGAGACAAAATGAAAGAGTGGGATGGTCGGAGGTAGGAGGGGGTGTTTAGAATTTCATTTCCGGGCATTCGAACCAACCACGAATGAGCTCGCGTCTCCGGGAGCGAGCGAAGAGACGAGCGAGCGAGCGAGTCGGGCATCTGTCCGCAGATGCCGAGCAGATGCAGAAGCAGTTAGACCAGGAGCGGCAATGCGCATGCGCTCTAATTGCAACCCTTTCCCCGAGGGGTGAATTCGCATTGTCGCGAATCTCTTCATTCACGGCCTTGCCTTCCGCGCGCGCGAAATTCTCCAATCTCGATCGCTTCCGAAACTATTACTACCCCATCGCCACTTCGTCGTGGTGCGATCAAATTTTCCGATAATAGCCTCGACACTTGCTTCCATCCTTTCCGCGCAAATCTCCAATAAACGCTAAAATTCGATCTTTGACCGTACCACCAAGACACGCACTCGAAAAATATCGTCGCGTATCGTAAGACGATCCTCAGAGCGGATTCTTCCAATAGACGTGTACGACGATCGACCGAGGGGTCGCCTCCCTCCTGTCTTCGTCTCGGGATTGCGGTTTTCGTTACTATTATAAGAAATGCGGGGAGGAACCGATGGTTAGACGCCCCCGAGGGTCGTGTCGCCCCGAAGGAAGAGATTTTAAGAAGCGTAAAGGGGAGGGAGCGAACGAGGGAGGGCCGTTGCGGCACGCTTCTAGGAAAACTAGGGCCTAGGATCAACACGCCGACAGATGCAAAAATTCCTAGGAGAATCGATGCCTTCTCTGCAGCCTCATCTGTCCACACACTTCTTTCTCCTTCGTCTTCTTGCGCTTCTCCACGGTCTTCGCGTTCTCTCTTCCTTTTCCTCGCGCCACCGAATCTTCGATCTTCCTCTCCATCCCGCTTCCAGCGGAAAATCGTAGCTCAGGGACGAACTCGGGTGCCATCTCGGGCGATGGACAAGCCACAAGGAGGTCAGGCATGGACCACGAGAGGACGAAGAAGAGGTCCGTCCCTGTGTCACCTCGACTGCGAGACCCACCGACAAAAGCGGTCGTGAAGCTCCTTTGTCGGTTCTTTTGCCCGGTTCTTTGTGAGATCCTTCTCTATTCAAGGCCGGGAGAACCATTCATGGCTACGCCGGGGTAAGAACGAGGCGCGGCAAGTGCGGAATGCCTTGCGTAAACGTCGCACAAGTGTGCCGAATGGACCGCGGGGTACCGTCGCGTACTCTCGGAGAAAGAAGGGACGTTTAAACTTCCTCAAGCCTGAATTCGAAGTATCACGGCCCACAACGCTGAGCACCGTGATTTTTGTATTTCTCCTTAGCGAGTCTTCCATTAGGTGGATAGTCGAAAGTTACGATGTTTCGTACGGTGTTAATTTCTTCAAAAATAATCTGCTACAGTATTTTGAGATCGTGCTTAATATCCACGATGAAAAACGTTCATTCACGTGGATGAATTCACGTGAAATCGTGTCATTGACGTCATCGTGAATTCTTCGGTAGTGGGTCTGGTCGTTAAACGGTTAGGCACACGCCAGCAACCGTCCACGTCGGATATCTTCATCACTCGGTGGGGGCCCCAAAGACACTCTCCCGTTCCGTGTTTAGAGACAGATCCTTAAGCTGGATGGGCCCTAATTTCGGTGGGCCCTTAAAAGAAAAATACTCACCTCTCCCCGGACCTCTCTTCTTCTCTTTTCCATCCTCCCCTGCGAAGGGTCCAGCGCCAGTGGCACGGTGAGGGCAATCGAGGCCACGTGTCTCAGCGCGTGCCGGAAGTGACCAACCGGATGCAGACATCCGAGACTCCCTTCTTTCTCCTTCCCATCCGTTCGTCCGCCGGTCGGACCATGCGTCCGCGTACGAATATGCCTCCTCCAGTCAGTATTGTTCTTCCACGGATTACAATGCTGATCTCTTTTCCAGGCGACCTGGAACGACGACGGGTAGGCAACCCAAAGCGGGGCGAGGAAGAAGAGAGAAGGGTTGCCGTGGGGTGGCGAGATGCACCTTTCGATAAAAACATCTGTTCCTCGATGCTCAGCATTGTTACTAGATGAAAGCATTTGATTCGCGTGGCCCGGTGCCAGAAGCGTCGCTCGCGTCGAGGCATTTGCGTGACAACGGCCGCGTTTAGAAATCCGAGAGGGGAAAAAAAAATCGCTCGATGATCGCGTTTAGCGGTCAAGGTCCATCGCGGCGATCCTAAGGGTACGAAAGAGGAAGAAACTCGTGTTTAAAAAGCAGAGGCACTCTCGGGCTTCGAAGCAGACGTGTAACACGATCTCGAGCACCGGCTGTTCCATTTTTGGCGGCCGCGCTTATTAGCAAAGTACTCGAGAACGAACCCGTGGACGGCTGCACTTGACCGCAGGAAACAGCCGTCTTTTGTTTCTTTCCGCTGGACAAACAGGACCGAATTATGTACCGCCGAGTGCTCGACAGGACCTGAGAAGCTTCGTTGCCTTACGATTTTACACTTGTTCGTCTTGAGAAACCGCAAAACTGTCAAGAAGGTACCTGACATTTGAAAAATTCTGATTTTTCTTCCTATAGAATGACTAGTAAAATCGTGCAACTGAAAGATTTCGTCGGCATAATGGAAGCTGCGTAGATGCACTGCCACGCGATGAAACGTTTTGTTCGCCTTGCAGGAACCGGCAAAAATAAATTCTATCCTTCGAATGACCCTCGGGTAGGAAAAGAAAAATGGCTAACCCTTCGGCTCCTCGATCGAGAGTTTCCATTCGTGAAGAGGCAAATCTCTCTGAGTGAATGGTACCAAAAAGGACTATTTTTCTTCCTTCAAATCGCAGCCCTTCCACTCTAGCTCGTATCTCCTACCTCCCCCAATCGACTCGAGCTGCTTCGAGAGAGACTCTCTCCGACGGCACGCGTCCGTTTTGAAATCAAAGCTGAAAGAGCGAGGAGAGAAACGAAGCCACACGCCCCGCGGAAGCGCACACGGGTCGTCCTTCGCCCTTATTATTCGTCGCACACATGCCGCCACCCCTCCGCCCCGGACGACCCACGATGACCGTTGGGATTCGAATGGGGTACGCTTCGGTGAATGGTACTTGGTCCAGGCCAAGCTGATTTCTCGTTAAACTAAAAACACTACATATACCGAACTCTCGAGAAAGATAGGATACACGTTCCGGACTTTTCAACATATCGGTAAGAAGAAGCTCGATTTTTTCGTCGCGTCAACCGACAAGATCGTTAACCGTTACAGGCTGGCACAAGCCTATCGAATTTCACCATTCGATCGCGCGAAACAACGGACCTCGATATCCGGCAGCGTGCCGAAAGCGATACGAGGCCAGGAGGCGAGAGATCGAAGGAAAAAAAAAATTGATCCTCCCGTGGACCACCCCACAGGAAGCTCGTAAGAAGCCAAACACGATCGAGCCTTTGGAAATCATCCCCCCGAGATTCGAGCGCACCGGTCGATTCTCTTTTCCTCCCTCCGAAGCAAGAAGTCTCCGACGCCGTTTTCATTCACGCCGGTAATCGAATGCAAGCACCGCGCGTGACGTTTCTGTCGGCGTTTTCCGGTCGGGAAGAAAAGAGAGACTCGTTGACGCGGACCCACCCCCCGAGTGTCTCGAGACTCGCGCGAGGCACTCGATGAAAAATAAAGGGACCCCAAGAAGGGGTGAGCGGCTCGAAGGCAGGATACGTCTCGGTCTATTGAGAGACAGGGGGGTCTATCGAAGGTACGTGAAAACACTGGTGAAAGGGATAAGAAAAGTGGGTGAAACGATGGCGGAGATAAAATTGAAATCGAACGGAGAAGGACGGAGAGCGGTGGAGGATGGAGGGATGAAACTGTCGAGAGGAGAGTGGGGCCGAAGAAGAAGGGGGAAAAGACGTCGGAGAGCGAGGAAGACGGGGTTGTAAGACGACGAGAGGAGAAGCTGCTGTTAGAGAAAGGAGACGAGAACGAGGGAGCGGGGGAGAGAAGAGCACGCCCCCGCTCGTGTGAGGCACGCGCCCGCCACGAACGAGAAGGGGAGAAAAGCACACCTGCCCCTGCGGCTCATTGTGCATCGAAGACCCGGGCGGGCCAACCCCTCCTAGACAAAACTAGTATAGGCCTGGAGGTAGGAGGGGGCCGTGAAGGTACACGGAGCAGGCAGAGGGAGAAGGGATGCGACGGCGTCGGCTGCATCTGCTGGAATCTGCGAGCGAAGGGACGCCGTGAGAGGACGGACGCCAATAGGTTATTATTGGCAGCGGTGCGTCGGGGTGGCATTCGTGGTGATGGCGAAACTGACATGTGTGCGCGCATCGGCGTGCCTGCACGCTCCTCCTGCGCTTTTCCTAGGCAAGGCGCAAGGGCGAGGAAACGGAAGGTGCGTCTGTGTCGAGTACGTGTGCTCCGGCGCGCACATGTGTCCCAAAGTTTCGGGGGGGTAGTACCTACCCGATGGACCCGTAAAAGGTGCGGAGGCATCTGTTCGCATTTCGCGTGCATCGGCACCCCGCCCTCCTTCTCTCTTCTCCGCCTTTGCCCTCTTTCTCTCGCCAAGCGCGCGCACCGCGTGCCTTCCCTCCCCTCTCTGCCGAAAAAGCCGCCCTCACGATACACACACGCGGCGCGCGGTCCACGCCGACAACATTGGCCCGATGTGCGACGACCTTTAACGGTTTCGTAATCGTCCATTCGATCTTTCGTCGACCCGGGATGATGTTTCATAATCGTGACCGATTGCGAGAGATCGTTCGAATCCCCGTGCTCGTTTCTCATTTGTCTCGAAGCGACGAGGTAGCGGCCCCGGCCGCGAGCTACACGAGCGAAGATCTCGACGAAGGTAAAAGCGATAAATCGATCCGAGTTCTGTCGGCACTGCCTTCTATAAGGTATCCGAATAGTATTTAACGCTGCGTAATTTTCTGTCATTCGGATAATAATATTGGTAATAGGCATATTACATATGGAATATACGTGTAAGGTGGTTGTGCATTTATTCTGACCATTGGATGCTCCGTAATTTTCGAGCGCCCCTTGTCGAGGGACGCGGGAGTTCATAAGGAATTTAATTACGCGCACAAGTGAACGTATGTCAGAGTATCGATGGACCCGACGGAAAATGTGCACGTGCATCTGTCGATAGTCGGCGTGCATCGGCAAACTGGCAGGCTACCCTCCTCTGTGTTGTCCTGCACCCTTACCATAGGCGTCGCCGAATCATCCAATTGAAGTGCGTTATGCCCCCGACCGTTGGTCCTACTCGCCTTAATTCCACCGCTCTCGAAGGATCGCGCGCCACAACATTCGTCCCTCGCGAGACCAAACTGTCGGAGGGTAACGAACATCGAATTGATGCACTCGTTTCGCAAACTTTCATTGTTCTTCTCGCCTTGGATCTCTCATCGTCCAACGCTTCGAGATCGTTTCTTTCGCGAGGACGTTTCACGCACAGTACCTTGCGCGACGCGATTCAATGCGTCGTGATCCCATTAAATTTTTCGACCCCCATAATGGACACCCAACGCCTCTTCGAAACTGTCATTTAACGGTCTCGCGACGAGGGGACAATGCAGTCCTAAGGAATAATGTACTCTTACGAGACGCGAGAGAAGGAGAGGAAGAACGGAAGTGAGAGAGCAAGAGCGGAGAGTAGGAGAGAATCGGCGAGACTATTAGGACTGTTGGAAGTGCTTAATAATGAATTCTCACATCGAACGGGAATGTACCCCTCGCGGTGATGCCGGCAGCACGAATCCACTCGAGCGATTCGATTCTGCGGCACGATTCTCACGGGCGAGCTCTTGGGAGGCTCTTGAGAGACCTTCCTAGGTGGAGCAGTGGCATTGGGGCTACCGAAGTCTCCCTCTTCCTTTCTTCGATCGTCACGACTGGATGTAACGAGGCGACAGGTAAGCGCAGAGGGAAGGAGAACGAGAGAAACGAAGGAAGGGAGGGGGCTCTCGTTCCTATTAACGCCCGCTTTGATTGGCGTGAGTGCGTGCTCGAACGATTCCACGATTCCTCTCCTTCCTCTTCCTTCTTTCACCGGGTGCTCGTCTCACCTCCTCTCCACGTAAGTTCCCTCCACGCGCGTCCTCGCCGAGCGGAAAAAAAGAAAAACGCACGGACGCGCGCGCACACACCGTCCGCCGGAACTCTAAAGTATCTAGATCGACATCGCCCATACACCACCGAGTAGAGGAGACTCATTATTATTCATCGCGCACCTGGGCACTCGAGAGAGCACGCGAAGATTTGCAATCACCTTCCTTCGCGCTCGCTGCCGAAGGTTACCCTTTGTGGCAGCCCTTCGCCGGGTCACCGGAGGCAGAACGAAAAATCGAGACTTCCGTTGGCCGTTAATGGACTACCGCGGAGTACATATACGATGGATTTTCTTTGAAGTTGCGGATCGAGAATTTTTCAATTCGGCCTCTTCTCGAAACGATTCGCGTAGATAAATGTTCAAGAGACAAGTCTGGATCGAATGAGATCAGCGACTTCGTATCGGACCGACTCACCGCGCGATATTTCAGCCAGACTAAACCGCCCGGGTCCACCTCGATTGAATTGTCCATCTTATCTGGATAGGTGTTGTCCGCTCGAGGGAAACACTTTTCGCGTTTGTCGAGAGGGTTACGCAAGGAACTCGTCCGGTCCGTACTCGGGCATAAATGCGCCCGTGATTGATGGCGACCGGCGTGCGAGAACTCGCAGGAAAGAAGCAGGCTCCGGCACGTGCTTACACTCCGATGAATTATGTCCAATGAATGTCTACACAGTCGACGAATAAATATCACACTTTTCGCGAAAGTATAATAATGGGAGAGGGTATCGGGACGTAAATCTCGTGTGAAATTACGAAAGGCATTATGTTGGACGTTGATGGATTTCTAAATACCTGCTGCGCGCGCGCGCGCGCTCTCTCGCGATCGAGATGGCGATCACAGGAGCAACACGATCGCAAAACACAATCGCTCCCTGGAAATCGCCCCCTTCCGCGTTATCTCGTATCGAGAGCTTTCTCGATTGTGTTATTGCGTTGTAGGCCGCTTAGTTACATCCATCACGCTCCTCGGTACTTTCCTGCCATTATGCAAGAAAGTTGTCAACCGCGGGCACCACCACAGGGGCGCCGGTCCAGCGTGCGAGAGTATTCGCGGGAGTGTTGGTATGATCGACGATCGCCGATTTGCGATACGAGCGTTAGATACTGCTCGATGAACTCCCCGGCTGCTGCCGCTTGGCAGCCGTTGCTGCCACTCTCGGCGTGGGGTGACCGGAGAAATTTATAAATGAGGACGAAGAATCGCCGATCTCGAAAGGTTAGATATACATATCTAAAACTTATCTCATCGCGGTCAACTTCTCGCAATACGATCTTCGTTGTCGTCGCACCTGCGAAGATATCATAATTACGGGAAACTTTCTTATCCACCTCGTGTCTCCTCTCGATCGCTTCGATTCGCCCCGGAGGAGCTTTCTCGATCAGATCCTGCATCTTATCCGACCGGGCGAGTACCAGTCCCGCCACGAGTAGTACTTTACGCCTTTATCGCATTATGCAAGAAAGTCGACTGCGCTGGATGTATGCGTGCTCATGATTGATAGCCGGGAAGTGTATTAGGGGAGCGAACGTACGCGGCGCGCGCACTTAGCGCGCGTACCCGTTGTTGCGCCATTAAATTTGATTTGCTGAATATTCCGCCAACAAGTGCTACGTCGAGGGCGCTCTGCGCGCCGCTGCCGCCGCCGCAAAGCTTAAGAATCGAGGAAGCGGTAGAATTTATTGCCTACACACGTTATTAGATAAATTGAGATGTGTATCGGGCGGCATATTATTTGCACGCATCCGATGTGTAATACCGATACCCGTGGGTATCGTTACTACACGCTGGTAAGGGGCCGCCGATGGCGTCGTCCGTTAAATAGAGACGCTTTTACCCACGTCGAAGTATCTCGTTAAACGTCCACTCTCCTACGTACGTATCTCTTCGTGATAGCCTTCCAGAAATTAGCCTCGAGACCGTTCTCGAGACTAACTTTTCCGGTCCACCGTCAAAAACTTCACGCGTCGTAGTCGCGCCCTCGTCGATCGATTTCGCGATACGAGGTTATCGAAAGCGTCCTCGATTGAATTGTCGGGCATGCGAACGCGCGCCGCTCTCGTAAGTAGAACCTCTCGCCTTTGTCACATTATGCAAGAAAGTCGTCGTCTGCGACGGTCAATGTATGCGTACGTATGATTGATAGCCGGGAAGCGTATTAGGTCAACGTGCGCTACCATGGTAGCGGAGCAGAGTGGTCTCTTCTGGCTAGAGCTGCCAGCCGATACGACCACGGTTTGTCGAGACAACCGGACAGACGGAGAAAGCAATGCTGCAAATCTGGAGCCAGTCACTTCGCTCGGCTGCCATGCCGTTAAGCGCCATACACACGTGCCCAGGCACAAATGGGATCGGTAAGATCAACGAGCAATACGACGCACTACCTACAACAGGACCCTTGGGAGGCTTTGTGAGCGCTCGTTAAAACATTAGACTCGGAAAGGGAACGCTCCTCTTCGACACGCGCCCCACCGCAGGAGGTCCTCACATTACCGATTTCAACGCTACGACTACCTTCTAATATATAAATTTTCCGTCGATCCATGGTCTAACGAAACCACCCCCGTTAAACTATTCCCGATGAACATAGATACGCCGGAAGGCAGAAAAAAAAGTAACAGCGCATACTTCGTTCCGCCATCGATTCGCGAGGACGAGCACGCCAGGCGTGCCGGAGGCAAAGAAAAAAATGATAATTGTAAAAAGGTATCGGTCGCGTTAAATCCATTCTACCGTTTATGGGCGAAGCTTAAGGCGATTTAGCAGGCTGGACGTAGGTATGCGCGCGCGCGCGCCCGCTACACGTTACTACATTGCTCGGAGTACGTGCTCGCGAGAGGCCCACGCTAAACAGCACGAGCTAGCCGCGAGGAGCGAGCAGCCCGCGAAGCAATTGTCTTTAGCGGCTGGCTCGGGGCCGCCTCGGCTGGCTGCCTGTCTGGCTATTACGACGGCGCTGATAGGAGGATTGTCTTACGTGGTGTTGCCTGGGTGTTTAAGACCGCGCTATTATGTTTCTCGCCAGAGAGAGGACGAAGGATGAGGCGAGGGAAGAAAAAGAACGATCGGTGGAGAGGGTAAAGGAGAGCACGAAGGGTGGAAGGGATAGGGAGAAAGGGAGCGCGAACGAGGAAGGAAGGCGCGGTGGAGGGGCCGGCGTTCTCCAGAAGGGCGAACGAACAGAGCACGAGGGAGAGAAAGGCAATTGCGGTGAGGAAGAAAGTACGGAGGACGAGGAGGCGAAGGTGGAGGATGAGAGGGAGGACGAGGAACGACGAGGAGATACGGGAGCGGGAGAGAGGCAAAGAGAGCAACCGAGGAGGAAACGAGACACCACGGGCGGTACGTACGACTATGCGGTGAGTTACGAGCACACCAGGAAGAAGAAAGACGCGAGCCACCGCTAATGAGGATCGGAGCTAACCGAAACTGCCTCCTCACCTATTTCTTTCGCCGCGTTTTGCCTCGAACTTCGAAACCGTAAGGGCGAACGGTACTCATTACGGGTCCACCGATTGTACCCGTAAAGAATAGCCGCGCGCGCGCGCGCTTTACGTCGAGTACCATTAACTGTCTCATTCAGAAGTCCCGCGTGTCCTCTCGAACTAAGAGTATACGCCCTGTGTAAAAAATATTCTCCACGAGACGTATCGTGGATCTTGGTTTTCCATGCGTAAAAGGAGGCGGCGCGTAACCTACGAAACGGTAATGAATGGAAAAGTTCGCCAAGTGAAATTGGAAGAGTGCCAAGTGGATTGTGGAAAGAATATTTTCCCTCGCTTCGTTGCAAAGAGGAAATTTATTATCCGATCTAAGAGATAACCGGTGTATCGTCCAACGACCCGACTAAGTCGACCGACCCGAAAGGCTTCCTTTCCCTGGATACGCACGTGTGGTACCTCCATGGCGACCAACCGGACCCGCCTCGACTCCGTCCGGACTAGTTAGAGCGAGAGAATCGAGGCCTGGCCTGGCGTCGCTCGCGCCAGAAGAGCGTAATCTCATTGGCCACGCCAGGACGGCGGTCCCACTGATCCACGCGCGCTTGATCCCGACGCTTCCGACTCGCCTCGGTATTGTTCGCTGGCGCAGATTTACTGCGTTTCCTTGGATTTACGATTTTCAACTCGCGCGCATCGTAATTCCATGCTATCCGTTGTCATCGTAGCACCAACATCTTCGCCACCCTCGCTTTGGGTCGCGCGAGGGCGGTAGAGGGAGGAAATGACATGCAGTAGTCGCCGCGCACGCTTTTGTCGTCGCTCGACTCTTAAGCCGTTGTCGCCCGCGGTATTACTTTGTGCGCGACGCACGATTCTCCATTCGCGTTTACATGTTCAGATTAGGCCTGCACGACTTGGTTTAAGATGCTGGATGAAAGAGTATCGTGAGAAGGTAGATAAGAGGAGGCTTTGAACGTGGAGAAACGAAGGAATCTATTTTTATCGTTTCGAAGTTTAACGTATTCTCAGGACCTCGACGTCCCTCGGCGATTCAGCGCGATATAGGTACACCCCAAGAATTATAGACAAACTTCCAGTGCATTTTGCAGAATGGCCAGAAGTCTCCTTGACCGAGGATGCGGCCGGACGTTTATTGTCCTTGCCTCGCCGCCTCCTCCAGCTATGGTCCAGCGAAGGAGACAGCTGATGGCACGTGCCCTCTTCGTGTATCGATACGAGGTGGGGGAAGAGCTTTTGCACCCTGCATCTCATGGTGCAATGGTGCAACGCCATACCTTGGCGTACTGCGGATCCGCCGATGGTTCTCAATCATTTTGTCTAGGAATCGGAAATTTCACCTTACATATTATCGCACAGGACTCGATAGCGAACCAAATAAAATTAACCGTACGGGCCAACGTTTTCTCATAATGCGTAGAAACGATTCGCGTCTTCGATTCGAAAAGAGTTAGAAATTAGTTAGGTATTTCAGTCCTGAATCTATATCTAAAGAATATCTTTCGGAGCAGAATTAATTTCTCACCTAAGAATTCGCGCCCGCCTAATACACAATTACGCAATCGGTTCATCCTTTATCCCCAACGATCTCTCCACTATGCTTCTAAGATTCGCGATGAGAGCCACCGCCCGGAGTCGCGTGGTAGCGACCGTTCTCATCACCTGCCTTTTCTAAGTACAATAGAGAGAGAGTGCGCGCGCGCGCGCGCGGTTCGACTAGGTGAGTCGAGGTACACCATCTCCCCATTGGGTCGAGCTCGGGGCGTCCCTCCACCTCCCTTTGCTTCATACATCGTCATTATGTGTTAGTTGCACCCCGTGAAACTCTCGTACGCTCCTCTGCGCGCGCGACGCACACACACGCGCGCGCAGAAGCTCGTGCTAAGACGTCCTCGTGGATGACGAGGGAACCCTTCGTCGAGACACACACGCGGCCACGCACGCAGACAGGCAAACCAGAAAGGAGACAGAGGAGAGCAGGGTAGGCAGGCAGGGCACGAGGTACAGAAAGGCAGAGATTGACAATGCAGGGGGCCCACCTGCCCCCTACCCCAACCTCGACACGCGCCCCGCGGTAGCACCTGGTTCTTCTCTCTCTCGTCAGGATGGTGCGCTACTGGGATCGCAAGCGACGCAGCACTCGGCCGATCCCAACCAATCTCCGCTTCGAACCGTCTGCGCGACCTCTCCGTACCATGATACCGAAAATAAGGCATTCTTTAGGCGCGTTACTCGTGTTACTTTGGATATGCGACGTTAGGGACAAGGGGAACGACGACTCGTTACCAGCCCCTCTTCACAATGAGAAGACATTGAATGCGCGCTCTCGTCGGAATGTTGCCGGGTACGATCCGAGGGCAGGAAATCGGGGAAGTCATCCACCTTGTCGGTGCCCGCCCTCGAGGAAAAAGAAGAATGTTGAAATTATTAATTCGTGCTCTCTCGAGCGCATGCCCACGAAGTGTGTAATTTTGCGCACGATGGAAGAGACGGAGAGATGCGCTCGATCGGATTCACTTCGCGTCCCTTCGCGTCCCTTCGCTCTCTTTTGCTCTTCGCTCCTGCGCCTCCGTCCATTCTCGTTCGCGGCGGCCGCCCGGCGCATAAAACCCCGTGGCTCGCCGGTTGGTATCAGGTTGCCTGGGCCGACATACGGGCGGCCTCCTCTTCTTCTTGGTTGTCTTCCTCCTCTTTGCTCTTGCCGGAACGTCAGGTTGCGACAGGAGCGGCGAGCGCCATGACGCTAATACTATCGCGACGTCCATCAGGATTATCAGCGTTCAACGGCGACGACCAAGAGGAGCGGCGGTGAAGGAGGGGAGGGAAGAAGACGCGAAGATTTTGTAAGCGGAAAAGTTGAATGCGAGAGATGGCGAGAAATATTTCGACAGGCTCGAGGAGATGGAAATTAGCGGGTGAGGAAAATCGAGTGAACGAGATTGCGGGAGGAAGTGCTAGGTGGAAGAAGGAATGGAGGAACTACCTGGTTACCTGGCATCCCTGTCGATCGACGAGATACCCGTGGATGCATCCAACAACGGTGCGATCCACGAGGCTGCAGTTCCATCGGCGCGCGGGCAGTCGCTTAGTTACGATCAAATTGCATAACCGTAAAAATCCACGGGCGATCCGTCGACGTCAACGTCGCGCGCCGAGCTCCCGGGCCGCCTTGATCTTTGCCGTGGCACCAGCGCGGGGAGGAGGTTCAGGGTCAGGAGCTGCATTCTTCGCGTCGGTTACTCCCATTACGCGAGGAGATCGCGGCCTCGCGCGGATATCGATCGGTCCCTGTCGCGCACCACCGTACACGTGTCCCGCGATCGCGATCTATCGCTTCCACGGTGGGTGCTCGTACGAGAGAGAGAGAGAGAGAGAGAGAGAGAGAGAGAGAGAAGGGAGAGTCGCTCGATCTTCCGCGAATCTTCCATTCCGAGCGAAGGCGGAAGCAATAGGCCCACCATATAACTTACATAAATTACACGGGATTCCGTATGATCTATCGAGAGCACAAAGCGACATCGGATCGATCCATTACCCACCGTATCTGCTATTTGCAAGCACAAGCTCGCTTCGTTACCTTGGTACTCGCGAACGAAATCTCCTCCGGGTACGTAGGGGAGAAACCGCGGCGGCGGGCCCGAGGCATTAATTTCAGTCGATCCGCGGAGAGGACCCGTAGATAAAACTCGCGTCCGCGCGCGAACGGAGATATACTACGGACCCGGTGGGAGCAGGGCTACCAGCTCGAATATATACGAGTGGACGTTAAACGATTCAAACGGTTTATTACTCATTAGGAGTTACTCCCCCGCCCGGCGCATTTTCCGGGATATACGATCCTTGCGCGCTTCCACGTAAATGGACGAGAGAGACAGTCTAGGACCCTAACCGCGGTGGAGAGATACCCTCGGCCTAACTGTATATACCCCGGCGGCTGGCTCCCTTCTTCCTGCCAGGATATCAGGTTCGTTTTCGATCAGGTTTTCCGACTAGGTACACGCGTATACCTACGACGCAGATCGGCGCACGAGTTCCATTCAAGGGTCCCCGGGTATATACCGTTCCAGGGGCCTCATTCGCTTTTTATTTTCGTTCACGCACACTACGCGACACCGTCCCGCGTCGTCCCGATCCGCGTCAACAGCAGCAGCACCGCCACCATTACCATTACCATCGTACACCATCCTCGCTCTCGAGGGCCGACCTTTAGGGAAGAGAATGGAAACCCCTGTTTGGCCTCGACCAGCTGGTCCGGAGCATGGCGAGGAGAGACGAGGCGAGGGTTAGCGTCAGAAAGAGAGAGAAAAAGGACCCAGCTCCCGTGTTTGTTCAGATTTGGTTAATGTCGGCGCATGTGACGTTTTACCTTCGTCACGGGGCCTCCGCATCAGGACTTATTATGACGCGACGCGGGCTCACGTGCACATACGGGTTTCCGGCTAGGTAGCTTTGCCTACCTTTTTTTTATCCATCGCGTGCCCCGTACCATTGACTCTGCTCGGGTCCCCAAAGGATTAGGCGGTTACGTAGTCTCTAGATGCGACCCTGTCGCGGACATCTCGCATTCGTCGTCCTGAAATCCTTGCAGGACGATTTTTCCAAGGGCCACCGAACAGTGGAACCGAGAACATCTTTCCATCGATCGAAAAGGCACTGCGAGATATCTTTTATTCTTCGTACTTTACAAGAAAAAAGACGATATTAAACTACTAAGTGATGTCACTTTCGTCATCAAACGAATTCTCCCTTCACTTTTCACAGCTTCCGTTAAACTCGTGCTAAAGTAACGAAACGCGCCAGTCGTCAAGGGCGTTCTTGGAACGGAAGGAATGACAAATTTGCCAAGGTGCAACGGTAACAGAAAAATCAAATCTCGCGATGCAGGTGTCCAAGAGCGCGAAGGTATATGTATACCACGGAGCAGCAGGTACCTTCAGGTTCGGGAGAACTCATTGTGCTCGCGGCTCACAAAATGCCTACACGAGGTACGATCTTGAATAGGTGGGTCTAAGGCCCACGAGGTTGCGTCTTTCACGATGCCCAAGCTACGTGCCTTAGGCAGCGGAGGGGAAAGACCCCCAAATACACGCGAGCGCAGTAGATGTGCGTAAGTGCGCGCGCGCGCGCCCATCGTTTCTTCCTGCACTTGTGTGCACGCCTAGGAACGTACAGGCCAGTCGCCTTTAAACCTTTAAAAGGAACAAGGGAAGCGAGAAGAAGACTCGGGGTGATATGCGTCACGACGATCCTCCTTGCTCTCTTGTCGCCAAAATAACGGATTGTTTTGCGTAATGCGCTTCACGTTATTCATTAGTGGTTGTCAAATATTTAGGCAATTTTGAAAAATCCGTGCGAATAGTGCAGCGATAGTAAAGAAATTCGTTTGCAATATGAATATTCGAGATTTTCTATGCTTCCTTACAAAACTAACGGTTCTTGGCTGAAGAAGCTCGTACGTTCAATGTCATCCGCCCTCACAGTTCATCCCCTCGAACCCACGCGAATGCAGCCGCCTGCGGGCAGATCCCAGGCCTCAGGTGCAGAAATCACATGTCGCACCGCGTCCATTCTACCCCGTAGGATCGCGTGACAATGGCATGCGCACATAAAGACGATATTCCCTCGTCTCTCCTCTCGCCGTCGTCCGGCCTGGACCAGGCCCTGCTCCGGAAAGCGTGCCGTCTCCTCGTCAGCTGCTGCTGCTACCCTCACGACATACGTTGGAAGCACTTAGGTACGCGACCTTCTGCACGCCGATTGAGAAAAACGCTCGCCCAAATGAAGAGTCAAATTCTATCTTCTTCGAAAAAATTGATTTCTCAACACCCGTGCTTAGTCTTCCGAGCTAATTCCCCGTTCGTTCGCAATTCGCTATTCGCAGCAATTTGAAATATTTTACAGACGACGATTAAACGAGTTTGTCGAGGATTAGAGAAATCTACGAGCATAGAGAGAGAGAGGCGCAAAAAATTAGACCGACCACGTGCCTTTGAATCAAGCGAGGCTTCGCATAGCCGTAAAGTCGACAATGTCTCCTAATGGTGGCGAGGATCGTAAACAGCAGCTGACAGGGTAGTGCGTTAAGCCGATAGGATGCCACGGGACTCGAATCCTCGAAGCGCGTAGAATCGCAACGGATTCTTTCACCGCGGTCTACCCTCCCTGTCCCTAACGCAAGATTTCTACGGACTCTGATGCTCGCAGTGAATTTATGACTCTCACTTTTACGAGCGACCTATCTCAACCACGTAGAAGAGATCCGTTTCTACTCTTGCGTCAAGGTGGCGCAGGGAGCGTCTGCTTTTGTCGGGATCCTATCGAGATTTTTTAAGTGACGCGTTAGAGACCGCCGTGGATGCTGACTAACGTCCCCCTATATTCGATATCTATCCACGATAATTCGCTGAAATATTCAGAAGTCGAGTTAAACCAAAGAAGTAAAAAAACGTATCCCACCCTGAAACTCTCTATTTACAGCCAGCGGATATTTGACGTTCTCGATTATTCCACCGCTCGGTCATGAGAGCATAGCCTGAGATGCTCGCGTGAAATATACGATCGGTAGAATAAATGGCAAAGCTCAGGTACGCGTGTAATACCATCGGGCTACGATACGAAGGTCCGTGTAATCGGCCGTACATACGCACGTCTCGAGCTAAACGCTCAAGTGCATCGCGAACGAATGCGCTCAGCCTTCAGGGGAATTACGGAGCGTAGAGCGCGGGGCAAACGCGCGTCTCGGTCCTTTCGTCTTCGAGTTGGTCGAGCTGCCGGTGCTGGTGCTGCTGCTACGCCGCGGCGCGCAGATATCGAGAGGCATGGAAGTGCCTATAAATCGAGCTCACGCGGGCACGCGTGTGCCACTGGCACGCGTTCACCGACGAGACACAGACGCGTCCGCATTCGCGTCGATATCGCGATATTAGAATAATTCGAAGGCAAGAGCGGCAGCACGCGCGAGGCCTCTGGCACCTCGGTAGCTTCCATTAATACCGTCACTGGATCTTCCACCCTGAGAAACAATTGACCACCGAGCTTCGTGCTTCGATCGACTCCGTGGAAAAGTACGAGAATGGACGATTCTTTGGCTGCGTAGGGTGTAGCGGACCCGCCGCAGATAAGATCTGTAATCTATCGGCGGACCCCAAGAAACCTCCCGTCCGCCTCTCTTCCGTCCTCTTTCTGGTGCGACGAGGATTTGGGGACCACGCGCAGGGCTCCCTCTCGTCACCAGCGGGCCCTAGGAATTTCAACGGTCCATCATACGTCCGATACGACAAATCGATTTACGAGGAGTACCGATAGATCGTACGGTCCCCCGACACGAGATTCTCTCGCGAGAGACTTCCGAATACCTTTCTTTGTTTCTTCACTCGCACGTAGGCTACGCGTCTCCTCGGGCGTCGCCGCTCGTCGGACGTCGCGATTGGTGACGGCCGAGGGTCGGTAAAAAATTGGGCCCCTCGGGCTCCTAGTTCCCTTCGATCTCGTTGACCAAGATAGTTAGACCGGTGAAACTTTGTCGCTCGAGGATCAGGAGGTTGAACGAGTGAATCATTTTTAATCGTTGATGTCGCGTCGACGCACATTTCGGCGCAGGTACAAGCGCACGAGTCGTAGCGATTAATTAAACATTCGTCCTATAATGTGTAGCAGATTTTCGGTCACCGTTTCATAGGAGAGAAATTGATGCTACCGAGTCGGAGTACCCTGGAAGCCTCGACGAAAAGCATCGCCGCGAAGAATCTTCCACAAGAGGAGTGGAGATGAATGCGTCGATTATCACGGCCAGTAATGTTCTCGGAAGCATGAAGCGGCGATGCTTCTGGGTGCCTCGGCCCGGCCTCGCCTTAGGCGGCCTTCACACCGGACTAATGATCGCTCTCGCGCGTTTCGAGCCCTAGAATTTGTTAACATCGTCGCCGGTGTCCGGTGGCTCGGTGTCGGGACGTCGATTAATCACCCAGTCTTATAAAGAAGGAACGTAGTCACGAAGCGGAGTTGGAACGCAATCCGGCGATGCGTGAAAGTGTCTCGTTTGGCTCCTATCGATTGGTATCGCTGAAGTAAGTAGTTCGAGGAAAATTTCTCGCACTAGATAGGATACATACCGAACAATACGGTAACGGGATACGAATATTGGGACCGTTGCGTTGGCGAATTTCAATTCGGACTCGAATGGGCGCCCGATTTTCCGTGTGAAGCGAAGTTAACGGTGTTGAGCATTCGCCCTGCCGGGCTAAGTCCGGTCCAGGTGCCGCCTGCTATGCCAGCCGGTGAGATGTTGCTCCCGGTGGACCTGATCGAGCTCCAGCTCGTGCCATTGACCGCCATTGACTCCCCCGCGTACGACACCACATCGTTCGACGCAGTCGCCATGGTGCACCGCATTCGCGCGGCAATTCCTTCACCCTTTCGCCGATTTTCTTTTCGTCTGTTCGAGAGCTCTACCGACCGTCCTCCGTTTCTTCGCAAAAAATTGCTTCGCGTAAGATCGCCTCGTTCGACCAAGGAACCTCCAGACTTCGAACCTTCGAGATCGACGATCGAAAGACCCCGGTCGACATTTTGTTTAAACAGGCGGGTCCTCGAAACCAGTATCTTATCTCTTTGGCGCGGTGGAGATTGCATAATCGTTCGCTAAGGATTTCTTCGGTCTCGGACCCATCTCTCTCTCTCTCTCTCTCTCCCTCTCTCGAAAGAGAAGAGGCCCAGTCCCCTTACGCTCCCGTGGAAGGCGCGCAACAGAGTAACGGGGACGATAAACGAAATTAATGGAGCTAAGAGGCGAGCAGACGGAGTTATAGACTCTTAATAACTCCGGTGGGACCCCATTACGTACACTTTGGAGATCGGCTGGTCATTCGTCATGGACTGCGCGAGAGCGGCCAATCGATCCAATTACCGGCCGCCACGCGGCCCGGCGATCATCCCGCCCGGACCGATTCGATCGCTTGATCTATGGTCCCCGACTTATTGTGATCGGCTAATCGAGAAGCGCGCGAACAAGGACGACGCGCTACGTTAAGGCACGAAAGAGAAATGGAAAGTCTAAATGTGGTACTTTCTTCTTCGCATAAACATATTTATATTACTAATTAAAAATCGCTCCCCTATCTCCGGCCGTTCGCCAGGTATCACGAGTCGAATCCAAGCGATTCGCGGACACGCGCGCTCGATCTACTCGCGTCGTCCAGGCCTCGCGTGAGCGCCGCCTCCGCGACTGATTTATCTGTAATTTAGCGCGCGCGCTCTCCGCGAGGGAAGCATAAATCCCGTATCGCCGGTTTACATCACGAGACGGTCCGCGCGCGCGACGCGTGTCGCAAGCATAAGAAGGCGGGAAAACTCGCGAGCGTGTGGCCGCTCAGTGGCGCGAGCAGGTTTCGGAGCGGGAACACCAGAATCGGCGATGCGATCTCTCGATTTCGCGCAATAATATCTCCGGAGGGATGCTGTGACGGCGCGAGGGAGGGCGAGAGGGTTGGAGGAGTGGTCGACGGACTGAGAGCGGAGGGGAAGCGAGAGAGCGCTAAATCGACTTTCTAGGAGGCGTTGTCGCGATAAGGTTGAAATCTGCGGGCTAATTGGCGGTTTGCGGGCGAAAAATGATCTCACGATCTGGCCACCCCTTCCTATCTCTCCTCTCGTCTCTCTTTCTATCGAACGAGCAAAGGAGAGACGGAGAAAGAGGGAGAGAGAGACTGAGAAACACGAAGAACGACACGTGGCTGGTAATGAGATTTTCTAACCGTGGAAACGTATGCCTCTAACAGCGGTGATTCTAAACGAGGAGCAGGGGGGCGAAGGGCGTGTGCACCGGGAGCCCCTTTATTAAGGTCCCCGTGGTCACGAGAGGAGCGACCGACCCCGCGCGCTCGGGAAGAGTTTAGATCGGATCGACGAACTTTTTCGGGGTCCCACCGATCCACGGCTACGCGAGGTGAGCTCATTAATTCAAATAAATCGCTTATGCATCTCGCTGCGATCCACGCTGGCGCGCGAGGACGGAGAAGGGAGTCTCCTCCTTTTAACGCTCGGTCTGACCAAGACGAATGGAATAGCTCGGGTGGTTCCTCCTTATCTCCGATGCATTCCACAGGCTCACCTCTCCTCCTTCTTCTCCTTCCCTCCCCAGCACACGAAACTATGCGCATTATTCTTTATTCGTTTCGAGCGATAATCTCCACCTGAGGCCTCGACTCCGCTCACCGCGGTCGCACCTCTTTCGACCCGAAGGAGAGGAGGTCAGTCTACGAACGGTGAGGAATTGGACCGCGGACGAGGTGGAAACGCTCGATCGAGGTGAGGAGGCGTGTAAGCTGGGTTAATTGATTGGAATCTTCCGTGACTAATTTAATTACCGAGGATGGCTCAAAAATTGAATTTTTTTACGCAGCGCGAGGTGCTATTGATGGCTTTTTAATATTCGCGTTTGAACCGAGTAGGTACCCGCCTCTATTGCACAAGATCCTCCAGGCTCGTCCATCGTGGCGCCTCGGCGTTGCCACGGACGTCGTAATCGAAACTGCCGAGTCGGTTAACCGCAATAAAACGAAATCTCTCGGTCGCGAGCCTCGGCATTCGAGCATGAAGCCCGCGACGATTCAGTTCTCCGTCCCTCTGAGACTCTTCGACAAAGAGCTTACCGACGACAACTTGGCACGCGGAATTCTGAAGTTTTTATTAATTACTATCCAACTGAACAAAGGTAGCACCCTATCGTCACCTTCGAAGCAGCGAACCCCAACGAATAGACGAATCAAGATAGTAGTTTCAAGCTGCCGTGCGCTCCACGCGAGCGTTCTATGCACTGAAAATTCCATCCCGCGAAGGCGCATCGCGCGGAAGCCCCATTGCGCTTCACCTGCGATCGCGATAAAGACGCGTATAAATCCTCTTTCATCCCGTGCGGTTTCAGTCGACATAACCGACTCTATTCCGCGAGGGACATCGCTCGCGGATGCGCGAAGGGCTGCGCGGGATAGGAAGGAAGAACTCAAGCGAGACGAAGAGAGAGAGAGAGAGAGAGAGAGAGAGACAGAGAAAAAGAAAGGGCGGTGAAGGCGACTTATTTAAATAACATCTCCGCTATGGTAATCGCGGAGGGTAATAATGGTAATAACCGGCATGTTACAAGGAACGAAAATGGGCCACTGAGGTGGTCGAAAGAGGAAGCGACGGGGAAGAACGAGCGAGAGAAGGAGAGGGGGAGGAGGAGAGGACGAAGAAGGTGGAAGCGAAAAGAGACGAGCAAGGAGAATGACGAGAGAGGGCGCACGGAGAGAAGAAGGACGAGGACGCGCGAGCGCGCAATGGTGGTGTCCCTTTTGAGCGCGCCGCCTCCTTATGTTCGCGCCCGAGTGGCGTTGCGCCTGCGAAAGGGACGGAGGCAACGTAATATGTGCCTGAACCTGCGTGTACCGCATTTACGCGGGGTTACATTACGCAGTAATGTACACGGATCGTACATGCCACGCGCATGGCCACCATTCATCGGTCCTCCCTCTCTTGCCTCCCTGCAGCCGCCACTGGGGGCGGATGCACAGCGTCGTGTAAGGCCCCCAGCCCCGAGACCCTCTCGTTAAATGCGCCGTACGTTAAGGAGATGCACGGCAAGTGCGTCTAATTAATTCGAATGAGCCGGCAAGCGAGCCCCGTGCTCGCTCCATCCCTGCAACGCGAGCGATACGCCGGCACCGCTTTACTCGCGCGCGAATGCTCCCGCGTTCAGGCCGATCGATATCCCGCGTTCCTCTCCGGGGTCTGACGAGGAAAGTGCGGTCGATTAAAAGTTAACTACGTCGACGAGACAAAGACGAGGATAACCAATTAGCATCCCTTCCTGGGATTCGATTGCGCAAAAGAAGAATGCGCAGAGGTAAGCAGCGTGTAGAATTGCGAATACGCTTTCACTCTCTCGACCTACATTCCCACCCGCTCGACAAATTAAATAAATTCTTTGGCGAATCGTAAAGACAATTGGAAATTTATATCGCGTTGCGTCCACCAGCCAAGGCAGGACCACCCGATGCACGTGTGGCGTCCGCGTCGTTACCGCGCCGCGAGGACACGCTCATTCACAGGCCGGAAAACAAAGTGGGCGCATCCTAATGGATTACACTTGTAGGCATCGCCTACCGCCGACGCGAGGGGCCCCTTATATCGCCAATTATAGGGTACGGCTGGGGTGTAAATCCCTGATTTTATTGGCTGGCCCGGCCTCGAGAGAATCGGCCGAGGTATCGGCAGCGAGAAGACGATCGCCTTTTAAACCGACTCGCAGGGTACACACGTACGAGGAAGCGGGAATGCTCGAAGAACTTGCGAAACCTCGCGACTACTTCCAATAGCTCGATGCCTCGATCGAACGAACGAACGCCTCCTTCGACGCGAATCTCGATGGATCAAAAATGTCCAAGGACTCTGCTTCGTTCCCTTCGCGTTCTCTCCCCGAAAGACGTCTCTTCTCGTAAAGAACGTATCCCGAGGCGTGAACGCGAGCCAATATCGCAAATCACAAGAAGGAACTGGCGAGAAGAGGGAACGTATCGAGGGCGATTCCGAGCGTCTCCCGCCAGAACGGGAGGTTGCGATACGCGAGCAGTGCCTCCGGGCTCTATCTGTTACGGTGCGACCGAGGGTGCCTTCCAGCAGGGCCCTCCTCCTTCGAGACCGATGGACACTCACGCGCCACCGATAGACTTCGTCGATACGCTCCCGTCTTGGTCCAGGGGCGGAGAGGCCTCGCGGCTGCGGTTAACCACCGCCACCACCTCCACCGCCACCGACGGCAGCCGATGCTGCAGTTTCGCGCCCGATAAGTTATTCGCCACGGTTTGCCGGGCGGTGATAGGCGGGCGCCAAGCCAAGACCACCGACCGTCTGGGAATGTCTGTCCTCCTACCTCCCTCTTTCATCCCGTCCGTCTCTTCTCCCCTCGTGAAATCGGCGACCGCGAGCGCGCGATTTAAACGGCGCTGCACTATCGAACAATGCGTGCGAAGGGGACCGGGCTCCGCCAGATAGAGAATAGAGTGGCGTGCACGCCACAGCCCGCCCGCCAGTCCGGCCGGGGCTACTCGGCAACGGCCCAGCTGACTCGAGGGAAATTTACAAGCTACGAGGAATATCTGGTTGCACGTGTGAAACCTTGCCTTGCCTCCGCGTGGCTTCGTTAAAATTGGCTACGACGGGGATTGAGAATATTCGAAACGGATTAGCTTTGGAAGCTGATTTTCCTCGAAGTTACCCCGATAGGACGCGAGACGACGGGATTGATAATTGGATAGAAACAGCTATCACTTTGTCCGGGCATGGCTCACTTCCATCGAACATAATTCACGGTGAATTATCGCTCGCTATCCCTCTCCGAGGGAAATTATCACGTCTTCGTGCTGTTTCACGCTCCTACCCACTTCTCTTACGTTTCACCGGCGAACGGTGGAACGGGATGCCTGTTAATCGCTCGCAGAGCAAATTAGAATGGAGTACTTCCTCCTCTTGGCTTCCTACTATCTCTTCCGAAAGTTCCTTCCCCGTTCGAGTCAAAAAGCGAGGTGAAAGCGATACCTGGATACTAGAGGAAGCGAACTGCGCGTTTCAAATGGCGCAACGGCAACGTAAAAGAAAAGTGATAGTGGAAAGTGCTGGGGCAAGAACAATTGCAGCCCCGTGACGAATTAACGCCGCGTTCCAACTCGGCGTGAAACCTCCTCTCGAATCGTCCTTCTCCTCTCCGCTCCCCACCTCTTTCGAAGGAACGCGTGGCGTCTCTCCTTCTGCATTTTTCATCGTGTTCGGTGCAACACCCGGCACGGGTCAGCCCAGGCGAGCAGTGCCTCTTAAGGAGCGCCGTTTTATTTTCGTACCGAAAGCGACCACCGTTAATCCCGACCTTCTTACCTCGCCCGATGATCCGACCGATAAATTCCGCGAGCTGGAGCGTACCTGGCGACCGAGAGAAGAGAGAGAGAAAGAAAAAGGCAGGGGGAAAGAGTGGGAGGCAGACTGCTCCCTGGTCCCTCGCATTTCTTCCATCTCTACCAAGATTGCTGGAGAGTAAGCGCGTCGTTGCATCGGTAGCGTTCCTTTCCCCTGCAATTGGATTTTCAAAAGTGCGCTTAAATTGTAAAACGACGCATTCCGTCCTACGGAAATTTTTAAGTAAACCTAGAGGTGGATGGTTGCTGTAACGAGAATTCATCGCGACACGGTGGGTCCTAGCTATGAAGATAATTAACTCGAGAGCGATACTACGACGTGGTATAAAGTTACCCCCACGGCTCGATGATGCACGACGATTTTCACCGTTTACTCGGTATCGTCCACTATAACGGTTTATATCGCAGGAGATCCTATTTCATCTCTCTGTCTCTCACAGCTTCGCGTATCACCGTCGTCTCATCAACGGCGGCGGGCGGTCGTCCCCGGTGCTTCGACTATGGCGTTAAAGATCGACCAACGCGATATCTCTCAACGCCGCGCCGGTACATATGAGCTGACTTCATAATCCGCTGACGGAGGCAGAGAGAGATAGACACGGCCATGATGGGGGTGGGGATTGATAGAGAGAAGGTGAAAACTAGGAGGAGTGATAAAGAAGGTCCGTCACGTGGACAGGTTGGAGACAGGAGAAGAAACCGTAACGCGAGCGCGAGAAACGGGACGGAGAGCAAGAGGTGAGGTAGACAAATAAATGTGAGTAGACCGGTGGAGCGGATAAGAGAGAGACGAAGAGCGAGAGAGAAAGTAGAAAAATAAATGTGACTAGGACCGGACCGGAGGAACGGAGAAAAAGAAATCGCATTCCCGCGTCTCGTGTCCAAGCGTGTCCCCGCCCTCGATCCGTATAATTCATCAATTATGCGGATGGGTGATTAATCGTGTCCTTCCTTCACCGGTACTCCCTCGTCGAGGAGAAGGAAAAGACCCGGGAGGAGGAGAACGTCCACGAGAACCGACGGATCGGCAAAAGTCTCCTGACGCTGACATTCGTTTTCAGACTCGGAGTTACGCATTGGTATCGTGGACGGTGAGGTACGAGACGATATCTCGAGTAGGACGTATGCAGGGCCTTGCGTCGTAGACCGACGTGGAACGATCCATCGGCCACGATGGGATCGTTCGTGGAGCGGATAACGCGTCACGATTAAATCTATCAGACGGTCCTCGCGTAGACCCGTTGAATTTCAATACTGGAAGCTAGTCGCTTCCGAAGAGGCAGACCGCTCACGGAAGTTACCGTCTCGGAGAAAAAATGTGCGGGGCGAAACGTTAATAAAGTGGCGATCACAATGAATCCTTCCTTCGCACCTCCTACTAGTCAAATTAAAATCCGTCAAACGTCATGGTCATCAGACCTTCGCATCTAACGGCTTACTATCGATCGTGATCTTCGCTATTTTCTTAACCCCGTGACATCGGCACGATGAAAAATCAAGACCAGCAATGCAGCAACGATTTCATCGGAAAAGCAGTAAAGAGTAAAGAATGGACTTCTTGGAAGTGGATAACGCATCCCGTTGGTAAGACTATAGTCAGACAAGGTCCAGGTTGCGTCCGGAGGATGGTATATGAACCTGCTGTGCGCTCGTTGTATTGCCATCCAGTCAAGCCATGACTCGAGAGATCGGGGGCGACACGAGTGAGCGCACTGATCGACGTGGCGTGTCTTCATCGTGCGACAGCCACACGCGAGACCCACCCTAGCCGTGTGCGTTCCTCTCAAGAGGCCAGGTCCCGTGTCAAGTGACCGTTGGAATTAACCAAAATTGCATTCGGCGTATCACGTGGCCTATTCTATAATTATTACTTCCATGCCACGGGCGCGTGATTATTACGCGAAGTCGCCATGCTCGAACGCCCGCATGATAGACAAATTAATAGTAACGTGAGAAAGAAATTAGCGGTAACACGAGAGACTCATTAGATCGTAATTACCAGTTGTAACATAGTATGGGGAATTACTATTGGTCGAGCCGATTGAAAACGAATGGGAAAGCGATAATCTCGGGAGTGTTACCGTTGTGATCTAGTGGTCACACGTCCGCTGACCGGCGCCGGCTGGCGCCAGAAACGGCAGGTAAAGAGAGAAAGAAATTGGTTTATTTTGCATACTTGAGGGTGAGTCGCATAAGAATTCCCGCATAATCACTAAAAAGAAATAATAAATCGTCGTTAGAACGAATTCGTTGTTCACAGTTTTCAACACTTGAGTGCAATTAACAATTAAAAATACAAAAATAAATTTTGTAAATCGTGAGCTTAGGGTACGGGGTGCCCCTTTGAAACATTAACCTTCTCTGTATGTTTTTACTATAGTCGTTTCGTACAAACAATTGTACGCAGTAAGACCACAAATAATTCGGCAGATATGTTCCGCGATAGAAAACCGCGTAAGAGCGCGAAAAATCAAAACTAAGGAAATATAATGTTTCTTCGCTGTAACAGAACACTTTTTAGTCGCGTTGAACGGCAGAAGGAGTGGAATTTTATTTCTTCGTTATACAGGGTCCTACTGTACATCACAATACTGCAACAAAATTCATTGAGAAAGTCTTTTTAAACAAATGGAAGAAGGATAAGTGTACGCAACCCCTGTAATCGAATCGAATTCCCGACAAAGTAGAATCTTCCCGCAACCCTGAATGCACGTACTCACCGACACGACGAACCGACGATTACAAGAACTACGAACGTCTACATCAGGCCGCGCATTGGCGCACAAGTAAGACAACCGCGCAAGAAGAGGACTTTTTACTATCGCTCTCATTACCTTCTCGCATGCAGCAACGTGGCGCGGACAATGGTACTCGCGCCACTTGTTATAAAAGCTATCGAGAGCGCGACAGCATGCTCTAAAGTTTTTAGTCCGTAGCGACGATGCATCTCTCATTTAGCTCGGAGCAGGTAGCGCGGTGCATCGCATGCGTCGGCCAGGGATGCATGCCTAACGCGCTCGAGACCGCTGCTGCGGGCAAAGAAAAGCGAATCCTCGAGGATTGTACCTGCTTGCACGCGGCGCGTTTATGCGAGGCGAGCGTGGATGCGCGCGCACGCTCGTACAGTCGGAATGGAATAGGAGGGCCAGATGAGCGGAAAGAAACGGAGAAGAAGGAGGGGTTGTGTAGCGGAGCGTGTTGGATAAGAAAGAAAGAAAAGCTGAGAGGGTGAGGAGAGAAGAACCGAGGTGCGTGCATCGAACGGAGAGAAAGCGAGAAAGGGAGAGCTAGGAAACGAGAGTAAAAAAGAAATAAGAGAGGGAAGAGAAACGAGAGCAAGGAAATCCCAAGTGCATGCCCGTCGGCGCGGTACGAGTCCTCCCTCGCCGTTGGCTTTATACCGGCCTCGTACTAGTAGTACTAGTCCTATTAGTAGTCGGCCGGGGATCTCCGTGCGCTCATAAGTTACCAACCAGCTGCCGCAGTTGACTTGCTCTTTGAATAAGTACTAGTCGACTACTCCCCCGCGAGATAGCGGGTCCCGTGTTCTCCTATCCTCCCTCTCTCACTCTCCCTTTCTCCTTTTCTCTTCCAGTCCCCCTTTTCTCCGCCAGCGTTCCTACACCCCTCGCATCTCAAGATACACCGCGTTTCCATCTTGTTTTCACCGTGGCATAGCTGTCCTTCGCATCTCGGTAGATATCGCGATTTTATTTCTTTCCTCTCCCTCCCTCTTTACCTTTCTCCTCTCGCACCTCTTTCTCTCTCTCTCTCTCTCTCTCGTTCTCCACCCTCGCGCGCGCTACTACCGCTCGGTCGGACGGTGCATTAATGTCTTTCGCCGGAATTTATTAGATTCCTCGATTCTTCGTCTAAATATAGGCGCGCAGGTACGGGCCGAGAGTAATCCGCCCGAGGCGCGCGCGTCTCCTTCGCAGGCCGAGGACAACGAGGTGGGCGACGTCGTGATAACGAGGACGAAGGAACAATCGAATTGTTCTCGATCTCGTTCGTGAGCTCTGTTTGCAAAGTGAGCCGAGAATGTCCATTGAAAGCATTTAATTGTTTTCCTTCCTCTTATCGTTTAAACGGAGAAAACTCGAGAACGTATGCACATTAAGGAATTTTCCGTTGTCATCTCGAGGGACGAGGCACGATCGAAAGGAATACGCGTGGCGTAATTAACGACGATTTATAGCAAGCGACCACGGGAAAACGAAGAAGGAAAACACGCGCGATGACGCGACGCTTTGGAGAGCCCGAGTTAAATTTCACATTCACGGCATGCGTCCGGGCTTAGCAACGCTTAGCCCACACTTCACGCTACGATCTTGTTCGTCGGACTGGACGCTAATTATTATAATTAATTGCGCGTCGCGCCCGCTCCACTCGGCCCGGTCCTTCCCGCTGAAGGCGCACTCCGTCCACCCCCGCGTTTCCTCGCGCGCCGCGCGATTCCACGTATTGTTTTCTCCCGGCTACGCCTGTGAGCCATGACTTCACGGTCCAGCGAGCGAGCAATAAAGTGCGCGGGCACGCGACGTGACTCATTTTTCCCCGAGAGCCGCGAATGGCGCACGTGCTCGCGGTTCATCGTCTAGCGAATTCTACCCCGGTAGGTCGGCTGCGGGCTCGAGTTTCGCCTTTGTACACGTTTCGGAGACTCGCTAGGGCAAGAACGGGGGCCGCGTGGAGAATGTTTTCGACATTTGAGATAGCAGATTTCGAAAGCGAAGCGAGAAACGCGGGCATTAAAATTCAGCTTCGATTAATTACGTTAGCGATGGCACGCCAAGAATGTGGACCTGTTGTCCCGTGGCGCGTCTTGTTATTATCGTCGGTGGGGCGATTAAAATCGAAAGGGTGGGAGAAGGAGGGGGAGAGAGAAGAGAGATGCTCTCGATAAAGACAGGTTGTAATTGTCGGGACGGCGGCTTTCGCGGCCGCACAAGGCACATCCTTGAGTCGATCGATTCGATCGATCGATAAATCATGCGCGTGCTGGTGACGTGCATTTCTCCCGTCCACGTGTCTCCCTCCTCCGTTCCTTCGCCGCCGTTCCTCGGACCTCCTCGTCCGGTTTGCTTTCTATCGTGCGATCGATCGATCGCGTTCGGTAATTATATCGATTATATTCCAATTACGCCGTGATCGGGCGCCATTGGCCGGACAAAAAAGGGCGCCACTCCTGCCTCGCGAGACATGGACGTGTTAATCTACGGCGCTACGTACGCACGAATCGGGGCCGAGGTGGAATAACTTAGGATCGCGAGCGCGCCGTGTTCCTGAACCAAATCTAATTTCGCGCAGAAAGAATCGAGTTCCGGATAGTTGGTCAAATTGGGCTGGGCGATTCGAATTATGCGGTGAACCAAAAGAAAAAAATAGGAAAGCTCGCTCTAACGATCGGACCGCATCTAACCTGCGAGTTTGATAATGATTCGAAGTAGGTGGAAAGACCGTTAACGGGATTAAATCTATCTCTGACTTCTGCTTGAACGGAAAGCCGATGGAAAATGACCGGAGGATACGTACAAAAGTATCTCTCCATTTGTCAACTTAAATAGAATCATCGATTTTCCTGTCGCTGGATGTTATAATTGGAACCTTCCAGTAGTAGAAGGTTGGTGTACGAGCAGCCGCTAACGAGTACGTTACTTATTCCACGAGGTGCGAAATATTTTCCCCGATATCGATTCTTATCGAAATATTTCTCCTCAATCGCATTCGCGGCGGCTACTAAAGATATCGACGTCGCGGCGCGCCGGATATTTAATTACCCTCCACCAACGGCGTGGAAGCTTATTACTTCTGAATAATTGCCGACCGGGCGGCGTTAACGCGAAATCAATCTCGAATCCAGATCGATTAAGCTCGATCGGTTTGCCGGTCACGAGTGCGCCTTACGATTTCCAAGACAAGGAGAAGGAAACTGGATCGGAAAGGCGCGCGCGCCGCTCCATTAATGGAGATTATTAGAACTTAGCCGCTCGCTAGTGATAAAGGCGGGAGAGCCGCCGCGATATGCGACGCGAAACCGCGAGCGGTGATTAGAGAGAGCGCTCCCAATAGTCTCGATTGGGAAAAAGCACGATCGACGAAATCGAGATCGTATCGAGCGTCCACTCGATCGCTGCGCTCTACCGCCTTAATCGAGCCGCTGCTGATTTATTTCAGATCTAATGGCGTTTGATCCCTTTTCCCGAGTTGCGGCGCTTAAGTGCGAGATAACGCGCGGAGGAGGGTGTAGCCACCCTGAGATGGGGCGCGAGGTATGTGAAAGGTGTTGAAATTGGAAATCGGGGGAGGGGCAGCTGTTAGGATTCTTTGCGACACTTACCACCTGCGCTAATTTCGCGCATCGACACCCCGTCCACTGTTCCGGTCGCCCGTGGAACGCACCGCGTGGAGAACAATCGAAGAGATTTTTCACCCCATCCAAGGTAACCGGGTCTAAAAAAATACCCCCGGTTACCATCGTGCCTGCAAAGACGAATGCATCGGCGCGTAAGATCGCTGTCTTATCTTGATACAAATTTTCTCGGTGAGAGGAGGCTAGATGCTATCCGACGCCTGGATACCGATCTGTAGATTCGGAATCGACGACCGCTGCGCACCGCGTTGGAACCGGTGAAACCCGAGGGATTGAAATATAAGAGCGGAAACGCGGCCAATTAATAGCATTATAAATTCAGCCCGTGGACCGGTCTCTCGAACAATGGACCCACGAGGTGGAATTGTAGGTGAGAGAAGGAGGATGGAGGGTCCTGGTGCGACGTGGAGGAGGGAATGGCGTCTCTCGGACAATCGCGCGGAGTCCTTCTCCTTCTCGTTGTTCCAGAAAGAAACAAAGAGAAAGGTAGAGAGACGGCAAAAAAAGGCGATCGAAAGAATCGAACACGGAGACCCCTATCGGAAAGTCGAACTCGTTTCTGTACGAATAAACACGGATGGTCGAATATTGAAACTCGAAAAATCGAATCAACGTAAACGTAATATACTCTCTCGTCCCTCTGTTGTCTCTAGCTTCCCCTGCAAAAAATAATATAATCCGTAAAGCCGCTTCTGCGGTCAACCCAACCCCCACAGGCCTCACGGAACCTTATCTTCCGGGACGTCATCTTCCGAAAGGCGACGTTGCGTTACTCAGCGCGGTTTCACGCTGACACGCCACCATAAGTTACTCCCTAGTTCCTTACCTGCTCTCACGTTCCTGGCTGCATGTTAGCAGTACGTCGGCCGCCAAGACGATCGACGGGCAGGAACGAGCGGCAGCTTACAGAGCCGATCTTTGCCAAGTTACACGCGTTACTCGAGCGATCTCGTGATATCGTTCTCGCGCGATGCATCTTCTGCAGTTTTAATTGGCCCCGCGACGACATTCCCACCGGCTACCGTGTCGTTTGGGTGTCTCGATTTTTTCTCGTATCGCCGGCGATGTCCGACGGATCCTAGTGGAAGGCAAACGGGGCGAACCACCCTGAGAGTTACGCGATTCCTCGTCCGCGCGTCATGTAAATTATCGTTAGGATGTTTTACGATCCAATTGGCTCACCGATGCATCGTCAGTGATGTAGAGCGATGTTTCCTCGTCCGTTACGAATGTTTCTCGAGCACTTCGATTGCACAAGAGCTCCTCACCTATCCTTCCGTTATCCTGAACGATCGAGGCTCTCGAGAATCGGTGGCAAACACGCGGTCGGAGGCAAAGCGGTGGACCGACGCCGACGCCGCCGTCGTCGTCGTCGTCGTCGTCGCCGTCGCACCAGAGAACCGCCAGCGGAGCTATCGACATTCCCGATTGGGCAAAAATTCGAGCGGGCCCCGTGACTCAGAACTGGAAGCACTTTACGAGACGCCGGGACCCCGGCGTCACGTTTCGCGAATACGGAGCAATAAATTACTGCGGTATCGGTAATCGGCGGAGCGCACAAAACGTATACGCGCCCGCTCCGTTGTCCTTCCGCTCCCTTCGCCTCTCTTTCTCTTCTTCTCTCCTTCGCACTCTCGCCGTCCTTCTTACTCGCACCGAACGGGCCCCTTCTTTATGCCGGGGCCTATCCACGTGCGGCCCAAGATACATCGCCGCGGTATCCGTTGATTCGTGTATCGCTCGCGATTCTGCTCCAATGGAAACGCCGCTCTAATTTAAACGCGTGCCTATTTCAAGGAGCGCAAGCGATGCTCCAGTATCATCGGTTCTCGGCAACCTCCGATCCCAGGAACCTCAACGAATATCGATACTTTCAAGAAATGCACGTACCTACTAATGCATTTGGATGCTTTCGTCGAGCGATCCCATTACGCAATCCCATTATGCAATCGTCGACTTAACGTTCATTTTGCACGACCACCGAAGTTTATTCCATCCACGAGACCATGGACAGTCGTCGATATTCTCGACGATATCTACGCTACCTCGACTGTCGTGCAGCTTCGTAAGGCGTCATAGAAACAATTCTCTTGGACCCGCCTCTTACTCCTTGTCCATCCTTTCAGCGGAAACACCGACAAATCGAAGGCCTTGCGCAATCGACTCCTCTTCTTCTTCTTCCACCCTCCTACCCTTTTTTCTTTTCTTTCTCCGTTCCGCGTCAGCTTCAACGCGGGCGTCTCTCGGACACCCGTCGATGCGCGCGAGGTTCGATACGAGCTTGGAAATCCCCTCTCCTCGCGTAAGACGCTTCTACCATTCTTCCTGGCTTCCTACCTACCTACCTACCTAGCGAAGAGAGGTAGACGGGGGATCGGTAGGTAGGCATTGCTATTTGTCGAGATACCATCTCGATGGGTGTAGCGAGTTATTACAGGCAGAAGAGCGGCCTCTGCAATACCAACACCACCAGTACCGCCACGAACCATCGCGCCAACACTGCGTCGACGGAAGGCCCTGAACTCCGCGAAGCCCTCTCTTCGTCTTCCTTCAGTCCGCCTTCGACTTCCACTCGTTGTCTTCGGCGTGTTCATTCCTTCTTCGGCGATGCCCGCCGCGTGGTCCTCTTATCTTCATTGCTGTCTCCGCTTAAGTCCTTCTCTTTGCTACGGATGTTCTCTCCTACCGTAATTCTCTCCGTTCATCGATACTCGTTTCCTCCTTCCGTTCGCCACTCTCTCTCTCTCTCTCTCTCTCTCTCTCTCTCTCTCTCTCTCTCTCTCTCTCTCTCTCTCTCTCTCTCTCTCTCTCTCTCTCTCTCTCTCTCTCTCCTTCTCTGTTCGAAGCCCATCCATCCTCCTTCCACGCGAGCCTCTCCACGCGTCACCGCTCGCGCTTTCTCCACTCTCCTCTCCTTTCTCCTCCTCCGTCTCCTCCTATCCGCGAATCTCGTCCTCCTCCGGAGACCCATCGACCTTTCTCTCTCGGGTTCACCCACAGCTTCACCCACAGCGCGTGAAACGGGAAACCGGAGAGTCCGTTATCGATGGCGAAAGCTCGACGAAATCCGTCGCGTGGCTATCAATTATCGGGCCGATACTCGCGGCACGCACGAACGCCAATGGTCGCGCCATAAAGCATACGGTGGCCCCGCGCCACGTCGTCCTCCTGGTTTCTTTTCCGACTTCCCTCTTCGCCGGCACCTTCGCGCACGCCCTTTCAGGTCTCCTCCGCTACGTCGAGCGATCTCTCGCCCCGGGGTTCGCCGTTTTTTCTTCCATTCAAACGGGTGTAAATCGTCCTGCGATCGCGCTTACGAATCTCGTGGGGAGCCCTTGCTCGCTTAAACGAATGAAATTCGTTTTGCGACGACCCCAAGGTACGTCGGACAAAAAAAAAAACCACGACGATGTAGTCGGCATAATTCCGGATTCCACGACAACTCTGTCTCCTTTCTCTGCGAGTGCCACTAGCGCGTGGCACCGCTCCAAGGATATTTCCGAGAGCGTTTAACCGATCGGCATCACGCACGTAGGGCCCACACGCGCGTTCACTCGGCGCACGCATACGCGCGTGCGAAGATCGAGAGAGTCACGAGGCAGTGCGCGCGGCTGGCGCCATGCGGCCCATCGATCGCCTCGGAAACCGATAATTTAGCTCTGCCCTATACGCGAATGGTAATAAAGACAATAATATTGTACCTCCGTGTACATATATCGCATGGTGCCCCATTGTGAGCACCGCGCCGAGTCGGCCGTTTCTCAACCAGCGACACGCGCGACCGTATCGACTTCTGTTCCCAATGAGTACGTTAAAGCGCGTAAGCAGCGGTGCTACACAATTGTTTCATACGCTCGATGCATCCAGTAGAAAATCACAAATCCGGAAGACTTCCGGACACTTCTCTTAACTCTTTCCCCGACGAAAAAATTCGTTGTCCGCAATTTCGTCGAGAAAATTACGAACGTTAGGACAGGGGACGCGCGAAAAGATGATTCTCGAGATCCGCGACATGCCTACTTTAGGGAGAACACGGAATACGATTAATTCTCCGGTAATTACCGGTTGGTCGGTTAGTCGGGATTAGTCATTGGACTGTGGCGACGAGCGCGGAGGATGGAAATAGGAGAGACCGAGCCAGTTCGCGAGGAATCTGAGATTTGTGCGTCTGGACGGTGCGACGTATAAATTCAGCGTGTCCAGCGTCGCGCGAGTGGACGGGCAACGTCGGAACGGCGACACGGAAAGACGATAAAAAATCGTCGTGCACGATGGGAATAATTTAGAACTGCCTCTGTGCGGGCTCCGTAAATTCTCTTGTCCTTCGTAATTAATAGAAAATGCTCATCGTCGCCGGTGAGATAAATTACAAATTTCTTTCGGCAAAATGGAAAATAAGAAGGGAAACGTTTGAGAACGATCACTGTGGCAGTTTTTTCTATTCCGTTTATCGGACTACGGTGCGCTCGGCGCAATTAGCAAGCATCTCCTCGCACGAGCGCACGAGCGAAACCGAGAAAGGGCGCATTAAAACGAATTGCTCGTCTAAGTGGGCAGGATGAAAGCGGTGGACGTGGTCCGACGAGAGTGGGTAGTTCGAGTACGAGACGTGGGAGCGATGCATCATGGGGCCGCAAACGCTGTCGCGTTATGCGCCTGTCTTCGCGATGACGATTCATCACGTCGGAGCCACCCTGTCTGTCCCTTTTTCTCGATCTCCCCACTGCAGTCTCGTAACCTCCGCGACGACGAGAGTGAGAGAAACGGACGAAGATTTCGCAGAATCGCAGACGTACGTAACAACGTTTGATTCGCAATAAACCACACGCGTGGACGACGAGTACGATTCGCGTAAAAACAAAATCTATGACGTCACCTCCTCTCGATTCCAAGTTCACACGATCGTGCTCGCAGGTGCGAGCGCGCTTCGCAAACAAACAGCACGCGAAGATCATCGTGTGAGTAGGAGGTTCCTGAAATTTTCACGACACTCCGGCACGAGGTGGTCCACCGTCACTCGCACGGAATCGTCCGCACTCGACAATGGGCTTTCCCACCGTGCGCGCGCACGGTGCGATTCGTTTCGAGAGTGTTTTTCCCACAGGTGAGGCCATGAATATCCCCTGCGGATCTCCCCCGTGGACCGAAAGCATATGTCGGCCCGGCGCGCATTCATCGTCTCACCCTCTCCTCGCTCGCACCCCTCACGAGAACCAATCGTGAACTTTAATTCGGCCTGTGTGTAAAGCTTGCGTGGCGTTCTGTCGGTGGTAAATGCAATCCCCGTAGCTGCCTTCGGTTAACTGCGTCTTCTGGGACTTTTTTATTTCGTGTATTACGAGTTTGACACCGTCGTTACCCCCTCTCCTGTTCCACCCTTCTGTTTCTCGACCCTCCTGACGCCGGCGCGACGTGCGACGCTGGTGACGAAAGTTCAAGGCCAGTACGTTAGGTCAAGAACCGTCCTACCTTCCTATCTCGAAGATAATAAAGATTTAGGGTAGGTCGATCGATGTTTGTCGAATCAACGCTGAGCGATCTTTCTCGCTTTTTGCGTCGACTCGCCTAATTTATCAGCTTCGGGGATAATTCCACGATTACGAGAAACACGTCTCGCGGTGGAACTCACTTCGACTAACAATGGTCCCCTTGAACGGTCTCCGCTCCCGAGTCGAGTCGCAGCGACGAACGTTTCGAAACTTATTTCGTAAAACGCAACGCGCTGCACACGGTCCATCGACCCACGAGAGAGCGACACGCGAGAGCTCATGCGTCGCGCGATAGATAAAGCCCGATAAGGAGCTGGCGTAGTGGAATACCAGGGTATCGTTTTCGCGTTTAATAAATGGTCGAGCCGGCAATCGTGCCGCCGCCGCCACTAACGAGAGCGTCTCGGCGAGCTGCGTCGATACGGAGCGGGCGATTCGTAGCGGAAAACGATAGTAGCCGTGGAAAACTGGTCGAAGAAATTCTTCTTCGTCTGGCGAGTGGCGCGGTGCCGATAGGCGCAGATTTGCAAACAATAGTTTCTGCAAAAGGGAATTATAAGCCCGCGCCACATGCCAGCACAATGGGCACGTGACTCTATCCCGAGCTGCGGATGACAGTTGACTCCTCGCGACACGTGACGGAGAGCGAACGATGGACCGAGGGCGGAAGTGGACGCTCACGTGCGACGGTTGGCAATAGATGCAAGGAGAAAGAGGGAGAAGAGGATGGCGGGAGATGCAGAGAGATGTCTGGCGGAGAGAAATAGGCGCCGGAAATGGCGTGCGCATCTCACTCGCGGGCGAGGGAAATAATTGACGATCGCCACGCGAGATCCCGAGGTAAGCGAGGCCTCGCGATGATCGCCGGTGATTAGCGAAAGTTATGATCAGCGAGACGATTCCTATCGCGGCGAGTGGTAGCCGAGCGAGGGCGCGCCCCGAGACAATTAATTTCCCGATAAACGATACTTCAGCGAGTCCACGATATTATCGATAAATCGCATACTCTCTGAATCATCGCGCGTCGAGAAAGGAGTTTCGCAATTTTCCGCGATCAGCCTCCTACAACCTTCCAGAAATCTCGCGGAGGATCGCGTCGGAGCGTCCGCGTTGAAAAAGCGCGACTTTCGAGTCTCTCCTACTCCCGGGGTCCCTTAATTTGATTTACCGCAGCCGTAAAGGTCCACGTGGATCGTCGCAATAAATTGTTAGAGAGTAAACGTCCGCACCGATAACGGGTTCCGCGGGCCTCGCGGAAACGAGAGTGGAGGAGGCGAGCGAACCGATTCGCCCGCGATCGCTCGTCTCTCCCTAGCGATGTCGTCGACATTTTCTTCGGCTCGTTATCGACGGCTTATCGGCCTACGACGCCCCGTGCAACGAAGCAAGGGTTCACGATGAAACGAGCTGTCGTTTGAAACGAGCAGGAATCGGGTATCGCGAGCACTTGTAGGAGAACCGATTTTTAATTGGCACAGCTTCATTAGGGACTGGGGCGACACGAGTTGACAGTAGCGCCGCACGCGCACACACACGGGACGTATAGCGAGCGCGATCTCTCGCGCGACGCCTAATGGCGTCGCTCCCCGTGAGAGAGCTCGCCCGATCGGTGGGTATCGATACGCTATTAGCCGATCGTTATACGATCGCAGGTAACACACGTAACCGGGGACTAATTAATCCGATAATATGACCTAGTTGGTGCACGCCTCGTTTCAGCCGCGCTGCATAGCGTCCCGTTGCGGTAATCGTTCGCGCGAGCGCGCGCCCTCGCCTCTGTAAATCCCGCGAAGGATCGATCGGGTGTGTGCGCGTCTTGTACGTGCACGAGTTTTCGTTTCTCCTCGCGCGGTGTAAATATCAGGTAATTAAGCGCATGCGAAGACTCTCGGGTATTGGTCGCGAGGCGGTAGTGGGACGAAGCATAAGACCGTGTGTGTACACAATCCCTTCCTGTTCCCCTTCTTTTCTTCGTGCGATGTGGCAGTGCGCTCTCCTTCGCCGGTGGTTGCAAGCAGAATGCAGGTCAGCGACGGCGCGCGGCGCGGTGGCTCTGGCGACAGCCGCGGCGGCGCTGCAGCACCGGCCACTAACGAGCTGAATTAATTTATACTCGTTGAATTCTATTCCGACGGAGCACGCTTTTCGAGAAATCATAATACAGAAGCCGCGGGGCACCACGATTATTTCACGTGCGATCCACTGCCTCGTTGTTGCCTCCCGAGGGAAGGAGGAAGAGTGCGATATGCACCGACGAAGGAAATATAAAATTGTAAAATTGTGATTCGGTCGGGATCCTGACGTGCTTATTTTGCAACAGAGGAAAAGCAAAAAAAAAAGCAATAAAAGCGCTTTCTCGTGCTACTTGTCTAACGCATTATCCAAGGGATTCACCCTCTGAACAAATCGTCCTAAGGCAAACGAGACCCTATTTCGTCTTTCAAACGGCAGAAATCATCAACACGTGCTACAGTACTCGACTGGTACACTGCGGATTGACTTTCGATAGATCATAGAGGTACCTCGAAGCTGGGTACAGCCTCCGGTTACGCGCGGTTCCCACAGGTCCACTCTTGTCTATTGCCGGTTATAAAAGCGGCAGCATATTGCCGCTGTTGACAATGGCCCTGGGGGGTCCAAGCGGGGAGATCCCCGGGCCCGTATCATCCCTACGAAATGAGAGATCGGGGAGAGCGAGAGGGAGGAGAGACACCCACCAGCAGCAACGACTACCCTCCTGGGCCCTCGTTTAGGGCGAGCCACCTTCGCACGGGGTGGGAAACCGTGACCACCATCTCATTACCGGTTCCCATGGGTAGTACCCTGCGCGTGCATCGGGAACTAGTCGCGTGCCCCGCAGGTCCTCGCACACACGAAAACGAGGGTGCATCGCATTATATAATTGTGCACGGGCAGGAGCACCCATGCTAGTACTACGAAGTAAATGCGCCAGTCGATCTCGCGTGTGAACCACCGATTTCGACCGCTCCTTCACATTTTAGTGACGCTACTCGAGAGAACGCGAGGGTGGGGAGTATCTGCAAGGGACGTTGACGAGTCGTTGAAAGGAACGCCTAATTGGACGATTCTTTCTCCCGCGGTCCCACTTTTAGGTTATCTCCGATTATTTATTGGCCGTTCGACGTCTCACGATTCGAATATTTCCGCTCCGTCCACGAGACCCTGACCTTCCACGAAGACAGGGTCGCCTTCGCGACGCTCGTTCTTTGTCAGAGGTCACGAATTCGATGTCTTGCAGAAGTTCACGCCTCGGCCTGAGATTCGTTCCGAGATCATCGGTGCCAGTCGGACGAATTCGCGTGGACCTGACCCCGGTGACCTCGACGTGTCAGGTAGCGCTGGACCCGCCGCCGGGAGGGATTCGACGCGGTGTCTCGTCCGATCGTGGGAAGCGGGGACGGTGACGGGGAAGGAAGAGAAACGACCTCGAGGGCCCCGTTACAGGGCAGCATCATGAAAAAGTTATGTACTAGTTCGATATACAGTGGAGACTCGGCGAGCGAGCCGTCGTTAGTGGATTCGAAATCAAATATAAACCAGTCGCGGCGCCATTAAATGCAGCCTACTAAAGTCGACGCTTTTACAGTCGCTATCTTCTCACCGTAATTCTCGTAAAAGGATAGTGGAAAGGACGGGGACCCCTGACTACTGCTACCGGAGAAACAACGTGGAATCTAAAGTTCTTTCGGACCGATCGCTTCGAGATCGCACCGGTCACCGCCTGCACGGCCGCGATACCAAGGGGCGAACGGCAGTTCGTTCCGTCCGACGGTTCCCGTTTTGGCGAAATCCGAGGGAGGGCACGCGGGGGATCTTTCCGCCTTATCGTCGCCCATTGTTTGCCGATACGCCGCCGTCGGTTACCACGTGCCCGTCGGCACGTGGCCCCGAAGTGCCTGGATTCGTATAATTCAATTCCCGTGCGCGTGGGCCAGGGCGCGTCGGTGGAAGGAAGGCCAAGGGAGCGACCGGGAGAGAAAGACATTTCGTCGGTATTGTTCGTATCCATTACCGTGAAGTGGGGCGGGGAAAAAATGCGCGGAAACGATGCGTCCATCCATCGTTATCGGATGCAGAAGCGACGGGTGCACTTACGCGGAGGATGCGCCCGATCGTTCGTCCTTCGTCGCACGCTCGTCGACGAGCCTGGAGTGCCATTGTCGATTTTACGAGTCACCGTGACCGAGTTACTTCGCCGATGGGTGTCAGCTGGAACGAGAGATAAAGAATATTGTGCGCTCAGGAGATCCACGATGTCACGTTGTTGCGAGCTTCGCGATAAAAAGATGTAATTGCGAGTATATCGGCGACTTGCGCATACCCTATTATAGAACGGACGATAATATTCACAGTCGATTTAGGTACATATGTACTCGGGTATAGAGCTCTCTTTCCTACGAAAAGAATAGCTCGCCTCCTCCTACTCGCGTTCCAATCGTCGAACCCCATTTCGATGACGCCCAGCCTCGAGCTATTTGACAAGGACCCGTCGACAGCACCGTGCAAGATCTCTCCCGTAACACGAACTATCTACCGGCTAATAAAGTTTGGCAGCACGTCAAACCGCCGAGCCAACCCCTCGCTGCAACATCGTGTATATCTTTCCCACACGCGGCTCCGAATACTCCTCTTCGTTATTACTTTTAAGGTCCCTTGGCATATGCCGCACGGCACGCCGTGACGTTTACCAACCTGCCCCTGAAATCGAATACTAACCAGGCCCTCGGGGACCCTGCGGGGTACCTCGATTCACCAATCGAAATTAATTGGGATCCGCGAATTTTACGCTCTCATCGACGAGTCTAATTGCCACGACAATATCCGACTGAGATGAATTATACGAAAGCGCAGAAAGTACGTACGACGCTACGCGTGCCTCTCAATTGATTAAAAATTACGAGGCGTGCTCTAATCTTTATATCAAGAACGATCGTTATGAATTATGTAACGCAACCGTTCGAAATCGATCCCGCCGTCTCTAATGATTCTACGCGAACTGGTGCCATGGGAGAAGAGGTCTCGCCGGTGGAGCGCGTCACCGCGAGCGAGCACTTAGTTCAATCGTCTAGAAATCCTCTATGACGCATATCCGCCTGGTGAATCAGATGGGCTGTGAGGAGGAAGAGAGACAAAAGGATTTGGAGTGAGAAGAAAAGAGAAGGAGGATGAGGTGGAGAGCAGATCTCCGAACCGACCACTCGTGCCAATCGGAAGCTGGTTGTTCCGCGCACCCTCTCTCTGCCTTCCGCACCCCATCTTCCGTCGCCAACAGGGTGGCTGATGAATTAACTACAATTCACTTTGCACATCGCGCGTACGGGCTCGTGCAATGCCGGAAGTCGAGATTGTCGAATCGTCGCGTTCAATTTCTTCGCACGCGCGTCTCTCGTGCACGGCGCACGCTCTAATCAAAACGGTCTCGTGCGCATGCGCGGACAATCGTCGGATCGCATCGTGCAATTTTTTCAGCTAAAATCCACCTCCGAGCACCTATCATTGAATTCCCCGTATCTCCGAGATATCGTGAAGTTCAATTTCAATGTGTGACCGAGGAACATTAATTTTCTAAAGGGGAGCGGAGATAAATCTCAGCGTGAAGAGGGTGGTGAATGTAAAAAGGGGTGACGGAAAGAGATGAACAAGGCTGTGGAAAACATTTTTCGTAGAATCACACGGGACGGTGCAGTGCGCAGGTCCTGAAAGTGGCACGTGACCTCACGAGCGTGGGACTGGTGCATCGTCGTTGGTAGTGGGTCGTTAAGATCGACCGTGAGGGGTAGGAAGCTGATAATATTGGCACGAGGCATATTGCGATCGGCCCTACGGCTGGACCCCACCGGTAGCACGCGTTTCCACCCCAGCGCAGCGACCGAGGGGCAACCCCGGTGCCCCGGCTTGCACGGATCCGCGGGCATTAGCGATCGATGCCTCTTCGCGAACTTCATCGCCGCTATGGGAAAGGTCGTAGGTCGGACCTCGTCGAGCCGAGGCTCTCCTCTTCTCATCAAAATTCGCACGGATCTTATTTCATTGGAACTTGCTGTCCTTTGGCCCTCTGCTGGAAGAAGAACGCGCCGCCTCAATATACACCCGTACATCCGAATGCCCAAGAAACAATTTCTTTCGATCACTTTTAATTAACACCGATCGTCCGATAGGAGCGCGTTCTAACTCAGAGAAAATTGGACGAAAAGAAACTGAGATGTCCGAGACATAGATACACGTGTTTTCCTCACGTCGCGCGCCGTAATAAGATCTTCTCGAAGGTTACACAAAATCTTGATTCAACGATTGTAGGCACTCGAACTCGTGAGAGAAGAACGCAAAAGGGACTCCCGCGGGCCACTGTGAACTACCTGCATATTTTACCTGCGGGCTGGATATCGAGCGACGGATTAATTCGTCGACGGCGATACTCCAGTGGAATTGACCCGCATCGGACCAGGTGTGGTCCAGACGCTGGGTAAATTCGACGACGTGCCACGGACCACGAGATAACCATCGACGTGGACCCGTATCGTTTGATTGGACGAAATTGACCGAGACGACGGTTCCCTCCTTAATAAAGGTGAATGGGGACGGGTCACGGGCGTTATGTGGGAGATAAGGTGCTTTCCGGGAAGCCGCACGAGTGGAATTGATATTAATAGCCCAACGTGAATTTCGGATGTTTAAAATTGTCTCGAATTGCGATGCGGGAGTGAAGAATATTTGCGGCGTGTCGCCATTTTATCGTTGCACCCCGACAACTTGGAATTTCTATCGATTGACGACAGTTGTGGGAGGAGTGGCATATGGCGATCCAAACGTGAGACTGTGAAATTGGAAAATTGTAGGGAACTGTAAGTACGTGAATAAAATAGGCATAAAGCACCATTAGACGTGGTGAGCAATTTTTGAATATTGATTATACAAGGAACTCGGTAGGAGCGACTACTATACACGTTGGGCAGATATAAATGTCAATCGAAGCTGATTCTTCCGCGATACACATTCGTCGAGATTAAAATTTCACTTGACACGATCCAAAGCTCACCGACACCGCGATACAATGGAGCGCCCGAGGAGAAATCCTCGAGATAGGATCTTGACGTAGGACAACTAATTAGAGCGGACAGCCGCGATGCGGTAATGACGCGTGAATGATTCAAGCCAATCAACGAACGAGAATCGCGTGGTGGCGGTTTCCGCGCTGGGCGATGATTGATCGCATCGCGATGCGGAAATCGCATTGCTGTATAGGGTCTACGAAAGGATTCCGTCTGCGAAACAGAGCCGCGAATGATCTCGACTTTCTTTCTGCTGGGTCGTAGAGAAGAGTCAGCGGTAACGAGCCAATTGAGAATCGCGCGGGTGGTATCTCGCAATCATCAAGGTAGACCTATATATCCCTTTCGAGAATTATGCTTGCCCATAATGTACAGCCCTCGGGCTGATTACACTCTGCATAGTTTAAAAAATTTATCAAAAACTCCTAACACCGTCATTCCCGTAAATAGCTCGCTGGAAAGGGAACAAAGATATTCTATCAGGTTGTTTACGATCCCCGTCGGGCAAAACAAAAATTAATTTATTATCCCCGTGACCGTCGTCCGCTACCCCACCTACAGAAGCTCATCGAAAGGAAATAAAAGCAGCATCCCATCTCTCTGGTACTCGTGGAAATTTCCACCTGACGATGATGCAACAACTCCCGTCACACTTTGCTCACTAACGAACACACTCCTCTTTCTAAGGGCGACGTCGCATGCATCCAACAATTTTTTCTCTAACGGCACCCTCTCACGCACCATTACACGCAAAGGGGTGTAGCATTTAATTCGTCAATGTCGATGGCAGACGAGAGTTTCACATCGTTTCGTTCGACGAGTTTCTCGACGCTTGCGTGTCATCATCGATGATACCGAGACGAATGGACCTGCAATCATTAGCCTAACACCCTATCTAAATACCCATCGATCCTGCAACGTAACAAACCTAACCGTGCACACTTAAGTGCACCTCGCATTCCACAATGACGTACAAACGAAATTCTTCCACCGCTACATTAACATTTTTAACGGAGTATCAAGACCCGTGTAACAACCCATACGCGTGACTGTGTCCATTGTATCGGCCAATAGCAACGCACAATGGCGTCCTCCGTGGCACCCTAATAAGTTGCCAGTGCTGCGTCTGGCAGGCCACCACATTCGCGCGAGTTCTTAATTACGTGTTTCAACACCGGATCACGGTGTGGAGTGGGTGATATACGATCCGTCCGTGGCCGTAGGCACGAAGAGAACTCGCGCGCTAGTATCGACGAAAAGTATCGCGCAAAGCGACCGCGCTGAAAGCACCGTGCCATTGGCTTCACCTGAAATACTTAATTGCCGCGATAATTGTTCTCGGTGTTGAACGATAGACGACGCGTGTCCCGTTGCCTCGTTAGTGTTCCGTTGACGCAACCCGCTGATACAGGGTCACAAAGGAAACTCGCACGAGCGATAACTCGTCGGATAATCGCGTCCACCGACACTTTCATTGCCGCTCTCGGGTTGTCCGATTGTGAAAAATCACCGGTAGTAGTCGTTTGTTCTATCTACTTCGTTGCGGCGAAACAAAAGTATTCACGTCACTTCCGAGTGAAAATTTCTTCCTCTTCCTCTTGTCGAATCGCTGACTGGGTCGCCAAGTGCTCGAATACGACGAGTGCGTCGAACGGCGATAGTCCATACAAGATAATACGACCGATTGTTCGAATTTTACGAGGGTCATGTAACGCCGGTTCGCCTCGGCCCGTGTGTTATACGCGAAGAATTTCGCAAGCCTACGGACCGCCGCCGCCGCCGCCGCCGCCTCGTGATTGATCGACATATAACTAGACCCCGTGCCATTTTTCGCGGTTCACCAGATGCAGACCTGCCCTCGCTCTTACCTGTCCATTAGCGGGCTTCCCTGTGGATTACAATGCAGGAGTCCACTCCTTGGCGAAAGCCTTCGATGGCGGGCCTACGGAGCTCGTTTGTACTGAAATCGGAGTGTGCCCGTTCGCGCGCGTGTCTATGCCCGAGTATCTAATACCTTCCGAGTCTCGTTCGCCATTAAATTTGTAAACAGTACCGACAATACGTTTGTTGGGCGTCCCACTCGTTGTCCTTGAGTCGTACGGTCGTAGCTGCGTACCGCGGGCAGCCTCTTTGTTTGAAATTGCGAACTGTACTGCTACAACTCTCGATCGCGACACCAGCGAATAAATACCATCCTCCTCGATGGAGCGAGCTCGAAAATGGAATAAATTACATCTACGATTTCTATCTCTACAAGAGCGATTAGGATCGATCCCTCCTTCGTCGAGAGTCCAGCTCATCGATCACGATCGGAAAGGTATTCGCGATCGAAAAATCTCTTCTCGCTTCGATATCGCGCCTCCTCCCGCGCTACAGGTGGATCAAGGAAGATAACGGGGCGGAGCTCGTAACGCGTACAATACGATTACCGTAGGTATAAGTATCGATTTCAGTCGACTACCGGAGCTATGTCCGAGCTAGTCCTCCTTTAATAGGATTAACGGTACTAACGGTGTCACTTGTCGGCTACCCATAAGCGACCCCACATTGTGGACGGGAGATATACGCTGCCCATTCGTTCCGACAGGTCTGAGCGTCAAAATTAACGATCGGAAAAGTTGGAGCTTAGCGCCACTTCCACGCCAATTCCATAATTCACGAGGCGGGCGCGTCCACATACGGGTGTACGCGAGCAATGCTACTTCGCGGGCTTGCAGGATGAAACGTTCGTACGTGGAAAACGAGCGTGAAACGATCAATCTTTTTCATTTCAATCGTCCCATGAATAAGGAGCAGCCCGTTGGAATTGATCACTTCAATGGCTCCGCCGTAGGGAAAAAGGTAAGTAAGTTAAAAAAACGACCCTGCTTACTAACATGGGCTCGTCGACGCTCATCGGAGATGCGCGCTTCGTAAACTACAGGACGGAAGTGACGGACGATTAACGAGGGCGGTCTTTATCGTGCTTGCCTTTAAGGACGAGGCAGCCGGGCGAGCGGACGAGGAGGCAGGCAACCGAACAGGCAGGACGAAATTAGAGGAGAGTTCGACAACGCCTGCCTCGCACGGTAGGCGCTTAATTAACGCGGACTCGATAGCCCTATCCTCATCCGTACCCTTTCTTCTCTCCTCCTCCGCTCTCGCTTAATTGATTTACAAACGTCGTCGGCCCGGTCCGGACCGTCACGATCGCGATCTTGATCTACCGGACGATGGGGATCGCGAGCCGACAATTTGTCTTGCTCCTCTCTTCGTGGCCGGGCTCTACCACCGCTCCATCGTCGCGAACGACGACGTGGCCTGGGGAAGACGATCGTTCCGTGTGTGCGTGCGCCTAAACGTGCACGGGACGTGGATACGCGTGGAACGTGGACTACGAAGCGAACGAGGAAGTCCCGGAGGATACAAGGGCGCCACGTAAGAAACTCGATGCGCGCGCGTGTCGTCCCGTCACGGCGAAGAAATTCCACGCGTGTGGCGTGTAACTTCCGTACGTGTGCGCTGCCGGATCCCCTCGCGAGGACCGTCCACGAGGAAGTCCCCGAAGAATCCCACGACGACGGCGGGCACTGCGAAACGACGTGCGAGAGGAATAATAATTATTGTGTACGACGACGGCCGAGGAATAAATTCACGCGCGTGCGAATTCCTGGGAGAGCTGGTCGTCGTCGTCCGGAAAATTTGTGTCTCCCGGATAAGAAAACATTCCGCGGATGCGGAGACGCCAAGCGAGCCACCGCCAACTAGACGAATATCGTGGATACTTTATGCTTCTAAGCTCGGCGCGTGACGAAGGCGCGGAGGAAGGCGAACACTGGCAAGACGCGCCGCGGGAAAATTGAAATGTTACTTTGTACGCGGAGGATAGCCATTCTAACGAAGCACACGAAACTCCGCTTGCAGTCCATCGTTCGTGAATTTTCTGTAAGAGATTCGTCGATTATTTATGAGCGTCTCATATTCGATAATGTCATCGCTTCTCATTATCGGTGATTTTAATGCCGCTGCGATCTTTTGTCAGTCGCGATAGGCGTACGTTGGATTTCTTCATGAGAAAATCAGAGAGTCCACTCCGCTGTGGTCTATCTCCGTTCGGATGCACGCATGGAACATAAACGGAAAATCATCACGCGCGACGCCAATATATTTGCACGTGCGCATCTAAACGCAGTGACGCATAGAGGCGGAAGAGTCCGTGCTCTATCGTCCGACGATATCTTCTCGGAGGAGTGGCGAATCTCGACCAGACCGAGTCCCGCGATAAGCGAGCAATGTGCGCGCCTTCTTCGTTCTCTCGTTTTCTCCTTTCTCTCGTTCTCTCTCTTTCGCGCGCACGCTCTTTCTCTCCCTGCGTCTCTTTTCGTCTTGCCGTTTATCTCCCTACCCTCGTTCCTTGTCGGGATCAGCATCCCGGGGATCTAGCTGACACACGCAGGTTGACTCCGCGATTGCGAATACACAATTCTATGGGCGTTCTCTTGTCAAGAACAGCGGAGGAGGCGAGAAAAAGAGGGAGAGGGAGGGAAAGAGAGAGAGAGAGAGAAAGAGATTCTTTTTAAATCGGGCAGCTTGTACCTTCCTACCTGAACAGGATGCCGACCTATCGCGCGCCCGTTAAACTTACACACTTCTCGTATTTTACATTGTAAATAAATCTGCGAACGATAAATTATGCTCGTACTTTCGAGACCCCGCCGACGCCAATTTCTCGGTACTGGCGCTCTCCTTTGGCGCATTAACGGCGCCACGTCCGAAGATATTTTGGAAATTGTATGGCCCTTACCCGAAAGGCGTACCCGTCCTGTCGCAACAATATCCGCACGCCCGAACGGCACGCAGTACGCGCGGAAAATTTATATCCTTCGTAAATCGCGGATGCAACGAAGTTACGGGCGACCGGGATCGCACTTCGCGATTTTCACGAGCGTCCTGCACTCGCGAGAGAGTTTCGTAAAGTTCGATCGAGAGCGCAACGAGAAAGCGCGGGTAGAGGGCATATGGCGCCGGGCAAGGTAAAAATCAGGACGCGATCGTCTGGAGAAATTTCACGAGCACCTGTCCGTGCCTTGAGCATTACCTCGATCCGAACCCCGTACGCTCGTTGAACAATTTCAAGAATGATCTTCGCTTCGAAATTTATATTCGGCGCGACGCGGCGCAATGGAAATTTATCGAACGTCGGGCGAAGCTCGAATTTAACCGGGCGCGCTTTGCCATTAACGAGGATAGGTATAGGAAAGTATAGGCAAAACCCCCCGGGCGAACGCGCTGCACCGATAACGCGATCGTGACACCCGCGACGAGCACGTGCTTCGACTAAATTGTAAAAAATGCAAAAAAAAATCAAAATCATCCCCAGTGCTCGTTACTCATTGCCGGAGTACCATCGGTGAAAGGGATCCCGAAGTGGAAGTTGACTCCTTGCTTATAATCGAAACGAGGCACGCTACGTCCAATAACTTAACGACAACTTCCGGAACGTATCTCAAAGGGAGATTGGTACGCAGCGCCGCGGCGCTTATTAATAGGAAGGCAGTACGTCAGTGCGTTAACGGTGGAATAGTTGCGTTAAGGGTACGCTTCGCTAGGAACTAGTCAAAGTGAGTTACAAGAGGCGTATTCGAATAGACCGGGAGAGTATGGTCAGTTGTGAAGGGATAGGACGAGAAGGGACGAGTGAGAGAGGGGTAAAAGATGGTAGAGAGAAATACGCGAGGAGGGAGGAAGGAAAGATCCGGCGGGAGTAAAAAGGAGGGAAGGAGAGAAGGAGAGCTCTCCAGGTACCACTGACGACACGTGGTGGGCGTCGAGAAGATTCAGTGCTGGCCGAGCGCGCCAAGCCCAAACGGCATTTCATTCGATTCCTTAACGCCGGCGGCAAGCATTAAACCTCAACCTGTTCCAGTTCTCGCTCTTAAGCACGTTATAACCAAGACACTTCCTCGTGCGTAAAAGGACTTTACGAGGATGCGGTGACAATGAGGGGACACGGTTCGAGTATGTACCTGGGGAATCTCTCAATTACCCTTGGATGCCTTTGATGAGCTGAACATGGTCTACCCGATGTCCGGAAATGTATCGATGTCAGTCGCGGCTTAATAAATTATTTGCTAACTTATCGTCTTACTTCGAGAAATCCTCCTGGATCCTACAGAATCTTCTACTCTAGCATCGCATCGTCACGTTGAGCGTGTAACGCATAGAGAATTCATCCGAAGGGTTAAATACCTTTGCTACTGGATGAATAGCCCTTAGGCGAACGCGACCAATACGGTGCGCCGTCGAATTTCAACGAGACGTACCGCAGTCCCAGAAAACGAATATACTCAATAGCGTACCACAATGGGCAACGCCATGGCGCGTGGTAAACAGGAAAGGTTTCTTCATAACGCTCGGATATCATTACGCGTATCCGCGAGCGCGGCAATTTATTCGATGGCCATTCGATCGGCTTTTCAGATAGCTCGATATGCCCGCGCGAGGAAACGTGATTTACACGCGATACGGCACTGAGCTCTCCCGCGCAAAGAGTCAGCAGGGTCGCGGGGCGGTCGGTGTACGCGCAAGTTCGCGTATGCACGCGCGCGCACAATTTGACACGATCTGTTAACAGCCGCGTGCCGAACCTTCGAGATTTACCGTAATCGTGGTGGCGCGCTCGCGTAAGAATGACCAATTGTGTGAGTTTAAAGCTCTTTGAATTTTATCGGAGCGAAAGGGCCTCGCGGAATTGGAATTCAATGAGATAATCGCGAAATGTTTTTCTTATCCGACAATAAAAGATACGGCTTGTAAAAATTCCTTCGATTCCATCTCTTCCTACGCCACTGACGGGCCCGACGGTGTACGGCCGCGATACGTATGCCGCGGGTATAGTGGAATTTTTTAATTTCTAGCGCGCGGGACCCGAGCGAGGGAACCGATCATTTTTCGAATTCACTTACCGTGAAACGCGGCATTAGTGAGTTTCGCTTACGGCTCCGCGCATTACCACACCGGTCGGTGCTCACCCCCGCGCCGAACGCTAAGAAGATAAATCAGTCACAATTCTCTTTATAAGTATCAGCCTTCCAGCTGATTGTTCCGCGGAAGTTTTCATCCAGTGGTAACCGTCCACCACGCTCGTAACGAACATAACGATATGCGTATAATGCGCACAACAATCATAAACCCCCGTACAGACAGTTTCTCCTTTTTTCTCATCCTCCGCCGAGGCGCCCCATTCGTTAAACTCCCGTGTAGGTGCGCGACGAGGTTGAATTTCATTCGTGAAAAATCCGGGGGGAAAAAACCCACGCTTTCCATTAAGTAACCGACCACTGCCGCGAGATAATTCACGATCGACTCTGCTGTTCTCGCTACGGTAACCGAGTCGACTCACACGAGGTTTTGCTCGAGGATCTAAGGCGTCGAGTCGATCCAATCGATGGTAAGAGAGCGAGCTGCCAGAGACGATATCCTATCCACAGTTTCCATTCAATATTCTCGTTCGAACGTAAGCTCTAACGTTCTCAATGTGTTTCCTCGTGCCGAGTTTATCGCGCGCACGGCCCTCACCGGAAGTCAACGGTTCCTCGAGATCGATAGGCGGCCGCGTAGAGCAGTAGGTGGAAAATCGAGCGATCGATCCCGTTCGCCAGAAGGATCCACGAGCCTTTTATTCTTCCCTCACAAACGGACGATAAGGGGAGAAGCTGCCGTTCGCGCGAGGGCGTGCGCATAAAGGGAGCCTCGCCTACGAGGTATACGATAGTTTATTGTCGCGCGCATCCTGCGCAGCGATCGTCTCGATAGCCAACCGACCACTCGACGTACAAAAGCGCAAAGCTCGACGATCAACGCCTGGCCAAGTAGCTCGTTGTCGATCTTCGAGAATCTGCAGGAAGATCCTTCGCGTCACGATCCTCGTCCATCGTCACTCCCAACGCAGTTCGACGCAAAACGATGGGCTGTCGACGCCGCATGTGAAATTTCTCTCGATGCAGGTCCGCGCCCTGATATCCGTTTTACATCGCAAGAAACGACTAACCAGATTTCCTATCTTTATGCAATGCTAACCTTATGCGGAGAGAATAAAGAACCGAATACCGGAGCAATAAACAGGATAAATTGAAACGTAAACTCGCATCAAAGGCTAACAACGTTATAAGCGCGCGTGCGCGCGTACCTATACATATATGTAGATCGATGGTTCCGCATAAACCAGACCGGTACCCGCACCAATTGTTCGATGCTTTATAGATCAACACGGCTGACTGGACCAGTTGTGTGTAAAGCACGTACGTGTCAGTGTGCCAGCCGATCGAGGGAGTATTGCTGGCGGAGCCTGTCGATCGTATCGTAGGGGGGGAATCTACTGGAGCGAATATTCATAATTTCGTGGCGGGTGGAAAAATCGTCGCCAGAAATGGCTACTCGCGTAGAAGCGAGTTCACGTGGCGATGCCGATGATGGTGGTAGTGTCTTGAACTGCGGCGCGGATAACGTGTAGCTTCGACCAATGGCGACGGCAATGGAGGCGGTGGAGGAGACGGTGGTGGTGGTAGTGTTGTAGCGAGTATATGTAACGAGCCAACGTCGATACGATATAAATTTAATTACCAGAGCCGTTCATGCTCGAAGGAACAGACCTCGGTGGCCCGAGCCAAACAATCACTTTACGTGAAAGTATGAAAATAATTCCGGAACGAGGGAAGCTGATGGTGCAAGTGGGACCGCGGACTACGACGTGCCCGTAGTCTGAGGCTGCGCGTCGGATCGTTACGTCGGCGTCGTCGTCGTTCGACAACCTGGTGAACGCGAGGCTTGCATATACGTAATGATACCAACACGACGTTTTCCAAGGTGCATGCATCATCACGACCTCCAGACATTTCGGTGTCTCGACATTCACGACGCTCAAAACCGCTTCACTTCACGCGGAGAGAATAAAGAACCGAATACCGTAGCAATCAATCTCGCATCACATTCCTTCCATTCAAATAGGCCCTAGAAATTGCGAGTCTCAATTATGTAAGCGTGGCTTGTGTGCTCGCGGCACCGTATAGCGATGTTCAAAAGGAAACGAAGGCAATAAAAGAGGACGTAAAATCTCTTATTTCTCCCACCACAATTACACCGTCGCCTAATAGGCGCGAATACGTATCTTTCGCTCATTAGAAATCGTCGAGCCGATACGCCGGCAATGATTTACGGCTGTATTGCCCGAAGTATTTCACGCATGCAAACGATAATGCTCGCACGAGCCGCAAATTGCGGGTATCGCCACGCTCCGGTAATTAATTGCAGTTTCATCGTCGCGTTTGCCGTTCGACTTTACACGCGATCTTACACCCCCTTCCTCGCCGCTCGTTTCACATATTTTCCAAACGTCAAATACTTTTGGCAGAAATGGTAAAATCGTTATTCGAAAAATTAAATTTCTTCATTTACGAAATAGCCTAGGTCTACCCGTCGGACGCTTGGAGAAAGAATAAACGTGAGAAAAAGTGTTATGAAAGGTGAGAGCATTTCCGATATTGTGCTATCTCATTGGTTAATTGCAAGTGTCCGACGCGGCTCCTAATTTACGAGCAGCGAGATATCTTCACGTCTCGTTCCACCTAGCGCCATTCTCGATTACGCATTCTTACTCTGGAACTAGTTAGTTACCTCGGTGCATCCTTTCCCGGCTTATGAGCAAAACGAAAATTGCGACGGGCATGAGCGCGAAAATTTTCTCTCAACATGAGCGAGCTGATCCGAAATGCCAAAGCTTAAGGGAGTAATTGGCGATCGACGTGAGAGAAATATCGACCGTTGATCAAACGAGTACGCGGGGGCCGAAAGATATGCTAATTCGATGGAAGAGCAAAAGTGCCGTTGTGCCGAGCGCACCACGTTGTAAAATAATATCTATCGAATTTTCATGGAGGCTACGTAGGCTCTACGATGTGCAAATTGGCTCGACGAGATGCATCGAAGTCTCCTGCTTGGGTAGGAAATATCCGTGGAGTGAGGAAGCTTTGAAAAAAAAAGTAAGATGCGAGCTGGAAGAGAAAGAGAGCCGCAATTCCGAACGGATGTTTATTTAACGGCACTCACACCGGAGGATGCGGGCCCGTGCGCAACGATATGCAAATCGTCCGAAGGAGAGAGGCGGGTCGAAGGCGCAATCCTAAAGGGATGTTTATCGAGCATCAAGCGCCCCGATGTCGTAAGTGCCGAGCGGGCAAAAATATTCGACACGGTAATCGGCCATTTATTTCGTCGATCGGTCTCATTATGCACTGCCTATGCACCCCGGTGCGAATAGTATGCAAGAACACAGTGGCCTTTGATTGTCGAGAGTGGCTCGCTTTATTGGCGGGGCCCGAAAGGCACCTGAATGGACCCATTTGCCTCCACGGGGGGTTACCCGGTAATGCGTGATCATCTTAACGGACGCGCGCGCGGTCACGCACGGGCGACGTGCGTGTGCGTCGTGCCCGTGACGAGAGCACCGGACGTCGGTATATTCGTTTAAAGGGGGACACGGTGAAAGAGATCGAGAAGGGAAGAGGCGATTGGACATCGAGACCCGTCTCTCGTAGTCTTTGCCGCTGAAACATAATTCTACCCTGTTCGCGCGCGGAAGTGCGGATACCCGTGACGGAAATTTTTTTGCAACGAACGAGGAATTAAACACCTGGCTATTCAAAGTGTAATTTAATTGTACTTGTAATTCGATCATTACGCATACCGATATTATCTCCTTCGGAGCTCGAAAACTACAATTATGCCCGAAGGAACCGCACTGTCATCGCCGTGGACGCAATTTATCATTCTCCGTTGAATCACTTACACATTGTAAGGCCCGGCTGTCGCTTCGTCATTGATTATCTCCCGTGCCGATAGGCACGTCATCGTTGGGCCTAATTAGTCCATCCGCCATTCGCTCGTCGAACCGAGGGCAAAAGTGTTATGACAGAATTCGCGCGACTCAACGGGGACACTGGAGCCGCGGGTGGGCCCGTGTCTCTCCGCTGTCCGCCGTTGTTCGCACGAGGTCCACAATAATGGTTCTTATCTACCACTGTGTAGCTACGATACGGTTCGCCTTACATACCACGTGATACCGGATGAAAGAAAAAGAGAGAGAGAAGAAAAAGAATCGTGGGTCGTGCGGGGCCACGAGCGATATCGAGCGAGTCTCGATTTTGCATTATATAACTGCGCCTGGATATTACCGGATGTCGATCGAAGTGAGACATTGTACCAGCCGATCGCTCAAGATTGTCTACATTTTCGTTGCACGTGAGATTCCAGCCGAGCTCTCCTCGGTTAATTGCTCATTTCTCCGGAACTCACGAGCCGTCGGAGTGCATTAGGCTTTTCTCGAGCGCGAGACGCGATTTTTACGTGGAAAAATTTAAATCGAGGTTGGAGAGTTGATCTCATCGATCGAAATCTGCCTGAACGCGGCATTTGTCGGATTCGTGGAAGCATTAGAGCTCATTGCGTATTTATGGTATTAACGCCACTTCTCGAAAGGTCTTACATGAAGGATACCTTGTGCGACTTATTAAATTCACGAGATAAGAGATCGGCAGAAACGAGGCGCTACACCCACCGCGCGAAATTTACACCAACACCGATCGACTGCATCATTGAAAATCGTTCTGTTCCCCGCTCGGGTACAAATCGGGCGTCGTACAACGGAACGGCCAGAAGGGGGAGGCGAAACACCGAGAACCCGAGAAATAAACGCATTTACCAGATATTTTGCCACCTTACACCTTCGACCGGTGGTATTTCGTAGCCGATAGCGATCCGCGGAGTGCGTCGTGGAAGGATAGCGAGAGTAATGATTCCTATCCGGCAGCTACGCCCGTGCCTTTAATATGACGAGAAAATATAAGGTTGCCCGTGCCTCGATACGATACCGCACGCTGAGTAACGCCAGGGATTTTTGCCACGGGCGCGGGTACACAGCAGCGGGCTCGCGGGTGCCCCGCGCGCGTTAACGTTCCGTGCCAACGGTCCACCCACCGTTACCCAACGGGGTAACAAAAATCCCACGATCGACCGTGCACCAACACGCGGGCCAACACCGAACGAGATACGCACACCGGCGTGCGACATGCGCGCGTGCACACACCGCACAGTGGGCCCCCTCCGTGCCACGGACTGCAATATCAATAAAGATAAAATTTGAACTTAGTTATTATTATTACCCACTATTTTACTTTCACACCTCGGCTCAGGCGACCGATAAACAGATCGGCGGTGCGAGAGCTCGCGCTGCGATTAGCCCACATACCCCACAATAAGAAAGTGGCCCGTTCGTTATGGGCTTTAAGGCTAAGCCGCATTTAACGCTACTTTTCGACGGCAGATCGCGAGATCTGTTGGTGCTGCTGCGGTGCGAAGCCGCCACCGCCGAATGCGCGCACTTTACCGCGCCTCGTCCGCGATTTTATCTTCCACCATACGTAATTAAGCGGATATTTACGCGCGAATAAAATCCCTTGACACTCGAAGCTAATAGGTTTCCACGGGACCTCGGCATCCAAGGCGAGTACGATCCGCATTGATCATTCGTTGTTGGACCCAACGAATGATCAATGCGGATCGTACTCGCCTAGCGGAGATATGCGAAAGAGTATGAAGAATGAGGGCCCATGGAAATTTTGATACATTCCAGAGGTCTATCGTTGGAGCTTGAAAAATGAGTTTTCGAGAACGGAGATAAATGTTGACGTGGCCGAGAACGGTGACGTTGAACCCGAGAATTATTTGACCCGCGTAATTGTTGTCCCTCATGATTAGCAAATTCGCGATGCCGATCGAATAATCGTGATCCTAATAAAATAACGGCGTTCTCCGAGCGAATTTTTCTTTCTCCTGGAAAATAAAAGAAACTGTGGCAAGTTAATAAGCTAATATCACTTGTGCTTCAACCTCGGCCCGTAGACGCCCAACCCAAGTATCCTTTAAACACGCACCTCGTCTTTCTACCGGCATTTATTTTTCCAAGCGGAAAAAATTGAGGTTCTCGATCGCAGGTGCATTTTTACCGACACCTGCTTAGCATACGTCGTGTCGCAAGCTCTCTCGCCCTGTGTGCGCCATTATCATCGCACGGAGCACACGCGACGGGGAGAGAGCGTGGGTATTTTAGTGGCCCGAGCGGAGAGCAGGGGCAGTTGGTAAACCACTGCCGATACGGTAGCCCATGGGTCCGCGTGGTATCGTGACGATTTCTTTTTCGCGCTCCCGAGAGAGCAGGGGCGAGCGACAAGTAGCGTGAGTTGTTTCCACTACGGTATACCGGGCTGCTCGATAGGCCGGGGATCGATAGAGACATTACCTCCCCGATTACAATACGCAAAACAGGATCACATTTCTTCGGAAACTTTTTAGCCCGGGTCGATAAATTTCTCGGTTGTTCACCAGTCGCCTCGCGCTCTTATGGGAAGTGATCTTGCATAACGAGTCGTAAGAAATGAATAATAACGATCGTATCGGGTAAACTGGACGGTGCGGAGCAGCGAGTACCTACCGTAGGAATCGGTAAGAGACACCGACGGTATACGCGATTGCGAGACGCGAAAGAGATCGAGGATCGAAATCAATGGGGCGTCCGATGATACGACGTGATAACGCGGCCGTCGATAATGCTCGACTACTTTCGTTGAATTCCCATATCCTCCGTCCGAAGGCCCTTACGACACTTTCCGTCACTCGTTAAAAAGAAATCCACTTGCCGTCGCGCCGCGGGACTCCCGTGCCGCACCTGGTGAGGTGAGCTTAATTATCCGCGCGACACCGCGAGTGTACGCGTACACGCGAGACTCTTTTATATAATTGCCAGCGGTGCGACGGGCTCCATGGTGGCGGCCGGCGGTCGCGGCACCAGGACCAGCAGGAGCCAAACTGTGCCTAATGACCGTACAATATCAACTACATAACCGAGGCTTTCGTTGATCCCGATACACGTTATAGGTACCACACGCTGGGTATCGTGACGATTTTTTTCTCCTCTCCGCCCGGGATACGCGTCCGCCAATATAATCGACAAGTCGCCGCAGCGACGCGCTCTTTTACGCGGGAAAACATCGCCGGCGTGTGTACGCATGAGTGTGCACGAGTGTGTCGCGACGTTTTATCTCTCTCTCTCTCTCTCTCTCTCTCTATCTATCTATCTATCTATCTCTGCCTTCCATTCCATCGGATCGCTCTATCTGTCCTCTCTCCGAATCCATAGTACCCGTTCTCTCTCCTTTCCTCGGTCGTGCACCCTATACCGCGAATGTTTCCGCCATTTTTTCCTCGTGCCTCCCTCAAGCTTTCAAAAGGTCTCTCACGGTGCGAGAGCGCGCGCGTTGTGCGTCTCGCGATTCGTGGAATATCGGCGTGGCCGATTAGTCGAGAACGGTCGTGGGGCCCCTGCGCGCCATAAATCCTCCGACAAGGCACGACGCAATGCGTTTACGCAAGAGAGCGCCGCGCAGTCCGCCGCCACCGTCGTCGTCGTCGTCGCCGTCTTCGGTGGTGCACGCGCGAGCATGCACACGCACCGCGTGCGTCGGCGTACCCGTGAGCGGCGGCGTGCACGGCCACGGCCTGTGTACCCGCTTGTGTAGGTACATAACGAAACGCCCTGGTCGACAAATCGGCCGATAATGCGATTAGAATGATAATTAATCTGACCCGAGACTCTTACGCCGAGAGGGTTCGTTGGAAGGCGAGCGTGGATCAGCCCACGAATCACCCTCCACGCGATTCACGATCTTATGCCCTGAGCGAGGTGATGAAATTGCGATGATTCGCATTACTCACCAGGTTCGTTGCGAATGACCATGCCTTGTGACCGTAGAATCGACTTAACAGACGCTCGTCCCCGTGTTCGTACCTGCCAATTCTCCCGAGCCTATAAAAATCGAGCGTCGAATATCGAACGTCGGGCGTACATTTTGTATCGAGGAAACCTCTCGATAGGAAAATTGTGCGAGCTTTTATCGTCGCCGGTCGCTGCGAGCGGGCGCGGTGACTCTACTCGAGCAGACAAATGGGAAGTTTTCGAGTGGCGCGATATTTAGACGCATTAGAGAACGCGCCGGCCGAGGCAATTCTACAAAGCTACTTTCTACGGTGCTCGCGTTGTAATTGATTTGTCATGGTCCAGGCGACTATTGGTTAAAGTTAATCGACGATGAAAAGACCGAGAGGCAGTCACCGGCACCGCCACCGCTCCGGGGACGGGACAGACGGACAGGCGGACAGACTGCGCGTATCTGCATGCGATATTTTCGAGTAGTCGCGTCGGGTGAGAAGGAGCTGAGCGCACGCGAACGCGAGCGAGCGAGGAGAGTCGTGACGGGGACCCTCGAAGTATTATTGCCCGTGTTTCGCAAAAGATCGATCGGCACGGAGTGTGTGGGTTAATCTGGGGAACCCGTTTTGCCAGAAGGCGATATTTTCCGCCTCCGCGTGGCGCCTCTCTCCCTCTCTTTCACCTTTTCTCCCCACCCCGAGCGAGATGCGTTTCTCGTCGAGCGCACCACGGCCCGGCGCGCCCGGTTACGCCACGGGCTCGTCGACGATCGTCGATCCGCTACCTCGATATCTCGTTATTGTTTTCCAACGAGCCCGCTCTGTTAATCGATCAAATTTATCCTACCTTTATTATCCGCTTACGCGATTTTTATGCGCTCGGGACACCGCTTCCGCATCTCCCGTCTCCTTCCTCATCGACGCGCCCGATCTCCACCCCTTCGTCTCTGTCCTAGTATCGTGCAACTCGTCGCAAGATCGATCGTCGCGTCGTTCCCGCGTTTGCACTAAATTAATTAAACCCACCGAGAGTTAATGATCCGCGTTACAGGTAATAATCGATCGACATTCTATCCATATCTGCCCTGACGCGATATATTCGATACACGGTGGCCGTTGTACCGCCCCGAGTTAAACCTCACCGATACCGCCATTTGCATACATCATCCGCGAGGTAACCTGCTCCCTCGATAGCTCGCCTTTTCGATAGTCCCGCGCGCTCGTCTCTCGCACTCGTGCACCGGCGCCGTGCGATCACGAGACAGTCGCGACGGCAGGTAGACTTCGCCGGTCTTGGCGCAACTCTCGATGTAGTCTCGAGAAACGATCCAATGAATCGCGGCCACGGAATTGTAAGTATCGATAGACCCACGCGCCGCCTTCGACCAATAGGTCCACCATTATCCCCAGAAAAAGCGCATGCGGTGAGAGCGCGTGTTATTAAGTCGTTAAATCCGCGCGCGATCCCAATCTCGCGGTCCAGGCCGAATTCCGCGAGTGCCGGGGTACGCGAAAAGTCGCGGAAGTGGATTTTAAGAGGAAATTCCGCGCGTAGACGATCGATCGATATTATTTTTCGATATATTCGTCCGAACGGCGAACCCTGCCCATTTCGTCAGCTCGGCATTCAGTTGTAAACCTGTGCTCTCGGGCGTTCGGAGTTTCATTGGAGAGTGGAAAAGCGTCGTCCACGAGGATACGCGAATTCGAGCAAATGCGTTCTTTCGGAGAACGGCGAGGGCGAATAATCGGTGCGCACCGTCACGCGCGCCTTGCGCTTTTCACGGTGCATACATAAATGGCCGGTCATTACGCGCGCGGTTTCGCGGTACGGGCGCGTAACGAACGCGGGGCACCGCGCCGAGCGTGGCACCGCGTCGTAATGCACTGCCAATGATAAAAGTAAATCCTCGATCTAGATTACGAGGGAGCGCGCAACCCGGGGAGTACAATGGGAACCTTCGGGCGTCTTTCCACACCGTACGCGTTCGACCGAACACGCCTGGGCCCGCGCAGTTTTACATTGTCCGAGTGCGACCGTCGCCCGCGACCAGCTCGCGGAGTTCAAGAAAAGTGGGACACACTTGAGAGGGAAAGAGAGAATAATTAAGAGGATATAATCAATGGTGGTAGAACGCACAATGGGCTTATTAGAGTTATAAGCTGGCACGCGTGCGGTCCACACTTCAAATGCCCGCGCGTAAACGCACCGTCCGATTTCCGGATTGGTACTGGATCTTTTGCTTCGAGATTTCTATCTTCGAAGCATCCTGGTACGATTGCGTAGAAGTTTTGAGGAAGAAAACAAATTCACTCCCGACGATCTCGTCGCAAGACGTTCGAGGAAGAACTCTTTGGACCCGGAGGAGCAGCGGAGCGAGGAAGAAGCCAAGCGGCGGGACCGAACACTCTCGTTCTTCCCCTTATCGATCCCTCGTATCGATCGAGTGGACGAGACTGGCGCGTGCGCGCGGAGATGGCAATAAATATCGAGAATAAATATCTGGCCCCCGATAGTCCACGAGACAACTGAGTACTCATTAAGGAATATTACCCTCGTCGAAGTATTCGATGCAGAAAACTCATGTTCCTCGCATACTAGACTCGGATAAACATGCGAGGGAGCATTTTGAAAAATCGAGAAGTCCGCGAAAGGAACGAACGGGAAACGAAATACACGTACTAACCCGTAGACGTTCACCCCGTCGTCGCAGCGGTACACGAGAGAATGCGCTCACGTACGCGCGTCAAATTAACAGCCGACACCGAACACACCACTGCACTGTCGCCGATTTCCGCGATCTCGTTGAAATCCTCGTGTTTACTTCCTATGTGGAGAACGCTCGGTGCTCACCACCTTCGCCACCTTCGTCCCTCGCCCCGGCTCTCGTGTACGAGTCACTCGTGCGGAACGACGGTGAAACACAGCCGCGGAACAAGGAATCGCAGAATCGAGAATCGAGGGAGTTCCCCGGGAACGTTTGAACTTCGCCTTCGTGTTGATCGTCCACGCGGACGGTTCTCGCTTCGGATACCAGCGCCACGAGTGACGTTAATTATGTTATCAGTATCGGTACGCGGCTCCGATACGGGGCGCGAACTTTTTTCAACTAATTAGATGCCAAGGGGATTTCTTATCGCGTTTCAGCATCGTGCTTGGGCGTGGTGAGAGATCTCGCGGATAAAACTGTGCGTTGCGAAAATGCGAGGTGTAAGCGGAACGGGAGGGATGCCTCGATCGCCTTTACGTCTAAAAGCACCGAGCGTGGTACGTGAACTCGATGACTGAGAGCAGGCTGATTGATTTTAATCTTTAATTATTGGATCGCCCTCGACGCCATTCAATTACGACCGTCAAATTACAGAGTGCCGATGCCGTTTGGATTCGTCTCGCAATAGGCCGTCTCGACGATTGTTCTCCCGAGCGAGAGAGGGAATTCCCCTGCGCGCGGTGTATCGAAACTCGGTGGAATAAGGTTAAACAAACGTTACCGTGGCACATAATGGCGCCCTAATCACTTGATAGGCACTCCGTGAACCTCCGCGTTGCAATAATCCAGGTGCTACGAGACGCTCGATGCCACGTCGCTATGAAATCCCCTGCGAGGGAGAGAGAACGAGCGTGTCCTCCGGTAAACGAGGAAGAAGGAGAGGACGTTAAGTGGTGAGCTTGGTGGTAAACGAGCGAGCTCTGCTCGTGCCACGCCCGATTCGTGAATTAGGCTGCTCGCGGTACTGATTACCGAGATCGATAATTAGTTTTCGGTGTAGATTGGGAAACGAAGGATCGCGAGGATTTGCGGAATCGAGGCAGAAAGGTCGATGGGAGGGTCCGGCGTACCGATTCCTCGATACGTCGAGGAAGAATTTAAATAAATCTACCAGCGAGAATACATTGGGAATCGACGATTAAAGGAAGCCGACGAATGCCCGTTTAGAAAGGGACGCATTCCGGCGCGGGTTAAGGCAAACGAAGTTGCAGAATCTGTCGATGCTTCGGAGCATTCCTCTCGCGACTCTACGTCACGACGACGCGACGACGAGACCCACGTACACGACGGATTCGAGGTGGGTTCGCCGCGGCACCGACAGCCGAAACGTTTTCATCGCCGAGGAGATAACAATTTTGCGTTGGCACGAAGACAAGCCGGTCTCTCCGTATAATTAACTAATTCAATAAACACCGGAGCGGTGACAGCGTTACCCCTACGCGCTGGGCGAGCAACCCGTCATTACACGGACGATTATGTCGTTAGCTTCTCTGAAGTTTTTAACGTGCAATTAGAGGAGATCGCCTCGACGACATTGCGTGCATCCGAGAAAGAGACTGAAAGGGGCAAGAAGTGGAGGGGTGGGGACGAGAGAAACGGGATATCGTAAAAGGGACGCCAATAAAAGTCTCGCCGCTAAAACATATCGCTGTAACGCTTTGTAATTATTGCGGGAGCTCGGTGCAGCAGTTTACGCCTAAGGATTACGGACGCGAAGGGTAGAATTTTTTATGATCCCGTGCACCTGCTGCACCGCGCGCCATAACGCGCGACTCCTCGCCGGCGCGACGTACGCTCGTCGAGATTCGCCGAGTTTCTTTCCCGAATAACTTTCTGCTCAATTTTATTTCGTTCCGCATTTCAACTTTTTACGGGTGAGCAAATTCATGAATTTGCGGTTCTTTAAGCTTTTTTTTTCTCAAGATAGCCTTCAAGGCACCGAGGGCATGGAATTTGCGGGTTCTCTGCCCAATCTTTGCCACGTGGCAATTAAATCGCGAGAGGCAAATCGTAAAACGAATGATGTAGAGATCGCTTTTTCCATCGGGACGGGGTGCTTTACTTCACGAGGAGAGCGTAGAATTGAGTCATAAAAATCGGCTCGAAATAACAGGGCCGGTAGGAACTTTTTACTCAACGCAGAGCCAGCTGCTGAGGACGAGATTTGGTGGGAAAAACAAAAGCGTTGATCTCGGCACCTCTAGACTGCTAAAGCCGGTACTCCTAAAACTTCGTGCCTCGAGACCCAAAACAAAAAGGAAAAGAAAATAGATGGAAGAGGTATGTAGCATGGTGCGAAGAAAATAATCGGACTTCGTCTTATGGTGGAAGTGCAATAGGGAAAGGAACGGCAAGAATCATGCACCATCATACCCTTATTCTTAATTGAAAGTAGGTAACCGACGAATGCGAATCCTTCCCATGGACGTCGACTGCTGAGGAAGGATCCCCCAAGTAGACACCTGCGACTCGCAATTAAATCCCGCGGTTTCGATCCACCAACGATTTACAATGTGCTCCTTCGTAGATCGATACCCCGTGCAGGTTACACGCGTGGCCGGCACGTAAGTGGAATCGGCCGATGATTTATCTCCCTCTCTCCGGGTGAAATCGTACCGCCTGCGTTTCGTCACTTTCGCACCGTGCGCCAAGTGAAACGGCATGGCGCGGGCGCACGCAACGACCACCAAGTCCCAATCCAGACTTCGTTCCGCACCGCGCGCAAATCCCGAGGGAAAACAAATTGAAAGGTACCGCGAGCGGCAAATAATAATTAATACTTTCGTCGTCGATCCTTATCGGTTCGCTTCTTATTGCCGAACCTCCTCGGCTTCTGCCGACATTGGCCGCTGATCGACAGCCGAAGACCTTAGCCGCGGGACCGACGATCGCCTCGTAGATCCTCCTTCGCTCTCTGAGATCCGCGGTGATTTATGGTGCCACCGCCCGCCATCTATCATGCCCGATAGCGCCGATAGCTCGACTCTAGCTGAGCTCGATGTAAGGCTAAACCCCCACGGTCATTGGCGCAGGTCTTCGCCGCAATTGCCTCCCGGGAATCGGCGATTTATTGGAAAAATAAAACCTCACGAGTTCGCGTAAAAATGAAGAATCGCAGTGGTGAGATCGATGGAAAGGAAGATATCGCAGTTGCTTTCATTGTCTTCGTACTGTACAACCGTGCCTGGCTACGCGCATAAGTCGCACCGAAGATAAAGGTTCGACCAATCGCGAGGAGTCGAATAAGAAAAATCACGGGATTGGAAAAACTTTAATCTTGACGACAAACCCACGTGCGGTGCAGCGCGCATGGATATCGGTTCGTCCGCGGCCAAGGCTCACGTGAAAAGCGGCGATTAAGCCGCGCGTCGGGCAGTTGCGATTATCGCGAGTCTTCCACGCGCTATCAACTGGTCTCTCCTCGCCACCCACGACTAGCTCGAACGGATAGTGCGGCGCCAATGGCCTCAGTTACCGTGGATGCCGGAGCGCCGTGCGGTGCTATGCTCTCATTACCACTCGCGCCGATAATCGCGAGCCCATAACGCGCCAAGGTTAAGGACTCTAGGGCATTCGCGGGACCGTTCGAGGAGATACACAATTCTGATACGCGACGTATTACTTCCTATATAATGTCCTCCCGCGGCTGGTGAAGCTCGTGGCTTCGGGCGCTGACTGCGACGGAACGACACGTCACCGGCGGTTTTGCGGTTCCACCGAGAGTTCTCCATTCAAATATGTTAAAATGCGCGGTTGCTCGTGAAACCGGCAATTATCGAGGAAATACGGTGCCGCTCGATATTGTTTCGATGTTTGATTATCAAAGTCCACTTACCCCGTAGGTCAGCAATTATTTCGAGGAGGAGTGAAGCTTTGCGGAGAAAGGAGAACAAAAGAGGTACTAGCACCGTCTAAAGAAGGAGAACAAAGAATTGTTGGAAATTTTTTCAACATTATTTTACCAATTTAAATGTTTGTTTTATGTACATTCAGTTTCACTTTTATGGTATTCGTGAATTAACGATCTCTACATGGCCGAAAGTATTCTATGGATTTCTTTAGAATTTTTCGCCGATTCTCTTGAGTGAGAAAACGCTTGGTAGAGAGAAAAACAAGAAAAAGAGGAAGAAAGAGAAATTAATTTTGATGCAATATATTTGAATAAGAAAAGAACTAGGGGGCAGAGCCCCCTGCGCTTTCGCTTCGCTCAAGCGCCAACCCCCTCAAGATCGCCTTTGCTCGCGCTTCGCGCTCGCCTTAACGGGTGCAGAAAAGCTTCGCTTTTCTGCAATAGGCACGACCGCGGCACTCGCGCTTCGCGCTCGCCCACGAATTTCAAATGGTTTCGAAATTTTGGAAAATTCAAGTATTGAGATATTAAACTATGCTACATAGTTCTCTGCGCTTTCGCTTCGCTCAAGCGTCATACCCCCCCCCCCCCCCCAAGTCGTCGGGTGCTCGCGCTTCGCGCTCGCCCACGAAATGCAGCATTTCTGCAATAGGCCCAAGTGATCAAAACCGGACAATTAAATGCATCCGAATCAAAATTTGAGGTGAAACTTTATGCATGGTTATCTTCAACCATTCAGACATTGCGACAAATTGAAATCTTTAATGCAGTATTCCGGCGAAACGCTTGCGCGGATTCAAAAAAAATTTGCAATGTAGTTTAAAAATATACCCATTTGGTGCCACGAAACTTTATGGTCATCTTCAACCGTTTCGAAATTACGGGATTTTCAAACTATAATTATAATAAAATAGTGAATTAAATATTTGAAACTGGCACCATTTCGAAATGGTTGAAGATGCCCATACACAATGTTTCGTGGCACCAAATGGGTATATACTTGATATGCATGCCAAATTTTGTCCGAATCCGTTCAGCCGTTTCGTCGGAATAGTGGACTAATCAATCGTTTTGCTGGAATAGTGGATTAAAAATTTGAATTTGTCGCTATTTCGAAACGGTTGAAGATGGCTATACATAAAGTTTCCTGGCACCAAATGGGTATATACTTGATGTGCATGCCAAATTTTGTGCGAATCCGTTCAGCCGTTTTGCCGGAATAGTGGACTAATCAATAGTTTTCCTGGAATAGTGGATAAAAAATTTGAATTTGCCGCCATTTCGAAACGGTTGAAGATGGCCATACATAAAGTTTCGTGGCACCAAATGGATATATACTCGATGTACATGCCAAATTTTGTTCGGATCCGTTCAGCCGTTTGGCCGGAAAACTGGACTAATGGATTAATGAATTTTTCACTATTTCCATTAGTCCAGTATTCCGGCCAAACGGCTGAACGGATCGCAACGAAATTTGGCATGTACTTTGAGTATATATCCATTTGGTGCCAGCAAACTTTATGTATCGCTATCTTCAGCCGTTTAGAAATGGCAGCAATATTAAATTTAAATTACATTTTTTTCAAATTTTGAATCTCCCGCCATCTTGTACCGGTTCAAGATGGCGGCTCACAAACCTTATTGTCAACTCACAGTAGTGTACTTGATTTTTGTGCCAAATTTCGTCCCGATCGGTTCAGCCGTTTTTCCGAAATCGAGGATCTACACGGACACACACACACACATACATACATACATACATACATACATACATACATACATACACACACACACACACACATACATACACACATACATACGAACGGTTTTCGCGATGGCGATTGCATAAGTCACTCCCTTTACGGTCGTGCCTAAAAAGTGTGAAAAGTGCGTCAGAATGTATACACGAATAAAAAAAAAATAGCGAGAAAGAGAGAGAGAAAACAGAAATCTTGAACGAAGAGACGTGACCATCATAGGGACAAAAGGACTGAAAGGATGGAGAAAAAGAGAGAGAGCGGGAGGACAGCGCGCAGTGGGGAAGCATAGGGAACGAATTCACTGCCGAAAAAATGCACTGTTGAGTGTCGAAAGCAAAGTAAATCATCATCCCTTTCCTTTTTAGGCACGACCGTTAAGGGAGTGACTTATGCAATCGCCATCCTGAAAACCGTTCTTCAGCGCGCGCGCGCGCGCGCGCGTGTGTGTGTGTGTGTGTGTGTGTGTGTGTGTGTGTGTATCCTCGATTTCGGAAAAACGGCTGCACCGATCGGGACGAAATTTGGCACAAAAATCAAGTACATTACTATGCGTTCACAATAAGGTTTGTAAGCCGCCATCTTGAACCGGTACAAAATGGCGGCAAATTCAAATATCGAAAAATTCATATCTTCGGTACTATTCATTGGATCCCGATAAAATTTTACACATACATGTACACGTATACAATGACAATTTTTGGAAATTTTCAAAGTTTTTGATTGGCCGAATCAAAAATGGCGGCTAATTCAAATCTTTAGTCCAATATTCCGGCAAAACGACTGAACGGATCCGAACAAAATTTGGCATGTACATACATCGAGTGTATACCCATTTGGTGCCACGAAATTTTATGTACTGCCATCTTCAACCGTTTAAAAATTATGGGAAATTCAAGTATGGAAACGTGAGTTACGCGGTCGTGTCTATGGCAGGAAGGGAAGCTTTTCTGCACCCGGTAAGGCGAGCGCGAAGCGCGAGCATCCGACGATCGTGCCGACCACTAACCACCACTAGTTCTTTTCTTAAACCAAAAGTGCGTCAATACTTGGTCAACTGTGCAGGATCCAACTTCGAGAAATAGCTTCTCTTCGAAGCTCCATTGATCGAGAAGTGTTGACAGCTAACTTTCATCCTGCGATCCTATTGACAAGGTGAGTGCCGATAGAATGGCGTTAGTGAAATATGTAGAAGAAAAAACAGGAAACGCAGTTCTTCAAAACATCAGTATTTAATTTTGCGAGATTATGTTGTGATGTCACTACTAGTTGTTTTGTACATAACGTTAATTACTATTCCTTATGTACCAAGCTATCCAATAAATAACATTTTGTCTAAGGCAAATTAAATGGAAGTCACGCGGACATTTTATGATTATTCTGCAATTTACATCGGCTTCCGCTATATACTGTATAGCGCGACGCCTAATAATTCGCGACGTAAAGTTCATCGTTATATTCGAGAAATTTCGGACCCCCGCGTTCAACTTCGGCACTTCTCGGCCATTCTTTGCTCGCTTCACAGGGCTGTACCAAGTGTCATACGTCATACGTGCCCACCACGATAGGCGAGTAAAATGTTTGTACATCTTTGTGCATGGTTTCCAGTGGCGTACCTAGAGAAGGAAGTAAGGGGCCCTGGGACTCTTCTAAAACGAAGAAAGTCAAACGGCCCTACTGTCACCCGTCCTTTAACAGCGCTCAGGCTTTAAATGCATGTGCATAGGTCTGCATATCCAGCGCATCTAAAGTCTCGAGCGCCTCTAACTTACGGGTAAGCGTAGGCCCCAAAAAGTACACTAAAAAAACCTTCAAAAATCTTTTTCTGATAAAAACTAACCTTTTCCGTGTATCGCCTCGTATCTTATACTCATAATCAGCGAACAAATTTCAGTAAATTTCCATTATCACAGATTCCTTCTCAAGATTAAATTTTTGAACGCGCAACTAATCTTGAGATCTACATTCACAGATAAACCTCCACGAAAGCGAGTTATAGGAAGGTTCCCCCTTCACCGAGCGAGATTGCGAATCGCGAAAAGAAGGAAGCGATCGTTAGAAAGAGTCTACCCATTCATCGAGAGGGAGTCCATCGATCTACAACTTAGGTGGCTAATGGCAACTTCCGTTCCCGCAGTGTGCACTCGCCGGCTAGGAAGGGCGGGAGAGCAAAACCGATCGCGATGCTATCTGGGAACGACTGGGTAGATCCGTCGTGGTGCGACCTACGCTTTCTCTCGGCCGTGGTGGCGACGGTGGAGAACAACAACAAGCACGGTGAGCTCATTGAGAACCGAGTGGCCCCCACTGTACCGTGGGGTACCTACGTGCATGCACGAGGCATCTCGAGCGGAGAGGCACGAGCGTCGGTATTGTCTTTAAAGGCGTTTCCTCGGCCCGGCGTCTGGGCGACCGACTTTTCTCTTGGCATATATCATCGCGCTCGCGAGCTCACCTTTCGCGGAGCGCCGGGGCGAGCAAGCGGCGCGCGTCGGCCTGAAACTTCTCGACGTCTCCGGCGAAGTTTACGAGCGAGAGGGCGCGCGTGAGACGCGACCGAGCTCACGCGTAACTACGTGCGTGCATGCGTTCCGCCGCGCAAACACACGTGGCCCGTACACGTGGCGCCGAGATGAATTGAACTTTTCCGCGGAATGCCGATCGATCGATCCTATCGCGCCAGCGACTCCAAGGAATCGCACCTGCGAACGATCGATGGGTATAGACATACCCGTATCCTCCAGACATTCGAGAGGAGTATCGAGAACGTAGCAGCCCACGCGTATCTTTTAAACTTCCTTTCTACGAGGAAGCGTGAGGAGACGAAATATTGCAAGTCGTTTTATTGGTCTCCTCTCTTCCTATTAACCGTGTGAGTCCCAGGGATCCTTGTGAAAACACGGTTGAAAAATGGCGAACAGAGCGATAGCGCTGGTCTTAATCGATTGCAAAATAAGCCAAGTGGCGCGATAACGCTTGTCTTGTGTTGTCTCGAAAAATGCCATTCAGCCCGATAGCTGGAAATAATGAAATACAAAATGCGCTAGTTGTATTATTTACATTAAAAAAAGCAGCTGTGTGATGTACGTGCGTCAGTAAAGTTGTGCGCGCTACTTCTCCGTCAGTTGTCCATATCTTTGAAATCTAATAGGCTTTTTCGACGTGAAATCTGAAGAGCACGATTGCGCCACTTGGGACTCAAACGGTTAATCGCACGGGTGCGACGTTTTAAGTGGACATAAATGGAATATTAGGAATTAATCGTTATCCCTAAACGTGCAATTACAATCGTCAATCGCAGCTCGAATCGCGGCATTGTTTGCCACTTGTGGTCGTTTCTCGTAATAAACATTCACGATTTACCGCCGAACGTTAACTTATAGCAATTAACGGCACGATACCGCGAGAATCTACGGGCCGGCACGCGCGCGGTCGGGACGAAGGGGTGGAAAGGATCGGCCGGATATTTTACCGCGCTGTGAGGCGTGCGTGCACGCGCGCGCAACGAGGCCCGCCATAACTTAATCCACGTAAGTCGCCTACACGGATCGGACGTCGACGACGGCGATGCCTAACCCCGCGGATCGTTTATTTCGCGCTTGTATACGTGCGGCACGACGCTCGCCGTCCGCCGACCCGCCGAGTGCCGGTGCAACGTGCGTTACGGTGCCTGTCTCGTTTATTCAAGAGCCGCTCTCTACCCTCGATTTATCGGTTCGCGCCAGATAAGATGGTCCTGAGAACGGACGAGCATGCGATACTTCAATTTAGCGTTGCCTCCCCTGCTTGAACGACGCATTACGATAATCTCTTCCTTCTTCGAAACAGTTTTCGAAAAAGCACCTATCGCGTGTCCGACGCTATAAAGAACAAATATTTCTTGGCTGATGCTTCACGACAATTTCCCCCCTTCTTCGAGGAATTTCAAAGAAGTTAGCCCGTCGCGTGTTCAACGGTAGAAAGAACCAGAGAATCCCGGGTGATGCGTTTCTCCAAGTGGGCACCGTTCGCGCACGCGAATGCCACGGCACCTACGATGCCGATTAGGCACGTCGACCCGCAGTCACCGATACCGGAAGGAAGGCGGCTCTTTCGAAACGCCAGGGCGCGTCACGTGACGAGAGGAGCCGCGAGAGGACTATCGGCGTCGCGACACGCGCGCGCGCGCGCGCATTATGCGACATCGCGGATAGTTTCGAGCCCACGCGACGGGATCCCGCGACGGCTCGGTCCCTTCTTCTGGCGCATGGTAATCGTGTGACATACACGCACACGCCGAGAAGAAAGAAAGCGCGTGTACGTATTAGACGCGGGCACGTCCCGTCGCCGTGACGGCGGCACCGCCGCGCGACGTCACCTGCGCCTTATGCAACCGTCGCCCGTTTGACCCCCCTGAAGAGGCTGGACTAAATGTCGGCCCCGATAAATGCGCGCACGCGTGCGAACTCCATGGTGCGCGCGCGCGCACGCGCGTAGGCCGCGCCGAGGAGACCGACTGATTGATAATTCGGGAATTGTCGCGCGTCGCTGGAAACGTAAAAGTGGGCGAAAATTATATAGCGAGCGAGGATTAGCAATGGTAATCCACCTTGGTCGACGATAAACAGGAAATTTTTTTGAGAACCGAGGATCCACAAAAATCCTCTGCCCACGGAGTGGAAGAGACATCGAAATTTCCGATGCTCATGAGAGCGCCAACTGGCGCGGGGCGGTCTCTCTAGTATTCGCGGGACCACTCGCTGTTCCTCCTCGACACTCCACGCATGCAATGTCCGCCGCGTGTTCGCGTCGTCTGGCCGACCGATAAGACTCTCGCAACCCGTGCAGAGCCGCTCACGCCCCCAATTCGCCCACCCGGCGCTTTCTTTTTCCGCATCTCGCATAAGAGATCGAGAAGGTCTCGAACTTTTCGCGCTCGTGCCTGTTGACGGCGATATCTGCGCGGCCTCGTCCACTACCACCCCGTCGCGGCGCCGTGGCGAGAACAGCGAAGGTCCGAGGAGAGAAGAAGTGGAAAGAGAGACGCGCTCCAGGAGAGATGCGAAAAGGAGATTTGGTACGGTGGCGAGCGTGGCGGTAACCGCGGTAGCTCTGCTGGCTCATGCCACGACGTCGGCCCCCGTAATTGCGTGTTTGCCGAGAGCCGGCCCTGCTCCCCCGGCGTTATTAGTTTCGCCTTCGCGGCGCACGCAATCCTCGCGCGGCACCGTACGGCGCCGAGGGGGAGAGATCGCTCGATCGACCTCTCGTGGACTGGTAAGAGGGCGCGAGGGAGGGTAGGCCCGACGAAGAGTCGTGCTTCCTCGGCCCGTTAACCGCACGACTATGTAGCGGTCTTCGAGCTTTTTGTCGATCGCAGAAGCCAGCGGCCGAGTGCGAGGAGAATACTTGCGTCTGCGAGATCGCCAATTCCAGAGAAAACATCGAACCTGGAAAAGGGTCCTTCCCCGATCTGTTTAATGAAAATTGCGCCCCGCAGTTTTAGACGAGAAATTAGCCGTCAGTCCTGGTACCTTTTACGAAATGACTCACGGAACGAAATTTCAATCTCGAAACTGTGTCACCGAGCGATGCACCTCGACGATAAATCCTCCGAGGTCCCTCTCGTTCGTTCCACCTCCGACCACCGGACTTCATTATGCAACCTCATCGGCCGATCATTCCCGGCTCCATTCGAGGAAAAGACCCCCGCATCGACGCGAGGTGAAACGCGACCGAAAAGAGACGCGAAGGGATTGAAGGAAGGAAAAAAGGTACGGAGAGAAATAGAAGGAGGGAGAAAGGAAAGGGCCACCACGGAATCATTAATAAGCGCAACACCTTCGCGCCCGTGGCCACGGCCCACGTCTTCATTAGGTGGCGTGCCGCGCGCGCTCCATTAGTTTTCCGCCTGTGACACATGCATCATTAGGAATGATATTTAATTAACCGTCGAATAATTAGATATATTCCCGATCCTCGGACGACCACCATCGACCGACGGGGCGACCCAGCAGGCGCGCCCGGGCCACGTTGGCGTAATTAGGATTGTGAGATTGTAACGCCTGCATGTTCCTCTCGCCGGATATGCACGTGCATTTGTAATATTTAACAATGAAACTCCTTTACGACTGTCCCTAGCAGTATATTGCGCGCGAAGGTGCCTCCTCGCGTACCTACCATAGTCGTAGACTAAGGGTGAGCGCATACTCGGCCACTCTTGTTTTCAACGCCTGGCTCGTACGACCGCTCAAACGGCTGGGTGTGCGCTGAGCCCATCAGAAAACAATACAAATTCCAGTTCTCACCTTGCGGTCGCCACCGGTGGCAGCCACAAAGTGGCCGAGTTGGTGCTCGCCCTAAGACCACCGGTATGGGGTCACAAGTAAAAGGGATGAGATTAGAATCCACCGTATCTTCCCGCAGGATCAGGATCCTTGAATTCCTTAGCTTTCGGAAGAGGAAGGATACATAGTTATTTCCCATCGCCAACCTCTCCACGCGAATTTAGCACCTAACCTACCTAACCTATCTCCGGAAGCACGGATTCCTCGGCAATCAGCCCGAAAAGGGGAATGGAGCGATCTCTTTTTGGGAGGCGCTTCGGCAAGCATCCCCGGGCGTCTCGGAAGGTTCTGACCCATCCCCAACGAAGAACCCACGACGCACGGCAGACGTCCCCCGTGACCGAGCCTCGTGTTAATAATTATCGGTCTCGGAAACGGCGGCGTGCGGGTATGCGCCGATTCGAAAGGGGGTTGCCCGGCGTATGAGGCCGCGCGCGAGTTATCGGCGCATCTGTCCCGTAAATGGGGCCAGGATTTATGACCGGGTCCAACACGCGCCTGAAATCATTACCTCCGCTCGTGGCACGGGATATTTATACGCGCGACCTTGGCAGCTCTCCACACCCTGTCATTATCCACGCACGCTCTTGCCGGGACTCCCGAGGAACGCGCACCGGCCTGCCCGCCACCGTTCGAGCACCGACTCTTCGCCGATTTTCACGGATCATCTATCGGGGCGCGGCACTTGGCGAAAGGAGATCCTTAACATCGTGCGTAGTCTACGTCGATTATGAGACCAACCGGTAGAGTAGATGCGCGCTGACCTATCCGGCGCTCATTGGCACTTATCGACATCGACAGAATACCGTGTTAGACGTCGTCGAATTAGCATTTCCATATTTTACAGGACAGATGTGTCCTAGATAAATCCCATTTGATTTTGGATCCATCGGTAAGTCGCGCGTGAATGTCTGGGCCTAAAATATAGACGCGATGACGTGTGCGAGTAACGAAATAGCATGCGTCCCGAGAGTAATTCTCACATAGGAAAGAGGGTGGTTGGGTATAATGACACGTGGCAGTGCAGCGTATAATTTCATCGTTCACCGACGAGCATTACCTCGTACGAACCGTTATTTCGTCTGGTTCCCCCGCGTTTCACGAAATTACAGTGCACGACGATATCCCTGAAAACGAGTGGCTTTCTTTACCTTTTCCGACGCGTGGTGGAATCTCGTTGTCTCTCAATCGGGCGATCCTTTCGAGATCTCCATCGTCTTCGAATCATTCCCTCCTAGACATTCTCAACTTTGATCGCGCGCTCATTTTAATTGTTTTCTACGAGTACCCGCGAAAACCTGGCACAACAGAATGAGACAAAGCCGAGTGGGGGAGAAAGGCAATTCGGTACGACGACGACGTTGTATCCGGGTAGACAACCCCTTAGGATGAATAATGGTGTGGTAACATGGCGTACGATCCTGGACAAAGAAGAGGCCAACAAGTGTAACGCATCGCCTGAATGCCCTGAAAGACTCTCTTCGTGTCTCTCTCCTTCCAATCGACTGCTTCTCCCCTCCTCTTCTCGCTTTCGCTCTTCTCTCCCGGTTTGCCGGGACTCTTCTTTCTCCTCCTTGGCTTGCGAGCCTCGCTTCACCATCCTTGGCCCAGGCCGAGAAAAGAGCGGAGGTGACTGGTTGAAAAAAATAGTCTTCGCGAGAGCAGCACATAATAGTCGGTTAATGATCACCGTTGAATATACACGACCGCTGTGAATCGCCGTGTGATCAGCTCCGCGCGAAAGAGACCGAAGAGAAAGAGAGAAAAGGAGAAAAGAGAGACGCATCCCTCTCTCCTCTCCCACTCCTTGTTCCCTCTCTCTCTCTCTCTCTCTCTCTCTCTCTCTCTCTCTCTCGTAGGGGCATGCAAACGCTCTCGCCGACATCTTCGCTCTCCCCTAGCCCAATCTCTACGTCCCGTCCGTCGGTCCGCCCGTGCGGTGCTCGTCCCTTTTAAAAACCGCGTGATTTATCGTTCGTGGCCCGGCGCCGGACAGGTGGACCATTTCTATGCATTCGGCATCCGTCTCGTCCACGATATGTACAATATGTAGACGAGACACACACACACACACGGTACACGCACGCATAATGGGACGAACAAGTCGAGGTCCCGCACGGTGCGCGAATGAGAAAGAGAAGGAGTATCGAACGTGAGATTCTTCACGGATTAGCTTCGTTTACCACGCCGCTAATCGGTCGACAATGAGCAACAGCCACTCGGGAGTCCGTGCGAGCGTGCGAATTGACAGTAATTGAGGCAGCCTCGTCCGATGAGGCGTACCCGAGTGTCTGCTACCCAATGTCAGCGAAAGCTTTGTACCAATAACGATGGACGAGGGCGGCTTCTAAAGGAAAATTAATTTTGCGCGTAAGAGGCGCACTCGCACCACGGACAATGGTGGAACGTAGAACGTCGAGAAGCGCCGACACGCGATTTCAGGTGAAAGCAAGTGTAGTAACGTAAAAATTCCATTCACCCGTACTTTTTCTTATTGTCAGTCAATTCAAAAAAGATACTTTGCGTAAAAGCACTGTACCGGAAGATTTAACTGAATTCTAATATCCATAGAGAACGTCGCATGAAAATATCGTTAACTCCAATCGTCGTTACAGTGAAGCCAATGCTTAGCGTCTCGTTTCGTTAATTACTGAGTTAATTCCGAGCACGTGTGCCCGTCCTATACATATAATGGAACTAGAGTCAGCCGGTGGTTCGCCATAATGAGAAACATATCTTGCCCGTCGTTCGCAACTCTTTGTCCGTTCCGCTCACGACGCGCGAGTACGCTTTGTCCGCGCATAATTATCTGAAAATTTAAGAAAGTTTGTGAGAAAAATCCAAAACAGAGGTCGAAGGAAGAGGCAAAGGGCGATTTGGACATTCTTCTGCTGTCAAATGTATGGTGAAATCGGCCGTAGCAACGAACAGTTGATACAGTTATCCTCCACGTTGAGAGATACAAAAAAATTGTTTAGTTTTTTTAAGGGATGAATTCTAGAAATTCCTACCCAAGAGACTTCCTGGATCCAGAAGAGCCATCGAACCAACACTTTCATCAACGGCGTGAATTAGGTAGCAGAGGCCAACTGTTCCAATCGTGAAAATTACCATCCGTTTACACGCCGTGGGCGCGCACGCACGAACAGATTTCAGAAGAAACAGGAGGTTCTGCTTACTCTCCTTTCCTCTCTCATCGCTTACCCTCGTTTATGAGCACGATCAACCATTCCTCTCCTCGAGATGGAAGAAGACGGGGGATGAAGGTGGAATTTTCGAGGTAAAAAATCGGGAGAGTGATTGACTGCTTGGACGTGCAAGCGGTACCGAAACCACAAGGCAAAGGAATCAATTTGAGGCGTTATAAACAGCCCTCGACCGTCATTAGGATAATTTCTGTCCCAAGGCGTGTGGGTGGCAGATGTACGTGGCGAGCGAGCCGTTACAAAAGCGAATTGCGTAAATCGTGAAATTAGGGAAGGGGCAAACGCGGGGGATCGGGATCCATCGATCGATGACCCCGGTCGATAAGGGGAGGATCGATTGATTTCGTGGTATTTCGTCCACGAGAGAGATCGCGCGAGACTTTTCGAAGGGCAGAAGGAGAATGAGAATCGCGCACCTCGTTGCCTACACGGACATAAAATATCCTCGAAATTGAACGGCGCGAACAGGCACGCGGTAGAAAATTATCGAACTTCGTGAATATTACTCTATACGAGCCCTGAAACACGATATTCATTTTCCTCTAGATTCATCTTATCGGGCTCGACCCCTGTAAAATTGTTTGGAATGCAAGTCGCGATACGCAATCGAACGTATGAAAACCACGACCGACACCGACGCCGGCCGAATTGACCTTTCGCAGCCGCGAGCGGGATAATTAAATCGCGCGAAGTCGGAGAAAGAAAGAGAGCCTATCGATCGGCGATATCGACCGGGAGAGAAGTCGACGCAGCTGCAAACCTAAGTGGAGCGTTCCCTGGCGCAATACAAGAACAATCGCAATTCGCGTACTTCTGATCCAGGACACGCGTGTTCTCCTATGCCCTGTGTGTGCGCGCGCGAGCGCGCGTTTCAAAGCGCGATTCGCACGCGTCTCGTTTCTCCGTTCACGTTCTCTCGCTACAAGCGATCGCGCTCAAGATGGCGAATGATCGATCAATCCTGGCGCCGTCGTAGCGCACCGGTGCCTACCTGCTTTCGCGCGCGTTCTCGCCAAGAAAAAGACGCCTTATCGCGAGTACCTCGGCTCGCTTCGACACGCGACACAATGACCCATTGACAGCAGCCGATTTTAAAGCGCCGACGCGCGCGCGTTTGTTTCCACGTTGCTTACGAGCGTCGTCGACAATGGGCCAACACTCGTCGTGTCTCTATTAAAACGCACGACTCGTACTTAATTGCGCGATAAGCCAAGGAAGTGGCGGGAGAGGGTAAACTGACCCTCTAAGCTAAGAGATCGATGCGAAATTCTCTACAAGAGTCTCACCGCTTGTCGCGATTCTAAAACAATCGGTAACCGCGAGAAAAACGTTCAAGCGATCGAGTCATGGAACCAGAGACCTTTTGGTATATCCCGTAGTATTCCTACGAACGAATATTTTCTACCCTCTATTTTTGACACACATCGAACGGGATCCTCGAACGAAGATCCCTGACCTAATTCCTTCATAATTCTATACCAACGGAAACTCATCCCTCCCGCAAGGAGTACCGCTAGAGATCAGCGCACATCCGGGGTCCCTCGTAAAAGAGTCTAGCGCCCTTCTCGTCGATCTCTCCCTACTTCCTTCTTCCTTCGAAAACTCGGTCGAATCCCGAGCTATCGAATTTACAAAGGGCCTCAAAGGAGATATTAATAAGCATAGAGTAGGGACGTACTTCCTGGCCTGAATATAACAGGAACTCCTTCCTGTTATATTAAGGGCACCGTTAATCGTCATCGACAATCGGCAGTGAAATCGGCAGCATTCGATCGATCCGTAGCTCCCTTTACGCGCGACAAAGGGTGCCCTCGATTCTTGCATCTTCTATGATTTCTTTTTTTAACGGAAGTGCAGAGAGGACCCTGACAAGGGCGACGCCTACCTCGCCAAGAAAATTTAAATCATCGTGCGAGTCCGAAGATGTTAATTTCGGTATTACCATAAATTATTTTCACGCATCCGGCAAGTGAACACTCGTGCCAAGTCATCCATCCCCTCTTCCTCTCCTCGTTCGCTAAATCCACCAGCTTCTTGGTCTACCTTCGGATCTCTTCTCGCGTGACCGACGAAGCTCTAACAAAAGTTTTACGTCTCGCGTCAAAATTTACTGCTCGGATTTGAATATAAAACATGGCGTATATAAACTTCAAACGTGAGCATTCGCGACGGTCTCGCTACGGTCCCGTTGTTACTGGAACTCCGACTGTGCATATATCGCCGATTATTGTGCACCTCGGTGCTGGCGGCCGTTATGCACCTTGTGCCTGAATCTCGTTGGCACACGCGACGCGTTAACGGTGCGAGAGTTCGGAATTCCGAGCGTATCTCCGGCGGATCATGGTATAAACGTTCGATGGGATAGAGGGTTTTGTCATCTCACGCGCGCGAAGACCGTTCCGCGGTATTCCTCGACACGATCAAATATAATTTACGAGCCGGAGTTCCTATATTTTACGGGGGAGGCGCTCTAAACCAACAGGTTCCTCGCGAACGAGTCTGCGGACGATCCAAAAGGCATCTCCAGGAGGAATTGTGATTTCTCGTGGCGATTAACGAGCGCGCTCCTCACCGAAGACATCAACCTCCGAAACCTCGTGAGCGCGAGTGGGACGGAACTCCCGATATCGAGTTGACAAACGACTTGGAAGTGTCACGTGCGCGCCACCAATGTAAGCTGCTCTCCCGCCGGGTATACTCGTGCCATTGTCCACTCCGGCACTAGAATTCGCCTCCTCGTAGGTATCCCTACGTCTCCTTTATCCATAAATTAAACGTCCGCGAGGTGGTGTGTCCACCAGGAAGGTCCCCTCTCCTTACCCTCCTCCGGCTCTCCGGTGTTCGTCACCGATCGGGTCCCCCTTGCACCCTGCGAATTCCTCGGAGACACCTATTTCCTCCTCCCGGACGAAGTCGTGTACTCACCTCGGGACCCGCGGGCACCTAACGACGTTATAAATCGATAGGAGCGATCGACTCGACGTATCGCGAGCGTCTCGCCTCGAAAACCATTGGCGCGCCTCGATTGGTCGCGCTGCGAAATCCCGCAGACCGGACGCCACGCCGGTACCGGGGACAGGTTTCACGCGGTAGGTGACACGGCGGCTTAATTTATCGCGCCGGCATAATTATCTCGGTGTCTTGTTACATACTCGGTACCTCATATTTTTATTAAACATTAAGATAGTTAAACGCTCGGATCATGCTCCATGTAGGGCACTCGCCGCGAAGGAGACGCGTCAGCATTTAGACATCGCGAGGCGACCCAGCTGAGGAATGCGTTGACTCCTCCAGCATGGGCTCGCACCACATGCCGCGCGCCTCTTGCCTACCTACTTTGGGGCACGGACACCGCACTCCGCGCCTCGCTTGACCACCATATGATTTACAATAAAAGACTCGCGATTGTAATCAACATTGCCTTTAGAGTTTCAGACATCGTTACGCTGTCACTCTGCTCCGTTCTCTTGCACCGATTCACATTAGAATCACGGGTAAGGACAAAGTCCCGTACTTTATCGTCAAGCACCGCGCAATAGTCGCTTTGCCACGTAAATCGGGAAGGGCCCGCGGAATACTTGACTCTCGGTAAACGTAGACCACGAACTGGCTACGCGTAGACTCAACCGCGTAAAACATACTTTAAATCTTTGCCAGCCCACGCAAGAGCCTGGAGCTGTAGTTTGTAAGCGCAACTAAGAATATTAAAATCACGTCGCGAACGCGTAAACGTGTCTCCTCCGTGTTGAGTTAGCTTTAAAGCATAATAACTAGTGTAAATCGCGGAATAGGATTATTCTTGTATCAAATCGATCGCCCTCAGTCGCATTGTACACCTGAGTTGCGATCTCACTTGTAATTATTCAAGTCAATATACGTTTTGATATTTGTTAAACCCAGAATCCTAGTGGAGTCATATGTCATTAGACATTCAGACGCAGGAAGGTGCGCTAACCCAAGCCTTATCCTAGCCTACTCCACTAAATTCCTAATAGGGAAGAATTGAGCTCTACCGCTCGGGTTCAATTTCTTCCTTCAAACAATCTGTTACTGGGACCTTCCATCCTGACAACTCCCTACGTAACAGAAAACTGGTGTCAGAAGTGGGATTCCACACACCAATTTTTTCCAAAATTTTTTTTTTCTTTTCTCTCCTTTACCAAATTCCTTAACGAAAGCTTGGGGACGGATTGGCTGCTTGGTCAAATTCATACCCCTCGTCTCTTCGTTCCTTTAACTCCAACGAAAGCTTGGGGACGGATTGGCTGCTTGGTCAAATTCATACCCCTCGTCTCTTCGTTCCTTCAACTCCAACGAAAGCTTGGGGACGGATTGGCTGCTTGGTCAAATTCATACCCCTCGTCTCTTCGTTCCTTTCAATTCCAACAGAAGCTTGAGGACGGATTTGACTGTCTTGGTCTTATTCATATCTCTTGTCTTCTGACGAAAGCTTGAGGACGGATTTGACTGTCTTGGTCTTATTCATATCTCTCGTCTTTCGTTCCTTTCAATTCCAACAGAAGCTTGAGGACGGATTTGACTGTCTTGGTCTTATTCATATCTCTTGTCTTCTGACGAAAGCTTGAGGACGGATTTGACTGTCTTGGTCTTATTCATATCTCTCGTCTTTCGTTCCTTTCAATTCCAACAGAAGCTTGAGGACGGATTTGACTGTCTTGGTCTTATTCATATCTCTCGTCTTCTGACGAAAACTTGGGGACGGATTGGCTGCTTGGTCAAATTCATACCCCTCGACTTTTCGTTCCTTTCATTCCAACGGAAGCTTGAGGACGGATTGGCTGCTTGGTCAAATTCATACTTCTTGTCTTTCGACGAAAACTTGGGGACGGATTGGCTGCTTGGTCAAATTCATACCCCTCGACTTTTCGTTCCTTTCATTCCAACGGAAGCTTGAGGACGGATTGGCTGTTTGGTCAAATTCATACTTCTTGTCTTTCGACGAAAACTTGGGGACGGATTGGCTGCTTGGTCAAATTCATACCCCTCGACTTTTCGTTCCTTTTATTTCCAACATCCTTAATTCCCATTCGTCGGCAATCCACTGCGTTTGAAAATGACGACTAGCACTGGGAATTCGGACTTCAACCAATCGGTGGTTGAAGCCTTGAATTTTACATTCAAGGAATCGCGGATTCAGAATGCCGTGGCACCATTGCCAACATTCGATGGCGAGTCGCGGTCACTTTCTGAATTTGTTAGAGCATTAAATGCGGCAAAAGTGCAACTCAATGTCGGAGATGAGTCACGTTTTTTGCTTTTGGCAATGAACAAAATTCAGGGCGCCGCGCGGGATGATATACTCGACAAATCATTTACGACGATTGCCGATTTAATTAAACATCTAAAAAAGCGGTATGCCCCCGCGTCGGATGTGGCAACTATTCAAATGGAAATGCGCCATTTGCAAATAGGTAGGGGCGAAACAGTTCGACAATACGTAAATCGAGCAGTCAAGTTGGCCCGCAAAGCAAAAACCGCGATCAGTGATTTACCCACCGACGAACAAGAGGGTAAGAAGAAGGAAGTAAACGCAGCGTTATTAGAAAACTTCCTATTCGGTTTACCGGAACCGATGAACACCAAACTTGGTCATAAGACGTTTACGTCTTTGGATGACGCCATAGACGAGGTTATGGATTTGGAAAGACGCCTCAGCGTTCATTACGCGATCCGCGGTGTTACGAGAGACCAGTACTGTGGGGTGGATTACGCCACGCGACATCAGCAAACGTATAAAGAAACGGCGTATCCTAATTTGCCTTCTCCGTATGACAAATACCGGGCAGGCTACCGGCCGCGAGAACGCAACGTCAGCTGGCACGATGACCCACTGTACGAAATTGAGGAACGGCCTTCTCGGCCTCACACATACAGCATTTCGGCCACACATGAATACAGGCCTAAGTCGCCTCCAACACCATTGGCTGCATCTTACTCTCAGGAAAATCAGGAATATTACGAAAACGAGCTACTACCAACTAGCCCACCGCAAGACCCGACGGGACAAATAAAATATAAGTGGTACTGCTGGAAATGTGGTAAAAAGGGCCATGACGGGAAAACCTGTCAAGATGGGCGCTCGAACACACGAAGTCCAAGTGATACCCCGTTCATACAGGACGGGGAGGAACGCGCTTCTCAGCACCGCGTCTACAGTGCTTACGCAGTGCATCTGAATGAAGAAAACACCTGCAAAGAAGCCGCCCCACCAACTATCACCCTAGATGTACCCGAATTGAAATTTCGGCCAGCATCGTTTCTAATTGACACGGGCTCACCGGTTAATTTGATAAAATCACAGGCCCTCCGGGAGGAAGTATCACTGATGTCAGACCAAAAGACTAGCATCTCTGGACTATCGGGGAAGTCAATCATGTCCATCGGAGCCACCATCCTAACAATTGACCAGCACCCAGTATTTTTCCACATAATAGAAAACGCTGTTTGGCCTTATGATGCCATCCTAGGAGCAGCATACCTAGAACAAACCTCATCAAAGTTATCTTTCGGGAAACTATGCATGATCGCCCAAAATGCTCCGGACGAACCAAAGCCGTTCAATCAAATTTCAAAATCTCGCCGAAAGAAACCTGCCTTCTACGTGTCAAAGGAAAACAAGAAATTCCAAGGAGAATCAGCACCAGTGCATTACAACCGGAAGATACTCGACCCTGAAGATACCTTCAGCTTCATAGACGCTGACTGGGAATCATCCACAAGGAAGAATCAAAAATTGTCAACACCTTTGTCCATACTTAAGAGGCAGGACAAAAATCTGCCACCAGACAACCTAATGAAATCTGTAAATTCATCATCGTCCTTCACGGAAGATGACACAGATTCGCTGACTCTGGAGGAATTATTTTCTGAAAAACAATTTAACGCAAATCGCACCGGACACACTGAGTGCGACGAAGAAGACACGGATACTGACGATTTTATGGATAACTTCCTTTCCACCGGAAACACTGAGTGCCACGAAGAGGACACGGATACAGACGATTCTATGGATAACTTCCATTTCACCGGAAACACTGAGTACCACGAAGAGGACACGGATACAGACGATTCTATGGATGACTTCCGTTTTGCGAAATCCAAACATCAGGATTGGAAACTAAGCATTGGAAAGTACAAACCCCTGCAAGGGAAACCAACTGTACACGAGGACTGGATCGTACAACATACACCCCACTCGGAACATCCAACTCTTAAAACCAACTCTTACACGGAAGACGAAACCGATTCACTAGCTCTAAACGAATTGTTTTCTGAAACACATCCGACTCACATCATGCAACGCTATGGTGAAGACACGGAAGCACAAGAATCCATGGGAAACCCCCTTTCATCTGAATCTACAACCATAAGAAAGTATGGGGCATTACCCACCGCAGTGGACAAACTCCCTCAAGAAGGATTCACCATACAACAAGAACGGGAGGAACTGAAAACTGCCCATTTGGAACTCCCACCTACCAAGACCAACGTCTATCTCGTTCTATCTCGCACAGCATCACTAACAAGCGAAAATCCAGAACGTGAGACAGACAGGAAAAACGAACGCAGTGAGTTCACCAATGGCCACAAAATACATCCAGCAACCGACAGGATGAACTATCCAACCATTGTGAATAGCCCTGGACCATTACAGAACAGACCAACACATCCCTCGCAAACCAAACCTCATAAGCAATACGTTGATCGATACCCATCGTTCATTCACCATCGTACTAATTCATTTAGACAGCAAAATATTTGTAAATCAATAATGCCAAAGCAAAAGGCAACTAAACTAAGAAGACCGGGCGTAGCCAACAAAACCACAACCACCGGCAGGATATACAAGAAATGCCACCATCCACCACGGCGGAAATCAAACCTAACATTTCCATCACAAACTGCAGCAACGCCCGCGCCATCCAATCGAGAACCAGTATGGCTTCATCATTATGAACATCATGGGTATGCGACACAGTTGTACGACCTGCACCACCGGCCACCGCACGGATCACAACACCGCCGAACGGCCGAAGGAACCGACCGTCCTGCCTACCGGGCCCTTGTACTGCACCCAGTCTCCGAAACACATCAAACATCAAATAGACAGAGGAAGAAAGTTCTAGTGCCCCAAGTGCCGCTTTTCCCTCCCCTTTACAAATTACAAACATTTATAAATAACCACAAAAGCCCCCCGCGAGTGTAACAATGTGGAATGGATGGCATGAAAGACGAATGTGGAATGGGCTCCCCTCTTTTCCCTGCGTGGAAAAGATCAGGGAGCCACACTTGAACTTAGCACCACACGCGAGGTTTGATGTACGTCAACTCTCGCAGTATGGTTAGCTTAGCACGTGGAATGACACGCTCACGGACTTCCTAATACATCACATAGTGTCACCTTGTGTGCAAGGCAGGGATACCCGTGCCAATCGTCATACGTTTCGGCGTTGTACATATACATATGTTTTTTTTTTCTCTTCTTTTTTTTTATTATGCGGAAGTTTCATTTTGCAAAAAAAAAAAAAAAAAAAAAAAAAAAAAGGGCAATAATTAATTTTAGTTAGATTAACAAACGAACGCGCTACATGAAGCACGATACGAGACGTACGTGAAAGCATCGTCCCCCGGGACGATGTTTCATTTAAGGTGGGGGGTGTTACATACTCGGTACCTCATATTTTTATTAAACATTAAGATAGTTAAACGCTCGGATCATGCTCCATGTAGGGCACTCGCCGCGAAGGAGACGCGTCAGCATTTAGACATCGCGAGGCGACCCAGCTGAGGAATGCGTTGACTCCTCCAGCATGGGCTCGCACCACATGCCGCGCGCCTCTTGCCTACCTACTTTGGGGCACGGACACCGCACTCCGCGCCTCGCTTGACCACCATATGATTTACAATAAAAGACTCGCGATTGTAATCAACATTGCCTTTAGAGTTTCAGACATCGTTACGCTGTCACTCTGCTCCGTTCTCTTGCACCGATTCACATTAGAATCACGGGTAAGGACAAAGTCCCGTACTTTATCGTCAAGCACCGCGCAATAGTCGCTTTGCCACGTAAATCGGGAAGGGCCCGCGGAATACTTGACTCTCGGTAAACGTAGACCACGAACTGGCTACGCGTAGACTCAACCGCGTAAAACATACTTTAAATCTTTGCCAGCCCACGCAAGAGCCTGGAGCTGTAGTTTGTAAGCGCAACTAAGAATATTAAAATCACGTCGCGAACGCGTAAACGTGTCTCCTCCGTGTTGAGTTAGCTTTAAAGCATAATAACTAGTGTAAATCGCGGAATAGGATTATTCTTGTATCAAATCGATCGCCCTCAGTCGCATTGTACACCTGAGTTGCGATCTCACTTGTAATTATTCAAGTCAATATACGTTTTGATATTTGTTAAACCCAGAATCCTAGTGGAGTCATATGTCATTAGACATTCAGACGCAGGAAGGTGCGCTAACCCAAGCCTTATCCTAGCCTACTCCACTAAATTCCTAATAGGGAAGAATTGAGCTCTACCGCTCGGGTTCAATTTCTTCCTTCAAACAATCTGTTACTGGGACCTTCCATCCTGACAACTCCCTACGTAACAGTCTACCCCCGACCACGCTCGGACCGGTCGACCAATCCGACGACTCGAGAGGCCTGCTCGCTCCTCCCAGAACAAGCGCGAATCGCGGTAGCGACGAGCACGCGCGCGCGCACGCACGCCTGATACCGCGAGCTTCGACGGACGTCGCGTGAGTCCGCGGATAGTCAACTCGAGGGACACGATGGAGGTTACCTCGCGAGGAATGCCTCGATGGGCAAACTGTCGCGAGCGCGCGAAGGAGGAGAAAAAATTCCGCGGGAATTCGATCGACCGTGTCGATGGAAGATCCACGAAGACTTTTACGTGCTCCCGCGACGAAATGCTCGCGAACAGGATCCTCCCACGAATCGTGGCAAATGCCAGGCCGACCCGGTCGCCTCAGCCTCGAAAGCCTCTTTGGCTCTCGATTCCCATCGAAATGCAAAGAGCGTGAGGAAGCGTGTCCAAGCGACGCTCACGATGACGCCGATGTGTCTCGCGACTCTCCGCGGCGAACCGTTTGCGGTCGTATAAGCAGCGCGTCGGCCGACCAACCGAGATTCCGAGGTATGCAAATGTTCGGCCGGCGAGCTCGCGAATTTCCTACGTGTCCCTCTCGGTGGATCTGCCCGGCGGATCGAACCTCGCGAAAGGCTAAAGTCGACGTACGTGTGCGCGCGCGCGACTGAGTCTCGTCGATCTATGCAAATAACACGACATACGTGGGCGACCGGTGTGTATCAGCTTGAATGAACCCTTGCGCCACGCGGAGTGAATGGATCCGCGCGGCGTTTATAACGCGCTACGAGAGAGACGACGACGACGACGAGTCTCGAGTCTCTAGGCGTACCGCTGTTCGAGAGGCCTCTCGCGCCGACCGGAAGTCTTCCGTCTCCTTCGGCTCGCGCACAGGTGTGGCTCGCGCGGGGTTTCCTCTCGAGCGCGCGAATTGCGCGAAAAGCGGGGACGACACCGTGACGGGACCTGTAGGCGAGGGAGCGGAGGCGGCTCGAGCGATCGTAAAATTTCACGATTTGTCTTCACGACGCCAGAATCCGCGGACGGTTTTGATTTTCGCTTAGAAATTACTTTTCCGCGGAATCGCGAAATACTCTCTCGTGGCGAATTTTTATTACGTCCTCGGGCGCGCGCGCGGCAATGCGAGGCTTGCGCAATGGAGTATCATCGGCGAAAGTAAGGGTCCCAGAGCTATCGTGCGAGAAGTCTTACGTCATAGAGACTCGTCACGAAAAATCCTTCTGCTTTAGAGAAGGTACAGGTGTGGTCGTTAATCGCCGGTGCATAGAGGATACTGCGGAGGAAGTGAGCGAGCGTGCATACGTCGATGCACCTTGGCGCGAATTATCGATGGAATCCTGTTGCGCCACGGAACCCAGCAGGATTGGCGTCTTCCGCGACGCGACACCTGCGTTGAACATTTTTTCCCTACCGAACGACGATTGTTCCTTGGAAAATAATCTCCTAATTGCGGAGACACCTAACTGCATTCGTACACGTACGTAAGCTAATGGAGAATCATTGTCTCGCGAGGGAAGTACCTTCCACGTTCAAAATTCACCGGGTACCGAGTCGCCAATTAATTGACTATTTCCTTTGAAAAAATGGCGTCTCCACTGTTTTTACGAGCAACGGGCACCCTACGACTCGCCCACGTATCGAAGCACACGAATAATGAGCACCCCCGACGATTCGATTTCTTTCGACCCGTTGCCCACCGAATGAGCTACGAAGGACAAGCCATGCCGATTCGATCCGCGAATTAATCATGCGGGCTCTCCTCCCTCGCGCATCGAGTGCGCCTACCGTTGTCGTTTTCGAGTACCGTGCCTTACCGTTACGAAAGCGGCCGCAACTGCATTAAATCTCGAAGGTGAGGCAGGACGGGCAGGCTCCTCGAAGGTGGAGGAGAGCAAGAAGAGGGACAGCAGCGGATCGTAAGGTGCAGCCGTGGATCGGGAAGGTTGCCCACGCCTCGTGATCCCTCACCGTACCTCAACGTCGATATTCAAATCAGCACCCACCTCCACCCTGTCCTTTATTTTCCGACGCTCCGGAGTTCGTCCTCTTTTTAGCACCTTTTCGTGCCGCGATTTACCGTTACGAAAGCCCAGGGCCTACGCGTTTCTCCTCGCACGTATCCTCGCGCACGACCGCGCTGCTCCTCCTCCACCATTGCCTCCCGCTCCTCCGTTCCCCACCCTCCCACCTCCTCGTCCTTAGACACAATCGGCCATCGATCCGCCGATTCACGATGCCATTGTACCCAGCCAGATCTTCCTCTCATCTTTCCTGAATCGCTCGGGCATAATGGCGCGTAGATATCATTTCGTTGGAGACGTGACAGGTGCCACGGGACGAGAATCATCGCCTCCGCCCGTTGGGAATGTCGTACGTCATTCCTTCGCTCCTCGAAAAATAGCCTTCCGAAGGTGAAACCCTTCCTGCTCCCTCTGAAGAGTCGCTGATGAGTCGTGAAGGGAAGAAAGAAGGAGGAGAAGAATCCCGAGGGGCTCGCGATGCGGCCTTAATCTATTCCGTACGAGTAGAGACGACTGAATAGACGAGGGCAATGCTCGGTTAAATTAGAAGGTTACTACCGCCTTTTCGAATGGACATTTTAGCCTCCTTCTCAACGGGACCGCGCCGATTATAATTCGAGCGTAAGTGGCTTGTGGTCGTCGTAGAATGTTCGTAACGAGATGATCTTCTCGTAAATAGAGGCCCCTTCACGCGAGGACGAAAGAAAGGCCGGCGATAAATAGGCGAAAGGAAAAAAAGTAGAATCCTAGTTGACGCGGTAGTCCGACAATCGAGAGATATGCGCTGCTCCTGCTGTCGTGGGCTTCCTAACGGTACGATCCCACAATTGTAACAGTAAAAAAAAAAAACCTTTACCCGCGAAACCTACTCGACCCGAGCGTTTCAAAAGCGCTTAATTCGCGGCTCGAGGCATTCGATTGTGCGAAGTCGCACTTCAAGCGAAAGGTGGCAAGAAGGCAGGGAGTACGTGCGAGCGACGAAGGTGCCCGCGTACGATGAAATTTGCGTTGGTAGGCAGAGACATACGTAAGAAGTGAGTAACGCCGGAGGATTTCCAACTGTAATCTAATCTCACCGCGAGAGGCAGTAGCCAAGTGTGCTTCTCTTTTACGTCCTTGCAACGAGCAATCGAGACCTCGGGTCCGAAGGCCGATGGAGTAGGAGCGCGTCGGACCACTGAAAGCAGAAGAAGAAATCTCTATGTATTTCTTCGTCGCTTTGCCTCCGACCAAACGCGAACCGTAAAAATCTTTTCACCGACCCGTCTAATCGAAGCGAAATGTTCGGCCGACTTGCGCAAATAGTCGCCTCGGCTCAATGAATGCTACCCGAGTGTTCGCACTTCCTCATACCTTTCAGCGCGTCCAATCATCGGAATCTAACGACCTCTTTAATTCTTCCAATCTCGACAGACGACCGACGAATCAAAGTTTACGCGTCGCTCCGCGCTAACGAGGGCCGACCAGCGCGTCGAATCGCTCGTCCCAGCACCGACGACGCTTTCCACTGGCGATCAATCGTCACAGGTAGAGATGTAAGCGGCGTACTGTTATTATAACCGAGCAAATATTTACTCCAAGCGACATTAGTCAGTGCCGTGGAACGCCGACCGGCTGATGCGCGCGCGCACGCGAGCTACCAAGGCAGATTCACTCGCAACAGGAATTTTATCTCTGATACGTGCGCGTCCCGCGCGCGATACCTTCTCAATTTCACGTTCTACCTTACGTCGTTGTCGGACGGCAGCGCGACGGCGCAGATATGTAGGCTACGTCGGCGGGATGTCAGGAGTAGGCGACACAAGACACTCGCGGAAGGGAATGCAAGGAGTCGTCGCTCGTTTGCATACCAAATGAGCCTGTAATTAAAACCGAACGTCCGAATCCCAACGAGGATACTTTCAATGGATTACTTTCGCGCGGGGATAACGAATCGAATGATTCTTTTGTCTAGATCTGCATGGCGTCTATTAAAATGGCGATGCAATTAAACAGAGGATCGATCCTCTTCCCACTCGTTTATCTTACGCAAACGTGGAAAGATCGAATGGCCCTGCGATCAGGTATGTGCTCTCGCGGCTAAAGCAGAGCTTCGGATAACGGGGAGATGTATCGTTTGTACGGAGAACGCTTAGTCGGGGACATTCGATACAATCTCCAATGTCTCCGGGATAGCCGCACCGCGAGGACAGGGCAAACGCCGCGCGTCGTCGGAAGGTGGACAATAATCTGCACGTGTCGCGAATATTTCGTGAGGATGAGCACGCGCGAGGGTAACCCGAGTCGACGGTGCGTCCAGTCCTGAAAGAGGAGGATAAGGAGGTAGAGAGCTCCTTCCGAGGTAGGGGAGGCGGATAGCCGATTAGCGGTCTTTGTTGACGTCAACATTTACTTCGTTCTTCCATACTTCCTTAATAAACGCACCATAAGTCTCATTGGAAAGAGGCATCGTTCCAGAGACATTAAAGATCGTAGCATCCCAAGGAGTTAATTGAATTATTTTCGGACAACAAGTATACGGCTCTCGATCTACACGAAAACGTATCCTACCTACTCGAGTAGATCTCGGCGCGACACGAAACTCGACACGGTCGACAGAAGTTGCGAAATTGCCCAGTTTCAAAACCGCCCCCGATAATATTTCAATTGCCTACATTGCTCGTGATTCGTCGACTTCTACCGTCCCGACGAATCCACTCGAATTAAATCGTAGCTCGGGGTGCTGCGAATAAAACTCTTATCACGCGCGAGAACAATTCACCTCGTTCACCGTGTCGTAAATTGAAACGGTAGCCACCATTGAAGTGTCGACCTCTTCGGACTCCAAACTCCAACTTCGAGCTCTTATTCCAATTTCAATTCTCTCTCTTATCGCCCGTCCGCGAACGCGACTCGCTTGATCCTCGATCCGAGCCGATCGACCGGGCGCGATCGGTCCAATTGGCCACGGTGACCGGTTCGAATCGAGATTTAAATTCAGGACCAACTTTTACGCGATGGATACCCGCTGCGCCGAGTGTGACCCCGCGCATAAATTCCACTCTTCATAGCTACCCTTATCGGAAATTTCGCTCTCGGGATCGCCAGCGAATTACCCTATCCCTACTAGGCGTTCGCATATTTGAAATGCGTTATAGCTTGTTGCGAATCTCAGTTGGCCGAGATCGGATTGATCGAATCGATCGGCTCGATCGCTCTTTGAAAACGGAACGTAATAAGGCCCTGGAGCGATCGTCGGGGATCGCTCGAGCGTGTCACCGCTGGCGGGCGCGTTCTTTTCCGATCGCGCGCGTCACGCGTAGAAACGAGATCCTGACGCTGTTATTATTATCGGCTTGCTGGCGGCGTGACACGCACCATGACGACGTCGACGTGCACCTTACCAGCCTGTGCACGCACCCCCGTCGCGTAGAGGGAATCGGGTCTGGGTCGACGGGGACGGCTATGCTTCGATCTCTTCCTGTTTTCGTGCCTTATCGCCACCTGAGTCAAGGTTGACACGCTACGCGCGAGAACACGAGACGAGACCGCGTGCGTCTGTCGCGGACGAGATAATCAGGGGCAACACGCCGATCGGTCGGCACCTCGTCGAAGGAGAAGCTGCCGCACACAAAACGTGCGCCGAATTTTATTCTCTCCCTATTTATTCTTTTCTTATTTCCTTTTTGTCTCTTAAAATTTGCACCCGAAACAATATCAATCGCTCTCTCCGAAGACGTTACTAATTATGGCTGCCATATTATGGGAGCGTTGCAGGAAACGACACGGTTTCCTTTGTGAAGGAGGCCTGAAATCAATTACGGCCTCGGCAGGATACGCGACGGTGGTCCTCGACAGAACGATTTCACGGATGTCTCGTATCCCTGACGAGGGATCGTCGATCGTTCCACGGCGAAAGTTCCGATGCTCCACGATCCAATGAGGCACGATGTTGTATGTATAGATACCTACTCCGGAAGGCGATGAAACTGCACTATTGGGCGCGTGGATTTTAACGGAACTACGGATTTAAGGCTTTTTCTTTGCTTCTGGAGAAAGAGGCGAAGGATTCACTCTCGTACGCGGCTCGCCAGAAGTAAGTTCGACGAAAAGATTCCAAGCCCATAATTCTCTGTATCGCCAACTATCGCCGTTACAATAATCCGCATATGAATCATTAGACTGTTCGCGATATCCGCTACCCACACCGTGCGCGGTCTTAAATTCTATTCGCAACGTTCTATGGAATCGCCTGGAGCATTGCGCGGGAAGCCTTCCGGTAGTCGAGGTGCGGACGGACGGAGCTTCGAACTCCTTGTACGTAAAATCGGCGCTCCACGTGCCGAATGAATGCATCACGGTAAGATCGCGCGTACGCGCATACTGGGCGAGGCTAGTGCGGCACACTGCCATAAACCACGATCGTCCTACACGTCCCCACCTGTCGAACGGACCCAGTGCCGAGGGCGATACTCGACTGGTTGCAAAATCGACGGCCCCGGTGGTAAGGAAAGAGCAGAAACGCGAAGACAATGCTATAGGCCGCGATGATGGAAACGGTAGATGAGCTATGGGACGCGCGAAGAGATAAAGGTGTAACGTTGCTCGAAGTGACGCTAAATCACGGTGATGAAATATATAAAAGTCGGCGCGAATCCGCGCCAAGTGAATGATCCTTCCGGGCGCAGTAACGACCGGCAAGAATTTTCGATTAAGAAACGGCGGCGATGCGTCACGCGTACGCAGAAACAATAGCGCGAGTGAAAAGTATCTCGACGCCTTCTCTTCAATCGTCCTCGCTACCCACCAGCATCGCCAACAACTTTGCAATTTAATTCGAGGGCACCGTGAAAGCCGACGCCCTTGTTCCGAGATGCGCGCGCTGCTTCACCCGGTATACTTTCCATCAACATATTCAATGATCCATTAGCCTCGGACGGCGAATAGGTGCCGTGAGGTCAAGGGGGCGTAAAAGGGTCACGGAGACGGAGCACCCACGCTTAATTATCGGTGTATCGATAAGAGGGAAAAACTTGCGGAGACCACCGCGGGGTGTCTGGGCCGCAGGGCCCAAGGGTTCCACGAAGACAATGCGATTGAGAACCGACGACGCGGTCATCTTCCGAAATCAGGCAGGTGCTCACGCTACACCTTTTTCTTTCTTCCTTCTTACCTCGCCTCTTCCTTTCCTTTTCCGCGTGTTTACGAGACTAGTTTACCGAGGATCAACTTTTCGCATCTTCGTCTCTTTCGTTGCAACCGGATTTCTTTGTTCTTTCTATCCTTCACTTTCCATTGTTTCGTCCGACCACCTCCCTCTACGTGAAACAGGATCAATATTTCAGTAGAATTTCGAGGACGTGCACCAGCAGGTGCGAGAGAAAGGTACGCCTACGCAAGAGAAAGACCGTCCGAATGAGCGATCGATGCTCCCCGCGCGCTTCCTTATTCTTTTGTTTCGCGAGAATCGATGGATAACGATCGACGCCGAGATAATGACTCACGAGATAATTGGCCGCGGTTGATATCTCTCGGTGATCTTCGGGCCACGGCGCGTTTACACCCTCGCGTCCCTTGCCTGCAGGCACGCTTCAAGAATGAGCGTGTAGTTGTAGCTACCTGTTGCTACCGACTATCGATCGTACACCCACGAGGAATCCACGCATTTTTTTCAGTCCCCGGTAAATTAGCAAAAAAGAGAAAGATCGAATACCGCTAGAACTTAAGCTTTATTAGAGACTACGGATCTAATCGGTTTACGACGGAGGATTGAATTCCATTCGAAACCGGAGACGTAATGAAAGTCACGCTTATCGAACGGTCATTATATCGAATTAACAAGCCTCGATATGCAAGACCCCGGATCACCGAAGCATTCCCCCACCCGTTCCACGTTTCATTTTCTGGCACGCAATAGCAAGCAGACCCCGATCGCGCGAGAAAAAGGGTAGAGAAGAGAGGAAAACGAATCCACCTTGACCGCGAGATTCGAAACCGGACCTCGCCGCGCCCTTAACGGTACATTATTGGAACAATTAACAGTTTCTAATGGAACGTCAACGTAAATTACGCTGGATAGCTTGCTCCAAATAGCGGCTACACATAAATCCGGAGACTTCAAGGCACTTGGCTCGGCAGGATACGCGTGTCGGTGACTTGAGCACTTGGCGTACCAGGGCGCTGCACCTGGACTCAATTACCACTGATAATTTTTCAATAAACGATTCTCCAGTACTTCCACAGTAGATTCCAAAGTACTTCTCATAGAGAACCTTGGTCGACTGGTTCGCGACGACGCGACGCGACGCGACGCCAGGAGGATTCTCTTTGAGCAATGGAACCGGGTCCGGTGCCGCGAACGCACGCGCGCACTTAGCCGAACATTAGTCAAACAATTAAGAGTTCGTAATGGAACGTCACATAAATAACGCGCGGCAACGGGCCGCGCGATGCGCACGGGCGTCGGGGAGTCCGGCGGCCCCCTCTCATACTCTTTCTTCGAGCGAGTGGATCGCACTAATGGAATACACGTAAGCAGCATGACGTACGTGAATTTGCGCGCGCGCGCGCGCGCGGGCGCGAACAATGTCGAGAACGCCGAAGGGGGTTACCGAGGGTTTGGCTGTGCGGTTCACGCTAATGTCACGTGGGCGGTTCAATTTCCTACGACCTAACCTTCTCGAATTGCACCGACGACTTTAACCTGTCATAATTACGACGGCGCGGCGCGCTTCCACCTTTCGTCCTGGACGCGCCCCGCCGACGCCTCGTGCGCCTCTCACCCCGTAATTCCGCCGGCACCGACGAACAAAGGCGGAAGACGCGGCGTGGAAACGCAAGCGCGCACATATACCACGTACCAACACCAGTCCGCACGCGTAAACGGGCCTCGGTGTAATCGCCTTGTCGTAAATCAGTGCGAAATTGCGCGAACTGCCCCGCCACTTTCTGTATTAATTTTCAGATCGAATCGTAAAGGCGAGCTCGGGAGTTCCCGATGATAGAAACGTGATAGAAACGTATCGCGCGGCTCTGGAGGGTAAGAGAAGATCGCGTGGGCGGAATCTCCGATCTGTCATAATTGCACCGATAGGACGTATATTTCTTCGTAGGTTGCGCGTGGCATCTCGGCCCGCTCGTAAATCACCGTGAAAGTGAACTAATCTACGTGTGCAAACGCTCGCGGCTCTCGCAGAATCTATCCTTGACCTTCGACGCGTGATATCAAATGTTAACGAAGGGGTCGAAGAATTCTTGAGGATTCCTGGGAACGTAGAATTTGATCTTTTCGAAATCGTGATTGTACCTGTGACGCTTAGCTTTCTCTCTCTCTTTAAGATCATCGACCTCTCCCGCCCCATCTCTTTATCACTCTCTCTCTCTCTCTCTCTATCTCTCTCTCTTTCTTCCTTTCAATTCTTCGAAAATTACAGATTAGGTAGCCCCGGGATTAAAGGTTTTCCACGATCACGAAAGGATTTCTCAAATTGTATCGGAGGATCGTGCGCCCTCGGTCGCCTGGACGAGCGCACGGAAGATAATTATTACGCGAGATCGTGCCGCGTAAATTATCAGCTTGAGTAATTAGTGTCGGGCCTGAGCGAGCCCTTGAGTAATTAGCAATTAAGCGGCGCGTAATTGCCTAATTCCTGCCCGTCATTCGAGCGCGGTCCATCGGTGCCGATAAGATCACTCGGGCGGGACCCGCCGAGCTATAACGCTCCTATACGTTTATATTTCTCCGTGGCTCTTTTCGACGGTTCCTCGTGGCTCTCCGCCTTTCCCCTTCCGCGCGTTCAGGTAGCGGGCCAGCCTTTCCCTCCGAACGACTTCGAGTTAACGAGGAGAAATGGAAGGAGGAGGATCGAGGAAGCCAGAAATGCGAGAAAAAAGAAATATTCGTACCCTCGACCAAGGAGAAAACCTTATTGGACGGTAACAAGGAGGATAACTGCGAAAATTGGAAGCTGCGTCTCTTATCGGCATCGTTATTCTCTCTTGCATCGTCGTAAACTGGTCGTGGCCATAGGCGAGACAGCGAGTTTCGTAAAGAGCGAGGATGCGAGCGAAGCATATCCGGAGGGACTCACGCGTGGCGCAGGCTCCGCTTACGTGTCACCCTGTCGCCGATAATTAGCGCACGATCGTTCGTATTCCGTGCGTGACAATAAGCCATGAATCAATTTGGTCACGTCACATCAAAGTTGCTCGACCGCGCTTGGTCCTTAGATATCGACCGGTTGGCATTTCGCCCGCACAGATATCGAACGCGCTCCACTGTCGCTCGAAGCGATCGATTGTCACCGTGATTAAGGAGTTACTGTACCGTGCCGACCCTGCTTCGACGTTTCGCGTTCGAAAACAAACTTGAAGCGTGTAGGTTTGCGAAACGGAAACACGAGAAACGAGAAATACCGGACTACGCGACTCTTTTTTTTGTCTCTAAAATCGTAAACCACTGTGTTTATACAGCTTGGACTGTGTATCGATGTAAGTACAAGGGTCGTACGAAAAATCACGAGTGGATCGAGAAAAATTTGTCGAAAGCAAGATTCATCCGAGTCTCACGGCGCGGCGCGGCGCGTGCAGGGTGGTCCGCCTCGGCGGACAAATGGGTAACAGCACGGGCGTAAAGTGCCTGCAAATTAGTCACCGAATCTCCCGTATATTCCGTCGACTGTACGCGGTATCCTACGCGTAAAGCGAAACCGCACGAGCTTTTAGAGAGAACGAATGGGGCACGGTGGAAAGGTGAGGAGAGAAGGAGGGCACTGGGGTCTAGAGTGATCGTTGGAGAGGAGAATGCGGGGAGAGAAAGGAAAAGGAGGAAGGGAGAGCACCTCGGGTGTAAGTGCGTAGGCACGCGGGCTCGCGCGAACAGACGTACTCCATTCACTTGGCGCCACATTCATTCATAACGAGCGAGAGAGAGAGAGAGAGAGAGAGAGAGAGAGAGAGAGAGAAAGAAAGAGTGAGAAGGAAGAAGGAGGAAAGGATGCAAGGAGCTGGCGCACATAAGCCGTAGCTTTTAGCGGGGAACAACGTCGACGATGGCGTCTCTTGGACGCCTAGAGCTCGTCGTAGGTGACCGACAAACCTCATCGTGTCCCCTCGTTGTCACCGTCGTTCCTGCCACTCCGATCCAGTCGCTCGTTTATCCGTGCTCTTGCGTTATTACACGCGCACGGACAGTCGGCCAGGGTGAGAAGCAGGGGGTAGGACACGTCCGAACAAAATTGATAAAAATCACCATAGAAATGGAGCCCACGCGAGTATCGGGGATACGCGATCGAGACTACTGGATGTAACCGGGAGCGATGCGAGGGGACAGCGTTTTGAGCTATTCCACTGGATTAACCTGGATCGCGTGCGAGACGCACGCGGACATGGTGTTTCACCTACGCGGTGAACGCGCTCGTCTGATTTATCGTTCCAATAATTATTATCCGCGCAGGCGTGCTACCAGGGTGTCCCTCGCCTTACGACCTATCCACTTTATTGGATTAGTTAAATAAATTGAATTACCTGGGCGCGCAGTAGCCGCGATCGCGTTTACAAGGATCCACGAAGAAACGCGGAGAGTGTCGTTAATCGTCGCCCACGCGAAATAGCGAAGCTTCGAGATCGGTAACGAAGAGGGACCGACAATTGTCCGAGCGAGGCTTCTCTCATTTTTCCTCGTCCCGCGAGCATTTAATTACCTCGACGCCTAATTAATTAAATCACGTCGTAAGGCGGCGCGTCGAAACTCAAGCTGGTCCCTGCGCCTGCCCACTTGTCGCGCGCTAGCCCCGAGGTGAGGCACGGCGCGGGCACTTACGAATATAAATCGTGGTCGGGCGTGTGTGCGTGCGCGCATCACCTACGCGGATGCCTATAATTTAGCGTTATAATAACTAGTTGCTGACCGGTTCGCTCGGTCGGGGCGCCGCGTGATGCACGTGCATTGTGCACCGGAAGAGGAGTGGAAGGGAGAGGATACTGGAGAGATCGAAAGAGAGAAGGACGGGAAGAGGACAGGTAGACCGCGCGACGAGGCGAAGGAAAGATAAGGAAGATAGAAGAAAAGGGAGACTCTTATCTTCGTCGGGCGATGATTCACCCTACCCGAGGAGGGAAGGTGTCACTGCTTGTATGCATAAGCGCGACTCATTATGGGGGTCCCTTGCCGCCATCGGGGCCCACGTGCCTTCTCGATCGGAATATGCAAATCGACGGACCACGGCGGGCCCATCCCCACAAGCGGACCCCTTCTTCCCCGCATCCTCGCGATCGAACTCGAAATCCTCGCGGACGATATAATTGATCGGATTACCGGATGGCTCGTGGACCGCGTGCTCGTGCCGCTTAAAATTGCTCTCTCTCTCTCTCTCTCTCTCTCTCTCTTCCTCGTTCGTTCGTTCTGCGATCCGACGAGCACACGTGCACTTCTAGATAAATTTCGGGTTATCCAAATGTGACAGGGGAACGCGAGATATTTTCGTCCGAACGATGCTAAGCTCTTGTACACGCGTGGATTAATCTTTAATATGTTTTCGGATGTGACATTTACACGGATACACGATCCGTGGTCGCCGACTGGCCGACTCGAACTTTATCGTCCGTTCGTACTTTTCAATCGTGGAATGTCCGGAGGAATTTGGATACGATTTTACAGTGCCTGCCCCTTTACCGTATCAATCTTATTGCTGACTCCGACGAGGCGGATCACGGGCGTACGTACTAACGTGTAAAGCGACAAGTACAGATTGCCATCATTGCCATCGTCTAACTTGTAACTTCCTGCGTGTATGTGCATTAGCTCGCGCACGCCACCGGCCTATGAGCGTCGATTCAATGCGGTGGCTCTTATACGATTGTCCCCATGCGGACGACGATGACTCGGGCGCAAGGCTGACTCTTTCTCGTTAACGCTCGCGTAGATGCGACGAGCATAGGCGCCGCATCTTGAGAATTTCCTGTTCAGAATTTATCCGCGGAATCCTACGAGTATCGATAGATTCTGATCGTTAATTCAATTCTACGAGAATTATTGCAACGCTCAAAGATCGCGTACCGAACAGGTACCGAGCACCGAACCGCTTTAAATAGTAAAACAAACAAAAGTCTTTGATTTTCGCGTCGTCTCGCGAGATCTCTCGCAAATCGGCGAATCGGAAGAGGAGATTCATTCTCCGCTCATGGAATCGCCCTGCGCGTTACTGTCCCGACTACTACTCTTCGTCAACGGACCACGCCGTCATTTTCATAATGACAATGGCCCGGCAGCCTACACGGGATACTCGTGATGAGTAGTTTACGGTGTACGGCTCGCGGTGGGACACTCGCCACCTTCGCAAATCCCGAGCCGGTGGAGTCACCCCGATCCTGTCCACCGGTTGGTCCCAGAGGTTGGCGTGTGTCTCGTTAACGATCGCGAGACTTAACGATTTCATCGGGCGATCTGAGACTCGCGCGAGAATTAAGGTAGAGGACCCGGTCGAGGCGATGAAAAAACGAAACGAAACGTCTTTGGACCCGCCGTTGAAATCGAAGGAGCTCGGCAGACGGTTCCAAATATAGATTTGGTTCGACCTGGGGTTCTAAAAGAAAGGTCCTCTCCTCTCTTATTTTTGCAAACCGAAAGCGCATTTCCACCTCCAGATTCGCGTTAGTCACCGACTGCTCGCGTTCGAACCTCTACACCTACCGCCGTCGCGACGCGGCCCGTCCACGTGAAATGCGTCGAGACACGCTTATGTCGCTAACGCGAACGTCATACTTGTCACCGTTGTTATCCCACGTACGTCATGTTCTTGGCGTCTTGGGTGTAGCGTGGAGCCGGGAGCGGTAGCGAGACGGCAACCGTGAAGCAACGATTACGATAACTTCTCGAATGGATAAGAATCGCCATTATGCGTCCGCCCTTCGATCGATAAGCATCCCCTTTATGAGATAGTTCGACAGTATCGAGCGTTACCTATAGACGAACGTTCGACTCGAATCCTCCACGTAGGCGTCCTCTTTGGAGCATGAGGGCGGAACACGCGATAAAATGAGACAAGCAACTTTGTTATCTCCGAGACGCGCGATTACCAAACGTACCTAACTCCCGGATTCACGAACGTATCCGTATCTAATGATTCCATAACGATCGAGAAGGTACTCGCGGTAAACTTGGATCTCTTGGCGAACGTCCCTGCGGATACTCTAAATGCACGCTACTTCCGGGAACGACAAGGATCTCGTTTACGAGGGTAGCTCTGTAACATCAAGGGTCACCGTCCGATCGCAATTGAGAATCGGCATTGGGGATATTACGGTGGAACACGGACCACCGATCGCCAACCGGTAGATCCAAGATGGCGACTGACTCCCCTAGATGTGAATCTCGAGCGCGGGGGGGCAATTATCATTTCTTTCTCCGCTTCGAGGAAATGTCGCGCATGCTGCGGATCACGAGCGGGTGCTTTGCTCTTGCGACGGATAGTCGTGAAGATCGCCAATCTTAATGGGACGCCCACGTGTGTGCACGTTGAAGAGGGGGAGGGTACTCGCGACTATCATCCTCGTGACACTGGAAACTCGAGTGCGCATCGAGAACGCGCGACGAACCGATTCGGCGCGACTTCCTGCACCTGGCTAGTTCCGTTAATTGCAAAATTCACCGAGCCGCGAACTCTACCCATGATAGATCCAATCGCATTTACTGCGATACGGAAGAGGATCGATGAAATTTCTTACTCCGTTTCGACGGATGCAGGGTATAGGGTGCCAATAAATTCAATAATGTATTCCGCAATGGGCTTCGTCGTTGCTTCGAAGCACACGTAAGTGTATTCGTGAAATGTGAAGAAACATTTATCCGATGGACGACATCGTAAACTGCATTAGTAGATCGAAGGCGGTTGGAATATTAGCCTCGCCTCGTTCGCCCGGCAAAAGACCGCTAGATTTAGAGTCTCGATCGATGATCGAAACGACGTATCCCGCTTATCATACCAATTCCACGAATTCAGAGGTACAACTAATTATCGGTGCAAGCTCGGCTCCTCGCGCTCCCTTCCCTTCCTCCCGCCTTTCTGTCCTCCTCTCCTTTTCTCCTCTAATGGCCTCGCGATAGTAATGCGCGTGCGCAACTCATGCGCTTACAATATTGCAAGGCGTGACTCATTCGACGTCTCCTGCTCGACCACGCGTGATTATTTCACATTTGAAACCACCTCCGCGGTGGTGCTTATAAGCTACACCTATGCTCGTACACACACCAAACGCACACCATCGAAGCCACCTTCCGACTTCAGCGCGTGTGCGCCAAGCGCATTGTGCACCGCCGCCATTGATCGCGTTGGCAGCGCCTGCCCGCTGAAAATTCGTTCGGGACGATAAAGCATCGTCGCACAGTGACTACCTACTACTGTGCAGATGCATATTGCATCCGGACAGTCGCTCGTCAGGAGATGCATCGCGACGCGCACGAGACACAATTAACGTAGAATAATATTCGGCAAATTTAGCTGGCACAACCTTCAACAATTAGGCAGAGAGCTTTTCTCTGCTGGTTTAGAATCTCTCTCTATCCGAGATTCGTCTTAGGTACTAGAACAGTATCCGAATTTGATGCAAAAAAGAGCAGAGTTTTAAACGTATTTACCAATCTTCAACCATCTGCCAAGTTCCTTTACGGAGCTATCGTGGTAGCAATTTAGTAAAATGCACGGTCAGGATAAAATTGCTTACTTAAATTTGGACAATCGACAGGCTTGGACAATCTCTGGGTTAAATGCCCTACTAGCATGATTTTTAGAATATTCGTGTAACGAGTGTGTTCAAATATTTCCAATAGATCGACCCTAAAGGAATTGAGACTGTAAAGATTTCGCACTCTTATACTCGCTCTAATTAAACGAGATTCATTAACGACGCGAATGCGACAGTCGTTACAAAATCCCCGTAAATCTTGAAAATCGCGACGGGCCCAAAGACAACCCGCCGAACGATCATTAGGTACATAACGATGTTTCAATGCCTCCGAACGCCTCTGTCGAACGCGGAGCTCGAACGGTACAATGCGTCACCGAGCAGGGACTCTCGCACTCGGGACTGGTGCCCCGGATAAGACAATGCATCGTTAATGTCTCGACGCTCTCGTCTCGCGATTTTTCACCTGCTCGACGTCTTCTCCGCTCGTTCCATGCTTATTGGCGTAGCTCCTCTCAAAAGTGCCCACGTACTCGAAACCACGAAACTTCCTCGAAAGAAGAATCACGAGAGCTTGCGTCTTTAAAAGATTCCGAAGAACTTCCCCTTTCACACGTGACAAGCATCGTGCTATTGATTATTACTTCTATTCGAATAGCAGGAGTGCCTATCGCGCTGCCCCTTGCGCATGCGGCAAATCCAACACGTGTCGGAGCGACCAGTCCAGAGTCTTCGACGGGCTTTCAAAAGGAATTTGTTTTTCTGGGCTGGCTCATTATTAGCTGCTTTCCTTTTACAGCTGAAGTGAAATATTCAGATCAGTTCAGTCCAATTCGTTGAGTCATATTCCGTCCACTTGTAATAATCCAATCAGACTCACGTCTATCTCTGAAGTGATAACGATCTAATCATAGAGATGAAAGGAGAGCATATATTATCATTACCATTTTTTACCCGGAACCTATGACACGATGTTAAACTCGACCGATTCCGGGATGTTACCGCGAGCGCGCGTGGGTAAATTGCTCGGACCGCAATTAGCCGCGTTAATGAGATACCACGACCGCGGTGAACTTTCGCGCACGGGGAGGTTATTGGATATTTGCACACAATGAAGGTGGGGGTTGGCCGCGGTGCGCACCCGTAATTATTGCTACCTGAAACGTGCGCCGCCGCGTGGGTAAGACCACCTCCGAAAGACGGATACACGGAGTGGTAGAAAGGTGAAGGGAAGAAGCGTCTATCATGCAGGAGGTTTTGCGTGTGTCGCACGAAAGTGTTCGCTAGCGCATTGCCGTCGGAATGAAGCGATAAACTGCGAAGGATCCTTGCGACCCAGACGAGTGCTCCGTCTCGTGGCTTCTCGGATGAGCGAGAAATCGTGAGGCGTCGCGACAAATTTAGACCGTCGTTTCCGCAATGCGCGGAGAGAAGATATCGATTATGGGAACAACGCGTTTGGAGAATGGAGATGCATCGCGATGACGAGACCGGTTGACTCACGGGTAACGTGATATCCCGCGCATTAGCCGTACGTACGGTAAATATTAACATCGGGCCTCATCTTCTCGCCGTCGTTACGCTCACGCGTCGCGCGTCCCAGTCGTCGCGATGAATGGAATATATAAAAATCAAAATAGGGGGTCCCCCGTTCCTCGAGAAACGGAGAAAGCGTCGCCATTCTCGTACTAACCGCCGAGGCCGAGGAGAACGGGAGAAGATGAAATCTCCGAGGAAATTATTTGATGTTTCTTGCCTCGTGACGCCTGCTTTCGAGAAATCTCGGAGACCGAAGGGACTCGAACTTCCACGGACGATTTCACTTCTGTCTTTTCGTTTCTCCTCACTCCTTTCTCTCTCTCTCTCTCTCTCTCTCTCTCTCTCTCTCTCTCTCTCTCTTTCTCTACTTCGCTCTTCGTTCTCGCACCTAACCCTCCTTGCCCTCTCCGCGACTCTCGCGTCGCAACAATACGACCTAAGCGAGGAACCCGACCGTAAAGCAAACGATAGAGAGACAATATTCTCCACTGAGCAAACAATGGCTGACTTACGACGATCGTAAACAATTCTCTTATCCGCAGGTCGTTAGCGCTGCATAATAATTTTGCTGGGACCCCCGTGCACTCTCCACGACACTGTCGAGGATCGATCTGGAGCGGTCCTTATCCTCGTGTTTCCTACCTCCAACTTCCGTCTACGAGACGAATATTACTTGCTCGGTGGGGTGGGGTAGGTGCCACGGGTCCGTCTAAAGTTCCGAGCTCCCTGCGATCGAAGCTCGTATCCCGTTGGAAAGAACTTTGCGAGTCTCAAAAAAATTTCTTTCGCGAAACTTCCCTTAATTCTAGGTTCGTAGAAACGCGTCAATTCGTATCGTTTAAATGGAAAATCGCGTTCGTAAAAAAAAGTGTCTTAAACCTAGGATCTACTTCACCCACGATATTTAAACCTAAACACCCGTCGTCGTCGGCAGCTTTGTAATAATTATATCGACGAGCCCCAGGCGATCGTTTCAACATAATGGAAATAGGCAAACGCGTTTCCACGCGCCTCCTCCCGAGACAAGGGTCCGACTACCGCGCACTAACTACCGATCGAGACTACGTGTTCGAACACCCAATGAATCAATCGATCTCCGCGCGCGCGAGCCGTCAACGGCGAACAACAACGGGAACGATCGTTCGACGAAACGATCGGTAGATCCCGTGAAACAACTCGCGCTCGCTTTCACGTAGAGACGAAGAAAATCGGGGGGAAAAAAAAGAGTTTACCGGGATACTTTCGCGACGTATATCTATAATGAGATCGGCGGCGAGGAGCGCGAGCGAAAAGCCACTTTGGCAAAAGCTCCGAGGTGCCCGCGTCCGCGCCCACACGCTCGCAGTACAGACGCGAATGATCTATTTACGATCAGGTGTGATCTATCGGCGATCGACGGCCGTGGGTGGCGGACATTCGATCCGTGCCGGTGCTCCATCTCTCTCTTTCTCTCTCTTTCTCTCTCTCTCTCTCTCTCTCTCTCTCTGTCTCTCTCCGTCTTTCGTTCTCTGCCTTGCCCGCGCGGGCGCTTCGTGCCGCCACGCGGCGCGCGGCGGTGAGAGGTCATTCTGACTCATTTGAACCGCCGGCGTGATGTATTAACGATGCCCATGGCCCAACGGTAGTATGTAACTTCGATAATCATAATACCGGATTATATAAGCATAAACTGAAACGCGATATAGGTAGGCGCTCCGAAGCTCGCGTACGCGCGCGCGCGTTCAAGAGCCCACCTTCCTCCTCTTCCTCCTCCTTTTCCTCCCGCTTCTCGCCTCTCCGTCTCCTGGCCGCGAGGAAGGGAGAGAGGCGTGATTTACAATACGCGTCGGACGATAACGTACACGTAAGTCACGCTTACACCGGCTCGCGCGCGTGCGCGCGCGAGCGTAGTTCGCGAGCTTGTGCGCTTCGCCCGCGGTATAGAGCCATTAAGCGTATCCGTACAACGAATTGTCCCGCTCTCGCGCGGGACATCGCAACGACGAGGTAACGTAAAATTAATAAACGCGCCGTACAACCGATAGAGATCTAACGAGAGGAGAGTGGGACACGCTCGCGTCGGCCAAGTTCCTATCTACCTCTCCGCGACAGCGATCGGCGAAACGTGACGGCTTCTAACATCGCCTCCCTCTTTCGCGCGTCGATCGATGTCCTGGTAATATCTTAATTGCGTTAAAGTGCGTTGCCACGAGAGAGGCAGAGAGAGAGAGAGGGAGAGAGGGAGAGAGGGAGAGAGAGAGAGAGAGAGAGAGAGAGAGAGAGAGAGAGAGAGAGAGAGAGAGAGAGAGAGAGAGAGAGAGAGAGAGAGATAGTCCACTTTCTTAGACGCGAGGCGAAGAATGCCGTGGAGGAAATTGCGAAAAACGGGACGACACGATCGGGCGTTATTTATGCACGATGTAGGGTAGCTAAGGCGGAGGTGTCGTGTGGTCGAGGGTAAAGAACGCGTTCACGTAACGACGCGTATCACGTGTAGAAGTATTAAATCATCGACAACCACCTCGTATCCTGATCTCCTCGTGAGAGACTGGGTGGCGAACGTACCACGGCGTAAGCTCGTCCGCTAAAAATCGATTTGCCGAACGTTGACCCGAAGTTCGCGGGTAATCGAAAGGAGAAAGCGATAGAGAAGCGCTCTTCTCTATGGGAACGATTAGGCCGGTGCATCGGCTCGCATTTGCCCCGTGAGAATGGCCACGACGATCTTAGCTCTTGAGTTGCGCCACCAAACGGATCCCGTTGGGCTCGTTCCATTTAATGCTGTCACGAGAAGCGGCAAAAACGGAAGTGCGAGATTTATGCGGAGTCCGCAAAAAGCCGCCTACTCCGTACATCTAGTCACTGGAGGGGCGCGAGCATGGCCTCGGCACCACCGCCATCGCGGTATATCGATCGGAACGCCGATTGCGTAATTGCAATTAAAGGGATCTTGTAATCGTAAGTCGGATAGAGGGGGTATAATTAATGAACTGAATCGTGCTGACGCTCCGAGTGTTGTCTATCGCGGCGTGCGATCGTGCGCCGTGCGCGCGACGCGAGGGGGCGCGCCGTGAGTAAGAGCAATTTGCCATATTGTCTCTAATAATCCCGACTAATTAGTTCTGTCTCCGGTTTATATCGCTCGTTAACGCGGCCGCGATCGTCGCGCCGAGAGCGAGCGAGTGCGGTCTTCTTAGAACGCGGAGGTGAAAGCAGCATCATCGCCCACGCACCGCAACCCCCTGGAGAAAAATTCGAAAGAAACAGACAGGTACTTCCAAGCTACGCTAATTCGATCGTGCGTTCGTAGGCGCAAATAGGCATTCCCGAAGGAATGAATAATTTTTCGTAAAATGGAATTCACCGGCGTCGAGGGAACAGGTGGACCTCGTGCTCGGGATTATGTAGCGCTTCGTCGTTTCCAAATTTTTGATCAATAGGTATCTCAAGTGTGTATCTTTGTTTGAATCTTCGTGACTTTTCAATATTCTTAGAAAATTGATAAACAAGGAACCCGCGCTTCTTCGTACGTGTCCGGTCCCCATTGTTTCTCCCTAAATTGCGGAGAGGCCCTCTCTCCACGGTCTCTCCTCCCTTCGTGCTCGCGGCTCGTCACGTTCTCTCTCATCTCTACGCGGCTGGTATGTCTCGCGGTCTCTCCCGTCGCTGAGCTGTGGTGTTTCCCGCTCCCTTCTCTCCCTCGGTGGATTTGCTATCGCGACGAATGCAGGAGATACGGTTTTCCCTGACGTTCCTCGAGGTGCTTTTCCGGGCGCCTCTTTATACGCCAATTCTAGGAGTAACGACTGATCCGGTGTGGGAGGTGCCTTATACGTTTGCGCGATTCGGGTTTTTCGTTCCGCGCGACGGGCTGCTGTCTCTAGTTGTTCGAACGTTTCGCATTCTTCCCCTACACATCGAGGCTTGTATGCTTGGTAATAGATTACGATGCGCGCGATCAATCTCTTCCTCCGGATAGAGAGGTGGATTTACGCGATCCAGCAATGCTCGGTAACATGTGAAGAAGTCCGCGACGCGTTCTTTTGCCTCTTGCGTCCTTCGCGTTAGTTCTTCGCGTAGCGCGAACTGAAAATCGACCTCCCCGAATCGCTTACGCCACTCTACCGCAAACGTATCCCACGAATTCCACTGTGTCCGCCGACTGCGGTACCAGTGTAATGCCAAGCCGTTAAGAAAGAAGGGCAACCATTTAAGAATTTCCTCGTCTTCGGATGGATATAACACACGGCATTCTCCTAAACGCCATAGAAATTCCTCCCCGTCTTCCCCGCGCGCTCCTGAAAACGTCACGCGCCACCGTCGCATCATGTCGAGTGCGGGAGGTAATCCGTTCGGCCCTTTACGCGCATTTCCGTAACTATTTTCTGCGCCTCGCGTTTCCTCGACTTTTCTCCCGGCGCGGCGACTTGCGACGTATCTGCGATTTGCCCCCGCATGACGGTTCTACGGCGGAAGGGTTTTCTGTATCCCGTGCTTCGTAATAGGCATCGTTTAAAAGCATGTCTTGCTCTCCCTCGTGATAGGAGGATCTCCGAGACTCGGGTTGGGAGGGAACTCGAATGGTTAACTTTTGCAATTCGTCCCGTAGTTGCGTGGCGCGATCTGCACCTGCAGGGAGTGTGTCCTGCACCGCTTCTCCTTTTACCGAGGGGAATTTATGGGTCGGTCCGGGATTCATTTCGCGATTTATTTGCGCGGTCCCGATAAATTTAAAATTCTCGCGAAAGTGAGTTCGTCAGGGATTTCGAATACGCGAAATCCAGCCAGATAGGCACTTACCCAGTACACTTTGTAACGCACAGTATATGCGAGAGAACAAGGATAGAAAAATTAATTATTATTCAGATGAAACAAAAGGAATCCTGTGCTATCTAGGGCGCCAAAATTTTGTATGGGGAAAAAAAAATTTCCAATTTTTACGCAACAACTATAAACTTGCGGAATTCCTCCACTCTTTCCTTCCGGAGGAGTGTTTCGCCTCACGTTACGCCTGCCCTAGCAGAATTTTACTGAACAAACATGAATTAAACAGTGAACTATACGTTATAAAAGAAAGACACTTCCCAATAAGGAAGTGCTATAGAGAATACTACTAGGAAAAATCCTAAACAATGAACCACGAAATAAATTAAGACGTGCACTAATTCGACGCGTAAACGGAATTCTGCGAAATTCTGGATTTCCAATAACGTGTGCGTGCGTTGCTACTCGCAGCGAGGTAACTTGAGACGCGCGGTATCTCATAAAAACGAGCAACACGGCACGAACGCGACACGTTCGAGCCCGTAGCTTTGTTTGACGAATTCCCTTTTCGCCTCCTATTCGTCGCGCTAACCGTCGCTTATAACGTCCAAATTCACACAATTCTACGCGTTTCCGAACTCGATTATTTCTCGCTTCTCCCTGTAATTCTTTAGGGAGGATAATTGAAACTCTTCAAATTATTTTCCTCGCTCTCTGCTGCCTTTTCCTTTTTGCTCTCTTCAGAAAAAAATTGCCCCGGCCCCACGTTGGGCGCCAAAATTTGTAACGCTATTTTCGTGGTCACGCGCCAACATTTGTAACATAAATTTTAATACGCGTTCCACCCACCGTTACAAAACATCCCTCGCCCGTCCCGACGGAGATACGACAATACCGGCCCTTCTCCTCGCGCAGCCTTCCCTTCGCGGACTTACGATTAAGGGCGCCAGACGCCGTAGTTCCGACGTCGAATTTTTACATCGGCCGTGGGACTCTAGACTCGCGGCTTTCTCGCGACCGTTGTCGTTTTCCCCTTTACGCGGCGAGAGGTAATATTCGGGAACGTCCGACTAGACCAGTGTATCAACTCGTACCTTTGGTACGAGGACGGAGAGTGGCGGGGTTCAGCGATGGACAGCAGAGAGGAAAGAATAATCGAGAATAATCAGCTCGTCGGCTGAACAGAAATTTATTAAAGAAAGAAATGGAATATGAAAAAGAATCACAACAGTAAATATGAACAGCCGATTAAAAGAGTAATTAACAACGGAATCTATTGCAGAGATTCAGCATTCCCTCGTCGATCCAGCGTTCTCGGTGTTTCGTCGTAGGTAATATTACGCATGAAAATAAGGGCGTAGTTACTATACAGATCTTTATTATTTTCTACTGGCGGATACCCATCCGGGAGGTATTTTCCCTCGTTATTCGGATTTGACGCCCCTGGTGGGTGATCGGATCTACTACTCCGAGCGCTCTGTAGCCTCCTTTTGGGCGGACCTGTGACGTGACAAACTGCCACGCCACAGTACAAAACAGACAGACTGAGAGAAAAGTATATGATATATCTAACTATAATGGCATAGTAACAAAATTATAGTTGGAAATATCATATTTATGGCAAATGTTATCATAATGTCGGTAATAATTACGATAGAGGCATAGTATAACCAACTATATTATGTTTTTAGCCAAAATTATGGTTATTTCAACTAAAAATATAGTATGGTTGAAGATACATAATGGTAAGAAAAGTAACTATTTTATATAGTTGATATTACCGGAATATTGCATACATAGTGATAAAACTAACTATATTCGCATAGCACATTTTACTGTACATATGGTAATAAGAACAAAGGTAACAGTTAATGATATAACCATTTGTAGAAATCGTTCATTCTACTGTATTTTGTATGGTTAAGTGAACTATAAAAATATGTTTGACGCCAAATCTAACTATAAAATATAGTGAGATTATAGTAAACCCAACCATTTTTTTCTCTCAGTGCACGTATCCTTATTTCGAATTCCTTAGATTTACGTTGTACCTACCCACAATTCGTGAAAATCGAGGACGTACCCCTGAAATAGAAAAAGAACTTCGAGCTTGTGCCCGAATGCGACCAGTTGCATTATTAGTACGGCATTGTAATTTATAACGCTCGGAGAACGTTAGAGAGGTAGCGGAAGCCTATGTGAAAAATATTAAATTAAAAGGCAAATGCGAAGTAGGAAATACTGAAAGTGATGGGGTCTACCCGTGCGCGGTTCCTCCTGAGCAAAGAGGACGTAAAAGCCGACCCCTCGTAAATCCGTGACCTCCGCACCAGAGAGTCCGTTGATTTTGCCTCCTTCGCCGTCCTTTTCTGGCCCTTGCGTTTTCGCGTCCTGCCCTTCTTCTTCCACCTCCGCCTTTTTAATCGCTACCTCCGGCTTACGTGCAGAACCAATTCCGTACACTAATGGCCCGTCGCCCCGCGGCTTCCTGCAATCCTCCGGATCCCTTTACACCGAGGAGAATAAAGATATTGCTTATTCTCTTGGAAGATCCTTACACGCGACTATTCGCTCTCGAATATTCCGAGCATTCACCGAACTAGATTAATGCCCGCTGCTTTCTGTTTTTACCGTTCCGTGCAAATTGATTGAAATTTTCTAAATTTATAGTTATACATATAATGTGATAAGAATATCGAATAATAAAAGGAACGTGACCTCGCTCCGAAGCGGGAAACGAAAACGGCGCCACGTACAATCAGAAACGAACTCGCCAGCGCCCAAGGGGTTTCCCAACTGTCTACGTGGAATTTGTAAATCAAGGTGACGTACGACGTTGCGCGGTGCAAATGCGTCGTTCCACCCATTCACGCCCACCGGCTACGCCAGAACGGCCCGCCGGACATAATTGACTTCGTATTGAAATTTATCTGATCCGCGGTGATCTTTCAGCGCTCCGTTTCCTCGGCGCGCGGGAGAGGGTACTCGCCAAGATATACGAACGAGAATCAGTTGAACGCGCGGAAGAAAGTATAATTCTCGAAAGAACAGTGGTGCGGGAGTATGAATCGGTGGTGGGTAGTTATAGGCGTATCGGTAATAAATAATTTTCGCTAATCGTAAAGCACAATTTTTTTTGGTAGAACGTAAAGTATAAGTAAGGCGCTTGCCGCAATCGGTGGAGCATAACGAACTTCTGAACTTCCGAGCAATTTCCTCACCGCGAACTACTCGGTCTACTCCTTACCCTCCATTTGCAATTTACTAGCTCACTTGTATCGCTACAATTAATTAATATGCTAATTTAATGTAAACAATTTACAGTAGACTCCCTTATAACACAGTTAATGTCTCACGCGTCGTATTCATTCGAGTTATAGGAAATCGTACTGTTTGAGCATTGTTCTCGCATAACACGTATAATCCATAGTATTACGTTTGAACGATTATTGCTGTGCCAACCGTTTCATTTCTGTGCTTCATCAAATGGGACAGTATCTTCGAAATAAGTGGCATATATGAACCGACTGTTTTGACAGTGGTGTAAGTCCATTTAAAAAGAAAGAAAAAGAATTAACTAGTTACAAATAAAAAGTTTACATTCAATTAATCGCCAATTATGTGATAGGTATGGCATTTATTGTTTAATAAAATGGTCTTACACCACTTTCTAAACAAACGGCCCATATACTTACGTATTGGTTAAGAAAGTACGTATTATTATTCATCACGTTGTGTACGAAGCGCATTGTACGAATTCGCTTTATAGGAAGTCTCGCGTTACCGTACTCAATGCACCATTTAATAATTTATAAATTAACTGATCAGCCAGCACGTCTCCTCAGAAGCGAGGGCAAAGGTGAGCTCGAGATGAGCGGACATTTTTGCTTTCTAAAATTGTATTCGTCCTTTGAAGAAATTTACGACGACAAGACTCGGGATTAAAGGGTACGCCGGAGACATAATAATTCGCAGAATAAGAAATGCAAAGGAAGCGGGCGCATCGTATTTGGCGCTTTCACCCTATCCGTTACGCGCGTTACCGAGGGAAGAATGAGAAAGGAAGGACGATGAAGAAGAGGAGCAGGAGAAAAGCGATAACGTCGCATTCCGCGCGTCGCTCTCGAACTTCGAAATCATTTCTCGGTCGCATAACTTTCGGAGAAATGACTTCTGACCGGATCTAGACGACGGAGCACAATCAGATAAGGACACGAACGCCCGCACGTTCTTACGTAAGAGGACGCGACATTACGCGCGATTGTAAGAGAGTGAGCACCCACGCGCGACCATCTGCACAAAAGTTGACACGTGCTTGCTCTTCCTTCCTTTCCGGAATACCGAATCATTTTAAGCGAAAGAGATCACCGCAAGAAATCTTACCGCGATATATAGGACATTTACAGTAAAATATTTTATAAAGCCGATCCATCGAATCGCCAACCGATCGACACGTCGAAAACTATTGAACAGCGAAATCGCGCTCACTTAACACGTTCCCTGCCAAGCTGCTTATGTTTGGATGCCATTTGTACCATAAAATTTAATAATTTTAAATAAATACTTTTTTTCGACTTTACGAGAGAAAATATATATCTGTACCGTTATCGATACACGTCGCAAACAATGTTGTAAATCCCATTTTACGTCGCATAAAATACTGATAATAACAATTAATTTTTAGATTCTAATATCTTGATTTAAAAAATTGAGCTTGGCGTACAAATACATTCTGGCGTGTACTGAAAACGGTACACGTGGTAGGGAACATGTTAACTCGATCTCGAAAAAATGTCAAGAAGTAATGCAATGTCCCTTCTCTTATTCTCCGATGAAAATTACCTTATCTTCGTACAAAACGTAGAAAGCGCTCACAGTCTGCGTTACACGATGGTCAGGTCGTTACGAAGAAACCCGACATTACAACGACATAATAAGAACAGCGTACACTGGAAGAATTAAGTATAACGAGTTGAACTTGAACATTTCCTTTACGCCAAACGAAAGAACCGTACCATAATCCTCTGCATTGACACTTTGACTGCCATGATGGACATATATGACCACCCACGGTTTCTCCCGTGGCACCACGATGGTCACCGATGACCTGCGGAAAAATCATTAAAAAAATAATTGTACTAACCGCAATTTTCGGCACTTTAAAAGATCGTGTATTAACTTTCGAAAGAGGGCACAAGAAATGCAAAGCGTGGCGCCACGAATCGTCTGTGGAAAACCAGCACGGCAGTCAAAGTGTTAACGAAAAAAAAGCGCAATAAAAACTTCAATAAAAGTCCGAGAGCGGAGATCCACGTCGTCGACAGGACAAAATGTCATCCAACGGTGAAATTATCGGCTCCCGGTGATCTAGAACGCGCGTAACAATCGACGTGCACGTCCGTGACACAATGCTCGCGCGTGATAATGTCACGCTGAGATCTGGCAATACGTGCGGTGCAACGAGCGCGGATGCGGGCGCAACGAGCGCAAATCGAGCCGAGACATACGAGCCACAATTAACAATCGTAAAGATCTGTATCGCGAGATCCGTGAAATATCCGCCCAACGTCGATCACGTCGATAAAACACCATGCGGAGTAAGGAGAATCGATGTAAACCCAGAGAGCTCGATATAGTCTCGCAGTCGAGAATATCGCCTGAGGAACTGAGATCGAGAATTCTCGCTGTAGATCGGGCTAAAAGAGATTCGGAATCGGTGGAAAATTTGTTGAAATTTTCAACTTCGAATACTCGAACTTTTTTTCACTCGCCCGGTGCTGTCTTCTCGAGCAACCTGGATGTGCACTCAGAGTCCTTCTGTTCTTCGTTCTTGGAGTACCTATCGCTCTTCCTCCGAGGAAGAGGATGCACCCTAAATCGTTTTACATTAGAATGACCAGGCTGCTGAGAATAGTTGTAACAGGTAGGAGAACATAGTACGAGACCTGTTGCGAGAGAGCGGACCCCCTGGAGCCTGCGTTCGCCGACTTAAGATGTTATCTTCGTCTATCCACCGGCACGGTCTAGACCAGAGAGCCGCGATATATCGGCCACCTAAACTCGTAAACAACCGAACCGCCCGCTCGCGTTCGCGTAATGCCAATTCGTCAGGTAAATATCTATTTAACGCTCGTATCCTTTTGCCGAGACCCTCTTCGACCGGCAAATTTCAAACTTCCCGCGCAAAGGATAAGCAGCCGAGCAATCCTCGCTACGCGCCTCCGGCTTCTTTGACTTTGATTTCGGAATGCTCAAATGTTGTAACGGCGCGCGAAAGACTCTAATCGTAAAGTACGAGCTACCGCGGTAACGAACGTTCCGCGATTATCTTTTGAACGAAGAAACAAGGGGTTTAGGCATGCGTGTACCCGTGATAGATACCATCTGACGAACGGTCAGGTATTTAGATTGGATTAAAAGTCGAACGTTAGAAAGTCTTGTATGGGAAAGTTAGTTTTAATTGGTCCTTGTATGTGATTGATATTCATCGTGAAAAGAAGGAGGAAAGAATTTATCGGTACCTAGTCGTCTACGCGTACATACATATATCTACCAAAGATCGATAATGTGTCCTCGTACGACTAAATTTAACTTACGTAACTTCCAGACATTACGGCATAGCTCTTTAATAGTTCAACGAGATTAGAGGTGGTTCACAAGTTTATCTCCCTTATGGTCAGAATTTCATGAAATGTTCTTAATGGTAGACGTCAAAAATGTACTACACCGGAGAGCAATGAGGTTAATTAAAATTTGATAATTAACGAGATTCATTAATTGAGTAAGAAGATTCAGGTATTTGTATAATCGCGGCGGCTGTTCACCACTGTATTATTGTTCTTTCTTAGTATTAAAAAATAAGTGTGTGTTCCACGTGGAGATGGAAAATGTGATATTATCGCTAATACCACGATCGAAGAAAGATCACATTGGATAGCAAACTTTGTACCGCACTTACAACGGTGGCGCAAAAGGGGATTAAAAAACCAACGCAGATGAACATTGCACCCCTCTTGGTGTTACACGAATCACAGACCATCCACGCTATTAAAGCCATTACCGCCATCTCTCGGATTGAAATAAAAGTAATCATATTAAGGCTTGCCCTTGTATAATCTATCGGCAGTCGAGTATACTTGCAATATTTTATTCTACGTTATTCGCCGAGATTCTTTGTTATCAATAGGCAGCTTCTTAATTAAAATGTACTAAGTAGATGGTGCTGTGGGAAACATCCGACCTCTAGATCTATGCCGTCCCCGATAGTACTAACGAATCCTGTTTTCTAATATTAGAATTTACGTCCCCCACTGCCAACTGCAGCAACGGCACAGTGCTCGAGTGTGCTTGAGTGCTCCACACAGTTAACTGAGTGAAGAGTACCGGCCAGTACCGGCATTTTTGTACAAACTTACAGGTTAAGATACGTTAGGTATCATCGTATACGAGCACAATTAATCTTCGCTGCTTTATTTGCTCGCAAGAAAGAAAAAGATGTCAAAGAAGCCACCTTTCAAAGTTGGTATGTAATAGAATTGGAAGTTGTTTATTCCAGCAAATCTTGCCTCTTGGAAAGACACATGCGGTTTTCAATATTTGTGATACAGTTGATCCTCTTCCGCTCCAAAAAGTACTCGATGCTCCCATATGAATTTCATTTTATCGGATGACACAGTACGTGAATGTAAAAATTGTAAATGAAAAGTAATTTAGGAATAACGGGAATAAAACAGAAGAATATTCTCGGGCAATGCACCATACAGTCGACACATGTAACAATTGAGTAATCGAGTGTTTCGTATGTTGACTTGTGTAGAGACGTTTAATATATGTTTCGTCGCAATGTTACATTCGTTTGTAACAGAAAATATGCAAGAACCTCGTGCAAAATGATTGCTTTAAAAATCTCAGTCATTTGTGGCCATGATGCAACGTTAAACTATTCGCTACAAGAAAATGATCGTATACCAGATATAACAATTTCCATTGTTATCGCTTGTGCCAAGAATAGCGAGGTTAAAAATTGCTTCATAATTGTAGATACTCCACATTATACGTTTCTGTTTATTACAGCTGATCCTTCTCTTGCGGAATGGGGACGAAAAGAGATTACTTTGGCGGAGAACGAAATGCCCGGGCTTATGGCCATAAGAGATAAATATGGTCCCTTGAAGGTACTAGAAGGTGCGCGTATTGCTGGTTGCCTCCACATGACAGTACAAACTGCAGTATTGATAGAGACCCTGACTAAACTTGGAGCAGAGGTAGGTCCATATCGATAGAATCGAGCAGAGGCATATTTAAATCTGCGGAATTAAAGAGGCGCGGTGATAAGGCAGAACGAAATAAATGAGAATCATGAATTCTACTTGACGAAAACTCGTTAAAAAGAGGTGATGCCGTGCTTCCAGCTCGACTTCCTACCTTAAAGCTGAAACGTTCAATTCCATAATGCTTAACCATACCTGGAACCAGCAAGCGAATGCCCATTCGTTCTATTGAGATTATTCTCGTGTAAATAAGTTCGTTGTTCGCGCAACTGACGTTTATCTTAGCGACCGTGACCCGCGTCGATCTCTTTCCTACAATCTATAACACAATGTACGTTTTACAATTTCATGCAAATTAATCCTTGATCCACTTGAAAGATACAAACACGTATAAGAAAAATACTGCTGCTCCACGGGCACAGATATCCTATCTAACAGATCTGGAAAAATCGTAATAAGCTTTTAGAATGCATTCGCAAATAGATACGTAGAGAACAGTTTTAGTCCTTGTAATCCTCTGATCGTCGACATCGGCTAAATTGTTATGTAATTGTTACTTAAATGTAACGATCCTTAGAAATATCGTTTGATTGAAGGTTCAATGGTCATCGTGCAATATATTTAGCACGCAAGATCATGCCGCTGCCGCTATAGCAGCAACTGGGGTACCGGTGTATGCGTGGAAAGGAGAAACCGACGAGGAGTATCTGTGGTGCATCGAGCAAACCTTGGTCTTCAAGGATGGCAAACCCCTAAATATGATACTAGACGATGGCGGTGACTTGACGAACCTTGTACACACCAAATTTCCGCAATATCTTGAATCTTGTCGTGGTATTTCCGAAGAAACGACAACCGGCGTTCATAATCTTTATCGAATGTTGAAGGACGGCAATCTAAAAGTCCCTGCGATCAATGTCAATGACTCCGTAACGAAGGTATACTTAGGATCGAATCCATATTATACTTGTATTTTTCCGACGATACACTCCACGTTCACAACTGGCAACCTTATTCGAAGCTGTTATGATAAACTAGAAGATAATTCTCCTTGTAATTCCAATAGAGTAAATTCGACAATCTGTACGGATGCAGGGAATCGTTAATCGATGGAATTAAAAGAGCAACGGATATTATGATCGCTGGAAAGGTTTGCGTAATTGGGGGATATGGCGACGTTGGCAAGGGCTGCGCTCAAAGTCTTAGAGCGCTGGGTGGTCGTGTAATAATCACAGAAATCGATCCTATAAATGCGCTTCAAGCAGCTATGGAAGGGTATGAGGTGAGCTAATATTTTCCACTCTTAGAATAACAACGGCATCTCTCGTAGAGTTTCGTAACATTGTGTACTATGCAAATCGTAAATATTTTTCGTTTTTTCTACCCTATTAGGTAACTACAATGGAAGAAGCATCGCTGAAGGGTCAAATATATGTCACAACTACAGGATGTAAAGACATCATAGTTAGTCAACACTTCTTAAATATGCCGAACGATGCGATCGTTTGTAACATAGGACATTTCGATTGTGAAATTGATAAAGCTTGGCTTGAAAATAATGCGACGGAAAAGGTCAATATTAAACCGCAAGTGGACAGATATACGTTGCAAAACGGCAGGTATGCAAATAGGCGTATGCCATATTTAGAAAAGGCGCTTACTGGACGCAAACTGTGGTACAAAGTACACTTTCTTTGTTTTCGATAGTAATGAACGGTAGTTCAATTAACTTCAAATTCCAGACACATCATTCTGTTAGCGGAAGGCCGTTTAGTGAATTTAGGATGCGCCACTGGACATTCTAGCTTCGTTATGAGTAACTCCTTTACAAATCAAGTATTGGCACAAATCGAGTTGTGGACCAAATCCGAATCGTATCCAATCGGTGTGCACATGTTACCCAAGAAGTTAGATGAAGAAGTGGCAGCATTACATTTGAATCATCTTGGTGTCAAATTAACAAAACTAACGCCAGCACAATCCGCATATCTCGACGTACCGGTTGAAGGTCCCTACAAACCCGATCATTATCGATATTAGCTACCTATAAGTCGCCCTATGGAAAAGATTTACGACAATAAAGTACTTTGGAAGAACAAATTATACTATTACTAATTATGCACCATTCGTTTCAATCCATTCCCATACCATCATTTTTCTAGAAACATATCGTAATTTACGCAAGGTACTAAACATAAAGTTATTATTTCTATCAGGTTACTTAATTTACATACAATTCTATCATATTTACATCTTTAAAAGTACCGAACATTACTGCAAACAACAACACCCGCACCCTGTTGGACAAAGTGTCTCATTGGAAAACCATGCTGCTAAGTGTTGCGTGTGTCCACCGTGACCACAAAGAATACAGTAGTTACTTGCACCTATAATTAAAAATTATGAACAACTTTCCACATTGATTTCAATTAATGCTCATATTCAACGTAAGTCAACGAACCCCGGACTGAAATGTGGCAGATGACACATTGGAATGCTAGCCGCTTACAATTCATACATTGAGGACCCCTACTGACTTTACCACAAATTTGGCATTCACCTTGGAAATCAACACCCTTCTGTGTATCAAGTGGTGTAACAGTTACATGCTTTAGTACCTGTGCACGTGCATCTAGTAGTCTCCACCTATGCAATACTTCGGCATATGCTTTTTTATAACCATCGTAAAGTGTTGTATATTTTTCATCTAATAGTCTGTGAACACCATACTGTTATCGATACGATATCAATGTAATAATTCCCGCACACGCCATACCTGATGTTTTTGCCTGAATCCCCAAACGTATCTTGAATAATTTTCAGATCATCCAATGATTCAGACCACGAATTTGAACGATGCTGTTTGAACGTTTGAAAATTCCATCCTTCTAATGTTGTATCTGCCAAGTGAATAGTATGATAGGGTGATCCACCAGGCTAAAATATAATCCCAAAATAAAAAAAGGATATTTTTTTATATGCCACAATAACATACAAATATAACAGTACATTAACAAATAAGTTCTTTTTTGTAATCCCATTTTGCTCACTCCAGTTATAAACAATAGAGCATAGTTTGTACAATGCAATATAATTGACTACCAATACAATTATATGTTTCTAACAAATACTGCATTAGACACAAAATTACTGTAAATTTATGAAATAAAAAGAATACTCCAATGTTTATCACTAAAAGTGTTCAAACCTGCATGCTTCTAGGCATTGTGATACTTCCATTCCGATGCTGAGATACAATAGTAAATATCACCATGACAGAGAATCCTAAGAACCAATATATCCAAACACATATATTAACGAATTTAAAAATCATGCCTTACCTTCAACCACCATTTTCCTGTGGAAAGCCTCTACAACAGAGATAATATCATTTCAGTTGAGTAACAACTTGTTTGTGTACAGATGCTGGAAAGACGAAATGAAAAATTGTATATTACGTCGGTACAGTATAGGTGGTTGCAGAGAACATACAATGATCCTCTAAAATAATGTTTGTATATGTTACATATGGTTCTTAAGATCGTCTGCCAACTTACAATAAATAATCAATAGAATGTTAAGTCACATCTTTCCATATTTTAAGTTATGCATACTATACCGTCGTACCATGTAAAAGCTATTTCTGAACTCATAAAATACTGCACACTCATGCATCGGAAGCAATAGAAGCACATGTCGTAAGATGAAAAATACAAAATTTTTACCACAGGTTTTACAGATCGCATATTACATCAATAAAAACCATATTTCCTATCCTACTACTCAGAAGATATGCTTACTTTACAGATCATGCTAAAAAGAACAGCATCAGAGCACAAGCTAACTTTAAATTGGAAAGATAATATGTATACTTACACTGACATTTACAGATTTGCTAACCAGTCGTGATTGCGTGACATCAGAATTTTCAGATCGATAGCTAAATGCACAACTTAGCATACCAGCCATTTGAACATCGGATTGATTAGCATAATGCTGTATTCTAATAAATAATAAAAAAATCAAAATACTTTACTCAAACATGAATTACGAAGTATTTATACTTACAAGGAATGAATTAAGTTCTGCCCAAATGGATGCAAGGGCCAAGGTGCATCTATGTCTGGTGATTGACATGAATTTTGCCCTAAACTTGAAACAGGTTGAGATATGACAAGAGCAGCTAAACACCATGCCTGAACTAAATCAGGCCTTTCCAATGATGCAGCAACATTTGCATTAAACTGACACATACCTGGTATATCAGTAATATTGATGCTAAAGGTAATCATAAATTTATTATTGTCTTTAAATGTAATCTTTGATGAAATAAAAGTTATAAGTACTCACACATATTTCTCAGCAAGCTCTTTACTAACAAAAAATAATGATGACGCATCATATATCATCACTTTCGAATGATAATTTTTACAACATGATCTATCATGTGTGCGATTAGAACCATGTAATCCACGACGCACAGTTTTCTGTTGATGAAAAGACCAATAATATGCCTTTGGAACACACACTGAAGTATACATAACAAAACTTACCCTATCTTGAAAATAAAAAGAACTAATGGAAATACTGTCATTTGACTGTACATAAGAAGACGGATACATGTGCATAAAGGATTCGCCATTGCCAATCCCAGTTGCTAAAGCAGACAATGCTCTAGGTGTTACACCTTCAGGTTTCACAGAAGACCTTCTTGCATATAATAAACGGCCAAAACATACTAAAGTACCTACAGAAACATTAAATATTTTAGATTAATCTACATAACAATACACGAAAATTGGTCCGTACACACCTACACAACAAAATCTAGCACCAGATGTTCGTGGAAATGGTATATACGCATCCTGGTAATTAGTACAAATAGTAGAAGAATTTAAAAAACTTGTATTATCCTGTATGTGATATCCTAAGTGACCACTCTCATTTTCATCTTTCTTACATGTCTGTGAAAAAAACAGAATCAAATGTTATAATCTGTTAAGAACATATTAGTGTTCTGATGATAAGGTGTTTTTACTTGCTCCAAAGTGATAATCAATTGCCGCAAACATGGCTCCAAACAGGATCGGTTTTTCCTTACACGCTGCTGCGCAGTCTGCTTCAATACCTTAAGTAATTTTGCCATTGTTGCATTATCTATGGTTGTGCCTGGACAAAATTGGAAGGTAGGTTGTGCGCTGTATGGATAACTTGGTGGAAAATTTACTTTCAATATCACATTGTAATGTTTGTTACATGCTGTAACAGTACAGCTCCTTTCAACTGCATCTAATGCATTAACCTAAGGGAATAAGTTGTCTCATTAAAAATATTAAGTAATTCAGTAGGCTTAATACAAGTGTTGCTATTGATTATTTAATAAGTTATAAGATCTTGTTTAATTTTCCACGTAATACCTCTATATTTGGTATATTCATATTTATTAATGAAAATTCTTGTTGTAAAGTTTTTGGCTGCGTAGGTGATGAAATTTCTGTTGTTTTCTCTGAATGTGTACTTATTTCAGATTGCAAAGATTCATCTAATTTTGCAGGCACGTAGTTCATCTCACGATCATTGTGTGCATCATTAAGCTGAAGTTGTTGAACAGATTGTAAGCCTCCTAAAATATTATTTGTGTATATGTAAATAAAAGATTTTTTAAAAGAATTTTTATATTACAATGTAACAGCATACATACTTAAATTATTGTCTTCCGAAAATTGGGTATAAACAGATGTGCCATCGTCGATATCGTGTCCACATAACTGAAATAATGCAGTGTAACACTTCCACTGTAGATTCAGAAATGTAAATGATATAAATGCAATATTCTCTCACCTTTTTTAAAAAAGGGTCAATTTTAAATATCCTCAAACATTGATCCTTAGACCATGTAATCAGTTGAAAATCATTGTTATCTATAAATTATCAGAATTAATCCCAACATATTCATCTCATTATAATTCTATTAATTTTAAGATTTTCTTACCTAATTTTTGATGTCGCCACTGAAACTCAAGAACAACATCTGTATGTCCTACGAAAGTATAAATAGGTGCACTAAGGTTTGAAGTATTCCACAATAAGAGACTATTTTCGCCACGTCTCAATTGCGGTACTACTATTGTCACTAACCCTTCTCCAAAAGGCTGTAAAAGCATAATAGAAATATACACACATTGTACATATCAATGTAGTCCTTTACTCGCGAATATCTCACCGTATATCTAGCTCTCCAAACAGGAGAGTTTGTCGTCAGAATACTTTCAGCTCTACGTGGGTTACCTATGTCAAAAAGTTTTACTGTACAGTCTTGACTAGAAGTTGCTAATTGATTTTGTTGAAATGGACACCAGTCCAAGCCGTGTATCTGAAATATTTTACCTATTCAAACATTCTTACAAAATAATGCTTTTAATTCGCAAAACATACTTTTGTTAAATGAGCGGCTATATACTGTACAGGACTATTCCCTTTACGCTGATCCCATATCTTAATGTCTCCATCATGGGCTGTTGCTAATGTATGTGGAGACAAAGTGTTCCATCGAACTTGTGAAGATCCAGCTATTATAAAGCGGTGTTCAGAAATTTAAGCGGGTTTTCAAAAATCATTCTCCTTTGTAATTCCTTTGTGCTTACCAACTGCTGATAATGATAAACAGGGCTTCCTCTGATCTCTGATATCCCAAATATGTATAAAGGTGTCAATGCTACACGACGCTATGACATCAGGTTCTTTAGGATGCCAATTTAAATCACTGACAACACGAGTATGTGCTTTAAGACTATGCGTAGCTTGCAGTTCGTAGCCACCTCCCCCAGTAAGACTTAATATTTCGATACGGGTATTGCTCTAAAATATTAATGAACACTTGACAAAGAAATTTAAAAGCGCTCCAATATCTTTTAACAGTGTGTAGGATATTTGTAATTAATATTAATAAAATCAATTCTTTACAGATATTGCGCACATATGACAGTTAAGGGCGGTAGGATTCCATTCTGCGGACCCAACTTCATATTTGCTCTGTCGCGGAAACTTCTTTAAAGTATCGGCCCCCTCGTCAAGCTGTTTCACTGCGAAATACCTACGCCTGCAAATATTTCAATGTGAGCGGATATTTTGTAATTATGTGTCTTGGAACGAAGACATCAAACTTGGTTTTACCCAGCTAATAAAACAAAACTCCCAGTTGTATCAACGGCCATGGTGTTAGCCTAGAAAAAGTTGAAAATTTTGTAAACATAAATATCAGCTTGTCTGCTTCTAATGCATTGTCATGATTACTAATATGCATAAAGTGTCGATATAATAGATTTTACGCACCTGCAAATCACGGTGTTCGGTGAACACATAGTCGCTGCCCCAACGTTTTGACATTTTATCACTGAATGTGAATATCTGTCATCATTCTGATAATAGGTTAGAATTATTTAAACTCGCGCAACGTTCTAAAATCTTACCCTTATGATTGGGTGTTGCGCAGACTTCTTGATAACTTCTCATTGCTTCTCATTGGAGCAACGTGATTGGTTGTGTACGAGTCAGGAATGCTTCTCTACCCCACTCGTAGAACCATTTCAAAAGGGGAGAGAGAATATCAAAACGGAAAGAATAAGAGAGACTCCAGCAGACTGAAGGAAGAGAGATAGGATACGAAAGCAGGGGGAAAAGAGAGAGAGAGAAAGCGCTTCACAAGACGCTTCGTATGCTATTTCTGTCACGTAGGACATATATACTGATTGCATACAAGCGTAGTTCGCGTACTCAGCGTTAAGTCGCAAATTATTAGCAGATAGTGTTAATAAAAGAAAGTGCGCGAACGTAGCAAAGTTGACGCGATTTAGCTATTGCTTTTGGCATCGCACCTGGTGGTGATTAATTTTGACAGTGACCGTGATTATACGTTGTGCTGACAACAATGTTCGTGATTATGGATTGTTTTCGTCAGTAGCGGACTGTGCGTGAAGTTTTGTCCCGCTCCGTTAAGGTGACTTATAAGTGTTGCCTAACTTTTCTTCTTATCCCACTTGCCATCTTCTTGCTGGTATTCACCTTTTGTGTTTTAATCGCGACGCTCGGTAAATACGAAAAGAGGATCCCCTGTTTTTGACAACTTGACCAGTGCTCCATTCCGTGGCCCCTGCACCGTTGTCTTCTGTGGTCTTCAGTCGCTGGCGACGCATCCGTATCAGATAATCGAAAAGAGCGTTTTTGGTGGTCGTTGTCGCTCAAAGAGAAGCCGTCGCCAATATCTTAGGATCCCAAAACTAGCGCACATTTGTTACCCAATCCTTAATCAGTGATTTGTAATGTACAAGTTCGGCGCTTCAAGAAAAATTATTACGTCCACGATTAATTTCGTACACTCAAAAAGGAAAGGCATCTTCATACACATAAAAAAGATGTACAAAGACTCGATAAGTCTTCGAAGTCATAGAAGTTTTCTCACATTTCGCTTGTACTGAGCGCCCTTGACCAAATTGTTGGAAACAAGGTCAAGTTTCTTTCTAAGAACGCAAAGAACTCAGCGCCAAGAATAATGGGGTGCTGAATTGCATATGAGCGTTTCCCTAAAGCAATGCGCCAAGAGTCTCAAGTACAAAACTATTATTTTGACATATTGCAAGAGAACCATTGTTATCGTCATAATGAAGCTGTTGGAGAGTACGCGTTTTGAAGCTATAAACAGTGCCTTGTCCATCAAGACCGGAGATAGCAAAATAATAGGACGGTAAGGTATACGTGCTTTAATGTTTTGAGGACTCCTCTGTGCCTGGATATTGAATACAATTCCTCCTTCTAGAATTGAAAGTTACTCCTGTAAAATGGCTGGAAATGACAAACAATTATACAAACGTTTTAATGCGGAGCAAGGAGTTACCCCACATGATCTTCAAGCATTATCTCCACCGCAAACTACTTTGGGTACATCACCTGCTCAAGGGTATTTCAGGTACGATGCACTGTAATATAAAAAGATTCAAATGCTATAATCAAGCGCAAATTCAAAACCAATAATGCAAATAGAAGAATCATTATCGTTGGCTAATGACCTTATTGTTTACAGTCGCAGTATATCGGGCGACGAAGATGGTCCATTATGTGATACAATTAGTAGGAAAACATTATTTTATTTGATTGCAACATTGAATTCTGCATTTCATCCAGACTATGATTTTTCCGATGCTAAGAGTCACGAATTTAGTAAGGAACCAAGCTTACAATGGGTAATGAATGCAGTAGATAGTAATCTTAGTGCAACAGCAGGAGATCACTATCGCACTTTACGTTCCGCCCTTTGGGCTGCAGTTGATGATGAGATATCGCTAGGCGAATGTGACATTTATAGGTAAACGATCCTTTATATAAAAATTAAGTTGGGAATGCACAACAAAAAATAAACATTATAACTATTTTTCAATTTTAACACATTTTAGTTACAATCCTGACTTTGCGTCAGATCCATTTGGTGAAGATGGATGTCTGTGGTCTTTTAATTATTTCTTCTATAATAAAAAACTAAAGCGTATTGTATTTTTCACATGCAGAGCAATAAAGTAAGTCTAATGTATATTCCAAGTCTTTCTTAAACTGCATTACCGTTTATATAATTGCTTTATTATTTTACAGCCCTCTTTACGTCTTAGATTCCGGTGTTGGTAGTGATTTTGCCATGGACGAAGATGATGAAGATCGTTATTAATTTCTCAAAAAAAATGATTACACATATATTTGTATCTTCAAATGGATTATGCACTTGCATCGATCTAATCTACCAATCCTGCAAATCTGATGTTATCAATGTTTGGCTTGACTACATAATTAAAAGAGTTTCGTTCGATGTGTAATGATATATTCTAAATTGTATAATTTTTTCATATGTTCTATACCGAATGGTATTTTATATATAGATAACATAGATAACACAATCTAATTTGCAATTGCTGCGGCCTGACGGTAAATTGACTTCGAAAAAGAAAATTTCTTTGTTCTCATGTTAAATCATCGGTGCACGAATTACTTTATTTTAGAATGGATTTTTTTAATTGTAAATGATTATACCAATATTATCTTTCATATATGCACATTCTCATTTTTATTACAGGCCCACATGTATAATAATGGTTAATGCATTATAGAACTATAAGTCGCTACATATGCTGGCAGAAGCAAAGAAAGTGAACGTACAATTTGAACTCAATTACCTAATTCCTGTAAATTTGGGAGGATAGACTTAAAAAAGACAATTTCAAAGTGATTTCCTTGACTTTTATTGACTTGCATTCTCATTTCGTATTGAAAATGTAATTGTAGCGAATGCAATATTAATATAAAAATTGATGTTATAAATAATTCAAAGACACGGGGAAAGTGATAATTCGTTTGAGTTATTTGACTTCAAACTCTTCTTTCACAGATCAAATAAAAACATTAGAGTAAACATTATAATTACCAACATTGCACTGAGTTACAAACTCATTCGTAGTCTATATATATATTTTACGTACATTACAAATGCATACCATATCAAACAAATTTTCTCAATGAGTAGTATAGAAAACCATTCATATATACGATGTGCAATATCTACATTTCTTTTAGTAGCAAAATGACATGTTTCAGAAAAATATGCATGCTAGAACAAGACTGAGGTATAGAGGAATATGTCCCAGAAAACCTTAATATAAACTTTTCGCTAAGTAAATGAAACCAAAATTATTTTGTAATGTACATAGAAATTTAACTTTATTATAATAATTATATGTTCTCGTGTCAACTCTTAAATAAACATGATAAAATATTAATTCATGCTTTTTATATAATACTGTGTAATTTTCTAATTCAAAGAATCTCTTCATTACGATGTCCTACTAGCACATCCTTTCCATATATTAAAAATATTAAAAGTAAGCAAAGTCTATTAACACGCTGAATGCCACGCTGATTTTCCATCGATTGTCTATGGTGCTACGCCTTGTATTTTTGGTCTGTTCTTTTTTTATTAACATATGATGTGCACAGGTAAATTGCGGTTAGTACAATCATTTTTTAATGATTTTACTGAGGATCACTGGTGAGCCCCACAGTGCTACAGTCAAATCGAGTGCTGGTCACTGGTGAGCCCCATGACAGTCAACGTGTTAAAAACAGGACAACACGGTATTTTAACGTTGCTATGATAATTTATGAAGTAGAATGTTTATATATCTCATGCATGAACAGAATTTTAACCATAATATTGCAAATATGCTCGCAAGAGATATAGTTTTATTGTTTAGGATTTTTTTGAATTTGCCAATGTAATGCCCACCACCATGTTATAATGAAACTGGGAAATAATTTGTACATAATATATAGAAAGTATATGTCACAACGACCATAGTGCGATTTAACACTTCTGCATCGGTATAGATGTCTTAAAAAAAAACTGCTGCAATATTGACCTTGAATACTCGTCATGAAGAATAATTCATGAAGAATTCTCATGAAAAATGAATATACTCTCACGTAACGTTTAGAATGCCTTTACTGATACAATTTACTTAATTAATGTTTTTAGAGTAAATAGTTACCCATTGTGTAGAAATTATACAGCTGATTCTTACTCATTGAATTGGTCTATCTAATACTATCATTAGTGAATTACCAGTAGCAAGGACGACAACATGTTCTTTTTACACCGATAGATGTATAATCAATGTCTACTCGGATACCATAATATTAATTCCTGCTAAAAATAATCAGCTCCTGAAAATCATATCGATTGAGAACTTTTTCTGTAACCTTTTTCCCTTATTCTCCTCTAAACAATGATATATTTCTCCAACTAATACTGTTTCACTAACAACATGGTATTTATTTTATACCGCATTGTAAAATGTAAGAGGAATTATAAATAAAGTAACTTTAAGAATTATCTATATATTGACATCATTCTGCATATGAGTAAGACCGAAATGTGACCTTGAGTTTCATACACAAGTTTAATATTGTGACATCTTGTTTTTAAAAGATCTCTACCAATTCAGAGGTATAGAATTCTGGTGTAGCAGTCATGACTTATACTTTTTGTACAGTCTGTATGTATTAAATATGTCACAATTAATTTACCGATAATACCAATCAATTCAAATTACTTGTACATCATAACATCTGGTGATTGGTACATACACATATATGCGTCACATAAAAGTCGCTTAGCATGTTCTGGTAAATGTCGATCGTCAGTTAATTCTGTTAAGTAATTTCCACCTTCTTCGCTTAACCAATATGGGAAATCAGGACATGGAACCATTTCTGGTATATTATATCCATTCTGTTCACCTGTACAAAGAAGCCATATTTTCAGGAGAATTAAGTTTCCTCATTCCACATAACTCATGTCTTAAAAACACACCTTTCCTATCAGCCATGGAATCAAAGAAACACCATGGTGCCTCTGAACCTGAGCCACATTTCACAAAAGATACATAATGAGATGTTTCAATACAAACTACTGCAGATAACTCTAAATATAAACGTGGAACAGGACAGTGATCCTCTAAAATTGTAAATTCCATAGGAACAGTGAGCTTTTGTGGTTCATGATTAGTTCTTCGCTTGTGACGATGTACCTATAAATTTATATACATATACGTATCTGCAATATTAATACTTATAGTATTTCACTTTGTTACTAACTTTTTCAAGACATTGCAAACAGAAAACTATACTTTCAAGGCCTACACCACACTGTCCATAACATTCTTTACATTCAAATCTTGCTAATTTTCCACACACTGTACATTGCTTTGGAGCTATAAAAACATAAAATGTTAGTATGTATATTGATTTAAATCAAGAAACATGCAACAATGTGTATATTTTTAATACTTAACAATCTTCAATTATATCTGTAACATCTAGCAGTAATGTTGGCTGAATTTTTTGGTACATTTTGAATGATTTTCCAAATCTTGGCATTTGTATAATAAGACATGAAGGCACCTCCTTGAGTCTTATATTGCTTGCGAGAAAGCTCTGTTCTAGTAATTGTTGCACTGTTGGTAAATTAAGATGATCATCTTTTTCCACAAATAGCTGATAATGATACGCATCTTGTCCAGAACTTAATTTAAGAAATGGCTCAGCATTTAGAATTTGGGCTACTAATGATGTCAAAAATTCTTCAGGGTCTACGCAGACATTACAGTATGACTTAAAGTTACACGGTACATAATCACACAATAACGTTACAGAAATACCAACCTTTCTCTTCACTGGTGAGGCCTGAAACGGATGACAACCTTTCTAGTAATGTTCTGAGCTTCATTACATGATCGGACCTGACAAACATGTTCTTTCGTAGTGGATTTACAATTTCCTCTCGTAATACTCTTTGAACCTCTTCGTACTGTGGACAATCTTTCTCATTCGGTGGCCTACAAAATGATCTATTCAGTTAGGACATTTGAAATTTCGTATAGTTAAAGGTATGTTTGGAATCCTAATAATGGGAAAAATAAAAACTGGTAACATCTCTGCAGCCCCCTAAAAGGTAAATGATTGAAGTAAAGACGTAGATGCATAAAATTTTATTCAAGCAAAGACTTTAAGGGCATACTAAAAGAAAAATCCAAAACTCTTTAAAGTCAATCCTAATCCTCTGGGGATAAAACAAAATCTCCTTTTAGAATTTTTTAATATCTGTGCAAAGAACCCTTTCTAATTACCTTCATTGCTTACAGCATAAAATTAAATTTATAATTTTAAACATACCTGAACAGAAGATTGTCAAATACACTTGTGAACGTGAACATGCTGAATAGAGTAGCATCCAAATAGCACGAATTGTGATGTCCTTGTATACCTCTATATTTGCCACAAATACTTTCCAGATCACCTTTTAGACAAATAGGCTTGACCATTCCAACAATCACAGAAGTTTCTTCATTAGCAAAGCTATCTCGATGTACAGATGTCCCTGGCTCATCCACTTTTTTCTAATTAGAAATCATCGTTCCTTTGCTTATTATGCTCATTAAAACTTTTTCATGTCATTATATGCTTATGATTACAAGATCAATTTTACCATCCAATTATCCCGTTGAGAACATTGTTCAATGTTGGTAAACACTGCTTTCTGCGGTGTGCAATGAAAATATCTTATGTCATTGTAAGTTCCATCAGTACCTGATGTATGTCCATCGTCCTAGAAAAGGAAAGTTTCACATTGACTTTTATATCAATCATGATATAAATTCAACATTCAGTGACAAACATACCAATTCTACTGCTGCCATTAATTTACCAGGGCTGGTACCTGGTGGAGTCCCAATCCAACGAATAACACCATACCTTACATCCGAATCTAACAATACCTTTACAGCAGAGCCCACATTTAACTCCGTTGAATGTTCTACAGGACTCAATTTTTTATTCTCATTTTTTTCTAGAACATTATCAACTGTCGAAATCGATTTTATTAATTCAATGATGAGGAATAATTTTCGTTATAAATTAAAGACCCGCATAATCTTTAAAATGTTGCTACATTAATTTATGATACTACATGAATACGCATTGCAATCTACAGTATGTACTTCTTCTTACTATTATCTGGCAGGTCTATATGATTAAGCGTTTCTTCTAAGTCATTGTATAAATTTGATTCTTCTACATCACTACTCCATTTGTGTTCCAATACAAAAACAGGGATATTTTGCAATGTTGTTGCCATGTTTCAATAGAAGAAAATAAATTTGCAATACTTTGAAGTACACCAATAGGCATACAAGAGCCAGACTAGTACATCGGTAACTATTTTTAACTGCTTCAGTTAAAATTAACTCCCTCTAATGCACGAAAGGAGCAACTTCAGGTGCAACTAGATTGTACACAGAAATACTTGTAGCCAAACACTTTGGACATCAAAACAGAAATTCGAGTTGCTTTTTTGCAATGAAGCTATATTTACCAGACTGTAGAATACCGTGAGTGTCAGTGGTTTTTGGAGAGCTACTGGCATCATTTTGAAAAATCATCATTTGTTTGCTTTGCAGGTCCTTCACTAGAGGTTCACATACTTGATTATTATTCTTATTATCGTCAAAAGAACCAAACCTTTCTAATGCAGACGACAAAGTCGTGTCAAGACTGAGTTTCTTTATGCTATTTGCATAATGCTTTATATCATCTTTCTGTGACAATGCTGCAATTACAATTTTTCATTAAGATATACTATCTTATTATAATTTATACTATCTAATCTATAAAGTATGCAATAAAGTTAAATTATATACATTTATCTGCGCTCATTAGCAAAGTTTCTCCTTTAAAGGGGATGATATTGTTCAATGTAGCAAACCTTCCGTTTTGGCTTGCTACCGCAAAATATTCCTGTGTCAACAAAGATGTTTTGGATGGTTCTCGACTTTCCTGCATTGGAATGAATGCAAACAATCTTATTGAGAAGTGACTCCTACTAACTAGAATTATGATTACATGTTTGTAAGCATAAATATGCTTAAGTATATAACATATTAAACTGTATAAATGCGAAATAAATTATAAGTTGTATAATGTTTATTTATTCGTTTCACTAATCTATTTCGTTTTACTTGTGACCTTACCGGTAAGTCAAGTCCAAAATAAAATCCTGGTCCAAGTTGCGTTACTGGACCAATATACTTAACTACAGCTAAGTACTTCACAAGTCCACTCGGATCCGGACAATACCAGACCTTATCGTTTACAGCTAGCTTTATTAATTCGTTGCATAATTGTTTATTATTTGCCAAACGAACTCTTTCTTGTGGTACTGAAATGGCAGACAGGAATTTTGAAACCTCTGATGACACTGGAATAAGATCATGTCTATGACAACGCCACTGAGTGTTCTGCCAAGTTTTTGACCCATTTGTATCATTTACACGAATCTTTAATGCACCATCCTGCAAGTCTTCAAGTGCTTCAACAAGCATACCAAGTCGTAAAGTATTTATATTTACATCACAAATACCTGCCATTCGGGTTATAATAGTATTTTGTTGTGCAACATAATAGTGCAAAATTTGATGGTCATTCCAATTATCACTTTTCCATTTATCCATTTTTAATCACAGATATGCATTATGCGCAAGGATTAAGTACTACGGTTTCAATTGTCATTTGCATTTCTTTGCAAAATAGACTATTTACTTTCTTCTCTTATTACAATTATAGAGTAATTTGTACCTTAAATACAATGTATGTTGATAGTTGCAAGTCATAGTATTATATTTATCCTAATGCTTTATTAATGCAGAAAATTGTTCAAAATTATTAAGCATCGTCTGCACTTAAATGCCTATGTTCAGAGTTGTCTAAATTTCATTTAATAATAGTAGATGGTAGTAGTGAACAATGTATTGGTAACACCGATGCATTTAGCCATACGAGGTAGGTAGGGTGAGAGCAGTGTAGAGTAGAGTCTCGTATGTGGGCAGATAAATCAGATGACTGGAACTTGAATGAGGCGACTCCAAATTTTGTAATTGCATATTGTAGGATGTATATGTGATGCGATAAATGTCGCGATAAGCGATAACAGATGCTTATTTGATCAACTTTCCTCCATTCTCAATAATAACATCCTCAAAAGATAAATAATGTGTACGATATATAAGTAAATAAATGATATTTATTATTTCAGGACAAACGTTGCTTGTAATAAAGTATATATATGTATTTGCGCCACGTTCGTTTCTATCCGCTACACATATGCTTTTATATGTAAATTCAACAAATTTGGAATCTTGTTTGAAATTTTACATAATTCGACAAAGATTTTCTGTGGGATGCTAAAGTTGCCAGTTTTTCCATGCAGTTACGAGTCTGCGTTATAGATATTTTACGGTGGTCAGCGAGGTGCATAATGGTGCATAAGTAAAGGCAGTAAAGGGCACTGCAGGGCACTGCCACTGCGCGATAGATCCCGTTATCCGTGAATTCTGATTTTAACCAACATGGCTGATTGTAAGTATCAACACGACTAAACGTGGCCAGTAACCGCAGATTCTATAGGATTCCGCATTTTCTGGAACTTTTTCGGACTGGCATTTCTTACGAGCAACGTACACCTACAATATTTGGTTCATCAACGTAGGATTAAATGAGCAGTAAGGTAGATAATCGGTAACCTAGCGAAACAAATGTTGATGTTGCCATCAATGTCAGACGAACGAAAGATGCGGTGTTCCCGTTGTTCTCTGAACAGAAATAGGTGTGAAAGTAAATTAACTGTCTTATCGCATTGTAACATTTGATACCCAAACTGTATGTTTATATAGAGGGCCGTCGTCAGATTAGATTGCCTTCGTCTAATCTGCTTATGCATCGATCTAGAATTTGCAGCATCCATTCACAATCTATTTTTCTAGATACCATGGGAGTTCACGGTTCACGGGCTCCACGAGCTGGTTGATGCGCAAATTCGATTGTTTTTTCAAGGCACGGTGATTTTTCAAAGTAGACGTTTAGACCGCTACAGGGAATACCTACCCGATCTAAACCATTCTGGATATTTTGCTTTTCAATTTATTCTTGAAGTTTATTTTACTTTATTATTAGTATTATTATTTAATTTATTTTTCAACTAACCAGTTTCTGTATTTTCCGTAATTTCTCTCTTACTTATATACGATCTGTAATTAGTGATATACCCAAAGAGGCTAACAGCTAACATCTGAGCACATCTGACATGGGAGCAACATACCCTTATTGTTCCATACATTGTCTATCGAAGAAGTGTGTCTTTATCACACATTCCATTTTATTATACTTTCTGTATTTGTATATTGGTTATAAAAAAAAGTATCATTTCTCGTTAAATTAGAATTTTACCAAAAATTATTGGTACCCATTGTCAGAAGGCAAAGACAAGAACTGAGAAATTAACCTCAGGATAAGCTTTCGCATGGCGATTGTAGTCCTTGAAAGTGTTATTATGCATAAGTAGGAAGACGTACTATCAAGAGACATACACCTACTTCAAGACAATCTTATCAAGATTGTTTCCCTGCTACGCATACAAGAAATGTTATGTATTTGCCAATCAACTGGGTGTTTGGAGTTGGAGTGGTACCACATGATCTTATATTCTTGTTTTTATTTTGTTGCAAAATAACATTTAACACATGTTTTCATCCTACAGTTACAAATTTATGGTTCGACATTTGCTATTCATGTAACAAAAATGAAAGTTGAAATATCAACATTTACATATGTATATCTGTTTGATTTGAATTTCTCTATTCATTTACAAATAAATAATATTTTTCGTTTCTGCTGTATTAAATCATCACAATTTTGCATGTGGTTGATTAAATTGTGAACTTGTCTATAAAAGTAAACATCACATGGTTGCACTAGAGATGTGTAGTACAGAGGTATCACTTTGATAGTGCAAGTAGGCATCATATCATTGTCTTGGAAGATTCCGTCGTACAAGTATGACCTTGATTGTACTTCCCACGAATCAATGAGCAATAAAAACTTTCTTTTCTCCACGTACATTTTCAAACATTTGTCACAACAGTGACATTTTTATTTGTCTTTGCCCACTTGTCCACAAATTTTTGGACTTTAGACGTAAATGTACCTGTTGCTTCTTGCAAGCATAAAAATACATGTGCCAATACTGTTCCAGATAAGGTAATTGCATATTGTGCTGTATACGATTGCGTAGCCTTATATATGTCCCATCTTGCAACAAATACCGCCTTGCTGTCTTCTTGGGTGAGAGTACTGTTGTACAGCGCATGATACTGACACCCTAAAAAAATTGATAACATAACAACAAATTAGAATACTGTATTATAGTATAACTGTTAGTACAATTAGTATAATTGTTAGTTTTATAAACATATAAAAATGTTTAGATTTCATCCGAATAAAAATAATTTTCACATACCTGTTTGGTCAGTATTAATGACGTCATTTTCGTTGAAATTTTATATTAATTATAAAGCTTGTGCACGAAAAGTCTCTGCTGAGTTCAAAATTTCGTCTGTCGTCCCTGCCTCTTTTTCTGACACAAATTTCGTGATTTTTCGTTGACGGATTCCATGTTTTCTTTTGAACTTCGTTACCCATGAACTAGAAGCTTTGAAATCGAGATCTGCACGATCTGCACATTGTGCTGCAGCAGCCACTGCCCATTGCTGTAAATTTTTCGTCGTTACTTGTCGATAAGATTGTCTTGCCTTTACGAAACTGTCGTAAGTCCAAGAATCAATAATATGATATCTATCAAATAAATTTCCACCCTTCTTTATCTTGGCTTCCCACCGTGAGATGTATTCCATTCGCTTTAGGCAACTACATCCTTTCTTTTGTAGTGTCCATAAAGTCCACTTAGGATGTGCTTTCGCGATATTGACTATTTTTATCTTAGTATTTAAAGGAAGACGCTCCTGTTCTCTGATTGTTTTTGGCTCCAATTCATATTCATCCGATAAACTCCCGTCCACTTCCTTAAAATTTATATCTTCGCACGTTTCATTAACATGAATAAGTTCATCGTCAAGTATTAGCGTTTTATCATCCAGCATTTCCAATGTATTATCGTACAGCGATGTTTCTCTATCAGCATAGCTTCGCCAGAAGTAGTAGCTGGTTGCGAGGATTCCGATGTAATTAAATTATTCTCAGCGAGCAATCCTTTGAAGTACGCGATATGATCTTTACACGGGCCCGCATTCTTACCCCTCTCACCGTAACTTTATTGTAGGCCCGCTCACGCCCTTACAATCATTAGTTGCGCTTGATAGGTACGTGTCCCCTTGTGTATGCATTATTTTCAGCAAGTCTACTACCGTCACGGTGAGAGTATGAACATGGACAACAGTCTTCAATTGGCATTTCTATATAATAATAACAAGAAAAACCAATGAAGCAAGGTTTCATAGCAAGATTAAATTATCTTCCTATGAAACTTATAAAGTAAAGTTTGCTTTTTAAAATTTCGTTAATACATAAGAAAAATCTGATATAAGTTAAGAAATGTACATTATTTCTTTTCTAATACAATTTTATTCTTATATTTGAGTCACATTCAGCTACATTCAATTGATCTCTTGCATACATTTTCACCGAAAAGTTACAATAATGTAAAACTGGTCTACTAATTGTACAAAATATGGTGCAACAACGACATTTTTTATCATACGAATGTTATAAAGACTGACAACGTTTTTCTAATAAGATTCTCTTTTTCTCTCTACTAGTACCTTTGTGCTATCGCAGATATGTGTGTACTTGCAATTGTGCATACCCCTCCAGGATATGAAATATGAATCGGTACAATACACTATAAAACGACACTATATGTCTAAAAAATTGCTATAATAAAGAGCTTACGAATGGCTTGTAACTAATAACAGAATCTTTAATATTTGGTTTCAGTGGAATCTTCCTGATTATGTTCCACATTCAGAATACAAAATAAAATACTATAACAAATATATTCCATACAAAATATTAAATGACACAATACATTATTTTTAAATACACGAATCACATAGATAATTCGATGATATGATTGTTGAAAAATATTCATCATAAATAATGTAGTATGCATTCTGAACATGGATCACCATTTGTCAAATGCCATAGTACATTTAATATATTAATTATAACATAAAATACTAAGGTACAGAGATGACATGTGTATAGCATACAGATATTTTAAATATTTTTAACATACGCTGAAAACATCAAATCTGATTCTACTAAAAATTCTTCAATAACGTAAGAACAAGTTCTAAATTTCATCCATGATCTTAAAGTTATTTTCACAATGCACTTTTTAGAATTGTAATTTGATACTTATGTAAATAAATTAAGGTTTTCTGTACATTTGTATAAGCATACTAGAGCATAATAAAAACGAATGTATGATGTATTGATGAAAGTATAATAAAATATTTCTGATTTTTATGCGAAACCACTTCATCTAGATTTCACTTTAACAAACATGGAGAAATAATTATTCTTCGATTATTGATCCTATTACAATTTTTCAAATTGTAAGTATTAATCCAAGATATTTTTTTATTAAGATAAGACTGCAATTAAAAAACAAATTGCAGTATTGCTATTATAAAAATAAAACTGTATATATAATATAGTATATAAATTGTATGTGTGTATATATTTCCATAGATAATTATGGCATGCACATTTATATTTTACTAATTTTTAAAAATAGTTTAAAACATTTAATCTAGTACACTATTATCGTCAAACTATGAAACACATTCTCATTATAGACCAACAGGTACAGTAAATGCACTGTAAATGACAGGATATAAATTGAAAGTTCATATTGCTTCGTTATTAGCAATGTATAAACAATAAAAAATAATAACAACGTCTCATATTATTACTTCCTTTGTAACAAGAAAGAAAAATTTAAAATTATTTATAGGCATACAATGAAATAGTACGACAACTAATAAAACAATATGACATAGAGGGCACATGAAACACATTTCTGGAGAAAGAACATCTTTCTTTATACCAAGATAAATATCATATTTATATGATTTCCTGTACGTACATTATGTTTACGACTTTGAAAATTAAGGAAGACAGATTAACAGTCCACTTTGCTGTTTCTGTGACACTTTCTATATATAATTATAAAAAATAAGAAAATGAAAGATAGTTTAGGCACAGTGAATATATGTACATACAGTTTGTCTTGTCCTTAAAATTATTGTAAAAATAATATTAAAAGAATGGAGCAATGCCAGATGTTCTCAAAATCGTTGCAAAATCTGTACTAGAAATATCTTTTTCTCACGTAATTTCCATGAAAACACTTACATAAAGACCATAACTGTACACAAATGTAATAATACTTCACGAGTATTGATGCAGGGATATAGACAGATTCGTTTCCTGCTATCACCCTGCCATTCATTCTTATCTTTAACATTACATTTTTGGTCCGTTGAATATTGCTATACATTGTCATACTTTCCAACTCCTTTTACATTAGCACCGCCAATGCGAGAGAAAATTCTAACAACTAAAGTAAAAGTTTAGAGAAAGTATCTTGAAAAAAACGCTGAAAATAAGTACTGCGTATACATCGCACACTTTTGAAAGTAGAACCAAATAAACAAATTTTATGGTATTGAACAATTACAGTTGCACTGCCCTGTATATAAACATTATTCTTCTGCTACCAATAGTGGAAAAACTTAGCAAACTTTTAAAATATTTGAAGATTCAACAACTGGTGTTTGCACTGATAAAAATAGTGTAGAAAATTGATGCTAAGTCAATTCATCTGTGCACTGCTTCCTTTCTTCCTCAACACGTTGCCGTGTACGATTAAAGGCTTCAGTTTTCAAGAAATCCACAGTTTTATACACAGTAGTGTTCGGTGGAGATTGAGTTGGTGGTAAGGTTGACGATGTAAAGCTCTCTGATGCTTCTAGATCCAAATCTAAATATTGCAAAACTACCAGACGACGACTTGATGCAGGTATGAAAGTGTTATGATCCTGATAATAGTATATCTAAAAATAATGTAAAATATATTATGCAATATTAAATATCGGTAATATTACGAAGATACAAACCTCCTCTTTATCCTCAAAAGCATTGTTATCTTCATCTGATGTAGACTGATGACGAGTCAAGTGAACATGTGTTGGTGGTGTTGGACTAGGCGCTGCTCTCATTCTACTTTTCCCAGGTGGTGAGGCTAATTGTAACGGGCCTAATATTGTGCATACGAGAATTAACTATATGATTACTATTCCATCATAGAATCAGTTTCCAAACAATACTTTACCTTCTACTGGCGATTTATTCAATGGAGGTTTAAGTTTTCTATTAATACTGGGTGGTTCGGCAGGAGAGTGCTCAGAAGAACTCATGTCAAGAACCGGTACCGCAGTAGGACCAGGAGATGTTTCATTACTGATAATTGATGTCGAGTCACTGGCTTTTCGACCTGGTTTCAGTTCCCTATACACAACAGGTGGGGCTGGAGCTACAGTTGTCACAACAGAACTTGAGCTGTCACGAATAAGTGGACTGGATAAATTTGAATATGTAGCGGTTGTCGAACTTTCCGAACGTGGACTGGAAGGTTCGTCGTCATGAAAGTCATAACGAAAAACACGCGCATCTTCCATTGCACTAGATGCAGCATTTGAATAAAAGTGCCTGGACGATTGACTCGCATTGACTTCAGTCATCTGTCCAGGTTGATGAGATCTTGGAAAGTCATATGATTCGTCTGTTAATGTTGCTGTTGCAGGTGTAGTCGGTGCAGGAGTTGCAGGCGTAGTAGGCTTTGAACTTTCCGTAGCACCGTCCAAATTCAAGTAATTGTGGCCGGGATTTTCTGGTAACATATGCGGAGGCTTTGGGGGCCTAGGCGGTACAGGCAATTTTTCAACCGCAGGTGGTACCGTAGAATCAACAATTCGAAGTTTTCCAAATCTCTTTCTGACACTCCAAGAACCAATTTCTGCATCACCTAGCGAGGGCCGCGCATCACCTGTCATAACGTACATTCTCCTTTAATGTTCCCATTAACGATAAACAATAAAATGTGCATTCACTGAATTTATATATTACCACAAGACGAAGGAAACGTTTCCCAATTAATGCTGGGTACTGGAGTGGTCCATTCGTCGTCCGTAAAGACACTTTCTGCATCTGTCGTGGTCGGTGATCTAGGTGGAGAAGGTGCCAACCTTCTTGGAGCATCATAATGCTCGGGTCCTTGTCCAAGAGCCGAGCTAAGCGAACTCGTATCGTTAAGACGACGGCCAGAAATGCATTCACTTATAGGAATGTAAGGGCCCGAGATTGTACTAGTTGGAGAAATTGGTGGAGACTCTTGCGATTCGAATTGGAACACTGGAAGAAAAAGATTTACACGTTATGCATGGCATTTGAAATAGGGCCTATATTGCGCTGTAAAAGGTGTACTTACTTTGACACTGTTGTTCCTCGTCCTGTGTGTATGCTTTTAATCCACAAACTTGACATACCGCATCTACCCATTTGTTCATATCGGCATCACTTTCCGCTACTAAGTAATATATTCTCTTAGGAGTTTTCACGTTAAACATATATTGATACTTTTGTTTACGATTCTCAAACCTAAGTCCTGCGTCGACCTTATAAGAAAATAAAGAGGGATTAAAGCGACTTTAACTTTACCTCAGAGTGATGCTGAGCAATACGTACTTGTTCGCATTGATCTAAGTCAATCCGGCCCTTTAATTTGCGACACCGTTTGTCAGTATAATATTCCAAAAAATATTGTCCCGGTAATTCCCCACTATGTCGCAGAGCAAACCATCTTTTTCTCCATCGCTAAAAAGAATATGAAACCTTTAGGCCTGTCATAACGTCCTTAAGAACGCAACTCATTCTCCATTATAAAATAGGATATACAGAAAAATTTCCCATTATTGTAAAGATTTGCTACGTCAACGAGTACGAAACAACAAATTCCAAGGAATAGAATATCCTACATTCTATACTTCAAGCTTAGTGTTTTGGAGCAGGAGCAATTTAGTATTTGCAAACAGAGGTTAGGATTAACAAAATCTCAGAGATCTCTCCAAGGTGTAGGTAGCAAACGTAAAGAACAGAGATTCTACGATGAATATCTTTACACCCTCGTTGTTATCGCTTTCGTCAAGTTATACTGACCGCTCTCCAGAGTTTGGTAGGCGGTGACTTGATGAGCCATCCTTCGTGAACAATATCCTGGGTGGTTTTAAGCACCTCCATTCTCTCCTCTTTAATGCGCCTTCACGGTGAAAATCACGTTTTAAATCGACAGTTCTACATAATTACGAGAAGTGGGGAATATCCGTGAATCAAAAGGTGCACGCTCCTTGTCCATTTATCTATTTTTGGACGACACACCGTGCAATATCCTCGTATGCGGAGAATCGTTCGAGCGCGGATTTCTCTTGATCGAACTAACACGACAAACGCGGAACGACGAGCCCGTCGCGCTGCGCACATCCACGCACATCGACGAATGATTCTCTAGAAACGCGAATGATCATTGGAGGGGGTAAAGGCAGAACTAAAGAGAAATAACCATCATTGCCGCCATTCCGATCGCTGGCCCAAACTGGCCCTAAGCATGCGTGCAGAGCACCGCCGCGCGCTGAGGAACCACATTGATGAGACACAGCTGTTCCGTGGGTTCCGTGTAGGAATGGGCAAAAAAACTTCGATGTTTTTAAAACATTGATATTCGAGTAATAACATCGATGAAATGGTCGATGCTTTAAATGTTTGATAATCGGTAAGAAGTCGATTTTTTTGTTTTTCGATATTTCGATATTTCGAAACAAAACAGGGAAACATATATTGTACGCTCTAGGTAGTAGAGCACAAAGTATAATTACTTTGTTTTTTTAAATACTAATATAAAATAAAATATCAATTATCAATATATGAAAATATTTTTATTTCTGAATAAAAGCTTCATTTTTTCATTAAATATTTATCTTGCCTTTTACCGCGTTCATTGTTCCTGCCTATACAGTTAGTTTCAATTGGCAATGATAAATATTTTATTTTTCAAATATTGCATGAATTTGCTCAATCGAATTATTTTTTGAAAAATCGAAGTGGTTACGTACGAATACAATATGACGGGGTAACGTCAATTTCATTAAATGCATGTCAATTCTTAAAAAGAATATATAATAATAAATCGTGAATTATGAATTATTTTAGCATCGATTTTGATCGATATGCTTTCTTCTGATATGTCGTGTATCGATCGTTTCTATTTTCAACATCGATATATTCTAATATCGATGTTTTGAAATAAATTTGCCCATATAGTTCCGTGATCCTTTCGTCGGTGGCGGAGTAAGAATGCGCGCGTTCCGAGGGGGCAAGGACACCGAGAGAATTCCTCGTCGATTTATTTAAACATCTCTGACCGAACGCCGCAGGCTAAATTCTCCGAGTTCCAGAATTGCACTGAAACCGATTGAATGGGAGTACGCGCAGGAGCGCGTACCTACCGTGCTCTCCATTTGCCACCACCACGGTGCCACACGCTACACGTGCCAAAGTCCATGAATGACACACCTCCGGCAGCCTTCTCCCTCTTTGCGATGTTATGCGCATGCTGAACTATTGATACCGCGGCTTCCTCCGATCTTCCTCTGGTCATCGTCCTTTACAAATCGATTACAGCATACACAGCGACGTAGACATATAGGCTCTTTTGGAGCGCCGGAAAAAGAGAGCCAGAAAGCGAACATCGTGATCTTAAATTCGACGATTATTGTAAACTAAATGTATGGGATAAAATTACGTGATATTGGGCTCACATAATTCAGTTAGACTGTATTATTCAGTTTGTCCGATATAACAAAATACATATACTTCGTTGAACGGTGCGCTTCGAATGCAGATATTACTTTACGGATTATACGTTTTGGTAAAACTCATTAAAAATTGCACACGTCTCCATTTTTTCTAAATGCTCATACGACAGTATATGGGGCCCATATGCGCTAAGTTCCTTCTATTCACGAAATGCGTTACTCCAGCAATTTCCGAGGGGTGTACTCTTTCGACATCGGAAGGCGAGCACCGGTATGCGCATGCGCCATCTTTCGACGCGCGCGCGCGAAATTTGAAAATAGCAAGAAGTCACTTGACTTGCGGGGTCAACCGTATTGACACTATAAAAAAACACGTTTTGTTCGTTGCTTCATATTCTTTCTCTTGTCTTTTGCAAAAACCTTCCGGCATTCCGACGTATCGCACAAAAATAATTTAGTTACCCGTGACAGGGCAACCTCGAAAGTATTTCAACAACCGAGTAACAGGATTATCGCAAACGGAACGACGAGGATCATGGGTTAATTTGCAATTCAAACCTTAATGCAGTACAGCCGACGATCGATATGGACGATTATCAATACCCTCTCTTAAAGGTAATTTGAACGTACTTCGAACAACCGCTAAGGACAGGTACAAGTGTGAACTGGTGAACACACGTGTCATTTTCCTCGAAGATATTAATTTTACTAAACATATTTTTCCTCCGGCCGGAGCACACAATTATCCGTAAACAAATCCGTGTAAATACGTCGCCTTTATTGCTTAGGAAAACGATAAAACTTTCTTGACTTATTATCGTAAAATATGAATTAGTACAATAGTAATAATATATATGCATATGTGTGTATAGTTGCATTATACATATAATAAACTTATTATACATATAATACCAATATTTTTTTTTTTTTTCAATAGGAAAAGAATTTTTGTGTCGACTCTTGCAAGACGACTATTATCAATAAATTACTCGTAGCTACGATTAGCGTTGTATCCTTACAAGTACTCCTCTCATCGCCTTGCAACCAACAAACGTCCTTCTTCCACGGAAAGTTATCATTCGCGTGTTCTTTGGTACAGAGGTCATCGATTCGTTTTCACCAGTTATACGAACTATACAATTTACATATCTAATTACAGTATTCGCATTTGACAACTTAATCCCTAATCGGTATTACACTAGTCGCAATGGTACCTCCACGCGAAGGGTCTAGTCTGCTTTTTTGTACAATCTGCCTGCGGAGTTAACAATCGGTGCCGCATACCAATTGCCACGTAAGAGATAAAAATTGTATTTCATACAAAATGTACCCTAATACTACGGTGTAAATACTAAGTGCAATTACATAGAACCTAGTTTCGCGTTACCTACTTACAATCGACGGAGGGAAACTATCGTATGAAATGTAATTGTGCGGGCTGTCGTGGAGATAGAGTGCAGTCCTTCCACGACAGTGAAGAATCCAATACGAATTCGCGGGGATCATCGGCTAACGATTCAACTTAGAATACCGTTCGTGACGATCTTTTATCGTTCCTCCAACGAGGACAGCAAATCTACGTAAATTTCAATGCAAGTTCCGAAACTGTACCCCTTTCTCTCACTTTTTCACGCCATACACACCGAATATCATAGTCAATAACACATTACTGTACGTATGTCGAATGGTTTGTCTGTATACATAATCCATGTCATTCGTGTGACGATGAATCTGCGTACTTATAGGTCCTATGCGCATAAGCGAAGGTATAAGTATAGTTTTAATTGTAAATTGTGTGCAGTGACGCCGAACTTCCTCCTCCCGTTATCCGCGCGTTATCTCACCCGACAAGGATTCGTCATTACGACAACGTGGCCATAAAACGAGCGAAATAGGCTGAACGATCGTATTGCTCGTTAAAAAAGGCCCATTGGTTAAAGCGTAAAAAAACTTTTGCGCCGGATGCGATTATTAGTATTGTAAATCTACAATTTATATAAAGTATTGAAATATTCATATACATATATGTATATGACAATCGGTGAATATTTCAGTCTGCTACGCGTGTAATCAATTTACGTGCGTATTTGCACAATAAATTCACTTAGTCCGTTTGCTTTCTGTCGCGATATAGAGAATGTTCACCGTGTCAGGTATAGATCGATTATCGCGTAAATTGGATGTCAAGAGAAAGCGGCGATAAAAAGAGCCGCGCTCCAGATTGTCTTAAGATTTCGACTGTCGATTTCACGAGAATGTCTGATTTCAGTTTTCTCGTTATCTAATTCACAGGAACTTGGACTCTTGGGCATTGTTTGAGATCGAAGGCGGTGAAAAATGTATTAGAAACTGAGATCGCTTAACGCCGAAAAAGGAACTTCGTCCCTATCTCGTGTATAATTCTGAAAATGTGGATTTCCTAGTGGAAGGTACGACGAAAAAGTAGCTTTATTGGTTATGCAATACCTAAGAACGAAGGGCATCTCTTCCTCGTCGTAATAACGCGCAGTTGATTGTCGTTTTGATGATTCTACAAATTATTCGGAAATTCAAGTGCACCATTTTTTTTGCTTCTGAAACATGTACATACAGGGTGGTCCGTTATAAGTTTACCATAGCAAACGTGCTTATAGAGCGGCTTAAAACAAACACAAAAGTCCTGGGCCATTATTCAAAATTCGCAATATTGATCGTGTTATTAACTGTTAAAGATCAAAGGAAAGGGCGCCCGCCAAAACGGCAGCGGGTGGAGCGCTGGAGCGTCTGCGAGCTGTAGGACGGCCCAGTTTCCCTACAATGAAATGCGGGGTGTAAGGAGAAGGATTATACGTCACTGGACGCGGCCAAGCCGGCGTTATTCTGTGGTGGGGGCGATCACTGTCGCTTCCGAATAGCGACACTCAACAGGCAGAGATGAACGCGTGGACAATTCTTCGAAGGTGCCTCTTTGTTACGCATGCACGCTCGAACGCTGGTTCTCTCTCTCTCTCTCTCTTTCTCTCTCGCTCGCTCCCTCCCTCTCTGTCTCTCTGTCTGCTGTCTGTCTGTCTGTCTCAGGACGCGAGACATTCTGCACGTAAAAATAAACGCGTGTTTTCGTCACGTGTATTCTTCGCGAAAATTATTACACACGCTATCCTTTTCACACCACCTAGCGGTAGATAACAGGGTGCGTTTTTCTTATACACCTTCGAAAAATTGTCCACGCGTATATCTCTGCCTGTGAGTGTCGCTACTCGGAAGCGATAGTGATCGCCCCCACCACAGAATAACGCCAGCTTGGCCGCGTGCCGCGTCCAGTGACCTTCTCCTTACCGCACCCCGCATTTCTTTGTCGGCAAACTGGGCCGTCTTACAGCTCGCAGAGACTCCAGCGCTCCTCCCGCTGCCGTTTTGGCGGACGCCCTTGCCTTTGATCTTTAACAGTTAATAACTCGATGAATATTGCGAATTTTGAATAATGGTCCAGAACTTTTGTGTTTGTTTTAAGCCGCTCTAAAAGTATCTTTGTTATGGTAAACTTATAACGGACCACCCTGTATATATAGGGTATCGACGATATGAGCAGTGAGAAATAAAAACTCTTCCGTTAGGGTGCAAGACAATAGCATAAGTACGAGAATTAACAATCCTTTTGGATACGTGTAAGAAGATCCGTGCTCTTCTTATTACGAAAGAAAATTTGCAAGGGACACGCTCATGATTTAAATACTACGGTAAGAGATATGCTTTGAAGAGAAAAAAACAAATAGTTTCGATTCCGGAAGGTTCCAAGATGCGTGTGTCATTGCTATGGATATAAAGTTAAGGGCACGCGACTGGCATCTGTATAACAGCAATTCTCTTAAATTATAGTAACAAATAATATTAAGGATCGTATGCGCGTACAGTCGTAAGGAACATGCCCCAGTACGTCTCGAACACGACATCAAAAAGAATTCATTCTTTTCAATAATTCGAGGGTAACATCTATATTAGCAGGACGCAACCGTAGAAGGATCTTGGTTCTTTTAGCGCCGTTTGAGCTCAAAAAGAAATAAAAATGGAATGTATTTAGAAAACTTCGTTTTTAATAATAATGTAACAATATTCGGTTAAATATTTATGAACATCAATATACATTGTCCGGCCTTACCTACGTTATACAAATTATTAAAAGAAATGAAGTCTTTTTGCGTCCAAGAGTATAAAATGATAGCAATCCTATGTTCACCATTTCCTTTCCGTATAGCAGTGGCATTATATTAATTTTTAAGCAGAACTTAATCACTACAAAATGATACAAAAAAGGTACAATAAAAGTAACTAAAGTTTTTTCTACGTCACTCCCAGTTCGATCATTCGTGAATAATGAGGACCTCTGGTTTTCAGGCAATCAGCGCGCACACTTCCTCATTCTTCTATGGCGTTTGCGCGAGAATGACGTGATCGAAGCGAAAAAAAATAAATAAAGGAACACACATCGTTATTATACAACATTTATCGTGACCAATGCAAGTGTGGGAGGAAGCGGAGGGGAACAATAATCGAGAGAGAAAGAGAGACATCATTCACTCCCTCCCTCCCTCTCGAGATCTTTCCTAGGAAAGAGAGAGAAAGGGGGTGGCGGCATAGAGATGGTATTCAAAACGATGGTATGGTCAAAATGTTACAATTTGCGTCTCATTAATCTTTAATTAGATAATTAATTCACTATTTACGAAATGTCATAATAAAAAGTAGTACTCTATATTCGGTATCTCAATAATAATAATATTGTAATAATAATTAGTATATTCCATAGCTTTGTTTGCAGTATCGTTTATCGGATAATTAATTAATAATTAATTCATAATGTTACTTCATCGTAATATAGACCGCGGGCCTATATTAATATGTTCGATAATATAAAAAGAAAACAAATCGTATAATATATATGTTCATATATAGCGTTGTATCATTCGCCTCTCGTTACAATAGTAAATTATGTACCATGAACGCCCCGCGCACCAACGCGACTCACCGAGCCGCTTCTCAATTTGTATGTATTATCGAAAAACGAGTTCCCTCATTTTCATAAGAAAATTTCTTGTACACTTGTGCCGATTGGGAGGATAGCATGCGTGATCGTCTTCGTAGTCGTTATCGTTTCTGTCGTCGTAGTCGTCGTCGCCCCCGCACAGCCCCCATGCATCGTACAGTACCCTATGTATATATTTTCTCAACAATTTCCATTTTTGCCCCCCCCCCCCCCCCATCCTTTCCACTATCTCTTTCTCTCTTTCTCGTTCTCTGTCTATCTGTTTACATACAAACACTTTATAACTATTGAATCGTAGCTCAATAGAAAAAACATACACGCAACACGACGAGTTCTCAATTAATTCGAGAGGGATGTCGATTAATCGGACACTCGTTATTCCAAAATAATGAAAATTGTCCGCACAGCGACGAGCTTCTATCGGTTCTTCGTCAACGATAATAGCATAATAAGAATAATAGTAATAATAATTAGCAATATTTAATAATGATAATGATAATAATAATAATAGTAATAATAATAATAATAATAATAATAACTTAAAATAATCACGTAAACCGCGTTGGTACGCGCAGCTTTCGAATGTCCGCACTTAAGAGTTTATTACCACAAAAGGTACACCACTTTCAGATTTACAACACTGCCCTAAACACAGCCATACTAAGCCAAATACTTTTGGGTTTTGTTATTACAATTATTTCCTTTTACTAGTAAAATCGTTTATTTAAAACTACACTCAATTACCGTTCATCTTTTGTCATCTGTCGATTTATTCCTCTTATTCTTCGTTATTATTCGATTAAAACATCGTACAACAGATGCGCCCACGATTCCATTCGATTTTCCAAGCTCACACTTTGTCAGAACAAACAACTTTACCGTGAAGAGATAGTTTTGCGTAATGCGACGTTTACAAGAACATTTCAAAGTAACTGTTCGTTCCGCCAAATAGATTACCATCTGCGTACAGACAATTCGAAACAATTGTAAATTATTAAATGAAAGGAATGTGTCTTTACTATATAGTACCTTCTCATCCACATTACAATCTCGCACGAATGCCCTTTACGTTCCGGAACGGGTGCAAAGTTAGAAAAGAGTAGGGGGCGAATTGTTCGATGACAGTATTCGTCGATGAATCGGTGACAGTAATAGAAATCTGGTTCGGCGAATAGTGATATCGAAGGATTTTCGAAATTTGCGCCCGTTCGCAACCGAGTGAGATGAATCGGTGATCTTATTCTCAAAACGTGACATCCGTCGGGTCGTAGCATACATCATTTACCTCTCTGTCTCTCACACTCTCTCTCTCTCTCTCTCTCTTTCTCTCGCTCTCAGCTAGAAATTTTACTCTTAGTCGGCGAAACACATCTTACTTTTAACGTTTGCTGGGATTCAAAGGAATTCGAAGCGCATCAATGTACCTGTATGTACGGATGTCGCGCAAGTGTTAATGCATTACTGTGTATACACGTGACATGCCGCATGAATGTATAATGCTTGTATTGTGTATGTACGTGTATGTATGATGTATGATGTGTGTGTGTGTACTCGCGTGTATCCGTGCACGCGTCCGCACGTGCGTCTATGCGTGTATACGTGTGCTAGATTACATATGGTAATGTTTCATCGTGTGGCTTTAATCAATCTATAAATTCCACGTGGTAGCGCGTTTGCCGATCGAGGCGCACCCCGTAGGATCATTAAAAATTACGTTAATTTACGCTGATGTGTTAGTACTTCCGATTAAGCCTAATCAGCTAGCTTACTTACACGATGGCTACATTGTACAGCATGTATTTCAAAGTGGCCGGTACGATGGGAACACTTTGAAATACGTCTTACGCAACTTTTATTAATTACTAGTGGTTTAAATAGGTAGCGAAGAAAAAAAGAATGGGAAAATATTACACTTAAGGTTTACTATGATACAGAGCACTGGCATAATCACGTAGTGTAGCTGAGTGTGAGTGTGGGTGTGTGCGGGTGGTGTGTGTAGCTGTGTGTGTATCTGCTGCAAGGGACCGCGCGCGCATTTTCGTTTCGTGTTTGACGGATGTGTATATAAGTGTGTGCTGGTATGCATACGTCGGACAATCCCGAGTAATAACGCTTGTGGATTCCACTCTCGCCCCTCCAAATATTACACAGTATACCTATATCTTGCATTCTTCGTAGCAATAATGATCAATAAATTCATAATAGGCAGGTAAATTAATAATAATCATTGTTATTATTGTAGTAGTAGCATATTATATACAGAGCGGTTTTTATGCGAGGGCCCGTTTCGGCTACGCTTCATAGCTACATTTTGATTGAACTGTACAGGCTGGACCCCCGGCACGAAAAACTTTTTCAAAATTAACGTGATTTATAAATTCTCCTGCACTAGCGAATAGCAGCCTGTCGTGAATTTCTAGTTTTTGGTTGCGACACCGTTGATTCGCGCTGTCTTGCGTCCGTTTCATCCCGGAACGCAATTTATAGTCCTGTCGTTCGGCCCGGACGACTCAGCATATTACATGGGAACTCATCCCATGAGGATACATAAAATTTAATGGCGCTAACGTACAACGTTCGGCGGCCGTAGCGGTGTCTTAATAACAAATCACCTTAAGTTAACATTAACTTTCCGCTAAATTCTGGACACTCTTTCTTACTTACATACATGGTACCCGGTTTTATATCTTTCCCTTTCATACAGTTCACTGTCTTATATTCTTTGCATCTCGTCACGATAATAGTAATTGTGGTATATAATAACTGCATATAATCACTACACTAATAGTATTCGAACTATTAATTATTAATTAACGTTAAGTATACACAACACATTTGTACGATTTCTCTCGATCTGCGCGAACAGCAGCGAGGAAGGGTGAAGGAGATGAGAGGAGAACGTATAATAGTCTCTCGATTTACTTAGTCTTGAGTTTCTTTTCCCGCCCTTTTACCGTTCCACGGTTAGACTCGAAGCGAAGATGTGAGAGAAGGCTAGCCGAATATTTAGTGTCTACCGAGCAACACGCTTCGTATCTTAATTACGAAGCATCTCTATATTGATCAGCACCACGCGTCCTTTTTTACTCTTCCCCTCTACATCTTGACTCGGAGGTAAATGGTGGGAGGAATACGTGTGTGTGTGTAGTGTCTGTGGCATCGGTAACGACGATCGGCCGCGCGGGCAGACGCGCGCGCGAGTAACAGCACGCAGAAGATTTACTCTCTCCCATCAGTGCACCGGACGTAAATAGTCGTAGCCGAACTCCAGAAAGTTAGGAACGCAGAACGGATAGAGATTCGGCGTCTCTGCCCCATGGCAAACAGGCTGAGCGGCGGCCATTCCTCGAATAGCCAGCGGAGGACAAGGACTCATTATACTCGTCCGGCTTTTAATGAAGTCACTTACATCGACCGACGTCACTAACAGTCACTACAACCCTTCCACGAACTTCGAGAGTTGGTCTTGTGGCGTCATGGGTGTCACATCACTGGAGTCTGTGCCGCTGGTAGGCGGAGGTGCCGGAGACGGATGATGAGGCATAGTGGCGGGATGACCTGTCGGTGCACCTGTACCACCACTCAGCTGCGAAAGCATCATTTCGCTCGGACCACCGAGCTCGTGCGCCGGCGAGTGCGTCGGTGTTCCGTGAGGTGGATGATGATGGGGGGATGGTACCGGCCCGGAACGTGGTGAAGGAACTGGCTGGTTTCGCGGCGATGGGACGGGTCTCGGCGAAGGATTCGGTTGAGGAGATCGAATGGGTGGTGGTGATCGAACTGATTGCATAAGCTGTTGTTGTACAGAGATACCCGGGGGTCCCATCACACCTTGCGGGGAAGGTACCGGGGGTGGTGTTGGTTTTAAGCCGGGCTGACCGTAGCCTTGCTCATTAAACCCGTAACCTGAGGAAGAATATACGGTTTCGCGACGAATGTTAGACCACGAGGCAGTTGGATCTACGTTGGCGTTTCTCGCTTCATACGCAATACGCGAGGGCTTACCGAGCATGGACGGCCTTATGGGTCTTTGTTGTCCATAAGGAGGTGCGGGCGGTGTGCTGTACGGTGGCTGCTGCTGCTGCTGTTGTTGCTGCTGCTGTTGCTGTTGAGCCTGCTGCTGTCTCTGCATCACTAACAGCTGCTGCTTGTACCATTGTGGTTGTTGTTGGACAGGCTGCTGCTGCTGCTGCTGCTGTTGTTGCTGTTGTTGTTGCTGCTGCTGCTGCTGTTGACTTAGCATCAGCATGCGGCCTTGCTGCTGCTGCTGCTGTTGTTGTTGTTGCTGCTGCTGCTGTTGCTGCTGCTGCTGTTGCTGCTGCTGAGACATCATATGCTGCAAACCAGGTTGTTGTTGCTGCGGTTGATTAGGACCCAAAGGTCCTCCGACTCCCGTGCTATGACCCGTTTGTTGCTGAAGGGCAAGCGTCTTTTTATTAAGAAGATCACCAAGTACTAAAAATTGCCAAACCGTGCAAGAATGTCAACGGCGAGGAAACATGATAGCATACCCGTTGTTTGATAAATGCAGCCATCAGTGGTGGATTGCTTTTGAGTATTTGGAGTATTTGGTTTTGTTGTTCCGGCGTTTGCGGATTCCTAAGTGTCTGCATGAGTTGTTGAAGTGCGTGTTTATGCATGTTGGTCGGAGCCTGAGGGCCAACCTGACCAACGGGACCACCGATAACACCTGGTTGTCGCGGTATTTGCGCACCCATTCCCATTCCAGACTGACCCTGATGTTGTGGTTGTTGTTGCATTAATTGCTGAGGTGTTTGCTGACGTAAACCGGTATTTGGTTGCATCACTGCATTTGGCGGGTATCTACTAAAGAACGTGAGTAAGAATATATTCGTACTTAAAAAATGTTAAAGATGTTATAATATTCCGCGCTACAAGGAGTGTATATTCTACCTTGCTGTCCATTGGTCCATCGAAATAAGATGCGTGCCACCTGGATTGGGCATTTGAACGGGCATGGGTCGTTGCATTTGAGGTGGTGGCATAACGCCACCTGTTTGTCCGCCAACGCCAACGCCAACGCCAACACCACCGCCCGGGGTCACTTTACCGAATCCTATGTGAGGTGCTTGCTGTCGCGCTGCTTCTTCTTGCACTTGTTTCACGACTTGTAACACATGAGCTGGTGGAGTCTGTGTACCTGGTTTCAAACCAATTCCAGGTTGATGCGGCGATGGTAAGTTAGTAGGGCTAACGCCGGGTTTTATAGCAACACCAGGTGCCATAGCAACGTTCGATGTTTGTTGCCCAGCTTGCATTGGTCCCACTGGACCGGTTGTTCTCGTGTTCATCACAGCCATTCTTCTCCTAGATGAAAAAGAGACAAAATAAAGGTCAATACATACAAAAAAAAGACATGTTTAATATCAGAAAGTTGTGTCTTCACTAACCTGAGCAATTGTGCTTGTTGGAATCGCTGTTGTAGTTGTTGTTGCTTAAGTTTATGTTTGATGTTACAACAGAATGGAACAAGACACTTGGTTTCTTGGCAGTGTTTGGCATGGTAGCAACAAAGTGCTATCAATTGCTTGCATATTGGACAATCGCCATTAGTCTTTCTTTTACATACTTTCGTATGACTCACAATCCGCTTCATCCTTTGACAGCTAGGTAAGCGGCAGTTAGCATCTCTACATTGACATGCGTGCACCAGTGACTGAATGCACCTCTGTATAGAAAGTTTTTGCGCCTCCTATAACACATAAATCGTAAATTTTACAATCATCCAAAAACAAACGTTTTGATAGTAACAATGGCATGTGATGAAAATAACCTGTGGATTCGCTTGCTTAGCATTGGCCGGCGATGACCCATCATCCAAATCCAAACCGAGTTTCTCCATATGATGGGGATGACCATCTTTTTCTTTACAGCTTATACATAAGTCAAAGTCCTGTAACATTGAATATAATATCAAATGTAATATTGCCAGTAAATTTACAGAATATAATTGTTGGTAAATTACTGTACTTACATCACAAACAGTACAATGATATCTAGTCTCCACGTGACTTTTACAATTGTTACACGTATAGACAAATTTATCTTGACCTTGATTATGTAATTCGTACAACATAGACATAGAACTGAATTTCGCTCTCCTTAAAGATGAAAATTCGTAATGTCTTTCTCTAGCCATTGTAAGAAAAGCATCTCGACCATCCATCAGATCACAATTAATGACGGGATCCGGGTCTTGAATAGGCTGTAAAGCAATATACATTTAAACATAATAATATTAAACAAAATTTATAAAATTGTTCATAAAATATTAATGAATTCTTATATTTACTGCTAAGCTGGCTGCACTCTGAGCACTGTGCAACCTGATGACAAAGAACACTTCTTTGTGCTTTTCCATAGTAGCGAAAATCTTTGCAGAAAGATCATTTCCAGTCTGTGGTGTATTAGACTTTTTACTATTTTTTCTTTGATTGGCCTTCGACTTATTAGACTTCTTTGCCTTTTTTTGTCCTTTCTTCTTGCCATCTGGTCCAGTTTCTGAATCTTCTGATAGTGAAAATATCTGTTGAAGATAAAAAAAATATCAATTAAGTAATCAAATATATTTTCTCTCAGATAAAGAAAAAAATGTATGAGATAACCCACAGCATTAGCTGCTGCTGCTGCTTCTGCTGCTTCAGCCTGCTTACGCTTCTCTTCCTCCTCTTGATCCAATTCCTTAATACTTTCTTCCAGTACATTTGGCCAAAAATCACCTTCAAAATATGGCAAATCTGCTGCTGAAGAAAGTTTGTCTTCCATGGCTTGTTTTAAAATATCCTGAAAATAGGCAAGGGTTATTTCACTATTTTCCATGCAAAAGAACGTTATTCTTTTAAAAAAAGTTCGTAATATGTTGTTGTCCAAGCATCCTAAGTTCAAATTTAAAAATGCAACAAGAACATTAGCTTTTTCTCGGACTTTATTTTCAGTCTCGTTTGACGCCTGAGGTGAAGATACATGACACAAACAGGCAACACTAGAGACTAATAACATTGTGGAAAATCCTGAAAAATTGGGTCCTAGGGGGCTTTGGTGGCACCGGGATTTGAACCCGGGACCTTCCGGTTACAATACTACTGCTCTACCATCTAAGCTAACTCGGATCCTTTGATTTAACGTTACCGCGGATAGATATATATAATCAATGGAAAATGGAGGATTCCCAATTCCATATTATTGTAAAATAGTTTTCTATATAAAAACACAACCATACCTTATAATCAAGTACAATCCGTTCGACCATTCCCTTGTCTAACATTTTCTTGTACCATTCTTGTAATCTTTTAGGTTTTGGAATTTTCTGCTCTTGAGGATGGCAGTGAAAAATATAATCATCTCCTTCGGAAGGTGGACAAGCCCAAATATGAGCCATAGTATATCTATCAAGAAGAATCCATGCAAAATTAGTATGAATATATGTGAGAAGAATTAAATGTTCGTTCAGTTGTTAATTAGTTGATTTCAATTAGATAACATACCCTAATTGTTTCGCATAGTCCAAATAGCCAAGAAGAATTTCATGGTATACAGCTGTTCGAAACTGTCTAGGCCGGAAAAAGTGAACAGAATCTAGATATGCAATGTACACTCGTCGAGTATTAGGTGGTGTGCACTCGCTGCCATACTCTTGCACGTGCATACCAAAAAAACATATATCTGTACCATCTACTTCTTCAAATGCAAATAATGCTTTTGCCCTATATGGGAATTCACCTGGCATATCACCATTTTCTACAAATCTACTTCTCATACCAGGTTTAACTTCAACTACTTTGTCACTAGATGCAACCACTCTGATTGCAACTTCTCCGGCACCAGCCTCTTTTTTCTTAAGAAAATTATTCACACGAGTTTCAATGTAAGTTCCCAGCTTTGTTACTGGTAATCTTTTGGCATTAAACTTATTCTCCTTACGCTTCTGTCCTTTCTTCTTTAAACAATTATCACAGGTAAATCTATGAGGAAGTAAGCTTACATTAATATTATTCCATGAGAAAATCTAGTTTTATTGTATCTAGTTATATATTGTTCATAAGTAATATTCTTTAGATAGACATAAAATAGAAAAACAAAAGGTAAGAATCTAAACATTCATTGATTAAGATACACTGTATTTTAAAAATTGTCCTAAACTCTCATGGTATGACCTAACTATGATGGGATTCGATATTTAGCTCACCCTAATGGCCAAATTGACTCCATGTGAAGCACACAAATTTGATGTACTTTTCTACCACAATCGGTACATACTACAAAAGGCTCCAGTTCCAAATGGTCATTCTTCATCTCCTGGAACTGTTCCTTTTTGATGGCACTGTAAAAGAAACAAAAAAAAAATATTTCAGTACTCTGTGATGTAACTAAAACTATGTCTGCTTAATGATACTTACGTTTGTGGTTGTGTAGGATCGTCGCCCAATGTCACAGTGTCACCAGGAATGTCGTTGAAACATTTCTGACAGAAGGTGTATCTGTCGGAAACAAGACCATATGCCTTTAAACTATTGTTCCAATAGTGTACAGATCCAAATTGCAATTCACCAATATTATGCGTGCATCATACACGAATTCGATGCATTACAGCCAATTTTTCACGTCCCAATGGATGCGTCCAAACGCCGAGTGTCCAATTTTGAGAATATTTTTTCATAATTATACATGCAATGAATTTTTTGCCAATTAATCATATCAGATCCGTTTTCGTTTCCGTCCCACACAGAAATTCATCGATCATTTCAGATTAGCATATTTTTTCATTATTGCAGATACAATTTGTTTTGCAATTATTTATATTTTCGTTTCAAACATCAGGTATCCAATTTCAATTGTCCAATTTCCAAATTTTCATGGTATCAAGTAGTAGAGTCGGAAAGAAGCAAGGGGCGCAGGCAACACAAGAAGCAAGCGGCAAACAAGGATTTGTGTGTGCGTGCGCAACCCATTGGTAGAGCGAAGATAACATACAAAGAAGAGAATAGTGCCATTGTTAGACACAATATATTATGTACATATATTATTTAAATGCATATACATAAATGATGTATGAAATATTGTTTAAGTAAAGGGAATTTACATTTTAAAACGGGAATGCGTAAGATTAAACTTAAGCATACGCATTTCTACAAATTTTTATATTATAATTACACATCTTTATATTTAAGTAACAGAATTTATACCACTTAAGTATATGCACAATTAAATACAAACTTTGAATGTGCAACTTCGTGTAAAAACACACTCACGGATAAATACATTCTGATTGGAATTGTGTTAAAAATATTGTAGGTCAGGGGACTGGCCTGAATCAGTCGATAGTACCAAAACAGGTTAATTAACCTGCCATTTTACTTTGGCGCATTCAGTTGTAAAATGTTTTCAAGCAGAAACATTCTATCTAAAATGAATGCGCTTAAAAGCTGTTCCATATCCTTAAAACTTCTGTACATATAGAAAGTATGAGTAGAAGTTAATAACAGGATATCTAGTAATCTAAGTGGATATATAATGCTACAGGGCAAGGTGGAAATAAGACCTACAGAGATATTTGTTCATGCATACTGTCCTTAGCTTAGTCAACTGCTAAACTAAAATGGTTATACTTTTGCCTATGTTACCGATATATTATTGATACTGACCTATTTTGATACGAGTAGTACTTTGCATCTCTTGGTATTGTGCAAAGCTGTTTTCCGTAGCAACATAGTACTTGAGGGTTGAACGTATATTTTCTTCCACAGCAGTATCCTAAGGCCTGCATCACTGGATCAATTTCTTGCTCAAAAACTTCTGACAGCTGCACAAAACACATACAATTACACACAACTTTCTTTATAATTGGGAGTCATAGTGATATTTATAGTAGTAAAAAAAAAAGGTTGTATAATTACCTTGGTACAATATCTATAAACTCTAGAAGTCTTGCGATTGTAAAGCCATGCATTATCAAACATCATCCATACATCATCAACATACTCCCATGGATCGCTATATTGACCAGTATCTAATTTTCGCTTGATTGTTGATAGGTCCATAGGCTTTTTAACAATGTCAAAGTAATCGGGTATTCCTAATGCTTGTGGATCAACAGGTTGTCTGAATGGTATAGAGTCTGGATCTTGGCGATACATCTTTTCAAGTGTTGGCATTAATTCTTGCCGTAATTCATCAGGCTTGAATAAACACAACCTTTTCTTATCCGTTGACATGCCACTTGGCTGTATGGGTTCAGGAACCATTGGTTTAATGTCAGATGTAGTTGTATCCTGAGTTGACATTGGTGTAACAGCTTCTTCCTTCAGACAAGGTTCTTCTTTTACAATGCCTTTACTACAGCCTTCTTCCATTGGTTCAGTTTTGATATCTGTTTTAATGGACACATCATTATTAACGTTTTTCTCATCCAAACGATGATTTTCCGAGCTATCCTCCTGCTTGATTTCCATCTTGGTGTTTTCTTTAGTGATAGAATCCTTTCCTTTATTATTGTTCATTGGCGGACTAGGGGAATTATCACGATCTAATGCCGCTGTAATAGCAGCCATTTGCGAAGACATAGATGAACTTCTTGGTGCGCTTACTGCTGCTCTTTCCTGAGAAGTCATTCCTTTTCCTAGACTTGCAAGACCAGCAGGAGATGGAGTTGTTCCAGGATGTGGAGGAGTTTGATTAGCGGAAGAAACAGTCTGATTCGGAGTCATCAAAGAAGGAACTAAAGGAGTGTTAGGTGTGGAAGTTGTAGACTGAGGTCCATTCGCTGTAGTTACTGGGCTTGGGCTGGGTCCACTAGATGCTGGAGGTGGTACAGTTTGAGGAGTTGTCGTAGGAATACCATTATCACTAGGTGTAGACGCAGATAAAGGCCGACTGTTGGTAAATTGTTGAGTTTGCTGTTGATTAGTCTGTTGTTGCATGTTACTGAATGGTGATGGCGCTTGTGGCATTGAAGTTGCCGATGCATTTTGATTTGCAGCACTAGTTGGCTGTTGTTGATTTTGCTGTTGCTGCTGTTGGGCAGCTTGGGCTTGAACTTGCGCCAGTCTAACTTTCATTATATCAGGGAACTGATGTTGATTTTGTACAGGGGAACTATTAGGTAAACCAGAGGTACCATTAGACGTTGGGAATTGACTAGTTGGTGCAGAAGCCGTAGTTGTAGTTAAATTTGCTTGTGACATTTGGGGTTGGCCAAAAGGACTTAGACCAGGATTTGGTACCATATTGGGGTTAGAACTGGATTGACCATTCGGACTTGGCCCTGGTGGTCCAACCAAAATTTGTTGCTGCTGTTGCTGGGCTTGTTGCTGCTGCATTTGTTGCTGGGCTTGCTGTTGCTGGGCTTGTTGCTGCTGCATTTGTTGCTGGGCTTGCTGTTGTTGGGCTTGCTGTTGTTGTGGAAATTGCATTCTGTTATGCTGAATACCCATGCCAGACAGTGTTCCAAGTTGTCCCATACTTGGTGAATGACTTCTTACATTTGGAGGTACTGTGCCAACTGGTCTAGATGGCGGAACTGCACCAACACCTGGAGGTGCACATGGCCTTAAACCAGAACCAGCAGCACCCGATGGTTGTGGTTGTTGTTGCGCTCGAAGCTGTTGCTGTTGTTGTTGCTGCTCCCTCCGTTTTTGTCGTTTTTCATCTGTTAATTATTAGTCACTTATAGATAGCACCGATACAAACATTGTGACAAAACAAATAAGCCGCGATTGCTCACCAATTTCTTTTTGTATTTTATATATCTTTTCTGCCAGAAGATGGTAATATTCAGACCTAGAATTAGCCATCGCAAACATATCACCTTCTACTTTTCTTGCAAATGCAACTAAATTATGCATTCTTTTATCTAGCATTGCTTGTGGATCCGGTACTGGAAATATTGCTTGAACCCTAAAATCGATAAATACGTTATCGGAAAATGCAGAAAACGACTGTCTTAAGGTTTATTATACATAAAAGCAACTTTTACTAACAGTTTATGAACAAGATGGTTTCTGAGATCAGGAGTTACAGATTGGTGCCATTCCTTGGTTCCTTGTACTGGTGTGGCTATTACTTGGCCTGGTTGCAGGCCAGCCGGAAGTTGTAGACTTGCCAGTCGGTTTTCTCCTAGTACACCAGGCTGTCCTGAGTCATTTAAACCAAACAGCTGCTGCATATTAACTGACTGTTGTATATTTGCAGCTGCTGCTGCCGCAGCAGCAGTTGGTCCACTTGCTGGTGGAGCTTGACTTGCACCAACTGTAGTAGGATCAGAGTTTAAGGGAAGTGAAACATTTGGAGCAACTACTTGCTGACCAGCATCAACAACAGGCTGCCCAGGTGCAGCTACAAAAAAAAAAGATATATATATTTATATATATATAAATATAAATATATATGGATGACACTTTAATAGTAATGTGTTCACTAGAATGCAAAATGCAGATTGTAATTTTTTTATTAGGGCATACCTTGAGTTTGAGGTTGTGTTAATCTAACATTTGTCATGGCATTAGGTGGGCCTTGTATTGCTGATGCTGGCATTCTAACTGCTCTCCCTACGGTTTGACCAGGTAACAGTCCAGGTGTTGTTGTAGGACACTGAATGCCTAGTGCATCATAAGCTCTTCTCATCTCTAATGGACTGGGATTTGGCTGGTTATTTGGCTGACTATTTGGCTGTATTGCGGACGCTGATGAACATAATGATGATATGATACACAAATAGTAAGGATGTATCAGGCATTTATAAAGTATTAATCAATTATCAATTATCAAGTGGATAATCAACTGAACGCATTTAATTAAAAACTAAAGATTTATTTGCAAAAACATAACAAAATAACCAGCTGTAATTACCTGTGGCAGAGTTTGTGGTCCTGTTTTTATTTGCTTGTTTTAAAGGTAAACACACTGGACAATCATTTCTATCGCAGTGTTTCCAATGTCTAATTATTTGCCTGGATGAGCTACAATGTTGCACTGTGCAATTCTTGCCTGCTTGACAAGTTGTCATGTGTGTCAAAACATTCTTCATTGTTTTACAGTCGGGTAATGTACATTGCCATATTTCACCATTTGCCTGACTTTGACGTGTTTGACATTTATGTGCATGCAAAAGGAGTACCAATTGTTGTTGTATAAGTCTTCGTTTTTCAGGATCCGTTGGTTTTGTAGCACCTATATACATAATAAACTTTTTAATAAATAGTTATGGACAAAAAGGGCTGGGTAAATGTGCATATAATCAACCTGGTGGAGCACTCGGACCTGGCATTTGACTTTGAGTAGCTTGTTGCGGTCCAGGTTGCCCACCACTTGGTGCACCAGATTGAGGCTGAGCGGGACTTGGAGCAGGTGGCTGAGCCTGTTGTGCCATACCACCTTCCTGACCACTTACAACATTGGTGCCACCAATAGGTCCTGCTGTTGCACCAAATCTACCAGTTTGCATGGGAGTCATATTTGTCCCAACTCCTTTTTGCTGTGGTTGTGCAACAACACCCACAACAGGATTATTGGTGCATACGGTAACTCCAGGGCCTGGTCCACTACTAGGTGACCCTAAATGGAAAACAGTTGATTGAATAATATTGAAGCTGAACAATTTATTCGGCATTCAAACCATAGTTTGGTAGTTACCATAACCGTAAGGGCTGGAAGCACCAATTTGTCCCAAGTTTGACATGTTTGTCATGTTCGGTGGAGCTTGCATTCTTGGACCACCTTGCCCAGGCCCAACAATACCAACTTGATGTACTTGTTGATGTGGACTTTGCCCTCTCGCAGGGCCAGCCATATGAGCTTGCTGTTGTTGCTGCATCTGAACAGCTCTGTTATTCATCATTCCAGGACCATTTTGCATTTGAGAAACGCCGTGAGGTCCAGTAGGATGGTGAATTCCTTGAGTGTTAGAGCCCATCATGGTTACCTGTAGATAATATAACATTAAATTCGCTATATTTTGGGTTTGTTTTTCTCACTATAAACAACATTCTTTTTATCACCATCTAATCTGTACATTTCATTACATAGAAACTGACATACCGTATTCAAAGGTTGTTTGTTCAGACTGTTTGTTACAATTAGACTGCCACCCGCCATACCCCCCATTGTATTGTTGCCACTTGCACTGCTTGTCATAACTAAGCCAGAGTTCATTCCACCAGGCATGGACATTGTTGGATTACTCCCTGCCATGCTCATAGACGACTGAAGTCCTCCCATCGAATTTGCAATAGACATTTGATTGTTCGCCAAAGAACTGGCTATACTACTGGGTAAATTTCCAAGACTCACAACCATTTGGGAGTCGACAACTCCTTTAGAGACAGAAACATTCGGTGGAGATTGCATGTTTGGACTTTTACTACCCAAAGTGCCAGCAGCCATTACTAAGGAATTGGCAACCAAATTTTTACTGCCCTATTTGGAGAAGAAATCATGTAAGACATTAAACTTTCATACATTGATAATAGTCTAGTTATTCTAAATTTATAATAACAATACCAATATTGTTATTATACTACCCTACTTCTTTTTTTTCTAAGACAATGATGCAAAATTACACACAGGTATTATACTGCATTCATTACTTTGCATACCTGCTGTTGTATAAGATGATGAGAGAGTTGCTGCTGTTGAACGTGTTGCCGAAGTTCGGTGTCTAAAGCTCCATTTTGCTGCCCTGGTCCAGGTCCTGTGGCTGGCGGCTTTGCACTCTCAGTTGCAGAACCCCATGATCCCGATGATAGAAGATCATCAGGCAGATCATTTTCAAGATCAAACATATCTGTGTTTGTTATATAATCTAAGAACACACAGGTACATTAGTTTTGCGCTATAATAGAGAATTATAATAAAATAAGTTGTTTATAAAAAAAAACTATATGCTTAGTCTTGATTATCATGAGACATTATCAAAGTTTGAAAATTCAAAGATTGAATAAAAACTCTAAGAATGCTAAGCATACAAAGGATATATCATACATCATTTTCTATTGTTTATTTTTCAATAATCTCTTTTAATAACACCTTTAAAATAATACGTCTGATTATGTTACATATTACAAATGACGTTGACATTCTACAATATAGCAAAAGTTCTTCAAACGACTAGAATTATAGTTAAAGTATTTGTTTACATTATTAGGCATGATATGAACCATAGAGACCAAAAACCATTAGTAATTTTACAGAGGCAAGATTTAGTACCATCACCACCAGTTTATATCCACAATTTTAACAGTATAACCTCTCATACTACCATATGACATATAGTACATATGATTTGATACATATCCTTGCGAGGGTAGCTATACAATTAAATCTACAACATATATTTTCTTATCCTACAAGAAATGTATTATATCAAAAGAAGTCTCCCTTAAAAACATCAATGCGATAATGCCCGGGAGACCTAAATCTTTTGATTTATTTGTCTATCCACGACTGACCGTACACTCACGGAGAAAAAAAGGGTATATATAGGAAAAGAAGTATCCAGAATTTCTATGATAAAAAAGAAAGGAAAAAGAAAAAATATGTCAATATAAACAAACCAATATGTAAATAAATAAGACATGAGACATACACCGCATGAGCATTAAAACTTAAGGGAATTTATGTTACAGCAGAATAAAAAATCTTTTCACAATAAAATCGTGCTAAACTACAAAGCGGCAAAGCTACCGATGGCAAACTTTATAGTAGAAAGTCATGCGAAGAAATTATAGATAATCACTCTAGAGAACATCTAGTCAAGCAATGTTTCTTGCTCTCCTCTAGACAACTCACTTTTGTATTTACTATAATATTAACAAATTTACCAAAACTTCAGATGTACACAGTAAGAAACCAGTTTACGAATACGGATGCATGTCTCCTATATTAGCACATGTAACACATAATTCTGTAATTCAGGACACGATTCACTATACAAAAGTAAATGTTCTTTTTATAGCCTACCTAACCATCAGCTAATTTCTAAGACGATTGTATGTATATTTATTGTTCCTAGAGTATTGTGTATGTCTTTTGATACATTTATATGCTATTGCAAGACATGACAGCTCGTGCATGTGTGTCGCATGTCTATGTTATGTTTAATGCACGTTGAGTCTTTCACAGCATGTATTAGATGAAAGGGGATCTTCAAAATTTCTGAGCTTATATACCTTAGATAATGATCCAATTTTTCTCCATTACTATGTAAATCAAATCAGTCCGTGTCAAAGAAAGATTCAATACAACATTTTATCCATATGCTGCTCTATGATCTACCATATTTTCAAAGATGACCGATCATGATGCCCATTCTTTCTTTTTCTTTCCTAAATATCAACAACAGTGTTATTTTACCATAAAAAAAGTATCAATGTTATACATATATATCTTTTAAACTCTTATCACTCTCAGGTCAAATATATCACAATTACAATGACTTTATACATATGTAATACTATGAAATGAGGTGGGCGAATGGACAAACAAATTTTGAAGTGCTAGGCTTAATGTCTTTGATCTTTTTGCTTGGTTTTGTAATAATATTTACTTCTTTTCTGGACGGTATGGTTGTTCCAATGTGGCTGCAGCTGATGCTGTTGCAGATGTAGTTGTTGTGGCGGGCCCTGCATTTGTTGCATGTTACCACTGCCACCTCCCCCGTAGTTTGTATAAGCATGGTGCATCATTAGAGGCGCCATACCCACTACATATATCACAGTTTTTAATCTCAGACCATGGAAAAATTGCCTACGCTTTTCTTTTCTGGATCGTAGTATCTAAGCAGCAGAAACAGCGTCAACTAATCTTGTTTGCACGTTTATGCCTAATATGTGAAATATCATCGTTAGAAATAACATCCATCGAAACTTGGTAAATACGACCGATCAATTACGGTAGACAACTTCATATTTGTCGCCTTACTTCCGTTGCAAATACATCCGTTTTCTTTGAGAAATATATCTCTGTCGCATAAGTAAAACATATATGTGGCTAATGCAAGGATTGTTTCTGCAACTTAGGTCATGGAATTTCACTGCAACTGATTTTAACATTTTACATGGCGTCTATTCAAACAAATTACTAATTATTGTTGATTCGATGTGGGATTACATGGAGCATGATCGAGTTCCGACTTTGTTATAATAGTTGAGTAGCACTAATAAGAAACAATAGTAAGAAGTAGGGTTAGCATAATTCATGCCAGCAAATCGTTCTCTTGGTACTATAAAGTGTTTCATGCACGTGACATGCACTATAAGACTAAAACTAGAACTAAGAGCAAATGAAAAATTTTACAAAACTCTACAGTTAGATGAAACATGTAATTTGTATTAAATAAACATTCGTGCAATATGTCGAGACTAACAGCTTTAGGATCTAACACAATCATTTTCAAGATACGAAATAGATTCTAAACCTCTGAGCAAAATTCTTGCTAGGCACAGCGGTTAACAATTTTATCGCTTTGATTATTACAAAGATATTCAAAGTTAGAATTACGATCATTACAGATACCTGATCGCTTAAATCATCACCTTTACCTAAACTATATTTAGAAGGCGTAAATCATGCACGTCGAAAGTAGAATACTTGAAGAATTGCATTATACTTAATGACCTCGGTAACGCGAATTTATAGAATAAACATCTCGCAGCAGGGCAACCTCCATGGAAATGTCATCTGTCATTTTGACAAACAGTGTCGTTACGCGAGGAGGAAATAAAAGGTATAAGTATATTGCCAGTCCATTATACTAATCGTTATTGGTGTAAGTAGTTTATTCTCACGGGTCTCTTATCTTGAAGTAGGCTAGTTCACAAAAGGGCACGCGTAGGATTGGAAAGAAAATGATCTCTTGGAAGATAAATGTAAAGTAATCGCAAGTCTGCTGTCAAAGATGTGATAGGAAAACATGGCTTTACCGGGATCGTCCGTTTCGACAGTTCTGTAACGCGAGACAAGCATTAGAGATAGATATTTAGCATCGTTCGAAGAATAAGTCCTCCCGAAGAGCGAAGGAGGAGGACGGAGGATGCACCGGATAGAGTGATTTTGCTCAAAGGTTCGAGTGGTAAAACGCGATGACAGAATGCCATGATACTCGCCGAGCGTGTTTTCCTCTGTCACGAGGAACGCAGAGATGAACGGTGCGCGAACGTTCGTAACGCGTATCTGTGCTCCGTAGTTCTGTAAGGTTAGTCGCGGAATGACCCTGACTAAATTGAGAATGGCAGAATCGGAATGAAGAAGGAAAGTTACCTGCGGAGTCCGACGGTCCCTGGAACGGATCCCCGAGCTTGGGCCGCTTGTTCGGCGGTCCGTCCACCAGGTGGTCGGCCATGGTTCCTTCACGGGGTTAGTTTTCTCTTTGGGCCTGTTTACTCCGTAGGAAGTATCCAGCAGCGGCAGCAGATCGGTCGACCTTACGCACGCACGCACGCATGCACGCACGCTACACACACGCGCGCGTAGACGTACGGGCGAAACGCTGCCCTATGCCACTAAAAGACCGCTGCTGCTGCTCCCTCCTCCTCGGTGAAGCCGCGAAAATTCACCGAGCTCCTAGCATATTCGCAGGCATGACAACAACAATGAGAACCGCGGCGCGTGGAGCGTCCCCGTGCACGCTTCGATACACGATCAACCATTGGGCATCGTCGGGGGTACGTCGAACCCCGCGCCAAAGCCCGCACACACACAGTAAATTTCTCTCCACGGGCGCACGGGGCACTCGTCGCACGAGTATACTGGGGAGATAAGCCACGGGAGATCACGATTAGCAGCACTATCACTATCACGATATACCGACAACTAACGAGATCGACGCACGTATTACAGCAAGGCCTATCCTCGCGCTCCGAAATTCTTTTAGTTGATCACCCACGACTCGTCAAACACTCGAGTGTGGCGGAGTGGCTGCGCGCACGGCGCTAGCTCGCAGCGACGATATCGCTCTCGAGGCCCGCTGGCACCATCTTCCTCTCCTCTTCTCTCGCCTTGGCACACTGCGACACGGGGCGCGCGAAGAATCACCGCGGGCGCGGGCCGTTTTCCCCGCACATTCGAGGCAATCACGGACCCGAGGAGGCCAAGACAATCGAATCAATCGACTCCGGGACGGCCACCGCGCGTCACAGAAATTCGCTCGTGAAAAGCGATCGCGAGGGTTCCGCACCGCACGAGTATCGGCTAACGTAAAATGGCGGCTGCTGTTGACGAGAAGTTTTTCTACGCTTGTCAGAAAATGTCCGACTGGCTCTATACGAACGTGACATTAGTTCGCCTCTCCGATTGGCCAGATTGTTCACGTGACGTAGCCCATCGCTTCCATTGGTCCGATACACGCAAGGCCACGAATGCTATGCTGATCTCACGCCGCCGGTCCAACAGACTTGAGAACCTCGTTCATGCCTCGACTGCCATTCGATGATGGCCGGTTTTCCCTCGTCGATCCAAAGCCGTCAAACATTCTCTCCGCCATACATTACCAGTGATAAACTATTGCAAGGAATTCTTTTCGATTTCCTTGTATTCTTATAGGCTTGCCGCTCGCTGCCACGAGCATTGTATGCAGCGGATATGTACCTGGGCTCAAGAAACGAAAATCATCAACACGGTATCTACACGATGTAATACCGTAAAATACCCGATCAAACTTTCCACGCGATTAAATGTCTTTTACTTGTTCGACCTGTGCAAGCATGTTTTCCAATTTCCACTCTCGAGTAATAGTAGATTTCGTATGTATCCGTAAAATTTGAATTTTTACGTTCCAAGTACTTTTACCAAACCTACACTGCCGATATTATACTGGCTCTAGCCTGACGAACCTGCTAACGAACGGAGTGACTTACCTATTAGTTCAAGTTTTCTTCGTGACTCTTTCATTGCCAGTAGTCTGAATTTGTGTAAATTATTTTCTGCAGCTTTTGAAGCTGCATAGCATAATGGTAGTTATCCGATGATGTAACACCCCACGAAAGAACGATTAAGTTTTGGAAAATGTCTATGCGAGCTTTAAGTTAACAAAAGCCTTAAAATTGCCGATATTCATCTAACAAAGATACGGTATTGTACACAATCGTGCTATCGTTGACTAAATTTGTACACGCGTTATTAAACAAAAATGGATATGTTCAAATCTGTGCAACAATGGCTTTTTCCAAGTAAATGATAAAGAAACAATGGATGTAGGGTGTATAATAGAGAGTAGTACCTGAAACAGCTCCATACATAAATAGTCGAAGTTTACAAAATTAAACAATTGTCGTATTGCAGCAGTTCACCGTAAATGGTCACATAAATAAAACGTAAAGACATTTGAAAATTGTTTTTAAACTTGATCCACGTGTCCCTTTAGAAATTTACATGTTTTATAGATCTCTTATCTCATTTCAGAAGGTCCGTCGAACGGCTGAAATAAAGATTCCACCATTGTGTCCTTAAATTTTTGTATCAGTGTGTTATGTAACATATGACCAAAAATTGTTACGCTGCAACTTGCTGTGCTGTAACAACGTCTCTTAACGTAATCCGTAATTATTCATTGTCGCGGACAATGTGAGGTGTTGCACAGGGAAGTCAGGAAAAATATAAAGAAATCTTTACGCGTCTATCAAAACGTGATTCGAGGGTCCTAGGAAGGGATGCTCTTACAAGATGGCTAGAGATTTCTCGATCGACATTTTAAAAAGAAAGTGAGCGAAGTGGGGAGGGTGCGTTGCGCAGAATATTCTCTTCGGAAGAGTTTGACTAGCAGAGAGGTGCGAACGGCACGCGACCCGACGCACGCACGCTTTGTGCGTGAATTCATCTGTCTTCCTCTCTCATTTTCGCCTTTGCGTATTCTCTTCCTTTTCCTCCTTCTCACTTTCTCCTCCTCGTGCCACAGTGTTGGATGGAAGTGAGGAAAAGAAAGAAATAGGAGAACTTGTAAAAGGAAGGGGTATTGGAAATGGGACGGGGATTGGATGACGGCGTGGCAGCAGCCACCTAGTCACCCGCCTCAGTGACAGCGGCTCTTTGTGAAGAGGAGTGTTGCTCCTCTCGGCTTTCTTTCTGCAAGTACATTACTAGTTGTGCTATCGCATCTAACAAAATAGCAACACTTTGCTCAAAAAAGACACTATGAATACACGTCATATTGCAATGTTCTTTCCCCGTAATATCTTTCTTATATCACCTCCTGCAGAACTTTGCGCAACGCACGGTAATCTGTTTTAATGCTTCGCGAAGTTTTTGTTTAAATATATTTTAAATGCAATGCACGCATACGATAAGTTGTATTATTTTTCGTAACGTGCGTATTATGTGATGAAATTAGAACCCATAAAAGGGCAGTCAGATATGCGGTATAAGGCGTGACGATCTTTTGGTAAAATCTTTCAGTGACCTATTCAAGGATTTACGTAACTTTTCTTTGCACAAAATACATTTCAGTTTTCAATTGAATCATAAATGTATCAACAAAATGGTTCTGGCGCATTATATTCTCGTATCGTCTCCTAATATAATTGGCGCACGATAGAATTACAAGAGTGACCGTTATATAACTCTTAAGAAGAAAGATATAAAGCGTTTGTTTCTCAATGCGTAATTATAAATAAACGATACCCCTGGACGGATCAATGACCGATCCGAGTCTTTAACGTTAAGCGCATGAAAATATGCGAAAGATTTAGATCACGAGTAGCGCACAACACCGCGTATTTATCTGCATTTCGATTATTACATGCCGGAACGGGTTATTTTCATGCAAGCATCAAGTTACTGATATCGGTACCACTGTCTGTCGTGATAAGGAGCGCAAAGTTTTCGTAATCTCCCTAACCGATACCATGGGATTCTTATTCGTACGATTTGTACTGATGGTAAAACTTGTTTTAAAATAATTGATTCCCTAACTTTCTACAATATTCAGCTTATGCGGCCAAAATTTTCGAATCCTTGCCAGATATAAAAATATTAGTAGTTTCGTGTATATATATACCGGTATTTATTACATCCGCGTATGAAATGTCTTCTAAGCATATTTGCTGTTCCCTCCGCCGATATACATGTTACGATCCAAAATACCAATACCTTTTTTGATTCAATGAACAAGATAAATCAAAACTGATATGATAGATTATAAAAGAGGGTTCAGAGGTAAGAGACGGCTTTATGCCATTCGCTATTTATAATCCAAATTTATCTACGAAGTTGTACTTATATATTTGTTTAAAGTTCAATATAGTACTGTAATTCCATGAAAAATACAGAACACCTACTGATCTTACCAACAAGTGAAACGTTTTTTATCTTCTAAAATAATCATTTTATTGCATCGCCAATTAAAAAAAAAACCTTCAAATGATGTTAATGATTATAATAACTTAAATGCAGTTTTATGATCACCGTGGGTTCAAGAAGCAAGGTCGATTCTTGCGTTCAGATCATGATAGTATTAGATATGCTAAAAAGACTATTACCAACCGAGATAAATGTCCAGTCGGATTGTACTCATGAATCAAAAGACTTCCCTGCTCTATCCCCTCTAGAACAACTATCTTGAATACTCACAAATGCATAGTGAAAATAAATGACTATCAGAAAGGCATTGCATCAAATCCAACAAAGTAATAGAATAAACATTTTATCTACACAAGCCAAACATTTAAATGAGTCATTAACTGTCAAAGAATGAATCATTATATGTATTACAAAAAAAAAAATTGTTTTTATACATTAGGGATAATACATATAATATAGCAGATGTAAAATAAAGATTACGCGCGATTGAAGTGCGCGCTCCTTTATATTTACTAAGAACATGACAAACCTTATAGTCTACCTTAGTCAAAGATTGTACCGATACAAAACACATTTGTAGTTATCATTGACATGCTTTATATAGTATTGGAAGAATTGAATCATATTATCAATATACATAACTAAATCAGCCCTCATGCATACTTGATAACAGTAACGATACAATATACTCACCGATTATAATCGGCGGTGTAGACACATAACATTAATAATATTCAAATCTTGAAATTGCCAATATAATTAATTTGTGCCAATAAGTACTACTCGTTTTAGACTGCGTATTATATTTAAAATTTATTTCTTACAACTTTTAGTAATCCGATTTTCAACAGAAGCACTAAACTAAAGATTTCCAAATACAATCAATTTAATTGTGTACACGTTATATTTGTTTCAGATTAAAAATATTTACCATTATTTTTGGTTTAGGAGCCTTTTCCTGCAGTTTCTCTTTTGCGTTTTTTACAGTTTAAAAAAGAGTCCAAGATTTGACACAATTCTCATTGTGAACAGGTTATGTCAATGTTATGAACGAGTGTATGTTTCTCTTGCTGGAGATCACTCGTAATAGTAAACTTTATGCTTGAATATGACAAGAATTAAAGATGAAAGCACGTCTTTAACAATGTACCTACTGTAATAGTCCGGGATATTAAGAAACGTGAACGTTTTTCGGAATCAAACTTTTGTACAACATATAAAAGTTTAAATGCAAATGGAACATATTGGATAGTGAAGTATGTATGTGTGTGTTTCTTTTTCCCCAACTGTGCATGATTAATGAACGATGGTAAAACTGATATTAACTTATATATAAATTACATAAAGTATAAATTACATATAATTAGTCTGCATGTTTAAATTTGAAAACTACTACTAAAACATAGTATCTTCTATAAGTAAGCCCTATTCGTACATCTTCCAAGTCCCACACTCTCTTTTAGAAGTAGAAGGTGTAAATTACGATATCAAATATATTATTTAAAAAGAGATTATGTAGAAGTTTTGAAATCATTTTCGTACACTAGGAGTCAGAGTTGCTTAGTACATTATGCGCTTCTAATCCCATATGACAGTTTATTAGATTTGTTTTCTTTGTAATTTCTGTATAACTGTGATTAAAGGAAACAGAATTTTTTATAATACGTACTTTCAAATAATAAAAATATAAAATAAGGAAAATAAAGTTGTCTCTTATGCAAGTAAAAAAGGACCATGATTTTTACAATGTTTAATTTAGTTTTGAAAATTTAAATGTACTCTTTCAAGGGTAATACCCATATAAATGAATTAATATGGACTCTTAGTTACATTGCATTTAATTTTTGTAACCACATGCACATTGTAAGTTCGTAGTTTATAGTTACTATAATTTTGTAGAAAATATGTGAAACAGTCTTGAATTGTTTGAAAGATTATGGGTGTGATAAACTATGTTCCTCTTTTTGGAAAAATTATTACTTTCATATATTTTGTCAAGTGCAAATTTTTGATCTATAAGGCAAAGTCCAAAATTCTATTGCACAGTCTTTCCACTGAAAATTAACAATTACATATATTCTCACTGACAAGTCTACTGTTATTAAGCTACGCAATAGCTTTCTTAATATGAAGCTGATATATACATTTTTTTGTAACAAAGTAAATGTAACATGCTTGGAAAATATCTTAAGATATATAATTATTTTATGTTCAGAAAATGGCAAATTACATTACAAAGAATAACTTTTACATAACGAAAGTATATTTAATTAGATTATCTTCATATATAACTGTATTCATTGCACCAAGTAGTAATAAACAAAAATTGGATAAAATCTATTTCGATGAAGATATACATCACTAGCATTTCTTATCAATTGATCAAAACTGTACTAAAAGGGGATATTTATATTTTATACATATTTAACTTATTTTTTTCAGAAAATCCCGTGTTCTTAATTAGAATTGTAAATTTTGTATATAACATTAGCGTAATTATTTGTTCATTCTCCATAGTTTTATAACAATATGTATAACCATATCTTATTATACGATTTCATTAAAAATATAACTTACATAAATATAAGTTTGAGTAGCATTCTCACAAAATGTTTTATTCTGATTTTTACACTTTTTTGTGAGATGTTTTTTGCCATATACATTCTGTACGCTTTTTAATATCAAAACACATTATGTGATGGAATTATATTAATTTGCTGGGTGTTTCCTATATGTAATGCTACAGTTCAAATGCATGTGACCCATAATATGATATTGTTAAACTTCATTAGCACTCGATGCACACTTAATTATGTGCATCTGACAAAGGCACATATCGAACTCGCACAGACAGATTTTAATAAAATTTATGACAGAGATAGTTTTTGAAAAAATATTTAACACGAATTTTACTACATTGTCCATCGTTCATATTAAGAAACTGATAACAGTCTCCAATTATTGTTGATTATTACAAAGTTCCAGGAGAATAATACATTTTCGGGAATATTGCTCCAAGTAAAGAGTTTTGGAAAGCAACTGCTTTTGTCATTAATTACCAATGACACTAACAACGCTACTCGTCAAAACATGGTAAAAGTTTATTACACTTACAAAACAAATTTTACGCAACAATTTCACTTGCAAGAAGCAGGTAAATGCGCATATAATAACTACTGTTAAATGTTAAAAGAAAAAAAAACCAGAAAAAATGTGTTCCTTATTTTAACTCATTGTTGACATATGTAAATTTACATAAAATGGAAATACATGGAAATCGAAGAAGAGAAATTATAAAAAAAATACATTTTTTTATATTGTTTTTTTACTATGTTTTGTATTCAAGTGATTTGTTATTAATGTTCTTTATGTGATTGAATTCATCATTTAAAAACACACAATCAAAAGAAACTTGTTTTCCTACACTCCCCAATTTCAGTGATATTCCTAAAAATAGATTTTCATTCTGGAGCATTAGGGATTGTTTTTACCCCCCTGGCATGGACAATAGCCAATACAAAAAAGTACATGTTGAATATTTTGTTAAAACCTATCTCTGACATAAGTTGCAGGTTCGATATATACCCTTGTAAGTGGAACATAGTAAAACAAGATTTGTGTGAACATGGATCAACAACAGTAGAATACTGTCGATTCGGCCTAGAGCCAGTTTGAGGATCGGTAGAAAAGTTTTGTACATATATAAAACATTATAAGACAAGAGCATCTATGGTCATTGGAAAAATGGACACTCAAAGAAAGTTTTTACATGTAACACCAGCTTTGAACATTCATATTCCTGGGTTCAAGGATATTATGTTGCCCATTAGTTGAATATTATTATAAAATAGTAAAATATTTAGTTGTTCCTCTAGAAATATATTCATATGCGATAATTTTAAGAATCTCTGTAACAGCAGTGCGAGTCCAATACCCTTCTGAATGTTATTTGTTTCTGTTACAAGATCAAGCAGTCAATCGTGTTTGGTTTTGGTTTCATTCGCTTCATCTTCTTCTGAGTAATTATCTACATCTGAATAATTGGTAGGTTCCTCTCCAGGTTTAAGTAGTTTGCCCACATAATCGTACCTTTCTGAAATTAAGAATATTAAAAACAATATGTTTAAAAACTTGTTATAAGATTTGTTGAAATCTATAATATAGCTTTGAATGAAAATATGTGGAATATACAATATGAAAATCTGTTTGAGTTACAAATTAATTATCATCTGTTAATATACTATACTCTTGCCAAATATTGCTTATTATATCCATTATAGTAATGCTAAGGCAATTAATCAGCTGGAAATACCTATGGATAGATATTAATATAATTAACATAATTTCTTACCACTAAATTGTATTTCCCACTCACGAACTGAATTCATTTGTGTAGTATCTAAATCGCTCAAATCATCGTATTCATCTCTTATGCAATCTAATGAAAATGTTGCAAATGCTCTGCTTCCGTCTCGTCCAGCAATTGCATGGTATGGTCCATCTACGAAGAAAGTAATATTTGTATTTGAAATATTCATTTATACATATTCTAATTTAAAAGCGTAGAATGAACATGACATTGTTGTCTAACACACTGTTTCATTAACATTTTATACATGCAGAGGCTGTACAATGCTTACTCTACGATTTCAATACATTAACCATGGTCTATAGGTGTTAGATTAAACCAATTTTCTTATTTGCCTTAAAAAACTACTACTTCCAATGGTATGTAAAAGATTATGGTTATTATTACAATTCCTTTTTCCTTCACTATCTTTAAAATTTCAATAAACACATCCTTATATATTTAGATACACTTATGTATATATCTCAGGATGTAACATTACATGTATTAAATGTTAACGGCTTAGCTTTCACAATATTCGCAGATTATGTACACATTTTGTACTCCTCACTTTAGTAATATTTTTTAGATTCGTATTCCTTATCATATAATTTTGGAGATGCAAAACCATATGTTCTATAATTTACTACAACGAATATGTAATCATGTAACATGATTTTCTTTTCATGGCGTAATAGTCAGCATACCGGTGATATCATCCAACCGAGCGATTTTGCTCTGTCGTACAAAAAAGTTCAAGGACTTTATAATATAGAAAATAACACATTTCTCTGATAGTCACGAATAATAAAAAATTCCATCTGCATAGTAAATTGTTAAATGTTGCTCACCAGCTCCGTAAAATTTCCTTCCTGTAGTTACATCGAATACTTTGCCCTGCAAAGCAATTAATATTCGTCCATCCGGCTGCGAACCGTCGTATTTCTTTAACTCCTCGAGCGTGAAATCGCGACGTAGCTTTGGAAGTTTTTTCACTGGCTTGACAGGCTCCTCCGTCTTTGTTTTGCTCTTAACAATTTTGTAAACGAGCAGCGCGATCACTCCTACCAGAACAAGATTTACTGGACTCTTGACGATTTCGGTGATAAAGCTCGATAATAATTGCTGACTTTCTTGGTTGCTTGTTGGCGGCAAATCGGAAACCGGCGAGTCACTCTTTTCCGCCATTTTGATAACCAGGTCGCGGTTACCGAGGAAGACAACGTTTTACGAATAAGACTAAGTATCGTTCGATAATTATGTCCGGGTGGGAATTTCGCAAAATTGTGAATGGCGCTACTGAATGAAACTGCACGAGGATAAGGGAATAGTTAACGTTCTACAATATCGCGTACGATACTAACCAAACGATACTGATGATACTCCCGGTGCTGGCCGCACCAGACCAACACTGATGTATATACGTCCAGTGCGTGCCACGACAGACGCGTTCCACCTCTCGCGGTATCAATCTTCCAGGGGCGTAACAACACCTTTTACTTCTTTATTATGGATGATAATGTGAAAGAATTATAAATAGGAGAGAGTGAAGATTTCTAACGCTATTATTGTCCTTCATAACACACATTTCTTGTACGCTTTATTCATAAAGTTACAATGTATGGATATGTACTTTAAAATAATACAGAACGATTAAATATTTGTTCATATACAATTATATTGTGTACATGCTTATTTCTTGATATGCTTTCGAAAAAACATGGCGTGTACATACATATGTGAACATAATCGTTACATTTGAATGAATTTCTGAATAATTAAGAAACAGAAACGACGATTTTTGATTCTAAGAATCATAAATAGATTCACGTATATACATATATTTGTAACGAACGATGCGTTAATTTAAAGAAAGGGCAAGCATTTTTTGTCCTTTCCTTTATAATATGTCAACTCAGGTACATCACTACTCACACGTTTACGTTAAAAAAAAAATCTCAAAGGCATTTATCTCCATTTTACCAAAACTTGCCGCTTGTTTTATGTTATTAGAGGTTCATTTTCAAGTTTACTTATCCATTACGTATCTACAGATACAGGAACAGGTTAGAAAATTATCAACTTTCTCGTAAAAACAATATATGTATATTTGTAATAGCTAAGTTTCTTGCTGTTACGAATATTATTGTTTTTCAATATAAATAAGTAGAAACCTAAAATGTTATGCAATGTAAATAAAAGTTAATGACACATGGTGATTTATACGAGCACAGGTAATTTTACGTGCCGTTACTCCGATTAAATTTTACACAGTCATGCTATGTCATCATTCGCCTAGGAGGAAATGTGTGTTTCAATACATGAATTCATTCACTCACAACTAATGTGAGTGCGTTATTGTCAAGATCTACGAAAATTCTTGTTACCTTTCACATATTTCTTAGGTGTAGAGAAATCTGATTAATTACTCCATGATAATTGGCATATAAACGAGAAAAAAAATATATGTTCATAATGGGTCCGTTAAAAATAAATTTCCGAAAGAAAAATGTTTATGATATATACGTTTAAACTGGTTGAACAGCATTTAATTTCGTTTACTTACTTCAATTTTTCCAAGCCCTCCTTTAAAAATAAGCAAATACACTTATTACAGCTTACGCTTATAATCCTTTCAAGTGCATTGAACTCAAGTAAGCCAGTGTTGTCATAACAATAGATTATGAATGTTATGGTTTTACATTTCAATCGGTTCAGTGTATCATTATACTATCTTATAGTCTTATTAACTTCACAAGTTCTAGGATGAAAATACAACTTATGCAAGAAAATAGAAATCCACTGCATACATAAATATGATTTGGTGAAAAACAAGGATAAACAATTGTGTATATCATACCGGCTGGTCTAGTGGGATAACAAATTTCATTTTTTTTACATGATGCACTAAATCTTGCAGTTAAATAATATATTTTACTGTGCTTCTTTCTTTAACTAATATCTGTGTAATTTCCATCATTCTTAGTTGTAAGTTTCTGAGCTGAATATAAAATTATTATGATCCAATAAATGTGGTATTTTTGTACACATCAAGGTATGAGTATGTATTATCAGTACAGTTTATGGATCTACATGTCTAAAGCACATGACAAAGGATTCTTCCGATTCAATTATTCAAGATATCATAGTTCATTCTGTAAACTTTAAAAATTTACTTTTCGTAACAGGCTGATCGTATAGTGGACATATGTATAATAAAATTATTAAGAAGATGATCACCTTGTGAACAGTACATTTGTGAAATGTAGTAATTTAGAAAATACCAACCACATCACAAAGATATCCACCTATATATGAGAAATCTGGCAATAGCTATGTAGGATATTGTAATTGTACATTTATCACAGGTAGTTCCCGTTTCAAAAGCCTTGCTTTTGTGATAAGGACATGGGGTCAAAGATTTATTTTCAACTTCATTATCCGTTGTTCTTGGCGGTTTGCACCCTATACTTTTTTTGTTTTTGCTATATGTGGAATGAACGTAATTTCTATACTCAGTGCATACTAAATAATAAAGCAATTGTGTGTTGCATATCTTTGGCCTAGCTCATAGTATACTACTACTAAAGAAGTTAAAATCGGTACAATGTCGAATATGATACTAAAGTACATAATAACAAAAATTGGATTTTTCTTACAAGATTCTAGTTCCTTGCAGGTGATCAAGCTGTTTCACATGCAGTTTAAAAAGACAAGTGGAACAATTAATAGTTGATACAACTTTACCGCTTCCAAATTCCGCGAATTTGGTATCCATGGTAAAGATAAACCTTCGAGAATTGAGGTAAATCGGCGGTGTGGCGGTGATGGATACTATAATTCTTGAGAAGAGCGCAGTTAAAAGTGTCGAATTTACCATGTGATTCGCTACATCGGGCTTGTGCCTGGTTTTATGCAGCAGAAAACCTCGCTTAGTTATCTGTGGAGAATACTCGAGTTTTCTGCGCATAAAACTACGCGTATAAAACACTGTGTCGGCACTTTTGATGTTGGGATATTGCGCGTTCGTGACCTTGAACGTGTTCGGCCATTTTGAAATTAGTGCACTGCGGGCCATTCGAATTATGACGCAGATAGTCTAATACTTGATAATGCTACAAACAAGTTATTTTGTAGATTTATACTTTTCAATCTAAATGCCAAAATATTATTCACATGTTAATAGTTCCAATTAACCAAATCAATACTAAAACATGTGTATAAACGATAAATATCACAATCCATAAATTGTCAAATATAAGCTGAATCTGTAGTCTGAACAGAATAAGCTGTACTCTGTTGTGTACATAAATACATTTGTAATACCTTTATTTTATAATATAATTACAAATTTGAGTACATGAACATTATAAAGAATGTGTAAGATCCCATCAAACAATTTTGCATACCATCATCATTACTCTCATACAATTTGTTTTGATGTATTCGGCAAAAAGAAATATTGGTATATAGAGAATGTAGCCCTTCAAATCCTATTCACAATAATGTCCCTAAAATTACAAAAGTGTTATACATATACGTATTATTATTTTAAGAGGCAGAAAATGAAAATTATGTCTTACACATCACTGTATAGGTTATACATCGTATAGGTTAGACTGATGCATAGGATAACAATTTTAAGCAGGCAAGTGAAATCTTTCCAGTAGTCGTCCTGTTTCACATTGTTTAAATCATTATGGTTAACCGTGTCATGTGGCTATGCCGGTATTTCTGAAACAATGATAAATTATGAATAAATCTTGATGTCTAACTTTGAAATTAATAAAATTATAAAAATCTTGTATATACTTTATCTTGTATATGAAGTGACGAGGGAAAATCATAAGTGGTCTTTATTATAATCTGCAAAACATCCCAGTTGTTATCTACCTGAAAAAGATGTTCATTTAACATCATGATAAACGTGTTTATTTAAATGGGATCATAATATAAATAACTCTATTTCTGGTAGGTCCAATTACCAGTATATTATCAAAAATGTTCACTGTACTGACCAATTTTGCCTGCTTGTACCATCTTGTATCAACGTGTATCAACGCTCCTCTTTCAAAATAAGCCGGGTCAGGTATACGCCGCGCAGGCGCAGGTAACTATGCGGAGGGATACGTGACGTCACAGCTCAAGCAAAATCTGACGTGCCCTATTATCACTCATACGCATGGAGAAGCGCGCGTGAATCCTTGGCCGCCATTTTGAGATTAGTGCACTTCGCATGTGCACAAAAAATAATACTTCGAAAAACGTCGGAGTGTCCCTACTGTCGTCCAGGCTGTATGACGATGTGTGTGTGTACATATGTATATAGGATCAGGTAAGTGCTTTTAAGTTCGGTTCATGCAACTGGGTTTTAACCTTTGTGTCGTGCTTTCGATTAAGACACTTTTTGATTCATATTTCATTGAAAAGAAGGAAATAACTAATAAAATAGCTAGTACCTTAACTGTATAACAATGGCAAAACGAATAAAGTTGGTCCTAATAGATCTCAGTGGTACATTACACATTGATAATATGGCAATACCTGGTGCCGTAGAAGCGTTAAATAGGTGATGCGTTATAAGAATCATTCAAGTACATTTGTTGACGGGTACTCTTAAATTTACAATATTGGATAATGCATTTCATATTATAGGCTCCGAAGTAGCAATGTGCCAATTAAATTTGTTACCAATACCACAAAAGAGTCTAAAAACACTCTGTACAAACGCTTGATCAACTTAGGATTCAATGTAAAAGAGGAAGAGATTTTCAGTTCCTTAGCAGCAACAAGGAAAATGATAATGTTGCGAAAACTCAATCCAATGTTACTGATTGATACAGCAGCAATGGAAGATTTTGAGGATTTAGTTGAAACAAGTGTAGAACAGAATGCAGTTGTTGTTGGTCTTGCACCAGAAAGTTTTAATTATGAAATTTTAAATAAAGCATTTCGGTATAGAAGAAAATTCTTTAGAGAATATATTTTATATTATGGAAATATTAGTTGGATATTTTATAACCTTAAGGACAAATGTTGTTACAACATTGCAGATTATTATTAAAAGGGGCATCGCTTATAGCAATTCATGAAGGACGATATTATAAGAGGCCGGATGGTTTAGCTTTAGGACCAGGTGCATTTGTTAAAGGTTTAGAGTATGCTAGCAATGTAAAAGCAGAAGTGGTTGGCAAACCAACAGCTGAATTTTTCCGAACTGCATTGGAAAATTTAAGTCCAGAAGAGGCAGTGATGATCGGTGATGTGAGAATATACATACATACGCATATATGAAGATTTGTATAAAAGACAGTCATTGACAAGTGTCGTTTCTATTTAGTATATCTTTTGTAATTGTAGGATGTTAGAGACGATGTACATGGTGCTCAAGTAGCAGGAATTAAGGGTATCTTAGTCAAAACGGGAAAATACATTACGGGCGATGAAAACAGCATTACACCACCGCCTGCAAAAGTATGCAGTTCCTTTTCTCAGGCGATAGATTATATCCTTCAGAATGATGTGTAAATTTGCAATGTTAGACAATCTGATTTAAAAAACTGTGCAGAATTCAAATATCAAAATAGGTTATTCCATATTATGTTATATATATAGTGTACTTGGTAAGAATTTCATGACTCTCTATCAAAACATTATTGTAATGAACTGATGTGAAAGCACAATTTTCGCAGATGGTACGTTGCAGTGTATCAAGTCCCATAACTAAAAGCAAAATTCAGTCCTCCAATTCCAATCTGATAATGTGTAAATTAATTGGCATTCTACGGCATTGTTTAAATTTTTTTTACACATAAATTATGGAATAGCACTTATACCTCACAGAAGCCATTCTTTAATAACAAGTTATTATTTTTTCTTGTTGTACATGTTATGCATGCAGTGAATATCATTTGTTGTTTGTATAGCCACTTTTTGCGAGAGCTTGTAATACATGTTCTTTTCATGCTTTTGTTAGCATCAGAAAAAACTGGAAATTTAGTATTTCTACAAGGAATGAATGGACTTAAATGGAGAACTTTATTATAAATAATAAAACTATCGCATAGACAGTTTTAAAAGACTATTATTTGGGACTGTCATTAATAAAGAAAAGTACATAGAACTTTAACATTCACCCTGCACATTGTAAAAGGTTTTTCTGTATAAAATTTTGCACTATTCTGCAACTATTCTTCAATATCTAACCCTATTTGATCCAGAAAACTACCAAACTTGTCTTGCTTTCAACGTGATTATAATTCCTTCGATTCTGAATGGAAATTAGACAATATACAAATAAACATGTGAATGCATTAGATCACTATCTCTTTGTTCAAAAAATGTAAGATTGAATGATTTAAACTTTATTTATCGTGAAGGTAGGTTTTTATTATATTTGCCATTTGTATCGCGTATAGTGTAAACAATAAAAATATCACAATGTCTATTTAGACGATAGAAGTGCAACAAAATTCGTTGGCTTCTTATCAATCTGTTTTAAGAGGAAGTAATCATTTTGTTTTCAATATAAAAAATAAAAAGGAATATATTTGAATACTGCACATTTTTTACACAATATGACTTAACATCGGTATTTAAAATTCATTATGACTGAAGACTGATGAGCTAAATGCCCTACAAATATAAACATTATCGTACATAGCGACAATAAAAAGTGCTTGCAAATGTTTGGCTAATGAATATTATAGTAAATTTATTAAATTATGTAATTAAATACGCTGTTCTTCTAGTAAAATATGTTCTATTATTATGCAATGCAACTATGCAACTTACAATTTTATATGTTGCTTTAAAATACCAATATATCAGTTTATGCTTGGAATGCCCTCTACAACTTATGATCTATAATCAGGCACATCTTTTTCTCTAGAACAATAAATGATACGGATGGGTGGGTAGGGGGATGGGTGGGCAGGCAAATAATTATTAATCATAAAAGATAAACATTTACAGCAATAGATAGATCTATATGAATAATGCATTAATTGCGCATAAGACTCATATATAATGATAAAAACACGTCAAATTAACTATACATAGATACAGGTCGCGTGTGCATCCATATACATGTGTATACATATACACATATTTCTTTTGGTAGTCACTCTTCGAATCATCTTGATTACCTCAAGAACAATTGATTCATTCGTTACAGTGCCCTGCTATCAATAGAATGTTTCCCAAAACAATGAAATATATAACAGCATGTAACATGCACAGAATAGTACAATAAAAAATGACAGGTGAATGATTTTTAAATTTAATAAAAAGTCTATATCATGCCAGTTTGTTCAAACGGTGAAAGATTATAAAATTTTGAGCCACGTGAATAAGTATTCATGTTAAGTAAATTACACACTGTTCATACTAATACTATTTTAAAACATTAAGCGTAAGGGCTTTTGCTGTTACAAGAAATTTTAAATGCCGTCAATAAAAACTTCATTATTCATATGACCCATTATCATCACTAATAGATACTATTCACAGACGCATTCGTATGTACAATTATAAATACTAATGAATTTAACATAAGATCAACTACACATTTGTGTATTCATTGTAGCTACGAGAATTGTAAGATCAAATTCTGTTAATCTGTTATCTAGAAATATATGATCTACCAATACATTATCATACCCGCGAAGTTTGGTTTACATTTATTGTGTACACTTACATAGCATAAGATATTGATTTCGATCGGCTATACTGATAAACCTAATGAGATAAATAGAATTTGATCTTATCACACTAAAGATACATTTTTATATTTTGTATGGTTCTAGTAGGAAATGTTTAATTCTTAATTTGGCTGCTCAAGTAAATTTGATTACAGGTAAATTGACATTTTTCTCTTTCTGTCTCTTTCATCCATATTTCAAGATAGCAAGGCAGGTGATGTGGAGTACAAGTCTTATAAACAAGTTATAATTATAGAATATTTATTCCCTTACCAAATCCTCGGAAAATTTATTGAATTGTCAATGAAAATCATCCTACTTAGGGATTCCAGAATATGGATAAATTAAATTTGCCAAAAATAAATGAGATGCATGGTGATCTAACATACTTCCTGGGCCATTCATGTATCCCTGTTTACATTTGTGCTATATTCTCCTACTGATAGTTTCGAAATGGGAAGACAGGAACTGGCTGACAGTGAGAAGCATTTAGCACACTACTTTGAGGTACGAAAATTATGTACGAAAAGCAAATTAATAAATTATAATTGATATTATCGTTTTTGGACAGATTTGGCCACAGGATCTATATGTATAAAAATGAGCAACATTCGCTAATACTCCCACAGATTATTGCCATGAAACATGTTTAATTTTAAGTACTCCCTATGTGTAACAGCTGTTGACGATTCATTCTGTGAAATCTTACAAAACCTCTGTTGAAAATTGGCTGAATATTTTGTCAGAAAAGGTCGGTAATAGGTCACACATTTTATAAGTAGTTGATATATATTTTGTGTCACTCTGAAATTAGTTTATTTTGTGCATTAGTCTTAGTTTTCGATGAAAAGTTTATGTAATTGCAGTAGTATAAATCTAACTTACTTTACCACGGTATAAAACCAGGCACACTTTAGAGATCTTGAATTTGATAAACTCAGTTCTAACTATTTAATAGGACGATAATGAAGTATTAAATCTGCTGAACTTTTCCAAATAAAGTGTCTAACCTTAAACATAATTAGATAGAAGATATATATTTATAATACATATAAAAAGGTCCAACTCAAGACTGTATGTAGGACTCACAGTTCTTAAATCCACTGATGCATCTAGAACTTGATCATTACATAGAAGTTCAACTTTTTCTTCGGCCAGCGAAGAGTTATCTGCATTGGCATCGGCATTAGTTCGGTCCCCTGCTGGTGATCCACCAGAAACAGTATTTCCACCACCAGCTACCGAACCTGAATCACTGCCTGCACCTAGTACTTTGTCATAGACATGTTCAGCAACTTTGCGTATTTGAATAAAATCATTTGCAATTAACCGATCCCTTGAAAATGACAATGTCCATATAACATATTGTTATTTTATTTCGAGTGATAACAAAAAGATAAAACATAATACTTACTTTTTTAAGCTCTTCACCCCAGATGTGGCATGTGGAAGCAAATAGAAAGGTATTTTGATAAACTGTGGAAGATTTTTATCCACAACAATATTAACTACCCATGGTGGCACAGTTTCTGTTAATAATGCTCCTTCTGTTTCACCTGCAGCATCACGCACTAGTAATCTGTACAGTGTTCTGCCTCCAACTTCGCTGGAATGATAAATGTCTGGTGAAGTGTATTATAGCTGAGTATAAAAATGAAGGTAATAGTTGCCTCTATATTATTACAAAATAGTACTATGTTAATGGACCTGTATACGTATATGCTCGAATATGGAACGATAATTAATAAGTGTTAATTACCTAAAAATGACAGGTGTATGATTTGGTACTGAAAAGTAAGAATTTCCACCTCGTGTATGGAGGGGTCCATTTCCATCATTACTGTTACCTTCATTTTCATCGTCGGCATGTAGTGGTCTCCACCAATGTTCAAGAAGTGCTTGTAATAACAGATTTCCGTAATTTACTAAAAAATCGTAAGATTCGCGTTATAAAATATTTAAATAAAGCCAATATTGTGAATTAAGCTATATACCTTTTTGATCAACCGCATCATTTTCTGCAAGGCCAGTTTCTTTAGTCGATACCCAAGCAGAGAAGCAATCATTTTCATCTTGACCCAAGTGAATGGTTAGCATCTGCAAACAGGAATGATATGCTACGACTAGTGTAAAGTTCTCAATATTTGTATGTTACTTGCAATTATAGAATAAAAAGTTACAAACCCCAGTCTTCAGATCAACATTGAACCAATTTGGAACATATACCATCTTGTTTCTTTTTTTAATTTCCTGATCAAAGTCTACCCTTCCTAAATCTTCTACCTTACAAGCTTTCAATACATCATATAATGCCACATTTTCTTCTGTATCTTTTGTTAAAACGTGTCTTCTATCATTTAATACATGACAATGCCTTATTGCGGGTCCGCCTAATATCCTCTGCGTTGGTTCAGTGTTACGCAGAATATTACCTCCTGATAGCCCAGTTGTTGGGTCACAGTAATCTCCAATTCCTAATTCCTGCCAATCTTTCTGACTAATAGACTATAACGATAAGTGAATAGAAAGCAACTGTAGTGTATAATACTCTACATTTATTGCTAGAATAACAAAACTCTGTTGACAAAGGATAGTTTACCCAATTATTAATAGTAGATTCACTAGTTGCTACCCAAATACTCGATTCATCCGGTGTCATAGCCATTTTAAGTATCGGCGCTTTCTCTTCGCATATAACAGTATACCTTTCTGGATAACTTAATTCAGTCATTACAACTCTCTTATCTCTACCCCCTGATATCACATGACTAAAAGTTTCTGTTGCCTACAACAATAGGAACGGCTTTCACTAGCTACATTAAATTGATAAACTGAACGTGTTAATTAGCCAACAACAATAGGCAACATACGTTTTACTCCTGATAATTACTAGAACTTACATATATTACTTACAAGCAATGCCCAAACGCCTTCCTTGTGTACTCTAAAAGTTTGTATGCATCTTTGTTGTCCCATTGACCACAGTTTGATAGTACCATCCGAACTCGCCGATAAACATTGTGTGCCATCTCTATTTAATACCAATGCTTTAATATTATCCATATGTCCTCTTAATTTCATTAATTTTGTACAGTATCTTGGATCCCATACTCTGAGAACTTTCTCTGTACTTCCGCTTACTATAACTGTACCAGTTACATTCATGGCTAAACTATATATAGAATCTCTGTTACCACTGAGAGACGATGCTGCAACATATTTTTATATCACGCACACATATATTATATTACATTACTGCCATGTAATTACATGTGCACAATGTATTCTTGCCAAATTAATCGTACTTGTCACAGTGTTGTTGCTCGCCGTAAGAGCTGTTAAGGTATTTACATCCCATAGATAAATTGATTTATCCAACCCAGCACTTGCAACTTGTTCTTGCTCTTTAGCATAAGCCAGCGCTTTTACATAATCCTTATGAGTTCTTAATGTAGACATGCAAAATCCTTTATGAGCATTCCATACTTTTACCGTGGTATCGGAGCTTGCAGATATTACTAGAATAATTTTAGTTTCATTACCAATGTCGACGCTTATCATTAGTTGAGGTAAAATGATATACACATTAATATGTACTCTAGGATGCGAATGATCATGCAAAATTATGACCTTTCTGTTAAAATGCATTAGGTGAAAACCATCTTGTAATAAATGTTGAGTAATACGTACAATTTTTTCCACCGCAACACAATACAATATCATTCACCCAATCTGTATGATGTTCCATCGATTGAATGAATGGTTCCTTCATATTTTTACAATTCCATATCCTTATTATGCTATCTCTACCTGCAGAATAAAGTCTATGCAATGCCGGGTCATACTGAAGTGAATTTACCCCAGCTCTATGTCTCCTTTCTATTTCGTCTCTTATAACCATGGATACCTTGATCGGGCAGGAAAGAAAAAAAAAGCACATACAACTATTATATCCTTAATCATTGGGCGATTAATGCATTTTTTTAAAAAAGAAGACTTTACAAAGAGAACATCGCTGTGTTGTTACGCAGGAAGAAATGGTATAGCGAGAATATGTTTATTTAATAAAATGCTAGGTAGCATAAACGTAAATTGGTGCAAATTGCATGGGAAAGTTAACCGAGGAGGAATATAACAGACCATTTGGTACATAAGTGAGTAAAGTGTTTCTTTATGCGAATGTGGAAATATTCTGAAATATTAGTCAACGAGGCACTCAATTACAGAGCATACCATCCCTAGCATTACATTAAAGGCAAAGCATGAGAATAATTTAAAGACACGGGAGATTTGGGAGATTAAGCGCATGTAGAATTGTATGAACATACTTGCACTTTCTTTCGAGCACTTTGCCCGCCCGCTTTATGCGCTGCCATTATGTAGCGAATTATTTTATAATTTCACAAGGTATCCTAATCGAGGGAAACATTCGAAATATAGACTTAAGCCATTACTCTTCTACTGCCAACCACATCAAAATCATGTAGAAGCTTCATGGTTCATCACGTCCGAAACCTTATGCCAACGTGCGAAAACGCATTTAACGGTCTCCGAAAATAAACCAGCATACATTACGTTGAAGTTTGAGTGGCCGTCAAGCGATTTTCGATGGCGGGTAACCGTTCACTCTCATGACGATTAGATACTGGATAGTTGGGTACTGACTACTGACTGGTACTGACAGACAACAGAACAGATACTGACTTGCAATGGAAAGTGCATGCGGCGCGCCGGTGTCAATAGGCTAACGTTATGTATGTAATATTACATCATATTTTCAAGCGGCCAATAACATTTTGACTTGATTATTTCATTTTGTGTGAGGTGAAACCCAGATGTACAATGAAGTGCAAAGTCGGTGTCCCTCTGAGCAAATACGTCACTCAGTGAACCGGCCTTTCGCTGCTCCGAACAGGGAGCATTGAGGAGCATTTTGACATTGTCATATGAGAGATTTTTGTAATCTTGTAACCAGAAATTATCTTTTCGATGTATTTTATTGCGAATAAAAGCATTCGTAAGCAAACATATGAGATTTTATTGAGAAAATTTGGCGTTTGCGAGGGTTGCTGTCAATGATGATTACTCGGCCTCCTATTGGCTGTCGGGAGGGGACACCGACTTTGCTCAAACGGCGTCCCACCCGACATATGGCTGTCCTTCTCGCACTCACGGGAACCAACAGAGACAGTCGCGCACGGAGCATTCCACTATTGCTAACGATATTATACTCATGGTTAGATCTCCAACTTCAGAATTGCTTTTATATTTTCCCTCAACCGGCCAGGAAATCATATTCTTATGAAAAATTACGTGTTTTATTGCGAATCAAAGCTCTCGTAGTCAAAAATATGAGATTTCCAAAATACGATTAAAAAAAATATGCGATTATTTCTACTGCTTCCATGTCCGATTTTAAAAATGTTACAAAATTAGTCTCGATGTAACAGTTAATAAAAAGTGTAGAAAATAATAATTGGGTTGTTTGGATCCTTTAAGTATTCTTTACTTTATATGCATATATGGTTCGAATGGTTCTGGGTTTGCCGCACACTTCGTCCTTTTAGCGAGACGAGGATGCTCCGTGCGCGACTGTCTCCGTTGGTTCCCGTGAGTGCGAGAAGGACAGCCATATGTCGGGTGGGACGCCGTTTGAGCAAAGTCGGTGTCCCCTCCCGACAGCCAATAGGAGGCCGAGTAATCATCATTGACAGCAACCCTCGAAAACGCCAAATTTTCTCAATAAAATCTCATATGTTTGCTTACGAATGCTTTTATTCGCAATAAAATACATCGAAAAGATCATTTCTGGTTACAAGATTATGACAAAAATCTCTCATATGACAATGTCAAAATGCTCCTCAATGCTCCCTGTTCGGAGCAGCGAAAGGCCGGTTCACTGAGTGACGTATTTGCTCAGAGGGACACCGACTTGGACTTCAATTGTACCAGTCGTGAACGGAAGAAATCTAAAACGGTGTTACCAACCGAAAGTATTTAGCTAGTGTTACGACCCGATGGGAAGAACGGGGAAATGAAATGAAATAAACTTTAAACTGAATTTACACTAAAAACCGGAATAATTATTATTTTATTTACACAACTCACTATAATGAAAACTATCGATAATTATCGATGGCCGCGACTATCGATAGTTCTCCACCTCTAGTTGCACGGCACTCTTTTCCAAAGTCGTTCGAAAACGTCATCACCCGAGTGCTCCCCCGAAGAGTTTTCCCTATCACCCAACTAGATTCACCCGAGGTAGTTTTCGAACGCACCCCTCGAAAGATCCCGCTTATATAGTAATATTTTCAACGTTCATGAATTTGCGTGCAAGCTGTGCGTTTCAGCGTTGCCAGGTCAAAATTATTTTTATCCCCACCTACACGCTGAAAATGGTGCCAACTGAGGTATGAAAATCCCCACCTTGCAAATCACGCGGGAAATTTAAATTGTATTTATGAATAAAACAACATCATAAATTAACTAAACATAATTATAATTATTAACAAAATTATATATATTTTCAAGAAATAAACAAAAAATTGACAAAAAAAACAAAAGAGTGACTTGTGTAATGCCATAACATATAATATTATTATTACTCTCGATCATACATTGCATCATTGTGCTTCCGCAACATATTTTCCGATACATTAAAATCGAAACAATTTTTATTCTGTAAAGTTAGACAACTTTTACAATGTAATATTGCACTTAGTGTATCGGTTGATAAATGATTTCTTTCTTTGGTTTTATTTTGGTTAATAGTACTAAAAATTCTCTCCACACATGCGCTGCTATGTGGTAATGTTAAAATTATGGAAACAAATTTGGAAATATGTGAAAAAGTCTTAGTCCCATCACCATTTTCAATAAGACTAACATTTTTCCAAAATTGTAAAAAGTTAACATTTCTTGAAATTCCGTCATAATTTTTCATTATTCTCCATTCAGTATCTAAAGTCTTTATATCAATATCACAGGCATTTTTAAAATAACTTGCTACTGGCGCTACTGTAACTATTCTATCTATGTTTTTTGGGTCAATAAATTGTAAGTTTTTAAGCTGTGTAATAAATTCAGAATTAAAAGGGAATCTCTTATAAATTTGATCAGCTAACTCAATATAAAAATTTAAAGAGTTTGTCTTAAAATTATGTTTTTCAACTGCAGAAATATTTGTATTCGCTAATGTAACCATACATATTCCTCCAAAGTACATATTTTCCAAGGCCATAAAATGGTCTCGATTTCTGTACTCTACAACTGAGATATCAGTTTCTTTTAAATACTGGTTATCAATATAACATTCAAGAACAGTTTTATACACAGCTGAGATCTTTTGATATATCTCATGTATCTTGGGTTGTTGGGACTGAAATTCAACATTCAGAAGTGTAATAATGGGTAGTATATAATCTAAGAAATCTAAATACAACCTAATAATTGGATCTTTTAGTTTTAAAAAAATTGCCTCCGCTTTTTTGTCAAGTAAATATTCCCCTTCAAAATATAAATATAAAGATTCATACTGTTCAATTATCCTAGAAATGCATGAATGCAAAGATAACCATCGTGTCCTACAGACTTGTAATATTTTATGCGGTTTGAATTCCAAAAATTTTTGATATTCTTTAAACGTTGTTTGTCTCTTACAACTGTATTGCATATAAGTATATATCTCGTAAACTAAGTTTTCTACGTTATCTGGTATTTCTTTACATGCATAAGATGCACATAAAGCTAAAGAGTGACAAGTGCATTTTAGAACAAATAGATGTGGTACATCGTTCTTAATTAAAGTTTGCAAAGAATTGTGACTGCCCATCATAACACTGGCTCCGTCAGCTGCCAGTCCAATTAACTGTCTTTTATAATTAATAGAATTTTCTATAAAAAAGTTAATCGTAGTATTATATAAAGCTTGAGCTGTTGCTTCATACAGAGGTAATAAACATAAAAATTCATCCGTAACATTATAATCTACTACCATTCTTATCACTACAGCCAAATGTTTCATAGATGACCTATCAGTTGATTCATCCACTATTATGGAAAATTTGTTATTGTTTAATCGATAAACAAGATCTTCAAATGTTTGACAAGCTATAACATTTTTTACAATTGCAGTGCATTTAGTTCTGCGACATGAAATATTTTTTGCTGCTTTTGGATCTTGAGCAATTTGCTTAATTAAATCAGTTAAATGATCTGCTGTTTGTAAAGCTAAGTTATGTTCAGCAATAAACATTGCTATTCTTATTTCTGCACTCTTTGTCTTTTTTAATAAATTTGCATTAATTGATGTGGACGGTATGTCTAATACAGACATTGTACCTTTTATAGCGCTACACCTGCTCCTGTGTTTTTTTGATAAACTATGCCTTTTTACGGCAGAAATTCCACCTAGGTAACTTGCACTGCATATTTTACAGCTAAAATATAATTTTCCTTTGCTGCTTGGACCAATCCAAGTTTTAAAATCGTTATGGGATTCCCAGGCAGCATTGTAATTGTGAATAAATTTTTTACGGTTATTAAGCTTATTTAACACATTAATATTTTCGTTTTTTTCGTTTTCTGTGTTATATCCACTGTATTCTTCCTCAGACATGTTAGAAGACCCCATTTTATCTAAATTTCTAAAACCAAAAGACGTAAATTTGCAGGTTTTATTACAAATATTACGCAATGATTACATACCTTAAACGCAAAAGTGGATTTGGCAGCTATATAGCATGGACACAATTAAAATTTATTAATCGATATATCTGGTGGTTGGATTCATTGGATTCGGTCGCAGCACAATTCAAATAATTGAGCTTTGAAATTATTGTACTGGTTGTACAATGAACAGTGAACTGATAAAGGTTAGCGATCGCTCGTTCATTACAAAGCTAGTACATCCTAGTTGCGTAGTGTGGCGCTGCACCTTTAACGTCAGACAGTGCTGGAACTCTGAGTACACAGAAAAATGTGTTTTTTATGTTTTCGTCGTGTGGAAATGCTAATTCCATAATGAAGAAAGAGCTGAGAGGACCTTATTTGCCGAAATGTCCTCACTTTGAGAAAATCCCCACTAATTTCTCCACTGACTGTACATTTTTCGCCAGAATTTCCCCAATTTTACAAAATCCCCACCAATTTCCCCAGTGACTCTAAAAATCCCCAATTTGAGGAAAAATCCCCACACGTGGCAACCCTGGTGCGTTTTAGAATTCAAAAAATTGATCTGTATGGATGTCAACATGGATGGCTTTTATGTTTTCCGTTCGGATTTTAGGTGAATTCTGAAGCAAGTAATTGACTTTCTGTAGCCGATATTACCTGCATCGTTAAATTCTGAACTGCCAGGAAGTCAAAACTCGTCAAAGAATTCCCCCTGATTTCCACACGTGGCCGAAATATTTTATCTGCAGCGCAGTATCTGGCCATATACACCGCGCAATTATTTGCTGGGCCATTAGCTGGCTATTAGCTATTAGCACACTTTATCGACAGATGGCGCCACGGTTTGTACCCATGTGGGTTCGGTATCTAGTCTCCCTCACGGCGACGGTACGGACGGTACTTGTCCACCAAGCTCTCCTCGATCCCCACAATATCGAGGATGCCGTTATGGGTAGGTGAGGAAGTCAGTGAATGAAGAAGAAGGCCGGAACTTCGTTGAGGAAACTCTTTACTTTAGATCGTGATCGTGTCAGAACAAAAGCTGGAATAGGACTGACTCAAGGGAGTCCTGTAACCGGTAACTTGCCGGACTGCCAAGTTCACAAAACTTCTCTCCCTAGCAGTTGCGCTGGACAAGAAACTGGGGACTTTCGTCCGCCGAGTGGCGACGCTCGTGGCCGCGCTGTTCTGCGGAACGGCGCGCGTGCGCACAGCTCCCCCCACCCATGAACTTAGGAATGTCCGGATCGAGGAATACTGGCGGTACAAAATCGATACAAAGTAACCAGTACCGGGCTACCGGGATGCAAAATATCGATACATCTAAATATTGGACCGGACCGAACATCCGTAATTGATATCTATTTGAATCTTTTTCAGGTGTCATCAGTTTATTTCTCTGGGAAATATAAAAGTATTTTTCATTATGGATAAACGAAAGTTACGATTTACGTCGGCTTTGCACAAGAATTTAATATCTACTAATAGTCAAATATCTAATGAGTCAACAGAGAATGATCAATATTCAACTGGAAGATCTCAAAAGCGGAAAGCTTTAAGTTTTCTTTCGGATGAAGATAGTCATAATTACTCACAGGATACCACTGAAAAAAGTCCAGCGAAGAAGAAACGAAATGACGTTTGTACCACTAGTCCATATGTAAATAGAGTCGATATCATCTCACAGGGGTCTATCGTTTTGTCGAATCCCACTAAAGCTAGCAGCAATAGCACAGGACCAATAAAAGAAATTACGAACAATGTGGGTGACATAGATGTTCCTTCTCAAATTATAGAAAATAAGTATATTGAGAGGCGTAGGAGGGCACTGGTTAATCAACAGGTAAACGAATTTTGTAATCTGTTGGAGCAAGCTGGAATTGTATTATTACCTGATAAACCGCACAAACTCAGTAAGTGCAGCTTAATAGTGCTGGTTTAGTTATTTGCGTGTAAAATAGAATGCATAACACTTAAGGTGTATAATTGATTAATTTAATGTAGATGCAGATTTACAAATAGTAATATCGGAAATGAGAAAGTTGTTGAAATCTGGAAAATATGTAAAAGAAGATATTATGCATTCGTTAGAAGAATATATGCAAAATGACTTGCATTTTCAAAATGCATTGAACGATATGGATACATGTTGCAAATATGGAAGTTTGAATGACATTGGCAGTATGTCTCTTATACGACTTCTGTTACAAGTTACAGATATTCAACCGATGTTATACAAATGTTTATTGTGTAAACTTAATGATTCGGTATTGTTAGTGTAAGTAATGTAGTTTATTATATCAATACCCCTAGAGTCCTATTTTAATCGATATACACTTTTAATGTGCTCGAACCAGTTTTATATAAAACGTTTTGTCAAAAGATGAACAGTTCCAAGAATGAAATATATTTAATAATAGTTAATTAAAGTATATTTAAGTATAGTTAATATCAGAGTAATTTATCTTTAATTCAAATTGTACTACCTGTTGAAAATATTTTATAGATAAGTCCTTATTTTTGATTGATTTTATTTGAAATATTGTACATATTACTTATAGAGATTCACGAGAAAAATTGCCATGGGTACGCAAATTGTTGCATCAATTCCGTTTTTTAAAAACAGTAGAAGATATCGAATTACTGACCAGTCACATTCAACAACTCCTAGAATCATGTCCAACATGGTTTCAATGTGAATTAATCCTATTCCTTCCTGATATTATAATCGATCCACAACATCATGCTATTGCTGAAATTTTGAGGAAACTAATGGAAGATAATTCAGATTTAATTGGGCCAATATTAGATTGTATCACAAATTTAACTCTTGGCAAAGAATATATGGCAGATTACACAAAGAATATTCTCACATTATTAAAAGAGAATGTGAATGCGCATGTAATGCCAGCCATTGTTAAGTATGAGTTTTAAATTTATATCAAAGCTTGTGGTATTGATAAAGAGATATGAATGTTTCTCTCTAATGCATGAACTATGAAAAATATTCTTTTATAAAGCGTAAGCATCTTTCTATCTATAGTTATCATTAATTTAATGTTTTTATACACATTTATTTTACAGATTCCTATTAAGTGATATTACAAACCTTGAAGCTATTGAAAAAATGCTACTTATTTTGCGTAAATTTGATATAAAATCACTTCTTGGTGACAAGACTGATGATTACACAATACCATTGCATGTTGCTAATATGTTAAGGAGGAACTTTTTACTATCCAAAGATATTGTACAATTAACAATTACAATTATAAAAGATACAAGTAATCAAGCGAAGCCATTTGACATAGTGTTATTATTACTTATATTCTCTATACGAACGTTGCCAAAGAGGAGGAACATTGAAAGTGTCTTCAGAAATTATGTACAAACAGGCTTTTACAGATCAAGTTTACTTCATCTGTTGTACAATGATTATAAACTGGTATGACATTAAAAGAAACCATACCAAGTAAAGCATAAAATTGAGACTGGCTATATCTAATAATTTTTATAGGTTGTTCAAGAGTTTCAAGAGGAAGTTATATATTTGGCAAGCAATTTGCTGAAAACAGAGGAACGTGTCTACTCTGACTTTGGTGCAGAATGGATTCGATTACAATTCATGTGTCAAGCAGATGTACCCCATAAACAGCGTGAAATAATAGAGAAAATTGTGCTTCTCATAGGTATCAGTAATCAAACTGCAAAGAATGCTTTAAAAGTGTTATGTAAAATGGCAAGCAACAAGAAAGAAAATGACTGTTTACAAATGCATTGTAATCACTTAAGAATTTTGTTAGAGAAAATGGATAACTTAGATCTTGAAGAAGTAGGCACTTTAAGTGATTTACTACACAATTTGAGTATGGCGCGCAATTCTACTTCAGAAGCATTACGTGATGATTTGTTTATATTGTTGCAGAAACAACTTTTTTCCACAAAATCTTTGTAAGTAGCTATGTAAATGTTCACAGTTAGCACCAGAAGTAACTGTTTATAATTTTATAATCTTTTAGAACAAAGTGTAGAGGTGCTTTAGGTGCTGTAATGGGAATTAAACATTTAGCAGTGAATTTAGAAACCAACTGTGCTGCACATGATTTATTTGGTACGTAGCTGTTAAATTAGAACTGTTTACAATTTTTGTCCTATTATATATTTCATAAACTTTAAAAATTATTATTTATTTATCATATTAATCTGCCCATTTTCTCTGTTTTAAAAATGCGTACAAATTTATGTTTTTTATTAATGTTTTATATTAGAGAAGGTACTTACTGCAATAAAAAACTGTCCACGATCGCAAGGTTTATTTTATGATCAGTTGACACAAGTTGTTCAAACTAATAATCTTAGTGCAGAGTTTCTGCGCAATATCCACGCACATATTGAGGAAGAATTTATTAACACATACATGATTGATAAATCAAGTTACGGGTAAGAACTATTGTTGTACTTCTTAGAAGTGTAAGTAATTTATAATTCAATATCTATGAATTGTGTTATATTCAAAAACTATACACTGTGTTGCAGAAGCTAATCTCTCTATTTTATTCTTTACTTATTATACTTAGTGGAGACTTAATACCAAAATTTGGTTTGAACGATGGAAGAGAGGAGCCCCAGAATTGTGTTTTACATTTTGCAAATCCAAAATATGGTGCAACTATTGCTGTATTATTTAAGGCCCTTAAAACTTGCTGCCAAAAGCTTAGTGAAAATGGCGATTTAGATGCTATAGATGCCTTATTAGGATGTGCCATTTTAATGCCAGAAAATATTGATGTACCAGACTCTTCAACCTTAGATCTTATTATGTGCTGCATTAATTGGTGAGCATACCATATTATTCAAAACTTTTAGATAGGATTGCGATACACAATGATTAATACGATGCAACGAATTAAGTTTATACGGGTACCATTTACAGGTTTCGAGAAGTGATTAGCGCATTTGTAACGCAAACAGATTCATTATTACAAAAACAAGTATTGACAAGATTGGACAATCTAATGCAGTTACATGGAGAACTTAATAGAATGTTACCCTTATGTGACACAAAGTATCAACCGCCTCCATGTTATTTCCATTACTATCCAGTCCCGTCATTTATAAGAGATGATAGAAGATTGGCAACCAAAAAAAAAAAACCAGGCAAAAACAAACCACTCACATTACGTGAATTGGAATCTTGGGAAATCGGTTCTACAATTTCTTCAAAGAATCCAGCATATTTTCGGAAGTTAGACGCAAAAGTACTGTATTTATATATTCCTTTGGACATGTCATTACATGAAACTGACAATAGTTTATTAAATTATGTATGTTTATGTATGCAGGTTTATTAGTCCTAAATTACTGCATATATAATCGTGCATATCAATTTGAACTAAGCTTTTCAATATTCAGTGTATATTATTGTGGCTTTATTAATTATGAATTATTATAAAGCTCATACATGCGAGATTAATTTGTAAGTTTCATTGTAGGTAGTTCACCTCTTGGACTTGAAAATGGATTTACAGTCATCACAGAGTTCAATAAGAAATATATCAATCTCCCAAACACGTTTTCTTATAATAGAACTTTTGGGAATTATTGAGAATGAACCGAATGAAACGTTCATAAAAGATTTAATCCATTTATTACCAAAAGTGTGTGCTAAATTATCTGAAATTGTAGCCAGAGTTAGGGAAGAAGACAATTTGGAATGTATCGAGGCAATAAGATTATTATTGTGCTTATTAACCTCAATTTTTGATTGGAAAGGATTTCGGAGCATTACGTACAATACATTACTTCGTGGTAAATTAAAACAATATCACATTATATTGTGTTAAAATTTATCTTTTAAATTAATAACATTTTTTGACATAGATGGATTACGAACTGTGGCTAGTCAATTGAATGAAGCTAATGCTACATTAAGGTCATCTAAAGAACTTGTAACTGAATCATATAAGTACTTTGAATCATTGTCTGATATTGCTACACAAATTTCATTAGCTGTGGGTATAATTAATGTGTGTCGGTCAGTAATGAGACATTCTGAAACTTACACGGAACAGCATAAAGATAAACATGGTAGGTTTTCTTTATTATAAAAAAATTGATGTTAATCATAACTTTCTTTATAGCATATTTAAAATGTTAGCTAAACGGCGTGTGTTTAACATTATATGTTAGCAAAAATGTCATTTGGATTTCTCTGCCTTGAGTGGCCAAATGACACTTATTGTGGTGCATCATACAAAGAAGCGATTTCTGGATTGCTAAATAATTGGATAGATAATGAGCCATTGCCATTAAATACCATAACTACTTTGCTAGAGTGGCTACCTGATGAAACTGTAAAATTGGACAAGCTTCCGGATAAATTGAACAGGCTACCTTCCATAAGTAAAAGTATCTTCCACTTACTCTATAAAAAAATATTTGATGGCATTATCAAAGGCATACCAGTATCCTTAACATTAACGACTACGTGAGTATTTATCATATTGTATAATTGTTATAACTATATTGTAAATCTTTTGATGTTCGTAGAGATCAAAAGAAGATACTCGTATGGCAGCATGTGGCATCCAATGTACAAAGATTACTACATATATGCAAAAATTTAAAAACAAAGGCAAACATTTTACTTTATTTACGATGCATGCCAGCAATACTGAAACTCTTCCTAAAATTTGGGATGCCTATTCTTGAACACAATTTGAAATATCAAAAAAATGAAGTAATAAGCATACTAAAGATGATGCAAGGTAATGTCCATATTATAGTTCTATAATTAAATAATCTAACACAAAGATGATGTTGATGATATGATTCAACATTAGTTCTTGAATATAGTTGTAAATGTTTACACAGGCATGTTTGAAATAGGAAATGTGGACGAATATTTTGTATAATTCGTTGCGATCAACTGCAACGTTGGTATATCGTTTATTCCTTTTTTATTCAAAAGCAGAGCTTGCTAATTCGTTACTGACTTCATCTCCTTCATTTTCTATATATACAGTATATGCATCAAATTTGAGGTCACACAAAAACAGAATTTTATGAACCCCAAAACTTTGTTCGAATGATTTTTCCATATAATGTATAGATTCGGTGACATGGAAGATGTCTGTTACTTTTTGAATACCCCGTATGTATACTTAGAACAAATATACAGACACAAATGCATTTTGATGCATTACAGGATGTACAAGGTACTTGCATGCGATATGTTGTGACAGCGTGGAAAGAAAAGATGTCATGTTGACGAAATATGTTCCTGCAGCTAAATCAGTATTAGAGAAACTGGTGTACAGCGTTAAAGGAATGCTAGTCCTCAATAATAGCACAACTGCATTTTGGATGGGCAATCTCGTTAATAAAAACCTGGATGGCTTAGAAATACATTCACAGGTCAGTTCTAATGAAAAAATTCGTTTTTGATGTTATACATATCCCAAAGTACTTAACACATTGTTTTAAGTGTAATGCAAGATGGGTACATTATGATTCTAATTCTAACTACAGACTTCATCGGAAGATTCTTCTGTACTCGAAAAATTATCAGATGATTTGACCAATGTATCATCTGAGATATTAAGTAGCGATGAGAGCCCTGAGGATGAGGACGAAGCAAACGATACCGATGGTAATAATGTGGATCTGTAATAATGATAATTTTACAGTTCCAATTATTTGAGTTGTTACATTATTAGAGCCCGATCTGTATACCTTAAGATGCTTAAAATATGTATGACAATATTTTTACACGCAAATATATTAAAACCACTTTGCTATATTCATGTTTCTGTTCATTCAATATTTTTATACATCTGCCATTAACAAAAAAAGAATTCCTTTGTTGACATCACACTTCACTTATCAATTTCTTATTAAATGTTTGACGTTTCCACGAAGCATCAGGCATAAGGGTCTCCTCAACAAAGGTTACTTCATCCATACCATTAACCAACAGGACAGTGTGGGTTCGTGTACCATAGTAGGGAGTGGAAACAAAAATTGAGCTAAGTTCCATGAACATTGTAGGAGATCTCTGTTGTAACTCAGGATCTGGTAAATGTCTGTAAATATGTATTACCTTCAAGTAAATGTTCTTTATACCTGCACTACTGAAATTATTTGAACGAGTACAATTTAATTCACTACATCAATGCAAATGTTTAAGAAAAAACTTTGCCTTAATTATCAAAGCATTAATACGGTACAGTCACTTTGTCTTGATCTAGACAAATCATATTAAAATTCCATTCTAATGAGGTAACTGTAAACTTGTAAAGATATGTAAGCAAGATTGCAGTAATTAATGCGACTTACACATACCTTTCTGGTGATTTCAAGAGTTTTAAGAGACCTTCTATAATAAGATTTTTTCTAGATGTGCTTTCATCGGATACAATATCTTTGAACAGTTCTTTCCCTACTTCAACTTTTTTATAAGGGGATTCTATATCACTATTTCCAAACCCTAATATATTGTCAGTACAAACAGTTGGGCCTATAGATGTCTGTGAGCTGTTTAAATAGTGTACATCTGCGGTACTAGAGAAACATTTTGCAGTTTAACTGAATAGTATTAAAGACACTAGTAGATAAAGCATTATGTAACATGTTTTGGAAAATAGTTTTTGTGGTACACATATTAAATATGCTACGCTTTTGCACTAATATTATGATCATTTCACTTGATTTTGGTAAAATAAAGGTGTTATGTACAATTGTTGTTCTTTCAATATAATGGTTAAAGGTATTATGGCACCATGTAGAAGTTGTTAGAATACTATAATAAGCCACAAGAAGATGCAGGTTCAGGATTAGATCATACTGATATGCCTAACAAACCGTCAAAAAAAAATTGCAAACAACAAATCCATCAAACAATTCCATTTAAAAGCTTTGAAATTGCGTTTATTCTGAATATAAATTTTGTTACATACCACCTTTATCCACTTGCGTCTTCAATTATTAGTTGTATCTAAATAAGTATGACAGTGAAATGTGTCAGTGGATGCTTATAAGAAGAGGCTTTATAATGTATATAATAACTACAAGCAAAGTAAGACTTGTTAAAAATGCTAATAATATCATTTATCAAGCTCTGCTAATAAAGCAATCTTATATGAGTGACATATAATTAAGTTACATACTGCAAATTCAGTAGTATTAAGCTATATGGATTGTAAAGTTGATCCTTTTGATTAATTTGATGTAGCCTACTCATATATGTATCCATAGAAATATTGGACGAGATAAAATTGGTTATTAAAGAACCACGTCCTTCTTTTGAAGTGTCGGATGAAACATCTTTACTGGGAAGATTTAAAATAGCTCCTGCTCTCCCTTTTAGAGACATTGCTAACCATGTACCACCTTCTTTACCGGATTCCATGTCGATGCCTGATATAATAAAGTGCATAGCATATAATTTGAAAAAGTTATTCATTTCACAAGTATTTTTTAACATCACAGCATTACTCATTAGTTCTTATTAGTAGGCGACATATTGCAATGTACAACAATTGCATTAGTTAGAAATAGTGTGATGTTATATAGAAAAAATGAGTTTTGTCAGTAGTACAAAATAAAATTCTTCGAGAAAGTTATGTATAAATCTATGGCATAAACCTTAAAATGTAAAGCAAAGCAATAAACATTTGTTAAGTTTATAATTGCTTTAGATACTTGAAAGAATCGTTAGTCATTAAAGAAACACATGTCTCATGTACATGAAAACATACCCCCTAAACATTCTGAATGGTTTTTCCAATAATGTGCTGGTAACGCAGGACGTTTTAAATTCTCATCACGATTTGAAGCGATTATCAGCCGATATGAATTGACATTAGCATTTGGATTCCGATAAATGAATAAGATACACATAATCAATGAAGTCGATAATATTCAATATGAAGATATATCAGAGAACAGTTTTATTGTATGAGAACATTTGTTCTTATATCCCTTTTATTCTGCATCACAGATAAGATCAGATAAGATTGTACACGTCCAGAGATTATAAATGATTATAAACAATTATAAATTTGAGACATTTGAGACAAGACGATAAGAGCATAGACCAATAGACCCTGATCAACCCTGATAGACCCACATAGACCTGCTTTTATTCCTACGTTGGGACCGAACCAGTGATGCCAGGCACACCGAGGAGAGATTTTTAGCAATTTTGGGGGACTTCACACTGGGTGCATCCAGAAGCACGATCGCTCACTGAACACCCTAGATTTGCCCTAGATTTGTTTCTGATACAAACGCTCTGTGAGCTGCTCACAGTGAACGGTCGCCGTTTTTGTGAGCGTAGTTTTCAGTCGCTCACACCGCTCACTGTGAGCAGCTCACAGAGCGTTTGTATCAGAAACAAATCTAGGGTGTTCAGTGAGCCGCTCAGTGAGCGATCGTGCTTCTGGATGCACCCAGTAAATGCGGCGATTTTAGTCCAATAATATTGGCAACACTGTCTGAGACGGATGTCACAAACAGTCACAAATAAGAGAATCCGATGAATTGCGTAATACAAAATATATTGTCTGAATTTCAAACAAATCTGTGGGATGCGGATATTAGTAACAAATGCGTACATTCCAGAAGAAATTACGGTATTGCACGTCTTGCTCTTATCGTTATATCGAAACACGTATAGCTTATGTGGTTATCTTGCTACATCATGGCAGATCGTTTAACACAATTGCAAGATACAATAAATCAGGTATAGAATTTTAAACCAAAGTATATTTTATAAATTTCGAGTTTAATTTAACCGAACTACTATTACATTTAACTATATAGCAAGCAGAACACTTTTGCAATAGTGTTGGAATATTGCAACAATATTCTACACCTAGTAAGTTCCCTGGTTTTGACCGAATAGGAACACCTCAACCGCATCAATCGCAAGAAGGTATGAACGAAAAAAGTAAAACGTATACTTATCTCTAATAATTCGCTATTCCAATATTGCAAATATGAAATAAAATCAGTTAGATATCGAATAAAAACTTTAAGAAACGTTTGCGTAAGAAAAAGAGGACTATAATAATACTTTAAAACAGCGTAGTGATTGGAACTTATGGCAATTATGATAATTATGATGATTGTAAAGTTGCTCATTGTGTATTATTATCAAAAAAATATTCTACTTCATATGCCACATTTATATTAATTCGTGGTATTCCAAATTAACAGCAGCATCATTGTCAAGCATTTGAAAAATATCACCCAAACATGCTTCAGGATAATGTATTACGTATTTTTTACAAGCTCTAAAGTGAAGAAGCATGTACATTACCATATTAGAAATTGTAGAATAACCACAAGGCACTTTATTCTAGATTATGCAGCATTATTTGCAACGTTAATAGCAAGATGTGCAAAAGACATAGATACTTTAATAGAAAGTCTTCCGAGCGAAGAATCATCTCAAGAAATTCAAGTTGCAAGTCTGAGCCGTCTTGAACAAGAAAATCAGGACGCAGGAGAGCAACTGGAGGAAGTTGTTCGACAGGGAGAAGCGTTACTACAGAGAATTCAAGCAGCACTGCAGGACATTGCACAAAGCCAACTGGATATGCAAAATCCTATGTCAACATCTGTCATTAATATTAATCTCAATCCAACTGCAACCTTTAAACAAGAAAGTACAAACTCCACAACAATTGTGCCTTGTAATAACACGCATCAAATATCAAATCCTTCTCCAAATTCGATGAATCAGTAATAATTTTGTTTTTGTATTTTAAGTCCTTATATGTATTATGTAAAATGTCTACAATAAAACAGGTTTTATTAGGAAACAACTGTACATACACATTGTATTTTGAATAGAAAGATCGAATGACACGAATTTAAATTGTAGGATATGAATAAGTTATACGTATACGTATAAGCCTACGTTTTTTTCATTCCGAAATGTATAAAGTTTTTCACGTACGTACAAATTTGAATTACAAAACTTTATTTCGCTTACACGAGTAATACAGCTAATACCATTTCTACAGTAACCAATAGTAATTGCATCGATTGTACATACACCTAAGTGCAAAGTCGGTGTACTTCTGGGGTGGTTGAACTGGCATTCCACCGTTCCAAGTAGGGCGCGTTTTTAGTTTTGTAATATAATAGATTTTTGCAATCTTATAATCAGAAATGATCACTTCAATATATTTTATTGTGAATAAAAACATTCGTAGGCAGAAATATGTGATTTTATCACGAAAATAGACGGGCCACGGTCACCGCAAAATAATATAATAAGTTAATATTGTTAAATAAACAATTGATGAATTCACTTTCCGGAAGATATTACACAAGCTTTATGAACAAATAATTTCGCCACACTATCAAAAGAGGGTAAAACTTGAGAATACGGGCACCATCGCCAATTTGGCCGAAATTTTACACACTTGTTAATTTCGACGCGGGGAACACGAATCTGGCAATTAAAACTGTCGCAAATTAGCCGTTTAGGAGATAAAAATTGTTAAATATTGGAGATGTCAGGTTGGAGACTCCGGCATAGCCGCATACAGATGGCGGCGCTGAGAGCAACTTTCGCGTGCGCCGATTGGTCCTCTTGGCTGCGCATGCGGACTAGCGTAAGTAGAACGTCATACACGGCGGGCATTTCAATTCGAACAGCAGAGGTTATTGAGATTGATCTAAACAGAAAGGCTTACCACGCTCTCAAGTTAGATTATTTTTTTTATCTCGCGGGCGGGCGCGTAAGCGCCCGTGCCGCGACTAACCATCACACCCGCCTAAGTTTAATAAGGGTTAGGAAGGTGCAATGGTTAGTAGCCCAGCCGCGAGATAAAAAAAATAATCTAACTTGAGAGCGTGGTAAACCTTTCTGTTTAGACCAATCAAGGACACACGTTATTATTCATATAGGATAGGAAAATATCAAAAGACTAACCATCGCACCCGCCTAAGTTTAATAAGGGTTAGGAAGGTGCAAGTCAATCTAGTTTTCACTTTCGCTTATGCTTAAAAATAAAAAGTTAAGAAATGTAAAACTTAAAAATTAGTTGTCTTTGATATTTCCCTACCCTATATGAATAATAACGTGTGTCCTTGATTGGTCTAAACAGAAAGGTTTACCACGCTCTCAAGTTAGATTATTTTTTTTATCTCGCGGCTGGGCGCGTAAGCGCCCGTGCCGCGACTAACCATTGCACCTTCCTAACCCTTATTAAACTTAGGCGGGTGTGATGGTTAGTCGCGGCACGGGCGCTTACGCGCCCGCCCGCGAGATAAAAAAAATAATCTAACTTGAGAACGTGGTAAGCCTTTCTGTTTAGATCAATCTCAATAACCTCTGCTGTTCGAATTGAAATGCCCGCCGTGTATGACGTTCTACTTACGCTAGTCCGCATGCGCAGCCAAGAGGACCAATCGGCGCACGCGAAAGTTGCTCTCAGCGCCGCCATCTGTATGCGGCTATGCCGGAGTCTCCAACCTGACATCTCCAATATTTAACAATTTTTATCTCCTAAACGGCTAATTTGCGACAGTTTTAATTGCCAGATTCGTGTTCCCCGCGTCGAAATTAACAAGTGTGTAAAGTTTTATGATAATTGGCGATGGTGCCCGTATTCTCAAGTTTTACCCAAAAGAGTAGTATCTTACATGTAGATTTCGGCATCCCGTCTACACCGAAAAATATTTCAAAATTTGTTAGGGGCCCTTCGTGGCACCTAATGTTCGGCACGACCCTGACAATGGGAGCTTCGTGAGACTCTTGTCTCGCAACTCCTGCTCGTGGCGTTTGACGCAGTTTGATGGGTTTGATCAGGTTTGATGTGTGCTTAATTGACCCACTGGCCACCCTGCGGCGCTTCGATCGATGCGAAAAAAGGCCGGGCCTACCGTTGTCCCCAGTTGTCCCTAAATATGTAACATTTATGATCACATAAAATGGTTCTATTTCTTTGATACAACGTAATAATGCAAAATTATGTTGCTTCGTTATGCCGTAATTATTAGATGATAATGGTTCGATAATATTTCCAGTAGTCTTGGAAATGTGATAAATTATTGAAATGGAGATTGACAAAAATTATTGTGCATCATCCAAAACAAGTACATGTCAGTTACTAGGAGTACACTCATCCAGTACCACTACTGACCATCTAATTCCAACAGACTTTACAAGTAAAGAACAACATGCAAATCATTCATCAAACATTTATGCGACACAGATATCCGAAGAAGTTCATAGCGATGGTACATATCCAAAATTAACAATTGGAATGTTTTTTGAATTTATGAAGACTGCATATCATGTAAATGAAAACATTGAGAAATTAGCTTGCATCTTGACTGGGAACAGTGAAATCGATTGGAGTAAACTTACAGAAATTAATTTAAACTTGGAGATGTGTTCTAATGATACAAATATATCCAATAATAAAGATTCCTTGGAAGTAGTTGCAAATCGATGTGGTAAGACAGACTACCCAAGTCTGTTGGAAACACACAGTGTACATACTCCAAGTAATGACGTTAAAGGTATAAAAAATTCAACAATTGGATCAAATTTAAATGAGCACGATACTGATATAACTAAACAGCCTTCTAACAAAGGAAGTTTATCATGTCAATCAGCAGGTTCGACTGAAAAGCAACTGCTGTCTTTCGAGCATAATTTCGGCAGTTATATGCGAGAAGCTGTTAGTGTAAATAATACAGGTAAAAAAAAAAACTCTGTAGAATCAGTAAAATTTTTGCATTTACAACCAAATACTACTGTTGATCTTGTTCTAAATGCAAAGGAAATAGTCACAGGGGATGGCCAAAATGCTTTAACAAAAGTTATGATGAAGAATTTGGGTGATATATTGCACGAGGGGTTACTTGATTCTGTTTTGCCATATATGCTACCAAAACCTACACTCTCACAACCTATTATTAAAAAGATTAATTCTAACACAGATGTTAAGAAACATACTCCGCCAAACAGTAGTGAGACTAAAGTAACATCCGCGTCACTAACAGTTAAAGAAAAAGAGTATTGTAAATTAACAAAAAAAACATCTGAGTAAGTAAATATTTTAAAATTTTGTGCAAGTAATGCAAGTTATGATTAATATTATTAATGAAATGTCTAGATTATTTGTTTTTTTCTTTTTTCTATCAGAGTCGATTTACTAAAAACAGAAAGTATATTACTTTTAATAGTAGGGAATAGTTTAAATCTTTACAAATTTTGACCATAGAATAGTCCTTGAGCTAAAATATTCTCGCAGTGTTCCTTATAGCGTAAATTTTATTATAAAACTTATTATACAAATTATGCAACTCTTAATGAATTTTTTCTTTACCAGGAATGAAGTAGAGATTCATGTATGCGATGAAAGCAAAAATATTAAAAAGGATTTTCGCTGTTCGCAAAAGTTACTCATCCAAAACATGTGTTACTTTGCGGATGTAGCTACTGCACAAAAATTAGAAGAAATTGATATATCTGTGCACTGTGATATTGTTATTTTCGATTGGTTAATGAAATGGGTTAAAAGGGATATATTAAGAAAGTCTGAATGGCCTACTTTAGAAGCAAGTAATGTTATCTCAATCATGGTGTCTGCAGCATTTCTACAAATGGAGCTATTATTAAAGAATTGTCTTCAGTATTGCCATGACAATATGTCGGAAATTTTGAAAACATCTTCAGTTCTCACATGTTTAAACGATAATCTTCTAACAAGGTATAGTAACAAGCTTTGTATGCTTTAATGTCTCACTCCAAATAGATCATTTTGAATACCATGCGTGCGTATTGCGCAAAAACAATTTGTATATGTTTTGTGTTCATCTTTCCATTATGTTATAGACACAGTTTTATATACAATTTAACTAATCTGATTACAGATTAGCCGAACTGTTTACAAATGAGGAAGTAGAGGTTTTGAAAGACAAAAAGGATAAAATTCAAAGTCGCTTGTACTGTAAGCTAATTGTTTCTTTAGCAACCATTACGCCAGATAATAATAGAGGACACTATAGTTCTTTAGCAACTTTGTTCAAATGTACAAAGTGTAGAAAGAATATCATTCAATCGATTTCTGATTTCATACCGTGCATATCGAATGCTATGAAAATCGACAATAAAGGAAACGTTTACAGTAAACATGTAAGGTACTACAATGCATACATATTGTGCGATGTGTTATATGCACACCTTAAGTAGAAAAAATCTGTTGCACCCTATTATGGCAAGTAAAGTGTATGTAAGGTGTGCATTAGTTATACACATATCGATATAATACAATGTCAATTTTGTAGAGACTTGACATGGACATTAAATGATTATATTATCACCCTTCGTTCCGATTTACGTTCCTGGCGTAAAGTGTATTGGAGATTATGGGGAGATTGTCATTACTTTTCATGCCAACAATGTAACACATATTTCCCCATTCACCAAATGGCATGGTGTTATTACCATCCTCAAGAACCACAATTCTTTTTGAATGAACAGCAAAGAAACACCTCGCTACCCCTTGGTAGATACCCGTGTTGCAGCCAAAGAGCGTACAGGTTTACAGCATTGCCTAATCAAAATGGATGCAAATACAAGGTAATGTAATATACAAACATTGTAATTACATTTATTTAATAAACAGAATCAAGTGGTATATGACAATATAGTTACAATATTTGTAATGCAATATATTAATCCAAATAAACATTCATACAAACATAAAACTGGATTTATAACAGTCAACGTTTTTGTGAATACTATATGACATAGCTTTCCTCATTTTTAGGAACATACACCACATATTACGTCAGAAAAAGATGTAAACATATTAAATATCTTTGCAGCGAACAAAGAGATCATATGCATGGAACCACCTCAGCTATTTTTTCCAGAAAAGATTACACGGTTAATTGCGCACAACACATCTGCTCAATCTGATAAACTAACTTGCAGCGAAATAATGTGGTGGACTGGTATGCAGCTTGTACCCATGAGACCAAAACTTGGTCTTCTAGGTAAACAATTATATACAACATTATCTGCTGGCTAGTGCTTAATTTATGGAAAACATTTCACTAGTTTTATCTGTATATCATTTTTGGTGACTATAAGTATAAAATATCACTTCAATAGCTTATTACTTAATAGTTTAACACACTTTTCATTACTTGAATCCATAGGTGAATAAAACAAAAAAAAAACTATATTTTTATATTTTAATCATAGGAAAAATATGGGGTACATCAGACTTTCAGCGGTCAACTCAATTGCCAGATGGTTTGAAAGCACCACAAAAGGATCATTTACAAAATTCTGTATCAATGGATGTTTTATCTTCTACATCATCGCTCACAAATACAGATGAAGATGATACAGGAACAGGCTATGAAGACAGTAGCATCGATGAAGATTGCAACACATACAGCGAAAGATCGAATACATGGTCAACTATAAGACCAATAAATAAAATTAGAAGATCTTCAAAAAAACAAACTATCAGAAAGTAATGTACCTTGTACATATATAATTGTTTCATTCTTTTCTTTTGCATATATGAAATGACCAAAAAAGATCTTACCGTATATTTAGTTACTATTACCAATTACCAGGATATAGCTTTTCTTGGTTACCTAATACACAAAAATATATTATAATTTCATTCATTAGAAAACACAGATTCACAGAAGACGTTTACTCTCAAATAAGTTCTGCTCCAAAGTGACAATTAAATAAAAATTACTTAATATATCACAAGTAGAGATACCACCTTAAAGGTATATAAAATGTATTATTACAATTTTTAATGTCGTTGGCAGGTGTTGGAGCATAAATTTGATTATACGATATAATCAAGATAATCAAAGGGATTTTGAAGAAAAGGCAGCAAAACAAATGATAATTCTGTTGACAAAGAGAACCTCCCCTAATTGTACATTACATAAGTCTTGCAACCGGCAACACAGTCTCCTATTGAAAAGTAATCAACCTGTTGGTATGTTCAACTAAAGCAATTCCAATATAACTACTTTTTTTTTTTTTACTTTGTTTTGCAAGATTATTTGTACGCACTTTTATTAGAATGTATCAAATATATTACTGTATTTCTACAGGTGGCACATATGTGAAACTAGCAGCAGAATTTCGCGAGCAGTGGGCTCAATCTTATAAGTACAAAAATTCACTAACTGGGAAAAGTGTTATGCGAATAAAAACACATAAATAACATTATAATATTTAATATACTTTAATTATATGTTCAATGTATAATTGGTTTTTTATGTGCTTTTCTAGAGATTGTAACGTTGCTTAAGTTATCTACAAAAAAGGAGGTTGACACTTCATGAAATTATTATCCATAAAGAGACGAGGTAACGTCTCACGCCAAGTATTTAATCGTTTGAATGTCTAAAAATCCCAAGGAACTTGATTGCGCTCTTTTAGGTTTACATTTATGCGCTAAATCTTACTTCTTTCGCTTCAGTACTATTCCGATATCTCGTTGAGCGGGAATAGGGATGTTAGGGGTTTGTTAATCATCGATTCTGATCCCAATGACTCTCATCGTAATATCAATGGCCATAATATGTTGGGACTTTTGGATACAGGGCAGAAGAAACGCGATCGGGTCGCTTGGCACTCAAACGGTTAAAGACAAAAAAGGTCAGGCAATAGGGTAACGTGTGACCCAATCTCTATTTTCAAACCTTAGGATTTTGACACGTTCAAAACCGCGTAAGGAACAATACTTACGTATTACGGTATGTATGGGTCAAGTGGGGCACCTCAAGAAATAGATAAAGTCTTGAATCCCAAAAATCGGTCCAACAGTTCCTAAGAGACATGTGTAACTTCGACAAATGAGGAAATTAAACATTTTTCGTCTTCTGATGCCGCTATCTCCCACTCTTACTCCGTGTTACCCGGCGTTCTTCTATTTTACAATAGATACCCGCTGTGGTTCCCCTACCTTAGGGTATACAAGCATATATCGGGACCAATCGGGACTGATCGGGACCAGTGAAGGTAAAACATGGTACCCTCCCAGAGGTCTGGGGGACCTGGGGGTTCCGGCATATATGCATACAGGGTGTCTCAGACCACCCATACAATCTCTCGTGGGGACATAGAGCGGTTTGCGCTGAACATAAAAGTCCTGTACCGTTTTGTGATAATCGCAATACTTATTGAGTTATTAATTGTTAAAGATCAAAGGAAAGGGCGTCCGCCAAAATAGCAGCGAGAGAAGTGATGGAGCCTCTGCGAGCTGTAGGGCGGCCTAGTTTACCAACAAACAAATGCGGGGCGCGGTAAGGGGAAGGCTACGGCGCCACTGCACGGCCGGCTTCTTTTGCGTTTATTCTTCTCCTTACCGCGCCCCGCATTTGTTTGTGGGTAAACTGGACCGTCCTACAGCTCACAGAGGCTCCAGCGCTCCCCCGCTACTATTTTGGCCAACACCCTTTCCTTTGATTTTGAACAATTAATAACTCGATCAATATTGCGAATATTGAATAATGGCTCAGGACTTTTCTGTTGGTTTTAAGCCGCTCTATCCACTGTTTCCGGCTTGACAGTTGAAACCGGCCCACCCTGTATGTAATACTACTATATTGTTAATAGGACTGAAAAGGCGACGCAAATACCACGGTGCAGACATATAGCAACCTCTCGCTCTCACTATAGTATACTATGCTCTCACCATATATATAATACTCCTATATTGCTAGCCACGTTCCAATAAGCGGGAGCGGTGCCGAGAAATGGCTCCGGCACACTAGACGCGGGAACGCGTCAACGCGTCAACGCGGTGGCCAATCACTGTGTTGCTTTAATACATAACTAATTAGTACTACCAGAAAAGCAAGACAGTGATTGGCCACCGCGTTGACGCGTTGACGCGTTGCCGCGTCCAGTGTGCCGGAGCCAAAAGTGAGACAAAACATCGTACTTTCGAACATATGCGCATACGTTAGCAGCTGCACGCATGCGCAGTTGCGCCAAAGTACTAAGTGAGAGGATAGATAACTATGGTGAGAGTGAGAGGTTGATATATATGTCTGCACCGTGGTGTTTGCGTCGCCTCTTCAGTCCATTAGCGATATAGTAGTATTACATATATGGGAATTTTAATGTTAACTTTATTTCGCGGACGGGCGCGTAAGCGCCCGTGCTGCGACTAACCATTGCACCTTTCTAACCCTTAACCTAGGCAGGTGCGATGGTGTTGATTGGCTATGGGTGCTTCCGATAACCTATAGTTGAGTTGATTTTTGTAGGAATAAAATATACGATAGGTACAATGAAGTGCAAAGTCGGTGTCCCTCTGAACAAATACGTCGCTCGGTGAACCGCCGCTCCGAACAGGAAGCATTGAGGAGCATTTTGTCGTTGTCGTATGAGAGATTTTTGTAATCTTGTAACCAGAAATTATCATTTCGATGCATTTTATTAATAAAAGCATTCGTAGGCAAACATATGAGATTTCATCGAAAAAATTTGGCGTTTTCAAGGGCGCTGTCAATTATGATTACTCGACCACCTATTGGCTGTCACGAGGGGACACCGCAATAAAATACATCGCAATGATAATTTCTGGTTACAAGATTACAAAAATCTCTCATACGACAACGTCAAAATGCACCTCAATACTTTCTGTTCGGAGCGGCGGAAGGCCGGTTCACTGAGTGACATTTGCTCAGAGGGACACCGACTTTGCACTCCATTGTACAACCGTCTAGTATCACCGTACTTCATGACACCTCAATGCTGTCTTGTAGCACCATTGAGTTGAGTTGAGTTGAGTTATATTAGTAATTTCTCAAAATTATACAAAATTATAAAGTAAATTGAACTTTAATTAATTGATACTACAGTTACGTTCACTAACATTTATTATTATGCAAAATTACGATGTATCAATTAGTTAAAGTTTAATTTACTTCATGATTCGTATAATTTTGAGAAGTTATTACCTTATATCGTACCCTTGGTTGTACCTTATATCGTCCTTTGCTGCTACCTAACTCAACTCTACTCAACTCAATGGTGCTACAAGACCATACAAGACAGCATTGAGTTGTCATGAAGTACCGTGATAATAGACGGTTGTACCTATCGTATACTTTATGCCTAGAAAAATTAACTCAACTATAGGTTATCGGAAGCACCCTATAAGTAATGCCGAAGTGGCGCTGACCAGCGCTGGCCACCCATATGGCTCCGGCACACTGGACGCGGCAACGCTTCAACGCGTCAACGCGGTGGCCAATCACTGTGTTGCTTTAATACATAACTAATTAGTACTACCAGAAAAGCAAGACAGTGATTGGCCACCGCGTTGACGCGTAGCCGCGTTGCCGCGTCCAGTGTGCCGGAGCCAATAGACTTATACTCATAGACCGCGCATTCTGTGAGAAGCGTTGAAGACAACATGATACGAGAGAGCAATACTGGGGGTGAACCTGTCTCTGTCTAACTGGAGCGTTGGTGGGGGGAATAAGGAAAACAGGAGAAGAGCATACGTTTACGCGTATAAACGTTTAAACGTATATGAACGTATACTCACGTTTAAACGTTGCTCTTCTCCTTTTTTCCTTATTCCCCCCACCAACGCTCCAGTTAGACAGAGACAGGTTCACCCCCAGTATTGCTCTCTCGTATCATGTTGTCTTCAACGCTTCTCACAGAATGCGCGGTCTATGAGTATAAGTCTATGGGGCCACCCACGATATAGTACAATTTTTGGACGTCCTTAGATGCATCAGCATCAGCGCTGACCTTCTCTAGCAGTCTCTCCTCGGTGTTGATCTTCGATTGGACGGATTTCTATGGATTTTCTGACTCCTTACTACGGATTTTGGTCGCCCAAAGATTACCAGCCCTGTCTGTACAACAGTACCAGTTTGAACAACCGTGTCTATGACAGATGTTTAATGTGGTTTAATGTAAGTTTAATTAAATATTGATCATTAATTTCTAATTTCTTGTGGCATATAATGGCAATTAATATATCGTCAACAAAGCAATATTAAACAATGTTATCGTGAAAAATCAATTCTGACAGTAGTAACACTTTCAATCAGCAGTGTCCACCTTTTGAATTGATATCAAAGATATCAAATATCAAATACACATTAATTGAGACATTAATTAGATATTGATAGTAACAAAGTTAAGTGACTATGTCGTCTGCGCACCTATCGGGAGGCCGATTAAATGTGAGCCTTATACAAGAACAAGCTCGCAAACAACTTCTGTATTTACTTGAAAAGTGCAGTGGGACAAAGGTACGTTAAATAACTTACATTTTACTATCCAAGGTCTATCTTTACGTAACATACGAAATTCTTTTTTAAATTAACTTTCATTATGTATATTAAATTATTTCACAATAGGCAATTATTTGGGATCAATCACTGGCAGGTCCGCTTGGTCTCGTTGCAAAATATAATTTACTCGAGGAACATGATGTCGTTAAGATGTATCCATTGCATGGAGGAACATTAACAATACCAACGGACATAACAAATATTATATTTATCGTCAGACCACAATTAAGTCTTATGGATTTAATTGCAGAAAATGTACACGGGTATTTATCACAGGAGTTAATCTTCCCTTGCATCCTCAACAGTGATACATTTATTGATTTTGCAGGGAAGATGCTAAAAGACCACGTAAAGAGTTTCATTTATTTTTTGTACCGCGGAAAAGTCTTTTATGTCAAAAAAAACTACAAAATCGAGGGGTGTTTGGCAGTTTTACATTGATAGAGGAATTCAAATGTGATTTATTTCCATTTGACAATGATCTACTTTCAATGGAACTCAGCGATTGTTTCAAAGAGTTCCATTTAGAAAACGATCCCACCTGCTTGTATCAAGTTGCGAGAGCTATTCGAAGTTTACAAAAGTTGTATGGAAAAATTGAAAGAGTTTCAGGAAGAGGACCTGCCGCGAGCAAAGTTTGGGACTTACTTGAAAGATTAAATCGTGAAGAAGAGGACAACAAAACAAGTGGAATCCAATCTATTTCCATTGAACATTTATTACTATTAGATCGATCTGTTGATTTATTATCACCTTTGGTCACCCAACTTACATACGAAGGATTAATAGATGAAATATTTGGCATTAAGTACAGTAAAGTATAAAAGTATTCACAGTTCATTGTTCTGAACAATGACTATACTTCATATGCAATTCAATAGTGTTACCGAAGGATGCCTATAAAATAACTAATTTCACTGTTTTTAGATACCGTTCAATTACCGGCAAAGAAATTTCATGAGTCCGACGATTCACCTACGGTAATGTCCCTGAATGAAAAAGAACAGATTATATTGAATTCCGGAGAAGAACTGTTTGCCGAAATCAGGTAGATAATGTAATTTCATTTACTAAATGTATTGTATTTTTTGATTCATATCTTCGTATTACAGAGATAAAAATTTTAATGGTGTCGGACCAGTGCTTAGCAGAAAAGCTAAAGTCATATCCTCGCAGTTTGATGAAAGGCATGGGGACAAAAGCGTTCAAGAAATAAAACAATTTGTAGCAAAATTACCGCATATGTTAGCAACCAGGCAATCTTTAGCAAGACGTAAACAATTATAGAATTTGTTACACGGTTATTTCCAAGCATAGCGTACATAAACATTATTGATATATAATAGCATTAATATTATTATAGATACGACAATAGCAGAAATGATAAAAGAAGTGACAGATTCGAGTGCCTTTTTGGAATCTTTGCAGGTTGAACAAGAGTTATTGAATTGTATAGATACGGATAAACCCAACTCGTACATTGAGGATTTAATAGCACAACAACAACCTCTGCATAAAGTTTTGCGTCTTCTTTGCATCCAATCATTGACCAATTCAGGCTTAAAGCCCAAACTGTTAGATTATTATAAGAGAGAAATAGTACAAACTTATGGTTACCAACACTTACCGACTATTTTGAATTTGGAGAAAGCTGGTCTTCTAAAAACACAGCACGCGGTGCGGCAATATACGGTACTAAGGAAAGCATTAAGGCTTACTGTTGAAGATGAAAGTGAAATAACACCTAAAGACATTAGTTATGTACATTCCATTTATGCCCCGCTAAGCATTCGATTGGCAGAACACCTTGTTCAACCAAATGGTTGGCAAGGATTAAATGATGTAATGGGTCTATTACCAGGGCCGACTATTAGTAGTCTGCCATATAATTCAGTATCAACAAAACGTACTTAAATTAATATTTTGTTAATTATTATTGTTTAATTTAAACATGATTATAAAAAATTTTAAAATTCCAGGTAACTCCATAACAAGCGAAGACTCGAGTTCAGAACCCTCGAGACTTGTCATTGTGTTTTTCATTGGTGGCTGCACTTTTGCTGAAATATCAGCTTTACGATTTCTGTCTCAACAAGAAGATTGTAAGTTTTTCGTTTTCTACGTTTGGTATTCTATGAATATAAATATTTTAAATGTATCAATTAATCCTGTTTCAGTAAATGTTGAATTTGTTATTGCCACAACGAAACTAATAAACGGAAATACATTCCTAAGCTCCTTAATGGAAGATTTGGGGAATGCTTGATTATAATAAACTTAAGTGTCTTCAACTTATTTACATATGACATTTAGTTGCTTGTTATAATTTAATTTTTTACAATATAAGTTGTTGTAACTAAAGTAACTAAACTAATGTAAACCACTGTATGTGGTTTCTTGTAATTCGTGTAATTAAATATGTTTGTCCACTCTTCACGACTAAAGATATTTGAGTTGTAAAAAATATACTCTGACAATATCTTAAATAGCCAATTACTATAGAAATTTTCTAATGAGACATTAAACATCTCTAAGAGGTAAACGAAGCTACCAGGATGCGTCCTAAATAAATATAGAAAAGTTTCCTATGCGAAAGATGCATTTAAAAAATGAATAGACCTTATTCTTGATAAGGAAGTGGATCGTCATTATCGACAGGTTTGCGGACCTCAAGAATAGATGGTTATGGCATTGAACGTCGGATAATGCACAGCGCTGGCCGGAATTGTCCGGAATCGAGAATAAGCTGAATAAGCTAGGAGGGTCGCGGAGAGTCCAGGAGTTGCGGACAGTTTACTTACGAGCTACAAGCACAGTACACAGGAGGCGAAAACGCGTCAAAAACTTAGCGAATTTTCTCGTATTTCAAGTCGACAAGTCGACAGTGGGTGCAGTATTGTTTCTTTACCGCGAGTGTGTCGCGTCTCGCGCGTGTGTGCGTGACACGTACGGGGCGTGTACTTTGCTGGAGAGCGGTGCATTTAGACAGCGAAAAACTCATCCCTCGAGATCCTAATATGCTCGAAGGATTATCGAGATTAAGGAAAAAGAGGTGTTCCGTTTAAGGAGAGTGCTCGGAGCTGCGCGCATGCTTCCGTGCCCTCTCTCTCGCCATTTTGAAGGTGAATATTATTTTTTTCCTTTTCTCGCATCCTCGCCTTAATAGCATAATAAATTGCTTCTTCTTTACCGTGGGGCCGAATGGACGCAAAAATTTGAGACCGTTTCCTCGATTACGGTGCAACTATACGTAAATGTATCTTTTCGGTGTATTTGGGAGCCAGTCTGACGCGAGAATCTCCTCAGTGAGTGTGGGAGACCCAACCCTCCTTACACCCGCATTTTCTACTACCTCCTGCCTTCTGCGAATTTCACTCGCGACCGCCTTCCTTTGCGATCGTACGCTTCTCTACTTTATCTTGCGTTTAATCTGCCAGTTTCAACAATTTATCGTTAAAGTAGTCTCTCCTTAAGGTATACATACATACATATATATGTACATCTATCTAACTATGTAGGTATGTAAACATATATATACATATATTAAGATGTAATATATATATATATATATATATATATATATTTAGAGAGAAAGAGAGAGGGAGAAAGAGACTATCTATCTTTTGGGTATTTGAAAATTGATCATACGTTTCCTTGAAATTTTTCTTGGAAATATTATTCCCTCTTATACATAACAGTAAAACAGAAAATTAGAAAAGATTCAGCAAATATTGTGCAGAATGCATATAATTTAGTAATGCTTGTCTTCCAAATATTATGAAAGTAATGTTATTAGAGTATTGTGTGCTATGCAGGCTAAGAGCAATGTCATTTCTTTTACCAGAAGGATAATTATCATTGTTCGTTATACATTATTTTGGATCGTTAACTCTCTAGAAATATTTAACATCTTCGTCGATTAACATCGATCAGAGCGTAATGATAAAAACTTTACAGATAGAAGATTCCCGGTGGAAATGGATTGACAGAATATTTACCAAAGTCACATACATTGGGTAAAGAGATCAACAAGCAGTAGGCACGGTGTCTGAAGTAGGCCTCGGCCATCTGCTTATCAATCTTTCTACTATGCCAGCTGTTCCAAGACCTGGTAGTTTGAAAGATCCAGAGATCGCTGAACTCTTTGAGAAGAATGATCCGGAGAAAATATTCGAAGACCTCAGAGAAATTGGACATGGCAGTTTTGGAGCTGTTTATTATGCACGATGTTTGGTTACCAAAGAAATTGTTGCCATCAAGAAGATGTCGTATTTAGGAAAACAGTCGGTAGAAAAATGGCACGACATCTTGAAAGAAATTCGTTTCCTCAGACAACTTAATCATCCTAATACAATAGAATACAAAGGATGTTATCTCAGGGATAACACTGCCTGGGTACATATATGCACATCAATACAACATAAATACGTATATTCGGTCTTACATACAAATCGGCAGCAAGAGGGAAATAAATGTTACCTGTGATATTACCGTATAATTAAACTGTTCTTCGCATTTGCAGTTGGTGATGGAATATTGCCTTGGTTCGGCGTCGGATATTATTGAGGTGCACAAAAGACCGTTAAAAGAAGATGAGATAGCAGCAATTTGTGAGGGTGTATTGCGCGGTTTACATTATCTTCACTCACTTGGCCGAATACACCGGGATGTTAAAGCTGGAAATATTTTGCTTACTGAAAATGGCATTGTAAAATTAGCAGATTTTGGCTCGGCTAGCATAAAATGTCCAGCTAATAGTTTCGTTGGTACACCTTATTGGATGGCACCGGAAGTTATATTAGCAATGGACGAGGAACACTACGATGGCAAGGTGGATGTATGGTCTTTGGGAATTACATGCATTGAATTGGGTAAATCAATCCTGCATATAAATATACATTTACACAGAATCCGTATGATTTTATTAACCGATATCTAACATTTTATAAACTATTCAAGATCGCTAATGGAAATTTCAATACTCGCATACTTATCTTACAACAAATGCGGTATAGATACAATTGCTAATTATTAATTATTTATGTTATTACATACCTGTTATATCTGAGGTACATCTCCTAGGAAAAACTCTACATATATTTTATTATAGCTGAGAGGAAGCCACCCTACTTTAATATGAATGCAATGAGTGCTCTCTATCATATAGCACAGAACGATACGCCAACATTAAATTCGCACGATTGGTCAGAGGTTTTTCGTCATTTTGTTGAAGTGTGTCTCACTAAGAGCCCGACAGAAAGGCCAACTTCTGGTAAACTGTTATCAGTGAGTTTTTATGTGTATTGTCAACTTTTTCTACTATTCGTATCTAGTCTTACGTGTTATATTAATTAAATCTGTATCAGAGGTTAGTTAGTTGCTTTCTTATAGGCTTTCAATTTTACAGCACCAGTTTGTCACCAGAACACGATCTAACCAAGTTTTAATAGATTTAATACATAGAACAAAAGCTTCTGTCAGAGAATTAGACAATTTAAATTACAGAAAGATGAAAAAGATCTTAATGATAGATGCTTGTGAAACAGAAAGCACAGTTGGCGATGCTGATGGTACGTTTACACTTTATAAAGTGAAAACTAGTAAAGCACAATACAAGAATTTATAAGAAATTACATATATTTTTAGAGACTATATTTGTATGTAGCACAAGTTTTCCAGTGTTGTCATTTAATGTACGACTAAGTAAATTTTAACTTCACTTTTCTAATTATTACAAACAGTAAAATCTAATTTACAGAAACACCTGATGAGCAAACAGGAGGAGATAGTAGCAAGAGTAATTCAATTACATCGGAACATTCGATTCATTCAATGGGTGTTTCCGCAAGCTCTCAAAGTTCCTCCACTAATAGCCTGCCACTGCCAACTGCGGATTCTAATGATTCTACAGGATCTGTAAGAAATCGACATAAAATTTCAGCAGGAGGTGTCACTGCCAATCTTCTTGAACATGGTGCCAACAATTTTGCAACTATTAGAACAACTTCGATTGTTACTAAACAACAAAAAGAACATATGCAAGAAGAAATGCATGAGCAAATGAGTGGATATAAAAGAATGAGGCGTGAACATCAAGGCGCTCTGGTAAGCATATAACAAAGCACATAAAGTTTAAAATATATTAGTGGATTTATATAAATAACAAAGAACAGTACGCATTATAGAATTTGTATGTAATTAACCGATTTGCATCATATAGATAAGTGAAAAATTGGTCCTTATTACCAAACTTTTTTTTATTGTGTCAAAATATTATCTCCTCTACCCAAACTGTCCTAATTCTTATTCAAGCTGAGAGATAAAGTGAGAGGATTTATTGTAATGCCCAACAAAATTGCACATATATGTACGCTTCGGTGTAGTGGCCAGAAAAATTGAGCTTATATAGCATGCTAATGATGCAAATGGGTTAAAATATTTTTTTATCGGTTTCGCTAATTATTTTGAAAATTTAAGCCGATTGTTTAAGATGTAACTGCACTATTTTATGCCAAAGGTTAAATTAGAGGAACGTTGTAAAATGGAAATGGAATCCCACAAACAGCTTTTGGACAAAGAGTATGAAACTCTTTTACAACAGTTTAGTAAAGAATTAGAGAAATTACAATTTAGATACTTGCAAGAATTAGAACGTAAACTTAAGCAAAATCAAAATGCAGAGAAAAAACTTCATAAGGAAATTACAAGTCGGCAAGAAGCTGATCGCAAAGCACTTGAGGCACAGCAGAAACGTGAATATAAGGTCGATTAATACATTAATTTAATATAATACATTAACATCTATGTTATTTACTTCACATTTCAAGTACAGAGAACTGCATGATGTATACGACTATTAACGATTATGCATATTTTCATGTATAGGCTTACAAAGAACGATGGAAAAAAGAGTTGTCTCAAGATGAAGTCATCCCAAAGCGGCAGCGCGATGCCACATTGCAGAGTCAAAAAGATAATTTACGACAAATGGAGGCACAAGAGGAACAACGTTTAGCTAGAGGACAGCGCGAATATCTCGATCTTGAAATTCGTAAATTTCGTAGGAAAAAATTGCTCATTTTCCATAGTCTTGAGCAAGAGCTATTACGTGAAGTTAGTATTTGTTAGTCGGTACATCATTAAAGACACTATGAGTATCGCTGAGTTCGCCCTTTCATATGTAGTACGATATTTTGTGGTGAAACAGTGGTAACGGTGAAACAGTAGTCGAAGTTTTAATTACTTGATAGTTATATATAATGTGAACAAAATTATAACAAATTCCAAGAGTTTTGTTAAATTAAAGTTTATTATTGAATATTATATGTATAGTAGATTTTATAAAATGTACATATATTAGTTATGTTCCTTGCATTTAATATCAAAATTGGAAATGTTGATGGAAACTGTGAATTATTAATTTATAGGAATTGAATAAAAGGCAACAACAATTGGAGCAAGCTCATGCAATGCTACTAAGGCACCATGAAAAAACTCAAGAATTGGAATACAGACAACAAAGAGCAGTACATGCTCTTAGAGAGGAACAGGTCCAACGACAACATACCACTGAGCTGTGTAATCAACAGGATTATATGCAGAGAGCAGAGCGTGACTTACGCAAAAAACATGCGCTTGAACTTAAACAACAACCAAAAAGCTTAAAGGTAAAATATGTAGTAAATGTATCACTTTTGTAAAGCTTTGAATGTGTGTATTTTGAAGTTCGTTACATGCTCTATGGATGCACATATACATATAGTTTGTGTACATATAATATTAAAGTATTCTTAACATTAACTTTAACATTTATAGCAAAAAGAAATGCAAATTCGTAAACAGTTTAGAGAGACTTGTAAAATACAAACACGACAATATAAAGCATTAAAAGCTCAGATACTACAAACAACAGCGAAAGAAGAGCAAAAAGCTGTTATAAAAAAATTAAAAGAGGAGCAAAGGAGAAAACTGGCTTTATTAGGTGATCAATATGAACAAAGCATTGCAGAAATGTTACAAAAACAAAGTATAAGACTAGATGAGTCACAGGAGGTTGAATGTCATAATCTTAAGGTTTGCATATATAATATTACCTTATCAATGTTATCTTATTAATATTATCATGTAATATAAAATGAATGTGCATTAAGGAGTATAATATTATCTTTCTATAGGAAAGGTTGAATTATGAATTAGAAATATTAATGGCATACCAATCCAAAAATAAAATGCAAGCTGAGGCACAAAGAAATCGCGAACGCCGTGAGTTAGAAGATAGAGTATCTGTGAGAAGAGCTTTGCTAGAACAGAAAATGGATCTTGAGACTCAGGAATTTCTACGAGAGCGAAGTGAAAGAATACGTTTACTCCATGAGAGGCAAGAGCGTGAATTGCAGCAATTTGACGAAGAAAGTGCAAGAATAGGATTTAGGTATGTATATAATTCATATACTAGCAATTCTTATTCCTTTGTACATAAGTCAGTGTTGTCAATTTAGATGTTTGTCATTGTAATCCAGATGGTTTTATTCGCATTTTTCTATGTAAACATAATTCTGTTTCGATGAATACATGTGTATCAAAATTCCAGCTAAACTAAAATCTAACATCTGGATACCACCTTTTCACGTCCAACCGTAGATAAAATTATTTAGATCTGTACGAAACACATGCATATTGACAACACGAATCTAAGTATACACTTGTATTTTTATACTGAAAGTGCAAGTAAATGCCTTTATAAATTCTGTTATTTACGAAACATCCTTATCGAAGCTAGCAGATGTTACGCATTTATACAAATATAAATTTCGATATGTGTATACTTTTTTTTGTTTATAATATTAACTACAATAATAGTGGTATCAATTTAAAACTATTTCAGTGCTCTGGCAATAGCTGAGGCATCAAAAGAATCTTATCCAGACGATGAAAGTCTCAGTGGTTCAATGCTGAGTCTGGCTCATAGTAATAGCTCCACATCCTTCCCCCCCAATAGCCTTTAATTTTTATCATATATATATATATATACATATATATATATCATTAGGATATACACGCACGTGCGCGCGTGACTGTATGTGAAAGAGTGTGTATGCTGCCTCTAACAAGTACATAACGAGTCTACCAATAGATAATGAAACGACTTACACAGGTAGTAAGGGTTGACTCGCGTAATAACCCAAATTTGTATGATTTATTTGGGTTGGGTATGTGTATTGGACTGAAACTGATCTAATATCGTATTTTTAAGTCATTGAAACACATCACTATGATTCATCGAGCATGTATGAATGCTTCATATTGAAGGAAAACAATGCTTTTTGCAATATGGTGACATTACCAATCGCGTATGTTCGAAGCTAAATAAGAGTAAACACAAATTTTTAGGCATCAATTCACTTATGATGCAAAAAATTAAAATTCTTAGCATTTTAAGAAAGAAACTAGAATTAGCATTTTAACGATTTTGTACCTATGTAAACTATATCTATTGAAAAATGTCTTCGAGAACATTTATTTATTAATAGCTTTTACCTATAATAATAAAAGTACAATAAATTATAAGGCTCTTGCTAATATACATTTATTATTCAAGAAGAAAGGATAATGGATGTCAATCACCTCTTGAAAACAAGTTCATTTTCATTAACAGACCATTTTTTATTAACAGGCCAAATATGCACATAGTGTTATTTAAATTTGATATTACTGACTGTGTTCAATTTCATTTGTTATAATTATCAATTAGTAAGTCGCGTGGCATCCTTTCAATCAATAGTCATGTTAGTTTCTCAATAAAGCAAACATATGTAATTAATCAAGTGCTACAGTCTAATGTAACTGTAGGTCATATGCGGTAATAATGCATAGCATAATGAAGGCTATCTTTATATGGAAAATAATTTAATTTCAAAGGACATACTACAAGCATTCTATTTATTGACATTATATTATACATTCACTTTCAATTAATAATTTAAGATTCAAATATGAATAGTTAAACGAAATGTTTTACATCATGTAATGTCCCAGATGCTATAAATTTTCAAGCTACAAACTAAGAATTACCTCAAATTTTGTGAACATTATTCTAACATCAATCGACATAATTCATTACATTATCGATCAAAAAAGGAGGGGAACAGAATAAAAAATTGCCATTATCCACGAGACATTAATTTAAATAATTGTAGTAAAAAGCAATCTCCCTCAATGGAAGGAAAGTACATGTATTTGTCAATTCATGAAATTATTTCATGCACATTGCATTTCTCTTGTCCCATTTTTAAATTGCAGTTTTTTTACTAAGCATGAATGAATATGTTACAAAAATGACATGAATTGCATTTGCCTTAATGAGCATTCCAGATATTACTCTGCAAATATTACAGATCACTGCGCTAGTTTAAAAACGCAGCCTAGCAAATTTCTAAAATACTTGATGTTAAAAAAAAGTAACGTACTGAAATTCATTAAATTAATTTGGTCTTTTAATGATTGTAATGCACAATAAATGCAGTTGTGGAATTGATGGTCACGTGAAAAATCTAGGCAAAACTATTGACTTTCTTTGCATACAATTTCAGTTAAAACTTGTAATAAGACCGCAAAATAGATCTATGAATACATTATATGCAGGTATTATTATTATCATTCCAGTATATTAAAACTTGTACTTTTATTTCACCACACTAATGTTGATAATATTTGAAGTTAACTGTGAATGATTTATTTTGCAAAACAATATTTAACAATGGCAAAATGATTTCAATGTCATACCATGGTCTTGTCTAAATATCTGCAAAATATTTATATTTTCTTCCAGTACACATCCCAGTGCTGTACTCAAAATGTCCCAATATCTTTAATATGTTTAGTTTATGTCTTCGTGTATTTTTTTAATTTGTATATTTTTACATTTACCAAACGTGCAGGAATAGAAAGTATGGTTGTGACTGTTTTTCATTCAAATATATCTGACATCATCACATATACGTATATATATAATACTGTCATTAGATGTATTTTCTGGAGAAATGTAAGACATCTGTGTAGTGTTCTACATACATCGCTGCACAATTTGAAAATTGAGAAACATTAGCATATTATTACGTTTTTGTGAATCCTAACAAATACAGTTTTATCATTTTTTTAGTGAATATTAAGTGTCATCAATATATCCATAAACATTATTTGCTCCATTAATATATTTTCAAAAAGCATATTACAAGAATATGCATACATAGAAACAAAGGTTTTCTGTCTTTCCAACTTCTTATTAAAGTATATGCAGGTCATTTATAAGAATTTTGCAATTGACGCATGTCTGTTTATATAAGTTAAGGAAAGTCATACCAGAAAGACTATACAAAATTTCATGATACTAATTACACACATCTTTGTAATATCTTTCATAACATAAGGATCTTGTTTAAACGCAGTTTTCAATATACCATACTTTTATAAATACAACAAAATCATTTCGTAAATATCTACAACTTTCAATCTTATCCAAAGTTGGAAGATAGGTGAATAAATATGTATGAAGCATGATATCGATAAGTTTGTAAAGCCAAGGTTTTAACTGTCAATGTAACTACATGTTTGAAATCATATAAAGAAAAACTGTCACAAACAACTACAATTTCCCCCATTACGATACTGACATGTGTAAATATATATACATGTATTCTAATGAAATAATGAGAAATATTTAAGAATTGATTTTAATGATAAATAAAATTAGAAAAGCATGCATGCATGCGTACATATGAATTCTGTCAATGCGTTACGCAAAGGTACAAATTATTCGTGCTACAACATTGTATGGCTAATTAATTACTTTTTCATTTGTAATCATTACTAGCTCTTCTTATATTGTTTGAATAGAATGTTAATAACATTTTAAGTAAATCTCATTAGGAATAGAGGCCATTATGCACATGCAATAATTAAACACTAGACAAGATATTCATTGTAACAGGGACATGCTTACACTTATTTCTATACTTTTAAGTAAAAAACTTTAAAAAAAAACAGATATACATAAGACGTTTGTGTACACAGTCTCATGAAAAAAATTGACAAAAGTATGCCTGCATAGTGTTATTTTTTTATAACACATAACACCTCCATTGTAAAAACTCGCTTCTTGAAAATGATTACAGAATAATGTTAAAATTGTTTAATTTAAGGTAAAGAACACCAATATGAGAGTACACAATTTTGTACGTAACTATAAAATGACGCATACAACTGTTTGTAGCACGAATATTCTCCACTTTCACAATGCATATGTATGTATCAAAACGAACTTTTAATGGAAAGCATATAATCGTTATAATGATACACAAACTAATAATTTAGAAAATTACTTTTTAATGTTGCGGATATTTTGTGAATATATTTGCATGCATTAATTAAAATTAATTTGACTGAGGCAATTAAAGTTTATTGTTAGTATACAGAGATGGTTTATAAATTCTTCCATAGTTGCAGATATCAAGAACCATTTAAGTTAGCGTGTGATGTACATGAGCTAGGCAATTAAACATTAGCAGGAGATTTTTAACAACCTATCCCTTAATGCTTATGAATAATTGATTAGCTTATTTCTCGCACAGTTCTCCATGTATATGTGTGATTTGTACTGTTAATAGATACATTTTTGTACATTCACTACTATGAGGTAGCAACTGCAATATTTTTGATATTGACATGCATGTATGTCCCAAATATTAGATAAATAATTGCTTCCTCATTATGTTAATGGTCAATTCTGAAAATATTGCTTTTACTTAAATGGACACTCTGTGGTGAATGCGACACATATATATGTATATATACATATATGTATTATACTGCTGGCTTTAATTAGATAAATTGTAACTTTTATTATTAATAGTATTAGACGTTATAGAAGCAGGGATATACAGGATGACGCACGTAAAATACTTAGGAGTACAATTTGTTGATTTTTTGGAAGTTATAAAGTATTCTAAGTTGTAGGTAAAGAAAAGATTAGTCTATATACATTTTCAGTGTTCATTTTACTACAAATTGGAGTTTGATTTGAAGTACACTTACTTTCGCATTATTTATGAAGCAATTTCCAGGTATAATGCTATCCGTACAATCATTGAATCTTTTAAGTTTCACATTTTACTAAAAAAAAAGTTAGCTATCGATATTCATAGATTAGAAAAATCCTCTTTCAAATTCCACTCTTGATATTTCTTAATCGCAATACAATACTTTTATACAAAATAACATGTATCATAAGTTACTTGTCTATTCAATCTACATTATTCTCATTTATATAAATATCACTGTCCGACACAAAATTTTGTTTTGCAATATTCACTGGATGATTCCTACAGTGTTTCCCGTGGTAAACGCGTATCTGAGAGCAGAATTGATCTATCACTCTCAGTTTTCAAAGAACACAAACTTTTGTAAGAACGAACAATTTTTGACAAAAGTGAGGATTGCGTGAAAACTAAAATCGCTATTGATTTTAAATTAGTGTTAAAGTGTAGAGGAGAGATTGCTTAATACGACAGGATCCATAAATTTTATTATTTGCTGTTTTGAATGCTCGTAAATTGGCACGACATTTTGAAAATAAGCCAATAAGTATAGCTTTTACGTATTCTTTTAAAGTTTTACGAAAAATTGTTTCAACCGAGGCGTATTTGTTAGACACTTTCGGATTCTTCGGAAACTTCTGAGGAAGAAACAGCGGCGGAAGTGTCCGAACGGTTTTTAACGCGAACAAATTGAGAAAATGTTACTCGACAGTTGTGCATGATGCTTTGCGAACATTTATTCGCTTGGTTATCGAATGCTGTAGAGTCTAGTCGACCACCTAATAAAGCATTCGCATTCTCTATCCATTATTTAACCTCTGCATATAATTATGAATACTAATTACCAAATTCTAATGGATTGTTTTAATCATTTTCCATTACCGTAAATTCTAACAGATAATTTTGCCCCGTTAAACGCTTTTTTTTAAATATTGTCTTTAAACTATAGATTGAAAATTAGTATTGAAGATTATATGCAAAAGTTAAATAATGAAAAATTACCAAAAAACACTAAAAATTGCATATAGAAGACGAATGCCCCATATCCTGTAAGACTGCCCGATCAATAATTGGTCAATAATCAATAATCGATTGGGCGTAGTAGTTGCGGTATTGGAGAGCCGAGGCAACCGACAAGCCCCGTACGGCGGCAAAACACCATGCACAGCTATCGAATAACATTTTTTCAATCTTTACATTAAAAACCGTTTCAACACTGTTCCTTCACTGTTTCCTCTTCAGAAGAGGCCGCTGATTCCGTAATGTTTAGCAAATTCTTCTCAGGTAAACAACTTATCAAAACTGTAAAAATAGCATTCAAAAGTTACGCGTATCAGCTCGTTTTCAAATTTTGCTGTAAATTTACGAGCATATTAAACTGCAAATAATAACAAATATGGACCCTGCTATGTTAAAAAATCTCTCCTCTAGATTGTGAGACTAATTTGAAGTTAATAGCACTTTTAGTTCCCACGTAATACCTCATTTTTGCGAATAATCGTTCGTTCTTACAAAAGTTAAGAGTTCTTTAATTTTCTTTTTTTTTAACGGACGGTGATGAGGCAATTCTGTTTCCGGATTGGTATTTACGACGGGAAACTCAATAAGGACTACCCAATAGATATTTCAAAAGACAAACTGCATTCTATTTCTTTATTGAACAGGTTAATACGTACTTTTGATAATAATAAATCAGGTACTTTTGTATTTTTTAAAATAACACTTTAATCACATTAATGTAGATATATGTGTTTTCATTACAATACAAAGTTGGTTTGTTTAATTTTTTAGATTTATATAGAACTTTTTGTTTGTAATGCCGGCACTCATTGTTGGATAGTGCTATTACGTAATTTACATACAGGAGTGCGTCATCCTGAATATGTACATAATAAATATTAATGTTAACTATTAAATTCCAACTGTAGACTTCATAAAATGTTTCTTGTAGCTTTGAAACCTCAACAGCATTATTAAAGCTAACAATATATGAGCTGCAATAATGTACAATATCAATTTCATATAGCATACATTATCTATAACAATATTAATGCAGGAGTTTCTAATAAAAACATATTAAGACATATAACTTGTACATGTATAATTTCATTTGCATTGAGTTGTAATATTTCTATTGATAAAGTTGCTTTTTAGTGCTCTTATATTGTTGTTTACTCTCAACATCTATACAACAACTACTACCACAACATGTTAATAATAAAATATAAATTTATGATATGAAATTTTACCATAATTATGGTATAAAATATCATTTTTTATCACCACGTTTCCTAGTGCTATAGTTGTTATTGAATTTACTTTACTCTTCTATCATTCGTATATAAATACATTATTAAATACTAATATCTTTATAAATATGTTTGGCATACCAAAATTTTACATGCTATTATAAATTTATTTTATATTAATTGTATTAACATTTCTCTATAGATATCTAGGAATGCAAGATGTAATGTCTGGAATACAGCAAATGTACTTTAGAACAATTGATTTGTTTTGGTGGTATACTTCAATTGATAGTTTAGCATACAAATGGTACTGAAAAAACATATAGAGTGAGAAAAAATTAATGATTTCAATGGGTGCAGTTTCCGAAACCCACTGTTTTGCAAACAAAATCTATTAATGACGGATAACTAGACGTGAAACTAGACTTTCACTAGAAATGAAAATGAATAGTATGGGTTAAATAAAATAACAACTACATAGAATGATATAACGAGTATATATTGAATTATACATAAATATTTAATATGCATAAAACTCAACCTATAACAAAAAATATTAGTGGATAGAACAGAACAAAATTCATAGAAATTGTTCACAATTCACATGCATGTTATACACTTATATGCGTAAAGTTAATTACAAGTATTTTTACAATATTAAAGTTATGACGTGTAAAATGGTAAGTGACAATATACAAATGCATTTGCATTTAAAATTATAGCAGCTTATTTTGTAGGTGAGAATGTAGTCGGGCTTAGTATGCGACAATGCATCTCTCTTATTAAGGGAACGGTATATGCAACGCATTCATCCCACCCAGGAGATCTCCATGCACATTCACGGGTTTCTTTTCGAGATTGAAGGTCTTTATAACCTAGAAACGAGTATCACACAAATTATTCCAGGGAGCATGGGACTTAACTATAAATAATCTTATGTGCTAAATGACTTACAAGACTTAACAGGTACTTAACTCGATCAGCATAATTCTAAAGCATTAGCGATCTATAACGGAATACATTAATTGTTAGAACTTACACCAAATATGATGAACATTATACAAACGACCAATTTGTGAAAAGTATCCAGCAAATGGTTCATCATTATTGCGTCTGAAATTAATTGCCTTTGCCCAGTTATTTCCCCATTCGATCATCGTGCCTGGTTTCAAGCTATAACTCCTTATTTCATATTTATTTGAATCTTTTCTTTTAACAAGAGGAGGCCAATAACTAAATGCGAGTAAATATTGCAAATGACGCGATCTCAAATAATTGCCACGTTCTCTGAGTAATCGTAAATAAGCCTGAAAAATAAGCAAATATGCAGTAACACCTATCTTATTAAATAGCCCAAAGAATAATAATGAAAAAATCTACAATGGATTTCTACCTCATCGTTGGATAGCACATTCTGAGCATGATCGATGCGTTCATAGCCTCCTGTATATTGCCACAAATGCAATGCTTGATCCAAATCTCCTACTTCAACTGTCCACGAACCAACTAGTTCACAGTTCAGGTTAGCTTTCTGAGCATGTATCAAATTGACACTTTCTTCGCTGCAACGACATATTAAAATTATATAAAGTTTATACAAATTTGTGTTTTGTCCTTATACTTCTTATGCTGCATCATACACATTGTTGAGAAGCCTTTTACCATACAATCTAATGCATTATCGAATATGTTATTGAATATGGAGCTGGAAAAAGTTCAGTCAAGGTCGTTAATTTCACTTACTAATTTGTCAAATATTTATCAATGGAATCAGGACGAATATTGTGAGTGTGCAAAGCGTAAATTACTTCTTTGTCTGAGAGCATCCGCGAATGAGATTCTTTTGTCGGTTTGATTTTTCTCACCGAAAGTTTGCTCATCCATCCTTCATTAACTTCCTGCTGAACCGATGACCTCACAAACGACCTGCAAGTGACGACTTCGTTACCATTATAGAATTGCCTGATTTAATTTTAAAGGGACTACCATACTTGAGACTTCTCATAGAAATCTACTAAGGAAGTTTTTCTTCTGGCATACTTACCGTATTGCGATGAATAAAGATAAATTAGACCTGCCGATAGTCGCGATTTGCACGTCTCTAAATTTCTTTCTCAAAACGGCAGCCATTCTTATTGGACCCTCGTAAGTAGACCTCTATTGCTCTTTGCCCAATCAAGTTCGTCGTCCCTAATTTCAAAACACTTTTAACGAAATACTTATTCTTGGGGGAGACTGACCCGGCGTAAACTCATCAACATACAATCTCAAATTCCTCTTATTCCTAAACTCCATTTAAAGTTTCTTCTTTTTACGTGGAAAATGGGGCCACACTATTGCCCCGCACAGCATGAAAGTTTCAAATAAGTTTCAGGAACGTTCCAATGTTACTTTCCTGCGACATAACATTTTAGCGTTCCCGCGACATTTAAATGAAAACGGCGGAGACTTTCCAAATACATATACCAGGAACATATTTTTCCAACATGTCATATATGTTTTTGCAATATTCAAATATCTTATTCTTAGCGTATAAGATTACACCAGCAGATGTCACGGTATGCAGTAAGGACGCAGATGTAGAAAAATGATAAAAGTGCATGGGCCGTACTCTCGCCTGTACTTTAGCAGCGCTCGGGCTTTAGATGCGTTTAATAGACATGTGTGGACATTGCATGCATACGTATCCACATGTATAGAGCCCATCTAAAGTCCGAGCGCTGCTAAAGTACGGATGAGAGTACGGCCCCATGATTATAAAATAAGCGGTATTGACGAGAACAATATATAGTAGGTGGAGGAGTGTTAATAAAAGGGTAACAAATATAGATAGAGTTTCTTTGAATAATAATTGTACTTTAACCCTTGGCTAACGGATAGTCGTACTTTGACGATCGGAAATTAACAAATCCGGGGCAAACGGAAATAGCAGCAGCTACGATGTTTCCACGTTGAAATAACAAAAACTTGAATATTGGGGTTAGTATTAAAAAGCCAGTAAATGTTTCTTTATTAACCAATAATCATACGAGAGAAAACGGTTTCTTCATATCACATTGTTATAAGTACTAGGTGCATTCTTTTTAGAAGCGGAGCTTAGTGGTGGCAGCGCCGTGACTGGCTGAATGTGCTAATGCAACAATTATGGATCGAAAATAAGGTACATTGGGACGAATCGATTCCCCAAGATATATATTTTAAATGGACCACCTATCGCCGCGAACTGCCGCGCTTATCGAATGTGCCCAATCTCTCCTCAGTGGTGCAACACGAGATTAAAATGTCAGTGCGAACCGACCGAATTTGTTATTACCGTTTGAGATGTTCCCGCGACATTTGAATGTGCTGTGCGACCCCTATGAAACGTTTTTGAGACGTCGAGTACCGTGTGGGTAGGGATTAAATTTAATCCTATTCACAATACTTCACAATACCCCACAATACCCGTAACTAAACATGTATTAATTAATTTTACTTAGGCCCTTAGTATTAAAAGTTATGTTGTTTTTATTACAAAAGAAGAAACATTAATGCAAGACAATTATTTAATAATATTAATTGTTTGCTGCATACGGATTACGAACTTCTATATACAGAGTCCCAGTACAGGACTATATAAAGAACAAACTTTAGGACTGGGTTAGGTTAGATTAGTATAAATTCTATAAATAAAGATATTTCGATATTTAACCTGTTGCCATAACAAAACGCCATGTCCATCCCCGTGATATTTGGACGTAACTTATAAAGTCCGTTTTAGGCATCACGAGTAGAAAGAACATGGCACAAACGTATGATAATTATTATAACGATTACCATAAAAATGCAGAATTACAACAAAATTTAAAGTATAAAGGGAAATACCGGAAACTTAAGAAAATTGTGAAAAATACAGTGTTCGTAAGTCTACATTATATCTATTAATTCGATTATTAAAATAAAAATGCTTCTGGATCCTACATTTTCTACAATATTATACAATTTCAGGAAAATGCAGCATTGTGCGATCAAGTTGCACAAATGCAAGAAAATCTCATGCTAGTAAAGGAAGAACGACTATTTCTTTTACGCAAATTGTGCCAACAACAAGGTGAGGTAGATCCAGCTTCGATGATAGCGAGGTCCCAAACAAGTAATATTAATTCGTCGTTTACATCGGACTGTTCGACACCTAAAAAGCCAGTGAAAAAACGTATTTCAACAGATGGATCAGGTTTTAATACACTCATATATATATATAATTTATTTTCAATATGAAAGTTCATTACACAAAATGCTTTTACAGATCCGAAAAAACAAACAAAGCGATATAATAAAACAGCACGTAGAGTAGTGCAATTAATACCATTAGATGTTCATGGTAGGCCGATATTTCCTATTGCTTTAGGTGACTTGACTGTGTATTCGTTAGGTGAAGTGGTATCCGATAGAATCACATATCACACGGAAGATTTTATTTATTCAGTGGGATATTGCAGTACAAGAATATATGCGAGTTTAAGAGATGCTCGGACAAAAAGTCTATATACATGCAAAATATTGGATGGTGGACCAAAACCAAGGTAAAGGGTATAATCAGCCCATAAACAGCACATAATTAATATGTACTTAACTTTTAACTAGAATATATTATGGATATCATCTTATTATATAGATTTGAGATAGTATCTGACAATGATCTTGAACAACCATTGGTGGGATCGAGTCCCGATGAGTGCCATTCAAGGTTGTTAACAGCTATTTCTCCAGCACTGCGTTCAATAATTCCAAAGGGTGCAGATTTTTTTGGAATATCGCATCCAACAATACAGAATCTTATACAAAGCTCACCTGGAACTCGTAAATTAGCTATGTATAAACAGCAACGCTTTGAAGTAAGCAACAATGTTTTGTTGGTATATCAAAATACTATATAGGTATAAATGTGGTAACATAAATTGCAATGATCTGTGTTAATATAGGTAAGTAAGAATCATGCTATAGAAAGGGGTACTAGTCCTATAACGGAGGAAGAGACGGATCCAGGACTCGGCTTTACAGCTCTTCACAGACATTATTCTTTAACGAACTCTTATAGGATTAAAGAGGAACCATCCGACCATGATCTTTTGACCCTGCAAGAATTACTTGCGTGACCATTGTAAAAAGCGTAATTTAAGCTATTATTTGCATTTGATTTAAACAATAATATATTTTTACATTATACTGAATGTTGATTAATTTGAATATATTTGAATGCTTGAATTCTTTAAGTTCATACATTGTTACTGCAGCAGAGAATTAAATAAAATTTGATAGAAGCTATGATTTAAGAAAGCAGTACAATGATATTCAATGTATAAGGGTTCTATTATAAATCATGAGTATAGTCAATGTTTCATTAATCATACATTTACAGCACATAGAGAGCCAGAGAATATAGAATTGTGTTTGGCATATAAACTAGGTATACGTTACATCTCTAACTTCAATGCAGCTATAAATTAAGTTGTAATACAATATTCAGTAATATATTTTTATCAATTTATCACTTGCCAATAATCTAAACAGGCAGGACGAGTAGAAAGTAATTTATTTATAATAGGTAAATAGTTCTTTATATCTGCAGTATGTATTATAATATATACAATCTGTCAACTTATCCATCTGTATAATGATTAGGTAAACGTATCACTCATCGAAAACATTGCACTGTATAAAGCTGATTTTTGCTCAAAGTAGACTTGCACAATTGATTTTTAAAAAGTGTGTAAATAAAGTGTTTGAAATAGCATATTTGTTTAAGAAAACTGAAGGCGTAAATATTTTTTGCAAAACAAATGTTTGAGCATATTTATTATTTTTGATCATTGTGATGTATACGCGACTTCATATTTTGTTTGTAATATCTGATAACCTACTGTTGATTGTATAATAAAACTCATTGACTACATGCAATATAGTATGATAATAGTTCTCAAAAATGTGATATATGCGCACCATGCTGAATAGTATTAAATTCGATTTTCAGTTACAATAGCTTCTGCATGCAAAAAATGGGTGTCATTGTAGTGGACCCATTTATATTTTAAAATCATAATTGCAGTTGTGATTTACTGTAATTAGAGGTTGACAAAGTCTCAGAAACAAAAATGGTTCAGTCTGTTGTTTATCAATTCTGCGTGAAGTAGTGAGAGGAATCAAATAACTACGCCAATTGTGGTTTCAATAGATTATTATGTCAGTTCTGTAAGTGTTAATTTTCAATTTGGGATTGATCATGGGTTAATTCTGTGTAGTATATAATACATTGTGAACTGTAGTCGACGCAGAACAAAAAATAACAGGTAGAGATCTCATATAGAACTGATATTATATCTGTTTTGAAGAACAAAAATTAATGTGCCCAAACTGATGTGTCTATACACAAGGTATAAACTAGATGCATATAATGTCACAAATTGTTGCATTAGCAAGCCTTTTTTGACTACACCCACTGTGCAATCATTAATACAACAGAATTAAAGAATAATCGTATTGGATATAATATTAATTGCAATTATGTATATACTTAGATGTTAGAATAATCAGTCATGTTACATTTTACCTTTTGTAATTTTGTGATACTGGAAATTATATTAGGTATAGCATAAAGCATTGTTTAGCTTAAAAAAGGTGTTACGCATTGCTTTTGATCATAGTCCAATAATTTATAGAAAAAGTACAAAATTTATAATCTTATTTTTGTCTTACTTAATACAATAAAGAGAAACTTACCTATCGCATATCTGTATTCTAATCTTATATCTAACAAAGTGAAAAACAGTGTCAGATTATATTATCGTCATACTAGCAAACAGCATGTAGTTCCACTGCAATTCAAATTTTTCACAAGACCATCTGACAAATAAAAGTCCTTCATTCCAAATTCTACTTATGTTTTTCTCAGATAGAGGTAATGCAAATTAAGCAAAATTTCGTTTGCCAAGACATTTAAAATCCTCTTATATGAAATCTAAGATATGCATAAGGTAAACAAGTATGCAATTTTACAATATGAAAAAATTAAAACTGTTCTCTTTATCACTGCTTATTAATTATTATTAATACATTTAGTGCATTTTTCATCACTGTCACCGTCTATTTCCAGGCCCAATCGTCTTATTGAAAAGTGTATTTGCAATAGCAATGACGGGTGAAAATAGCTTCAATGGACACTCGCTGAAATAGGAGAAAAATATTTTCTACTAAGTTTGAATGTTAGAATAAAAACAATAGGTTTTATTATAAAAATAAGAAGGCATAGAATAGAAATAATATGTAACGCTGAACATACCAGATTCCAGTTACAGGTTCAGCTTCATTTCCGCTTACAATAAATAAAGGAAACAGTATAGAAAAAACACAGCCACTGAAAATAAACATTTTTTTTATAAATAAATAATTTAGAATCCGATAATAACATAAAGATAGCTTAACGCAATTTACCTTATAACATATGAATTGGGCAATTGTGTAAGTACTGCTAGCGGCAAACCAAAGCCCACAAAGTATGGCCAGTTATTTTCGATGAATGTTAAACGTATATGTAGCTCCCAGCCCATATTTACCCACTTGTACTCAAAGGCGTAGAGAGCATATAAAAGGCACATATGAATAAGTGCGAGAATCTCTCCTATGGGACGGATTGGAACTTTAGATACAAGCATTCCCTGACCCAGAAATAAAGCTTGAACCAATATGCTGAAAAGTGTGTCTGCTACTAACTTCCCCACGCTAGACAAGTGCATGGGCCTTCCCTGTCTGTATCGGTAAGCACTGTCCGCTATGTCCTAGATGGTTTATAAATAGCAGTTCATATTAACTCCTTTTATGCTTACAGGATGTATCTTCTGGTTCTGAGTAAATAACTCATACCTGAAACCATAAACTGTTGACTATTCTGCTGAGCAAAAAAAGTGGTAGTACCCAAACAGTTCCAAAAGTTAGCGACAAGAATGGTTTCGTCCATGCCCATACGGTCATACCCATACCCGGAGAGTGACCAAATATAATGGTGAGTAAGTACTTGAGGAATGGAAGCAATCCACCTTCGAATATCGATATACTGGCCCAAAATACTCCACCGTTTAATGCACAGCATTGAATCGTGCGTTTCAATACTTTGGATTTTCTAAAGTACGTAAACATTTAATTTCATATTCCATTTCATATATTACTAGAATTATATTTCTGATGACACACCGTTGTTGATTACCAAGTTTTCCAGGGCTATGAGTAATCGTGGAATCTTTTTTAGAAGGTTCGACAACCGAAGGTGACCGCTTAATTAGCCTGGCATTAATTTGTTTATCCATGTAGAAAAGAACTATCGCACCTCTTAAACTGTCTATGAATCCACGATAAATTGCATGTAATATTCCCTGGAATAGAAGCATCGTGAGTTTGCAAGTTACTATTGCGATAATTTTATATTTTGTTGGAATATGCTTTCTACCCACCCTTGTGGAAGCAATTAATTTTTATATATGTAGGTAGATTACTTTAAACATATATACATACTCCATTTAATTATTTTTTAAAGTCAACTCACGGGAGAATATCGCGTAGAAATGCTTGAAAAAATATCGATTATAGATATGAGGATAACAACCTTATTTACTTACCGTCACATTGTCCATGTTTACAGCGATGCTCGACGGCTAATCTATGCTCCAAATGAATTCACCAATCTGCCAAGGGAACATTTTCGATGTAACATCCTTACTAACATCGATAAAACCACGAAACTGCGCCAGTGAACAAACTGATATATAAAAGTGCCTTTTCATCGACACAACCTACCAGCCTTTCGTGCATCGTAGCACATACACATTTCGTTATATCTTGTCATGGTATAATGAAGATTTAAATGTAAGAAACACAAGTCTACATTTATTATCGAGCGAAACAATGAGCAAAATCTGATAGATATATATGTATATCTATATATATGGCTATTATATGTTTAAAAAGGTATATCGTTAAGTCAGCTGATAGGCTCAGCTCAGAAAACTCCTACGAGTAGAGGTCGCTGTGTAATATGACTGATGCGTTCAAAGATCGAAAATTATAAATATTCAACTATTTATTGGTGTCAGATTATCATTAGCTGCACTCGTAATCACACGTGATAAACTTCCGTCTGTCTTTTGTGTCGCAAAATCTGGCCACTGGCACAAGTGCGTAGAAGTGTTTAATACATGTACATGCATTTGCACATTGTTTATAATTGTAATTGAGATTCCAAAATCTTTCGAAATGATAATCCTGTATACGTTCGGGGATAACCCTCTGGTGATACCAACAAAGAATGCCCCTATATATGTCTCGAAGCTCGAGTGTTTTTTTATTATTTTTCGATGAACACTTTGCACAGATGTACATACAACGACATATACTCACAGTAAATGGGTGTAGAGGATGAATTTTAAATTCAGGCAAAACGATTCTCCGAATACCATTTTACGTTCGATGCAAGTGATCTTAATCATTTCTATCTCCTTTTCAGTTAGCCACCCTCTACAGTTAAGGTAAGTTGAAAAAGAAAAACTACAAATCCCGCTGAACCATTAATACTATATTCCTACCACGATCGGTTAAATGATCGTTTTTAAAATTTCGATTAGAATTTCCTATATACAACGTAATTGCATTGCCTTTAAATTTCACTTTTCCTAAAATATACATATAATAAATTTTTCAATATTTTAGGAAAAGTCGGGAAATTTAAAGGCGACGCCGTTGTATCATATATACAATTACGTTGTATATAGGAAATTCTAATCGAAATTTTAAAAACAGTCATTTGACCGATCGTGGTAGGAATCTGTTAATATGAGCTGAATATAAATATGTATAGGTGTATGGAACTCTACGCTACGGTATTCTGCCGTGGTCAAAATGTTTTGACTCTTTGATTGTCTTTCGTCTATAGCCCACAGCGTCCATATAACAATCCATAGCCGTGTGGGTTCATCGCGTATATTGCATTACATTACCAATGGGCGACGTCATCGCCAAAACATCTCATTATACGTATCACAGAATGAAAGCGTTCTTATTTTTAGTGACGGCGTTAAATCAATGTTTTTGTAACTTTTTCAAACGTGATCGCCGTCTACGGAATAAAAAAATCATTCTGATTACAACAAGTTGGATTAACATCGTGCACCAACTTGGTAGTGTTATTGTACCCTTCATACCAGGAATATGGAAGAATATGAATTGTGTAACGAGTTTGAAAAAATGATACATAGAGTGTGCTTTCGTCATTGATGCGCCAGCGATAATTTCGCGCGTGCCACCCACTCTTGCGTGCAGGAGCTATAACATTGTATATGTATACATATGTACATTTACTAGTGGGTTCGCCATTCACTCCTTAACTGTACTCTCGGATAAAGTTCCGAGAAGCACATACCTCCGATTTTCTTATAACTACGTATACTGATGTATATTGATACGCTGATGACGAATATGAGCATGAAAGTGGCGCGTATATCATTTTCAAGGTCAAACATAACAAATTCAGTTTTTTGCAATTTATTTCAGTAGGTTTACAAGATATTGAAAAATGTTTCAAACAAAAGTTGTACATCTCCTTGAAATACACATTTTATATCTTATGTACTTTCGCTATACATACTATAGGAGTGATAGTAACGACCAACGGGTTTTACGCGCAAAAACACACGATATTATGAAGTTTAAGATTAAATATCCTCGTTGTTGGGCTTGGATAATACTAAGCGCAACTCTGACCTTTTATGATTACTTTCTTTACCTTCTGATCAATTTCTCTCGGAAATTAACACTCCTATAGCGAAAGTGTATAAAACATAAAATTGTATACACATAAAATGTGTATAGAAATAAATTGAAAAAACCTTAATTGTTCATATTTGAAAATGATCTCGAAAATGAAATTTGCGCCAACTTTCATGCTCATATATGTATATTCGTAATCAGCGTATCAGAATACATCAGTATACGTGGCCTTAAGAAAATTGGAGGTAGGAACTTCACCCCTACTTTCTCTGGAAGAACACACGTACTCGCGTCAGGTTCAAAAACATCGTGACAGGGTTGCAAAAGGTTAACGCGTTTGTTTTGCGTCTAATTGGAAGCGGAGCATCTTTGAAAAGTCTGGCACTGACCTCAGATCGAATGTAGTCGCCTATTAAGGTCAATGTCCCAGTTTCTACTCAAGTCCTGATTTCTACTCACTATGAGCTATTCTTCTTAACTCAATATTCGGTTGCTAAAATAAGTTACAGAAAAATTAATGATTAATTATTTAGATACTCCGGCATAAGTTGCATAGACTCATTGCTCGCTAGGTAATAGCTCGTTGTTAAAAATAAATTTCATAATCCGAGCAGTCGTTGTAGTCTTAAATGAGTTGGAATAGGGACATCGACCTTAATTGATATTGATAAACCGAAACTGAATCTGTTAGACTTGTATGCGCAGAAATAGGGACACGTTGTGAGTAGATATACGGACACCGCGATTTTCGCCGAGTAGAAATACGTTCATTTCTTGCATTGCATTTAATTAACAACTATTCATAATAAAAGTCTTTAAAATGACATTTTTCTTATTTTATATGTAGTACGACACCTGACGTGATGAGCGCCCAATTTGTTCGCTAATTGTTACTTAAAATATTAATTTAAACTACTGTTTTTAATGTCATTTATCTTAAATGAGTAGAAATAGGGACATTGACGTTAAATACAATACTGATAAATCGAATACCCGTTAGCGGTGGAGACAATTGTGCATCGATATTTCATTTCTGAAATGTTTTTTGCATTCGAAAGATGAGATCCGTTCGTTACAATCTGTTAGATGGTAAATAGGGGAAGCAAGGAAGAAAGGAGAAGAGAGTGGTAACGATTACCAATTTGAATGGTGGGGCGTCGGGCGATAGAGAATCGAATCGCGTGATTCGAATAATCTCCATTGGAGAGTAATCTTCGTGGAGGAACAACGGATCGAGATTGGTTAGGCAACATCCATTCAACTTATCGATGTCTCATGATACGTACCGCGAGATCGACGTTGAGAGAAGCTCTGCCCAATACCATGGTCCACATTCGAAAGGGGGCCTGTCAACCTCGGGACAATCTTGGTATTGCCTGCGTAATCCAAAGTACATATTGTTAAGGCAAATTGGACGTTTGCCTGGTGCACTGGTGCCTCGGGTGCTTTCCAAAATATTTCTCTCTGCCTTTGTTCCCGTGGCCGAGACGACAGATTTATCTTCCGCTCGTGCTGCCAACTAATTCATGTCTCGGGTGCGCGATTTCCCTCTCGATCGTTGAAGATTTGAAAAAGCTCACCTAACCTCGCAATTCTACACGTTGCTTACAGATACTTCGGCCTGTAAAATAGTAACCGAGTTTAATTCAGGCATGCTTCGAGTATGGAACAAAGGCGGCGAAAATTGGGTTTAGACCAATATTCCCAACCCCAATCTTTTTTCTTCCAAATGCCTATTTACATCAGAAATTTTCCGAGCTTTGGTGACTTATTGTGATCACCCAGTGGAGAAGGCGCCACTCAAATTATTTCCAACCACTTAAACTATATGTTTAGGATTGGCTAACAAGGGAACACTGCAGATCCGAATAGTCCAAGAAATCTGAAATTTTGGAGCGTCACTCTTCAAGGATTAAACGACCCTTTTACTTTTTACGGTATAACTCATAAACTAAGGTCAATGACCCGATTTCTACTCCGGAGTATATAAATAATTAATAATTTAATTTTCTATAACTTATTTTACCAACCGAATATTAGTATTAAGAAGAATAGTTCCTAGTGAGTATAAATCAGGCTTCAGTAGAAATTGGGACATTGACCTTATAAAAGATACGGGAAATTGTTTTAGATGAAAGATTTACGGCATGATACGTTCTAATGAAGTGCATAAACAAAATTTGCAAAAACTGTTTCTTTAAAAAAGGATTTCTAAAAAAAGTTTTTGAAAACTTTGTTCATGTAGCTTATTAGAACGTGCCATACCGTCAATCTTTCATCTAGAACAATTGCCCGTATTTTCTATAGTTTATTAATTATACCGTAACAGGTAAAATAGTGATTTCATCTCTTTAAATCGTTTTTGGGCAGATCAAATAAATAGTACGAGTCTTAGATATAGTTACCCGACGATCTGTAAAATTTCGGATTTTCTCGAATTTTCGGCTTCGCGAATGTTCCCTTGTAAGGTAACTAACTTTTGATCGAATTTCTGGATATTCCTTCGAATCTTAGGATTGCTTGCCTATGCTAATCGAGCAACCACTGCTGGTAAGCGTATGGCCGCTTATGATAGTTGGCAAACTTTACGTTTACGTTCAGATTTTTGTTTTCTCGGACATCGCATTGTACAAAATCCGCATAGGTGTTATCCCAAAATTTGGAGTAGTTGGGAATCGCTGGGATAGACCCATTGAGACGATCGGTGAGGAATGAAAAGTGACACGAATCTACTCCACTTTAGGTGACAGCTCATGCGACGAGTATGTGTACGCCGGTAGGAGGAAACCGATTTCTATGCCGCGTGATAACATCGGCATATCCTGTTTACCGACATCAGAGCCCGAAAGATTGCGAGACATACCGGAAGACCCTGAGCACGAGTACCTCTTGGCAGAGGGGGAGGTGCAGGAGGAGAAGGAAGAGGAGGACATTCGGGAGGAGGATCGCGTTAAGGTAGAAAATCTTTTCAAATAAAAACGAATCTTTCCGAGAAAGAGCGAACGGAGGTTTTTGAAAATAATATGCAATCTTTTTCTACAAATTCTACGCCACTGATTGAAGACAATGCAATGTGCAATTAATCGTAGTGTACTAACCTCGCGCACGTTAGATACGCTCCAAGAAATTCGTTCTTTCATAGATGTTAAATGTTAGTTCCGCAAAAATGTTCCAAGTTTTTAACCCTTTAATGCATACTGTTGCAGAAATACAACATTGCGAGTTATGCTTCTTATTAGTAGTATCTGTGTAAGGAGAATCATTTAATGCATCATTTAATGAGATATTTCTATAATATTACTCTCTCGCTTCTGAACACTATAGACTAGCATGTGTGACAAAAAATGCATCTTACTTGTATACAACTGCTAGGTTTGATATTTTAAAAATCATGCATCAAAGGATTAACTCCTGGAGTGCTATAGGCGCATATATGCGGCCGAAGAAGGCTATTTGTGTGAACTATAGTTATATATGCGTTCGTTAAACGTTACCAGTGTACGTGAGTTTGCCAATTTAATAAAATAATATTAATGGTAAGAAAAGTTGTCTTATATCGTTTAGTTCAGTGTGAAAAAATACAGTTACATCTCGATCGCGTCTTGCATACATAATCAACGGAATTTACATTATGCAAAAGGTATTGCATTTCCTACGATTTGCAATCGCGAAAATTGCCGTTTGAGTTGAGTGCTTCGGCCGAGAGTATTCAGTTACCTTTACAATCTTGGCTACGACATTTAGCAGGCGTATTGTTAAGAAAATTAAAAAATAATCGATCTGCCCCAACGTCCAAAATGGAAAATGTCCAAAATAGTAAATTCCACAGCGCAAAATTAACATTTTCTTTATCTCGTACGTATAGAAGAAGTTAAAGTTAAAATTTACGAATTTGTTTATGCATTTTAAACGTGTACTTCTAAATGCACACAGGTGTGAATTACTAAACGCGTACATTTTCGCGTGACAAACGAGTCTGAATTAAGCGATTCTTTATTCGTGATAAACGTCTCTAGGAGTACTCCTGCTGTCGATGTGGCCGAGGCACGTTTCGACCAAAGGACAAAATATGTGGACGTGTCGCTGGGAAAAATTCACTGCCATTGGAAATTGCTGGAAAGTCGAGTAAGCAATAGATCACGTTTACCACATTTGTCGGACGGAACGATAAGTCAAGTCTGCGAAATTAAGTTAATCGAAAATCTTTTGCAATCTAATGGCAGATTTTCATGTTCTTCGGCATGGTGATTTCAAATGTGATCAAGATCTTCTTCCACTTTACTTCTATTATACATTATGTCTGAGCACTACACATTTCCGTGCTCCGGTTCCGCTCTTGCTCCGAGTAAAAATCCATTGCTCCTCCTGCTCTATACTCCTGCTCCAGCTCCGCTCCAAAGGCCTGCTTTTGATATGTTTTCTTACAGAGGATCGAAGCGCTAAGCGTCCCATAAGATTACGCGGCGGCAGAAGTCAGGAATTGGCATCACTCTCGTCGACAATAATCTCGTCGGTGAGTCTCTCGTTTATACATTCAGGGTGATCCATTTAAAAAGTTATTAGCGAATAACTTTAAAACTGCGCATCGGATAAGCAAAAGTTGTTAATAAAATTTGTTCGTCTGGAAGGGGTCTATCCAATGATATGGCACTTGATCACCCACCTCTATCCCCTCGGAGTGGGACGGGGCTAACTTTATAATCTGCAATGGAAACTCCCATTTTTTATTGCAGATTCTGATTCTATGCTACAAAACACGTAGGTTTTGTCCGAAACTTTCTTTTTGATTCGTGATAGATGGTGCTGCAACAGCAAGAGAATGAGATTTTCTGCAATTCTCCAGAAATGATCGTTGGATTGAAGATAATTTTAAAAATATTTTCAAACACGTCGTTGTTCCTGGGTAATGCTAAAAGTGATTCCTCGGTAAAATTCAACGCTATCACGAATGGAAAAAATTGTTTCGATAAAAACTTCACGTAAAATCGAATTCCGTGCGTTTCTTCGCGAAGGCAAAATTCACATTATGGAAATACTATCTGATATGATCAATTCGATATTTATTTAGGCGTGTGGCGGCGATACTGTCTATGCCAACAGCACCAAATGCACGGATACATCTTCGGAGAAGGGCAACCTTCGTCGTCGTAGGAAGGCAATGCTTAAAGAGGGAATAATTCCCGAGCGTGGTATCCGTTTTAGTTAGCCCGAAATGTGCAGGGTCGTCGGTAGTTAGCTCTTCTGTACCGTACGTGCCAAGTTAAAATTGGCGTCACTTGTTTTAATAGAACACAAGCAAGCTTTTATAAAAGGTGGAGAGAGTTATTTCTCGATGATGTTAGTAAAGAAAACGACAGTATAATAAAGTAAAATGTTTATTCTGTGGGCACCCTGCACGTTGCTTTAGAAATGCATCCTCTCCGTGCTCGCTCGACTGATTAAAGATTCGTCCTTCCACGTTACAGAGTACGTTCCGTCGAACACGCTGCTTTCAAGGAGAGCACAAAAGGTATTCCTCCAAATAATGTACCTCGTAATTATAAGTACGATACTTTAATTGCTCAGTTCTTCGATAATTCGCGATCTTGCGCCCTTAGAAAATTGATATTATTCGGATAAGTAGTTCTTCATTTCTTTTTAACAGCATTTAATTTATTGTTAGTGGCAATAGAAGGTAACGAAGTGTTGAGAAATCGTGCGCAACTCGCGGGTCGGTAAAGCTGAACGTTCGAATCGAGCGGTGTCATACAATAATATTTGTTCTAGACGGAGCAGCTGGGTATCAGCAATATTAGGAGACCGGGTGGGGACTTGACGAAGCCACGAAAGGCCGTCGTACCAAGAGATCACTTAGTAGGACCAAGATGTGGACACATAGGTAGATCTTACATAAACTCTACTAGAAGTAGAGATTTTAGCACCCAATTCAGCTGCAATCATCCTAGGAAACTAACAGATCAATAAATTCCTATTGACCGAAGAGTACACACAATTTACAGATAAACCTAGCGATCGCCTGGGCGCGTCAACATTTATTAACGATTATCGTGCGAAGGTAAAATGCTTCCTTTAGAAACATTTATCGCCTATATTTATCTTTCCTTTTCGCGATAGAGTAAATTTACTGTTGTTAATTAATCGACATTTTAACACAGTTTATCTCGTAATTACTACTTTAGGAGATAGAGCTTAAGCATTTTCCTATAAACTTTAGCGCAGCTCGGTTACAATAGGCCGTTCACAGTTGTGGACAAAGATATTCTTGATATCTAGTTTCGGTGTATCCAATGTCATGGCGTTATTTTAACGCGAATAAACAGTTAGAATCTAGATAAACTGAAAACTCGAAAACATTGCCCCAAGGATGCGTAACTTTTAGTAAAATTATTCGTACCAAAGCCGAGTGCGATATTCGCATCTAGCATGTCAAGGCAGAGAGAAGTAATTCAAAAAAGATTTTTCCGCATAACTGCTTCGGCCGAGTAAGGCCGAGTTGCGCTTACTTGTATGTGCATAGTAGAAAGATTACTCGTATCGTTGACATTGACAACATTTCGGTAAAGTGTGCCCTAAAGTAAATAATTTTGCGAGCAATTTAGTAAATGCATGTATTTGTAAGTAGTGCGGCAATTTAACGCCCGTTATGCTGGATTATTTATTGAAGCGCTAACAATATTACACAACAATAGTACACGATCTAGAGTCACCTTCTAATGGGATATTTGCATGCGCTATGTAGACAATTGCAAATGAAGAGAAAAAGAAATTCCTAAGCGGATCCATGCCTTGCGTCAAGGAGAAGTACCTCGGTGAACAAACGAAGACATTGAAAATTGTCAGTAGACTCACCGTTCTCCTCCTGTATATTCACTTTCTACTCTCTTATTACCTGTCCTACTCGAAAACTCAGCGATTCGGGGAACTGTTTCAGATGTGTGAATTAGGGGACAGGGGATGATAAAAGTTTTCGACAGATCGAAATTACGTATGGTCAATTGAGAAACGATAAAGAGAGAGACAGAGGGGGGGGGGGAGAGAAAGGGAGAGAGTCAGAGGGGATAGAATCAAAGGAGAAGAAAGTTAGGCAGGGAGCGGATGGCAGAGGAATATTTTAAAGAAGAATGAGAGTGACGATAGTATCGATAGTATGCGAAAAATGTTCATCGTGGAGAGGAATGTAAGCTGCGAAACTCGTGTAAGAGATAATGCAGGCTTGAAATGCTGATATTTTTATTAATATCGAATAATCGCTAAATCACTGAATTACAAAAACAGTAGCCTGCTTTTTATTTCTATAGGTATGAGAAGTAGTTGCAGAAAATCCATATTGTACACGTACAATAAGTGATCGTGCAAAATAAGAGTACTTTAGAATTCGTGTGTGTCGATGCTTGTAAACTGATCAGCGTGTACATGCACAGAGCATTCACATTCGCGAGCTTTAAGTATTACATCGAAAGTGTCTTTGGCGCGCAGTATTTTAGAAGAGGCCAGCTTTACGTTCTATTACACCTTCGACGTGTATTATTATCCAGGGATTCTCACCGTCGGGGCCAATCGACAGGCTTGCAGTTACTGGTCCCGGAAGCATACCGTCTAGTAATGTGCTTTTGGCCAATAAGAAATTTTCAAGCCCATAGGAATCCTAAAAAAGTGTGAGATTTCGAGATTACATGCGATTCGATTATTTTATTGAACGAAGCACTTTTCTTCGGATGCACGAAGGATCAGTAAAATATGAACTGAATTTTCTTTCCCACTCTTTCTTACGTGCATATGATGTGCGTATTTTTTTCGCACACACAAGAGATTTTTCTATATACGTAGTTCTCTATCTAACTTTTGAACACTTCAACTACCTAGTTACAAGTTTTCCCACACACGTAGGTATATGTCGATTGTTATATTAGGTGTTTTCCTTTCATGTTCGGGAGCTGCCCTAGGGCGCCTCAGAAGCGCCTTGGAGCTCCCGACCGTGAAAGGAAAACACTTATGAAGACGTGTCCGAAATTGTGCAACAACTCTTTCAGCTGCTCATCATTTTCCTATTGCCAGTTACCGAGCTGCCAAAGTTCCAAAGGTGTCCCCTTCAGTGGGTAAAATCAATAATAACCGTATATAGATAAATCGGACTTCAAAAGAGGATGTTTGATAATGGTACGGTGTATTACCCATGTGGAACAACGGCACGAAGGATAAGAAATCGGTGCGCTAATCACACTATGGGATGGAATGGCGAAAGTGTTTAAGCAAGGGTGGAAAAGGGCTATCACTCACTCTGTGGCCGCGTGTGGCTTAATCGTCTAACAATGAGACTATTTTCAAATAAAAAACAGTCAAATTATATGACAATAGACTAATGTGAGCCTGGTCTAATATCGTATAATACATATTTCGATCGTACGCCATTCTGTCCAACACTATTCCTACCACGACTGGACAAATGTCCGTTTTAAAAATTTCAATTAGAGTTTCCTATGTACAACGTGATTGTCGCGCCTTTAAATTTCACCACTTTTCCTAAATCATACGTATAACACACTTTTCAATATTTTAGGAATACTCGTGAAATTTAAAAGTGCGGCAGTTACGTTCTATATAGGAAATTCTAATCGAAATTTTGAAAACGGTCATTTGACCGGTCGTGGTCGGAATAGTGTTAAGCATTAGTGGAAACTAAATAGAGAAAGGGTACGTAAGTATTTTTGATGAATTTGAGTTTAGTAAAGAGTAGGAAGAGGCGAGCGGTTTATATTTTACTGATTTCTAGTGAGTTATAGTTACGGGTCGTATGGGGCAGCTTGTCGGGAAACTATCCACTGGGGTGCCAGCGTCTAAAAGATCTTCACTCAGAACCTCGTTACTTAATGCCTCGCACAAGGTGCATTTGTATTCAGGTATGTCGGTTCCGGCAACATTTGCTGCCAAGGTTACCTGTACCGAAATAAAACCAAGTGGTTAGTTTGAATTCAATGAGCATGGGCACTTTTTCGGGAACCGAGGAGATTTAAAGATTAGTAAATCACACGAACCATAATGTCATCCGATGGCTCCTTCAGAATCTGTGCTGTCAAATATGCTGCACCATTTTCTGCTCTGCCCGTCCATTCCCCGAAGCAATCGTTTCCTCCAGAATTTTCAACACTCATGTCCGTAAATTTGATCTTGAACAGCTACGAACGATCTAATTAATCGATAGCAGCGTAGACGAAATCCACAGTCTTAATTAGATAAACGGTGCGTGTTCGATTTTAATCTATACCAAAATGCGAATTATTGCCAAGCTAACGTGTTTGTTACGTTGCGAAATGACTGAGACACAGCAAGGATTTCGAAAGGATTATAATTCGTAATAAGTACAATTGGCTTCGCTTTAGATAGAAGCCTTGGAGACCGTATAAAAGTGCACATCTGTTTTCTTAACGTGAATCTAAAGGTATTTGCAGAACCTATACTTATTATAAAAACAAATTTAAAGTAATTGTCAGATACTTTTCATACACTATTTGTGTATGAAATGTGGCGTTAAACACAAACATGTACTCTATCTTACATCTCATCCAAATTGTCCCTGATAAGTTTTAATAATGTGAAAGGAGGCCAATGAGACTGCATCGATCACATCATCTCGTGTGTTATTTTGTGAAAGAATTTTGGAGAAATTCGTGAAAGTTAAAATCAAACCTCATATGCTTTCGGAGTAACTTGCGATATTTTTACTAGAATAATCCACGAACTAATGGAAAGTCTTGTGACACATTGTATCTTCGCAGAAAATCAACGTAGTAAATGAAACAATTTTGTGAAAACTAACGAGTTACATCCTATGGTGAAGTAAAAATTATTCGGTTTAATTTAGGAAAGCGTAGATCACCTTTGTACGACATGTACCCACCCGTTCTTACAATTAGAAGAACTAGTTACACCAGATCACGAGACTCTTGAAATATACGTACACATAACTTTTCAGCAATAATTCACACTTATAGAGTAACTATAATCGGACGTTTTGCAAGTAGCAATTTTTATATATGTTTCAACTTACTGCTCCGCACATGCAACCTGACTGCGAGGCAGCTATGAAAATCAACGTAATAACAATTTTGCCAAACATATTGCTGTAGCAAGTGCAGTTCGCAAAATATTTCGGGAACAATGGCACTTGCTATTTTATATGATTCTTCGTAGTCGCAGATCGTTTTAATTGCCCGATCGAGACCGATAGACGTGAAATTTGCTCGAAGCACGCGACAGAAACTGGAGCGATCTCGAATTTAGGAGGACGGGGAGCAGAGATAAGGACGAATAATTATTCGCGATGAATTGTAGTGTTGCGCAAAATTTCCGTAAATTCTAAAGGGGAATTTTACATAATTTGATTTATCCGTAACGACGCCGACGTATCGCTTTCGGCAGGGAGCTCCGGTGGAAATGAATGATGTTTTATTGTCACGACACGTCCAACTTCACTGTTATCGATATTTTTAAACAATTGTTGCCCCCTTCGTGAGTAGACATGATCTCTTTACGTAAGTTCCGTACGTTTAATTGGACGCCCAGCTCGTATATAAGCGAAGAGTAGAGTGGAAAAATGGATCGAGCGGAAGGTTTGCCCCGTCTTTTACAAAATTCAAATGCTCGAATTGACCAATGCACCAGCATGGACCTTCTCGCTTGATCGTCGTTAAATCATCTACGCATAATTTGAATATTGTACGTTTACGTAAACAATCCACGCTTCTTGCCGTCTTCAACCGTGACAAAAGTTTAGCTTTTTCACTGTTCTATACTCCATTTCACTTTGAGAAGGCTATTCAAAAATTTTTCATCTCATTTCTCAAGTACGTTCGCGATTACTATTTTATCGAGGCCGTAAAGGAGAAGGTAGGGTATAAATATTTATCAAGTAGGTAAATTGCATGCATTCTGATATATTAGCAAGATCTACACACTACAACGGAATATTACAAATTACAAGGCTACAACTATATCCGATTCAGTCGTGTCCTTTCGCTTACGCCTGCCACGTGTTTATTCTTGTCAGCCATATTCAATGAAATTCGCATAGGGTGCGTCGAGGGGAAATTAAAGTGAGGAAGATTTAAATTTTCAAAAATCAATAGGCGCCGAATAGCGCCTTGCTTAAAACATTTTCATAACGCGGGCGTGGGGATTATTCGCTTCTCCTGTTTAATGTGGCTCGGCATAAGGGACACTTGTTGAGGTCCGCTTTAATGCTTTATTTCGCCCTCCACGCTGATACGTTCACACCAATTATCTCCGTCCATGATAGTTGCAAACACTTTAAATGGCCCCTCTGGATAGTTTGAAGCATCGTCCTCTGTGAAGGAGAAACTATTCACGGCGCACTGGCCCTAAAATGAAATTTTCATTCTACCTAGGTTAATATGTCCACTATGCTAATAAGGATGTATCTTGTTAGCTTTCGATTTGAAATTCTGTCTTTGATTCTGGATTATGAAGGGTTAATTGGAAACGAATTTTACCTGAGATACAGGACACCCATCTGGACAATCGCTGTTACCTTGGCTCAGAACTTTTTGTGCAAAACCTCCCACAATTTCGCACACGCTGGATACTTTGTCCACTACAGTATCGCCATTTGATTCACATCGTAGTTGTACCTAAGCAATTTTCTCCTTTATTAAATCTTCTTGTATATATTTTTCTTTTTAAGGAGGCATACCCACACGGTGTGTTTTATGAAAGATGCAGAGCTTTGAGTTTCTTGAGAGAACAATGGTAAAGATAACGATGTATCTCATTTGTCTTAAGTAATAAACGTTATTAAAATACTGGGAAAGTTTATTACGAGACAGTAAGGGAGGATAAGATAGTTACAGTCAATTCTATACTACGTTGTTTTTTGACATCTGTTTTTTGCAGTGAGCATTGTAGGACGGAAAGAAATTGTTCAAAGTACGACAAGAATTTATGAGGTTTTTTTTGCAAAAGTTGACTTTAAGGAAACTGCACTAGGTAAAAATTGAAATAGCGACGTTTAACACTCCGTTTAATGTTTAACACGCGTTAGTTTGACGCATTGAAATGGAAAATCGTGCTTAAAAGGAATGTACACGTATTTCGTTTCGCAAATAACATCAAGCATCAGAGAGGAAAAAACCTACGATAGAAACTAGGGTTTTATGTGCAGGACCCCGGCTTTAGATTTACATTTTTGTTACACCTTTACCACCCAAGGAGCGCCAATGCGCGTACAATGCGCTTTTAATGCTCATTTAACCGCATTGACTTCGAAACCGCATTAATTGTGTGTTTAAAATGCGCTCTGTGGGACCACACCTTAAAGTTGTCCACGACTGTACGCGATTCTCGGTTGTGTGCTTTATTCTTTCAACTATAAAGCCGTGGAGTCCTCAATAAGCGTAGGTACATTTTTTGAAATGCGCATTATACGCACTTCGGTACTCCTTGGGCAAGTACTTACATCTTACTTATTTCCACAAATTTAATAGTGATTAAAAAAATATCTAGAAAACGTTCTTCGTTTTAGAGAAAGCCTTGAGAAAATATTGAAAAGCAAGAGAATGGACGTCAGATTTTGAAATCTATTTACAATTACCATAGATCAGTTGTTGTAAATATAAGTTACGCAAGGTAGGTATATCAGAAGTACAGGGAGATGAAAGAGATGTAAGGAGTAACTTCGAGCATACCTGTAGATCAGACGTTTCCTGTTTCATTGGCATATCCATATTGAAGGTACGGTCATCTTGCTTCGACATTGACCATCCAGCGGTATAGTCATTTGAGTTGGATTCGATCGAGCAGCTGTTGATAAGTACCATGGGCTCCTGCAAGTCGATAAAATTTTTATCTCGATAGACGACAAATGGAAGAATCTACCGTTAATTCGACATTAAAGGAATGTAACGATTTTTCGTACACATGTAACCAACGTGCTCCAGGACAACAATGTCACTGTGGAGACAAGTGCGAATAATGGATACTGCATCTTGAAGTATAGAAATGCGGGGGTAGTTCTCGATGCTCACTGCTCGCTATTCGTAGGTCCAATGCTTTTTCGTTTGCTCCGCTTGTCAATTTAAAGCTTTGCCGGGACTCGCGTGTCTCCGGCACGTTGACGCGTGTGCAACTATCGTGGGAAAAAAGTTGCACTTTCTGTGGGCATCGTGACACCATATTGAGTACTTATTATTAATCTGGCACGATCGACACGTTTGCTGAAACTTCCGCGAAGCTTCGCGGATCGCGACCCATCGATAAGTCATCAGCGTGGGAACCGTGTGAGCGTACGAGTGGAGTGATTGTCCTGCTTGTGTTTATCGTGAATTCGAATCGAATTTTAGCAGTATGAGCACACCCCTTCATACTCATCATCACGCACGGCCAAAGACACTCGTATTCGAGCCTTCGGTCCTTTCATACGGAAGAAATTAAAGACCGCCACTTCTTTCGACTGCAATTCGAAATTCAATTCGACTGAAAATTGAAGATAGAAAACCGTGTAAATCGAAATCGTAGATTTTTAACACGTTGACAGCTACGGAATTTTTCATGATTCCGGTCTAAAGAGCCAATTTGATTTCTTATTCTGCTTGAATAAACTTATACAAACTTTTTCTTTTTGAATAAACTTTGTATAATTGTATTTTCTGTTCATTTAAGCGAAACCTGATTTTTTATTTATTCTCTTTCCTGATGCCATCTATTCATATTTACACTCTTATACTACAAGTTTCCTCGTAGCTCTATAGGTATGGCAAGTAATGAAGGAACGAGACAGCTCGTAGTAGGGCGTCCTGGGCAAGTAAACAACCTACGAGATATCTCGTAGTTGGCAGTCAACGTGTTAAACGTAAAACCGTGTAAATCGAAAACAAACTGAAATGTGCATTATTCGGCCGTTTATTTCAACGTAAAATAAATGGAGTCTTCATTTTTTCTTATTGTCCTTATTGTAGCTTTCATTCGTGGAATAGAATTTAGCGACATCTTTTACTCTTTCTTTATTATGTAGACGATCTAGAATTGCAATTTTGCTTTCTAAAGATATAACTTTTCTTTTCATTTGTGTGTTTTTAGGCACGACCGTAAAGGGAGTGACTTATGCTATCGCCATCGCAAAAACCGTTCGTGTGTGTGTGTGTGTGTGTGTGTGTGTGTGTGTGTGTGTCCGTGTCCGTGTATATCCTTGATTTCGGGAAAACGGCTGAACCGATCGGGACGAAATTTGGCACAAAAATCAAGTACACTACTGTGAGTTGACAAGAAGGTTTGTGAGCCGCCATCTTGAACCGGTACAAGATGGCGGGAAATTCAAATTTCGAATAAAATTTAATTTTGCCGGTATTTCGAAACGGTTGAAGATGGCAATACATAAAGTTTCCTGGCACCAAATGGGTATATACTCCACGTGCATGCCAAATTTCATCCAAATCCGTTCAGCCGTTTGGCCGGAATACTGGATTAAAGATTTTTATAAAGCAAATTTAAGTCTTTAATCCAGTAATCCGTCATAACGGCTGAACGGATTTGGATGAAATTGGTCGCGCATGTACATGAAAGATCGCATCCCGGGACTACAGTATGACCGGGGGCGTCCGATGTCAATACGAGTACTTCCAATTTGATTTCCGCGATGAACACAAGTTAATTCGTATTAATTGGCTTATGATAGGCTCACCGGGGAGGAGACCCGTTTACGCGTTTAGGCTCTTGCTCGGGCTGACAAAGATCTAATGTTTATTCGCGAATGACATTATACGAAAGATGTGTATTACCACGTCTCTAACACTATTGCCACGATGTGGAATGTATCGGCTTTTACTCTTTATCTAGAACGTTATTAGGCGAGTTATTTACAAGTCCGTGATTTACGCTCTTTGATAGTCCAAAATTCCGCGGGCCTTTCCCGATTTTACCCAGACAAAGCGAATTTATCATTACCGGAAATTCTGATAAAGAGTCGGTGCAATAGTACCGAGTAAAGTATCAGCGTGTCGACGTTCGAAATTCTAAAGGCGCGATTAATTCAATCGCGGATCTTTTATTGAAACGATTTGGTGACTATCACTGGGTAGAGGCGTGTGTTACGGCCCCCAGTCGAACGACAAGGGACGCGCTGTATGCGATGCGAAGTCGATTAATAAAGGACGCGCGATGTGTGGTGCGACCCGAAGCTAAAGGAATCATCGCATTCCTCAGCTGGGTTGTCGCACGGTGACTATACATATAACGCTAGCGCGTCTCCTACGCTTACGCGGTATGCATGGGGCGTGATACGAGCATTCTAATCTATTATTTTCGTAAATTTATGAAGTGGGTACCAAGTATATAATAATTTATTGTTTACAATTACGATAATCTTCATGGCGTTCTTGTCTGCGCAACCACGAACATTTATAAACAGCTCATACAGACTCAAGATATGATTGGCAGACCACGTGGATTAGCGATATCCGCAATCCAATGGGATCGTGTCCTCGTAAATCGTATTCACGATGGTGTCATGAACGACGAAGAGGATCGAGAAGCCGGTTAACTTGATGGGCACGCAGCACGATGTCCCTTTTTCTAAGTGCAGAATGCGAATAAAGCTTTGCATTACCGCGTGATGCGTGGCCTTAACGGCTGGCCTGATAGGGAACCTGCAAGCGCCCTTGCATTCGTAGGCCATATAATCTTTCGGCGCAATTATCATATCTTGAAGTCCGAGTTCGGCGAAGTCCACGTAAAATTTACGTCTACCGCACTCTGTATCGGTTTCATAGGGCGTGTGCACGGTCTTGCGCTGCTGATCCCATATGTACATCTGTGTGAGTACAGCCCGCTTGTATCTGCGTACATCGATTTGCGCCAAAGTGTCAAGATTTTCCCTTGCCCTCGAGCTGTTGTAAATATCCATCGAGGTACGGGGATAACTGATATAACGACGGCTTCGCGGTCTTACTTCATCCTCCTGCTCGTCGTTTTTGTCGACTTCATTCTTCCTCCCATTGTCATCGAAGCGTACGAGAATGGCTTGCTTGGGGTCACTATCGTTTCCACGACGGAATTCTACATGCACCTTTCTTCCGAGCGAGTCCTGTGCTTTGACCAGAAGGCCTCGGTTTGGTTTGCCGGAGATCCAAGCAAGCACGATTGAAGTGATGCTGAACACCTGAGTGAAAGGAAAATGGTAACATTATTTCTTTCTCAACCTCCCATGAAACAATTCGCGGTTAAATAATCGTTATTATTTTCTATTTGCCTAGGCACGTATACCTGCCATCCGGAAGCGTGGGCACCAACTTCCTCGGAGGTCAACAGTTTGTGAAGCTCAGGCGAGGTTGGATCTGCATTCTCCAACACCTAATAAACTGATATCTATAAGAAACATGTGTATTAATGAGTGGGTATTACACAATGGTGCTAAATTACGGTCTAGCTTCGAATCTTTCACTAACGCACTGTGATCCGTGATTTAAACTCACAAACTCGCGGTAATAAAGAAATCACAGGATTACCGTGTAATTCGAGGATGCGGGGGTCGTCCGAGGCACCGTCTCAGATGTGACCACCCTGTACAGGTGCAGCTGTGCCTCGAGCACTGTTTCACCCGTCCCTATTCTGGGTACGTCGAAGCGGTAGAGATTTGGTAGTGACGGCTCTATACACGAATAAGACGGACGGTGTCAAACGATCTCGCGGCGAAGAGGTAAAGGGAGCGTGAAAGGCACAACTCACCCTTCTCGAAATAACTGCGAATCACGTTGGCATTATAGAGATTCCGTGTCCGCGTCACTCCAGTATTCTGCAGTTCAATCATGAATTCTGGCGGCGTGATGGGCTTACCGATATCACCTTGGATACCAAGGACCTGTAACAATTCATCGCAAGTCTCAAGGATACGCTCGGGTAAGTCACTGCGGCGTCTTTACTACGCGCAATAGTCACGTTATTCAATTATGCTTGACGACGAACCGTTTACCGATATTCCCGGATCTTGACGTGTAGATTGTCGAGCTCCTCCTTCGAGGAGTGAGCGACCACGTAGAGAAAACCCCAGGAGACTAATAGCGTCAGTACAACCGGCATAACTCGTCCTGCTGTCACCCTCATCGGTGCCAAACTTATGGGTTGCATGTAAGTATCGATAAGTGTGTGACTCCCGTACCTCGAAAGGGTGGACACCTACTCACTGGACGTATAACCGCGGACAATTTATCGATACGAACGAGTCGTTAGCAATAAGCTTCTGAGCGAATTTGGTCGCGAGGTGTCATCTTTATGCTAAAGCCAGGACTGACGACCGATTCGAGGTCCACTCACACTTGCGCTCCAATTTACTTGTGTATTAGCACATGCGGACTCACGCGCATGCTTGGTAAGCGTCCAAATAAAGACAGTTCCCTTCGTTCAAAAAATGCTTCGCCTTCTTTAACCATAAAGTCGGCAAAAGCTGCATTTGTTGTCTTTACACGGCGACAAGCTGTGTTTAATTGATGTTTTTACGAAGAGTTATTGTATTACGTTCACATGCCCCCTCTCATTCCGTATTGCGGTTTCGCTGGAATTCGCATAAAAATGCCACGAATTAATTTATAATTCTTAATTGGAATTTAATTTGCTGTAGTTGAAAATGGACGACGAACCGAGAATTTCGTGTAGAAATGGTGGAAAATGTCAAGATATTGGTATCCCCGGTAAATGTGATATGGCTACCAATATTTACTAGAAGCCTACATTTGAAATAGCGCGGGTACACATTGAAATGGTATATAGACGGAATGTAGTCAAGGACAGTTACCGTCGCGAGATATGGAAGCGTTATACATTTTATACATGCCAATTCACACGCACGGTGACAGAATATTATTTTACCGTGTCGTTTGAACTGGCATATATAAAATGTATATGCTATAAAATCCCGTGACGCTAGAATGACACGCGGCATTCCCTCGTGTCCGGATCGCGTGGACGGGTTGTAAGTGCTATGTGTATAACGATTCACGCGTGTAAGAGCAGACATGCGTCAAGTGTAAAACAAAGTTAAAAATTTTCCAAATTTTCTATTACCTATACAGTTTTTCTATAAAGAAGACAGATTTGTCCCGGTATCGTTAACAGATTTGGAGACACACTGTTCTAGAACGTTTGGTGAATCTAGGGCGTACATTTTGACAAATTTGATTGTACGAAGTTTTAAAACTAGTAAAGGTGTGTAAGTAGCAGGATTTTTCTAAAGCGTGTCCACGGAATGTTAGGGTAGGGAGAGTTCCCCTAGTACAGTTAAGGATTTCCTTAAATGAATAAAGAGAAGTAACGTCTCATCCTTTTTTATTGTGCATTATTGCTAATTGTAAGTCAACGATACTAGGAATCTAAGTAACAATATTGCTTGAATAGTTACTATAAATTGACATTAACTTTCTACATATATGTACATATATTTGAACTTAATCTTTAAATTATTTTCATCCTACGGACATTTTTTTGTTTCATTCGTGTCCGCTATGTGTACTATTTAATCGGAAAAAATGAAATAGTAAATAAGTAGCAATGTAACTTAAAAACCATTCTGCCTGGAATCAGGGGATAGTGAAACTATCAGAAACTTTTTTTTTAGAAATTGCGTGCACTTTCCGCACAAAATACAAGGTAATTTAAGAAGTACTGGTCAACAACGTCACATCCGAACAAAATTGTTAAGAAAACACCGTTTTGAAGATCGAACAAACACACAAAAATCAAGTAACGAAGTCGGTGTTCGTAGTAAAAAGACAGATAGAGGGTTAATTCAATTTACGATACTTCGAACAGAGAAATTTCATTCAAAAGTGGATCTTTGGAAATAAATTGCATTCAAAGGTCGAAGTTCCACTGTATATGCTACGGAAACAGTTAGTTGTTGAAAACGTTCGGTTCGTGATACTTTCCATGAGAATACTTTCGTTACGATGTTTCGTTACCTGTGTTCACTGATTTTCAGAAGTAGGGATGACCAAGAGACCGGGGCAAAGTACGCCCGTTATCGAACCACACAAGTGACTGATCGCATTCGCATTCCGCGGGGCGTACAGACAAGATGTGAATATTCGCTTTTGTAACTTTCTTTTCTTGTGAATGGAAAAAACGGTGTCCGATATCTACAATAGTCCGTCGTTTGGTTCGCCATTTTCTCTTATTTTCCGTTCCCAGGAATGAAAACCATAATACTAGCGGCCCGTTGGTTGATCAGAGAACAGCACGGATTAGCGACACCCGCAAAGCTCCGCTCTCATTTCCTTGTAGGGCCTCAGTATGAAGTGGCCACTGTCGGCGACGTAGTAGAGAATCGAGACGCTGCTAAAGGCGGTAGGTACGCAGGAAGGCTCCTTAAGGTCCTTCGCCAGACCCATGAGCCTAATGATGCTGCGAAGTATCGCGTGATGCGTGGGAGTACGGTCTTGCAGAATAGGGACCGTGCACAGACCGACGCAGTTGTTAGCGTCGTAACCCAATGGGGCGATTATCGTGTCATCCATTCCCATCTCGGTAAAGTTCACGTATAAAGAGTGTAATTGGCAGTCCTCGGTGTTGGACACGTTCTTGGGTCGTTTTTTAAGGTGCAGACTGGGCAGGCCTCCCATCCAGCTAGGTATTATCGGCCATGGCCGACTCGTCAGCTGCGCCACCTCCGTAACCTCCGTTACCTCCTCCACCACTGGGGGCTTTTCCGTCGTTCTCGACATCGTGTAAATGAACGACGACCAGAATACATTATTTGGCAGACTTGTGAGTGCCCGCCGATTGCGGTTCATGTCCAATTCGTAGTCCCATACGTAAGAGGGGTCTGTTTCCTCGTCGAACCAGTCGATTACATTCTCTTGGCCGTTGTCGTAGTCGAAGAGCACGATGATCGCCCGCATGGGGTCATCCGGCCTTATAGGGAAAAATTGTAGTTCCGTCCTTTCGCCTGCCGAATTGTTTCCTGTGACCATGAGGCCAAGCTGTGGTTCGCCGCTTGTCCAAGCGAGCACAGCTTGCTTTATGTCGAACACCTGAGGGCAAGATTGTAGCATTTTTTTGTTTGTGAACGAGCAATGGAAGAATTGTCAGATAAATAGTCGTTCTTATTGTTTATTTGTCTATGCCCATATACCTGCCATCCGGAAATGTCGGTAGCAATGTCACGTGAGCTCAGTAATTTATGAAGCTCAGGAGTATCCTTATTTAAATTCTCCATGACCTGATACACATTTGCCTATAAAAAAATGTATTACTGAGAAGGTGTTGTAGAACGGTGCTAAATTGCAATGAGCCCTGCAATCTTCCGATACCATGGGATATTCCATAATCTAAATTCTTAATATTTCTCGCGATAAAGGAATCGAATTATTACCGTGCAACACGTGACTGGATCTTCTGACGACACAGTTGTCCCTTCTATAAAGAAATGGAGCTGTGCCTCGAGCACCGTTTCGTTCTTTTTGAAGTTGATCGGGTTGAAAACGTAGACACCCGGCGGCGCCGCTGTGCATAAATAAAACGGAGGATCTTACCAGATCTCGCGCGACAAGGGCGAAAGGAACTGGAAGTGGTGGTTAGTGGTCGGCACAATCCTCCGGGTGCTCGCGCTTCGCGCTTGCCTTACCGGGTGCAGAAAAGCTTCGCTTTCTGCAATAGGTACGACCGCGTAACCCACGTTTCCATACTTGAATTTCCCACAATTTCGAAACGGTTGAAAATGGCGGTACATAAAGTTTCGTGGTACCAAATAGGTATACATATACTCGATGTACATGCCAAATTTTGTTCGGAACCGTTCAGTCGTTTTGCCGGGATACTGGACTAAAGGTCTGAATTTGCCACAAAATTTGAATTCGTTGCTATTTCAAAACGGTTCAAGATGATCATGCATAAAGTTTCGTGGCACCATATGGGTATGTACTTGATGTGCATGCCAAATTTTGTCTGAATCCGTTCAGCCGTTTGGCCGGAATACTGGACTATAATGTCAGAATAATAATTAATGTCGGAATAATGGATTCATGAAATTTCACTATTTCCATTAGTCCAGTATTCCCGCCAAACGGCTGAACGGATCGCAACGAAATTTGGCATGTACATTGAGTATACAGGGTGTCCCACAACTCAGGGAACATCGGGAAATGGGGGGTAGCTGAGGTGATTCTGAACGAGATTTTCCTTTGCAAAAATACTGTCCGAGGCTTCATATTTGAATTATTAAGGAAAAACACCGGCGTATGAGAGCGCGCGTAGAGCCCGCGCTCAGTGCCGTAGCGCCCGTCACTCACGGGCGCCCGACCGTGGTCGTGAACGGGCGCAGCGCAGTGGTACGGCACGAAGCATCGGACGGAAATTAATATCGAATAACAAATTAAACTTTCAGAATGACCTCAGATATCCATTAGTCATGCACAATAAATAAAGTAAGGCGTGTATTTTGAAAGTGGTCCAAGTTCATTTTTTAAAAAAAATGAGATATCACATAATATTCAATTATTGCACTAAATTATTCACGAATTATGTGATATCTTATTTTTTTTAAAAAATTGACTTACGCCACTTTCAAAATGAACAGCTCAAATAATTATTAAATAAAATAATTATAGTCATTATTCGTGTAACGGTAACATTCGATTTAACAAATCGAAATATTTTCAAAAACTGTAATTCGTTATTTGAAACCAACGCGAAATGAGATCTCGAAAATGAGATTTATCAATTATTGCCAAAAAAGCTTTCGGAATCGAAAAATAGTTGTTTTGTATTAAACGAATGACTGCAATAACAAAATCAATCACTCACAGTCCTCGATGGAAGTGTGCGGCTGTCACTGGATCACTGCATCCATCCCGATCGTTCGTCTAATCTCTAGGGCCGAACAGCTGATCCGAGCACAGTCCCGGGCAGGTCGGCGAACTCGAGCCACTACACGGTCACTATCACAATCGGTGTTTGTGTGCGAGCGATTCGCATCTTACGTTAGAATATTGGGTGGCCCTGAAAAGGACCGATTTTGGCCTCATAGGTGAGGCTCGAAGTGGCCTCCATTTACCGCTATGCAAAGTGCAGCACGTTTTACTTCACTACACACAGGTTGCACTGATTCGGTCACATAAACTCCCGACGCTAAATTTTTAAAAGTTCTTGCACTTGCAGGTATTTCACCGGGATACGTCTCACGATACCGCTGTGCAGCAAAATTGGCATTACCGTCACATTGCGCAAAGATGAAAAACATTTGGTAATATTCCGCGTGGTATTCCGATTTGGAAATCACCGCAGCAAAGGTGTATATACTCTATGTACATGTCAAATTTTGGTTCGGATGCATTTAATTGTCCGGTTTTGATCACTTGGGCCTATTGCAGAAATGCTGCATTTCGTGGGCGAGCGCGAAGCGCGAGCATCCGATGACCTCAGGGGGTATGGCGCTTGAGCGAAGCGAAAGCGCAGAGGACTCTGTAGCATAGTTTAATATCTCAATACTTGAATAATTCTTATTTTTTGCCAACGTATCGTTGTTCCTGAAACGCCGGTAAGTAGGTGTTCAATTTGCTTAACGATTACTTGTATTTTTATTGAATTGAAAAATCCACTTTTATATACCTTCTTGGGTGAGGAGATTCGAACCTGAGACCTCTAGCTCACGGAGCCTGTTCCCTTACACATAGACCACAACTCGGATTGTTGTATGAGAGAGAAAAGAGTGAGATGATGCACAAAACTACGGAGTTTCTTTATAAATGTACGGCACTCGAAGAGTATTTATTTATTTAAAAACAATTCGACATTGCTAGTGCCTCGAACTCTTTGGAATATGTTGTAGTATGTCTACAGCTATCCAGAAAACATTTTATTTCGACATGAACTCCCTAATTTTGCGCAGCATCTTACTTTGCGATGATAAACTATTTTTGTTATAGTTTTTTCGCCTGAACTCTTAACATTTCATGCCCAGGACGTTGAACTCTTCGAAATATCACTCCTGTACGTTGAAAGATCGAAATTCGGTGAGATGCAATCAAGCCATACGCGAAGTTCGCATCTCGTTTTTTAAAACGAGATTTTTGGTGTAAATCATTTGAACTATTGTTAAAACTTGTAAGAATTCCTTGAACTTTGCTGGATGCAAGTAAATTTGAAATTTTTTCATGAGATGCTGACAGTTGAGATGTTAGGTTCACACCGGTGTCGTCAAACTCGTGAGAGATTCGCTGACTAATTTAAAAGTGCTAGTGGCGATCTAGTAATTGGATTATATTTTCTGGGAAAGACAGCACCATCTAGTATCATATTTTCTATGTATTACTACACAACCGCTACGTCAGTAAAACTGTCTATAAATTCTTATCTAGTACTGACCTAGCTGCTAGCAAGAAAATGTAATCTAGTCAATACTATCTACCTACGAGGTTTCACATCGGACGTACTAGATTCATTTCTACTCGGGTTGTTTGCGAATTTTTTTTTTTTTTTAGTATTTAAGTGATGTAAAATGATTTTGCAATGATTTGTTCTTATTCTGCTCGAGTTAATGAAGGTTCATAAATGTCTACAACTTAAGTTTCACAATAATTTCCTGTTGGACCCCAGTGTGAACGTTGAGGGTTAAACTTTGAAATTTCGTACCTCAGGTACGACCCCAGAGAGACACTTAGGAGTAGTGCTTGGTAAACGTTCCCATACGAGATGCGAGAATACGCTATAAAAATTAAAGATTTCCATCTATAAATTTTATCAAAAGGTTTGCAGGCATTTTCAAGGTCATTAGAAGGCTAGACAGATAATAGCATCGTTTATGCCTCTCAATATGTTTTAACTTTTGTCCGAAGCTTTGTTTTATGTACTTAGTCCATATTTTTCGACATTTCCGTCTAGAATCGAGCCGGTGCCATTCGAAAATTGAATTAGGATAATATGAAGTAAATAACAGCAAAGTTTTAACCAAATCGTCCAAAAGCCATTTTCTATAAAGTTTTATTTAGAAATTAAAAATCCGCTCGTATCATTCTCACGTAGCTTCAAAACAAGTAGCTTTCGGAACAAGGCGACAAGGACACACGTGGTGAAATCGCAAAGACTAACCCGGAAGGAATTAAACTTTTTAGTTGCCAGAGATATTATTTAATATCCACTTCACGCGCGGAGCCTACCCGGAAAGAAATTAATTTTTTATTAGGTGTGACTCAACGCAGACGTAATAGTTGCAATACAACGCAGCTAAATAACAATTGTAGAATAAATAATAAAAGTAATAAAATAAATAATAAATAATGAAAAAGAAACCGAATAAATAATAATCCTGCGAGTCGGCATGCTACGTAGCCCTAACCCTAAGTCAAAGCACGCCTCGTACACGTCAGGTCACTTAAAATTCAGGAAAGGAATCCGTTCCATCCGCATACGTGGTACGCTTAAATTCGATAAAAGCAAATGTAATGAAAACGCGGAAGTCTGTATTCCGCGAAAAGCATCGATATCGCTTCCCAGGGGTGACATGGGGGAGGCAACGTCCTCGCATTTGTTACTATAAAAATGGTCCCTGACAGCCAAGTCACACATAAGGCACCTACTTGTTGGTGCGTTGTTCGGGTCGGCGAAGTGTCCGTGATCACACAGTCTGCGAATTTGTTTCTCCTCTTTCAACGTACGAGATCTACAGAATCCCTTCCGCGATAGGGAGGAAAATTCGTGTGCCTAAACGCGTAATTCGTAAGTCCTTGGGTCAGAGGAAAGGCTTAGAGAGTACCAATTTTCCCTGGAATAGGTAAGATTCGACGGGGTCGGTTGCCTCTTGGAGATTCGCGCGCACTTTGTTTACCGATATCTCGACGCGGCCACACCCTTTGCTCCAATGAAGCTGACAACGAGAGAAATTCTACCGGTTCTACTGACTCTATTGCCCTCCTTGGCGTTCTTTCACGTGAGTGCCACAATCTCGCCTGAGGAGCTCGAGAAGTTGCGGCAAGAGGCCCGGGAGAATTTACAAAAGGTTCGTCATTAGGCTTAAGTAAAAAAGTAGCGCGTGTGGTGGATACGGGGGAGTGACTTACTCGAGGATACTTTGGAAACTGTGATGAACTTGTTACAGACTCTTGGGATCGATAGATCTGCAAATTCGAATATGCCGCCGCCTGTGCCCCCGGAATTCATGACAAAATTGTATAAGCAAGTCGCCGACGACGTTACTGGGCAGACGCTGAAACCGTATCTCTACAATTCTAACATGGTGCGCAGCTACTACCAGAGACGTGAGTTTTTAGGCACGGCTGTAAAGGGAGTAACTTATGCAATCGCTATCATGAAAACCATTCGCGCGCGCGCGCGTGTGTGTGTGTGTGGCGAAAATGGCGGCAAATTCAAATTTCGAATAAAATTGAATTTTGCCGCTATTTCTAAACGGCTCAAGATAACGATACATAAAGTTTCCTGGCACGAAATCGATATACAGGGTGTCCCACAACTCAGGGAACATCGGGAAATGGGGGGTAGCTGAGGTGATTCTGAACGAGATTTTCCTTTGCAAAAATACTGTCCGAGGCTTCATATTTGAATTATTAAGGAAAAACACCGGCGTATGAGAGCGCGCGTAGAGCCCGCGCTCAGGGCCGTAGCGCCCGTCACTCACGGGCGCCCGACCGTGATCGTGAACGGGAGCAGCGCTGTGGTATGGCACGAAGCATCGGACGGAAATTAATATCCAATAACAAATTAAAATTTCAGAATGACCTCAGATATCCATTAGTCATGCACAATAAATAAAGTAAGGCGTTTATTTTGAAAGTGGTCTAAATTCATTTTTTTAAAAAAATGAGATATCACATAATATTCAATTATTGCACTAAATTATTCACGAATTATGTGATATCTTTTTTTTTTTTAAAATTGACTTAGACCACTTTCAAAATGAACAGTTCAAATAATTATTAAATAAAGTAATTATAGTCATTATTCGTGTAACGGTAACATTCGATTTAACAAATCGAAATATTTTCAAAAACTGTAATTCCTTATTTGAAACCAACGCGAAATGAGATCTCGAAAATGAGATTTATCAATTATTACCAAAAAAGCTTTCGGAATCGAAAAATAGTTGTTTTCTATTAAACGAATAATGACTGCAATAACAAAATCAATTACTCACAGTCCACGATGGAAGTGTGCGGCTGTCACTGGATCACTGCATCCATCCCGATCGTTCGTCTAAACTCTAGGGCCGAACAGCTGATCCGAGCACAGTCCCGGGCAGTTCGGCGAACTCGAGCCACTACACGGTCACTATCACTATCGGTGTTTGTGTGCGAGCGATTCGCATCTTACGTTAGAATATTGGGTGGCCCTGAAAAGGACCGATTTTGGCCTCATAGGTGAGGCTCGACGTGGCCCCCATTTACCGCTATGCAAAGTGCAGCACGTTTTACTTCACTACACACAGGTTGCACTGATCCGGTCACATAAACTCCCGACGCTAAATTTTTAAAAGTTCTTGCACTTGCAGGTATTTCACCGGGATACGTCTCACGATACCGCTGTGCAGCAAGATTGGCATTACCGTCACATTGCGCAAAGATGAAAAACATTTGGTAATATTCCGCGTTGGAACAATTCATTTTAATGAAACACGACGATGCTGTGGCTTCAAGAACGAATTCTTGACTGACTAGTTCCTCGTTCCTTGCAAAGGAAAATATCTTTATAGCGATGCTACCGTTAGGGTAGTAGATAACTCGCCTGTGGGCAGAAATTCGAAGGAACCGATTGCGTCTTCGATTCGCCGTTATCGCATCAAACAATTTTATCGCATGGATCTTTATCTACCGCACCAACGGCAGCATTGCTGTAAGGATATTTTCCTTCACAAGGATCGAAGGACTAGTCAGTCGAGAATTCGTTCTTGAAGCCACAGCATCGTCGTGTTTCATTAAAATGAATTGTTCCAACGCGAAATATTACCAAATGTTTTTCATCTTTGCGCAATGTGACGGTAATGCCAATCTTGCTGCACAGCGGTATCGTGAGACGTATCCCGGTGAAATACCTGCAAGTGCAAGAACTTTTAAAAATTTAGCGTCGGGAGTTTATGTGACCGGATCAGTGCAACCTGTGTGTAGTGAAGTAAAACGTGCTGCACTTTGCATAGCGGTAAATGGGGGCCACGTCGAGCCTCACCTATGAGGCCAAAATCGGTCCTTTTCAGGGCCACCCAATATTCTAACGTAAGATGCGAATCGCTCGCACACAAACACCGATAGTGATAGTGACCGTGTAGTGGCTCGAGTTCGCCGAACTGCCCGGGACTGTGCTCGGATCAGCTGTTCGGCCCTAGAGTTTAGACGAACGATCGGGATGGATGCAGTGATCCAGTGACAGCCGCACACTTCCATCGTGGACTGTGAGTAATTGATTTTGTTATTGCAGTCATTATTCGTTTAATAGAAAACAACTATTTTTCGATTCCGAAAGCTTTTTTGGTAATAATTGATAAATCTCATTTTCGAGATCTCATTTCGCGTTGGTTTCAAATAAGGAATTACAGTTTTTGAAAATATTTCGATTTGTTAAATCGAATGTTACCGTTACACGAATAATGACTATAATTACTTTATTTAATAATTATTTGAACTGTTCATTTTGAAAGTGGTCTAAGTCAATTTTAAAAAAAAAAAAGATATCACATAATTCGTGAATAATTTAGTGCAATAATTGAATATTATGTGATATCTCATTTTTTTAAAAAAATGAATTTAGACCACTTTCAAAATAAACGCCTTACTTTATTTATTGTGCATGACTAATGGATATCTGAGGTCATTCTGAAATTTTAATTTGTTATTGGATATTAATTTCCGTCCGATGCTTCGTGCCATACCACAGCGCTGCTCCCGTTCACGATCACGGTCGGGCGCCCGTGAGTGACGGGCGCTACGGCCCTGAGCGCGGGCTCTACGCGCGCTCTCATACGCCGGTGTTTTTCCTTAATAATTCAAATATGAAGCCTCGGACAGTATTTTTGCAAAGGAAAATCTCGTTCAGAATCACCTCAGCTACCCCCCATTTCCCGATGTTCCCTGAGTTGTGGGACACCCTGTATATCGATTTCGTGCCAGGAAACTTTATGTATCGTTATCTTGAGCCGTTTAGAAATAGCGGCAAAATTCAATTTTATTCGAAATTTGAATTTGCCGCCATTTTCGCCACACACACACACACGCGCGCGCGCGCGAATGGTTTTCATGATAGCGATTGCATAAGTTACTCCCTTTACAGCCGTGCCTAAAAACTCACGTCTCTGGTAGTAGCTGCGCACCATGTTAGAATTGTAGAGATACGGTTTCAGCGTCTGCCCAGTAACGTCGTCGGCGACTTGCTTATACAATTTTGTCATGAATTCCGGGGGCACAGGCGGCGGCATATTCGAATTTGCAGATCTATCGATCCCAAGAGTCTGTAACAAGTTCATCACAGTTTCCAAAGTATCCTCGAGTAAGTCACTCCCCCGTATCCACCACACGCGCTACTTTTTTACTTAAGCCTAATGACGAACCTTTTGTAAATTCTCCCGGGCCTCTTGCCGCAACTTCTCGAGCTCCTCAGGCGAGATTGTGGCACTCACGTGAAAGAACGCCAAGGAGGGCAATAGAGTCAGTAGAACCGGTAGAATTTCTCTCGTTGTCAGCTTCATTGGAGCAAAGGGTGTGGCCGCGTCGAGATATCGGTAAACAAAGTGCGCGCGAATCTCCAAGAGGCAACCGACCCCGTCGAATCTTACCTATTCCAGGGAAAATTGGTACTCTCTAAGCCTTTCCTCTGACCCAAGGACTTACGAATTACGCGTTTAGGCACACGAATTTTCCTCCCTATCGCGGAAGGGATTCTGTAGATCTCGTACGTTGAAAGAGGAGAAACAAATTCGCAGACTGTGTGATCACGGACACTTCGCCGACCCGAACAACGCACCAACAAGTAGGTGCCTTATGTGTGACTTGGCTGTCAGGGACCATTTTTATAGTAACAAATGCGAGGACGTTGCCTCCCCCATGTCACCCCTGGGAAGCGATATCGATGCTTTTCGCGGAATACAGACTTCCGCGTTTTCATTACATTTGCTTTTATCGAATTTAAGCGTACCACGTATGCGGATGGAACGGATTCCTTTCCTGAATTTTAAGTGACCTGACGTGTACGAGGCGTGCTTTGACTTAGGGTTAGGGCTACGTAGCATGCCGACTCGCAGGATTATTATTTATTCGGTTTCTTTTTCATTATTTATTATTTATTTTATTACTTTTATTATTTATTCTACAATTGTTATTTAGCTGCGTTGTATTGCAACTATTACGTCTGCGTTGAGTCACACCTAATAAAAAATTAATTTCTTTCCGGGTAGGCTCCGCGCGTGAAGTGGATATTAAATAATATCTCTGGCAACTAAAAAGTTTAATTCCTTCCGGGTTAGTCTTTGCGATTTCACCACGTGTGTCCTTGTCGCCTTGTTCCGAAAGCTACTTGTTTTGAAGCTACGTGAGAATGATACGAGCGGATTTTTAATTTCTAAATAAAACTTTATAGAAAATGGCTTTTGGACGATTTGGTTAAAACTTTGCTGTTATTTACTTCATATTATCCTAATTCAATTTTCGAATGGCACCGGCTCGATTCTAGACGGAAATGTCGAAAAATATGGACTAAGTACATAAAACAAAGCTTCGGACAAAAGTTAAAACATATTGAGAGGCATAAACGATGCTATTATCTGTCTAGCCTTCTAATGACCTTGAAAATGCCTGCAAACCTTTTGATAAAATTTATAGATGGAAATCTTTAATTTTTATAGCGTATTCTCGCATCTCGTATGGGAACGTTTACCAAGCACTACTCCTAAGTGTCTCTCTGGGGTCGTACCTGAGGTACGAAATTTCAAAGTTTAACCCTCAACGTTCACACTGGGGTCCAACAGGAAATTATTGTGAAACTTAAGTTGTAGACATTTATGAACCTTCATTAACTCGAGCAGAATAAGAACAAATCATTGCAAAATCATTTTACATCACTTAAATACTAAAAAAAAAAAAAAATTCGCAAACAACCCGAGTAGAAATGAATCTAGTACGTCCGATGTGAAACCTCGTAGGTAGATAGTATTGACTAGATTACATTTTCTTGCTAGCAGCTAGGTCAGTACTAGATAAGAATTTATAGACAGTTTTACTGACGTAGCGGTTGTGTAGTAATACATAGAAAATATGATACTAGATGGTGCTGTCTTTCCCAGAAAATATAATCCAATTACTAGATCGCCACTAGCACTTTTAAATTAGTCAGCGAATCTCTCACGAGTTTGACGACACCGGTGTGAACCTAACATCTCAACTGTCAGCATCTCATGAAAAAATTTCAAATTTACTTGCATCCAGCAAAGTTCAAGGAATTCTTACAAGTTTTAACAATAGTTCAAATGATTTACACCAAAAATCTCGTTTTAAAAAACGAGATGCGAACTTCGCGTATGGCTTGATTGCATCTCACCGAATTTCGATCTTTCAACGTACAGGAGTGATATTTCGAAGAGTTCAACGTCCTGGGCATGAAATGTTAAGAGTTCAGGCGAAAAAACTATAACAAAAATAGTTTATCATCGCAAAGTAAGATGCTGCGCAAAATTAGGGAGTTCATGTCGAAATAAAATGTTTTCTGGATAGCTGTAGACATACTACAACATATTCCAAAGAGTTCGAGGCACTAGCAATGTCGAATTGTTTTTAAATAAATAAATACTCTTCGAGTGCCGTACATTTATAAAGAAACTCCGTAGTTTTGTGCATCATCTCACTCTTTTCTCTCTCATACAACAATCCGAGTTGTGGTCTATGTGTAAGGGAACAGGCTCCGTGAGCTAGAGGTCTCAGGTTCGAATCTCCTCACCCAAGAAGGTATATAAAAGTGGATTTTTCAATTCAATAAAAATACAAGTAATCGTTAAGCAAATTGAACACCTACTTACCGGCGTTTCAGGAACAACGATACGTTGGCAAAAAATAAGAATTATTCAAGTATTGAGATATTAAACTATGCTACAGAGTCCTCTGCGCTTTCGCTTCGCTCAAGCGCCATACCCCCTGAGGTCATCGGATGCTCGCGCTTCGCGCTCGCCCACGAAATGCAGCATTTCTGCAATAGGCCCAAGTGATCAAAACCGGACAATTAAATGCATCCGAACCAAAATTTGACATGTACATAGAGTATATACACCTTTGCTGCGGTGAAACATTATGCATGGTTATCTTCAACCATTCAGAAATTGAGACAAATTGAAATCTTTAATCTAGTATTTCGGCGAGACGCCTGCGCGGATTCAAACACAATTTGGCATATAGTTTAAAAATATACCCATTTGGTGCCACAAAACTTTATGCATGGTCATCTTGAACCGTTTCGAAATTACGGGATTTTCCAACTATGATTATAAAATAGTGAATTAAAGATTTGAATGTGCCGCCATTTTGTAACGGTTCGAGATGGCGATACACAAAGTTTCGTGGCACCAAATAGGTATATACTGGATGTACATGCCAAATTTTGTCCGAATCCGTTCAGTCATTTCGCCGGAATAATGGACTAAAGATTTGAATTAGTCGCCATTTTTGATTCGGTCAATCAAAAAATTTGAAAATTTCCAATAATTGTCATTGCATACGTGTACATGAACGTGTAAAACTTTATCGGGATCCAATGAATAGTACCAAAGATATGAATTTTTCGATATTTGAAAAATTTTATTGTTATTTTCCCGCCATTTTGTACCGGTTCAAGATGGCGGCTCACAAACCTTATTGTCAACTCAGTAGTGTACTTGATTTTTGTGCCAAATTGCGTCCCGATCGGTTCAGCCGTTTTCCCGAAATCGAGGATATACACGGACACACACACACACACACACACACACACACACACACACACACACACACACACGCGCGCGCGCACATCATACACACACACATACGAACGGTTTTCGGGATGGCGATTGCATAAGTCACTCCCTTTACGGTCGTGCCTAAAAATGCTACAAAAATTATAATTCTTTTAACCCTTTGAACCCTATGGACGCATATATGCGTTTACTCTAATTGTAAGTTGCCGGTATGGCCTGAAGACGCATATATGCGTTTATCGATTTTTTCGATCATCTACATAGAAGTATTACAATTACTTTTATGTGAGATGAATTCAAGTGCACTCCTTTTAAATTTACTTTTCTAGTTTATTGGCCAAATTCTAGTTTGTTCTAAGTTTTAATGTTTATAATAAATAATTAATACTCAAAATAACGCTCTTTAATTATTTAAACTCGTGCAAAAGGATTACTATAACTTATTATTATTTGCGCCTTGTACAGTTAATCAAGAGAGTTCAGTCTAGCGTAAAAATATTCCGTCCAGCGATTGTCAACACTAGCTGCGCGCCGTCCGCATACGCCGCGAGTATTTAGCACTCAAAGGGTTAATATTCCCTTCTCTGCTTTCTCGCATACTTATCCGAGTATCACTGATAAAAAGTAGTTCTACCCGCTTCGGCTTACCCCCAAGTGGCGGTACGGCCACTACCAGTCATGTCTACATATAATATTGTTAGTTACATGCATAGGCGGCGTCAAAACTATTCATGCGGGTGGGCCATATTTATCTCTACGGTCGAACTTGTACCTCTTTTTGTTGTTTTTTCTTTTAATATAAATTTAAATATTTTTTTGCGTTTAACATTAATTGTAAAATTTTAATTATAACAATAACTTCATATAAACAAAGCTGCAAACTTAGACAGAATAGGACAGCATAATTATGCTAAAATATTCTAAAATTTTATGGTGGGCCAAAGGATGGGCCAGCGTATTTTTAGGTGGGCGAGGGCCTCATCCTTTGGCAACATGGATTCTCATTGTCAGTTGTTAGGTTATTCGTCGTTTTTGGTGTTTAGAGAGCATCGTGAGAGCCAAAATGGGCTGCAAACGATTTTTGCAAAATTCCAAAGCCAATTATGGCGAGTATTTCATAGACCGTATGTAACATCAATTAATTTTGATTATTCAAAATTGTATTGCAAAAAAAACTTATATTCTCATAACGATATTCTTGATTGCACATATAGGAAGATGCTATACAAGTTTACAGAAATATTCTGTGTTGATTCGGTATACCAATATAATGTTGACATTTTTTACAAAGATAGGTTTAAAGTTCGTCGTTTGCACGGCTTTCTAATGGTACGTGTAAAATGGAAGGTAAATTATTATCGTGTCATCTTTATTAAACGCTCGTGTTTTGTCTTTATCTGAATGTCCTAACACGTTCCGAATTCAAAATGATTATTGAGGATGAAAGTGGCGTTCGAGGCAACTCGATTCTTCGCACACGGATTGGCCATTGTTGGATGTAGGCCAGTCAAATTACCTACATAAAAAGTGGGCTATCTTCGACGAAATTTCGACCAGACTGAATTTTCGTATATAGCTTTCTTTTAACGCTTTAAACAAAATCTCAAAGTTCCTTAACTCTGTCGTGTCTAGAAAAAAATTGATAGGGGAAAAATTAAGTTTTTCACCATTTTTTCGACAAATATTAGCTTTTCGGAAAAATGGTTAATGTTGAAATTGTAGCTTATGAAATTTGCTACAAAGAAGCTCCTATTAGTTTGTCGAATAATAAACCATTTGACGTCCAAATAATTTGCATTCGAATATTGTATTATACGTGATTGATGGTGGAGAAGGACGTGCGGAGTTTATCCAGTGTTTCTTCTATAAATCGTTAGTTATACGAAAACAAGTCATAGAGCCTTCTCTAAAGCAAATCTTGTAAGCTACAACTGTTATCTTGTAACAACTTCTTTCGAATAATTGATAGTTTACGAGAAAATGGGAAAAACTGAATTTTTCCTCCATGTGAGTTATTTTCCTTTTCTCGACAAGTTTAAGGACTTTTGCCATTTTGTTTAAAAGATCGAAACAAAGCTACACCTGCTACACACGCATCTTCAGCCTCGTGAGAATTTTTTAGAAGTCATTTTTTAATTTTTTGGGCTAATGTACTTACTGCCAGTATTATCCTGATATACATATTTACCGACTTGTGCGCCACAGATGGCTTATCATGGCAGAGATGTGAAGCGAAGAATTGAGAGTATCGTCGAAAACAGATGCTTGTTGTGCGTCAAAGTGACATTATAGAGAACGCAAGCTATTCGTGACATAGCTGCCACTTTTTATTTATGTGAAGGAAAGTAACAGTGATCCAATGTAGACACTATTGTTTCGCGAAGCGTTTGTTTTGCGTAGTTCGACGCGGGAGTGTGACAGTTTGCTGGCTGGTAATTTCGAAGGATATTACCAATAGACAGGTACATATGTATTTCTTTTACCTCGAGTCAGTGTACCGCACATGCAACAATGTTTCAGAGGCTTCTTAAAGTAACGCCATAGAGTTTGATTTGTAAAAGAAAGTTTAAATACAGTAAAGATATGTGGTACCGTTGCTGACCGTAGCCGTTCGCCTTGAATATTTTTTACATATATCGGTGTGTCAATGTAAATATTGACCAGATATATCAAATTTTTTCAAACGCGACGAATCTGCGGAAAGTTTTGTTATAATCAAAGGACTTACAAATATTGGTTATACATATAGTGGCAGAGATAGCATATTTTGTTCCGTTTTATAGGTTAAACGAGTGCACGTTGTTGTCAGCAGTGGCAACAACTACGGTTTACTCTATTTAATGCGAGGTATATGCATAGTAATCAAGCACCAAACGCACAGGAAGAGATGTCGCTGAGTCCAACAGCTCCTAATATCATTTCTTTATCTACAAATGAAAGTGTCAATCCTGGTGCGTCCACTCAAATAGTGGCAAATAATTGTTGCACCCCACCCCCATCGTATCATAACATTAATTTACCATTAGGACATCCATCTACCTTAACGAATGACCGAGGAGCGCCTCCTTCTTACGAGGAGGCCATAGATCCAAATGGTATGTACGATTCGACATAAGTTAAGAAAAGTGGTAAGCATTAGCTCGTCGATGCATTATTAAAATTTGTGGACCAAACCGTATGTCTTTTAAATCATAAACAACTGATATTTTACTTTCAGCTCCACCACCGTCGTACGATTCACTATTTGGCCGCATGAGGGAAGCGCATAAGGTATCGAAAGGAGTTTTCGACTTTTTAAAAAACATCATTGTTCTTCTTTTGGGAACGAGTGAGTAACCGATCGATCGCTTCTTACGTTAATAAAGTGGTACTGAACTCTTTATATCCCATCTTTGTAGAATTTGATTAACAAAGTTAATGTATTGCAGTTGGGTGCACTATAATCCTGGGCGTAACAATAGTGGTTCCAATATGTATGATGATTATCGGCGGACTTTACTTGTACGACTGTCCACAGGGCGAATATATTCCTGTTTATTTACTAGTGGGTGGTGGCTTCGGAGTGTTTAAGCAGTTGTTACATTTATCCGCACGAGTGAGACAACGTCAAGAAGAAAGAGACGAAGAAAGAATAAGGCAGTCGCCTACGCAAACTTTGATCAACTGTTTTATGTTGGGATGGTTCATAATCGGTAAGTTGTGAAAGTAAATTAAGTATCCCTAATTTGCAGAATTGATTTGGGCGGCTTGAAAACAAAAATCATGTGTCGTAGGTTCAATGTGGGTATACAAAGAGTACGAGCCAAATTATGACCCAGCCCTTGGAAAATACTGTAACAAGACTTTGTACTTGTTTGCTTTTTGGTTAATAACTTCCGTCTACATATGTTTGGGTGTCATAACTACAGGGCTGTGCAGTATTTCGGTAGCGAGTATTGCATTTCAAAGGCCACCACCAGATCTAATGTGAAACGGTGGTTATTGTCGTTGTCGCGTTAAGACAAAATCGGATTTATTAATCTGCTATCTCGGGAGCAAAATGACAACAGTCAACACGCAAAGGACATCGTCTGTCACTATGAATTATTTCATAATGGGGCACAAAAAATTCGTCCACGTTTACGTACCTGACACGCATAAGCAACTATTTAACAACTTCACTCGAGCGTTAAACGCTCATCTTGTGCTTGCGCGTTTCGTTGTTTGTACAGCAGATGAGAGAGCTCTGCCTGCATAAAGCATTTATTATAGGATGTGCAAAGTATTCTGCACCACATGATTTCGAATTTATACATATGCGTCACGAACGCTCGTACGATTTCGTACGTAAACTGAAATCAATGGACTTTTGAAACGACGCAAGAACGTTAAAATTGGTTGACGAAAGAAAATCCTTCAATCAATACTGGGCTGTGGATACTTCGCTCTAAGCGCAAACTCTTTAATCTTGTGCCAACGAACGGAGTCGTGTAACAAAGTATTTTACTATTGGTATATTGAGTATACGTCGAAATGGTCGACAAAGTAAATTTTTCAAATATCCTCGATGGCAAAGACATTAACCTTTTAAGTGGCAAGAATAAAATGTACCATTTGAAAATGGTAAAACTATGATATAATTGGCGTACGTGGAAGGTGAGAGATTTAAACTAGGCAACAAAGATTCCTATGGCTTTGCATCGTACGAGTGTCAACTAAAGAGCTAGCACGATCCTCGTGCTTCGTACTCGCATCCTATGACACAGGTGGATACAACCGTGTCGAGTTACAGATTACAGTCCGCGCTTCGCACTCCGATACATCAGCATGATTTCAGCTATTTTCCTGAATTTGAGACATTCACGGAAAACACACCTTTTAATGTGATGCATGTATAACTCACGAGCCGCTGTGCGATCGTGCCTAACAATTACAAGCTAACTCAAGCTAGTCCAACTCCGTAAGGAACAATTCCGCTTGCGCAACGAGCTGCCTCTTGCTCCTCAAGGTCACTGCCGAACGATCGTGGGCTTCCCCCTCTATCAATCTACAGCGCCTTCTTTTTTTATTTCACTGGCCATGGACTGACTCGTGGACGAGGAGAGGTGGTTAAGATACAAACGAAAGTCGCGCCATGTATCATCAGATTTGCTACAAGTGGTGAAGGTGCGGCTTTTGCACGGAACAAGGAGTTCGCTTTTTTATTCCTACACTGGGACGGAACTCTTCAGAAAAGGCAGAATACATGCTTATACCATATGTACGTACGTGCACGCATACGCATACGTTCTGTACTTTTTTGCGGAGTTCAGCATTGAAAAACAAAACGAAGGACGCACAGTAGATGCAGAAAGGAGGTGATTCCTCTCAGACATCGATCATTCGGCGGCGGCAAGGATCAGCACGTTGGACAGGCCTGCTATAGAAGATAGTCAATGGAGTCCCCATTTCTTTTATTTGTTAGTTGAGAGCGCAGCTGGTATGCATTTACTGTACTTCACATTTGCTTTTACTTTAAGGGGTTGTATGTATATATCTGCAAGGCCTTAACACTTTCATATGTGACCGGCCACGGTTTTTCACGCGGCGCCATGATGGTTACCGGTGACCTTCGGAAAACTCATTAAAAAAATGATTATACTAATCGCAATTTACAGCACATTAAAAGATCGTATGTTAACAAAAAAAGCACAAACAAAATCCGAAGTGTGACGCCACGGATCATCCATGGAAGATCAGCGTGGCAGTCTAGAGGGTTAAACTATGATTAACTTTAGGATTTTCTCTCTTTCTACCATTATTTTTTTAATTATTTTTAAACGGTTTGTGTGCCATCGGTCTTTGTTGTTTTCCAATCAAAAATTGCCAAGCGGTGATATTGCGCTTCTTCTGTTCCGTGTCGAAAAATGCCAAGAAGCTCTATCGCGCTGTTTTAAGTTCACAGATATGCGGTAAATCTTATTTCGTTTGATTCGGTACTATTCTGATTTCTCGTTGAGCGGGAGTAGGGACATTAGGGGTTTATTACTCGTTGACTTTGATTCCAATAAATCTTATCGTAAGGTTAATGCACATGACTACGCTGGCACTTTTCGATACGGAACAAAAGAAGCGCGATTCATGCCGCTTGGCACTCAAACTTTTAATATCGGCATATTGCTTACTTTTAACACATTCGTTGTCCAGGCACATTGCATTTTGGTGACTGTTTAGTTAACTATGTAAAGCGTTAATTATACTTCAAAATACCTATTTTGATCATTTATAATCAGGCACTGACGTGGCAACGAACGTGTTGATACGTATTTCTGGCATTTTTAATCAGTTTTGTAGTATAAAAAAAGGAAAACTAAATCCGCTTATTGTCCATCACAGTACAGTCTGCTCTTGGAAAGGTGTCCATCGCCAATCGTGTTTCGCTCGTCTTTCCTCTTCTTTTTATCATTATGATAGCTTCTTCGTAATCGTTTGTTATTTTTCATCGAACATTATTTCTTGTAGTATGATTAAAAAATGGAACATTTGCTCGGGACTATTTTTTAAAGAATAAGTTATTTTTTTTATGCTGAAAGATCACGCACGAGCAGCCTTGCATTATAAAATGGAGAAAACAGAACCATTTTCCCGACTAGTTTGGATGTGACTGTACTGTGGACTCTGATGGATCATAAGTGGACTTAGACCAAAGTTCATACAGACCTTCGAAAATGGGTATATATTGAAAGCGGGCAACTCGCCGACATTAATGAAAGGAAAAAGAAAGAGAGATCCCAAAAGTAGGCACAATTCGAGGATGTATACATATAATAATCCCTTTAAACAGTTCTCCAAGGTCCGTTGTAATAATGGAAATAATTTTTCGCCTTAATAACGAAAGTTTTGTCACTTGAAGGGTTAAACGCGATACATACTCTGCTCGAGGAATACTTCGATGATGCAAGGATCTGAGTATCATATGTATGGTGCACGTTGTACGAATTTGGGCAGTTTTATGATACCCTTTCGTAAGTCTGTCGGCGACGAGCAGTAAGCAGCTGTTAAACAGTCTCGATGGGTGACGTACACTTAACGTCAAAGGAAAAGATCGCTTGTTGTGACACAACTTATTGGTAACAGACTGCGACGTTTCGCAATACTTTTTATTCCCTTGCCCTTCCCTCCGTCCTTTTAACGTTTATTAACCTCCATCGAGCCTTTATGTCAATACGCACGCAGGTGTACGAACTTGATGCAAGCTTGCGACTTCGAGATAAACTTATTCGTATTTTATCACCGTTTCCAAATTTCGTAAGATTATTTACGAGCCAACAGTATTCACTAGTATTGTTATCGCTGATTATTATTATTATTATTATTAAGAATTGGGGCGGTTAATTGACGCTTAGGCTAACTGGAGGTATATTTAACTTAATGCAATAAGAGTGAGGTATTATTATTACTATTATTACATATTACTAGTACATGACACTCCTTCCACATTCATATATCTTTATCAACTTTCAACAACTTAGTCTTCCCTATTGATTCAATTTGTAAAAAGGATTATCCCGAAGATGTAATCTCTCTCGTCTATGTCAATAGAATAATTTATACACGCTTGCACGCATAACGAGTAATAACCGAGACTGTTTACGATATTAATAGAAAAACGATGTCGATCGTATAAATGGTATTAAGTGATCGGAATAGGTAGTAAAGAACAAATGACCTGAGCATACGTTTAAGTATACGTACCACCATCTATTCGCGTTGCATTTATCTTGCTATCTCTGTGTAACGCTGTTACTTTGGCAATATAACATCGAGTGGGAGCCAGTGCGTGCTGCCAGATAGCCCTCAATTTTGTGCATTTCAAGCACGTACGCACATTTGTTGTTATAATTTCTTAAATAAACGGCTTAAAATCATTGGACTTCTTTCATTTCTATTGCCTCGTCCTTTCGAACGTACTCAATGGAACAGACGGTGCAACTTCTTTTGGTATGTTCGGTGCGTTCTACATTTATGGAACATCGGGTTCGGTAGCGGGGCTAGTTGGTCTGGGTAAGGAATGTTCGTCATCGTAGTATCCTCCGTATTCGCCTTCGGGATATTCGTCTTCGAACGGCAGATATTGTTCGAGTTCCGATCCAACCTCGCCACATTTATCCGAGAGGGATTCTAATGAAACCTACGAAGATCAGTATGATTCTTACTTATTTGTACAGTTTCGAAGATCACTTTGTGTAAGTAGTGGCACAGCTAGCACCGAGTGCATAAAACATTGTCCAATGAGAAATTATTAACAAAGAGAATGCACGTATACAGGAACGCGGGTGATAACAATAAAACGTAAAATATAAAAGGACCAAAAACAAACGGCCAAATAAGTCCTGGTTCACATGCCTCGTGTATGCATGCACGATGGATAGATGCATCGGGACAGTGAAATAAGGATTTATCTGTCGGTAGAGCATAAAGTTTTTGTATACGTATTCGTTTAGCATGGCAGGTGCCGTGTAAAAAGTGTCCGTCGATGTGGTTTCGATGTATACAGGATCGAAGATGATAAGAATCCGTTTCTTTGTGAAAATTTAGCTTTTTATTATACTGTCCAGGTATAAGGGCCGAGGAGACATTCTCAAAGAGGGTTAGCGCTTATACGTCTAAAGGGTCCGTGAAATTTCTGTGTGACGAGTGCCACTTTGGCATAACTACATAGCAAATCAACATAGTTTACATTACAACTCCATAAGTACCGTTGATTGCACAGACAACTGCAATTATCCACTCGACCTGGCAAATCGGCCCCTCCAAATACACGAGCGCTGACCCTCTTTAACAATTTCTCCTCGGTGGTGTAACGACGTGAAAAATGCTTTTTACACGCTGCTTATAACGCTAAGACAACTGTGTGTGAAATTTTTTGGCAGGTGCCCCGTTTTCTTTGTTTCGTTTCACTGGTCCGAACAAGCGACCACACTTTCATTTGCTCAAATGAAGCATTAACCCTTTCGCGGACAAATTTTTGGAATAATGATATTTATAATTATTGCGTATAATAAGCTCAGTTTATCTTAACCCTTAGCACTCCTATGTCGAGTGTGGCTCGACATCACATTTCTTACGTCAACACCAATGTCGAGCTAAACTCAACATTATGCAACGGAATTTGTAAAATATTTTAAAATCTTCAAATTTGTTTATGAAGTGCAAAGGGTCAATGAAATTAAACAATGTATATACAAAATTACATCATCAGTATTCAAGATATACAATGTAGTAAAGTAATAAGAGGATTGTTAATAAATATTTTATAAATCATATATATTACTTACTTTAATAAAAGAAGCGATTCTTATAACTTAGAAAAAGTTGAAAAGAACAAATAAATGCGAAATAAGAATGCACAGTGACAGAACCTAATAACAAGATGTTGGCATGGTTCGTAAAACAGTTTTGTAATGTTTCAAGAAATGCCAGTCTGAATTTAATACAGGAATTCTGATTCTTACTGAATTTGATCGTTCTATTCGTTTATTTGGAAGCTCGTTTCCTATGGCTCACGAAAGGGTTAATTTATCTTCGCAAGGACCATATGCACATGGTGTTTACTCCACTGGGCTAATCGCCGAAGTAGTTGGGATCGATGCCTGCAAGTGGTAGCTTACGTTTGCGTCCGTGTTCGCGAAAGACAGTGTCGAAGCAGTCGGCGAAAAAGTGGTACTGAATTAAGGATGCACCGGACGTCCGGCGGATGCGGACGTCGACGCAACGAGGGAGCAGACGCGAAGGGGTGGAAAGAAAAACGGATGTTAACTAGCCGGATATCGTGATTCTATTAATGATTATATCGTCGGACTTCCGGCAGCCTGACAAATAGACAGAAATATCCGTTCCGAGTAGGAAGGAAGTTCTCATTAACGGGAGCGATCTATTAAAATTCAATTTACCGACAGTTGCACGATCTCAGTTTCCATAGTGGGCGAATGTTCAAACGTATTCATGTTAAGACCGATTCCACTAGTTGCCAGTATTTCGAAAGCATATCAATTCTACAGCATCATTCGGTAATATTAATTAATACATATTTGTGGAAAATCTTCAAAATAATTTACAGTATTGGCCAATGTTTCGTCAATGCGCGAATGTTGCAGAAATGCTCGGTAATATTAATTAATATAAATTTGTGGAAAATCTTCAGAATAATTTACAGTATTGGCCAATGTTTCGTCAATGCGCGAATGATGTAGAAATCCTCGATAATATTAATTAATACATATTTGTGGAAAATTTTCAGAATAATTTACAGTATTGCCAAATGTTTCGTCACTGAACGAATGATGCAGAAATGATACGTAATATTAAGTAATATAAATTTGTGATAAAGTCTTCAGAATAATTTACTGTATTGGCCAATGTTGCGTCAATGAGCGAATGATGCAGAAATCGTCGGTAATATTAATTAATGTAAATTTGTGATAAAGTCTTCAGAATAATTTACAGTATTGGCCAATGTTTCGTCAATGAGCGAATGACGCAGAAATGATTGTTACCTCTTCTTGTAAGGGTACCGGTTCGGGTGGTAGCAAGTCAGGATTGTAAGAGGTGATGCAACGAGCGCGCCACATCGCGATTACGCCTTTCTTCAAGGGAACTGGCTCTTCCTCCGGCGATTGCTTCGGCGCTTCGTTTCCTGCACCTTCCTCGCCTTCCTGCTGCGCGGCTTCCTGTCTCCATCGATTTACGATAGTCGAGTCGGCAGGAAATATCGAAGACAGAAAAATCCGTTGCTTTTGGACAATTTTTAGATAATCTCTATTTCTAATAAAACGATGATTAGATGATATCTCGACTTTGCAACGGGACTTTACCTATGCAACAGTGGCTAGTGACTGTATAAGCTTACTGTTAGTTAACATTTTCACTGTCATGATGGTCATATGTCACCGCAACTTGTTTTTCCTGTGGCACCACGGTGGTCACCGGTGACCACCACAAAAATCATTAGAAAAATGATCATACTAACCGCAATTTACAACACTTTAAAAGATCATATGTTAACAAACAAAAGCACCAAAAAATGCGAAGTGTAGTGCCACGGGCCATCCATGGAAAATCAATGTGGCAGTCAAAGTGTTAAACATTGAAATACCGAGGTTGGTAAATCGAGTAAAAAAGATATTTTTAATTTAGTGCTCCGGATGGAAGAAGTAGTTTGGCAAATACGTAGTGTTGTTAATAAATTATCAATTTAGCAGAGAAAGAGTAATTTGCTTCCTTCTATTGAAAATATACAGGGTGACTACTGGATTAAAGCTGGATCCGTGTTCCACTGCGACCAGAGCGGGCCGTGCCTCATCGGATTGAGCATTTTTAACTATTTTCAGATATGTGAAGATGTATGCACTGAGAGAAAAGTATAATGATATATCTAACTATAATGGCATAGTAACAAAATTATGGTTGGAAATATCATATTTATGGTAAATGTTACCATAATGTCGGTAATAATTACGATAGAGGCATAGTATAACCAACTATATTATGTTTTTACCAAAAATTATGGTTATTTCAACTAAAAATATAGTATGCTTGAAAATATAAAATGGCAAGAAAAGTAACTATTTTATATAGTCAATATTACCAGAATATTTCATACATAGTGATAGAACTAACTATGTTCACATAGCACATTTTACTATACATACGGTAACAAGAAGAAAAGTAATAGTTAATAATACAACTATTTGTATAAATCGTTCATTCCACTATATTTTGTATGGTTAAGTGAACTATAAAAATATGTTTGACGCCAAATTTAACTATAAAATATAGTGAGATTATAGTAAACCCAACAATTTTTTTCTCTCAGTGTGTGTACACTCTAGTGCAAAGTCGGTGTCTTGAACCGGCCTTCTACGTTCTAACCAGGGAGCATTTTGACGTTGTAATGAGAAATCTTGCAATCTGGTTATCAGGAATTATTCAAAGCAAGATTCAAAGTATTATTCGAAGAAGCAGTAGACAAATGTTGCAGACAACATTTTAATTAATAAGCTAAATGCAGTCGAGTCGCCTCTTTTCAATAAATGTTTTTGTCTCTATTCTTTCCGAATGGTTTGCTTCTCTTTTGTGCTTATTAGAAGAATAATTGCCGATAAATTTGCAGCGGTGATGTGGAATATACCATACTGGTGGGGTGAATACTGTCTAGTCGTAATAACTTAAAACTGTAGAAGTAAAGGGATGGAGAAATAGGAATATTTGCTCGATCCTTTACCGCAATTTCTTTTCTTTCATTCTCTGGTTCTTCTTCAGGTTCCTGATAGTTGGGATCTGGTACATGTACGTAGTGGCCGTGTTGCATGCAGGAGTTCTCGAAAGTGAAACATCCACGTCCGTAGGGCTGCGGATGTGATTCATCTTTAAATTAACGACAGTTAAGGCGAATATTCTATCCTAATACCAGATTGGTCTCCCAGTGTCCGTGAAATCGGTGCCGCGGGTGAATCAGTTGACCCGGGCCTTGCATACGATCCCTGATCCAAGTGCCCATGAACTTGGTGCCCGTGTCCGCGAAAACGTACGTTCCAAGGCCATGTCGGAAATTCCTCTTCCAGGATCCTTCGTATATGTCACCGTTCATGTAATAATAGACACCGAATCCATACATTGTGTCACGTCTCCATTCTCCTATTGAAAAAGGGTCATGTCTGGACACCATATTCAGGGTGCGTACATTAAGTCGCATTTTTGAAAATTTCAAAGATGACGTATGAAGGAACCAAGCATCGTGTAGTACCAGGAAGGTGAGCTTAAATCGTTTCTATTTGCCTTTAGACATTAAAAGCTGAACGACGTGGCACGAAATCAGTTTTATTTGAAAAGGCGGAAAAGGCGTAAGATGATGTTTGTAAGAGAAGTGAATTTAATATACTCTAGTTTGAAGGTCCAGAGATCGGCAGGCAAATTTGTACAAATACACGTTTTTCCTCGTTTTTTCTTTTTAACCTTTAAGCTTTAATTACTCGTATAGAGACACACGGGCTTATTGTTAGAGTTTATTTCGAATAAAGTCTGGCTTCTTTTAAATTTATAAAAATTCCCAACTATTTATCAATCTTCGTAGACGAGAAATCTAATGACCATCTTGGGGTCATGTACGATCCCACACGAGCACTCGAGTAAACTTTGAAATGCCAATAAAAAATATAGCTTTCAACGATACCGAGGCTCTCTTCTTTCACGTCGCGTCATTTAATTGCAGAATGCGGTTATAAGAACGGTGACAATGTGTGAGCGCATTTCCCGCGAAACAGTGAATTATATTTAGAATCCTAATAGAAAAGTGGTCGTCGAACCTCTCCTACGTGACATTCAATCGAAAGAAGTCTTCGGTGAAATGATGCGTCATAACGAGAGGATAATTTTGGACACTCCCACTGCACGCCCGATATTTTTAAACACAATGTGCATGTACGTTTCGTAACTCATTGCTCATACGAGAAAAGGGGGAATGTGTGTAACGCGTTTAGAAATCCGTACGTGTATGCAGTCGTGATGTAACTCCTTATTTGCATCTTAATAGTGGAATTTCATCGATAATAGTCCAAGCGTTCTTTTATCAACGTTTCTTGAACGTCACTTTTAATCGGCATAGGTTTAAGCTTTTAAGTTTTTATCATTGAAATATAGCTGAATGTGTCACAGTTTAATAACAAAGGCATATATTTATAAAGGTATGAGTAAAGACAGTTATAAGTTTTTGACAGAATAACCGTCAGTTATTTGTATACCAAAAAATCGGTTAAAATAATAAACTAATCGAAGCTCCCGCGATATATTAACACAAATCAAAAGTAATAATTGAATTTTACACGCTTTGGCAGTTGTACTGTTCCAGAGTTCTCCTCAGTTTCAAAAATGATGCATAGTGTTATCGCAGATGTATGATATAACATATCTTTAACGGCAGGTTTTGAGCTTTATACTTGATGTAATAGAACTAAACGAAGTTAGTAACATCAGTTTAGTAGACCTATGGCAACATTGAATGTTCAAACGAACTCCTAAAGTGAAGGTATATCAGTAATTTTGGGGTAAATTCAGTAGCTGGGCCAGTCAGTACCTCATTCTACGCTTTCCTAATCCAAGTCCCTTAGAAAAAGAAGTAACGTAAAATTGCATCGATTTTAATATCAGTTTTAATCGTTTGAGTGCCAAGCAGCGATATTGCACTTCTTCTGTTCTTCTCTGTGTCGAAAAATGACAGCGTATCATGGGCATTGACATTACGATGAGATGTATTGGAATCAGAATCAATGATTAACAACCCCCTAACGTCTCTACTCCCGCTCAATGAGATATCTGAATAGTACTGAATCGAAAGAAGTAAGATTTACCGCATATATGTTAATCTCTAACTGGTATCACACGATTCAGTTCTTAAAGAAGAATACATGTAAGAAGTGGCAGCGCATTCTATTGCTTATTAGCAAAATTACATAACATAACATGCTAAGGGTCCAATTTGACCATGTCGATACCAGTTAAAGGTTAACATAAAATGCATAAAACTGAGCGAATGAACTTGTGGGCATTTTTCGATACGGAACAGAAGAAGCGCAATATTGTTGCTGGGCAATTTTGGATTGGGAAATAACAAAGACTCGTGGCACTCACACGGTGAAACCGACATAGATGTGCTGTCTATAACAAAAAAATTGCTTCGATCGTATGCACAACGATGAAGCAACGAATGAAAGTTCCACGTAAACCGGGGCGAAATAGAATTGCGTCGATACTTCTCAAATATCAGATTTAATCGGCATAAATGTCGGACGGATAAAAACATCGCTTCGTTCACGAAGAGATCTTTCTTTGGTAACATTTTCGTTATTTTTATCCGTCCTTAAAACGATAAATTAATAGCAAAAGTATGCAATTAGGACGCGGTGAAAACGTCGTGGATACCGTTCTTCGACAATTGGTATGTCTCTTTGTATCTGGCATGCGATATAAAAATAATTGTACAGATATATGTATACGTATGAGATGCCGTGCCACGTCCATGTGACTTCCTTCGGTCTGAATCGGATCCTATTTTCGTACGTAGTGTTCGTACCCTCGTATCGCGTTCCATCGGGGTACCAAAAGGTTCCTTCTCCGTGTTTGAGACCTTGCCTCCAGTTGCCGTCGTAACGGGCACCGATTTTGAAAACGTAGAGACCCTTTCCGTGCCTAAGGCCGCGACAATATCGGCCAACATACATGTCGCCGTTCGGCAGCAAAGCTTTCCCCTGCCCATGCCTCTCGCCCTCTTTGTTTCGCTCACCCTCGTACAACTACGAATACAAGGAGTGCGCGCTAGATCAGATCGGAGAGAAACTATGACTTCTCGAATAATCGACAAAGAATAAGTCGTACATTGCTAGTGCAATGTGGGAAAGGTTAACGATTGCGGACCGATGTCTATGGACGATCCAGAGCTTTACGGAAAATGAGGCAAATCTTATGGAAATTAGAAGTTCAATGCACTTACGCCCAGTGGATTGAGATCCTCTTCTCGCCCTTCACCGTCAGCAGCTTCTTCGTACATTGCAGCGATAATATGTGTAGAATCGTTTTATGTTACGGTTACCGTCGCGCGTCCGTCACTCGACTGAAGTTCACGGTAGGTACATTCGATAGAACACATTCATACATACATCTACATGCGTATCTGCATACGAATATGTATGGTATGGCGACCGGTGCATAGTGGGCCAAACGCGAATCTAGCTAGACAAAATTATTTCGCGCAGGAACAAAATAACAGACAAGATTCAATCATTTCCCGTTGACATTTAGTATGTGTTAATACTATACCATATCGATATTAAATAGAAAATTGTAGATTTTGAAATATTAATATTTAAACAGAAATCTTTAATCTGTTTTGAACTGATTGAAATTGGCGGCGTTTATACAGAAATTCACATAACTCTATATAAAGTATCGCGACACGGTTTCGTGAAAGTTGCAATAACTTCTCAGATCGGGCTTTGTCGTGCATGAATCAAGATGCAGACGAAAAGTTGATATACTCTTTCACTATTAACGTAAAATTCTTGGGGGGCAAAGTGGTGAAAAATTTGATAGTCCTCGTCAAAATAAAGTATTAAATGGAAGTGCATTTAGGCTGTAATTCATAATATTTTAAGTTTTCACGGATAAATTACATAACAGGAGAGCCTAAATATCTGCAGTTAATATCTCCTACTATATATTAAAGATTTCTCTTTAAATATTAATATTTCAAATCTATAGTTTTTTTTATTTAATATTGATACGGCATATTATCAATATATAATACTTTTGTCCAGCTAGATTCGCGTTTTGGCCCACTGTGCGGCGGAGCGCGACGGCAGCAAAGAAGAGTCGCACTTTTCTTTTCCTTCCTTCTTCTCCATAGATTATATTGATTGAGACCGACTGCAAAGTCGATGGAATATTATGTACAGGTATGCAAAGTTGATGGAATATTATTTATAAGAAAGATCGTTATTCGTGCGTCGTGGTTGTTCGATTTCTATGGGCAAATCAAAATGAACGAACATTGATCCGCGACGCATTACAAATGTGTGTACCTATTCCTCGTGTAAGTTCCTACGCTCGCGATTCTTTCACACCTTCCTTCGCACCCTCATTGGGTAGGGTTCGACGTTCAGCCCGTCGGTGTCGGCACTTGTGGACATTAATTTACGATAGATCGAAGCTAGAATGAGGTGTTTACTCAGATTCGCGGCAAAGGAGCTTAACACAGGCTAAAGGAATAAACGAGACGTACATTGAATCGTACAGCCTTTATGCGCGTTCTCACGAGTCAAGTTTACCGATTGAAGTTGATCAACAAAACTTGAATGAAAACCGTAGTGAGAACCTTTCTTTTAATAGAGTTGATCAACTTTGCAATCGATCAAGAAAAGTTTGATCCAGTCAAACTTTTGCCTTCAAGTGATGAGTCATCGTGAATTGCCTTCAAGTTGAAACGAGCCTTGTCGCGTGTGAACCACGGTTGACTGTCAAATTGGCTCTCAAACCGATCATGCCACGCGTACATATCTATACAACTCGGCGCGCGACAGCTATTTTAAAACCGAAACGGTTGATCAGTTTCTGTTGAAATGTGTGAGCTAAAATTTATTCAAGTCTTATTCCGCTTTTGTCGATCAACTGAAATCGGTCAACTAAGCTTGACTCGTGAGAACGCGCCACTTTCTACGCGCGGGAGTTGCGGCCCCTTAAACAGAGCGATGCGCACAAACTTATCCTTAAAATGATTCATGAGTCTTATTTAATCGCACTGAATTCGCGCGTTCTTTTTCAAAATCAATTTTCACCATTACATCTCGACGCGCAACTTATCTTCGGTCTCCGACTGTCTGGCCAAGGGTTACGCTCCCTTAGCAGTCTCAATGGAATGCCGAGGAGGAATCTTGATAAATTGTTCGTCGTTGCGATGACTGGTGCATTCGGCGCGTAACTATTAAGGAAATTCCTGTTTCACGTGCGATGCGGACTAGAATTAAAATCGGCAATTCGTTATGTCACCGGCCGGTGAGTAAACCGATAAGCGCTTGCTTCTCCTTCTCCTTCTTTCTCACTGTTTCCAAATTCCGTTGCTTCCACGAGCTCTTGCGGAGTTTAATGGGCCGCGAGCCAACATAGCGTCCTGCAACAAAAGTACCTTTCTTATTAAGTATCTCCGATGTTTTTTCGAATTTTCTCAGCGCAGAATTTAGATCAGTTCTTATATCCGCGATAATGGAGTATCGCGTGGACGGTATCTCGATCGAGACACGTTTTCGTTAATAAGATCGACGGGCTTGCTCGATTGGCGGGTGCTTTTCACACTTTTTTCTTTTTGTTGCCTATTGCGGCGTTTCTCAAACTTTCGACATCTGCGTACCCCTTCTATAATTTTCATAACACCGAGTACCCCTCGCCAAAGAAAGAAAAACAAATTGCATATACTTTAACAACAATCAAGATATATTTATTTTTTCTTTTTTTTAGCACATAAGCAAAATAATGATAAACGAAGAATAAAATTCATTTCTAATAAAATATAAATAAAATAAATAAAAGTTATATTATAAATAAGATACGTTATAATCAATGAGAACAATGAAAGTGTTTATATTGGGACAACAGATCATCGTAATTATGTCCCCTGGTTGTTAATTTAAATCTGAGATGCGGTTTTACATTCAAAAGCCTGTTCCTTTTTCTTGACTTAATGTCTACAAATGCTGAAAAAGCAACTTGACGTAGACATGAAGTTGGAAAAGGCGATATGTACTTCAGAACTTTCTCTGTTAAAACTAGATAGACATGTTGCACTTGCAACCAGAATGCGCAAGTACACTCCTTATGTTTCTTTTTTAAGAATCTGTTTGAAACTTATTCCAACAATTGCGCTTCTTCCGCATGCGGTAAAGCTTCTGGTATGGATGTTGGATTAATGTTTAATGGATATATTATCCATTCAAAGTCCGGTGCGGTACGTACCCCCACCAAACTCTTGCCGTCCCCCAGGGGGTACGCGTACCACACTTTGCGAAACACTGGTCTATTGAATGCTTCATTCGTTACGTAGGTTCTAGTCGTTATTGATCACCAGTCTATTAGTATAATTAAATAGAGTAAAAATATTATACCGTGTTCTAAAAAATATCTAATTGTCGATTAAGCGAAACTGTGTTAAATTTGTGAGATGTTACTAGAGTTCCTTTGGAATCTTGATTCGCACTCGAGGCATTGTATACGAGGAAATGGGTACCCCTTTTCTTTTCTCGTTCCGGCTATTCCACTTCCGTGCGGGTTCACGCGCGCTTGCGCGTAATTGACGCACCGAGAACCACCGAAAATACTCGATTATCCGGTGTTCGCAGTGGTAAATCAACAAACGATTTCGGTGTGTGCACAAGCGCGCCAACAGAAACGGGAAAAATGCGAGCTCAATTATTCACGTGGTGCAAATACATCTTTGTAAGTAGTGTCAATCGAATTTAGGGTGACTCTTGCAGGAGCGAAAATGATGGACACACTAATCTTTTTCATCGTACGGATATTTTTTCACCGACAGCATAGGTTTGGGATGACCAAACCACCTGACAACGCGACGACACGTGTATCTGTATTGGCATGCACGAAAATATAGCTGGCACAGGAACGATGGAAATGGTATCCTAATGCTTGAACTTCCCCTATTAATATTCTGCAGGGACGAATGGTTCATTAATTCGTTTCCCTATTAAAGATTGCCTGGCACCTATACATATAGAAAAAAGTTCATCACCACCACCACTGTTGTAGGTTAAAGAGATTTGTCCGATTTTGCGAATCGCGATATGTAGGGAAAGTCACCTTCCTCGGATTGTTGCTAGGTGGTAAATAGATGAAGCTTGTTCTATACTCTCACTGACAGTCGAGCTATTAGTGTGGCCGTTCCGTATCAGTGAAGTAAGCGTGATACTGTACGTGGCAGGGAACCGCGTGAACCGATAGATCGTAGAAATCGTGACAAAATCTGCGTTTGAGATATTTGCCTGGATAAGTTATAATCAGCCATCCTGTATATGTAGAATGGTGTGGTACTTAAAGTGTTAATCCTTAACGAAAAGATCGGATATTCCTACGAAAAAATACACCTGGGATAAATAGTTACATCAACATATTCAGAATGCGTGTATGAAGAAAGTGATATAAAATATACTTTAGGTAGATTTAGGTATATAGCTTCAAACTGGTATACAGAGAGATGTGTCATCGTTGATCGTTGCCTATCTGTGGCAAAATTAATCAGTATGAGATTGAAATTTTCACACGGTAACAAATTACCATCGTAATCTATACGTTTAAGAGTTAATGAACATTCATATTTGTTAGTACTCGTAACCTATACGTTTAAGGGTTAATGAACATTCATATTTGTCATAATTCGTAACCTATACGTTTAAGGGTTAATGAACATTCATATTTGTTATAATTCGTAACTTATACGTTTAAGGGTTGATGAATATTCATATTTGTTATTATTCGACGAGTGATAGTTTCACGATTGAAAAAGATTTTATTGCTTTAGGAGCTCGCGGATCAGTAGTGTAAATTTGATCAGTGTTGTGCAAGGTTGCATCTGAACGACGAGCCTTGGTGGCCGGTCTATCGGATACCTCGAACACACCATTCACATATCCGTTCAAAAATTCATCATTTCCGCTACTCCATCATATCGCAAGTCAAATCATTATTTGGATCGTTTATTTTGAAAGAGGTGTAAGCCCATTTTTTTTTAAAAAAAAGTTAACCACCTATGAATAAAAAGTTTACGCTAAGTAAATCACAAATTATGTGATATTTCATTTTTTTAAAAGAATGAACTTGCACCACTTTCAAAATAAACAGTCCATTTCCCCGTGAAACGATCAATTTCGTTTCCTAAAGTTCCCGACCGCGCATTCGTTTTCATTGGTAATCGATTGCCATATTGTTTTCTAGTTTTAAATCTGATCAAAGTAAAAATATCTCTAGAGAATTACAAGTCATGCTTTGGAATGCCTTTTGCCTAATCCAAGTGACAATTCTTTATGTAATTGTTAATGGTTAGGGCCGAGGCGCGACGAAAGGCATAATTACGATGTAGGTTGAGCCGAGTAGGCGCACACTCCTTCAAACTACTTGTTGCGTCTGACCAATTTCTTGCCTCACTACTTGCCCTAGATGCCCCACGTGTCCCTGTCATTTGAGCTTCGCACAGATTCTCATAAATCATTATTATCGCGCAGCTTCTCCCTCCTACGTAAATTTAATGAAAAATCATGCCAATTGAGTGCGCCACAGTTGATTTTACTTACAAAAGTTAAGTCCGCAAATTGTCACCTACTATCGAACGTTCAAAAGAATACAATTTTTTTGTGGAATAAATCTTGCAGTTTGATATTTTTAACGAGCACGCGTGCCACTGTCTTCTATATTAATTATCCGTTTGTTTTATTTGTTTCCAGAATTACTTCGATATTAGAAATTATAGCGCAGACATGTAGCAGCATTACGAGGCGGTATAATTAGTTGCCTTATCCTTAGCGACCGCATTTATTAAATTTTTCCATTTTTACTTAAGATACTGGAGGTTTATTTCGTAATTAAAAAAATCGTCGTTGGTATTCCCAGCAACGCCGACCCGTATTTTGACTTTCTCTCCCTCTTCTGCTCGTATAACGTATTGAACGGCTCGTCTGATAGACTTTTTGATTATTTATATTCAGTATAGTGTGGGTACACTAGACTAAGACTGTAAAATCGGCGCTCTTAAATTCTTATAATTCACACGTTTTTGCTTTCTTTCACTTTTAACCTTTTATCCGCGAGTTTCCTTTCACCTACCCTATACATTTTTATCTTGCTCTTTACCCGTCTTAAAAATTCACAATTCAGGTCATTTATGGAAACCGGAAATAATTTGAGGGACGCAGAAAAGAAACAGTTCCGATGGGTCTTAAAAGTCAAGTATCGGTTGAATCTTACGTGCAATGTGATTGCGCGAATCGCACGGGCAATTTTCAGGACAAAATATAAGCTCTACAATTGATTTGAGGAAACGCGATCATCGTGCTTGTCACTTCTGCAGCCGAAGTCGGTAAGATTTATTATGAAATATCTAATTATTCGGTACAGTCTTTGCAGAGATCACCAGAACTCGAACGTTTAATATGTTCAGCCGCGTGTAGAACAGCGATTTGACCCTATAGCGCCGCTTCGAACACCGTGTCTTCCCTGGAGCCGAAAGCCTCGGAGAGAGACGCAGGAGTTTTTGTGAATATCCTCAGACTCTTGGTCGATATCACGCCAACGGTAATAGTCGTCCGATGAGTTCGCAACCGAGGACAATTTATCGTGGAAGACCGTGGGGCGCGAGGGAGCAACTGGGCCGAGAATCGGCGCTCTCTCGAGTTTCGTGGGAGGCCTTGATCGTGCCGTTCCTATTCCGCGAACCAGGAATTTCTCGGTGTTCCGCGTTCTGTGATAAACCTTTCCGCGGGATGTCTCACTTTTATTTGTCAACGAGCGCCCACAAGAATTTCTGTGGCGTCGTTCGAAGTCCATACTCATGAGACATCCGACTATTTTTCATATTTATCGGGCTGACCCTGCGCCCGAAATGGGCCACGTATATCGGGCGCCTCTATTTGCATCGTTGCAACCACTCCTCGGGTGATCTATGATCTCGCCGGTAATGAAGATCCGAACGGGCCCCAAATTTCTAGGAAGTGAGAAATATCTCGCAGGGAACCTAGACTGCTTTTGATCCATGGAGAAAAGATCGTCGAAGGCCTGTTCAAGGTGAATTTTTTCGTAGTCCAATCTACCATCAAGGAGATTCATTAACGGGAATTTCTACGTCCTTTCGCGCGCATTGCTTTTCAGAAAGTCCGTAGAACATTTTGAGAGATCGATATGCTTTCATCGATGAATAATTTCAAAAGTAATTTCCTGTACTTTTTTCTTCTTCTCGAAAATGGATAATGTATAAAAGTTAAATTAGAATAGTATTGAACACGTGTCATCAGCGTCCATTATTCTAGGTCACTCATCGAGCAAATTTGCAAATGAAACGTAATCTTAAACATCCCGGTTTAGGACGATTGATGTCCCGGGTTCACATAGTGAAATTAATAAATAGGCGACACTGGTTTCGAGAAGACGTTTTATCGTAAGCCTGCTTTTCTAATATAGAAAAATATAAAACAGCAAATTAGGGATACGTCAAGTGTACGCGTATATGTTCTTCGTAAGAACGCGAAATTCGAAGCGAATTAGTCGTCCGTGACTTTCTCTAATTAGGGATCATTTTCGAAAATGCGTTTAAAATTCCTCCTGGTATATTCGTCGATCTGAATCCTGTAGTGTCAGCACGCGGCCAAATAAACCTATGCATATACAACTGCATTCGTTTTACGAATCTGACTGTGTTATCTCACAAACACATTCTCAAGTGAGTGCATTATGAGAGAAGCGTGTAGAAAAAATTGGAATGTCTAAAGTTCAGAGCCATAAGAGTTCCACAAAAATCATTCTTGACACGGTAAAGAATAATAAGTTCAGTCGTGAATCGTCGACATTCCTAGGTACACGCTTATTATTCCGTATGCCAACTATTCCCCGTGCGTTTAATCGTTAGTGGTTGCAGGTTGATGACTTTCGCTCATCCGCTTTTCGAATAAAATAAAGAATCAGGAAGTGAAGGGACGATCGCATGGCAAGCCCTTCTCCTTCGGAAGAAGAGAAGAGTGAGTAAGGGCAATCACGGACCTTATATGTCTCTTTTATAATTCCGTATCCGAAATTGGCGCGACCGTGCCTCCGAGAAGGAGAACCCACGTGCTATTTTGCACCCTAATGTTCGCGGCTCACCGCGGAGAAGCGTGCGGATCTCTGATTCATCTGTTGTGGTTGGGGGAAAAAAATCAAATATAAAGAGGAGTGGAATTTCTGCGACGGAAAATGACGACTACGTGCGGACACGGGGGACAAGAGAAGGAAGACGAAGAAGTCGAAACGACAACCGATCGTCTGAGGGCATCAAGTCGAATGCTAGTAGCCCGATTGGCTCGTATATACGAAGTGGGGGTTACGAGAAGCCACGGATCGGGTAGGGGTTGTTGAATGAGTACCGAGACGCCCGTCCTCGCGACGCATTCCACCGTAGCCACCCCGACGGTCGACGGTCGACGGTTAACGATCAATGATCAACGATCAGCGATCAACGGTCAACGGTCAACGGAAGTCAGAGGACTCCGGACACCTACGTAACGAATTTGCAAGAACCGAAGAGAACGCAAGCGGAAAAGAGGGAAGCAAGTGACAGAAATAAGAAGAAAGTGACAGAGTGAGAAAGATAAGCGGAAGGTCGAACGAGTTTGACCGGTGGCGTATTACATTTCGTAAGTATGGAGATTTCAATTCTTATCCCCTTGCTCCTCCTGCCCTTCCGTATAAAACTATTTCACTTCGGTAAGATTTAGTCGAGGTTTCCTCCGTGAAACGCGTTAAACCTTCGAATTCGTGCCGTTTATATCAAAGGCTTTCTTTTTAATGATCTTTTGAGAGAAATGGGTTAAAGCTGCTCACGGTTGTAAAGCAGAATGAATAATTGGATAAAAGTGACTTGTACAACTTACCGAATAAACTGTTCATGTGTGGACTAATTGTTTTGCTCGAGGATTATTTTTATCGTGGGTTGGATTCATAAAGTTAACAACGGTAAGTTAACTTAATTTTCCCTGCTCTTCCAATGTCGGAACGTACGATTTTGCACACGCTTTGTTAACTGCGTTTACGGGTAGAATTCTCTTTTTGGGTGTGTAATTATTTAGAAAAAATAACTCTGACAAAATGAGATAAGATCGGTTAAACCTTGTCTCTTATCATTGTATCGTATCACGTGACGTATCGCGATTCGATTATTCAAATGCGGACGGGATGCCCTACTGCGTGATCCTATATTAACATACGGTCTCAGAGCAGTGGTTCCAAATTATGTTGACATCGCGGAGAACACTTTCGACTACGAAAAAACTTATCGATCATGAAAATTACTAAGCTACAAAAGCAATGACAAAAATAAACGGAAACGCGTATTTCATTACAGTACATTTATATATTAAATTTAGCGAATAAATGTAACACCGCGCTTTTATAATTGCGCGGAAGACATAGGGTGATAATCAAAAGTGTGCACAGGTACACATTGAAAATCTACTGAAAAAAGATAAAATATGTCGGCAGACTAATGCAGCGACTATCACATATTACCATAGTGCTATCTCGGACTTTTAACAATATTTGCAATAAAAATTAGACGAACTTCGTTTTTTGACTTTTGTTGTATAACGAAATCGCGGATAATCGTTACAATCCATGTACTCGTATTCCGTAGCATTGTAATATTTTATCGTGATACTACAGGGTAACGGAAATCTCGATACAGTCTTACAGAAACGTGCCCATTCGTCAAATTGTATAACCAGAAGAGATGCTCCGAACTTGTCTGAGAAACATACTTATAAGATGATTAACAATAGACTCTATTTACGATAGTTAAGTGATTTTAAGAATATTTATGAGGTAAGTAGGAACTGTCCTGTACTAACAATAAGTAAGAAAATAAATAAGGGTCTTATTAACACTATTCCTACCACGACCGGTTAAATGACCGTTTTTAAAATTTCGTTTAGAATTTCCTATATACAACGTAATTGCATCGCTTTTAAATTTCACTTTTCCTAAAATATTGAAAAATGTATTATACGTGTATTTTAGAAAAAGTTGTGAAATTTAAAGGCGATGCAATTGCGTCGTGTATAGGAAATTCTAATCGAAATGTTAAAAATGGCCATTTGACCAGTCGGTAGGAATAGTGTTAATTTGCAGCTTCTTGTGACGGTAAATTGTAAAGGAGCGTACCAATTATTCTTCCTTTCTTAATTAATTGCTTGCCGGTAATAAGAAATTATAGGTAAACCGTAGAATTCGGACATTCTCGTGGCAAAGGGATCCCACGTTGCCTTTTTATTTTGGGATAAATTTCACTCGTAAGCGAACACATAGGTAGGCGTACATGGCGTGGGCAATAACGAGAAAGGTTATCCGCGTGTTGTGCACGATTGATTTAAAGTATTTTTTATAATTCAAATATTATTTATAACGGATATCATGCTAAATAAAAAATGATCGAGATAGGAATGGAAAGTATAAATACAAGATGATACGAATAAGAAATGTTAATAAGGTGTTAACCATATGCATCTTGAGATGCTCGTTGAAGATTAAACGGGATCCGACACCGTGTTCAGTACAGAAGTATATGAAAATAATGAGTTTGCTTTATTACATGGGCACGTAGCGCGTGAAGCAAATAAACAACGATGCTTCCATTTCATCCTATGAAAGCCCTCGATGGGAAGTATGTTTTGATAGCTTTTTAAATCCAATTACAGGGGAACATATTCCATTAGATAACTGCACCCTCCCACATAAATCGACGACCTTTTCCGCCTTTCCTGCGTTTATTTATTCTTCATCCGCCATCAATTTAATTCATCGCGGCATGGGAGGGTTCAATAATAACGCGAAAAATGGAAGGGTCAATATACCAATAGTGAGAGGATAAAATGAATTTTTCTTCAAGTGGTATTCGGCGCTTGAAGTTAAGAAGTTAACCCAACATAAAGATGGTGTGCATAGAAAGTATTTGTTAGAGCATATGTCAACTGTTTATTCAACGCATTAGCCTCGATCCTTCGAAATACTTCATTATTCCATTGAAATAATCGGCGAATGACAATTATCAGCTTGGTAATTCTTTCAAATCAATAAGTTATTGCCTTAGACGCATTAAAATATTTCTATGAAAGCAATTGTCGAACTATATTATTTCAAGTAAATATGGCTTTTATGAAACGACTTTCTCCCACCGCGTGTGAAGTTACGATATACCGATTTGCGTATTTAAAGAGTGACGCGCTCCAGAGCACTTAGGGCTCCTTCTAATTGTAAGCGCATAAAGAAAAGAATTCTAAAATAAATATACCTTGATTTTTCTATATCGTGTCCGGACTTGACACGCCCACCGCGATCGGCACACGTATATGCGGGTGTATCGTTGTTCTAAAATAAGCAGGAATGTTGTATAAATAGTCACTACCATTGCAGAAATTTCGCGAAAACGTAAACAGCATACCTGCCTGTCGACAAATCGAGAAGGGGCGGTAGAATTTGCCGTTTAATGAATCGTCCGTACCGCTTGTTCTTAAACGATCGCCTCAACGGTCGTCGCACTCTACGCGGCTTATCCATGTTTATGGCAGTACGCGTCCGGCATTCTTTGAATTTTACGCCAAATTCCTCATGTCTTCTGCACTTTCAGAAACTACGATCGAGGGGAATTGGAGACGCCGCTGCCAGGCACAGCCACACGGTTTCCTTCGCGAAAGGCCAATTTTTTCTGCGCCAGTGAAACGGGGAAACAAAGTGAAGAGATCGGGACACCAGACGCCACGATAACAGAACCAACTAATACGGAGAACAAAGAGCGAAAAGAAGAAAATGAAGGCGATTCGCGGCACCGTATTGATCATGGGATTAAATTTAATGTGGAGGATTACGAGTACATATACGGCTCCGTTGGTGGATTTGAACAGTGGCTGGGGACAAAGCGAACCAACACCCATATTCACATCGGCATGCTCGCCAACTGGAAAATGTTGGGGATGGATACCGCTCTCGGAACTCCCCAAGGGTGTTCCTCCGATTGCTGCCAAAGATCTCGACAACTCAAGGTACGTCTGTCGTTAGAGCTGGCGTAATTTTCTTGAGCGATCGAGTTTACAATTTAAAAGTCTCTTTGAACCGTGCGAAGAAAAAAGATATTCCAGGGAGAGTCGAAAGTGAGTAGGTATACGTATCAAGGATGAATTTCGTATAATATTTAGTTAGTACTAATTGTAAGTGCTAATTCCTTGCTGCGTTTATGGTTCTACATACTGTATATATTTTGAATAGATTTTCAACTCGTGCCAAATATAGGTAAGCTCACGTCCCCATTGGGACGACAAAGAGGAACATTTTGTTGACGTGCCACGTGCCTCGAAAAATTTGCTGTTTCTAGGACACGCGTTTCTCCAGTTTCCTTAACATTAGCTGCTTTTCTTTTACAGCTGAAGTGAAATATTCAGATCAGGTCAGTTCATTTCGTCCAATCATATTCCCGTCTGCTTTAGATAATCCAATTAGATTCATGTCTACCTCTGAAGTGATGCGATATGATCTGATCACAGCCAGTGGTAAAAGAAAAGCACCTGTTTATAAAGTACGGATTGACGAGTTTTGAAAATGTTTTGGCAACAAAATACTGAGGCACTCTCAGTCAGGACATGGCTTGAAAAACTTTTTTCGGAAATTTCCTATTTACAACGCGTCTTGTGATCTTCGCTCTTCACTTTGTACATACATATTACAAAAATGTCTATAAACTTGAATGATTTTCGCTTTGGTCTCATCACGTGTCGCACATTAACACTATTCCTACCACGACCGGTCAAATGAGGGTTTTGAAAATTTCGGTTAGAATTTCCTATGTACAACGTAATAGTATCACTTTTACATTTCACGACTTTTTCTAACATATTGAAAAATTAATTATACGTATATTTGAGGAAAAATCGTGAACTTTAAAGGCGATACAATTACATTGTACATAGGAAATTCTAATCGAAATTTTAAAAACGGTCATTTGACCGGACGGTAGGAACAGTGTTAAGAAGAAATAAGGAATAAAATGTAAAAAGGTAATTTGCACTTAATGTAAAGCATTGTAAACCATGGTAAATCTCACAAATTCCTTGATGCGAATAGCAAAAGAGAAAAAAACGAAAGCTAAGTTGATGTTTAATCTCGGAAAACGTATTGACACGGATCATCTTCACAAGAGTCTAAAGCTTCGAGCGCCTATTTAATTCGAATTTATATTATTCAGAACACAGATTCGCCGGCAGGTAAAAGATCTAGGATCTGACTTGCCATTAGATCCTTGGAAAGCCGAAGATGGTTCGCATATGGAAGCAAGCGTTCGTCCTTCTATACCCTTGACTCGACAGATCGCAAATAGATTGACGAAAAAGGACGTGTTCTTGTCTCGCGGATGGGGAGCCGGCGGTATGCCCTTTTCAGTTCTTTACATGAAACCGCACGCACCTCGTCCTGGTCAGCCAGGCACAAGTACTGGTATGTATAACAAAAAATGATTTTGCATAATGCAAAAGATAATATATAGTTCGAGGACGATTTCGTATAGGAAGATAATGCAAAATGTTGTTGCTATACGTATGTAGGTACGAGTCAACAACAAGAAGGAAGAAAAGCAGTAGACAGTACTACGTCGTTCGAGCCGCCTAATTATCGGATCGCTCTGCGAAATGGCGCTTCGGGACAATCGAGAAGACAATATTCCATAATACCTCAGCTCTTTATGTCCTACGGTTGGGGTCCTCTTGGAAAGTAAGACGACAACGACGATCATCGATGACAACAATGTCAACGATATAATAATGATCTCATTACTTTGACGTATAGGAGACCTGACTGCATCGAGCAGAATGGTTCGCTAATTCTTTTATAATTGAAATCGTTTACAATGGTAGCACGGTGTACAGTTGGTAGACTTCTCGTTAGGACTGATAAGACGACTCTATAACGTCTCATATTATTAAGATTGTAATTTATTTTCCTTTCTGCATTACTATTCCAGTAAAGAATGTAATAAATTTTTATTTTCTAAAAAAGCGATTCCTGCAAATTCTTATGATGAACTTGAAAAAAAAAGTTAGACTTACCATTCATCTCCTTCATCGCTTTAATAAAATCTTGTGGATCTTTGAAGGACACAAATCCAAATCCTTTAGTCTTGTTTGTTCGTTTATCTCTAACTACCTTCGCCTTTTGGAAGCTTGAATATTTACCAAATACTCTGACCAACATCTCATCCGTTACATCGTTTCCTAGGTCGCCGCAGAATATTCTGAAGTCATCTGCATTTATTAAAAATACATTTAGGTGGTTACACTTCATCCGCAATTTTAGATTATTGATAAGTTACGAATATAAAATAGTAACCTTCGTCCCACTCCAATAATGAGGGATCTTCCCAAGTCTGTCCACCAGCCATTCTGATGATCTTTTTATTTTTCTTTCCCTTTCCTTTCGGATGAGATTCCTCGGCGCTGGCATTAGCCATAATTGAACTAGCTTTTCCTTGGCTAATTGCCAATTCAGCTGCAGTACTAACACCTTTCACTTTTGGTTTTTTCTTGCCTTCGTCTTCTGGGATCTTTGTATTGATGATCTGTTCAATAATTTCTGGATGAATCATTGGTGCTGATGTTGATTCGTATGTTTTCGGAGTCGCAGTTAAACAAGGATCCACCATATTTGACAAATATGGGTTACTTATCTGAGCGGGTGATGAATATGTAGTTATAGGGACTGTACCTGGAATTAACATTGTTACAGGTCAAGATGTTAATTTGTATATTGCTATTAACAGTAATCTGCCTTTTTACCTTGTCTTGCGACTTGCTGAGGAATTAGCATAGGAGGTGGAGGAGGAGGTGGCGGCGGTGGTGGTGGCGGTGGAAACCCAATCATTGGCGGAAAGGCTAATGTTGCAGCTGCTGCGGCAACTACTGGTGTGGGCAATTCGTGTTGCTCCAACTGCCTGGCTACTTGATTATAAGTATTAGCTCCAATGACAGGTCGTACAATTGGTGTCACCAGTTGACTACCAATTTCAGCTTCAAACCTAAAGTGATTTTACAAACTGTATATACGGTTCTCGTAACTATTCCTACTTCAATACCATTTTAAGGTTAAGCGGAAGCATTTGATAATAATCTTATACCTGTTCATCTCATCTTCCATTTGACGAAGCTTTTCTTCCATCTTCATAGATTTCGTGTACTTTTCTATACGTAATAAATATTTTGTATGAGACTTATGAGATTTTCACAAACAAATATAATTCTATTTCAACTATCACAACGAGCGAAAACCTGGCGAAAACCGAACACCAGTAATGATAACCGATTACCCAAATGGATTCACTGGACTGCTATGAACCAATCCTCGAGCAATTACAGGTTTGCCACAGGTATGCTGACAGTGACACCAACTTATTCCGTGATGAATATTAAACAGGATTTTTATAAACAATGGCATCAAATATTGATAAAATAAGATTAATCCGATATTCATGAAAGCAGCACATATCGCTTTTTAAACACTTCTGTTTAATTTCAAGAGCTTTGTCGCAAAATAACCTTAAATAAATCAGTTATTGATTATCCTCTTGTCAACTGGCAGAATTGTTACGAACTGTTACGAACTTCACGACTCATCTTCACGATCATTGAACGCTGTGCAAGATGATTATGTTTAGCATTGTTTTTCCTGTCTTTTTTATTATCGCTAGTTCATATACTAAATACGTAATTGCGGATAATGAAGAGGATTTATCCACAGATCTGTATGTTATTGAAGGGAAAGTATTTCCATGGGAGAATGCTGGTTCAAATCCCTGGCAACTTATGACTCACGTTATGGCCAATGGTGGTGAACATTATGGATTTTTAAGGTAATAAAGTATCCTATTGTGTAAAGATAAATCCTTTATTTCAGTACATCAAAATATATGTGAAGTTTCCATATAGTATTAAACAATTGCTTTGAAGGACATTTCAAATACTGTTTTGGCGTTACATTAACCTATAATTCTTTATTTGCTATGTAATTTTAAAAAGAAATTGTAAACTTCTTTTTAGGGAAGACGGAACTTTCATTATATCAAATGTTCCCTCTGGTTCATACATAATTGAGGTCGTAAACCCAAATTATGTTTACGAGCCAGTTAGAGTTGAAATTAATTCAAAAGGGAAATTTAGAGCTAGGAAAGTTAACTTAATTCAAACTTCACAAGTAATTCAGGTTCCATATCCATTAAAAATGCGACCCCTTGCACCTTTTCGATATTTCCAAGTAAGAGAGCAATGGAGAGTAACCGACTTTTTGTTTAATCCAATGGTAAATATATCTGTAGTAAATAACCTTTTTAAATCTTCCTTAGAATGCAACTGAATCTTTTGTATAATTTTTATAGGTACTGATGATGATCTTACCACTGTTGTTGATCATGATTTTGCCAAAAATTATGAACGATCCAGAAACACGAAAAGTAAGAATATTAGTCTATACAATTTACAAGTTTACAAAGAATCATATAGTTAATACATAATATTAACCTTACACTTGTTTGTTTTCAGGACATGGAACAGTTAAATAACCTTACCATTTACAATATGCCTGAAATGTCTGAGGTAATAACGTCATTCCTATCCGGTGGAGAAAAGCAGAAATCTAAAGCTGTAAAAGCTACTAAAAAAAGACAATGATTCTGTATATTTAATTAATAGTACTCTATTCTAGTCTTTAAATATTTGTCAATTTTTGGTAGCGTGTAATACTTCGTAATGCATTACTACCATCCTACGTTGAACATTTGGAATAGAGGTTTTAATTATAAAAGTAATATTTATTACATGTTTCAAAGGAAGATATAAAGTGGAGATGATAATTACCATTTGTGCAAAATGCATCACAAATGGGCATTTCTTAACTGCTTTTATCCAGGGAGGTTCCTAAAATAAAAGGAAAGTATTGTTCTACAGTGTTTGAATGTAATTCTTCTGTGTAAATTTGAGAACTATTCCTTAATATTTGTTGAAAATAATTCCACTGGAGCTGATGTTCAACATGTTGGCTGTTAAATGTAAAATAGATGTGTATATAGACTTAGTATAATACTTGTATAATTTTTCTACAAAAAAGTGGTCAAATTATTATTGAGAATGGTCAAACATACGCTTACTTGTTACTGTTGTATGGTACAGGATAAGTTAACTTTTATGAATCAACATTTATGAATTAACTATGTATGTTGAAACTAAGCTATCAATAAAAAAACAGTAAGGATAATAAAAACCTATTGAAAGATTGAAGCAAGTTTGAAGAAGCGATAAATGATTGGTACTACTGAATTCATATTTAGAAATACATCAAATGATTCATCAATTTTGACATTACCACAATCAATCTGATTGTTACTTCAATTCGGATTGTGTAAAGTGTCTATTAGATTTGTGCCACTATGTAGGTTACACTGAACCTGTTAGCCCTGTACAGTTAAGTATGGATTTGTATGAATTTCACAATCAATACCTACTGGCTCTACGATACGAGATAGGACTTTAATGTAAATGAGAGTTTTATGCTTACACAGGAATACTGGATATTATGAATGATATTTATATAAGGTATACATAATTTTAGTACAAATTGCATTAAAATGATTTCAAATCAATTGAAAACACATCTAACCAATGATTATTTATTAATGAGGAAAATGCGATATATGTAGTTGTCATTCCCGTTTCTGCTACTAGAGTGCACTGGAGTTATAATTGACTCTGAAACTGTTCCGGTAAGGTTGGGAACGTCTATTAAATGGTAAAAGAGCGCTGGTGCCCCCGTGCTCTATCCTTTGTACTGAAAATTAAGATCAGGTGAGTTTTAGGCCACCGTTCATTGTGGTCTTAACACTGTACTACGAATATTTCTATTAATTATGACGCAGCTCGATGCACTTGGAAATTATACAATAACTCAAATAATTTTTCTATCCCGCCGAACACATGTGACGATAATCATGAAAGTCGTGTAAGTGTAACTCACAATGTCTTGGCTTCAAGAGTGAGTTTATATTTTCTTATTGTATGCATGGTATACTGTAAACAAGCACAACGTAAATTGAAAAAATGAACTTTCTTTATTGGCAGAGGCCACTTTCACGACAACAAGCACATATACATCACCATGCACAAATAAGCCAGGATCAAAAATGGAATTATCGATTTTGCAACTGGGTGCGCAATAGTTTGACTCTGATTTGGTTAGACTGTACTCGATAGCATTAAAACATAGCAAAAATTCTTTAATTACGTCGACCAACAATTACTTGCGATTGGATTTTCTTAAAACATATAGAGACCTGTTATAATTAGAACATGAGTATATATGATCGAGCATACTTGCGCTCGTAAGTGTAGAAGGAAATTGTCTTGCAATTAGGTTTAGGTGTAACGTAACAATAACAATGTTCCGGTTGTCTTAACATTCGCTATTACTTATGTTAAGAAGAAGTAGTCTTCACGGGTAAATGTATCTCTCAATCAAACCATGGTAATTACCGTTTAAATACGAAGCCATGTAACCTGTGAGATATTTAATTAATTAACTGAGAGAGTGTTCACGTGCTCTCCTTACTTCCTCGAACGTTACATTCGAAAGCGTTCATGATAGATCCGGCATGTGCGTCGGGAAGAAAAAAAAATGGGTGAAGATGGCTGATCGGCAGTGATTCAGCGGTAGACGATGCACACTCCAAAACCGACCGGTCTTCGTCTTGGTTCCAGGAATGCGTACTCCGCCAATCGTGTTCTCGCTGGTGGTTCATTCACGAGCAGAGCCAGTCTGATTGTGAGAAGTGACGACACTGTCGGGGAAATACGTCGTTGGTTCTCGCAATTACGCGATCGCGGTGCGCGCTAAAGTACATTTACCAGGAGGAGCATCATTATGAGGAAATCTGTGCACTTAGATTCTCCGTGAACACGTGATGGAACTTGGAAGGATCCTCGAGGAACTCACGGGCACGCGTTTAAACAGATACAAAACGCTCACAGAAGTCTGACCGATTGATCGTATATGAACATTACACTTGGTATAAAGATTATTTAAACATCGCTAATTTAGAGTAATGTTTTCTAATAAGTTAATAAGGCAAACACGTGCATGGATCTTAATTTTATTTTAAAATTTCGTTGCTGTTCTTCAAACTATCTCGATTTACTCCTCGAATAAGGAAGTGGCCATTCTTCGGCGAGCGTTAACGTGAATATTTTTATTCGCTGGTGGTGCTATACGTGTAGTTGTACGATTAATCGTCAACGAAAAAAAGTGCTCGAATAAATGAGAATTTCTTTACTTGGAGAAACGTTGGCAGCGAGATTTGAAGTATACACTCGTTATTTAATTGCTCGAGATAATCACTAATTGAGCGTAGTTAGTCGAAATTGTTTTTTGGTGGTTATACCAAATTGTTTACTATCCTTCAAGGAAATGGCTATGTTTACAAATCAAAAAGTTTTCGCGTTACTTTAAACGAGATGCCTCGATAGAAGCAATTATTTATCATCTGTCAAGTCGATTATGAATCTTGAATAAATCATTTTATTTAGCGCTGCTACTACGAGAAATCGTACGAATGTCAATTGAATTATTATTTGAATATTTGTCGATAGTACTGTAACTCGACCAAGTTCAGTGATGGAGGTTTACTTATCGATTTTAGCCTCGAGGATACGTAAATTTGTAGACCACTACTTGCGACGAAATCGAAGCACAATCATTCTTAACGTGACGAGCGATATTTTTGATTAAAATAGTAAAACTTTACCGATAGGCAGGGGTGGATGGCGTACATACATGAACTATAGCACTACTATATAAATCTACTCGTTAATCCATTTCAACGGCTTATTTTGAAAGTGGTCCAAGTCCATTTATGTTTAAATGGAGATATTTAAGAGTTTGTGCTTCCATGAAATTAAAAATATACGTATAGGACACCAATGTATCACACTCCTTAAGAGCATCTATGAGAGATAAATTTACAATTCCTACTAAAATCACAGCAATTATTAAGCGAATAATACGCGTCTTCTTACCAAGAATGGATTTGGGCCACTTACAAAATAAACGGCTCGTTCACATTTCCTCGCACCTCATTTAATTCGATCATCAACAACTCCGTACGATTCTCTTATTTCACTTAAAAAAAACTACTTTCACATCGCTGTCGTATTCGCTACATGTAGATACGTGCATCTCAAAAGTTGGAACACCTCCACGATTATTGGCCCAAGGTACTAGAAACCTACCGGGCGTAGGAATGCGAGGGCTCCAATTCGAGGAAGACGTTTTGAAATGATTTCATCTTACAGAGAAAAATAGAGTACGTGCCTGAGTGGGTGGGTACACGAATCTCTTATTCATCGGACAGGTGCAGGGAGAGTAGGCACGAGTAGAACTGAACGCGTGGCCTATCGCATTCGAAATCGAAATATCAGCGTGCAACCTCGTCCACATCGAAGAAACTCACCCTGTAATCGAACGTCTTCTTCTCCGGGATAAGTTGTGAGAGAAAATGGCGAGGAGCATGTGACGGGAAGCAAGAGAGGCGCGAATGACGCACGCTTCGAGTTTCTTGGAAGCGGGGTGACTGGTGTGGAAGAAAAAAATCATCCCGTCCTTCGCGAGATCATCGAATGGGCCGAATCGCGAGCTGCTTCTCGATGTCGATGAATCATCAGCAGTTTGCGAGTACATCCGCTGCCGCCGACGGGGGACCCTCTCAGTTGATCCCGCGGAGGTCACCGGTGCGCCACGGAACAGTCCACCGAAGAATCACCGATCTCGAAGATGAGGTTAGGACGATTGTCCTATCGGACCAAGGCGAACCCGCCCTTCGATCTTCCGGAGAAGCACCGGAAGCGTCAGACGCGCAGGAACGGAAGGATCAGATCCACGAAGCGGATCAGCAGCACGAGGGACTTCGAGTTTCCAGTGAAGTGTCCCAACGAGAACGTTCGTTCCCTTTCCATGGAACATCTTCCTATTCGGCACTCTCGGAGCAGGCCGATGGCCGAACCAGACGCGATTCAAATTCGAGAAGTAGTTCAGAATCGCAGGAAGAAGAGGGGGAGGAAATGAAGACTCGTAAGGAATCTTCCGAGCCTGTTATGGTGCCTTCGGGTAAGAGATTCGTTGCACTTAGCTTTCCGGAATGTATACCGATCATGGTGATGGAAAAATCACTGGGGTGAACAGGTGTTTGGAATTCACTCAAGTTCCTGTTCGGTATCTGACAATAAGGCAACGATTTGCTTTTAGTTTCATGATAATTTGTTAATAGGCGCATTTCGAAGTTACTACTTTGGTCGTTGCTTTTACAATAGGCGCGTTCTTTTTAAACTCGATATCATCTCGGTTTGAAATTAGCTGAGCCGAACTAAGCTCCGATTAGGTGCGAGATTATCTGATCTAAGAACTTTTCTAAAAGAACAGTCAATGGGTATTACTCGGCGTTTACTTCAGATTATTGCGGCGCGTGCTCCATGCATTTCAGGTAGAATGCAGTTCGAATTACAAAAGTGTGTGCAAGTACGAATAAGCGTTGATTTGATTTCTTATATTTTTAAATCATAGAGGCGTTAATGGAATTTCATGGCGTAGAATCGCTCCTGTCATCAAGTCCCGCCGATTCACAATTTATACTACACAACCGTAGAAAGAGCTGAGATCTCATTTTGTTCTCATCTTTTTGGTAATTGCGATAAGAGAGGAGGACAAATCTCATTTAGTTCTATTTCAGGTGCCAAGTCAGTCACTCAAAAAGAGCGACTGCCACTTGAAATGAGCTGATATTATCTTAGATAGTGTATAAAAAGAACGCACCTATTGATACGCGTCACTTATTAGTTATTCTTTTAAGCGTTACCACGGTGGGTAGCATTAAGTTATCCACTGTTATGCCACTCACTACGGTGATTAAAATCACCGTTGACACATTAACTACCATCACGTCATTCGATTTTTGATAACAGTTTCACTGCCTGGCTATTATTAACCTAACAATAGTCACATGCTTAGGAGGATGGTACCTTCCGATATACATATATCCACAGTGAATCTTAACGCGTTCACATTAACGCCCTTGTCAAACTCATCGTTGCTGTTCTACAGATTCCGCATACATCACGGTGCATATTTTCCATCACTCCTGCAATAAGTCGCACTTACTGAATATGTTACAGTGATTTAATTAACCACACTCGATAGAGTATTTCGATTGTTGCCTTTTGGAGACTCTATATTTTTCATTCTCCTTGTGCAATCGGGCGAAGAATTTTTTTAAGGCAATGTATTCACTCCTAGACCCGTCGGAATGGAATTCGAGCCACGTGAGGTCGTGGATCGGATGGTGTTGTCGAGAGTTCTCCATAGAGCCTGACATCAACATCGCGACACTTCCATCGAGTGGCAAGGAACTCGTTAAATTATCACTGGAGCAGTGGCAGCGTATCCATGGTGGACGAATCCTTGCAAGGCACCTTGCTTACTTGCACTTCCAGGCGACCGGCGAGCACAATCCTTCTCTACTGCAGGAGGAGAAAGTTGAGGGTGAGTCAGACGTCCTGACGTCAGATATTTTCCAAGAATCCATCTCACCAGATTCGAGAGAATCCCGCCTTTTCACGGATACTTTCCTCGCGCGATCAATCTGGATGTGCAACGAAACTTCACAAAATTCCAGGCGATATAATTTTGAAGGAGAAGTGCGTTCCAATAAGGAATTAACACATTGCACGCCGGCTGGGAGGCCTTCCAATAATGCGTAAATTTTCAGCCTCTTCTCTACGTACTTCGATGCGCAATATGTTAAATTTTTCAATCGTAACAAAGTCCCAAAAGCGACTCGGAAGTCGGAAAATATACATACATATGTGCGTATGAGGTTCATTTTACAGACGAGCTAAGTCCAATTAGTATTTGTTTGCCTTGAGGCACACTCCACAACCTCGAGATATTTCGTCAAATTCACTATTAGTTTCCAAGTTATACAGAAAAATACTTTGAAAATTTTCTTAATCTTCTCAGGGCCGCCAGAAATATTTGTAGGCAACCCACGTTCTTTCATTCGTTTTTATGTGCTAAATATGAAGTCGCATTCATTTTTGGTAGAAATAGTCGAGTTCATTTATAAGAGAAGCTATATGCCCTTGTAACTTTCTGCTCGCATATCGGAAGCTCTGTGTCTAACTTTTTTTACATTGTATTTCCGTTTCTTCATCAGCGCGAACAATTTTGACTAAATCAATATTTTTGGGTAAAGAAAATTCGGCTCACAGAGGGTTTGGTGTCTGGACACGTGTGTTTATTTGCTCCGTACAATTAGTCTCTAAAAAAGTATTGCTATCCCATTGAGTCGAAGCCTTTTTTTTGGTCAATTGTGTTTGCCCGGAAGGTTTTGGTTTATTGAACATGTAGATTGAGTAATGAGTATATTGCTTTTCCCCTTCTTTCTCTTACTTTCATATAGTCACTTACTTCTCATTGCATAGTTGTCACGTTAAAGTATGCCGTACAGTAGTATGTCGAGGGTACAGGAAATATTTTTGCGTAAAACTTGGAAGCTAAGGCTGTACGTACAATGGTAGCGTGTACAGAAAGAACTTCTTGAGAACGACGACCTTGACAACATATTTCAAGGATATGAATGTGCCCAAAAGTAAGTAATTAACGTTAGATTTTCGAAGGAAAAAAGGAAAAGAGTAAAGTAATTTTAGTTTCGAGTATGTGCATACTCTTCCATGGTAATGTTAAACGAATAATAGGGTTAGGGACACGTGCTCCACTTTTAAAATAAACAGCTCATAAACGGAAAACCTTTGAGTAGGATCGAATTTTGTCTGGAAGGATTTCACGGGTAAGTGTTGGATTTTACGCATTACCGATACAATTCTCGCAATAAATCTAAATGTCGTAACGGGCCGAGGAGGTGCTTAGGAGGGGTTAATAGGGGTCTAGGCTTGGATTGAAAATGACCGGAAGAGGCTAACCATTCCCTTGGGATGGGCTGGCTGGACCACTCGCCCTCTCTCCAACCTTATCTAAGGTCTTAACGCGAGCGCGATCTATTACAGATAAAGTCGGTCCACTCGAAAAGTAAATATTAGGGGTGATAATGGTCTCGCTCCGGCCTTCGATCTCTCCGAACCTTTTCTTCGCAAAAATGTCGAATTAACAATCTATACCCTATCCCCGATTTCTGTCTTTACACTCTGTCAGAAGGTTTGTCGATTATTAAAATCATTCTGCTTACAATTCAATCGAGAAATAGCGACTTGAGATTTTTCCAATTATTTCAGGCATTACAACTGTAAATATTATTATACACAAGTGTATGTTCTATACTATGTATACATACATACGTATATCGCAGGTTAATGTTTTGAATATGTTAGGTTATCTTGAATTCTGTTTCTCTTTCATTTCATCTATACTTGTCAATTAAATTTGGTTCGAGTTTGATTTTCGGCTAGGTTTATTGCTACAGATTAACATTAAAACTGCGACAGAGAAAGTGTCTCAGACTTTCGCTTACACGTGGTATCTGCAGTATTAGAAAATATGGAAAGGTGTGGTTTCATGGGTGTAATTGACAGGGCTCTTTTAAACCAATTACAACTGTTCTTACTCCATGTTTCTATCTGTTCTAATAACGGAAATATCGCGTGTAAACCAACCACTGGGACACTCTGCATTTGTACACAGTATCGAACATAGTTTTGCGCATATCTCGGAGCTTGCCCATAAGATCGAGTGGCACGACAGAAATATATACATACGAAAAACTTGTTCAAAATGATGACTTAACGACATATTTCAAGGCCCTCGAAATCGGTGAGGTGCAGAAAATTCCGAGTAATTACCAAAAGCTTTACATCCATTTTATAAAAGATAGGGACATTTTACAAAATTCATCACCCTAACCACAAGACTGTTTTCTATCGGATCACCTACAATTTCCCAAAGAACGAGAGATTTAACAATTATTTAGCAGACTTTCACAGAGAATGCACCTTTCTCACTGAATTGTACGATTGTGCAGAAATTATCGATCACATTCGACATAATACTCTCACCTGTACTTTAGCAGCGCTCGGACTTTAGATGCGTTTTATAAACATGTCTGGACATGAATATGCATACGTATGCATATGTATAGAGCTCATCTAAAGTCCGAGCGCTGCTAAAGTACTGGTGAGAGTACGGCCCAGTGTATCCAGTAAGCAATCTAAGATTTCGTAAAAGCAGACATTCCATAAAGACAGATATTGCGCGAAACGCTTGATCGTGCGTCGGTCCGTCTCGAAGTGAAGGAAACTGCTCCCTTCGAGTGTAAGGAAGGAGGTTCGGAGAAGAAGATTGTATCCCTGCTTGCAAAATTACCGTGGCTTCGTCCGCTTCACTCTTTCGCGGACGAAAAAGCATAGATATCGTGAGAAAGGGGATGGGACGAGTTGGCGGGGGGCGCGCTTGAACTGGAAGTTGAAGTGAATGGAAGAGGGGGTGCACTGTTTCGCGAGGTGGGACCACCTCGATGGAGAGAAGCAGAAGAGCGCTACCTTGGCAGCATAAGCCTCAGAGATATATCGTCCGTTTGAATAACGTTGTAGGTGCTCTCACCACCGCGCCCCACACTTCCTCCCGCGGGCGGCCGTTTATTAAACGAATCAGTGTTATCGCGGTGAGAGAGAGAGAGAGAGAGAGAGAGAGAGAGAGAGAAAGAGAGACTCCTCATGAATAAACCATCGAGTGTTTAGGGCGGCGGAAAGGTGGTGCCACGAGGGGTTACGGCCCTACACTGCGACCCAACCACCTCCACTCTCGCCCTCCTCCACCCCTCTTTTCCTACGCGGCAAACTCTAACGGTCTTGGAGCGGTAAGCTCACCACGGGGCGCGGCTATATTGTTTTCTTGATGAGCGTGAAACATCCCCCGAAACCGGACCGTATACAGGATAATTTTACCTAGAGAGTGGAGATGGAAGAGCACCACTAAAACTTTCGCCCGAAAAAAACTTCTTTCCCCGTTCCACTCTCGGACGACGGACCCTTGCGGCTTTTGGCGAAGTTTGAAAACTTCGTACGAGTAGCCTGTCCTCGATTTATTCGATTGTTCGTACAGTTTTACATACGTCTTCCTCTACGATCAACGCGCAATATTTGTGCCGTTTGTTTTGAAAGTGGCCTGAATCCATCTTTTAAACAAATGAGATATCACTTAACAATAAATTATTGCGCTAAATTATTCACGAATTATGTGGTAACTTATTTTTTTAAAAAAATTCACTTGGGCCACTTTCAAAATAAACGGCTCATTTATGGGCTGTCGAAATTGAAGGGGGTGTCCTCTAATTTGCAAAAGTTTCCCCGATAGTTATACTCGTAGAGCGTGTCGGCCAATACTGGACTTACTCGAAGATGTAAAAGTGAATTTTCACATTAACTATACTAACTGTAATTTTGTCTTTACATTCGATTATCTCCTTCTTGCGCGGATGGAATTATAGAGGTACGAAATTTTTTGTGGATCTCGAATCGATGCACTTGTATTCGAACGACGTGTAGGATGATTGGCACTCGACGTGAGAATTATTTAGAATGAGGAGATGGGGTGCGTGGGGGCGAAAGGCCACGCCTCGATGTAAACCTATAAATTATACAGCAGCGCAGTTGATCTTCTCTGGAGCGTAGGATTCTCAGTGCGAAATCCTCGGGTGGATGGGGAGCGTAGAGCCCGGAAAGAAAGAGCGCCGCGAAGTGATTCGACGTGGGGGTGGGTTTGGCTGTGCAGCGTGGCAATGGTCCTCCTAGGGAGGAGAGGGAGGGCTGAATCGCATACCTACACGGTAAAGGTATTCCGTCGTCGCGGCATAGAGTGGGGACGATAAGGGCTCAAATCACCGGGGCCAAAGGTCGCTCAGTTACTCTCTGTCCACCGACTGGCGTGTTTTATTCAGCCCAATAATAATACCGATAACGGTGGCACAACGACATTCTACGCTTGGATGGAAATGGCCTGTGTGGAAATTTATTTCTTCCTAAAAATATAAAAACAAGGACACCCCGGTATCTGATATGTAACGTGTTATCTGCATAATGGCGAGCTTAACTCCGTTGACAATCGTCACGCGCGCATTCAATGCCGGATACTACGAAGTGCAAGTTGCCCCACTGTATAAAGGATCGTCGAACGAATGTATTAAGAATTTCCTTTGCGGACGTTGAAGCGACCTGAGAGTAAGACTGTGCGTTCGTTGCAACGATGTTCTCTGACAGTGCATAGAAACGAGAGATCGATTCAGAGTGATTCGCGAATCTCCGACGATTTGAGGACATTCCAATCGAAAGGATGTTGTTAATTGAAGTGAACACCTGCGAGCAAGCGGATCTCAAAATGTAGGAGTGCAATGTGCTGAAAGTGTGATCGATGTTTAAGACTACATTCGGCAATGGGCCTCTTGTCCGACACAATCGACGTGCTATGATGATGGTTTGAATCAATGTCACCGTTGAACACGTAATGTGGAGGATTCAGACGCATCCGCTGCATTTACAGCAGGACACCAGGTTACATCCCTCGGCAGCTGCCATTCTTTATAACGGTAAATACAGTAGGCCTACCGGAGAGTAATATACGTACTTCGATGTGGAATTCGATTCTTATTGGAGAAAAGTGTGCTGGCTATGATAAGAATACGAGGTGAGGTGAACACGAATTTCACTTGTGCTTCAAAGTTTTCGGTTTGCGGGGATTTATCGGACAGATCTAAACAAATAATACGACGATGGCACAATATTTTAGTGGAATATGACAAATGTGACTGGATTTTCCAATCCAAGCTGCTTCAACTTTTCTTGCATGTTGTCATATTGGTATTATCACGTTGTAATACTCCTTTCTAACATTGTTTTGACCAGCTCTAATTTTTGAAACAATTCGTTCTACAACCGTTCTATTCGTAATTGCTGTATACTCGACAAGGACCGTGTCCGCGTGACTTAAACGGAATTCAAACTAAATTATTGATTAATCCTCATTAACTTACCGGTTCCTTCTAAAGGAACATCGTAAATGTAATAACTGTCTCGAATTTACTATTATTGTACGTATAAAATACATATTGACAAAATCCTATTTCAGATACTATTTGATTAGATTAAATGTTTCTGAGTACTGTTCAACCTTGAGTAACGTAATAAAAAAATTCGCATTAATCTGTGAAAAAAAACATTTTCGCCCGTAGAAGAGCGATTTGGATTTGCAATCTCTATGGGCGCCACTAACAATAAGACATTGGCACTGATAGGTGGTTGATAGGTTTAGAAGGGAATAGTGTGTTTTATCAGTATCTCGCGCCTGAAAATGCGACTTAAATGTTTGTCTAATATCGAGCAGTGACGAAGAAACGATATTTTAAACGGTGTTACAATATTGAAATCAGAACAAGCGTGTAAAGCTGATTCTGTAGATATTGTTACAAATTTTTCAAGCACGAAGTATACAAGGGTAGCCCGTAACTCGTGGTTTGAATAGACACATGACAGTCTACGAGAAAAACGGTGCAAGAATGTGAAATAAAATTTGGTTACATAAGGTTTTGTCTTTGAGAAAATCGACTTTGAAATTTAATCTAGCGGATTATAAGTAAGGCTGGGCTTACAACATCTTGTTGTGATGTATCTTTATCTTTTACCTGTCGTGTAAACAAATTTTATTTTATATTTTCGCTTCTTTTTCTCGTAGTTTAATCATCTTGTATCCAAATGTATATAAACGGTGATAGACTACTAGGTTGCTATTGTACTGTAGAACCTATTCGAGAATATACTCTATTCTAATATACAGTATTCGAGTAAACGATTTACCATTGACGTGAAATATTAAGCGAGAAGTGTGATTGAAAAGCATATTTATAATTTCAAATTTTAATACTCTAGTCGTGAAAGGTGATGTCTGTGAATCTGAATAATATTATACGCGGATTCGACGATTCTTGACAACTTTTGCGTGTTCTGGCATGCAGGTTATGAGATAGCCAAACGCCGCGACCGCAAGGAAAAAAAAAAAGAAATGTGAAAACGACCGTCGGCGCCAGCGTCAACACTCCCGCGTCTCGCCGTTAAAGCTGGAAAGGTCGAATGTAAGAACTGGGCGACCGGTGGCAATTGATAATAATAATTGATGACTACTTTTTGTATGCTTACTTAGCTTCGGTATTGGTCCGAGAGGTCTCCCATTTTGGCGGAGAGGTACCGCACGGAATTCCACGAATCGAGATGGTCCTAGAGAGAGAAAGAATAAGAGAGAGCGAGGGAGAGAAAGAGTCTGTGTGCGCGCGCGTGTGTGTTGCGAAAGAGAGGGTGGGAGGTGGGGAGGGTGAGAGAAGAAAGAGAAGAAGAATAAGTTAACGAGAGAGAGAGAGAGAGAGAGAGAGAGAGAGAGAGAGAGAGAGGATGTTTGTGTATTTCATGGGTTTATGCGTGCATGCGTGAGTGGCAGTGAGAAGGAGAGAAGAGAGAAAGAGAGAAGGAGAAAAGGAGCGATGGAAAGGTAGGGAGTCAAGTGAACGTACACATGTAGAGAATGGAGTTTAAATCTGGAGAGTCGACATTGCTCTCCTCTCACAGATTTAACCACTCACCCTCGACTGGATGGTGTGTTGGTGCATGCGTATTCCGCTTCCTGTCCCCAGAACGGTTCAGCCTCCTCCAACGGACTTGCTCCCTGATTGGATCGACAGCTGGAGCCGGCAGTTCCGGGGCGGTCGGAGGCGGACAGGTTCAACTCTGGCAATTCCTGCTGGAGCTGCTTTCGGATTCGTCCAACTCTTCCTGCATCGCGTGGGAGGGCTCCAACGGCGAGTTCAAGCTCACCGACCCAGACGAGGTGGCTAGGAGATGGGGAGAGCGCAAGAGTAAACCCAACATGAATTACGATAAACTCTCACGTGCCCTTAGGTAACGTACCTTTCCGTTCCGATACTCAAAGTCTACTCTTATCGCGCACTTTTTCACTCTACCGCGTCTCTTCGCGCATTTAACGATATTTTCAATTATCGTTTGCACGGAGATCGAAGCTGAAAAAGATTTCCTTTATCTTATCTATTAACCACATGCATGCTTTTTGAAATATTAAACCTGTCGGTTGAATGCAAGTAGGATGCATATGAGCCGTTTATTCTGAAAGTGGCCTAAGTCCCTTTTTTAAGAAAATGAGATATCACGTAACATTGAATTACTGTACTAAATTATTCACGAATTATGTGATATTTTATTTTTTTCAAATAATGGACTTAGGCCACTTTCAAAATAAACGTCTCGTATCTTTGTCACATATACTATAGTCTATAGTGTACAGGAGTGAGAGAGTAATATTATAGAAATATCACATTAAATGAATGTTAAATGATTCTCGTTACACAGATATTACTAATTAGAGGCCTAAATTCGCAATGTTGTATTTCTGCAACAGTGTGGATTAAAGGACTAAGCAATTATATTGATACATCTTTGAGACATTGGGATATGGAATTATGTTTGAAAATTTCGGTATACCTGGCTCCTCTTTGTGACTTAATTATAACCGGCACAATGAGCTGGATTTAAGACGGGGCGTGAGATTAGGAATAATGGGATAATGGAAAGTATGGTATTTGTGTGAATTTAAGACGATTGATCCTTCTTACAGATATTATTACGACAAGAATATAATGACGAAAGTCCACGGGAAGCGGTATGCTTATAAATTCGACTTCCACGGACTGATGATGGCGTGTCAGGCCCAGGCTGGTGTAACATTGGAACCTTCGACAGCCGCACGAGGGAGCAACGGAAACTGTCACAGTCATCATTCTCATCATCCTCATCATTTGTATCAAACGGGACCGCCTTCGTCTCAACACTCGCCTGTAGCACCACCTCCACCTCCACCGCCTCCACCACACTACTGTTGGCCCTATCATCGATATTCGCCACCGACATAGCATCAACTTTTTGTCATAGCTTATTACACCTTGATGCGTTGTTCCAGTCAGTGAAATATCTAAAGACAATATTTCAGAAATGGCGTGAGCAAAGCGAGGACCGTAGATTGTCCAAAGAAACGAATAAGCGGTAACTATTAAGATTATAGTTGCTTTCCATTCGCCCCAATCATCGGATATTATCATTTCGGTTCAGCTCAGAGGTAGACGTGAATATGGTTGGACGTATTCAACTGAACTGATCTGAATATTTCACTTCTCTTGTAAAAGGAAGCAGCTAATAACTCCTTCGAATGTGTACATTTTGTCGGATAGTGAATACGATGCGATGCACTCTCTTCGAGCAATTAACGTAGCAGATGATCTATTTTATACCATATTGTTGGTAGCGATATGAAAAGTGGCTCTTAATTACTACGAAGGACAAAAATATATAAGCAGTCTTGCTAAACAATAAGATATGCATGCGGTGTAACTGTAATGTGCGAAATATTGTATTTCGTAGGCATCTAAATGTGAATACTCATTGTAAATATGAACACATTATTTGCGATATTAAACACACCTTTCTTATTCAAATCGAAAAGATCAAAATGTTCTCTTACGTTCTTCCTCCAGTTTCATTCCTGCGCGTTTTTTCCATCTTGATTCTCTAAGTGGCACGAAGCTTCGTGAAAAATCATGAGCATATCGCATGTTCTGAAATTTGTAATAGTATTAACACGTTCACGGACAGTAAAAGTTTCAGCGAGGTGCAAAAATTCACAGTGATTTTATTTTTAAAATGGTTGTGATATCCGAAATTTGACAAATTTGTAAATACACAGAGAAAAGATAAGATAATACGAAAATACCTAAAGAATCAGTCATTACCTTGACAGGTATAATAATTACAAAAACATAAGGTTATACAAAATTAAATTCAAAATAATTGGCTTTAAAATTTGAATGCTACAGCATTCATCATTCATGTCATTCTGCATCAGAATGAAAATGAATGCTATAGCATTCACGTCCGCGAACGTCTTAATAAAGATAAACGATCGAAGGAGGACGAAGAACTGTGTCAAGCACGAAATGCGATATAAGGGATTATTCTGGAAAGAAAATACACGGTAGCAGACGTGGGCAATACGTTGGATTGCATAATAGCATATTACCGAGTGATCTGGAAATAGGACGTTATCGTCAAAGACGAAAATTTAGAATCATGCTTATGGTACGATATTCGTTGAACAGATGTCACCAGAAGTCAAGGGACGAACCAATGAGAGAACAGAACGACATGACATCGCAGCACGTAGCTAACAATAAGCTTCATTGGCGGCTCACAGCGGCCATCTTTCTTTCCTCGCAAGAAAAGGTAATGGAAAGCATGCCGCATTACGGTGCATCAGAAATCTATTTGTTAAAGTGTCATCGTCGTAGATATTACAACAGAATATTCTAAAATGCAATATATAAGTCAAGAATACTAAAGTCGTCTGATTATTTCAGCTTCCCAGCCCTACAGGAAAATGTCCGACGTGGAAACGTAAGTGGATTTGTTGTTTCTTATAGTCTTTGTTTATTTATCATGCAAATACGCAGATAAAAAGTTAATTCCATTTCTTTATCCCGATCATCTACTTTCTTCATAATTTCGTATTTCCATGCGTGTAATATTGTATTCCTTGTTTAGTAGATGCCAATGTTTCTGTTAACCTCAACATTTGTGTATTAGCAGCTTTTGTATCACTGAGATGCGTATAATAAAATTGGAACTGTTTTGTGCAGTGATGATGTGCCTTCTGCTGTAACGGCAGGTGGGCCTATGGATGTGAACACAGCATTACAAGAGGTTTTAAAGAATGCTCTCATTCACGATGGTGTTGTACACGGTCTCCACGAAGCTGCTAAAGCACTTGACAAGTGAGTTGATCGATACTACACAAACAAAGGAAGGCCCTACATTTGCGAATTACTGTATTCGGTAGTTCCTTATTTTTATTTATAGTACGAATAGAAGAATGCTAACATATAAGAATTCATGTCACAATGATATTTTTGGCTCCTTTGGAGTAGAACCCGTTACATTAAATAAAACGTGTTAATTAATGATAAGAGGAACTTTCTGACACCCAAAATTGTATAACCTATTTATGACACAGTACATGTATTTATTTAATTATTTTTCTATTTATTTACAGGAGACAAGCAATGCTGTGCATCTTAGCAGATAATTGTGATGAACCCATGTACAAAAAATTAGTTCAAGCTTTATGCAATGAGCATCAAATTCCATTTATTAAAGTAGACAACAATAAGAAATTGGGCGAATGGGCTGGTCTCTGCAAGATTGATAGTGCTGGAAAAGCACGCAAAGTTGTTGGGTGTTCTTGTGTTGTCATAAAGGTATTTGTATTTCAAAGTATAGCGTTATAAAAAATACTCTAAACTCTGTTTTTCATAAATGATGAAATTTGGGCTCCCTCTACTGAGCAGAACCCATATATACAATAAACAATGCTGTTACGTGCCTTTCTGATAAAATAGCTTATGTAGTTCTCTATTGATTTTTAATATTTCTTCTATTTCATATCGCGATCTATTTTGTAGGATTTTGGTGAAGACACACCTGCCAAGGACGTTTTGATGGAATATCTTAAGCAAAGTTCTGTACATTAAGGTCTTTTAATAAAATATACAACAGAAACTAATGCTTATAATTTTTGCTGTAACAAAAAAGTTTACTGACATAGTTTCATACGCAATACTTATACTTACATACAATTTACTTTCTTTTATTACTGTATTTATATGTACGTATTACAGGTATGACAAGGGGTTACAATTTTTAATCATTTTAAATTTCTTTATGCTTTGATATTTTATCGCATATGGCTTTATGATCAGTCCAGTTTTTAACTTGGCATTCTCTGCAAAAGGTTTAAATATCAGAGGCAAATTTGAAAATAAACATTTAAAATGTATACCTGCCACAATACCAAGCTTCTTTGCACTTTGAACAACGATTCTTTGCTGGTTCTTCGCATAAGGAACATTTCTTTATATTGAGAGATTCTAATTTATCTAAGTCATAGGCATCACTTAAAATTTGGGCAGTAGTTTTAATATCTTCAGTGTTCTTAGTAAATAAAGATTTCGACTGATGTTTAGCCAACTTTTTCCACTTTCTATCATATTTTTCCAGAATAGAAGCTTTTATCTGAGTAAAAATTTGTATTAAAATGCTATCAAATAGTGTGTTCATTTCAAGTATTTTTTTACCTGCGGTATTATTTCCACGTTAATTGGGTGTAGGGTGCTTGAAGGTGCCGATGACATGTTCAAATAACTTAACCATCTTTTTAGATCTATAAGTGGTGCCAATTGATCTAACATACTTTCATGCATGTACTTCTGCAACTAGTATGAAGTATGTATTTCAACTTTTTTATTTTTTATATGTTAGAATGTATATGTTAGATGTTAGATGGTAAAGATCAATACCTTCATTAGTTGAGAAAAACGATGCTCAGTAATTTCATAATATGGAGCACACTTGGGATTTAAAAGCAGTTCGCGTAATCCAAGCCATATTTGACCTTCTATTTTTGGAATTTTTTCATCTTCATCTGGCTTTGTTTTTTTCCAACTACCATCATAAATCATGGGTACCCCTGAATGTTTCAATTAATATTCTTTAGTTTATTTGTTATATTTAATCGGACTGCTATGGTGTGTCGCATAGGAACATATTTTACCATTCGAATCATGTTTCTTCCAAGGTTTATCTTCAATGAGTTGAACAAGTGTATATGGAATGTCGTGTATTGTTAACATACGCGAAAGAACGGATAATGGTAGGTTGTCCAAAAATTCTGCCAAGTATCGAAGAATTGAAATGCATCTCATACCTATATCAAATTCAAGTTCCCGCTTTTTTTCTAAAATTTCTTCCAGGCAGGAACTAATGTAAAAAATTTACGTACAAGATTATTATTCTTGTACACAATTGTCGTAGAACTTTCTTTAATAAGTTTGTGTACCACTAACTTAGGATTCTGTACAGTTTCATAAATTTCAATGTTTTTTGCATCGAAAAGATCCATGACACCTTGCATTGCATAGTCGATTAGATCAAGCACAGAATCATCCATTGCTTCTGCACTTTCGGAATGAAATGATACATTTTCTAATAAGGAAACTACAATATCCTCATGGTAAAATACGCTGAACAGCATAAACGTGTTTGATGGTTCGTTATTTATATTAATTAAAAGTGGAAATACTTTGTGCTTCCATATATTAGTTTGAATAGCTTCGTATATAAGAATTGGTATCTATACAAGTTCATATGTGATTATAATCTGAAATGATGTGAACAAAATCGAGATATTTATAAAGTTAAGTTACCTTTCTGAAAGACACAAACCATTCCTTGATACGTTCTTCTCTTAGACTATTAATTTCCATAATACACTCTTGATTAAGCAGAATAAGTTTTTTATGAAAATCGAACCATCTAATGGAAAAAGGTAAATAATTGTAAGTTTAAAGTCTGTAAAGGTATACTTTAGTTGGTATTTGTAAAATGTACTTTTTAGTTCCATAATCTTCCAACTCTGATGCTTGTAAATTTTCGATGTAAGCTTCTGCTTCCCAGGGTGCAATAATATATTCCATATTTTATCTACGTGCTTTCGGTCTTATTCGAGAGAAATATATTCCATAATACAACTGCCATTTATAAACAAGTTTGTTAAATTCGTATCCTAGACAATACTTAATCGATCGATATAGTGTACGGCAGATATTTGAAATGCCTTATATTTAAAAAAGAAAACAATTTTCGTATTTGAGTCTTTAAAATATGTCCGTTAAATACATAGGTATATACGTATATTTCGGATGTGAGAATAATTTATGGTGTTTTTATACAGCGTGCATAGGGTGTCCATATTTTCCCAGGACTCAACTGGGACATCAAAAAAAAAAACGTCAAAAACTATTAGATTCTTTCATATGTTTCAGTCCTTATTACAATAATATGATATAACATAAGAAATTATTAGGATTAATAGCGCCACAGAGGCTGATGTTAATGAAATAACAAATATAAAAACAAATCGAACGAAAATATAGGAACGCTATAAAAAACAACAAAAATAGATTTCTTATTTTTATACAAATAATGGTAAACCGGGACATATGGACATCCTAGGTGTACATCAAGAAAAATACATAAACAATATGTAATATATGTTCATGTACAGCGATATGGTATGTACCGTATATCGCTCATTTTTGAATAAGCAAATTCTATAAGCTAATGATGGTTTCCAAAGTGTGCGCCGCGCAGATTCTTCACAGGGGCGCCATGGAATATTATGTGCATGGAAAAGTTTACAAACGTTTCATAATTTAACTTCCATTTTCAATTCAAAGTGATAGAATGTGACTTCCAACGGACCTGTCATTTTGTTGTGATCTTAAATACTTGTTCTGTCTGTTATTTTTACCTAATCCTTTAATTAGGAAAATTATTCGCTATTTTGCAAAGTATTAAGAATTGGAATTTCGTCGAAAAACGAAAAAGTTTGAGAACCACTGCCATAAGCAGTGCGCAAATTGTCACCTATTGGTAACTGATTGGAACTGATTCGTGTACGCTTGCGCAGGAGACTCAAAATAACGTGAAATAAAATAACCTCAACTTTCCTGTATACCGTACCCATTACTACCATTCAGTAGGATTCGGATTCTATATATGAAAACCAATGAAAACACAAATGGAGTTGGAAGCGCTTCTTCGCAATTCCATTGTTATAAATAAATGTAAATATGCTATTGCTTTACTGCATACAATATATCATTACTATTAGAATCAAGGAATAATATATTGCTTGACGTATGTTTGTAGCAGAAAATGCCTCGCACGAAAATGAAAAAAAGGAGGACGAATATTTTCAAAAAATGTATGAGACATGGAAAGGTGCAAAAGCTACGGATAAAGACTTAACGTATAAAGTGATTCCAAAATTTTATTTTAAGGTACTTTTGCTTTTCTATAATAAGGTAGAGAATGTATGTGGAATGGAATCTGGGAATGCTTCTGCATAATATTAAATTCTAGCTACCAAAAGAAAATGAAATCTTGCCACAAAAACTGCGCGAAGAAACACGGGCATTATTTTTACAACGACGATCTCGTCAATTACTCGACAATAATGAATTGAAGGCATTGTGGGTTTTATTGGATAAATATCACAGTCCGCCGCTCTCAGGAGAAGAGCAATTGATCAATTATGAAGATTACAAAAAAGTGGGTAAATTGGCTGGGCCTAAATGCAGCCCGTATTTTACTGCAGTTGTTTTTGCCAAACTGCAACAGGGAGATCCTCATGGGAGAATCAGTATAATGGCTTTATTTAATTATGTAATGAGGAAGGTTTGGCTACATCAAACTCGAATTGGTCTGTCGTTGTACGATGTTACGGGACAAGGATATCTCAGAGAATCTGTATGTTTTTATTAATGCTTTATTTTACCGTATCGAATCTTTTTAAGCAATAATTGATGTAATTTTTTTCTTTTTGTTACTATAGGACTTGGAAAACTATATCTTAGAGCTGATTCCAACATTACCACAGTTAGAAGGACTTGAGAAATCTTTTCATTCTTTCTATGTATGTACAGCTGTACGGAAATTTTTATTTTTCTTGGATCCCTTACGTACTGGGAGAGTTCGAATACAAGATATTTTGGCATGCAGTTTTCTAGATGATCTTCTAGAATTACGAGATGAAGACTTACCTAAAGATTTACAAGAAGCAAATTGGTTTTCCGCACCTTCTGCTCTTAAGGTATATGGCCAATATCTCAACCTTGATAGAGATCATAATGGAATGTTAAATAAAGAGGAGCTTGCCGGGTAAGTAACAAAATATTGTGTTTGGTCATTTTTCTGCACTTGTGCATGAAACAAATCATATATTTCTACTCCGCAGATATGGAACAGGAACTTTGACTGGAGTATTTCTGGAAAGAGTATTTCAAGAATGCTTAACTTACGAAGGGGAAATGGATTATAAGACTTACTTAGACTTTGTTTTAGCTTTAGAAAATAGGCATGAACCTCAAAGTTTACACTATTTATTTAGGATATTGGATATTAATAATCGTGGCTACCTGGACACATTTTGCCTTAACTACTTTTTTCGTGTATATATCTTTATATATTCTCTTCTAATCTTTGTATTCCATCTGATTAGTATTACGAGTGACATTAAAAATGTCTATCTTTTAAAGGCAATACAGGAGCAAATGACAATGCATGGACAGGAACCTGTTAGTTTTGAAGATGTGAAGGACGAAATATTCGATATGGTAAAACCAACGGATCCATGTAAAATTACATTACAAGATTTACTGTCCTGGTAAGTGTTATTCGATGAAAATTAAATACATCTTCTTGGTAATATAACTGAAACAAACGTATCAAATTTGTTTAGTGGTCAAGGCGATACAATGGTTAGTATATTGATAGAATTTCATGGCTTTTGGGCATATGAAAACCGTGAAGCTATGGCAGCTGATACAGGCGATGAATCATCCCATATTTGATCACCATTTTCTGCTTTCAACCGTAAGATAGGCTTCAGACATAAGCTGACTGTACTTAACGAATTTTGTCATAGTGATAACTTCAAAATGGTGTGTCAGTTCACCCAATGAAAGCACGAATGACTCATATGCACCTATTGTGCCTCTATTGCCTAAATTGTTAGGAGAGAAAGAAAAACATGATTCCTAATATAGCATGCTAGTATACCTCCAAATCCTCTTCTCTTCAAGAGTTTTATACAAAAATGTTCATATGTTCAACTTTCATTGTTAAAGTGTATCACTGATTTTAGCAGAATTATGAAGGGATATTTTAATAAATTTGTATATATTATGATAAAAATGTTGTACATTGTACTAGGCATAAGTCGAAATAAAGCAAAATGCGAAGATGCATTAAATTGTAGCATTTATTATCTATCGTTTTTCTTATTTAGTAGATGCGATGTACTGTTTTAAATCATTATTGGCATGACTGTACCGAGTCTCCGGTTGGGCCAATCAAATTGCACGATTTCAAACTGATTGAGCCAAACGTATATTGCCCCCCCGCGGATCCCAAGATGCTCGCTTGCTTGGCGCAGTAAGCAGTTTTACTTTTGCTCCAATCCGAGGAAGTTGTACGGAGTGCTTGTGTGACGCATCGACGCGTCCTGTATTATTTGAATTGTCCGTCAGTTTCGAGGCTGTTACAAGGGTTTGTGCGGTTAATGTCATGTTTATGTACTACTTCGTTCCATACATATAGTTTACGTTCTCGAGATAGACTGGGCGTAAATCAGTGAATGACAGACTAAATAAATAGAAACTTTTTAAGCTTCCGACGAGCGTTTTCGCATTATTAGCATGGCGGTTGCATTTGAACTCAACGGTCGGAATTAAAGTTACTCCATTTTCGCGAGTTACCCCGTAGGTTTTCAAAATTTCCCTTACGTTATAAGATTTGCTTATAGTTTCGACGAAAGACGTAGAAGTCGGGGAACCGATGAATTAACTGTAGCGTGCCCTTTCGGATTAGGATTTGGCGACTACTCGAACAATGGATCCTTTCACTCAGGTAAGAAGTGTGTTTACTGCGTACCGTACGCATCATTGTTGTCCTAAGAGATGCCATACTACGAAAGCATACAATTGTCAATGCTTACTATAAGAATCCATGTATCAAAGCCAGGACTTCGATTTGCTCGTCGCGACAGTTTTACAATAAATGCATTATGAAAATAGTAAGATATTTACTTTTGATTAATTAATTTTTTACCATATTATAATTTGCTGGCAAATAAGTAAGCATTGTAAGTGTCGGTAAGTAAGTATGACAATGTGCAATTGTATGCTTCTAATAATTCTAGAGGATGCTGGAGCGAGCTAGAGCAAGGAGAGAAAAATTGGACAGTCAATTGTCAAATGCTGGGCATGATATTAAGAAACGTCGTAGTCCCTTAAAAGATGCTAACGCTATTTTGGAACAAGCGACAGGTACGCATTAATTGTGCAATCATATCCTAATTAATTGCTTGAATTTAAAAGGTCTTATGGAAAAAAATCTCCATTAAATATAGTAATTAGAAAAGTATATTGGGTGCACACATAATTTATATAATGGAATTTATGTTAAATTTATAGTGACGAAAAATAAAAGCCCTATGAAGTCGTCTATTAAAGCAACAGCAGAAAATGTATCACCAGCAAAACCTGAAAGAAAGTCCACTTTATGCAAATCCACTGTTGGAGATAATAACGAACAAATTAATAAGGAAAATGGAGGTACAGGAATATGTAATGTGAAATCTAAGTTGCAGAGATTGGGGAAACTATATTCTGGTAAGCTATAATTCCCAGTACACCCACGCAGACTGTTTGAAACTGGTTCCTCACCCTACTATATTCTCCACTCCTTGAAATCTATACTCTTTGTGATAAGCTTTCTGGTATGGTAAGCTGATGCTTTCTGCACTCCCGCATCTCAACTTACACTCAATTTATATTATTAGTGTCAATTTGTTAAGATTACTGCTATTAAACGACTATGCAAAATAACTTTTACTCAATAAACAATGGGCAATAAATATTGCTTGAAGGTAGTAAAATAAATTTCATAATCAATAATCATCCTGTGTCTTTTTATGTAGTTTATTGTCCAGTGAATGTTATCTAGTAAATGATACTTTTTTTTTTTGATAATATTTTTTTATTATATATTACAGATTATGTATAACCATTCTTTTTCTTATAACAATCCTTGCGTTTCTAATTGAAAATTTCTAGATTTATTTATATGCAACAATGTGCATGAACAATATTGTCAATAGTACAAAATGTTTTTTGTTCAGACGATAGTAGCCGTGAATTGAGTTCTCCTATACATAGAACTGAAGAGAAATTCAATGCTGAAGAAGCAGATGCTGAACATAAACCAATTAAAAAAGGAGCTAGACTTGATAGACTTGCAGCTTTGGCATCTACCATTAATAATTGGGAAGATGATATGTCCCATCCTACTATTGTAAGTATCTGGATTCACTATCTTTGTATTTTGTCCGAATGATCTTTTTATGTATACTTATCAATATTTTGCAGACTAAGCCACCTGACAATAAAGCAGAGAAAATACAAGCGAAATTTAACGAACAAGTTAAAAATGTATGTGACCCACAACCCAGTACCAGTGGTTCCAATAAATGGAAAACAACAAGTATTAACAATACAAGTCCCGTAAAGCAGTTAAAGTGGGATAAGGCCATATTGGATACATTGGTAAGTAATCTTAGTTTGCCCGTATATGGAATAATTGTTAAAAGTATTATACTTTTTTACTTATACACAAATGACTAAAGCTGTACATAGTTTTTCTGTAAAACAAAACTATTCAAATGAGAATCTCAAACTTGTTTACCCATATGGTCTATATTTACATCTTCTTAATGTTTGAGAATCACAAAATATGCTAGAGTGAACAATGTTTACAGGAGGCTCAAGGCTTTAGTCGTACGAAAAGCAATACTCGCCTTGTGTATGACTATAAGAGTTTTTCCCAGGGATCAACATCAGTATCCTCAGCATCTGTGGATAAACAAAATGGAGCCAGGTTGCAAGAAAATTCATCTCACTCCACTACTACGGCATCGCCGAAGAAAGTTCTACAAGAAAGTGCTCTTTCTCCGAGGTCGATTAGTTCTACAAAAGTATACAACGATGGAATTAGAAAAACACCAGAAAAAGTACATAAGAATTCAAATTCTGGTAGCAACACCTTTAGAGTAACATCTAGATGTGCTTTGAATGGCTCACCTAAAAGTTCCATTCAGTCACCAGGTTCAGTGTTAAGTAAAGCATCGATGTTTGAATCGAAACATACTGAAACGAAAGCAAAAGATCCTGCTCAGATGTCACTTTCCGAAAGAATGGCACTTTTTGAGCGGAATAAAGAAGGTCCTTTAATACCCAAAGCACCATTGACTATGTCTATACCACCAAAAAAGCTACAAGAAAAGGAGAAGTCTAGTACATCACCATACCATAATGGAGGTAAAGTTTTAAGTAATTTTTGTTAAAAAAAAAAAAAAAAAAAATGGATTGAAATTGTGGTCCTATTATCGTTTCTCTTTGATGTTAGATACAGTTATGGGTAATGTACGTTCCAAGGTTGATATGTGTAATAAAACAGTTGGAGCACAACGTGCTATATTTGAACAAGGGGGACATATGCAGGAACTGGAAAATACTATTTTACGTAATACGTATATAGAAAGACAGCGTGAACTGGATATGTTACGCTCGCGTTTCAACAGAAATAAGGAGTCTGCACAGGTTGCTGCAGGGTCCTGCATTAGAACAAGTGAGAGTAGTGAAGGAAAATCAAACTCTCCAAAAAGTTCTCCAATATGTCCAGTGAAGCCGACACCTGCGGCGGTAATCTCATTTTTTTTTTTTTGTTTTTTTTTTAGTTTATTAATTATGTAAATAATACAAAACTATTTTATATAGCAGTTTAAATGATACAAACTCTGTTAACCTTAGGACACTATTGCACCACCTCCGCCACCGCCACTTCCGCAGTCGGTGAATTCTAATCAAGGAACTAATTTTCAACAAAGCAAGTGTTCACCGGCTAAAAGACAAGGTAAATATAAACCATGCATGTTTTGTTTATGCTTGACACATAAACTATTGACTATCTTTGTTTAAAAGGAACTTGTGGCACGCAAAAAGCACCAGAAAATAAGGTAGTTTATGATGTGAAACGAATTCGTGTAGCTCCACCTAAACCGGGAAATCTCTACCCAAATCTATCCGATATTGAAAATAGCACGGAAACAGAAACTGAATACACCGTAAAAAGTACAGAAGCTGAAACTGCAACACTTGATGAAAACACAGATACCGAAACTGGAACAGAAGCTGACTATTATGTACAGGTAAGATGTTATGTATGGAGATTAAAATAGAATCATAGAGTTGTATTCCAACCGTGATTCTTATTATTATCTGACATACAGAATACAGGCAGTGAAAGTGAAAGTGATGAAGAGAGCGAAGATGTGAATACGAGCCTAGGACGCAGCATTTTGCGTGCAGTAAATCAGCAAGCAATACTGAAGAAAAAAGTGTGTACCAAGACTATTGTTAAATGGCAAATATACAATATGACTATAGATTTTAACCGTTTGAGTGCTATGGCTCTTTGTAAAAATCCAGTTGGAAAATGCTAGGTGGTGCGATTGCGCTTCTTTCATTTTATGTCGAAAAATCCGAGAACTTTATAACGACAAAGAATTCAAATCAGTACAAGTTAGTTAAACAGTAACAGTAAAGCCAATGCACATTGACAAAATCTGAACATGTAACATGTAAGTTGGGTCAAAATCTAATCTATTAGTGCGTTTAGACAGTGGACAGGAGAAGCGCGATTCTGCAGTCTGGCATACAAGCGGTTAATATCTTTTTGATTAACATTGTATTAAACCCTTAACGGTCATATCTGAATTAATTCGCGGAGGTTCCATTGTGTATCAATTAAAGTGTGCGTCAAGGGGTTAATAGAGATATAGCCACATAAGAAAAAATGTTTAATTGTCATATTATTTCTAATCTTGTTACTTGGAAACCCTATGGTAATCTAAACTGATATTATATTTTTAGAGATCTATAGATCCTGATCCAGATAGTACTACATCAGATATTTCTGTACTTGATGAAATGGATGAATATTTAGACGAATGCCTAGCTAAACAAGAAGGACATCTTAAAAATGTTGCAGGAGAGGAAGGACCGACTCCCCCAAAGTTAAATAAAGGTGGAAAAAGCCCATCAGCAGCATCTACTAGCTTCAAATATTCGCAGGGGTAAACTGAATTTTGTTTAATCTGTCATATATTTATCCGTTTATATTGATATAAGTATAGGTTATTCCTTGTGAAAAAATAAATCGAATGTGCCGAACATAGTTTTTGCATATAAGACTTCGTTTTCGAGAAAAATGAAGGTGGGTGCGTAGACAGTCTTATGCGAAGCCGCTTTGCTGTCCGAGCAAAGTCGGTGTCGCATGGCGCCAGCCAATAGCAGGCCGAGTAATCACCGGTAACCGCGGTCTTAGATCTCTTAAAATATTATCTTGAAGAAGAAATCGTATCCTCGATAATATGCGTCTTTCCGAACCTGACAATTTATTCCTTAGGTATTTCCGCGTATTATTAACGATAACGGAGATTTTGTCTTGTAACAGAGTTACTGGGACATCCTGTACGATATAATATTTTTTTATACAGTATATGGTACGTTATTGAAATTCGGATGGAAATACTGGACATTCTATTTAAGAAAACTGTCAGTGATTATAATAGCTTGATAAAAATTTAACATTGTAACAAACATGATATTGCTCAACTTTTGTTTAAGACATTCTTTTATACAATGAATCATTTTCTGCATACAATTCCATTTTCTGTTTTATAGATCACCATATCGTTCACCAATAAAGGTTATTTCACCACCGATAACACCTCATCGTGATGAGCTGTATGTCGTAGACGGTGACAATTGTTTGCCATTAATGCATAGTGTTAGTTTTTACAGACGACAGCAATCTCAAGTATGTATACAGTTACCGTATCGTGAACTTTTTTAATATTTTTATAAAGTACAAACTTGCACTACTGATTTTAGACTCCGAAAACTCCAGCTCGAGTAATATCAAGAAATGTAGACAATGTAGAATTTGATTCAGGTAAATCGAATGGCAAAGAGGAAGCAGAACTGGTGGAAGAAAAAATAAAACAGTTATTAGATGAAGTCTGCAAGCAACAAACAATCATTGGTCAAGCTAGTCAGGCTTTAAATTTATGTAGTTCTACAATCGAATTTAATGGATCACGAGAGCAAGTTGAAGGGGAGAGACTATTACTAGTAGCCAGTAATATCATTGATTTCAAAGTGAAACTATATTCACTATTACTTCAGTTGTTTATTCTTAGAGAATATTAAATAATATTTCACCGTTTTCTTTTTATAAGCACACAGACGGCAAGCAGCATTAAATGAAGTACAAAGATTAAAAATAGAAGGTACTCTTAGACCTGTTATTCCAGGATCTTCTGAAATACAAGAAAGCGGATCTCTCACTGTTTCCGCAATAAAACTACCATTAAAACGAGAATATTTTAGAAGTATAGATACAAGTAAGTGGTCGCGAACTTTTTCGCATTGGAAATTTTGAGTGACGTATATATGACTTGTTGATGAATTTTCTAGATACCTGTCTTCATTTTCTCTGTATAATGCGACATTTAGAGGAAATAATTGCCACACCAGTGGTAGTTACTGAACCGGGTGATTCATGTATCTGTTTTCCTTCAACAATGAAATTGCATGGCTTGTACAGTGACTTTAAAATCACAGTTGAAGTATATACTCTTCAGACACAGGCTGAAATTTTACCACATGAGATAAAATACCACATTCATAATAATGGTAATGGATCCAACAGTAGTAGCAACAGTAACAATAAGAAGGTAATATTACATGTATATTAACTTGAATAAAGTGTTTCAGTAATATTGTAATAATTATCTAGCTTCTTTATAATTTACAGTTGGCAAATAAAACACCCAAGAAATTTTTAAAACAAGATAGTCGTTTAGTAATGCCAAGTATTCAGAGTCCAGCAGGTCCTTCTGCAGTACGATCTCCAGCTTTTCAACTAGCTGGCTATGTTATATTTAGTTTGAAGGAAGTACATCGGCAGCAATTTACCTTGAATAAGGTAATTATATTGTGTATGAAGGCTTTAACTTAACTTGTAAGGATTAGTAATTTATAATATGTGTATTATTGGCAGGTTCCACGACAGTCTCCACTAGAAGGTCGATTGCAGATGCATGTTACTTGTGAACTTTCAGTTTCGGTAGAGCATCGAGGTTTTCTTACAATGTTTGAGGATGTTTCTGGATTTGGTGCTTGGCACCGTAGATGGTGTCTGTTGAAAGGAGCCACACTTTCCTATTGGAAATATCCTGACGATGAACGCAAAAAAACTCCTATAGGCAGTCTTGACTTGCAAGGTCTGCATTTGAATTAACTGACTTATTATTTGCAGTAGATTCATTACAAGTTTTCTATAACTTTATATTTCTTCAGGTGTATGTACAGTAAATGTGGGATTGGTGTCGCGTGACATTTGTGCTCGACCTAATACATTTTTACTTGAAACTGTGAGATCAGCCCAGAGTGGCGATACTGATAGTTTGGTAATGATTACACATGGTACTGAAACAACGATTAGGTAAATAGAAGGCTTTCTTAAGTTGGTTTCGTAAATATTGCCAATAGTTCATTACATTGGTTAAATTCACAGGCATCTTCTATCAGCTGACACAAAAGAAGACAGATTAGAATGGTGCTCGAAGCTTAACAAAACATTAAATTTGATTCGCGCTTGGGGTGGAGCTGGAGGATTATCATAGGAATACTCATAGAAGAATATGATCATATTCTAGTTTATACAAATGTGCTTCTGGAGAGCATGTCAATGTAAATTACCGAAGGTAAATGTGCTCCGTATAAATCTAATTTCATAACTTATGTCAAAATCGATTACATTTTACGAATGTACTAATAACATGTAGAGTTTAGTACAATCATACAAGTGGGTACTAGTGGTTAAAAGTAATACCTTTCCGTGATTATCTAAATTTCCCTAGAAAAATGAAATATGTACATAGACAAAGGAAGAAAGAAATATTGGTAAGATTGTTGCCGAACACATAATGCTTGCGTTTTATTTCAGCAAATGATTGTTTTTATGATGTGTCATGCAAATTTATCGTAAAATGGGAAAAACCTGGCCATCGTGTATAGATTTGAAGGTTTTTCGATGTCGATAAATTTTGTTATAATTTAGATGTGTACACACAATAATGAATAAGCTTAAAGAACTTATCCTAATGAGATGTACCATCTATAAACAATTTAGATGATATGTTCCATTTTGTATGCGATAAATCACAACAGTTATAAAAGCAATACCAACGTAATTTATGTCATGTGAATATGTATTATGTGATCACAAGCTTTTTTAACAATGATCTTAACAATTTTTTTTCGTTACGATTTTTAAACCTCTGTTTCATATCTATTGTTTTTCAATTACTGAAATATATATATTCATATATGTAGATGTATTTATTATAATGGTCTCTACTGTTGCTCTTTTCTTATTTAAAATGTGCATCCTTGTCTACAGATATGTATTTAAAGTGAAAGGTTATCACTGTTAAAAATTAATTTTTGATTTTTTGCAGTTAAATTAAATGAGTTTAAAACTGAAGTGGTTTATTATTAGAATGCCTCCGGATGTCTGATTGTTATTTATACGGTATTACTCTATATATAACAATACCCGTTGTTTATTATCGGATGAAGCTATGTATTCTTGTAAATAGGCAAATTATGAATTAGTATTCTATAATATTTACTAATATATGTTCAGATAAATGTATTTACATACATATATATATATATATATATAAGTGTAGGCGCGTGCGCGCATCACACACATACATAGGCCAACCCACATACACACACGCGCACGCGCGCGCGGGCTCGAAGTATATAACACATATGGAATAACATATATACATATTGGGTTTATGCAAATATGTATACATACATAATCATTTTCATATCAAATGTTTATTTCGGGTAGAAAGCGATAATACTTTTGATATCGATTTACCACAGTAAAACTATCTATTGTAAAGGAAAAAAAAATATATATATATCTACCTATGACATATCAGCCAATGTTTTTTTATTACATTTTAATGAATCTAATGAATCTAAATAATTTAATGGAGAATGAACTAACTAATCTATGTTTATGTTACCATTCTTCTACTGGAAATTATGCTTAGAATGTAAAAGTTAAACAAAGTGGACTGTAGTCCAAATAATTCAATGTTGATCGGATTACTAAATTTCTTTAAATCCATCTTGTTCGATGTCTTAACAAGGTAATACTTGCAAATGACGTAAATATTCATGGAGTAAATCACATTATTTGTCTTTTTGTATACAAGTTTATTTGCACTCTTTGTTCTTGTGGGTACATGTGAAACGTGTAAGATAAAGGAATACCTATCGCAATGTAAGTTCTTTAGAAGTCAATAATTTGTACACTGCCGACGCTCCTTCGTTGCAATCGATTGTAGGGGGTGGAATTTCTCTCGTTCAAGATATCTGTTGGTAGTTTCTAATGTCTCACGTCATACGCCATTCAACATTAACGGTACAAAAGATTTTTTCCATATATAAATTCCCCTTGTTGATCGAACATTGACCACTTTTGGTAGCGGTAGTGTTAAACGGTTGAGAATGCGTGTTTGTTTTTCTTTGTTATAACCAACTGGTTGTATATCGTGTCTGTCACGATAACGTATGCGAATGTACTTGTGCGTGCGTATTATATCATCATTATTGAAGTATTTATACAGGAAACTTAGGATGTTGGGAATTGGACTGGGTAGGAAACGAGTGAATTTTTAGAGATAATTACGAGAACGAGAGAATTTCAGTACACTAGAAATGTGCTCGGAACAAGCCAGAAAACTGCGGGTCTAATGCAGTAGAGAATGTACAAGTGGAATCGCGTTTCTTTAACCAGTTAACTGCGTTCAGCGTGTATACACGTCAATCCAAGCTTTTTATATGTTTGATCATGAACGATAAAAAAAAACTTACCATTCGATAGAAAAACCAAAAATGAAAACTCAAAAAAAAGATTCCGCAGTTAACTGGTTAATCGGATTCCTTTCTTCTTTGCGAAGTGTACTGTAACACTCGCCGTAAATAATATAAATTTGCATAAACTGTTTTAGCTATAAAATAACAGGAAATGGAGGTGCACTTGGAGGGAAGGGTTTGAAGAGAACCCATAAAAAGGTTTACATTCTTGGCAGTGGTTAATGACGTGGGGGGACATTAAAAACAACGCGCACTACCCAAGTGGCAGTAGAAGTAGAATATGTACTATGCGCGTATGCGATAAGGGTGCGCCGATGGTCGAAGAATCCTAGATATTGTTGTTGGCTTGTGACTTCAGTCGATATCGTTTATTTCGAAACGAGAGTAATGGTCGGATGAAATCCGTCTTTGTCCGCGGTGTAATCCACTCTGTGGAAAAAGAGACGTGGAATGTGAGAAATCTCGCATTTTTAGAAATTATATTATTATATCCAATATTATTGTACTATTATGTATTATTATATTGGAAAAATCTTGCACGCTTGCCATAGAGACGCGGGATATTTGAACGTACTGGAACTATTTCGTTCTTTAACGATCAGCCAGTCGATGCCGCACAATAAATATGTATATGTATATACATCCCTCTTTTTTTTCACGGTCTTTTTTACCCGATTCTGAAATAACACGGTACACCAATAAGAGCTTTGTTACAAATACATTTTTTTTTTACACGAATTTTATGTTCCAGCACGAGTCCCAAAAAACTTTTTTAATTTCTAATTTTGACAGTGTAATCAGAAGTCGGTCGGCTTATGTAAGGTGACCATACGTCCCGAATTTTCTGACCCTGTCCCGATTTTTTACAACGCGTTTTTTGGTCGCGAATTTATAGCATCTGTCCCGAATTGTCCCGAAATACAGAGGTGTGAGAACGTAAGAGTTTCAATGCACATATTGTAAGCGACGACGGCTGTCGACAAGCGAGCGACGTCGCGAGTCGCTATGCGCGATTAAAACATAAAGAAAAATTCTTTATTTTTATTTACCTACATGCCACCTCCACCACAATAACAATAATAATAAAATACACGATTTTTTAAAGTTGTGGAACATACCACCAAATTTACCATATGTCGCATGTATTTTTTTACACGATCTTTTTTTTGCACGGTTTTCTAAGGAACGTATCTACCGTGTAAAAAAAAAAGTTGGGTGTATAATCCAATGTACAGGGTGTTATGAAAACATACAAGGCAGTAGGTTGGGTTGCCTATCCCTCGATTTGCAGGCGCTCGCTCTGTCCACCGGTAGGACAGCGTGGAGGGTGGCAGCATGCCGGTCTACCGGCACTAGGTGGCACTGGAGGGTGGTAGGGGGTTGACGCACCGACTCATGCCTCGTCCTTATACCAACACTATTTATACCGATCGGTTAAATGACCGTTTTTAAAATTTCCATTAGAATTTTCTATATACAACGTAATTGCATCGCCTTTAAGACCCGGGATACACATGCCACTTACAATTAGTAGCACGATATCACGCTATTTTCGAGCAAATGCTACCTAGTAGGAAGCAAGTAGCAAATGTATACCAAAACAGCATGCTAGTCAAGTAGCGCGCTAGTAGATCGCACGACGGTCTAATTTTGTGCTAGTAAGCATACTACGTCCGAAGGATAGCATGCTCACGAGCAAGTCTGAACGTGTTTACCGAACACGAGCTTGCTACTGCTAGTGTAGTGTCTATTCCTCAAATGTCAGCATGATCATGCAAGTAGACCTCAAACTATGCTACTAACTAGCTATTGTAAACGCACGGAGAGCATGCTGTAAACTAGTATGCTGTAAACTAGCATGGTAGCTTAAAAAAGCATGCCTTTTCAGTAACATGTGTATCCCTAGCCTAAACTTCACGACTTTTCCTAAAATATACGTATAATACATTTCTCAATATTTTAAGAAAAGTCGTGAAATTTAAAGGCGATGCAATTGCATTGTACATAGGAAATTCTGAACGAAATTTTAAAAACGGTCATTTGAACGGTCGTGGTAGGAACAGTGTTAACTGTACTTCAATTATTTGATCTGCAGTTTACCAACCGGTAGCCTATTAATCGGCTTCTAATGTCACCTACCGTCAGTAGATCAGCAGTCTGCCCCCCTCCACGCTCTCTTGCCGGTCAGCAGAGCGAGCGCCTGCAGATCGAGGGATAGGCAACCCAGCCTACCTCCTTGTATGTTTTTGTAATACCCTGTATGAGTTAAATTTTCCATACATTATTATAAAGCTATCGAGCATGAGTTTCCAACATTACATCGTTAATGTACCATTTACCGTTTGGTAGAGCGAAATTTGGTGGAAAATACGAATTTTGTTAAGACACGCTTTACTCAATAGCCGCCAAACTCGCACTGGCAAATCTACTCGAATCGGCCGTAGTCTTCCTAATAACGCACAAGAACTCGAATCAGCATTCGACTAAAATTTTTGCGCAATGTGTAAATTTTGAAGTAAGGCACGATGAAGTACAGGAGAAAGTATGATTCTTTCGATTTAAGTAACAGTAAGACGTTTATGCTCTAACGTTCTAAATTTTAATGTCGGGTCGTTCTGCGTGCAACTAACAATCGTTTAGTTTCCATTAAAATTCGTGGATAACACCCTGTACACTCACGTTTCGTACCATATGTAAAGTATAAGTGTAACAAGTGTCCTGTCTAGTTATGCTACATTCGACTTAAATTGTCGCGATATCGAGAGTATCAGAAACTCTATCACCATTCGACTAAAATTTTTGCGCAATATGTAAATGGTTTCCCGTTAAAATCCCAAATAATCCTTGTCTAACGGACTATTCCGCTTCCACCACGCATATTACATTTCTTTGAATCGTCAAGTCGAACTGGTTTATGCTCGAACGCTCTAAATTTTAATGTCGAGTCGTTCTGCGTGCAACTAACAATGGTCTAGTTTCCATTAAAATTCGTGAATATCACCCTGTGCACTCGTTTTTCATACCATATGTAAAGTACAAATATAGCAAGTATCCTGTCTAGTTATGCTCCACTCAATTTAAATGGTCGCCATGTCGAGAGTATCGGAAACTCTATTATCAAATGTTTGTAAAAATTCGAAACTGTAGTACTTCGTAAGTCTCAACGATAACTTTTTCCGTTCATTCCGAGCGATTGGTGGTAGCGATCGATTTTTATCTGACTAGCTTTTCCGAGTGTCGCGTCGGTATGATCGATCGACCGTCGATTGTCTAGTTTCCATTAAAATTCGTGGATAACACCCTGTACACTCATTTTTTTTTCGTATCATATGCAAAGTATAAGTATAACAAGTGTCCTGTCTAGTTAAGCGACATTCAATTTAAATTGTCGCCATATGGAGAGTATCGGAACCTCTATTATCGAATGTTTGTAAAAATTCGAAACTGTAGGACCTCGTAAGCCTCAACGATAACTTTTTCCATTCGTTCTAAGGCGGTCGTGATCGATTTTTCTCTCAAACCGACTATCTTTTCCGAGTGTCGGATCGGTAGGACCGACCAGTCCTCGATTATACCTGTACGTGTGACCATCCGGTGACGAGAAGCTGAAGCTGCCGGTGACATCGAGAGATTCATTTTCCGTACCCTCGTCTTTCAACTCGGCGGTCTCTTCCCTCTTCTGACCATCGCTTTGCTCGTAACTGAAGTGATATCCGCCGACACCGATGTTGTTAACTTCTTCCTGTCGGACGATCGTGATGTCATTTGGGTTGCCCTGCGGCGCTCCGGCCACCGTCGCGACTACGAGCGCGAGCGTTGCGATAAAATTTACCTGCGAAACACACAATTTCAAACATTAGATCATTTTGCGCAATAGATCGGTCCCCACGACGAGTTCGTTCAATGCGCTACTTAAAGATAGAGTAGCGCCAAGGTAACAGGGAGCTTCAATAATTCGATCCACTTTCATCACTTGGCGGCGAAATGGAAGCAAATTCGCCGACAGAAACGAGCGATTAACTAGTAGCGGATAATCGAAACTGAAATCGCTCGAGTGAGGCAATACTCGGACGGTAATCCTCGGTTGTGTATTGGAAGATAGGCAAGATAGGTTCGTGGGTGTGGAGGGACGAGTCCAGGCGGGTGAGGTGCGCGCAATCGGAAGGCACGCACGAATGTCACAAATCGTCTTCACTTTCACTATTGCGCAAAAAAATTCGGAGCCTGTGCCACGACGATCGCGCGCGTTTACAGATGGTGAGCCGCGTTGGACTCGCGTCACGTCTCCTGCTCGGTGCTCATTCTACAGGGCTCGTCCTGTTGCGCGCACCCTTTCCCGTCTTTCGTCCCTTCTCATTCTCCACCCTTCAGATTTGGGCTAGCGACGGGCAAAGTCTGCCCGTTCGAAGCCTCGAGTCCCACGAGTTTTTTCAGCCAACCGGTTAAGGTTCTTAAACGCTAGCCTAATAGAGGCTCCTTCGTTCTCAACCACGAATACGAGTCGAAAAGGAGAACTGAGCACGAGCCGTTTTCCAAGCCCGTCTTCCCCGTTGCCTGGACGTCCACGTGGCTAACATTGCCTCGAGCGTTCCCGATCCCGGTTGGTCTTACGAACTCGATAACTCGGCGAGGACTCGAGCCTTTCGAGCCAGGACAGAGGAGGGACAGGATTCTCTCTGCGAGCTTGTCTTGTTTCGCTAGGTAGCTTTCGTCTCTAGCTTTCAAAGGCCTTGATCAAACGATCGTCTTCCAAAGTTTCTCTTTCCTTCGACCCACCGTCTTCATGACTACCTCTTCGTCGCGGAGACCGCCTTCTTGTATTGGCTCACGCTTGGTCCTTTGGTCCCTTGGTCCCTAATCGACGAGCGATACGTGATACCGGGGATGCGCCGTGCATCCGCCTTTATATAGTCGGAAAATTGCTGCTGACGCATCCCCCACCTGCAATGGCCGGAGAGAATCGCTGGATGTGTCCCCGTCGGTGCCGCATCGGCTCAACCGGTGGATGCATCCGCGATGCAACCACCGTCGGTGCAGGCCGCGCTCACAGAGCCGCATCTGCGCTCCCCGTGGCTGTAGCACGTCCTCCTCCGTCGAGAATCACGAGTAAGCCTTTCCTGCTTTCCAAGCGCTCCACGCGATGCCTCCAACTCTTCATCCGAGCCAGCCCTTTATATCTTTATTCATTAGTTGCCCCAAGGGGGTATTGTTGTCTAGAGTGCTGTTCTGTAGGTGATTTTGCACGGTAGCATAGATTTAAAACTGTGCAACTTTTTTTTTCTCCAAATGTTGCACGCATATTTATTGTTCCTTGAAAAGTATGTAAACATTATTTTGATGGAAAACAAATTTTTTTTTTTATACAGTTTTATACGCTCGGACACAATGGTGCGCGGAACAAGCCTGCATTGGCACTACCAGTGTTCCGGACGTTGTATGTACAGTAAAACCTGTTTTTGTGCAGGGGATAGGGACCGCATAAAAGAAATCGCATAGAAAAAAAATATCGCGTAAATTCATAAGGTTCTCGTTTGCAACACATTTTAAAAAAACTTTTTTTATGCGGTAAATGGAAAAATCGCACATAAAAAATCGCATAAAAAAACCCGCACAAAAAAGGACCGCATAAAAACAGGTCTTACTGTATCTAGAAAGAAAACAAATATTTTTTAATCTGTATAGGGTTGTTAGCATTGGTAGCAGATTTGGCTAAAATATATTTTCTGGACAAAATGGCGGCATGCTAAATGTTGATTGTCCACTTCGGCGAGTTACAAAATAAAGAAGAAAATTATTTCAACTCAATTCTGCTACCAACGTTCAAAAACAGTCTACTGAAGGTAGATATTAAATTGGAGCTCAATTGGTTATCGAGATATCCTGGTTGCCCTTTTGAAAAATATAGTTTCGAGAAAAACCCGTTTAAAGCTTTCGTACCGTGCGACGAGGTTAAATCAAATTATTGATACTTACTGGTTAATCGGCCAACCCGGATCCATAAATGGCTCTTTCCTGTTTCTCGTAAAGTAACCTTTAAAACTTCAGCGCAAAGAGGTGGTCTACTGTGACTAAAATCATCCAACAGCTGCGTCTCGGCTACGCTTCCTGCGCGACTGTACTTCGCATTACTATAATCCAGCCAATTTTACGAATTTCACTATGCGATTTTAACAGGCGTATTTCGGAAGATCTACAGTATAATAAAGTCCAAAAGACTCAAAATCGATTATTTCATATTTCTGGACGAAAATACCACTTTAAGAGGATCCAATGCCACTAGGCTTTTTCCTCGGGACTACCCCGAGAGCCAATAGAAATCGCGGAAATGACCGAAGATTTGGACCAAGCTTCAGGTCTTCACTTTACATTATTTCCTAACGGTAAGGGTATATACCGAAAGCTTGAAGTTTATTCTATTGCACATGACGGCGATATGTGTGCGTAGTGCGCGTAGATCGGAGAAATTTGAGAAAATACAGCTGCGAGTGCAGCCATATTGGAATGTTCTTGAGACGTACAGAGACCGATCGTACTTCTGAGTGCAATTACTCATTTAACATTCTTCTATCCTTCGATGTAAGAGTCATGTGCAATAGAATATACCTCAAGATTTCGATATATAGCCTTGTCGTTAGGAAATAATGTAAAATGGAGACGTGAAGCTTGGTCCAAATCTTCGGTCATTTCCGCGATTTCTATTGGCTCTCGGGCTAGTCCCTAGGAGAAAGTCTAGTAGCATTGGATCCCCTTGAGTAATTTTTAAGCATTCAACTACTCTAGCGCCTTTCCAACCACCCAAGGTGACTGCCGCAAAGACTCCAATCGCATCCTGTGGACATGGACTAACCTGTCCCTCCACTGTCTACCGTGCACCTTTTCCTTCTTATCTGTCCGTGGCTTTTTCCATTTCTCATTTTTGTGTTTCCTTGTTTTTCATTGGTTTCAAATTCAGCAGGTCTACGTAAATAGAATCGTACAACGCTTTTAGAAACGTTTTCGAGACGATATTTGCAACAATTCTCGTTTTTTTTTTTATTAAACTCACTTTCGGACACAATCCTCAGGTGCTCTCAGAATTTTTCTAATTTTCATTATCCGCATCCCTCGTTGCGAAACGATTAGTTCTCGTGTAACAGAATGTTACGTGTACCATTGGAGTCGATGTTAGCTTCAAGTAGGTCGATTGGCAATCTTGTTCAGTGAATTTTGGGACGATAACATGAAAAAATCCGGATCTTCTCGTACGGTTATTGAACTAGACTAGGAATGACGTAGGCGACATTCATTTCGTAGGTCACTCCACTTGGCCTTGCGAAATTAATTAGCAATCTGATTTAAGCTCATTCTTTACTTTTTCTGCGGACCACCTTTGCCTTCACATAGTCATGCATCTTTATTTAAAGTTTCTCTACATTCTCGGATTATGTTGATCAATGAAAATCACTTTGTTGTTCGTTTTGTCGGAAGGCTGAGCCGACAGCGTTCCGTCTAATTGTAAGCTTTATCCGAAACGCTTCATGTAGAACTGAAAATGGGGACCTTAGCTGCAACCTCTGTTCTGCGAAAAGAACGGTGATTGAAACATTCGTCAGTAGCAAAGAAAAATGAAAGGGTATATAGGTGCAGCTGTCGAAACGACGTTTGATCGTTCGTGTGACGCATTACAAGATCAAAAGGAACTTTGCTTAAGGGGTAACGGTACTCAAGCCAAGCTAGCTCTCCAACCAATAGGAATCGTGGGAATTAACACGAATTTTGGGACCAATTTGTCTCTTACATTACGCGATTTCTCAACGAGTTGCGTACGTATGGAAAGCTTGAAGCTTCGCGCAAGGCCAAAGACGAGTATTCGACCTTTGGGTCGTTATACGGAAGAAATAGAAAGAAAATGTAACCGTAAGAGCGGCCATATTGGATTGACATTGACAGCTTAAGTCACCGCCGCTTCTTTCGACTCCAATTACTCAGCTACCGTTGTTTGATCCGTCTATACGAGCGTCTTTGGCAGTGGGTGAAGCTTCAAGCTTTCGATATGTACGCGACTCGTTGAGAAATAACGTAATATAACACTGAAAAAATTGTATTCTTATCTTAAGAATTTACCACTTAAGTTTAGAATATTTCCCACTAAAATAAGCAACAAGAGGATCTTCTTAATTTAAGAGTAGAATGTTCTAAACAGATTCCTCCAAGCAAATATCCTTAATACATATTTTTATCAGATATTCTTAACATAACCTGGTAAAAAATTTGTATGGATATATTTCGTATATAATTATTGGAAACAAAACTGTTAGTGAAATGCTTCACTCTTTATATTGTCGAAAATTACATTAACCATATCTTGAAATCAGAATTGGTTGAGAAATGTAGTCACGAGAGAAGGTTACAATTCATAAATACATGTATTTCTATCACTTGTAAATATCTCCATTAAATAGCCCAAATCCTCTTCTTCCAGCCACTTCGTCATTTCCTTATCCATACTTTTTACACAACACAGCACACAAAATAATATAGTACTCAAAATTACGCAGAATTGCAAGAGGAACAAGATACAGGCATCGACATGTGCCGCACGCGATGTGTAACGAGATGGATTATTAAGAATATATTCCAAAAACCATCATATCGATAAGAAAATATTCTTACCTATTAAGAATATCTATTAAGATGAATTATTAAGTTTGTTTTTTAAGAATACAATTTGTTCAGTGAACAGACTAAATAGGGCCCAAAATTCGCGTTAATTTATTCGCTTGATTATAGCTTGGCTTGAGTACTGTTGCTCCTTAAAACATTGGAACAGGATCCTTTGATGCGCCGGCAAGAGCTCGAACGTGGCTGTCCTCTTGCTGGTTCGTTCTTTGGAGAATAGCTACACGATACGAGCCACTAAGCGTCCAGCGTTGAAATCTCCTTAGACAAGATTAAAATGAACTGCACAGTGAGAAAATAGCGTTTGTTGTAATTGTCATTACGGGTGCCTCGACATGAATACTTTTTCTTCTTCCTTTCTTCTGCTCTCCATCGTCAACATTATTTTCACTTTTTCTTTCGTAAGATCTTAGTCGTAAGATTACTAGGCGTATGGCTGATTTGGACAGCGTCGATCTCGAGTATTTAATCGCCCACGTGCAAATTCACTTTTATTCAAGCAGCTCTATGTATTCCACTTTTGAATTTATTTTCATACCGTCTTATCGTCCTTCAACGTTTGTAGAACATCGGGCGTTTAAATTACAGCCAGCTCTTTGTAAATCCAACTTTCACCATGGCATTCTATCTTGGAAAATTACCTTTGCGCGCTATTCTTTTTTTCAAATTCATATTTTCTTTCTTATCCTTTTTGTCCTCGGCCATCCGCGCGTGTTGCCTAATTCTCAGATCTGTCATTTTGAGACATTAGTACTTGTTGGGCAGGAGTAATCGCGTGGTCGATGGTTATAACATTTTAAAAACTTAGCGCTTCATTAATTTATACATATGCACAGGTGTGTATGCTCGTATCTACACGTGTTCATCAAGCGCATGTAAAGTTGAGGGTTAGTATACAGATGTGCTGCGAGTACGGACTACAGTGTTCACAATAACCTCGGTCGAAGCGGAAAATGCATCAATCGAGCAAAAACGTATATGAAAGGAAAATGTATTACTCTCCGAAAATGATATTAATGCGGAACGCTTGTAAACCCAATAATAACTTTATTCCCACAATTCTGTAATACAGTTACAGAAACTTATCTTTAGAGATACAGAAGCTTGGGAACGTATTAATATTGCCTCGCAGTCGAAAGTAGCTCCAGTTTATGGTGTCTGAGGAGGCAGTAAAAGATTTTCTTAATAGTCGAATTCAGTAGAAGTGCTTTTCATTCCAGCTGGTGAATGACCTCCTGGGATCGCACTACGCGCCTGTCACCCAGAGATTTTTACTTTTACCCATTTCTCATTTCAGGAACTCCAGGCCGCGGGCAGGGTTAGGGCATTGAAAGGGATTAGACTTTTTCCGTCTTTTTTTTACAAGATATTCTCTCTTGGATATCATTGATTAGATCTGCGCTGTCCAGCCTTTTCCTCGCATGGGTCCTCTATAATGAAATTTCTTTCAAATTAACGCCAGTAGACATTTAATGTAGTTCTTAACGATTTTCTTATTTGAATTTCAATATTTGATATTATAGCAAAATAATGTTAATTTTTAGCTGTACAGTCGAAAGAATTAAATCGGTCCAAGAATTTTTCATACGGTTGTTACGATTTTGATTAGAAAATTATGTAAAATTTGCAAAGGTAGTATATTAGTATTAAATGCGCCGTAAGCGCGCGTGTAGGAAGTGTACGATACGCAGCTATCCGGAGGACGCCCAATCGACCTAAATTATGATTGAAAATGTGAAACAACAGAAACTTATAACACGGCACTTCGAAAGACTTGCTGGAACAAGCGTATATTTTCGTACGTTTTTTTATACTAATGACTGAAATTTTGGTTAGTTCAAAAGTGGTAACACGAAAGAATGGTAACAAGAGAAAAACTAATGCGCATAAAAATGAATAAAAATGAAAAACTAACACAGCTCAATAAAAATGTAAGCAAAAACGTAAATCTACGTGACCCGTCTTAGGAAGTTAGAATGGATAAACATAAATTTACGTGGCCCGTCCGGTCAGTGCTAAGAACGTGAAAGGAAAGTAGCGTTCAGGGCCGGCCTTCCGTAGAAAAAGGATCGGTGCAAGAAATATTGTCATGTTTCCACAGGTTCTGCGTTTCGAGCATGAAAGTCACTTTCACGCTTAACTGGCATTGTTAAGTTTTGTAAAATTCTAACATAACCGCCACGGTGGGGTTAAAACTGAACCAACAAAGATCTTGCTACAATTAGTACGCGTGGTTGAAAAGCTGTTTTTTCATATAAAATACCCCATATAAATATGTGAAGAAACGAAATTTTTTCGGATAAACATTACTGAAAGAAGCTACTTTTCTTATTTTCTTTCTGGGGCGCCCGTGCATTCTGGGGTCCAGGTTCGATGCAACCCCACTCATCTCACCATCCGCTTGTAGTTGGCCCTGTTTGTGCCGTTTCTGAACCGACGCCATATCACAAGGCGAAACATCAACGCGTATCACAGCACGAAATTTAGCTTAACCCTTTGCGATGTTACTCGATATTCCATTTCCTTGAAACGGTTCCAATCTCGAGTGTGACTCGACATGATTTTCAACTTTAAGAATCGTAAAAAAAATGGAAAAATGAATTCCTACTGCAAAGGGTTAAGGGTCGAGTATCCAACTTGTCCATCGATTCCGGATCAACCGCTCGCGGCTCCATGAACCATTTTCACAAAGATCTTCGCGACTAAGTTGAAAATGTTTGCCTCAGGTGGCTCCACCGGACCATCTCGATGCCCCGTGGAAGAATGTGAAATCCGAAAGTGCTCGCCGTGTAAATTCTTACCCCCGAATTTCATGGTAATAGCCTGCGGCGCGATGGCCGGCGTTCCCGGATCGTCCTTGGTCGTTGTGACATTTGGTTCTCTCGTTCCCGCAGTAGTGTTGCTGCCGGTTTCTGCTCGTGGTCGTGGTCGTGATCGCCGTAGTCTTACCTGGAGACGCGCCGAGGAAAGTTGGTGACGTAACTACCGGTGACCTTGCCATTTGAGAAGATGCGCCGGGACCGGACGCCTGCGGCCGCCGACGCAACGCGCGACGCATCTCGCTACTCGCGGACCCAGTCTTCCCTTCTTTCCTTTTCCCACCATTCGCCCCCGCGTACGTCCGTCTCATGGCTTCGTCCACCTCCTTGCCACGTCCCTTAAATCTTCACATCCTGCTCCTCGTTTCCCCTCCTCCAACGAGAATCATCACTCGTGCTTTTCTCCCTCTCGCGTCTTCCTCGCCGCCTTCGACGTACATACTTACACGTCGTCCTATACTCGTCTCTTCTTCTTTTTGCGTGTCGTTGCGCGCGTAAGAAAGTGAGTGCGTGGTCATGCTCCGTGACCGTAAACGGAGACCCACCGGTTATAACGATTGCGCAAGGGATCGCGAAGAAGAAGAAGAAGAAACAGAGGCGACGCTCGCATCTCGCATCTGGCGATCGTCTGTCGAGTCGCACGATTTATTTGGGACGCGGATACCTCGCAGCCCCGCTGCTGAACCGTCCTCGGTCAATTTCGATCTTCACGATTGAGAGTTGGCTTATTTGGGTAATTGACCAATCCAGGAGCAGTTGTCTTTGTCTCGGGGTGTATCTCGCTTGTGGTCGTACGCCTAATTAGAATTATTCGGAATGGAAAGGGTTTGCAGTGGTGGGGCTGTAGCGATCGAAAGTGAATGAAGTCACCGTGTCGTCGGTTGCTACAGGTCGCTTTTACGCCGAAATGTGATTGTAAACGATAAGAGTGTAAAACGAATGATAATTATACGTAGATATGTATAAAAATCTGAGAACAACGATAAAGCGCGAAAGTTTCTTTTTGCGATGCCGCGAGGGCTGCAATTCTCACACACTTTAGGGGACCAGAAAGATTTGGAACTTGAAAAAAATTGATTTTTGATTTCTCACTCGATCACCTGGGACTATCTTTTAACCCTGACAATACCAAAAGCGGTCGAATGACCGATGAACAAGGAGAATTTACGTATAAGGGAAACATCTTCGATACGATTAGTGTTAAGAACATTTTGAAACAGATGGACCCTATGAGGTAATCCGGGAGGAATGATCTGTGGGCAAAGATGACTTTAGAAATCGGGAACCGATCTTCGTGTTTTGGATAGCAGTCGTTCATTTAATTAGAATTGGTATTATTGCTTGCGTTAGTTGGCACGTGGATCTCACGAGTATCTGCCGCTCTTATCTACATATATTTGCCATGCTCGTACGGGCCGTCGGTCGGTCGCGCAGTTCTTCGTTGCGCCGATTAAAGGATAAGGAACGACGAACGACGAGAAGTGAAATTAAGGCGGACCAGGGGAGACAGTTAAATGTCATCGCGATTGTGAGCGAGTCGTCGTGACCAATTTAATTTTCATCTAGGGGACCCGTTCTGAGGGCCATCAACCGTGTATCGAGACTTCCGCTTCCACTATGCGAACGATCGGACCGATTGAGGAGGGCTCCAGTCCAAGAGACACTATGTCACGATAGTAGCGTTGCGAGATATTACGATTTTAGCAAAAAGTAGTATGTCAATGAGCATTGTACACTTAAGACTGCTGTTTGTTTACTCAAAAGTGTTAATGAAGCTACCGTATCTGAGAAAATGTTTTATGTTTCATTACATATTCGGTAAAATTAGCTCTCTTTCATTCAGAGATTATAACACAGGTTAAAGAATTCTTTTTTTTCTACACAATTATAGTACATAGTAAGAACTTTGTTTCGTAATTACGAATTGCAGGACAACATTTTGCACCGAACAGTTCAATTCAAAGCGAAGCTGTTAGTCTGGGAGGGGTGAGATTGGGGGACAAGGAAGTAGGCAGACCTTTTAAAAAATTTTCTTTTTTCTCAACAATCAACACATTATACACATAACGTTATGACCTGATGAATTTTTTCCAATTTTTAATCAATTGGTTCAAAGGTTATGCATACGTAAACGTTGCTACTTTTATCTTACTTGCGTTACACCTAGCATTTATTTATCGCCGCGGGCACTAATGAAGAGTAGCATCACAAGGTTTCGCTATTACATGACGAACGAACAGGTGCAACGAGAATGCATCATTCATTTTTCTCGTAACTGTCGGGAACTCGGTGGCTCGATTTTTCAAGAAGTTCATCGCTTGAAAGCAGTAAGACCCCGCTTAACGCGGTGGATACGTTCCAATTAGTTCCAGCGCTAAATGAAACAAGCGTCACACCGCTTATGGTTGGTGCATGTTCGAGTAATCCCAATACTACCGCGTAATACTGAAACAGCGTTAACCTCTTAGGCACGATGCACCACTATAGTGGCTTTCGCGGATGTTATCTTATATTACGACGCACCACTATAGTGCCTTTCCGCGGATACCATTAAATTGAACGGTGCAATACTATAAGGCCCGATACACACTATCGGTCCGTCCCGGTACGATAAAATATTCTTCCATTGTTTATAATGTACACCCAAGAGCAAAGTCGGTGTCTCCTGTCGCAGCCAATAGCAGGTCGAGTAATCACAAGCGGCCTCGGCCTGTGATATTTTCGCGATGAAGTCTTATATTTACGCCTACGATTCCTTTTATTAGATACTTGCGAATTATTCGATTCGAATTCGAATTTGAAAGATTTGATAAGGTCGATGCACTGCAATTTGAATTCGAATCAAAGAACCGCGTGAGAAGGTTTAAAACTCGTTGAATTATATCGTGCATTCAGCACGGGCCGCGTATAGATACACGAAATATTCGAATTCGAAAGTGGATGATTCGATTCGGTGATATTTTTGTCAATAAGATTCGATTCGATTAGATTTTTTTTTGCAAATTCAATTCGATTTCATTCGAATGACAAAACCATGATACGCACATCTCTACCTTGCATTCGCAATAAAATATATTGAAATGAGCATTTCTGATAACAAGATTGCAAGATAGATCTTATATTATAACGTCGAAATGCTCCATGTTCAGAACGGTGGTAAGCCGGTTCGTATTTCTCCAAGGGACACCGACTTTGCATTTGGGTGTACATGTACACAGTATGGGTAACAGTACGATTTCGGTCCGGTCTCGTTCCATAGTAGAGCTCCCGGTCAGAACCGTGTATTAAAATACACGGGTACACGTGACACGTGTTGTCGTGCTACGCGTTATATCTAAAACGGATATCCGCAGATACACGTGTAATTGATGTACACCGAGGATTGAAGGTGCGTTTACAGCACGCAACTTTTGCTATTCGACGGAGTTGATAAATCAGAGTCGTTGTATTTAAGTTTTCGTGTCTCAATCACGGCTGGTGCAATAAGTTAGGTAGGCGGATATTACACCGTAAAAGATCTTGAACAAAGTTCTTCTACAGTGTAATATCGGCCTTAGCTTGGAGCGTGGTGGTTGTTTGATAACCAATTTTTCAAGGTTTCAACGGTCAATTATGCTCGACCCAATGAGGCTCGGCCAAATATAGTCACACGGTCTATATTTGATTGGGTGATCAAAAGTCGTTTCAGTTTCCAAGTTTACGCTGTCCGGTGTGGGCGCAGGGGCAACTTTGAAAGATATGACCTCGATCGACTATCGCTCATTCGATCAAAGTTGCCCAACGTAAGTGGGATTCAAACGAAGCGTGCTCGTCGTGGCCCTCGTGCTTGCCATCGGCCAAAATGAATATATAAGCAGCGAAAATTATACATATTCAAGCGCAGAAAGTCGTTTACCTTTCGTTTGATCACACTCTCGTTCGATGTTCTAATCCGACGAAGCGGGTTTACCTGGCAGGCTGTACAAAAGTTCAGGCCCAAGGTCATTACGGAATTATCTATTGCCCAAGTGTAGCGGATAAATTTGCATACGTATGGCGGTAAATCATCATGTCAGGGTAGAAGTGAGTAGCGAGTGAGGTTTTTTCTGGGAAAGGACGAAATGTGGGGGGTAGCTAAAGAAGCAATTAAGCGTCTAATCCATGCCCAAATGTGAACAGAAGCGAGTTCTTAACGCAGACTTTTCTCTCGATCTCCCGCTTTGGTTGAATTAAGATTGACAAATAAAAGAACTTCTGGACACGAGCGAGATAAGACGAGTAACCGATACGTTTCGCTCCCCGATTACATTCGCGCTAACCTCAAAGCAGACTATACATATACATATGTATTCGCTACGCACTGATAAGAAGAATCGCTTCTCGTATTTAAAGTTTGGACTGTGGGGGTTTGGTAAAATGTACAGAAACATAATTAACAATAACGATGCATGATTAACAATTTATCCATTAATAGAATTAAAGAGTTCAATTTTATAACAAAATTATGTATGTCTTAATGTCATTTCCAAGGAGTGAGTTCAATCTCCCGCATCCTCTATGGCATTTTAGAAATCTAAACGATTGCCTTTGCGATGAGTTAACCGTTTGAGTGTATTGCTCTTCTGTTCTGTGTTGAAAGGTAGCAGCGTATTATGAACATTGATATTACGATGGGATTTATTGGAATCATAATCAATGATTAACAACTCACTAATGGCTCTTACTCCCGCTCAACGAGATATCAGACTAGTACTGAATCGAAAGAAGTAAGATTTACCGCATATATGTTAACTTAAAACAGCGCGATTGAACTTCTTGGTATTTTTCGACACGGAATAGAAGAATCGCAATATCGTCGCTTGCCAATTTTTGATTGGGAAACAACAAAGACCCGTGGCACACAAAACGGCTAAATTTAAGGCACTCCTGTTTAAATCCATCTACCACATTTCTTATCTAACCACTTTTTCGGAACATTCCTCGCTATTTTGAAACGATTCGGCAATCTACTTTCAAAATCTATCCTTAAACCTTTACTAAGAAATGGGTGCGCCCCATCTATCCATGATGTACGGAAAGTGTTTCATCACTTTTAGTTCTAGTAATTTGGGCTGGTTGTCTTTCCAGGAAAAGTCCCAAGGCAACACTGTTATAATGAACTTCTGTTTTACGGCGTGTCGGTGTTGCCCTTGACATTCTATGTTTTACCCTAAATTGTATCTTGGTACAACCTAAGTTCGTTATGTTGCGAAGAATGGCTTGAGGAACATTCGGAACCATTTGCACCTCACTGATCTTTATTGCCTTATTGTTAGAATATATTCTCAGGGTCGTTATTCTGAACAAGAATCTATTTGCCTCGAGCGCACATTCGATTCTTCCGATACACGTTTCGATCACCCCATCATTTCGATCCGAATCTCGTTGAGAAGTCGACGGTGGATGTACAATTGTTGGAATCGAATTGACAAACATGGATTGCCAATGATGCACGTGGATTGTACAGAATGGTGATCGGTAGAGTCATGTTGGCCGATGACACACTGGCAAACGATTCAGCTTTTACATTTCAAGCAACTCGGCCGTGCTCATCCTTGACTAAGTCACGTTTGTTTAGAAGTTTTTGACGTGACATCCTCTTTTGTCCTGGAGCCCTCAAACGAGGACCCGAAGCAGGAAGGGGGTGGCAGATCCACCGAAGACCCATTTCACATACGTGCAAATAACTTGGAAAAAGTGAAAGCATGTAGAAAATGGTGGTACAACCTGGTCGGTTTCGTCTCAGGACATCATTCTTTTTAAAACTTGTTTTGCATTTTCCGATAGTCTCGACGAGTACAGATCAAGTATAATCGGCAACCGCGGATTGCCATTAATGCACGTGCTCTGTACAGAATGGTAATGGGTAGATTCACGGTGACCGATGACACACTGGTGAACGATTCACCTTTTAAGCTATGTTCTCACTAGGCAACATCGAGGAACATTTTACTGCCTCTTGTCGTCGAAAGATTTTCAACAACTGCCAATCTGCTAAATGTTAAGAATCATTTTGTGCATGTTGCTGAAGAAACTTTCCTCAACAAGTAGCGACATTCAGAGGTGCATCAGACACCGTGAAAAAGTTCGTCGTTGTAGAATTGGTGGGAACGTAGCTGCATATTCGGAGATTCTCCTTGTACCCTTCTTGACTGAGTTCGTTCTGGACGTAGTCACGTGCGCGTGGCTTTCGAGACGTCCTCGGTGTTACGAAACCTTAGAGTGGTGAATCGACCAAGAATCCTTTGCTAGATCCTCCAAAAAATCCTTGGCTAGTATCCATCGCCAGCATTAGCTTTCTGAGTATCGACGGCACCCCCGGAGCATGCAACGATTCCTCAATTCCAAAATTTTAGCTAACCCATTGAGTGATTTTTCAGGCAAACAAATAACAACAATAGCGCGATTTTGTCTAGACGGAAATAAACAATTGATTCTCCTGTATTTCTGCGTTCTGAATCTGAATCGGAGCTGGACTTTAGAAAAATCCCATCGTGTCACTGCTATAGGATGGGTAATGAAGTAGAAGGTGATACTTTTTTTATTTAGAAATAAGCGAATTGTTTAATATCTTTCGTTTCCTGTGCGTACGTGGATCTATACATACGTCGACAATAAATTCTTAAATTAACCATTGGATTAGAAATCCTAAAACGTATAGCGGCGCGGGTGTCGCACGCTCAATGGAAATAATATACATGTTGGGGCATAAAGTTAAGATTCATTTTTCATCATTTTTATTTTGACGCAAGAAAAATGCATTACAACCGTATTTGACCAGTACTTATGCTTATTGGAGAAAGCTCGAGTGTATCCGAGGAATTTAAAAGGCTATAGTGTGCCTGATTCGCAGCGGCTGCAGCCTTTCTACCCTTTCCCTCGTAGTGAATGCAGTCCCCGCGAAACGCCTTAATTGACTATAAATCACCATGGAACGGAGAGCGCTTAACTGCTCGATGATCGACGCGAACCTCCGACGAAATTCGCGCAAATGTCAATCGATGAACGAGAGTGAGCCCACCGGGTGGGCTCGGGTTGGATTCGTTCGGCTGTTGAAGGTACGACGAAGCGGTCATCTTGTAAGATCGAGGAAATCGATTTGGTTGGGCAGTTCGAAGGGACGAGGAGCCGCGAGGAGACGGATTCTAGGATCGGTGGCCGCGCGAAACGCAACGGTTGGATCGGTCGCGTGGAAGGGCGCCTTATCGGCTCCGCGAGCTGTGGCTTCGAGTCGCTTACCGGCGCATCCTTCTTCCCTCGATCTCGCAACTTGTAGCCTTAAAGGTCGCGCCACCGCGTCTCTACACGAGAGGAGGTAACGTCGAGGGCCGCTGTCGCAACATCACTACGACGGCTGCGCCGGTGGTAGCGGCTCCACTCGAGTCACGAGCGGTCAAGAGGGTTCTTCGACAGAAATGCCGCCGTCGCCGTCACTGTTGCGTCGCATCGGCGAAATTCTGTTTCCTTAAATTGTATCTTCGCGAATTTAACCCCTTGCGGCGCGAATTAATTTTTCCATCTTTTTTTCTCAATTCTTAAAATTAAAGACCATGTCGGGCCACACTGGACATTGGACCTGTTCCGAGGAAATGTTATGTCGAGTAACAATCGATGGAGGACCGCAAAGGGAGGATCCATAGCCGAGGAGAGGGAATGAAATAGGTGATACTTGAACATTTTCTTACGACGATCGTAAATTTAATTGTAGGCATGTAATTCTATAGAAGTGTATGCGATTGGAGTAAAATTGGCTGTGGAATAGACTTCTATAGAAAACGGGCACAGGCTTTACGAAGTTTCGATTGAGGGGGTTGTGTTAGCACGCTTGTAACACGAGAAGGACGATACCCACGGGCACAGGTTCATAAAGGGGTCACAGGTGTTGCTTTTCTCTTACCTACGCGACAATGGTTACATATGATGCAGAGTAGAGTGAATTAACATCTTAAGTACCGTTAAAACTACGAGAAGCGAGAAATTTTTTAAATAAAAATTGTTAGAACCGAGGAAAGATCAAAATTATCTTCATATGTTTTTATTCTTAGCGATTCTGTTCACGAAAAAATCACGATGACTATGTGCGATGATCTCTTCGGTACTGATGAATTTTCATTCTTCTTTCGTCTTTCGAAAGATATGCTGCACTTATGATCACGTAGAATGAATACTCCGCGGTAATTTTGTTCTATCGCTCACACATATTTCAGTGCAGTAACGTTACACGCTTAAAGGCACATCGATGCAATGGCTCTGAGGCTGCGCTTTCATCGAAGCAACAACGAGAAACTTTTTTTTGATATTCCATGTATTTCCAAAAAGTCGCCGTTTGTTGTTGAACGATTCTTTAGATTCGTTCAGAATATTTCTGTTGCTAAAAAATATTGTCGCCATTTTTCTTGCAAGTGGTAAAAATGAACAATGAAAAATGGTTAACATCCAGCGACATGTACCTAGTGAAGCACTGAAACAGATGTTCCTCCAGTTTTTACGTAAATGTGGCTTCGATGAGATCGAAATAAAACGCAAATCCTTTTTCGGTTACGTTGCTTAATGCGGAGAAATTGTGTCCATAAGCTGGTGCTTTCTGGAAGTGTTCTAAAGGTAGAGCAATTGGAGGCGATTAGTGGTTTCTCGTCGTTGCATCAGCGGGGAGATATTATTCGAGACACGCTTCTAAAAGACACCTTCTGAAAGAGCCTTCTGAAAACGAACTCGATTTGAAGGTAGGATCGATGTCGATTATAACATCAACGGCAGACGTCACTATGATGAGCGACCTCGATTTACAATTTCTCCAGTTATCGTCCTTGATCCTGGCCGATTCACGGTCTCCGAGGTTTCCAGTTAGAGTGGGCCCATTGAGAAACCAGGGAACTAGAAAATTGTGCGTATCCTTTAATTTGACATCACTGTGTCAATTATGAACACTTTCTAATGTAGATATTGAGTGAATGCATTTTATAGGAAAATGTAAGAAGCACAGACAAACAGCCATTTGTGTATCCCAAATATTCGTGTCTTTGCTATCAGTTAGTGCGATTTGTGGTAAATATATTATGTACATTAGAAAGTAAGTCAAAAGTTCAGGCTATTCAAATTTACAACGATGAATCTGATCCAATAGCCATGAGTTACATATGGAAACAATAACATTTTAGTGAAATAAATGAGGCAAGATTAGGTAAAAATACTTTTTATAGCAAAGTTTATAATGGAGATAGCTATTATTTCGGAAGAGTGTTACTAACACGACTAATATTTATTAATCTTTCACTAATATATTCATGTACTAATTACTTTACTTATTCCTGAACCGCAATACATAGTCCGCCTGTAGCTCTTTTGCACAAAGAATTGTTGGAAGATCAAGGTAGACGTGATATTGAAGCTGGTTACTGAAATTATACACTTGGCGCGCAATGCAATTGGCCCGAATTACAGCTCGTTCTAAATTCATTATTGTCCAAAATCGAGTATCGGATTGAAGCCTACAGTATACGGTTGAAAGGATTATTCATTTCTCTAAGAAATGTGCCTGGGGTCATCGAGACTCTATCTTTGAATAGGATATTTCAGTTCTGAAAGCAGGTGAGTCGACTTCATTACTCGCCAGCTTATGACCCATAGTGCGAGGTGCACATTCTATTGGCCTTGCTCTTGAGAGAGAATCATCGGGATCAAGGATGTCGATCGTACGCGTCGGTAATTGGTCCGTCAAGGAGGGGCATGTTGTCCGATCTCGCTCGTTGCTTCTCCTTCATCCGCATAGTGTGCAGTAATCGGTGGATCGTCGGTCGGCTTCTCGTGAGCAGGTTGGAGGATACATTCTCGTTTCGCAATTGCTCGATGGAAGTGGCAGAGACGCCGCGGGGGCAAGGAGAATTCAAATAGTCCAGAAGAGACGAAGAGAATCTCCATGCGATCTTATTCCATCGGCATACGGATTTAAAGGTTACTGAATTTAGGTAATAGTATAAGACCGGTTGCATTTACGTTATTCGAACAAATAAATAGTCTTTTGATATATTAAGTTTAACGAAGTTTTAAGCTTTATTTAGCAATAACAAATATTGCTAGACAAGCTGGTCGGTTTGAAATTAGTGGCAGATAACTATAATATTGAACCTAGGGGAGGGGGCATTTACGTGGTAGTAACAAAGTTGATTTTTCAATATTCTTTAAAGTACATCTGGATGTTGTATATGTGAAGTCAGGCAGAAATTCCGATTTAAATGTCCCGACACACCATCGTGTAGACGCCAAGTGAGTGCGAAAAGGATATTGTTGTACGTATATCGCTATTATCGTATTATCGACAGTGTATGCGATAGGCGTACCTTAGCTACTATTGTGCATGTTTTTATCCCATCAATTGCGAATACTTCTGACAAAGCAGCAGCCACGTGCAGGCAGGTGTAAAGGAATCAATTGTTCGAAGCAAACGCTTGTCAGGAAAAGTATATGAAAATATGCGGAGAAGCGGAAATGCTAATGAATTTGTGCCGCGATCAATGTGATTCCATTGTAAAAATATGATTCTCTAACATAAGTAATTGCTTTTCAGAATAGAGGTGTACATCGCGGAAGCTTGTCCATTCGATCGAGCAACCATTACTGTCATCAAACCCGGATCTTCCACGGAGAACTTCCTACACTAGCTAACCGGTTCTCGGGTAAATTCTTCTCGTTCTCGTGAATGAATCAAATTCTTCTCCTTCGTAAGAAAGCAAAAGACATTTCACTGGCGCGACGCTTTGCGCGTGCCGAAGCCAGGTTTCTGAAGGGATGTTCGGATGTCTGAGAATAGTTCTTAAATATTGGATTGCGAGTAGCCATCTATGTTGCAGAAGGGGGACAAGCAAGATCACCGGCAAGAAGACCCAAAAAGTATAATATAAGTGTTACTCTTTTTTTATGTTGTAGACATTTTTATAGTCTTATTTATTGGGATTAAACTTTGGTGTTCTATTTGCTCCGCTGACGTGAGTAGTGGTCCCAGTAGTCTCCTAGTACATTGTTACTAGGTCACTATAAACTCCAGTTCAATTTACAAATATTTCTTTTTCACGCAAATGCTAACGGTTTTTATCGACTATTTTTGTATAATTGGATACTACCGAATTTTCTAACTTCCACAATGCACGGCGCACACACTTTTCTTATTGAATTCGATTCGAGAATTTATTTATTATTTACAACTTACTGTTGCTCACGATTTGACAGGATTGCTTATTGTTAGTAATAAAAAGCACCTACATTCAGTGGTAAGGTTGCACGGTAGACTTAACTTTCCACGCAAGGATGGTAATCAAGGGCGGGAACCTTGAAGATAATTCCGGGAAGCAGTGGCGAGGATACCTAGCAGTAGAATCCCCTCCTCATGGATATCGCTGATCTTCTCTTTCTCAACCTGCTCACTTCGTCGTTCCATAGGAATAAGGACCAATTCGAGTAACTAATCACAAAGCATGCCTTCGCGTGCTCCTTGTTTGTCGGCTATCTGGGAAGAACCGGTCGCCTTCATTTGAATAATAGATTCCCTGGACGTACGATGATATGGCAATATTCAAGAATGAATTTTGAGCCATACTTGTAAAAAGATTACGATAAAGAAACCTGGTTAGTTTCGTAACAGACAATTTAAAGATGCGAATGGGGTGGAATCGTTTTCGACAGAATTTTATGCTTAAGGACATTCGGATTCACCCTGCATCCGTTGTTGCGTAGCCTCAATTATAATGACAATCGGTGAACTTTTAATTGCCGACACACCCTAATAACCTCGACGACCTACAGAACGTATGGTACATCCTGCTTGTATAATTATCTTATCGCTCCACGTCTTTTCTCAGCAAGGATTCTTCTGAAGGTGAATTACGGGAATATGCTCGCTTGTGTAGAGAGCCCGTATTACAGACTTGCGCACGATGCTTTGCAGTTACCGCTGTTCGGAACGCCTACACATATAAATCAATTGACGTTGCGTGCGCGAGGTTCGACGGAAGACCTTTTTTCTTGCAAAAAAACGTGAAGGGCGCGAATGATGCGTGACGAGACTCGTAATGCACTTAACGATCGCACAATGGTCTTGAATCGTTTTCTGGGTGGTGATAAATCTAAAAGTGACGCAGATCATCTTTGTGTAGGGTAACTGACCCTCTCCCCTCCTCCGATTCGTTTATTCGAATTAACTAAATGTAAATTTAAGATGTTACAGAATTGTTAGTGTAGAAAAATATGAATATCAAGTACGAGAGTTGCCAGAGAGAGTCCCTCCACTTTCCCCTTTACCATCGTTACGTGATGTCACATTATTCCCCATTACTACCACTAGAGTACTGAGCGGCACGGATTCTTCTAATGCGGATAAACGCTGGAGGAGAGTTACTGGTGAGAGGAAAAAATTTTTCCATGGTGGAGACTTCGTTAGGCAACTCTGAGTGAGTATAAACCTTTAACACGTTGAAAGACACGTCACGTTGAATTTTGGTGACTGTTTAGTTAACTATCTAAAGCGTAAACTATCTTCCGAATATCTATTTTGATCATTTATAATTCAGGCACTGAAATCGTATTCGGGTGACGTGGCGATCAACGTGTCAATTCATTTCCGTCTGGCCGAAAACTGTATTCTCCTTAATCGACTGATTGGAGCGGTTATCCTATAGATTGTATAGTCATTGGTTTCATTCCCTACGATTAATGTATCTTCGATTTACAAGATTGCAATTGTCATTTAAAATCTTGTCAAAAGTGGCTTTTTTCATATTGATGTTCGCCGACACAGTGTTAATAACTATTTTCCATTACAGAACGCAGAAGATGCGCGGGAATCCAAAGCACTAAAATCGGAAATACAATAGACAAAAAATATGGACCAGGCTTTTATAAAAAATGATAGTTTTATAGCGTTTTGATAATTTCGCGGAACATTAATATTCCAAGGAACATCGGTCACGAATTATTAATCCTAACTCCTTCTTAGACTTTCATTATCCCTCACGGTAGCCCAATAGTAATGCGGATAATAATCTATTATAATTAATGGAGACACATTTCAAACAATCGCTTTTTCTGTGCGCTAATGTTACTCCTTTCAATAGTGGAAAAGTTCTTGGAAGTGTCCACCCATCCCCGTAGGCACTTACGCGCACTCTCAGAAACAATGGTCTAATCATAAGTGAAACTAGCTTATTAAGCGCCATAACAATGAATACTTAATGATTTGTGGCAAGACGGGGGGGGGGGGGGGGGGGGTCAGGATAGAATTAACTAGTTAACTAGGAAAGCGAGTTCGTCTTCCGCGAGAGCATCTCGGTTATCACCCAGGCGTTATTCTTCTTCTCCATCTTCGGGCTTACGCGTTGTTCTTCCAATGCAAACGCACTCTTGCCGTTACGTCAACGACATTCCGTCTCGCAAAACATATTCTTCCCTTCGAGCCTCTTTGCGCGTTGTTCGAAGCGCATAAATCAATAGGACGGTCGATAGGGTCGGTTCGAATCGGCCAATACTCTCGATCAGGCCAAGCGACGATTTCGAGGCGAAAGGGCAGAATGGTAATGGCACCCGCGACCCCTCTTGCGACTCCTTCGACCATCTTTTTCTCTTTCTCTTTTTCCGTCCCTCTCTTCTTCAGTTTCTCCGAGGATGATCCGCCAGCGCGCGATTATGTACCGCTGTACCGGGCAACGTATTCGTCTGTTCTGGCTCGCGTGAATCGGCGTAAATCACTTGCGAACCTGCGTGTGGCTCGGTCCCCGTGTAAATTTGTGTTCGTATGCCGACAGCGAGGTGGCATTTAGCCGATCCGTGCGGTCGTGCTCACCGGCTATTACGCAAGGAGAGTCCCCTTTAACCGGGGACTAACACAGAGACAACTAAGCCAACGACCACGAGGACGACAACCACGATGACGACGACCACCGATGCTACCGCGGCTCTGGCCCAGCTGCATTCTTGCGGAATTCGCGGGTCGCGCGAGGCAGTACTTACCTACCTCGTTGAAAAGCTGACGCGTCCTTCTCATTGTCAGTAGATACCTAACGCGATTTGTCGCTCGTCTTGAAATGAGTCTTTCGCGGTAAGAATAATGGGATGAATGGAGTGTTCTAGTCAAGCGCGAGTACCCGCAACTCATGCAGCATTGAACAGAGTCGATTTTTTAAAACAACCTTGCAATTGATTTTCCCGGAGGAGCATTTCCCGAGTTCTTAGCACTATTTCTACCAAAGAAGTAAAAGGCACAAAAAGACGCCTCTTGGTCGAAAAAGGTATATACAAAATCTCGGTAGAAATAGTGTTAGATATCGTTAAACTTCAATCGTTCGTTCTTTTTTAATGAAAACAGCAAGGAGACTTGAGTACGTAGAAAGGTTAATTAATAAAATAGAATTTTATTAACAGGTTTTAATTAGGCTCTTTAGCACGGAATACTATCATCCCTTGGACATTTACTGGGATTCAGACTGCCAATAGCTAGAAGAATATCGTTTATGTTTCACAGAGGGACTGGCAATGTTAATTGTCGTGTGTTTGGCTTCTACTTTTGTCGTTGCGCTCACGGGTAAATTGCTTAAGTCGTTCACCGTATCCGAAATAAATCAGCGCATCGAATCAACTGTGAATCTTGTCTGTTGAAACAAAGATTAATGCTATCGAAAATAATCCTAACGAAATTAACGATATCGAGGTTAAGAAAACATAAATTGACGAAAAGTTGGAGCTCGCGTAATAGTTTCTTCTCATTTTGCATTACGAGAAACACTGGAAAGGAAGCTTCGCGCGTGGCAAGTCGATTTATCCAATATGTATAGCGAATGTGGTATACCTATAATATGGCCTGAGCTTTAGGGAAGGAGCGTGCCGTGTCGCGGTCAGGCAGTTCGTGCCATTTGCTCTCTCCTCCTTTTTCCCAAGTCGTTTCACTGACACTCTCGTCTTCATCGTAAAATCCTCGAAAGTCAATGAATCCGATGCTGCGCTTCCCTGCCCCCGTCTACTTCTGTATCCTCGCAGGAGGCAGGAGAGCCGTGTGTGTAACGGAAACATCGAGCGGTTGACCATTATCGAGAAAGGAAAAGGAGATAGAGCGACTCGTTCAAGGACTCTCTGACTGTTTGTGAATGAAAGGGCGAGCGCACTCCAGGAATCGTTAATATTCCCCGTCGATGAGTCCAGGAGCGGATCATTAATTGTGGGGGCCCTGGGCCCTGTTCGGGGGTCTACCCAATTAAACCAAGTTTGGGTTAGTTGTGACGACCCATTTGATAGAACGCTGCTTCTTTTACCCTTTTTTTTAAATGGAAAAAATTGTAGACAAGAGATATGTAAAAACTTTTTTATTTTACCTGATACATTCAGATGTATAAACTTTTATGTACAGTAATTACAATTTTTTGCAATGTCCATTGCGTGATTCCTATAGTGTTTCTCGTCCTGAACACGAATCCAGAAGCAGAATTGTTCCATCACCCTCAAAAGATAAACTTTTGTTGATTCTGCCGATTTCTGGCTAAAATGAGGTATTGCGTGAAACCTACAAACGCTAGAAAGTTCAGCTTAGTCTTAAATTGGAGAGGAGACATTTTCGAATAAGGCAATGCTCATAACTATAATTATTTGCAATTTTAAATGGTCGTCAATTGCTATCGAAGTTCGAAAGCAGGCCAATACGCGTAGCTTTTAGGTGTTATTCTTATATGAGCTGTTGTTTTTTCAAGCGGTACAAGTCCATTTTTTCATACATCGAGATATTTAAGGGTTTGCGTTTGAATTAAATTAAAATTCCTTTGATTTAAGAAAGCCTTAGATTGTACGGGGCCTAAATTCCTACAGACCGTGCCTAAATTCGTCCCTGGATGAGTCTGCTGGTAACTTTTAACTACTCATAATCCACTGAAGATTCTTTAAAGTAGAGGCGTCAAGTTTGTACATACAGTACATTCAAAAAGTTTTCGAACTGATACTTTCTAAGAACAAGTTTTATGAGTAGACACACTTTTACTTTTTCATGTTCTGCGTAGTCGTAGATTTTGATCCGCCAAATTGGTTTTTGGTAACAAGAAGCAGCTTTGGTAATAGTTGGGAGACATATTCGCTAGATAGAAGAGGTGTGTTAGAATTGTAACTGATTTTTTATACAAGAATAAAGATGCAGTTATTGATGTGTGAGATCAAACGTGGTCATGCAACAGAAAAAAAAACTGACAACGAAGGGGAACTGATAAACTTCAAATATTCTATAGGCGAACGATCCAATGCCATGAAACTACATGAAGCAAATAAAGAAACCAAAGTCTACAATAATTAGATTTACATTTAAAATAAAAATGTCACCATCAGAAACTGTTATACATATAGTATTGTTCTGGGAACTTTCTGAATAGACTGTATACGACACCAAATTCAATTTGAAAGTCTGCGGGTGGCAGACAAAAAAGGTAATCGCAAATGTCAACTTCGAGCTTTAGGTCCCGCACAGTAGCCTGTTTTTAGCCTGTTTATGCAATAACTGCAGATGTTATCCAAATTGTAATCTATACAATTCTTACAGTTAACAATCGAGATTGGTAATTAAAAGTTCGATAATTTTTTAGTATTTTAAAATTCAGTAAGTAACTCGCAATCATTGGAGTTAGATGGTATGCGCGTGCAAAATTGTCGATAAACTCACAGAAAATTTTTACTGGTTCACTCTTATTACTGTCCCCATAATTATAAACAATCGAGTATTCTAATGTTATTTTATGGATATTTATCATTATGATGTGTATTATGTGGATCTATGACCCACGTGGAAGACGAGAGCCCCGTATGTGAGACTACCGCTTTAAAGAATCCGCGGTCGTTCTGCCCACGCTTTCGTTCCCGACTTCGAAACTTTCTAGATAGAATAACTTTCTCGCGAAACCAATCCTGAAAATTCATGGGAATGAATATCGAGCGAAATTTCAAATTCTTTCACACGTCCGGGATGTGTGAAATTCTGCCAATTATCTCGGCCAATCGTTCAATCGATCTCTCCAGCTCCAGGTTTGGCGACAGGGGTCCACGGATTTTGTGCTCGCACCGGCAACGGAAACTTTGTCCCTATACTCGAGCGTCGAATGTCGCGCTGACATTAAAGAAGAGTCCTCGAATAATCGAACGAATCTCGCGCGAAACCGCGAACACGATGAAGACGTTTTTCAACGACAGCACTGTTGGTCTTACCAATGGATTCCTTCGTAGAAGGAAGATTAATCGGTGCCCCCTAGCCGGGTTTGCCTCGAAGCCGCATGACTCACTTGGTCCTTCTTCGAAGAGTAGAGAGAAGCGGACAATCGAAAGTGAACCCCTTCCCGGTCTTCCACCCGTTGCACGAGGTCTCGACATCTGCTCGGAATTCGTCGAGACGAGAAGCGAAGGTGTAGACAGGGCCGTCGTCCTGCCCGGCACACACCTAGGGCTCATTGTCGGATAATATTCGCAATTTTCTAATATCGAAGGGCTATCGAATAAGCAGTGGTTTCCAATTTTTTTCGTGTTCATGTAAAAAATATATTCTGGTTGTTATCGATGAAGATGTTAATGTTGCTTAATTCAGTTTATACGTCTCGCCGACACCATAAAATAAACGAGGTTTGCGGTTAAAATGAGATAAAGTAAACATTCAATTAAGATTTTGGTAGGACAAAATTAATGTGTATTTTATTACTATTGAGGTTTCGTTTAACGCTAATGGGCTTTCATTGTACTTGTCAGTAAGTATACTTTATCTTAATTGCTGTTGGTCCCACTGGTAGTAACGAATATTGATAGTGATTTTGAAAATGATTTAAAACTGTCGATGGTAATGACTATCGATAATAGCCAAGATGTACTCGGAGAACGGTGGCAGCGCGTCTGTTTTTCGGATTTCGAATCGTGACGCTGCGCCGCCCTTTACACTTTCCAACAAATGATTTCTAATAAGAAATATGTGGGGTAATAGAATATTTTCGGAAAGATTTTTTAATCAACATTCATCTACATTCATTCATTATTCTTTTATCGACGACGATTAAAGGTGCGCTCAACACATTGTTGTCGGGACACGAGAATATACGTTTTTCAAAGAAATCGAAAGCTTTTTAAATTTACAGTGATCTTTTTGTAACAATAAAATTTACGCGCATTTTTTAAAAAATTACCCGTTCCAACCATAATGCACCGGCACAAAACCCCCGACCACAATGTGTTAAGTGCGCGAACTCTCTTTCGCAAATATTTCAGCTTTTATTTTAGCGCGAATGTAACTTTTTCAACGAATTATAATATTATAATACTTTACCGAGGCCCCGAATAGTTGTTAGCCGGCCCTGAATACAGGAGGCGGAGGAGGATCCTCGAGGGGAAGGTGACGAGGAGCCGAGGGACATCGTGGAGTACTGGTAGAGATAGCGATCGCTACCAATCATCTTCCTTAAAAATATTTACATAACGGTTCCTCCGCGCGTTCCCCGTCGTACATCTGGCCCGAACGATCGGCTTGCTCGGAACTTTTGCGTTTGCGTTCTCGTGTTTGGCACAACTTCTTGCTCCTTCTCCTCGTCTTCTTCGTCCTTCCTCTTTCTTCTCGCATTGTTTCTCCCGCACTTCACTCGATTATACAATATCGTTGCGCCTTTTCGTTGCGAGGAGCGTGCAAAAAGGAAAATCGACGGTCCATGCCTATTCGAACGTCACCGATTATCTAATGTCGCGATAAATATGCACGCTCCAACGTAACCGAAGGGTCGCCGAGAGAGAGGGAGAGAGGCTTCTTCTCTGGTATTATGCATTCACGAAGGAGCATCGCAGGTGCCAAGCGACGACAGTCTAACCGAACTAATGTCCGCTCAGGTGGCCAAGCGGGAAGGTTGAACATCTGAATTTTCAATGTAAAAATTCTTGCATCGCGCTGTATCTCTCAGAGATCGTTGCGCATTGTTAAGTAATTCGTGCGCCCTCGTGGCATTATCTGACAAATTAAGTAATAAGAACGGTATTATAATCTTATTCATACGGATTATTTCATTTAATCAAGCTGGATCGATTGTACAATGCAAATTGACGAATATGTTGGCGAGGTTTTCCTTATACTGCCTCTGGTATATTACAATATGGTGATTGGGATAAAAATATCCGCAGAGGGATAAACAAACTATTAAAGATTACAATAGCGACAAAGGTAACGTACTCATAAATTTGATATAAAATAAAAGTGATTTTGGTCAAAGATGTGCCTTCTCGCTTTGACGCGATTCGCACCGTTTAGAAAAGGAGGTCAAGATGTTGCGCACACAGAGAATGTAACTTTAGGCAGTCACCGATGTCAAGAATCTTGTATGACTTAATAGCGAAGAAAATGTGATGTTCACGACTACGTAAACGAATCGTTCACTTTCTTGAATTACACTTAACACTATTCGTACGACGACTGGTCAAATGATCGTTTTTAAAATTTCGATTAGAATTTCCTATGTACAACGTATGTGTTAATATACTTACAACCTCTAACGATTCAACTCTTCATAATGAGTCATTTACGAGCTTGAACATCTCCAACGTGTTGCATTGGCGAGCTAACTCAAGCTAGCAGAAAGAAATGATTCGTTACATCTCTTTCGCATTATTTAAAAGACATAAAAATTTGCGATCATTTTCATACCAATCAGTCCTACTACGGTATGTACACCCAAGAGCAAAGTCGGTGTCCCCTCTCAATAGCCAATAGCAGGCAGGGTAATCACCTGAGACCGCGGTTTGTCTATTTTCGCGATGGAATCTCGTATTTCTGCCTAAAAATCCTTTTATTCGCAATAAAATACATCGAATGATCGTTTCTGATCACAAAATGGCAAAAATCTATTGTTACAACGCCCCGCTCAGAACGGTGGAAGGCTGGTTCACATTCGGTGTACACCCAAGTGCAAAGTCGGTGTCCCTCTGGGGGAATGTGAACCGGTCTTCCACCGTTCCGAGCGGGGCGTTGTAATATAATAGATTTTTGCCATTTTGTGATCAGAAACGATCATTCGATGTATTTTATTGCGAATAAAAGGATTTTTAGGCAGAAATACAAGATTCCATCGCAAAGATAGACAAACCGCGGTCTCCGGTGATTACTCTGCCTGCTATTGGCTGTTGAGAGGGGACACCGACTTTGCTCTTGGGTGTACATAAAAAACAGTCGCAGGGAGAAAGAGGCAGAACTTCATGCTTGACGGAAAAATCGAAGGACGAATTTTGAAAGGTAATCATCAAGGTGGACTTAACTCACAATCAGACCTGACTTCATCCTACTCGATCGCGAGGATGGAATCGATCATTGAACTTTAATCGCGCAGAATAGCTTGGCACGCGACACGCGCGCAGACAGATGTGTAATCGCGTGGGGATCACCGATAAAGTTCGACCGTTACGTGAAGGAAAAAAAGAAAAGATTTGGTAGGCACGTGGCGCCTCGAAGATGTTGGATCCACCCACGACGAAAGATCCTCTTCTCCCGGCGCGGTGCGGCGCGCCGGTCGTTCTCTCCGCCTCTCCCAATCATCATTAGCATAAACCATTCTGGTTATGTAACAGCCACGACGCAACTTTCTTTCCAGAAAACTTAACGCGCATCCTCCCACCTCCTCTATCTTTATTTAACAATTTAATTTACGCGGTGTGCCACGGCTCCCGCATTGCGTCGCGAGACGGTAATTGCAATTACGTTCTACCGATGAGCGTCAGAAATACTTTCGTCGGACCTTTTCATAGGATTCGGTGACTCCTCTCCATCGATCAGCGGCTGGCCGGCCCGAATGATTTCTCTTTATTAACGTAACGCATTCTCCCTGGAAGGTTATAGCTTCGAGTATCGTTCCCTCGCTGTGAGATTTCGAAAGACACTTCTTTCGAATCGCACCGAGAGTGTCATCGATTCTTGAAATGCGCACGGTCCAATGTTTTTCTCGTGAGAGAAGGCAGGTCAGTTCGTAGATTTTAAGATAGACTATTTCTGATATTGTCGTATAACGGGGCAAGTAACCTGAAAATAAAAATCTAGAAATAAATTGAGAATGAACGATACAATTTATCACATGACACTTTTTTGTCGATAAAATTTAGGTGGGATGCGTATCTTTTGAATACGCGTGTACTGAACTAATCGGGATCTGTTTAATTTACCCGATCCGATTGTGAAGTCATTGCTTCTCTTTACGTTTATACGTAATATTAGTCGGCATTTGGTATATTCGCATATAATACAGTTAGTTTCAATTAATTATTTCTTTCATCTCTTCTCAAATTGCTCAAAATTTCACTCTTTATGATGGACGACGAATGGCACAAACCTGTACTGTGCCGTTAACATTTGAAGGGCGTTAGAACTTTCTCCTTCAGAAAAAGTATGATATCGAGTAAACTAAATTGGCTGCAACATTTACGATTGTACCAAATCCTGATTGATATTGCGCATGGTAAATGTAAATGAAAGTACCAACACTGGGTAAAGTAGAAGATATCAACCGGTTCAGTGCACCCCGAATTACTGCATATTCAAAGGACTCCGCACTAAATCAATGTAATTTGGTTCTCGGCCAAATTTGCTGAAACTGTAGTATGTTATTCATTATGACCTCAAAGTATGTTATTCATTATGACCTCAGTTCAAAAGTTCGATTTTTAACTTTTTACATGTAGACAAGCGAACGACGAAATCGAGTTTACGATCTTAATACACTAATTGTGTAACTTTAAACATGGAGGCATGAATGTGAATGCAATGGTAGTATTTAATTGACAAGTATACTGATTTTGAAAATCAGTCATTCTTTATAACCTATAAGCGACACAATTAGTGCCAGCTTGGGTTGCGCTTGTAGGTATAAAGCATGACTGATTTTCAAAATCAGTATACTTGTGAATTAAATACTACCATTACATTCACATTCATGCTTACACGTTTACAGTTACACAGTTAGTATATTAAGATCGTAAACTCGATTTCGTCGTTCACTTGTCTACATGTAAAAAGTTAAAAATCGTGCTTTTGAACTTCAGTATCTAAAAACCATTTTTGGACTTGTGTCTATTGGACTTTTGATTACGAGGTCATAATGAATAATATACTAGTTTCAGCAAATTTAGCCGAGAACCAAATTACATTGATTTAGTGCGGGGTCCTTTGATTCTGTTGAGAAACGAGCATTACATAAAAAAAGCGTTATCTTCATTTTAACTTTATTTTCAAAGAATCATTCCCTGGCCGCTTGTCTCCCGATTTTGGGAATACCCTATATTAATAATTCATGGAGCGTAACGATAGATTACCCCATTAGTAAAATAAGATCCCCAAAGCACGTGTGACTACGCATTTCTGGTTTCTCGTTATTTCGCCATAATTTCGTCATTTGCAAATCTATTGGTGTGAATCAAATTTGTTTCGTACCCGGATACTCGCCTGTCGTAAGAGAAGAAGGACGATCTTCACTTTTCCAATTCCCTGTCTCGATTAGTAGTCTCAACGTGTTAGGGCAGATCGAGTCGTGGCTCTTCATTAATATCCATCGTTAGGAGAAGTGTCAGATGAAGAAAAGAAGGAAGATTTCGATTGCGCAATAAGAAAGTATCGACGTAGGCTCTCCTCTCGAACAAACGATCAATGAAGACGCACGAGAGCATCGAGAGTGCTGTGCTGCTTCGGCTTAACCTTTTGACGCGGTCGCGTCCTCTAAAGTGCATTTTAAACCTCCTCGAGATTTCCATTAACGTGGAAAACGAAGCCTGGCAATTAGCCTGTGCCTGCGGCGAGCATTTAGCGGTTGGTCAACAGAAACTAACTTTTGATCGAATCGCTTTGCAGATAGTTGCATCCTGAGACTAACATTTTATAGTCCCGTTCGTCTTCGCATCGCCCGGTGAAATTAATTTGAGAAACAACTTTTCCTTCTCTCTCTCTCTCTCTCTCTCTCTCTCTCTCTCTTTTACTGCGGAAATGTTCTCCCAGGAAATATCATAGGGAAAGATGATAGAAGATCGATCTTACGCTATATTCCAATCCACACGAGTAACGACCACTTACGGTAATTATAGGGAAAACAATGAGATGATCGAGAGCACATTCTCGAACGCAAGCTGCTCGCTCGAAGAGATCAAAATCGCGAGGATGCCGTAGCACAGTGAAATAATAGGCTAACATGTGAGGCGATCTTGACTCGACTCTCAGTGAAATCGTGAATACGGTGCTCCCATTTTTATACCAAATATTTTTTGTTCGGTCGTGTCATTCTATTCCAGACAGCATCTAGAGCCGCGTTTACATTACGTACACAATATGTCTGAAAAATAACGGAACTTTTTAAATTTAGCAGAGGACTATCAACGCCGTAGCTGGAAACAATGTAATAGTGAAAGTTGTATATCACCTCTACAAAATGAGACCAAAATTACTAGAATTGGTCAACACGTTGTCATGTTATATGACTGAGAGTGACACTACCTTCTATCACCTCGTCACAAAAACACGATGGAATAAAGAGCCAATATTAAGCTTTGCTTTAACCTCGGTCAAACCTTTACGCAGATATTTGAATTGACGAGAAAATTCTGTACACGGTGCACCTAAAGACGTTTCCACTTCAGAAAGTTAATGGTGATGATTGTTTATCCTGTACACGTGTACCGAGTACAATCGATTCTTGGACGGCCGTGAATCTTTGGAAGACGACCCAAAGTCTGGGTTTAATAATTTATATTTTCTAAATAAACAGAAATCATTTTGACAAAGTAACTGATGGTTTTTTATTTTTTTATTTTAAAAACATCTTACGTCCGTTTTCCATCAGTTCATCGTAATTGTTGTTTTGTGGCCGACCCGGCTTTGGGTTGTCCTTCAAAACTGTATGGACATCCTGGAATTACTTGTACCACTCGAACGCACGTGTACAGGATAAAGAATTATCGCCATAAACTTTCTTCATCAATGCAAATATTTCCGTAAAGGTTTTACCGTGCTTAAAGCGAAATTTAATATTGGCTCTTTATTCCATCGTGTTTTTGCGACGAGGTAATAAAACGTAATGTCACTTTCAGCGCTACAAATTGACAACCTGCCGACCGATTCTAGCGATTTTAGTCACATTTTGTAAAAGGAATACATTGCTTTCTGCATATATATATGTATATTGTTTCAGGTTACGACGTTGAAACTAAAAAAGTTCCGTTACTTTTCAAGCACACTGTGTGGCTTTTGTAGAGCCGCTTCAGAGTATACATAGGTCCGTAGTCGGTGTCTGGTTGAGCCTAGTGAGCAACTTTTGAACTGCGAATTTCGGCACATCAACATTAAAAAGTCGGGACTCTATAGTTTGTCTTCTAAATTATGAAATATATTTTATTATCGATATACCACAGTACTGTAACTATTTTTTGTACCGTCATACGAGTAAGTTATATCTTTCAACCTGTTTTGCATTTACAGAACCAGTTATGATATTTCGTCATCAGTCATTTGCCGATGGACGAAAGAATTTTGTAGGTCATACTTGTTACAAGGAGAGTGCACGGGATGGGAAATTGAGGCACAGATGAGCTGTTCCGTAATAATAGTATACCTTGACGAGCTTATCATATTGAACCTATAAAGCTCCCCATTTGGCAAATTTCGAGAAAATGCGGTTTAAAGTTTAGACTAGCCCTTTCTCTCTGTAGCAGCAGAGTTCATAGCTCCTAACTGGAAAGTTTTCGTTTCGTTCTGTGCATGTGTGGCCGATTGGTTAACCTTCACCCTATGCATCTCTCTATCATGATGCCACGTCAAATAGCTCACAGGATGTGGTATGTAAATAACGCGGAATTTGAAAAATGTTATTACCTATGCTTTTGTGCATTTTAGTTTACATTCTTCGCGAACATGTACAGTCGCGTCGGTACGTAAGTTAACGACTAGTACCGTGGAAAAAATTGAAGAAATGAGTAGGATACATTTAATGGGTTAAGTTCTTTATATGTATATATGTATTTAGTAGAACAGTACTCTAAAGGAATGCGTATGCAAATATAACATCAATTTATTTTATAATATACATTTTTGTAGGTACTCAAAAGGATAATCAAATATGGCACACGACACGATGCAAGGGTCCAATAATTTACAGTACGTCATATTTTAATGTTTTGTATAACAATCTTGGTATGCTATAAATACATTTTTTAGTTACATCTAAGCTAATATTTTTCCACTCACTTTACAATGCGTTAGTACTTGTTGTTATATTTTTCCTATCGTTTACCGGCACAATTCTTTTTAAGCGGTTTCACAAATGGTCATTATATGAGCGACTCTTATCGATTTCAGGTCGTTTCATTAACGTTGGTTATTGTAAACGCGGTTTCTGGGAACCGCCCGAGCTAAATTTTTAAGTAAATAAATTTCTGTTTACATATATGTATTTTCATTGTACAACCTGAACAATGTTGTGTTAATGTTGCAGGCCGAGATTTAGAATAATATGTATAGGATTATAAATGGGCATGTTACCCGTGCATAGTCATCACAGGTAGCAGTTTATGATTAAAAGCATTTCTTCAGAAGCATCAACATTTTTTTCGTACGGACCTAGCAGCAAAAAATTCGATTTTAAAGGCCCATTTTAAAAATTCTTCAGGCAGGTTGTTCATAAGTAAATTCGTTATTGTTCCGCTTACAATCAATTATTTTTGTATTACACATTATTACCTACTTTATGAACAGAATTACCCGCAGGGGAGAGTGGGACTATTTGCAATACAAGTTGGTTTTGAAATGTGAGCTTCATGATTTTTAAAATTGGAAATGAGATTAAAAGACATTACACTGAGAAGATACTATTAATTATCAAAACTATTCTTCTACCGTATATGTAGTAGTACTTAACCTGTGAACGTTCTTTATGTAAGGTAAGTTCCAAGAGTGATGTTTCTGTGTTAAAGAATAAGCAATTCCGTATTATTTGTGAAGTTTTCCACATTGTTCTCATTAAGGCAACAGTGCACAAATATTTGCGGATCACAGTTTGCACAAGACTAATCAGACGAAAGTTTGCACCGTAAACATTGGACCCATTCCTCTCCCTTCCTATACAAGTCCCCACACTTCAGACAATTTCTCTCTTCGTCCTCGGAAGGAGAATTGGAACATTCTAATTGCTTCTGCAGAAAAGTAAAATATATTCGTTTTGTTTAACAAGGTAGTGTGTGTTGCCACATATTGCGCTATACATTATTTAAATGCGATGATGTTTTGTTCTTAATCTAGACTTGGAAGTGATATGATTTCTTACAAAACGAAAGTTAATTGAATATACTTTCAACTACTTTCAATAATGGTGTTTGTCTTCTGCAGCGCTTTGCAGTCCCATCAGAACAAAGAAAACATGGTATAAAATAACAGAAGCACTTACACCTTAGTGGCAAAGAATAGAATCCTCCGACTTAGTAAGCAAATCGCTTATTAGTACCATTAACTACCAAACTGTAGCAGCATCTGCTGGAATACTGTTTGAGAAATGTTAAGTGTTGCAACGTACCCTCGTTGCAGCTAACCATTTCTACAAGATTCGTTTAAGCGGGTGCTAAAGATCGCCAGACTGTTATTTCATATTAAGCGTCTTCAATTCTTAATGATCCTTCAACGCCGCACAGTGGGACAAACTGCTCATTCTTGTGTCAAAATCAAAAATCTCTTGATAGGAATAAGATAGAGGCATGAATCTTTTTCGAGGTTACAGCTAAGATATTGCAGATTAAGGGAAAAATAAGGAGATAGCGTTGGAAACAAGATTTAACCTCGAAAATTCATGTCGAAAATGACATTTTCATCCAACTTTTTGGTTTTTTCATTATAAAATGGAACTGAATCCCTTTTTTAACTTTCTGCCAAAGTAGTTTTATAGATTCTGACCTGCTGAATTCAAATCTCACCGCAAAAGTTGTCTAGCCTTTCAGGATTTGGCAGAAAATGAGGTTTAAAATTCGGATTTTTGAAACTCATGTTTTTTCAAGTTTACATGCGTTAACGCTTTGCACTCCTTAAACAAATTTAAAGATTTTACAATATTTTAGAAATTGCGTTGTGTAATCTTGAGTTTAGCTCGACATTGGGGTTGGCGTAAGAAATGTGATGTCAAGCCACACTCGACATACGAGTGCTAAGGATTAATAACACTGTTTTAAATGCATACATCGTATTTATTCACGAATAGTATAAGAATTAATAAGAAAAAATATTTTGTAAATGTGGATAATCCAAAATATAAAAATATTACATGTAACAGTTGTTACTACCGATTGCTTTGGTAATCTGACAGATTTAAAATTAAACAATTGTAAATTAAATGAAAACTTGTTCATAATTACATCTCGACTTTTGCAGGACATAACGTAAGCATTCACATTTATTAATTTGCTTATCTGTCCTCAACGAATCTGTTGATTTGGGGTTGCACATATTTAATTTTACAAAACCTATATTCACGATATCAGCCGATGGGTTAGCTACACCTCTCGAGTGAACATATTGAGGATCCTATATTTTGCTTCTATGCATTTCTACATATAATTTATGCCATACTCCATATGTACGACTTGAATAAAAATTGGCCGGCTATACTATGTTGTTACCGGGGAGTATTCACTTTTGTAAACTTAACAATAACATAAATAGTCAAAACATGGTAACAACATATTTTTGTATTTTTATACAACGTATATTTTCGATTATCCATATTTATAAAATATTTTTTCTTATTAATTCTTATACTAATCGTGAATAAATACGATGTATGCATTTAAAACAGTGTTATTAATCCTTAGCACTCGTATGTCGAGTGTGGCTTGACATCACATTTCTTACGCCAACCCCAATGTCGAGCTAAACTCAAGATTACACAACGCAATTTCTAAAATATTGTAAAATCTTTAAATTTGTTTAAGGAGTGCAAAGGGTTAACGCATGTAAACTTGAAAAAACTTGAGTTTCAAAAATCCGAATTTTAAACCTCATTTTCTGCCAAATCCTGAAAGGCTAGACAACTTTTGCGGTGAGATTTGAATTCAGCGGGTCAAAATCTATAAAACTACTTTGGCAGAAAGTTAAAAAAGGGATTCAGTTCCATTTTATAATGAAAAAACCGAAAAGTTGGATGAAAATGTCATTTTCGACATGAATTTTCGAGGTTAAATCTTGTTTCCAACGCTATCTCCTTATTTTTCCCTTAATCTGCAATATCTTAGCTGTAACCTCGAAAAAGATTCATGCCTCTATCTTATTCCTATCAAGAGATTTTTGATTTTGACACAAGAATGAGCAGTTTGTCCCACTGTGCGCCGTAACGACTGCCGTTTATTTACGGCAAAACTGGCCAAGTTTTTCGCTTATTAATCAAACGCGTCTTACAAATGCGGGACTTAACGTTATTTTACCGTACGTTGCATTGTGGTCGTTCCGTTTTTTTGGATCATGGATGTACGTATAAAAAGTGACTACTTTTTTTTTATCGTTTAGGCCGGATGGTTTCCTTCAAGGAAAGGACAAAGGGTGTGGGCAAAATGAATGGATAATTAGCACGGTTATATCATCGATGCTCGTTCCTCCAGTACCAAGTTCTAGAACCGAGTGTCAACACGATCGACAAATTACCGTTACGGTCCGATCTCTCTTCCGTTTTTGGAGATTGTACCGGCGCTTAATCAGTCCCATTGTCGTTGGAGATTATCTTACGCGATGGATCCGTCTCGAAGAAAGGCCCTCGCGGATGATCGTGAAATTCGAAGGAAGGTCCGCCGGACGGTTCGGTGAAATCAGTCGTTATTAGAGATACCATTAGAGGTGCTAGTTATCCCGACGCTTACCTACACCTTTCTACGAAGTAGCTTTAAGGTCGTCGAGGCTTCGCCGGCATTCGCGGACTTCGACGAATCGGTCGCGGTCCTCGGGCGGGACTATCGCCCGGTCAAATACCCAAATGGAGGATTTCGAAACGCAGAACTGAAAACGAGTATTCGGTGCCGTGGCTCGTTACCTGATCATCCCGCCAGGGGAACGCGTGTGGCCGGAGCTGGAGTAGGGGCGTAATCGTATCGAAATTTCGGGTATAAAATCTCATCGGGACCATCTCCGAATCAGTCTCATCGCTCAGCTCGTCTCGAGTGCTAACATTTCATCTCCCAACGGAATCCAGACAGTAGTCTACCTAAACCCATCAGCCATGAAGGTGGTGCGTGTTGTTCCATCGTAACTTGCCCATTGTAGTATCCTCCGCGTTTTTCTCGAGGACAAGTCCAACGTGTTCTTCTGCTCGAATGCCCTGCTTTCGCACAGGGCTGGAGTATATTCAAAGATTTTTCGCGAGAAGTGATTTTTCTCGAACTTTCCTTCCGTTCGCATCGCAAGACTCGATCGGTCACTTCGGAACAAGGACAGGGCGCGTCGCGTGGAAAACTCGGCGGACCGAGTGGAATCCTATTGCTCATCCGACTGCTATTAGCTGCTGATCTTCTTTTAAAATCTAGAACGACTGATTGCAGTTCAGTACGTTCGATCTAGATGCGTGATCTCGTGTTTACTTTAGAGAAGCTAATCGCATTCGCGTTCACTTTTCAACCGAAGTGATATCGTTGGGTCATCGCGGTAAAACGAAAGCTATTGTTATTATCGTGGACTCGGCGAGAGATGTAAGAGCAGCACGCCTCAAGAGTCACTAGCTGCGGTGGTGATGCGCGTTAACGGAATTCGGGATGCGCCACACCGTGCCGGTTAGGACGTTACGTAAGAAGCCGCTTCGTGCTCGGGTGAAAACCTCTCGTGGCTCTCGTAACTTCGCGTAACATCCCCCGTTGACACGCTCGATTCATCTTCCTTTACGCGCTTCGCACAGTCCTTGCTGTTCTAAGCCTTGCCCAAGTTAAAACTACCGCGAACGCGAGTCTTAAAAGCAACGAGTCAACGTGTAGAAATAAATGCGAGCAGGCAGTTGGAGTGAATTATTATTATCGTTGATCATTTTTCGGCGACTTTTGAGGTTTAACTCACCACCTCGCACAGTTTTCCACTTCACATATTTACATAGTTGGATTTCGTAGTTTACTCTTGAGTCTATGTGTAATTATTTCTTTTCTGTGCGTGATCACCAATGGTTTTTTCTATACGTTGTGCGCTCTTGGTTGAGTAGATAATTACATTTACTCGTTTACGTTGTGTAATTCGCGTGTTCGCGTCTGAGCCTGTTGTATAAAATTCAACCACCGAGGAAATGGCTATCGATGGCTCTTTCATCGCGCGAAATGGAGATACCGGTGCCCTTCTTATGCCGATCCCGAAAGTTAAATCGATCTTTAACGATGAATCTTTTTTTCCCCCCAGATCTTTGTCCTTGCCGCCGTCCTAGCCGTCGCCCTCGCCAAGCCACAAGGCCGCCCAGAGGAGCAAGTAGTAGTAGTAAAGGAGACGCCCTTGGATAACATCGGAATCGATGGATACAACTTCGGCTACGAACTCTCCAACGGAGAAGCTCGCCAGGAGTCCGCTCAACTGAAGAATGCCGGTACCGATGCCGAAGCTCTTGCCGTAACCGGAAGCTTCACCTGGGTAGACCCCGCCACCAACCAGAGGTACACCGTCAACTACATCGCTGATGAGAATGGATTCCGCCCACAAGGCGAACATCTCCCCTCCATCTAATTCTTATCCTGCCGACCCGATCGTTTTTAGTCCTTAATAAATTTGTTTTTACGTAATTCAACGAGCTCTGCCTTTATTATCGAACCAAGCCTCGTCCAGACTCGACGTCGACTGTCGGGGTACTTGTCCTTTGAGGAGTGCAGCGAGCTGTAGAGTTAAATCTATGACAAGGACCCTAACCCTTTGCGGTCCGCATTCATTTCTCCATTTTTCCTTTTTTATAATTCTCAAAGTTAAGGACCATGTCGAGCCACACTCGACATTGGACCTGTTCCAAGGAAATGATATGTCGAGTAACACTCGATGTAGGACTGCAAAGGGTTAATCTAAAAGAATAATGTCGAGATTTGGTGTCGTCTCCGTAGCAAGATCGAGGAACTTTTTCTTTGAAGAAAAGTCGCCGTTCGTTGTCGAAGAATTCTTCAGATTTCTGTGTATTTTTGTCACTGCTAAGAAGTGTCGTGCTTTATTCCCATTTCTTTTCCTTCGAAGTTGCGAGGATGAACGAAAAATGGGAATTACGTTGGGCGACGAGTACCTACTCACGGAAACAGAAGTTCCCTGCAGTCTGTATGTAGGTACATGTAGTCTTGAGGCTGGAACTAGATCGAACTCGTTCCTCATTTTATATTGCATTAGGGTGGATGAAATGTTTCTATAAGTTGGTAAAAGCTCCATGCTTGTTCCATATGGGGTGGCAAAAAATTTCTCTTGGTTGCCTGAGCGCGGACATGACCTTAGCTTGAATTTAATGTTGAAATGGTCGTGCCAGAGCCGTCGAAAAGTTTGGATCCTCGTAGTAATCGATCATGTAACGTCGAGCAGAAGAGTATACTATTTGTCAGCTGCAATTCGCTTCGAAGCGTTCATCAATCTGATAGGAGAAGGATAAGTTAGTATGGTGCCCCGAAAGATCTCAGGGTGATAAATTATGATACGCTCTTGCAATGATTAGGTGGCATGAGATTTCGAAATAATTGATCTCATCCGGGTGAGGATTCCTCCTCCCGTCTTCGTCACGTGAGATTATGACGAAAATTTTCGTGAAAGTGGCTGTGCGATTAAATCCTCGTCTTTCTAATTCAATGGTCCATTAGGATTGAATTTAAAGCGTGCCTACCCTTGGATGGCATTAGCATCAAAGGTTGGTGGATCTATAATCTGCTCGTCATATCCGTTAAAAACAGATTTCGATCTGCGTACTGGTCCACAGAAATCTATGTTGTCGGTGAAATTCTTAAATATAATACTAACCAAAAGTGGCCCTTCCTCCGCCACTCTTGGTGAGAACGGTCTGATTTCATGGTTTCAACTGTAGGCGAACGTGCAAAACAAAACTGTGATGTTAAAAAGCTACACGTAATAACTGAAAAATGCAAACGCTCGCGAGATAAGCAAGAACTGTCACGGTTGCACAAGAAAATATGCGGATATGGAAAATATGCACAAAGCCGTTACACAAATCTTCTGTCTACTTGTTGCGCTCTCGGAGAGCATATCAGGTCCGCTTCTTTTTATATACCGGTAACATCATTCGATTGAAAACATCTTCTATTGCACAAAGAAGAATTTAATACGTTGACTGCCGCGTCACCCATACGTGGGTGACGGTATCAGTGTCTGATTGTAAATGATGAAAATAAGTATTTGGAACTTTAATTAACGCTTTAGATAGTTAACTAAACTGTCACCAAAATTCAAGGTGATGTGGCAATCAACGTGTTAACGAAAAATGTGCACGAAAAGCTGATCTCCACCGTTTGCGTACTACGGACCGCTTTCGCGATCTTCAAATTTCGTGTCGAAAAAACCCAGCGCATTTCGTCGATATAGAGAACTGACGGTGCGATTTTAAACTAGTAGGCGTTTTTCGACCGTGTTTTGTGAAAGCCCTAAGCTTCTGGGTAAGAAGCGGGCGCTGTATTGGCATTGCCTGCATTCAGCATAAAAAGCTGCTTTGCAACTGTTGTAAGATTTTCGGCTGAACGCCACATAGCGCTTTATGCTTTTCCAAAATGTTTACTAAGCGGTCGCCATTTTTTCCAGCACACTAAAAGTACGCTTACTAAGCACAACATGTTGTAAAGTACAGTCAGCTCAAACGTGAGTTATCGAAGGCTGTGTTCCGAAATTCACGACCAGTACTGAGTAATCGCCAGTATTAGTAATTACGTGCAAATTATGACAAGAACTTTCGTTTTTCAGGACGATCGAGTAACAATTATCAGTTGTTGACAAGTCAATCTAATCTAACCTTGCCCAACAAATTTAACCATTTGGTCACAGACCTTTTCCACTCACTGCACTGACAAGGGAACCTTACCAAGTGTCCCCCTCCGATTTGCTTGGGATTGAAATATGTTATTAAGCACGGAATTCTAAGGGATACGTATTTTTTTATATTGGCCAGTTTTGAGTTTTAGGGGGTGAAACTACCCCTGGAAAGTTGAGCTGAAATGTGCTATCTCGGAAACTATAATAGATAGAGCAAAACTTTCAATGGGTGAAATACATGGTTTTTTCCACACATTTACGCAGTATCGACAAAGTGTGCAAAATGCAATTTGTTTATAACAAAATAATTTTTAACAACATTATTTTTTATTTTATGGCAATTTATATAATGATAAAAATTATGGAGCATAAAATTCCGAATCTAACGGTGTATAACTTTTTATTAGTTCCATACATGGATACATAGTTACACGTTATTTAGTGTCAGGGTGCGACGCCGCGCGCCGGCCGGCTCTGGTGACGGGAGCATCTGAGGAGTTTCACTTATTTATTAATTGCTCATGTATCTCAAAAAGAACAAAGTACATTATATTATTGGTTTTGATATTTTTATTATTATTCGTTATACGTGTTACAATAGTGGAAGTCTACAAAAAAATGTTTTAAACATAACGATTTTTTACACCAAACACACCGTATAACTGCTATTTCATTACAACCCTCAATGTCACATATCGTTTTAAATGATTCTCCGAAACTGAAATCGACAGGATTGTCGAATTTTGTAGGTTTATCATCAATATAACCGCTTTTGTACCAGGAATATTTAAATAGATTGGTATACCTAGGAGACGAGAACTGATTGTGTATTAGAGACTGCAATTTTATTATATTGTTCCGCTCATGAAGGTTTATGTCGAGCTCAAGTAACAAAACGGTATCCGAAAATCGTCTGGCGAAATTTTTCCATACTCTAAACCCAAAAACATCTAAAGGTTGGATTTTCCCTGTTGTGCCTGCAGGTATTATTTGAACAAATATCTGTTTTCCTGGGGGCGTTAAATCAGAAATTGAAACAGATCTATGTCCGCTCCAAGAATCAATGAGCAGAAGGTTATCGGTGCCAACATTTGGAAGGTAAACTTCTTGTAGCCAAGTTTTGAAATGATCTGGAAGGAAACGGAAACAACATTGCAACGTATTTGTGGACAAAAGACCGAGCATTATTGTACAATGATATTCTCTTATATACTTCATACCTGCTGTTAATTTCCCAGATTTTGATGCCGTTAGAAAGACGTTTGTTGGCCTAAATAGATTTTCCACCACCCTTGGTCCAAAAGTTCCACTAGCTTCTTTCAAGACAAGAAATAAAGGCGATAACAGCTTGCCGTCCAAAAGGAAGGCGATAACAGCTTGCCATCCAAGTTTACCTTCCAAATGTTGGCACCGATAACCTTCTGCTCATTGATTCCTGGAGCGGACATAGATCTGTTTCAATTTCTGATTTAACGCCCCCAGGAAAACAGATATTTGTTCAAATAATACCTGCAGGCACAACAGGGAAAATCCAACCTTTAGATGTTTTTGGGTTTAGAGTATGGAAAAATTTCGCCAGACGATTTTCGGATACCGTTTTGTTACTTGAGCTCGACATAAACCTTCATGAGCGGAACAATATAATAAAATTGCAGTCTCTAATACACAATCAGTTCTCGTTTCCTAGGTATACCAATCTATTTAAATATTCCTGGTACAAAAGCGGTTATATTGATGATAAACCTACAAAATTCGACAATCCTGTCGATTTCAGTTTCGGAGAATCATTTAAAACGATATGTGACATTGAGGGTTGTAATGAAATAGCAGTTATACGGTGTGTTTGGTGTAAAAAATCGTTATGTTTAAAACATTTTTTTGTAGACTTCCACTATTGTAACACGTATAACGAATAATAATAAAAATATCAAAACCAATAATATAATGTACTTTGTTCTTTTTGAGATACATGAGCAATTAATAAATAAGTGAAACTCCTCAAATGCTCCCGTCACCAGAGCCGGCCGGCGCGCGGCGTCGCACCCTGACACTAAATAACGTGTAACTATGTATCCATGTATGGAACTAATAAAAAGTTATACACCGTTAGATTCGGAATTTTATGCTCCATAATTTTTATCATTATATAAATTGCCATAAAATAAAAAATAATGTTGTTAAAAATTATTTTGTTATAAACAAATTGCATTTTGCACACTTTGTCGATACTGCGTAAATGTGTGGAAAAAACCATGTATTTCACCCATTGAAAGTTTTGCTCTATCTATTATAGTTTCCGAGATAGCACATTTCAGCTCAACTTTCCAGGGGTAGTTTCACCCCCTAAAACTCAAAACTGGCCAATATAAAAAAATACGTATCCCTTAGAATTCCGTGCTTAATAACATATTTCAATCCCAAGCAAATCGGAGGGGGACACTTGGTAAGGTTCCCTTGTGAGTACACAGAAAAGTGCGTTCAGCAGAGGTCGTATGCTGCTGCCAGCACAGCGGAAAGCGCTTACTAAACTGCTTTTTCTACTGAACGCAGCCATTGTTTCCGGCGAGCTGTCGCGCTCGCCAATCGAGACTCCTTTGATACAGCGGACGATCAATGGAAATCAAGACGAATCTTGTCGGTAGGTGCGGAAGCAGCACGGTGGCCTTCGCGTACCACGTGCGTGCCTTTTGCCAGTTGATTTACAGATGGAGTTGCCGCGGCAAGGCAGTCGCGGCAAATGACGAGGCCATATTCGCCGACTAGCCTCCTCCACGGCTCGGCTTTCGCTTGAGAGATGCAAAATTCTCTATTTACCGTGAACTGAGGAAAATTACGGACGCGTAAGCAATGATAATTATCGCGAGCTTTTCTCTAGTGTTGCGAAATGCCTTGATTTCTCAGGAATTGGTAAACTGTGACAGTGATTTTGAAATTATTGCACTGAAAAAATTATATTCTTAAAATACAAACTTAATAATTCATCTTAATAGATATTCTTAACCCCTTCGTTATCCTGGACGAGATATCTCGCGACCCAGTACTGCCCGATTAACGCTTTTGACGAGATATCTCGCTTCCTAGCACCAATATTTTGACATTCTAGACGAATATATTTTATAACTAATTCTATTCGTATGGCTATTAGAAAGCAATAAATACAGTTTTTGATGCAATTATTTTTATTTACTTTTTGCGTGGTATAACTGAAAACATGGTGTTACGCATAAAGCGACCTTACATTTTTGACAAGAATACCGTGTTTCCTTACGTTTTCCGTTTTCTTTACATACGACGCAACGTATAAGCGACATAAGAACTCAAAGGCAGAACACGAAATATTTCGTATAGAATGTCATCAAAATATTGGTGCTAGGAAGCGAGATATCTCATCAAAAGCATTAATCGGCCAATATCGGGTCGCGAGATATCTCGTCAAAAGCGTTAATCGGCCAATATCGGGTCGCGAGATATCTCGTCAAAAGCGTTAATCGGCCAATATCGGGTCGCGAGGTATCTCGTCCAGGATAACGAAGGGGTTAATAGATAGGAATATTTTCTTATGGATATGACGGTTTTTGGAATATATTCTTATTAATCCATCTGAATGTCGCGACACAATGCGTGTCAGTATTCGGTTAAGTTAGGTTACACCAGGTTACACATCGCGTGCGGCACATGCCCATGCCTGTATCTTGTTCCTCTTGCAATTCTGTGTAATTTTGAGCACTATATTATTTTGTGTGCTGTGTCGTGCAAAAAGTATGAATAAGGAAATGACGAAGTGGCTACAAGAAGAGGATTTGGGCTATTTAATGGAGATATTTACAAGTGATAGAAATACATGTATTTATGAATTGTAACTTTCTCTCTCGTGACTACATTTCTCAAACAATTCCGATTTCTAGATGTGCACCATGTAATTTTCGACAATATAAAGAGTGAAGCATTTCATTAAGAGTTTTGTTTCCAATAATTATATACGAAATATATCCGCACAAATTTTTTACCAGGTTATGTTAAGAATATTTGATTAGAGGAATCTGTTTAGAACATTCTACTCTTAAATTAAGAAGATCCTCTTGTTGCTTATTTTAGTAGGAAATATTCTAAACTTAAGTGGTAAATTCTTAAGATGAGAATACAATTTTTTCAGTGTATAAAAATCATCATTTCGACGAGTTACTAGTGGGTTCTGTTGTCCCTTGACAGTAATATTAATTAGAGCAGGGACTTTCCGGTATGTGCGATGATTAATGTTATTCGCAGTGGCTCTACTTAAAGAATGTTGGATAATAAGTAGATTGTATTAATGCAAAAGTAACAATTTAGCTTTCTCTAAGAAAGAGACAAAATAATCATGGAATACAGATAGGTAATAACAAATTTATCGTGTTCTGCTTGTGCCAGTCTCAGCTATTGAAGAAGTGCTTCGGTGAATTGCGATCGTAGACGGCAGTGATTTTACAGTCACTGGGAAAATCGATGGCCTATTTATGAGCCTTTTCGTTACGCAAAATTTGGTGCCACTCGAGAGAGACTTTTGTGGACCCTAAGTAATCGTAAATAATCTATTTCCGCCTTTTACTCTTAAAGACTTTATTCATTGAGGAAGATAGAGGGCAGTAGGCAGTGAAAAGGGAAGAGAGTGTTAGCGTATTCAAATCAGAGTATTCCAGGACTATAATATATAATCATACTTTAGATAAAAAACATAATAAAAACATAATAAACATAGATTAAAACACATTCACTATTATCATAATTTTCATTTATATGGTTCATATTACGAGTTTAACGTTAATTGCATGTTATTAGGTGTATTAAGAAGTTCTCGTAGTAAAATAGAGATGGCGACTATAACCTACTTACATCAGGTTATAAGGTAACACCTGAGGTATATACAAAGCAATTACACCATTTATATGATGCATTAAAAGACAAACGCCCAGCTTGTTCGACGAAACGTCGCAAAATCATTCTCCTTTATGATAATGCAAGACCACACGTTGTCACTGGAAATAAACAAGCATTATTTGATCGAGAATGGGGACCCTACCTCACCCAACCTACTCTCCGGACATTGCTCCGTCTGATTTCATCTCTTCCGGTTCATGCAGTGCGGTCTTATCGGTACACGCTTCCGGAATGAAGCAGAAGTAAAAAATTGGATCGATAGCTACGTCACATCAAAAGATGAAGCACTCTAGTTTACCCCAGAGAAGGTGGAAAGTAGTGAATTCCGAAGGAAATTTCTTGAATAAATTTGTTTATCTAGTTTGTTCAGTAATAAATATATCTTTAAAAAAAAGCGAGAACTTGTACCTAATAATATTAACCTTAAGTTTCAAATTCTTTTTAAAGGGGCATTCTTAGAAGTTGGGTGATAAATGTTAATTTAAGGGTCGTTAAAGGTATTCTAAAAGAAGTCGAAAAAGGGGTAAGTAAATGAACGAGAATAGGGTATTTTTACAGCATTCGTATGATCGCATTGGTTGTCATTTAGTTAGATCCGTGCAAGATTGTCCTAATAAGAATAAATTCCACAATATCAGTGATATTAAAGTTTGCCTCGCATTATATTTGCTTGTTGCGGCCAGTGCATTTTAATACGAGAAGAATTTAAAATTTACGAAAGAGATGAAAAATATGATGGATAATGATGTCACTTATGCCAGATGGATTTTTCGTTATAGCTTAAATGGCTCTACACGGTTATTTACAAAATGTCTCGATGACGAGTAAACTATTACATTGCCAGTTCCTTCAAATTGTTCAATAGGTGAGTTTATACGCGAACAGACGTGTCTGACGTCTTGCAACACTACATTAGGACTCGTGGAATGCGCGGCGATACTCCTTTCACGTATCGTCTCACGTTGATGAAAATAGACACGAGAAAGGGGGATATTTGTGGGGGACAAGGATAAGATTTGTCGAATGCATGCTAATACATCATTCTCGTATTATCCGTAGTGCGTGTGGCCACGTATTTTCTAACGACGCGCATCTTGCGTCATTTCCCCTTTGCAGATTCGTAAAATCATCCGCCTCCCGAGGAGGCTTATTGCAAAATTGATCGCCACCCGAGAGAGATACACGCGGGCCATAATTGTATTCGAGTGGTCAAGCCCCACTCGAAGTGTTCCTGCGTCGAAGGAAGAAGATACAGACGACGATGATGGAGAGGATAGGAATGGTCGAATGCATACCAAAATTCCATGATCATTATTCGTCCCATCGATTGCGTCAGAGGATCACGGACGAAATAATATGGGGAGATGTAGACGATCACGCGAATGCCAGATGAACAGTCGCGTTTCGTAATAAACTCATCGCCAGAATTCGTTCGATTATGCGACCAGTTTCCCTTGATAGACTGACTCCCTTCATTATGCAACCAGTTTCCCTTGATCGGTCCGTTCGTGTCCCCGTGCCACGTTATCGATCATCCCAATATCCAAGGTTGTATAAATCAGAAAGTTCTATCACACGGGTGCTTTCCCGTTCCACTTTTAGAAGGATACATAGAAATTAGGTGGCAGATTGGTTCGAGCGATTTTCTCTAATTCGTGTGAGGTCGTCTCGAAGCGAGAAAATCGATTGGAGCTCGAATCGTAGGAGCATCGTCGATCGCCGTTTATCGCCCAATCGTTACGATATACGTGTACGTAAGGCGATTTGCATATCCGTGATCCAGACGTACGTAAGACTCGTCCGAAAATGCGAAATTTATAGCGAATCGGGACTGCGCCCGCCGGTGCGAAGGCCGAAATGCGAAGACCGAAGAGCAGTAACGCAGCCGGCCGGCGCGTGTCGCCCGATAGGATGAAATGAAAAAAGGTGAGAGGTGAGTCGCAGAGAATTTTTGGCAGTAGGAGGAGCAGTATAAAGTCACCGCGGAAACATCGATCTTCACATCAGTCTTCTCTTTCGTCGAAGAGCAGTCGCAAACCCACCTACCTCCAAAATGAAAATGGTAGGCAACTAGAGTGCTTCTTCTTCTAAAGTTCTCGGGTTCTCCTACGAATTCTCGGGACGTACGGCAAGGCTTTCGTACTCACCGCGCTCGTTCTAGCATTACAAGCTTCCGTGGTATACGTACAATTCAAATTCTCACGTATTTTTCAACGATCTTTTTTTTTTCTGCTATTAAGAAGTCCGTGAACCCGGTCCCGGAATTATGCGTGCTGTGTCGAGCATAATGTTTGCAAGAGCATAATACATTGTTTCCGTATCTACTTATAGCTCATCTGTTTCGCCGCCCTCGTGGCCGTCGCTCTCGCCAAACCGCAAGACCAAGTGGTCATTGTGAAGGAAACTCCTTCGGACAACATCGGTGTGGACGGTTACAACTTTGCCTACGAGCTCTCAAACGGTGCCAGCCGTCAAGAGTCCGCGCAATTGAGGAACGCCGGAACTGAGAACGAGGCCCTGGTCACGAGTGGATCCTTCAGCTGGGTTGACCCCGCCACCAACCAGAGGTACACCGTCACCTACACCGCCGACGAGAATGGATTCCACCCACAAGGAGAACATCTTCCCTCCGTCTAGACCGTCGCTCGCTCAACCACAACATAGGCTAAATTCGTAGACACAATTTCTAGTTACCAATTGCGCGGTGCATCCTCGCAGCCAATTTAGGCGGATATCGTTTCCGATACCGAGGATGCACCTGCCGTTTCATCAGCAGGACGCAACACCTTAAATTCCGTTCTTGTACAATGATCTTGTACAGTTACTTTTTACGGTCAATAAAAGAATTTCTTGAATTTATCAAGTGTTTAATTTATTGCACTTTACGCGGATTCCCTTACAATTAGGGGGATTATTTATACCGAATTTGAAGACGTTGGAATAGAAATTAAGATTTTAAGAAGTTGATTATCCTTCGAAGTGAGAGACACCCCGTGGGTGGTCCTCGGTGATTGTAAGCTGTGCTTCGAGGTTACAAACGAATACGGATGTCGGCTGCACTTTCTCCATTTCGGAAAGACCGTAAGGCGCATCTGTAATTTTGAAGGATTATCTGCAAGAATTTCGTTCCGTGTAAATCGTACGGCTCTTTTTCAGGAAGCGCAGCCGATTTTTTGGCGAATGCACGCGTCGAGTTCTAATTTGTGACAGGCATGCTAATTTCATATCCCATTTATTTACTCGATATAATTCAAAGTGGCATGTCGAAAACGTTAACGATAGACAACCGTGTTATAATTGCTATGTCGTCGGCAGTGTTGGGTAGTATCTAGATATATGTACATTTTGTGTATCTAAGGCTGTATCTGAGGCAGATCCGAATTTGAGTATTTGTATCTGCATCTAGTTACAAAACATAGTATCTTAACTGGTTTTCAAGTACATTTTCAGATACGTTTTCAGATATTTTTTGTCTGTAGGTTAAAAAAAATATGTTATCCTTTTATAAAATATTAATAAATAAATAATCTTATTATTGGCATAAACAAACATGTTTGTTAATTTGTTCTAAATTCTTATTTTTTGAATTTTAAGTTCTAAGCGTCACTACCGAGGCATTTACCTTATTACGACAAAATATAATTGAAAAGTATCTGATATGTATCTGAGATACGTTTGAAGTATCCGAGTAACTGTATCTATATACATTTTAAATTGTGTATCTGTATCTATATCTAAATACATTTTTTCACGTGTATCTCTATCTGTATCGAGATAAATTTTAAATGTATCTTACCCAACACTGGTCGTCGGCAAGAGAAGACAAATCTATTTATGGAAGACGATTTAACATAGCCATTTGAGGGATCGTATGTAAAACGTATGGAATGCCGTTAACGGGGACAAGGTTTCTACACCGTTAGTCCTGCACTTTTCTCGATTGCCGAGGCATCCTTTATCTTTTCGCGCGGCCGCAGTTTCGCACACGATTAGTAGTAACCCGGCGCTATCCAGAGACGATCCGCGAAAGTAACTTATAGCTGCTGTCTTAACCTTCCACCGGTAGATGACTACAGTGGGTGCACGAAGCGAATAGGATGCAGTGCCCAAACTATATTGGAGTAATTAATATTGGCAATAATCCTTCTAACCCTTTCGAGACTGGTTGGGACGCATATATCTCAGTCAAGTTTAAAGGTAGATATTAATTCTCAATCCACTAAGATTTCTTGCGTTTCTTGCACATAATTCTGTGAAATGAAAGAAAATCTTTTCTTTTATTTTATTCTATTATAATGAATGCACTCGACATCTGATGTAATAGAAATGTATAGCCTCTACATTCTAGTCTACCTCTCTTATTTTCTTAAAAAAAAAACGAAATCCGTCTCGAAAGGATTAAACAGAACTATAAAAAATGTCAGACATGTTTTCGTTTATTTTATTGTAATTGTGCATAATGATACACGCGAAGTATTCTATTTATTATTGCATTATTTCTCAGTTTTACGATGAATCGTAATTTTGAATATTTCAGACGGAACTGGACGGAACACCGATTATCGATAATCGATTCGTATTAATAGGATCGATTATTTGAGCATCGATTAGTCGCCAACTCTCCCGCTGTTGGACTCATTGGTGAATATAGTGGCGATTGTCGCGAATATTTGACACGTCAAATTCTTTACGTATGCGTTCCAAGCGCTTTGTAAATAGTTTCTACTATCGTTTTTCGGGATTTTCTAACATTAACTGAATATTATTGTGCGTACAACTGAAAGATAGGAGCTCGATGAATGATTGTAAGATCAAAGTCGGTCTTGTGCGTAGTGATATTCGTACCAGAATGTCTATTTTCACGCATATGCGAGGTTAACTTAGTACCAAATGGCCGAGCAATGCGGTGTCTTGAGGAACAAATAAACAACATCGCATAAAGGATGCCGAAATTAAGAATGCTTTCGCGGACCACGCGAATCATTGCGTTGTGTTCAGCAGCAAATTTTATAAATGCTGCTGACAGAGTTATAATGCCGATCGCTATTGTGCGGATGACCGACGAATTCAAGTGGAACCTCCACTGGCAAGGCTGGATTCTCTCTGCCTTTGCATTCGGCTACTTCACAAGTCAAGTAAATGAAAATATATCATTTTATAGGATCCTACATCTTTTCTGTCATTTTCTTCTCTGTTAAAACCTGTTTTTGGTTAATGATACGATATGGTTTGTTCAGATTATTGGAGCAAGTACTGCCAGCCGCTTTGGATGTAAAACGGTACTGATGTCAGCTGTTCTATTGTGGTCTATCAGTACGGTCGTTACGCCGTTCTTGGCGCAGTCAGTCCCAATGCTTATAATTTGTAGAGTGATATTAGGACTCGGAGAAGGTCTAGGTAAAATAATTTGGACGAAAAGCTTGAAAAGTATTGCAAAGTTTAATGTTTTCTAGGACTCCCCGTAATATTTCACTTGTTCGCACATGTTCCTGTAGAGGAAAGATCTCGTGCGTTTGGTTATCTCGTGGCAGCTGGGTCGGTCGGTCAGGTTGTTGCATCCGTTGTAGGTGTAATGCGCATCGTGAGATCATTACCAGTTTCATTGGCTCTGTGATTAATTATGTCTCTCCGTAGTTATGTCCACACCTGTCTTGGCAATCTGGTTTCTATTTATTTGGCACCATTGGTATTATATGGACAATATTGTGGGTAATATTGTATCAAGAAACAAATTCTCAGGACGAGATCCCAATGTTTCTCCCCAAGGTAATAGAGAAGGATAAGAACAGACGTAAATGCATCGCATACAGTGATAGCTACCGCATCTTACATACTTGCGTGTACAGAAAAAGTTTTTCGCATAGAATTTATTTATACACGTGTACCAGGTTACCCAAAATAGAAGTTTACGTTGGAGCGAATTTATTACGCATTGGCCCTTATGGGCTTTGTATATAGCACACTTTGCCATGAATTGGAGTAATTATATAATTATGCAATGGTTGCCTACATATTTGGCAAGAAACTTATCTGCTAACACGGAAAGCATAAGTTTGACAGCACTTCCATACATTGTCAATTCGCTCGTTGGTATCGGCAAGTATCTATATATTTATACATTTAGATATGTCAAATGAAAAGTTAACAAAAACTAATTTAGGCATTTCTTATCAGTTGCTGGACATAGCGCCGATAACCTTATACAGAAGAGATGGTCAGTCTTGTCTGTTAGACGGTTAATGACAAATATAGGCCTGATAGGTCCTGGAGCATTTTTATTAGCATTTTGCGCAGTTGACAATTTGCTTGCAGCTGTTACGTGAGTAATCATGTGGCCTAGTTCATTGCTGAATTACATCCAATAAACTATCTTGTATTTCACAGGTTTATTTCTATATCGATGGGACTGTGCGCATGTAATTCTTCCGGGCATCTAAGTAATCATGCCGACATTGCACCTAATCATGCAGGAATTACATTTGCAGTTTCGAATACGATAGTGCGTATTTAATGCCATATTATTCAAGTATATTAGAAACGCAATTTACTTTTTCTTGACTTGAAATTATTTTAGGCAACTATACCTGGAATTTTATGTGGTCCATTGACGGCGGAATTGGTTACTGCATCTCACGGCCGGTGGATGCCAGTTTTCGTATTGGCAGCAGCAATCAACTTTACAGGTGCTATAATATACCAAAGCCACAGTTCGGCACTTCCCGTCTTGTGATATGTAACCACTTGTGACGTACACAACACCGTGTCGCGAGTGGAAGATGCTTAGTGCACTCGTTAAAGTTTAATGTCCGTGTAAGTTTTAGCGCGAAGTCTTTTATGGAAACTTTTTAACCACATAATATAGGAAGCTCGCATTGTGCCACTATATATACGAATACTACTCCACGTTGGCCAGTCGAAGACATATCAAGACATCTGATATATATTTTATGCGGGTTTTTTTAAATTGACGTTTAGATATTAAACGCGCACTCTCCTCAAAGTAACGAAATGTGATTATCGCGAACGGTGCCATGATTTGATGAAAGCAAGATATATCGGACCGTATTATAATCCTTTATTTATATATCACAAGCATCGGCAGATAATATTCTGTGATATGTTCCGATATTGTGAGACTTTAATTTTCCACTAAGAAAATGAGATGTATATTCTGTAAACCAAGAGACTGTACATAAAAGTTTTAACATCGATCTACAATATTAGATTTTTCTCGATGGCTCGATAAAACGAGCGGGTTAGTTGTATCGAATCGAGATGTACATTATAATAAAAGAGAAATTCAATATTGCTTTATTACTTTCGACATTGGTACACATATCTTTAGAAATTCGTGCAATATGATGAACATTCTCGGTTGAATATTTTATACGGGGAATAAGGACATGTCTTTTTTCAGATAATCCGAACGAAGTATTTTTGATATGTCTTGCCCTGACAATTTCGGCATCCATCCACTTAATCCCCCTGTTACAGTTTCTGTAAAAGCAGATTTTGTATTTGCCTTAGTGGAGGTACTACACGATGAGGTATCAATTTGCGGCATTGTCTCCTTCCTCGGCGAGGTACTCTGACTAATCATATTTGCCACATTAATATCTTTAAATTTTACACTGGGCACAGTTTCCGGTGTGTCGTCTAAACGATGGGACAACGGCATACTTCTTTTTCCATTAGGAGAACTTTCGTTCTCATAATCGACAATTTCAAGAGAATTTTCCTTATCTCTACTCGGGACAGACGCTTCGTACAGTCCACACGCATTGATGTTCAGCTTTTCGAAGATCTGCGAGATGTCTCCGAATGATGGTAATGACTCTTCCACATTTCGGTACTTCTCGATCGTCTCAGATTTCTCGGTATCTTCAACATATTCGTTCAAATATTTTTCCAGTTCCATTTTTATGGCTGTGGAATATTTCTTGTTCGCCACATTGTAAGACGTGTCTGCCGCATTGTCTCTATCTTTCATTTTGTTCGTATAATATTGACATTCTTCGTTACTTATTCTAACGGCATTATTCACATTACGTAGAATGGTGTTGGAAAGTTTCGAAGGCTCGGTCATCATTCTTCCTTTAAGGGCACTCGTTGATCCCGACAATTCTTTGCGCGACATCCATGTTTCATCCGGTGTTGTACCTGTAGCGGGAACCGTGTGCACGCACATATCTTCCGCATCGTTTACCATCCCACCGAATTTGTATTGTGTATTTTCATCGCTACCATATTCGAAAGTGGTTTTGTCCGATTCCTTTGGGAACAGGAGCTTTCTCATCTTCTTGGCCTCCTCCTGGAATAACAATTCTTTCGCCTCCTCTTCATCTTCCAGAACTTTGAGAGCCCCTTTGCGAAGGTAACGGTTCGCCTTGGTATCCAAATACGAGCTTTGGACTCTATCGATTTCTCGTGTAACCTTCTCCAAAGCAGCGTATAATTTTTTGGGCCGCGGATGCGCCGCATAGTTTCTAGCCTCGTAAGAGAAATCGTTCTTCGCACGGATTATCTGCCAATCGGACTTGGTGCTTTGCACTTCGTGCTTGATTTGAGCGTTCATTAGTCCATTGAGGTTCGAGGCTGACCGTTGATGTATTTGCGATGCTCGTCCCTTTCCTATACGCGGAAAAGATGTCTCTTCGTTGGTACTCAATGTACCAATGTGCTTATCGATGGTCCTTTCGGTATCCATTTGTTTATTCAATGTTGGGAGAACAGCGTTGCTCGTTATTCTACAAGAATGCTTTTTCGTTGCTTTGCCCAACGTCTTGATGTCTGAAAAACGTAACGTTTCTTTATTTCTACCTTGGCGTGCTGCGTATGTATATTTTAATAGAATTTCATTTTAATTCCTGATCGGTATTTATTCTCTATTTTGCTTCTGAAGTGTAATTTTGTTTATACCAAGTAGTACTTTGTTCTATCCTACGATGAAGTGCAAAATCGGTGTCCCTCTGAGCAAATATGTTACTCGGTGACCCGGCCTTCCGCTGCTCTGAGCAGGAAGCATTTTGACGTTGTAATATGAGAGGTCTTTCGAATCTTGTGATCAGAAATTATCATTTCGATGTATTTTATTAGGAATAAAAGCATTCGTAGGTAAAAATATGAGATTTCATCGAAAAAATAGGTAGGCCTGATCATTGGTCTATTTTCTCGATAAAGTCTCACGTTACTATTCCTTTTATTCCCAGTAAAATACCTAATTTCTTACGAGAATATGATTTCTTGGCCGATTGAGGGAAAATAAAAAAGCAATTATGTGGTTGGAGATCTGACCATGACTGCATATCACTAGCAATAGTGGTAGGCCAACAGTGGACAGCCTTAATACTAGAACTACCAAACCAGTCAAAATGAATTTTTCTTCTGCAAAATTTGATGCAATCGGTCATTTTGACCGGTTGGTACCTCTAGTGTCAAACGAGGCCGTTTGCCGTTTGACCAAAGTCGGTGTGTCCCCTCCCGCAAGGCAATAGGAAGTCCAGTAATCGTCATTGACCACGTCCTGTCTATTTTCTTAATGAAATCTCATATTTTTGCCTACGAATGCTTTTATTCCTAATAAAATACATCAGAAATAATCATTTCTGATCACAAGATGCCAAAGATCTCTCATTTACAACGTCAAAATCAAAGTGGTGGAAGGTTGGTTCCCTGAGTAACGAATTTGCTCAGAGGGACTTTGCACTTCATTGTATCAGTATCAGCGTTGAGTTAGAATACATTGGCCAGCAATGAAATTGGTGCGTCTTACACTGTTCATTGTTAACTCTTTTTTTTGAGAACCAGATGTCGTGTCGAATTGAGAAATACACTGCACAGTGAACTTAAAAGGGGATATTCGTGCCTGGTTAAAAACATGATATTGTTAATGCTTTTGAAATGGGAATAATATGTGTAGCACCTTTTTCCAAATAATGAAGGAGAAATATTGGTTTAATAATATATTAATTTTCAATATAAAATATAATTTCTTCAAAAGTAACCAAAAACAATAACCGCAAAGCATTTTTGGCTTGGTCGGCACTCCATTGACGTTTTTCCGATGTTTAATCGTTTTAGTCTCATTGTCAGGGGTCATTGGAAAAACAATGTCGAGAAATGGAGAACAGCGCGATAGCGCTTGTCTCAATCGATTGCGAAGAGAGGCATGCGATGCGATAGCGCTCGTCTCATTTAGCGCTTGTCTTAATTTATGTTCTCCGGTGCTAAGTAAAACGTGATCGCGCTTCTTTTCACGTCGATAAACTTATTGCAGTTGGCAAAGTGATCGAACGTATTGTTCCACAAGTTCTTATCATCGCTAATAACTGTCTGTTTGAAAATGATAAGACGAAGCAACGCAGAAGGTAAGTATAAAGTTAATTTAGCTTTACTGATTAAGTTTTTTAATTCATTTATCGTATTCCCAAAAGGTGTAATGAATCAAGAAAGAAAAATTATGAGCATAATGAAAAATTCAAGTGGTCTTAGTGACGAAGATGACGACTACATCGTTCCTGTAATGGGCAAGAGACGACGTATTTTGAGTACTTCAGATAGTGACAGTAATTTGACGTATCAATGTCCATTGAACTCTTTACGAATTCCCGAAGAAATTTGTAGTCAGCATGATTTCATCGAGCATACCGAAGAATCTGGATTGCGATGTAACTTCTCTGGCGAAGGTAAACCCATTGAATACTTTGAACTATTCTTTGATTCTACACTATGGTCACTAATAGTTGAAGAAACTAATAAATACGCGGAATACTCTGGGCTTTTATCTGGAGAATTGGAATCATCTAAAATAGAGAATTGGACACCAGTTACTGTGTTAGAGATGAAGGCATTTACGGCAGTGGTACTAGAAATGGGAATCACAAGAAAACCTAGTATTCGTTCGTATTGGACCGAAAATTCACGGAACATACCGTGGTTCCGAAAAATGTTCCCGAGAAATAGATTTCAACAAATTTTGAAATATTTTCACCTGATTGATAATTCTTTATGTTTTCCGCCTGGTCACGAGAAATACGATCCCTGTGCAAAATTTGAGCCACTTGTTAGACACGCTAACAGAGTCTTCAAATTATATTATACACCGCATAAAGAATTATCAATTGATGAATCGTTAGTTGGGACACTGTGTCATTCTAACACAGCCCAATACTCGCCAAATGAAAAACATCATCGCTCGGGCATAACATTTTGGATGCTGTGCGATGCAGTTTCAAAATATTGTTTGACGTTTTATTGCTACAAAGGCGCAAAACTAAAAACTACTAGTGATAGACAAAAGTTTGGACTTGGATATGATGTTGTGGTAAATTTATTAAAAGAAAGTGATTGTTTGAATAAGGGACATCACATTTTTGTCGGCAACTTTTTTATTAGCGTTGATTTAGCTAGATATTTATATTCTACGAATACCTACTTAACTGGAACTATTAGAAGAAATCAAAAATGTATTCCCGATTACTTGAAAAGAGCTGATGTTAACGAAGTGAAATATTTTCGAAACAATGAAGTGTTGTTCTGTGCGTATCGCGAAGAGAAGAGCTTAAAAAGGCCTGTATTACTAATTTCAACGAAAGCAGGAGATCAAAATGTGCCAATAACAAAAAAACGACACGGCAGAGAAGTGCATTCGACAAAACCCGCTGTTATTCAATCTTACAATACCTTCGTGGGTGGTGTGGATGAATCAGATAAAATGCTGTATACCTATCTGGATGAACGAAGAACAGTTAAATATTGGAAAAAGGTGGCTTTCAACATAATCAATCGCATGGTTTTAAATGCATATATAATTTACAAGGAAAGAGTTAGCAGTAAAGCAATGCATCGGTTAGACTTTATTTCGAATATTATTTTTGAAATTGAATGTGAGTGGATGAAGGAAAGGAAACCACAAGTTTTTCAACGTGATGATGTAAAGGAAAAAACATTTGGTTTAGTAAAGTTGCCACAGCGTAACTTGCGACAATGCGTAGTCTGTAGCACCAAAAATGGCATAAAAAGATCTCATTTAATTTGCGTGCAATGTAAAAAAGGAGTTCATCCAATCTGTTTTGATAAACACCAGTGTTACAAATTATAACTATGGCAAATATTCTGAAGCATCATGTTGTTCGCAATAGAAGGATCATTTTAGAAATTCCCCCTGTTGGCTAAATGATCGCTTTCAACATTTTGGTGTGTTTCAATTTATTTCCTTTATAATAAGCGTAGCGTCGAGCAGCTGCATAAATGTATACGAGACTAATATTGATGATTTTCAAGTAATTAACCCAATTGTATTTAATTATATATAAAATGTATGAAATTGCTTTAGGGGAATCATTTTGTTCGTATGTCCCCTACAACGAAGAATCTTTGTTATTTTCCTACCCTAATATGGTCAATGCATATATCTGAAATTTTCAATGAAAGTCGCATCGATACCTTTGGAGACACGTGAGGCATGAGCGCCGTTAACATTTGACATCTGATTTTGATCTTTAGCAGTGCTGATCTCGATTGACGCATCCCCGAATGGATTGAACTCGTAAATGAAGTTACTAGTGGCCGATATCCTCTTCACGGTACGAACCGCCTGGCTGTGTTTCGTCTTGTTCATTGCGCCTTCCGATATCTAGACATCGTATGATCGTTAACCAATATATGAGTAATCTTGCAAAGGCGTCGTTTGGAATTACGTCGCACCAGTTTCGGTATGAGAACTCGTTCAACGTACTCTGTTCTGCTTAATTCCGAGCCTCTGCCAACACGTCTTCTTCCCATTATTGTCTAGCAGCATTCGTGTTTTCTCCTTCTTCGAATTATTTTTTTGTTTGTTGTCCTGAACCGTGTGCAGCCCTTCCGATATTTTCTCCTTAGCGAAGTTCGTGGGCAGAAATACTCTACGGAAAAAATTAACATAATTTATGTGGGTGGAGGCTTTTCGAGTTTTTGCTTCCGGCCGTCTCATATAGTCGGAGAGTTATCTGCCAGGATGTTTCCGAACTAACGTCAAACCTTTCAATTAGCGTTTTCCACCTCTGATTTTCGTTTTCCATGCGTTTCTTTTTCTAGAAATCTTCTAAACGTGAAAATGAAAATGAAAATAATCCCTAGAGCCACTTCTTCAAAGTCATCTTTTTCGGTTAAAACGTAAATGTTCGGACACTTCTACTTTTCTGTTTGGCGTGCGCTTTGATCTTCTAACGTTATTATCTCGATAATTATCGCGGACTTCGAATAACGGCGTAGGGCTTTCCTGTTTATCTTAAGCTGTCCTATGTTTTCACGAGAGATTATCCGGGTGGTCTGGGACACCCTGTATACTGTGATGAAGTCGCAATGCTGGGGAAACCTTGGTTCTCTTCGTACAACGAACGTCTTAATTAATGCAGTACACTGATGTATTTACTGCGTCTTATTCGCGAAACTGTGCCTTTCAAGATTTGCGATAGACTTGAAAGTTCACGCAGAGAAAAATGGTTCGTTCCTAATGTATCTGTGGAAACTATGGGGCTGAAGTATGTCTCCTAACTCTGACCTAATTCTTTACTTTTCTTAATAGTTTTCCTGATCTTTGTCCATCTCTTGTATGTTAAAGCACATATCTTGTAACTTTCTTTGTAAGAAGCTTTTATTCTTAGTACACAAAAATGCGATACTTCGGAGCTAAAAGCCTCTTCCAAAGAAGGAGCAAAAGAAAATCTTTTAAGCTCATACGTGGACATTTAAAGATCGTTCACTTTGAGATTAATGTCGCGAAAAAGGTTTGCCCGAACGGTAGTCAGACTACTTTTATTTTAGACGATGGAACCACTGCTGTACGACGCAAAATGCATATTGTTGTAATTTTCTCATACAATACTTGGTTCTTTTAATTTTTATCGTTTTTTTTTTTACGATCTTATTCTATGACGATTAGTCGTTTCCTCTCGTCGGGGGCTCACTTGTTGGGAATGGTCCCGTGATTGTTTCCAATAAAGTTATTTGGTCCGCTGTTTTGACGTTTGCCTCCCCTTCTGGAGAACCAATGTTGCTGCGACAATCGCGTAGTGGTCGAACTTACCCTCTTCGGTTTCTTTCGTTTGCTGAAAAGTAACATATGTTTCAGAAATATTAAAAGGAACCACCGAGACGTTCACCCAATAAGACACGTTACTATGCGATTGGCTGTAAATTTTCAGATACTTGGAAAGGTCCTGGAAGAGAATATTTAACACGTCTTGCAAAACAATATTATTCTTTCCGCGCAGCAGCGGAATTGACGTTAATTTATTTGAAAACATTAAAAAAAGTGCGAATAGCTAGGAAGGAAAACCTCAAATTTATGCACTGCCGGCAAGTCTCAATCTCAGTAAGAAACGCTGCTCAATATACAATGTCATGAACGGACTACAAGTAGATACGCCGAAAAAGCTTATTGCAACTTTATTAATAATCATTAGGATGTTCTTTTCTTCAATTGACCCTTGAATTTCTGTTATATTCAAGCATTTTGCATAATACAGATCTCGAGTGAATTGTATAAGAAAAATACATTTTTTTTAAAGTGGTTATGTACCGCATTTAATCGAAACCAATTCAAACGAAAACGTTATACTTATGCATCATAAGAAAATATAGATATTAGTGAATCGGTTAAGAAGGCTCCCACGTGATTGTCCTTATCTTAAGAATATAGAAATGATTTTTGACTTTCGAAAAGGCCGGTAAGATAAGTGTCTGATACTTCCATTCATTCCTCAATGCACCTGTCTTAAAATTCCTTCGACATCCAAGTGTTCTGCATCGACTCTGTTAGGACTCTCTACTTAAATTAAATACATACATACTTCGCTTCTCAGAACTTAACATTATTCTAGCATTAGAACGTGGTCGGAGAATTATGTACCTGGTACTAGTCTTCGACGTTCCGTCGACATCGCGCGTTTCCTCGAGGCAATTGTCATTCTGCGGTAATTCGTGAGGCTCTTTTACAAACACTGATAGCGCATTTAGACGCTTGATCTCCTCTCGGTTCTGCGACGTTAAATTCGACGAGGATTCCACGCGAAAAGGTAGAAAGGTCAATGGATATTGAGATCGAGAGAAATTCGGCGATCGTTCCTCAACTTTTGCCAGCTCCGAAACAGTCGCGTCTTCTGCCTGTACTTACCGATAACCTACGGAGATAAGGTTATTATTGAATCGCGCGCAACCGGAGACCATAGGTGAAAATTGGGAATACTAGTTATAGGGAAATTCAAAGTCAATAGGAAAATATTATTACCACGCAATATTTCTCTATACGGATCAATACGCATTTAAATGTCGATCCAGATAAATGATGAAAATGATCTTATCAGCTGAAATTCTGTACGTTTGCGTCACCGGAAGAACCCGATGTTCGGTCCGAAGATAGCATTTCATTGAACGTAGTGTGAACTGGGGCGAAAGTAACCGAACACAACATAGATATTTATCAGTCTTTACTCGTAACTAATCGACAGGTCAAAATATATATACAATATATGTATCATGTATGTGTATATATATATATTTGTTTATACATATATACGCAGACGTTAACAGTATCCGATAGCGAGAGACACAACAAGTCGTAGCTCGTAGTTCCATCGATGACTTAAAAACCGACATCAAGTCCAGCTTGACGCGCTTACCCTGCCAATTTTCTTTCCTCCTTTTTCCTGTAAAGCTCGATCTGATTGGCCCGCTCCTCATAAAAAAATAATTCGTTCCTTCGTGATATCGGATATCGGAGCGATTGGGATGTTCTTTCTTATTCACAATTATACAAGGTGTGTCGTAACTGAATTTCCATACTTCGGGGGCTCCATGTATACATTAAAATGGGTATACGTACGTTCTATGTATACAATGTACCTTATGTACCTTAGTTTTCTACTTAGGAATTATAATGGAAAATACGAGTAGCCTTCTCCTCGTGTATCGATTAACAAAAAGAAAGACATGGAAAATTAAATGCACACAGAAAATAAGTTGGTAAATCAAAGTTTCATTTAAATTTAACCTTAAATAGCAAAAAAAATAATTTCCTCTTCGCGATATGAATGACGTCTTTTGTTAGCATTCGTCTCAGTGATCGTTCGAAAATATCAAATACTCTTGGAATAGTCTCAAATCGATTTTTATCTTCCCTCGCCTGGATCGCAGTGCTTATCTATATCTGCTTGCGAATATGTTTAATACATTTCATAAATTTCCTTCAATCGTCTCTAACCAAGAAAACTGAAATACGTATCGTAATGGCTGGTGATTATTGTACAAAGCACAAATTAAATACTATATGTATGTAAATGTATTACAATAATACAGTAGGATGTGTACGCACATATACAGATATACGCGCATATATTGTACTATACGTATACGCATTACTGTATCGTATATACAAACCAAACACTTTAGGCCGAGTGACAAGGCGGAAACTTGAGATATCTTCCGTACTCGTCCGTATCTCGAAAACTATGGCACATAGACTACACGTTGATCCGACATCTTTTATAAATTTCCGTGCGTAACATCATACTTTTGTAGAATGGACACCCAGTTACGACAGATCCTGTAGATGCCCCTTTCTCGCATCTTAGATCTTTCGTCTCGCCTCGGTTGATTTGCTCTCGCGACCGAGCAATCGCCGTCGAAGCTCGAATCGGATAGTTCGACCGCGTTGTGTCTCTCGCCCGCAGCTTCGATTGCGTCTCGATAAAGCACTCTAGATCGCTAGACTTTAGCATCGGAGATACCCACGGAGATATCTCCTTTCATTTATTTCGCTTCGCGAAAGTGCACCTAGAGTCTTTTGCTTAAAAACTCACTACACAAGATACGTTCCAACCCCGGATATTTTCTCCATGGTGGAACCTGCGAGATCGGGAGATCACCGATGATCGATGTCTCCTGGGACTTGTGAAACACTCGGACTCGGCCTATCTAATTTTAAAATACTCGTGTACTCGAAGTATTTTCTTTCACGATTCACAGGATTTCGTACGAGCGGTTTCGCTATTCTATCTACGCCACTGATTCTCAATCGGTGTTCCACGAACTTGTGATCGGGTTTTGACATACGTGCCATTTCTTTCGATCGACGATTATAATTATATTCATTTAAACGATGACACTTCAACGGCTGTTACAATAAAATTTTTCTTACATTCGGTGAGCTCCGTCGCGTCTTTCGCGCTCTTTTAAGTACGCCTGGAAATCCGGAACCGCCGAATATGTCACTTTAGAAACACTAAGGAAACAGAAGGAACTTATAATCTAAAAGAGGTGTTTCGTGAAAGTATGAGAGCGCGTCGCCATAGGAGACTATAATCTTGAATAAACGGTACGCCGATACGCAACTTGCTTGTTGGTTTAATGTAATCATCTTGGTGATTTTGGTGTTCCGTGACTTTCAAAAGGCAAAGAAGGTCTGTGCGTTCGAGAAGGTTCATTTTCTCGTGCGGTTCGCACGGCGCAAACAGAAATACAATGAGAAGATCATTGCAATCATTAGAGGAATTGGAGTTGACGAATGGGTGAAGGAGAAAAAATAAGATGTGACAAGGAGGGATAGCGGGAAGATCGGGAAGGCAGAAACTGACGGTAAATAGAAATCGAGGGATTCAAGGAAAACGATAAAATAAGATTCGTATGGGAATCTCGCGGTCGATTCTCTCAGTGCCAGGCAAAGTAATCAAACTGAATTCACACCTTTTAACTTTAGACAATCGTCGCGATTGATTTTCGCGCAGTGAACGCGAAAGACGGAACCAGGTCAATATACCAGTCCAATTCCATAAAACTGGAGATAGACTCTAAATCGGTCACTGCTCGCTGTGGGCGAGCACTTTGGCTGGCCCAAACGCGGATGAAACAATGACGATCAAAGTGAAAAGGTGTAAATTCGTCACACATTTTACCGTACAGACATCGGCTCAAATTAGTAGTTTAAGTTCTACACTCGAGTGTTTGCAAAAAATCGTCCTCGTCAACCTGTTGCAAAGGCTGTCTGTTGATTACGCTGTTTTTGAGATCTTATGTTTAAACCGTACGTGCGCCATGAGAATATCGATTGCCGCGTAAAGCTCGAGAGGGAAAGAGAGAGAGAGAGAGAGAGAGAGAGAGAGAGAGAGAGAAAGGGCAAGTGAAATTAAGCGAGTAAGAAAGACAGAAAGAAAGCGGTGCTATCGTAATAAAAGGAAAATATTGATCGATTCTCCTCGACCCATTGAATCGTTTCTTCTCCCTCTCTCTCTGTCCCTCTTTCCGCTCGGATATGATGTTCGCGTATGTCACGCGTCAGAATATGCGCCCGTCCGCCATCTCGTTCTAATGCGCCAATTTTCCATCCCTCTTACGCTCTCTACTGTTGATCGGTGGCTTCGTGAGGAAGAACGACCCGCTTGGTTGGGCCCGTGAGGAAAGAGTGATAGTTCGCCTCCTCACTGTAGGTCGACGAGCCCTCGGTACCTCTGGAGGCCTTCGACGATGTCAGGCACTCGTGAATGAAGCCACACACGGTGTTCACGTAGACGTCGCGGTAGGTAGCATAGTGCTTCACGTGGGGCGAATTCGAAAAGAGAACGAGGTGCACCCTGACGCCACGCTCCGCCCGTCGGCTAGCGAACTTTTCCACGTCCTTCAAAGGAAAATTCCGATTATTACTTCCTCCGCTCCTACATTATTTTCCGTTACCTCTTTCACAGGCATTATGAGTAGCTTTTCGCTTTTAAGCATTCACGCGGACGATTCATCCACATAAATGAGAAGGATGAATGTGTAAAAACTGGCGATTACCTCTATTTGTTCACCGATCAAAATTTGGGGGTAAATTTGGCTTGACATGTGCGGTGCTACGAAAATTTCAAAGACTAGAAAAGTGTTAGCTGGTCCACGCAAAATAACTGTATTACAGCGTGGCCTTGTGAAATAGTGGCGAAAAGTGAGCTTATCCTTTATATTTTCAAGTCGCAAATTCCCCCGGTAATCTTGTGTATTTTTACCAGAAATCATTTTTTTGTTGTTTATTAACACTAGGTTGATGGAACATTTTTTGTAAACATGACTTCCCATTACGAGTCAAACCGACCTATTTACATGAATCTAGTGTTAATTGCACAGAAATATTATTTTCCTTGTCATTTAGTAATATTGTTAACCGACTTCGTTAAAAAGGAGGTTCTCAATTGGACTCGTACATTTTTTCCAGGGATATTTACTTATAACTTTTTACCAGGTCGACCGATTTGAATGATTTATTTTATATGAAAGTGGATAGAGGTGCGGTGTTCTCGTGTAAATCGTTTTTTGGGGACCTGATCATATATATTGAAGAAGGACAACGAAACTTTCGCAGCGTTTTTAGGTTGCAGCAACATTTCATAAAAAATACAAGTTTTACCTTTAAAGTTCATGTGCATGCATGGAATGACTGTGTGTAAGCGTACGTATTTGTACAATAGCAGTTTTTAATCGATTCTTTCTTGGAATAGCTAAGTGTTGCAAACTTGTTTAGCGGTATTGTGAAAACGTACTAGTTAAGAGATTCCGATTCAAAAGTGTGTTCGAGGACTTGTAACAATTAAACTTTTATTGGTGCGGTGGCGTATGGCATAGTCTACTGGAATGAAATTCTACATTATAAAGATACACCGCGCTTTCAATAAAATTCAATTCCAATTGCTAGCAAAGTTTATTCTCACGCGACTATACTATTTGTTTGTCTTCTAAAGTTTTATTATTTTAACATTTTCTTGTTTGTCAAGTATCGTGATATTGCTATTTTAGATTTTGTTTTAATTGTGTATACTATCGAACCCAGTAACGAAAACTGGCAAGGAAGGTTAGGGAAGTGGGAAATTCAGAACATTCTAGAACTTTGTGAAAATGTAGAGTAATTCTATCGTCCTGAATACGATACTATTTTTTGTTGGGGCTATAAAACGGTTTGAAGGGGTGAAATCACCGCTTAAAGGAAGGTCGATTATTTCTTTCGCGCTATTTATTTTCGAAACTGTAAGAGATATCGGAAAAAAGTCAAATAATGTTTAAAACCGTTTTGTGAGCACAACAGCATAGCGTCAAAATTATTTGCAAAATTGTAATTGTTTATAATTGCGAGAAATGTCGATTACTGTGTGGAGTAGCAATATTCGTGAAAACTAGTTGGGTCTTTAATCATGAAAATATGAACATTTATACAAAATTCAGAACACGGTGTACGACATGTCCCACGGTACCACTGTCGTACTCCTTTCACACCGTGTCGATGTCGAGTTAACACTTTGACGGCCAGAGGTTTCGCGCCAAGGCTTTCACCTGTCGCCGAATACAACTGCCCAAGCTCTATCGTCTATCGTAGACCGTCACTTTTCGATTAATTTGAATGTAAAGTAACATATGGCGGGTCAGCCTTACTTCTCTGACATTCGTTTCACCGACACGGTTTCATCAACACCGAACCTCGCTAACGCGTTTAGCTCACCGACAATCATTCCACCGACTGTTATTTTACCGACAATGTTTACTTATCTATGTCGCCTCCTATGATTATTATAGTTACATTTATAACTATACACGCGTATACACGCATATTGTCCGCGGTTGAATAAAAGTAACAATCATATGCATAGCAGGCAATATCGACAAGTAAACATTGTCGGTGATCTAAATGCGTCGGTGAGTTGATTATTGTCGGCAAAAAGATTGTCGACGGAGCGAGTGTGAGTGAAGGAAGGGTAACTCCATATGATAACTGTTGCAAATAGATGTGTGATATGCAGTCAATACGAAGTCAATTCAAGTCACGCTTCCGTTGTACCGGCCGATACGCGTTGGCTTAAGAGAAATCATGTATACAGACTGTCCCAATTTAAATAATGCATTCAAATATCACCGAAACAATGCGTTAAATAAAGAAATGTTTAGCTTGTCTCGAGAGCTTTCCAAAACACTCTAATAAAATATTTTTCCCTCAAGTACGTTTTGAATTATAAGGCTTGAAAGTTACAGTACCGCCGGTATTAACATTACCCAAGATGTTCCACGTGGAGGTTGTTCAGGCGGATTTACACCTCCTTCACTGATTAATCCAACCAATGAAGGCAAGATCGGTGTTGGAAGGTTTCAGCTTTTGGTCAGTCGGTTACCTTGGGTAATGCTAACTGCGGCAGTATTGTAAATTTCAAGCCTTATAACTCAACATGTACTTCAGGGAAAAATATTGTATTATTGTGTTTTAGAAAGCTGTCAAGATAAGCTACAAGAATATGCTATAAAAAATAGGGAGTTCCATTTTAAGAAATTGACAGTGATCTTCAAACGTCTACCGAAGGTCAAATCAATAATACCATTTTATGTCCCCCTTGAAACCATGTAACTTCCGTTAGAAACATTTTTTTATTCAACGAGCCGTTTCAGCAACATTTGAATGCATTATTTAAAATGGGAACCCTGTACGTGACTTTGGCCGTCAAAGTGGTAAGCTTACCTCTATTGTAGAGAGAGGAAAGGTCAGCTTACCGCAGCTGGTATGAGGGTGTCCGCATTAGAGTAGAGAAATAATTGGGGCCAGGAATATACTTCCTCAGCCAGAGCGATTGGATTCGTCTGAATGGGATGTCCCCTTCCAAGAGCGTGAGAGATCACCTAATAGCAATAATTACAATTTCGAATAAACATTCGCACAGGTTCCTACGAAAAAGGGCGCAGGATGCATCGAGTTATTCATCGCACATTTGTAACAAATGTCTTAAACAAATGTCGCACACCCGCGTCAAAATCTGCGAGCAAATAGAGAAAATACAGAAAAACTTGTCTCACCTCGAATAACCAGAGCACCGAAAGAAAGATCGTAATGAAGAAGGACATTGGTAGATTCGTCAAGGGATGTCCCCCAATTATGGCGCTGATTGCTTTGAATAATGTCGTTAGTCTTCTTTCTCCGGGAGCGCTGTCGAATATTACTCCTTTCACCTGTGAGCGAAGAATATATAATGAAAAAAAAGCCCATGAACAGTGACAGCATTATTCACTACGAGCTTTTCTAATACTTCGTTCGACATTTCTCAAACTTCGGATATCTGTGTATGCGAGAAATTTATACTCTTAAATAGCTACTCTCTTTTTTCGACATTGGTCAAAAGTCTCAGCTTAACTCTCGCAGATTTTTCGAGTGCACCCCTCGTACTTCAACTAGGATTAATAGTATCCCAAAAATCGGTCGGACTCTACTCCGTAAAGGTAGGCGGGAGCTGCGAAGTAAAAGAGGACCCATCTCGAACTATATCGGGGCACTATTAACGGTGGACTCTGCGCGTATCCCAGGCTTACACGAATACAGAGCTATTTCGACCGAATTGAATGGTTATGCAATTTCTATGCTGTCCTCGTAGCTAACATTGATCTAATCTTAACCCTTTGAGTGCTATGGACGCATATATGCGTCTCTCGATTTTTTCGATCACCTACATAGAAGTATTACAGTTACTTTTGTGTGAGATGAATACAGGTGCATTCCTTAGTAACAGCATGGTTATAAAGCTCTTTAATTATTTAATCTCGTGCAAACGGATTACTATGCCTTATTACTATTTGCTCCTTGAATAGTTAATCAAGAGAGTTCAGTCTAGCGAGAAAGTATTCCGTCCACGGCGATCATCACCGTCCCCGAGTATTCAGCACTCAAAGGGTTAATTTTTACTGCACCTGCATCGAGTGACAATGTAGAAATGAACAGCGTACGTAAAGCGCATACTGAAGGACACGTTGTTGAGCTACGTTTGGTATTTTCTCGGTTACCTTGAGGGGGCAGTTGGCCTCCTGCATCGCGAGACTGACGTGCTGATAGAGGAAGGCTCCGCCGTTGCTGAATACGTGAAAGAATATCGGATGCTCGGCAAGGCTCTTGTCCGAAATCACCTGGATCAATCGTTTGCCGATGTAAGGCATCTTGTCCCTTCTCCAGAACAGACATTCTACCGGTGCGGTGAAACGTAGGGTAATACAGCTGTAAATAGCATTGTTCGATTAAAAATTATTCAAATAATTTACAGACGAAGGCACTGTATAGGCACGGGATCGTTGCAAAGTGAGACGCGGTAAATTGGGAAAAGAACGTGCATTGACGAAGCGAGTGGGTCCAGAATTACAGGTAGGGACACACGTGCGTTTGTTCAGGCAAAACTGTTTGCTTGGACAAGTAATTGCAAGGGGCCCTCGTACGTCACGACAGTGAATCTCGTGCAATTAATATGCACCTTCCAGTAGACGCAATAAAACGGTGCCTAGCATTGTTTCAATCAAGTTTCAATATTGTCATGTCGATTCTACTCAAGTGAGGATCAAAGTATCGCCCAGGTACTTGGAAAGCTAATGAAATTGGGGACCTAGTGGAGAATATCAGGGCAGAGAAAGGGCTCGGAAGTAGCACCTGCACTCTGCACTGAATTATTATTGATTCAGGGAATACACGCGAGCGTAAGTTTTCCCTTGGCTGACCAGGGGTGTGGAACCGTCGGATATTGTCGGTAGTGAAAATACTATTTTTAAGAATTCTTAAGGCCACTACAATTCACCACACGGGGTAAAGATCGATCGGCGAAGGGACAAAATTTTAACAAAAATTTACCAGGCTATGTGACATTCTCGCTTTCGACTCTCTCCTATCGTTAACTTTCACTGACATTCTTACGCGTGCCAATTCGTAACACTTCTATCTCACGAGCTGTCTCGATAACCTCGAACTCCGAATGACATCTGAATGATAAGCGACGAGCAAAAGGACGGAAAATAGGTACCTCCTTTCCTCGTAGATTGCGCTATACTTGGCTAGATATCTGTCCCGACAGCCGGCCCATCCTAGGAGGACGACGACCGGGCGCTTGTCCTCCTCGTAGACGAAGACGAACTCCTCCCGCTGATCCTGCTGCTCGCCGGTGGACAACGTCGGCTCCCTCGGTGACGGAGGAAACGACGGGAACATGATATAATAATCCAAGTTCTCTTGGTTGCTCATCTTTTCAGCACGCCGTGTTCCTCCTTACGAGGACGAAAGGGAAAGAGGGGGATGGAGGATGGAGGATGGAATATGAAGGAGAAGGAGGAGGGAGGGGAGTAGGAGAAGGAGAAGGAGGCTCGCTCGAAAGTGAGACGAGAGAGTGCGAGGGAGAGTAAGAAATTGTGGGGAGGGGATGTTGTATCCCCACTGTGAGATATCTTTTGGCGAAACGGGCTTGCGTGGTCGTGTCGGCGAGCACGAGGGTTGCCCAGGGATCGATACCACGGAGCGGCAGAGTAGTAGCGGAGCCAAGGCGCCTTTTTCACGGACGAGGACGGGAGCAAGGACGGGGATAAGGAGGATCGAGAGCCTTGGTACGATGTCTACGACGTCGAGGACGGCACCGTGAACGTCGTCCGTGGCTCTCCTGCGTCCTTCCTTTACCGACGTCCAGCAGACTCTGGCGACACCGACGCTGCGCACCTGGCCGCGCCGTGCGATGCTTTTCAGCAACGATGCCTCGAGGTATATCGACTGGCCGGCACCGTTCACGCGGGAATTCAAGGTGCATGTATTCTAAGCGGAGCACGACGCGACCCCTTCTTTCCCATCGCGACTAATTCCAATGTGAAGAGTCTACCCTGTTTCGAGACCTGTTAACCCCGTTTACCAGATGGAGTATTCCCTTTTGAAAATAGTCACAGATCTTGTGGCCACTGTCGAATAAGCGAAGTTGCTCGAAAGGACGATTGCAGATCTTTTTTATTCGTAAACTGAATTCTTCGCATCTATGCGAATATTACTGCAGGGTCGATGTGATGTTAGTTGTCATGTCGAAGCCGAGCGAATAGGTAGTATATTAGTAGCCGTGTCAAATAACGAGGTTACGTATATTTAAAAAGCATATCCACGCGCTATTAGCGCGCGCCAGCGTGCATGACTGAGGCGACTGAGGCACTCTTTGTAGTAGATATATATTTTTTTTAATTTGGCGCGGATTATCATCGTTTATATAACTTTCGCAAAGAAATGAGAGGCACGATACGTTCACTCATTAATAGTTGTTGAATTTTAATTAACGGCCACATGTAGGCACGGTGCCTTGTGTTATAATGATGATGGATAATTGCAAATTGTAACCTCATCTTGCATGCATTTCAAAAACTTATTCTTGTTCATTCGAAATTCCGTTAAGCATTTCATAAGACAAAAACTGTTATCACTTCACATTTTCATATGCGTGGTAATGGCCAAAACACAAATTAATCCGCGATTTTGCGTTAGCAGAAGGTGACAATTTTTCGCAAAAATAGGTACATTTGAATTTTAGCGTGTAGGGTTGTCACAAAGTGTGAGTGACCTGCCATGATGTCTGCGCCTGCGCTGCGCATATTAATACATGCGCACTAGCACTCGAATGTCACGTCGAGTGTACAAATTTGGGGTCACGCGCATGGTGCAGCAGTAACGTCATTTGGGGAAACGTTCGTGAAGTTACTGAAATATAGCCGTTCCTAAAATAATAGCTTTCCACCACAATGATCGGATGTAGCGAGAATGCGATTGGATTAATTTAAGCTACATGCGAATATGATTGGACGTATCGACCGGAACGGATTTAAATGTTTGATGTGATACACCCAAGTGCAAAGCCGGTGCCCGTTGGGGAAATGTGAACCGGCCTTCCAGTGTTCTCACCAGGGCGTTGTAATATGATCGACTTTACTCGGCCAGTGAAACGGTTTTGCATAAGGCTGTCTTTCCGTGAAATTTATTTATAAACAGAATTAATTCTATTTATTGTGTTATTTCTTCCCGATATAGTTATATGCACTATGTTTTAGGTAATAGTTAGCTTATAACGCACATAATTGTAGAATTGCATTAACATTTACATTACTTTTTATTGATCCTTCGATACCAATACTAGTATACATATATGCATAGTTCCAATGATTTACAGAATTAAATAAACATGTGCTTGGAGTTCCCCTTTTGATTTCTTTTTTATATTTTCCTTTTAAATCGCTCTGCAGCGCCATCTATTGAATCCTATACCGAAGTAAAATTTTCATTAAAGGCCATTGCGATTCCTGTTTCATGAATCGTATAGTATATTGCAATCATATATGTAATACTCCTATATTGTTAGCCACGATATTTCCTATAAGCGGGAGCGGCGCCGAGCAAGTGAGACAGAACATCGTACTTTCGAATATAATGCGCATGCGTTAGCAGCTGCATAGAACGCACGCATGCGCAGTTGCGCCGAAAGTACAAAGTGAGAGCATAGTATACTATGGTGAGAGTGAGAGGTTGATATATGTCTGCACCGTGGTGTTTGCGTCGCGTTTTCAGTTCCATTAGCAATATAGTAGTATTACATATATGATTGCAATATACTATAAGCACCGAGAAGAGATTGTTAAAGAGGGTCAGCGCGTCTGGGGCGCCGACGAATTCCGCTGTATTGAGCGCCACTTTGGCGTAATTACATAGCAAAGCAACATAGTTTACATTAGAACTGCATAAGTACGATTGATCGAATAAATCCCTGCAGTTATCGCTGGAATCCACCAGGGCCTGGCAAAATGGCCCCTTCAAATACACGGGGGCTGACTCTTTTTAACAATCTTTCCTCGATGCTTTAAGAGACAAGTTGACGTTTTTTACGACATTTTTGAATCTTATTTACCGACCAGAAAGGGTGGCGCCACTCTTACCGACCCACAGTGCTTCTAACCACGAAAAACTGGACAAAATTCTGTATCTTCCTTAAACATAACATAATTTACATGAAATTTGGTACTCCTCTATGTTTTGGGGGTCTCAGATTATGAATACGGTATCCAAATTGTATATTTAATGTATTTTGAGATTATTCATTAAGAATTTGGGTCAAATCCAGACGTAATTAAAAGGTCTTATTCAATAATATTATTGTAGTAATAAATTTATATAATTAAATATAATGATAATACGTAACTGAAATTAATATCTGGGAAATAATATGTATTAGTTGAGAATTTTAGAAAACGATGTAAATTTGAATGCAAACGTTTATTTAAAACCATGTCTTGTAAAAATTATTACTATAAAATACGCCCCGACATTTTTTATTCAAATTTGTGCAACATACTCTTCAGTTGAAATGAATCAGCTAAACTATAGATTCTAAAGTACAAGAGGACTTTTTTTTTTAAAATGCACAGCGACAAGGCAGAGAATTTTAATTAAAATTAGAATTTAACGAAAACCCGAGGTCTTTTGCGGGAAACGGCCACTCCTGGCTTAATAGAGGAATGGGGATTTACTTATAATCCCAAAATGAATATGCACATACATTCTAATAACTTCGCATATTTTATTAACATTAAATGTACATTTCTGAAATTAGAAGCAAAACACGATTTTGAAACATCAATTTCGAAGACCTGTAACTATAGGAAACGGAGGGCAATAGTACAAACCTTTTTAGATGATTTTTCGGTATAAAACAGCTGGATAATTTTATTCTTTAGACAGATGTGTGCTGCATTAGATTAAGAAGGACGCAAAAAGAGGAAAACACAAAGGGCCTAGCGGGATAAGTATGCAAAATCTGCCCCCGCATGTATTCAGCTCTAATTAATGTCGTATGTTCGCATACATGTGGTATGAAACTCTACCAAATTTTAATCTTGAAAATTAATTTTTATGGGAGATATGGAGGGGGAAAGAAATAGAAAAGAAATTTTTTTTCTCAAAAACGGCTGAACCGATTTCAATGAAAAAAATATATGTTGTAATTATCAACGAGACTATTTTGTAGAAAAATCGAAAAAATTCTACGACAAAAATATCAGGTGAAAAAAATTTTTTGAATTTTTCGAACATTTTTTTAAAGGTTATGTTCTATAGTGACACCAACCATTTTTCACGTATATATTCCTCAAAGGGTGTTTTTCAACATATATCTTTGCCAAATTTTTTGGAGTGGTGCAACATTGTGAAAAAAAATGAAAATCGTGTACGCGATACTATGTTGTTTAATCGCGTGTACCGCTCTTAAACTCACGATTTGAAAAAAATCTCAATCCTCTTCGCTGTTTTCATTAATCACTGAAGGGCAATGATTTTTTTTTAATATATCGCAAAGTATGTTTGCTGGCTGAATAATTTTTGATAAATACCTAGCATGAGATAAGTAATACACAATGGCCGCAATATGCGAACAACAGCCGACAGTTCGTCTGCCATTAGCACAGTCACATACGTAGTGCGTTACACCAGAAATACCTATGCTGTTGGGCTTGTATCTAATGAAACATCTGTACGATGTTCGGGAAATATGTCGGGATGGAACTTTGAATTTAAGGACAGTGGACTCTTCTTTGGCATATTCAAGTGTCAGTTTGCCATTCGTGTCTATCATTTCCGCTAAATAAGATATAGCCTGAGAAAGTTGGTACGATCCTGTGAAAAAGATCATTAAATCCTTTTCAGTCATTTCTGGAAAATCCAGAATTTCATCTGATGTAACTGCTTTAAAACGAGTTTTTCGACGGATCCAGCCTTTTTCTTCTACTTCAATAGCTACTGTATTTTGGATATCTTTTTGAAATTGATTGATTGATTGACTTCTTTTTGAAATCTGACTCGGAAACTTCGAATGAAATCTTAGAAAGAATGCAATTTCAAAAAGATATCCAAAATACAGTAGCTATTGAGGTAGAAGAAAAAGGTTGGATCCGTCGAAAAACTCGTTTTAAAGCAGTTACATCAGATGAAATTCTGGATTTTCCAGAAATGACTGAAAAGGATTTAATGATCTTTTTCACAGGATCGTACCAACTTTCTCAGGCTATATCTTATTTAGCGGAAATGATAGACACGAATGGCAAACTGACACTTGAATATGCCAAAGAAGAGTCCACTGTCCTTAAATTCAAAGTTCCATCCCGACATATTTCCCGAACATCGTACAGATGTTTCATTAGATACAAGCCCAACAGCATAGGTATTTCTGGTGTAACGCACTACGTATGTGACTGTGCTAATGGCAGACGAACTGTCGGCTGTTGTTCGCACATTGCGGCCATTGTGTATTACTTATCTCATGCTAGGTATTTATCAAAAATTATTCAGCCAGCAAACATACTTTGCGATATATTAAAAAAAAATCATTGCCCTTCAGTGATTAATGAAAACAGCGAAGAGGATTGAGATTTTTTTCAAATCGTGAGTTTAAGAGCGGTACACGCGATTAAACAACATAGTATCGCGTACACGATTTTCATTTTTTTTCACAATGTTGCACTACTCCAAAAAATTTGGCAAAAATATATGTTGAAAAACACCCTTTGAGGAATATATACGTGAAAAATGGTTGGTGTCACTATAGAACATAACCTTTAAAAAAATGTTCGAAAAATTCAAAAATTTTTTTTCACCCGATATTTTTGTCGTAGAATTTTTTCGATTTTTCTACAAAATAGTCTCGTTGATAATTACAACATATATTTTTTTCATTGAAATCGGTTCAGCCGTTTTTGAGAAAAATAATTTCTTTTCTTTTTCTTTCCCCCTCCATATCTCCCATAAAAATTAATTTTCGAGGTTAAAATTTGGTAGAGTTTCATACCACATGTATGCGAACATACGACATTAATTAGAGCTGAATACATGCGGGGGCAGATTTTGCATACTTATTCCGCTAGGCCCTTTAAGAGTAATAATAAATTTACTTAATATCGTGTTACATTTTCAGGATTTTCAGGTAAAGTGAATTTACCAATCTGGTTCCCTCTATACCAGGCCTGCCCAACTGCTCCTCAAGGCCACCGCCGAACGTAGGAGAAATGTCCTTCTCTGTCTACCTACCATGCTGTCCGGTGTCTTTTGTTTATCGCTTTACACGTGGTCCTGCCTCGAAGTCGCCTATGTATGAACGTGTATTCGCGTGAGCATCCTAAATAAGAATAACACGATAGGTAGGTGAAGGGGGACATTTCGATATCGTTCGGCTTTGACCTTAAGGAACACGGGAGCAGCAGTTGGGCAGGCCTACTCCCTTATACTGTGCCGTGGTGGTAATCCACAGTATATATAAATCTACTAAACCTAATTTCATCGCTATAAAAATATTCTTCTCCTTCGCTGCGTTTCTGTCGGTACCAAAAGTCGTCCGTTCGACCCACGTCAATGGGTGATTTTATCCCATTTTTGAAACGTGCCAAAAATGCAACGCCACAAGTATGTGATGAAAGAGTGTTATTGCGCAATTCCCAGATAGGAGAAAAATGTTGCGTGTGCCTACTTGAGTGAACAACCGCAAAATATCCCGGAAAACGGGCAAAAATTGCATCAGCTGTGCTATCTTAGAAATGCTTTATCCGAAGAGTAGATAATACGAGCGGATATTGAAGTGGCTACTTAGTACGGCCTAGCAACTGAAGGTTCAACGACGATAAGCGTATTTGCGGGAAGATCGTCAGTCGCACACCAGCCGGGGTACAAGCAACACGTCAAGTTGCAGGCTTCACGCTTTCTTAAACACAGTGTTATTCTTGAACGTTCGCCAAATTATTTCCCGATACGATGGATTATTGGTCTATAGTTTTATCTTTCATCGCTGGTGCTCTCGCACTCGTTTACTATATCTATCGTTATGGAACTTATTTTGAAGGAACGGGTATACCGTACGTGAAAGGTTTCCCTGCCGTGGGTAGCTTTGGAGCGTTGTTTCTGCAGCGGGAATCAGCAGCCGATATCGTCAACAGAATTTACTATTTACATCCGGATGCGAAGTACGTGGGTATGTACGACGTCAACGCGCCCGCAATAATGTTGCGAGATCTGGATGTGATCAAATCAGTCGGCGTGAAGAACTTCGATCACTTCATGAACCATCGTGAGATCGCAGGCGTGACCAGAGATCCACTCTTCGCGAAGAACTTGTTCAGTTTGAAGGACGACAAATGGCGCGATGCACGGAATCTCCTCTCACCGGCGTTCACATCCAACAAGATGAGAAGCATGTTCAATTTGATGTTTGAGTGTGCGAAAAACTTTGCGGACTTTCTCTCCGAGTTGCCACCTAAGGGAAGAGACACAGACATGAAGGAGATTTTTTCTAGATATACGAACGACGTGATTGCCACTTGCGCCTTTGGAATTAGCGTCGATTCCATGAAGAATCCTAACAATGACTTCTACGTGCTGGGCAAAGAAGCCACTAACTTTACGGGGATTCGCAACCTAAAGTTTCTCGTCATGCGAACCCTACCACAGCTCGCAAGCTTGCTCAACTTAAAGATCGTTATCGACAAGGCGGCGAAGTTTTTTACCAATGTCGTAGAGTCTACTATTAAGGCTAGAGATGAGCGTGGTATCACGCGTCCCGACATGATTCAACTGATGATGGAGAGTCGTGGCAAAAGGGGACCGGACAAGGAGTTGACCACGGTGGACATGACCGCTCAGGCTTTCATCTTCTTCTTCGCCGGCTTCGAGACAACATCCAGCCTCATGGCATTCGCTGCGTATGAAATCGCTGTCAATCCAGACGTGCATGCCAAATTACAGGCAGAAGTAGACGACGTATTGAGACAATCCAATGGCGAGGTGACTTACGAAGCGATAAACAACATGGAGTATCTCGAGGCAGTGATAAACGAATCACTGAGGATGTACCCGGTTTTCGTCTTCCTCAACAGGGAGTGCAAGGAAGACTTCGAATTACCACCCGCTTTACCGGGATTGAAACCTTTCGTGGTGAAGAAAGGCATGATCTGTTTTATTCCTGCCTATGCGCTTCAACGTGATCCTAAGTATTTCAAGAATCCTCAGACGTTTGACCCTGAACGATTCCTCGGCGAAAACAAACAGAACATAGCCAACTGTCCCTTTCTCTCATTGGGGATAGGACCAAGAATGTGCATTGGCAATAGGTTTGCTATCTTGGAGACTAAGGTAGCGTTCTTTCATTTGCTGGCAAGATGTAATTTGAAGCCCTGTTCAAAAACCACGATTCCCATGGTATTCTCGAAGAAAGGATTAGCCCTGCTGGCGCAGAATGGATTCTGGTTGAAGGTGGAGCCTAGAACAGATTCTCCGTACAACAACATCGTTAAGGATACGTCAGTTATTAATTGAAAGTGTGAGTTTGCGCAGCGACCGAGAACCGATGAACTTAATGCATATACCGTGATAGATAACAAACGAACACTCTGTATTACGATAAAAGTGAGACGGAACATGCATCTGACACTGTATTGGAAACAAATACGTACAAATTTGACTTTTTTTATGTTGATGTTAGTATGATGATGCTAATTGAAGGTTCAGGCGTGAAACCGCTTAGGGCTTCTTTTTTCAGACTGTTGTAGGTCCGCGCATGGAATTTTTAGATATCGTACTATAGTGACTTGGCAGTGAGCACGATAGCCGGATGTTTCAAAATTCTCCATCATACAGGGTGAGTGAAAAGTACCTGAGCGGTAAAATGTCTCGAGAGAAAACTGTTCCAAATAAAAGTAGTAGCATTTTTCATTGCATACTCTTGTAGCTTATCTCGAGACACTATACAAAATATTTTTTCATTGTGTACTTTTCGAGTTATGGAGCTCGAAGGTTACATTACCACCAGTATTAGTACTACCTAATTTACACCTCTTCGTGCGTGTGCGTGCGCGTGGTTTGTATGTGGATGTGGGTATGTCACACAGAAAGATGTGTAAATCCGTCCGTGTAACCTCCAGGTAGTACGCCTTGGGTAGTATTAATGCCGATGGCAATGTAATCTTCGAGCTCCATAATTCGAAAAGTATACAATGGAAAAATATTTTGTTATAGTGTCTCGAGAATGCAATGAAAAATGGGGATTAGGTTTTTGGGGGTGCAGTTTTTATTTGGAACATTTTTCTCTAAAATGCTTAGGTTTCCAGACATTTCACCGGTCCGGTACTTCTTACTCGCTCTATACAGGGTGTCCCAGACCAACTGACGCGGAAGGAGAGGAGACATAGAGCGGCTTGCGCTGAACGTAAAAGTCCTGTACCGTTTTGCGATAATCGCAATATTTATCGAGTTATTAATTGTTAAAGATCAAAGGAAAGGGCATCCGCCAAAATGGCAGCGGGAGGAGCGCTGGGCCTCTCCGAGCTGTAGGACGGCTTAGTTTACCTACAAACAAATGCGGGGCGCGGTGAGGGGAAGGATAAGACGTCGCTGCACGGCCGGCTTCTTTTGCGTTATTCTTCCCCTTACCGCGCCCCGCATTTGTTTGTAGGCAAACTGAGCCGTCCTACAGCTCGCAGAGGCTCTAGCGCTCCTCCCGCTGCCATTTTGGCGGACGCCCTTTCCTTTGATCTTTAACAATTAATAACTCGAAAACTATTGCGTTCATCGCAAAACGGTACAGGACTTTTGTGTTCAGCGGAAGCCGCTCTATGTCTCCTCTCCTTCCGCGTCAGTTGGTCTGGGACACCCTGTATACAGGGTGTCTCAGACCACCCATACAATCTCTCGCGGGGACATAGAGCGGCTTGCGCTGAACATAAAATTCCTGTACCGTTTTGCGATAATCGCAATATTTATTGAGTTATTAATTGTTAAAGATCAAAGGAAAGGGCGTCCGCCAAAATAGCAGCGGGAGAAGCGATGGAGTCTCTGCGAGCTGTAGGACGGCCCAGTTTACCTCCAAACAAATGCGGGGTGCGGTAAGGGGAAGAATAACGAAAAAGAAGCCGTCCGTGCAGCGGTGTCTCAGCCTTCCCCTTACCGCGTCCCGCGTTTGTTTGTAGGTAAACTGGGCCGTCCTACAGCTCGCAGAGGCACCAGCGCTCCCCCCGCTGCTATTTTGGCGGACGCCCTTTCCTTTGATCTTTAACAATTAATAACTCGATAAATATTGCGAATATTGAATAATGGTCCAGGACTTTTGTGTTTATATTAAGCCGCTCTACGTCCCCACGAGAGATTGTATGGGTGGTCTGAGACACCCTGTATATGATATACGGAGCATTGGGTGGAATTCTAGTTGATAAATTAGAATTCTCATGATGCTGAATACCCGCGTCTACCCTTTTTATTGTCACTAATTGCAAATTCTGTATTGGACGAAGAAACGCAATAAGAAAACATTATACTGGCTAAATGTATTCAATAGCCAGGCTGATTTTGATGTTAAAGTAATGTATATGGGTTATATGTATACGGGTACAACATTATATACGGCAGAACACAGCAGTCGTCGAGAGAGTGTATGGTGTATGGAAACGTAGATTTCCCTAGTTGTGTAGAGCAGCGGTTCCCAATCCGTGGTCACAATACAAGAAACGGTCCGCGCGTTGAAAAGGGCCGTCAATCTTGAAGAGTTCTGATGTAAAAAAGCTGTCTCGTATTTTCGCCTTCGAGATATCCCCTTGAGATATCTTATGCTCTTTTCAACGTCATATTTATGTGAACAAGGATTTTGTGCTGTACACAGTATTACAACTAACAAGCAAAGGAATCGTTTAAATGTAAATGACGATATGCGCGTACCTTTAAGTAATAATATTAAGCCCAGAATTTCACAGCTAGTAAAGCAAATGCAAGTCCAAATATCTTATTGATGTTTAAGGTGCTAAATAGGAGCAGGTCCCTGATGAAAACGACTTTCACCTAGTAGCCCCTGAATAATAAAAGATTAGGAACCACTGCTCTAGAGAGTTGTCTACCAAATTAATTTGTTCGATGTCGATTGTCGTGGCGTGTGCTGTGTTTCGCAATTTATCGGTAATATTCAACGATGTCTTGCGAGAGGATGAGGAGGATTGTGTGGAGGAAGAAATTCCCGTTCCGTAGCTACAGTGGCAACCTCTTGCTGGCTTTGTTGCTCGTGCTGAGATGACTGACAAAGTCTTCCATTCATTATTTTTTATACAAGTTTGTTTTTAAGCGAATATAATTTTTATTTTACATAACAAGATTTTATTTATTGTCACTTCCTAAGCTTAACCCTAATCCAAACCTTAACACCTATGTTGTATAAGATACTAATATCACTGCTGTCACTAGAAATATCGTCAGTTGCATTATTCACCACCATTATTGTTTTTGTATTTGTAATTGGTAAATAACAGCAATGACATGGAATGAAAAATGCAAAGTACACGTCGCATTCACCGTTTTAAAGCACCGATTCTTCGAATTTTTGATCGATTTTCTCCATAACCATGTGCCATCAGCGTAAATGATGTATATTGGTGTAATCAGGAGATCTTTCCAAAAAGTCAAGTTTTACTCAGTTATTTTAGGTACGAAAATCTTGGGCACATTTTGGCGTCAGCCTTTCGCGCCACATCGCGGATCCAACGGAAATACGTACATTTCATTGGTTCAATGAACCACACTATTCTGGAGATTGTCGAACATATAATAAGGTGGCTTCAAGTTCTGCCTTCCTATTTCGGGACTGTGAATACTAAGTGTCTTAACACTTGGCATGCGGGCAACGTACTTTTACGTTTTTCACAGTCTGTCACTAGAGCGCGGGTCACGTAAGAATACGTCTTTAGTAGATTTGTGCTAGAAAGAGCCCATATAAACACGATGGGCATTGTATGTATGGTGTTTGCGTTGCTATGCAAAGCTTTACATTGTTTCTTCCCAGAAGTTTTGTTTGACGGGTTACTCCGTCTTTCGAATCGAAGTAGTTTTCGGTTTATTGCAATCTTACTGAATGACCAAACTTCCGAAAAAGGTTTACGAAAAAACACCCGCTACACGCGTAAGTCCGCGGCCAAGTGTACCCGCATGCCAAGTGATAAGACCGCTTTGTTTCAACAAGATGATCTTCGGTAAGACAATCTCAAGTGCAGCCTTGAGACTCGAGTATGAATACCGCCCTAGGAACATGGACCTCCGGACCAGGCGGCCGTGAGGATAATTGCGGGGCTCCGTTCGATCAACTGTACTTACAGTATAGTAATGTAAACTATGTTGATTTGCTATGCAGTTACGTCAAAGTGGGGCTGACCACCCACAAGTTCACAATATTTTCTCATGTCCCCAGCTGCACGGGCGCAGATCCTCTTTAATCTTTTACGCACTGCACGCTCGTCCGCGAGACTGTCTCCCTGGGACGGCGCGTCTGCCCGCGGATGGCACAGAAACCGTTCATGTCGTTTCCACTACACATTACGTGCGAATAGAGTTCTAGATTAATAAATTATGATTTCATTATACATTTTCATGTAACGACATTGAAAAACTTTATTAATTCATGAACTATTATTATACGTTACATTTTAATGAATAGTGTGTCTGTGTATAATATATTTTAAAGCAAGGGACAAAGTAGAGTCCCACATCACAATCTTTACATTGGCACCGCGATCTTCGCCTTACATCATTGTTTGCGCACACTGCGCAATTTTGTAAAGTTTTTTTGGTCGTAACGGTTGTACAGTATGACGGTAAATGTGATTCTGTTAATCTTAATGGATAGTCGGCAGTAGAATTATTACGATCGACCGTCGAACGATGCGTCGAATGCAACGAATAATATCATCCAAAATCATAATATCCACGGAATTTGTTGAATTCAAATTGATGGTGTCCGCGGAAAGCCACTATAGTGGCCTTAGAACATATACATATAACAGGAAGGGGAATTGCGTATGTTTCCCATGTAAAAAATCTGTGGCCAAGTTCGATGCGAGAGAGACAGATAGATGTTAACCTTTGCTCGTAATGCGCAAACGCGGATGACGCTCACCGCGCCGTTTAAAAATGGAAATGTAATTGGGACACAATTGACGATTATTGAATAGGTGATAATTAATATGCAGACAATGACAAACAATTATAAACTGAATTTTGTGCAAACAAAATAACAAACAACGAGAAATATTATTACTTACTTATGATAAGATACCGATTTGTCACGTTTAGCGCATAGGACACAGTATAGGCTTGGCATTTTTTCTTAACTAAGCTATCAATGTTACAATTGATAGCTCACGGACGGGTTTAACCGGTTTAACCTTTCAATATTTTGAAACTCACTGTCAGCTGTCAGCATGCGTCGCTCGCGCTTGCGCATTGCGGACGAATGTTAATCTCAGTCCTTCTCTCTCTCCTCAAAACGTTTCTCTCTCGCACACAACTTGGACACAGGCTCGATCCTCTGTTCCCCTTCCAGTTATACATATACAAACGGTGAGCGTATATTCAGTATATAAAAAAATGCTCACTGAGCGGCGCCTAAGCAGCTATCTATGAGCGCTCAGTGAGCGATCGTGTTTCTGGATGCACTCATTGTTGAGGAGGGTCAGCACTCGTGTATGAGGAGGGGTGGGGTGACCTGGTGTATTCCAGAGATAACTGCAGAACTCTATTCGATCAACCGTAGTTATGCAATTCTAATGTAAACTATGTTGCTTCGCTATGTAGTTATGGCGAAGTAGCGCTCAATGCAGTGAAACATTTCCGTCCTTCTAGGCGCATAAGTGCTCTCCTCGGTATCGGTACCAACCCAGACGGCTACGTAGTGTTCCGCATCTCACTTGGTCAAGAGGACCTAGGAGTGATAAAGCAAATTCCTGTTTTAACGAGAAAGCATGCTTGGTGGATGCTTCCGTCTACCATTTTCCACCCTTGTACGACGGGTGGCCGTTTCGTCGAGCAGGCGCCTCGCGCCGGATCCCTTTCGGAGGCTGAAGAGTGGGACCGTGGAGCTGAGAGCGAGAAGAAAGACAGAGAGAAAGAGAGAGAGAGAGCGAAAGAGAGGGATAGGAAAATGGAGGGAGAGGAACAGTGGGAGTGAGCAAGCGAGAGAGTGGGAGAGAGAGAGAGAGCGCGTGAGAGAGGTGCCGAGATTCAAACTCGAAATCAAACGAGGAGCGCTCAGAGCCACGCGAGTGGCCGCGCGACGCACCACGCGAGCGTTTTTAGAAACGGGACGTGTCGTACGAAGGTAGTGAGTTTATACCGGCGTCGCGACCATGTGCACCGAGGGACAGGGACTCAAGGCTCACCTTTTCATCGCTTTCTTCCTCCTCGGTATCGTCCTTCCGCCCGGTGAGTAAAGTCGACCTTCAGTTTGACATTTCACGGAATCCTCTGGCCTCGCATAGTGGACGATTGACGTGATTCCAACAATTCGATCAATTTTAAGCTGCACTTTTTCTTCTCCATACCCAATTGTTCGAGAAGTCTGATTCTCGCGGCTGTCGGAGCACGCCACGAGTGTTCCGGAAGGGGAAGATTCCCCCACCGCACACTTTCCCTCCATTCCATGGGGCTCGTTTTCGCGCGTTGTTGGGTTGAACGTCGGTGGGTGAGAAAGCTCGGAATGGAGGGTGAGTCGATGTGACGAGTGTCACTGCGACTTCGAAATGTAAAAGGAACGGGTTGATAGGAGAAATGTTTCGAGAGGCGAGTTAATGTCAATGAAGAAACGCTTCGGATGGAAATCCAGACATAACTCGACGGAGGATTCTTCGATAGTTGCGAACTTCCTGAGGACAATGACGAATGTTTCACTCGATTAGATAGAGTGGGAAATGTTTCATGGCTTTGAGAAAAATCTTATGGTGCAGGCCGCGCGTTTTCATAACCGTGGCACATTGTTATCAGCTCGATACTGGCTCGATGTGAATTTCTTCATCGTATTTATGCGCCTCGTGTGATCTCGTGGACGATCCGAGTGCGAGGATGACCCTGAAGTTCGAGCCTGTTGCGCGGCGAAACTGGAGCACACTTTTCGCGAGCTTAAAGTCGCATGAAGGCGATATGTGAAAGTGAGTGGTTAGATGTACGTTGAAACAGCATTTCGCTACTATTCGTCGAGGGCTCGAACTTGAATTCCACTGGACGGCAAGGTATTTCCGCGATCTCGTGCGCACAGCTAACTTTGCATTTACTCGAGGATATACGATAAGATTTCGAGACGCATGGAATATTTATGTATAAACACTACTGGCTGGATTCAACGAGAAGAAGCTTAAACGTTCAAGCTACGTGTCAACTCAAATGAGTTTGTTCCGATAGAAAATAAGCATTAGATTCGGTGTAACGTTAAAAACGAATGTTAATAGTAGAATACAATAAAGTATCCATTCGTTGCAGTACCTTGGGACATACGGTTGACATCTATCGATGGTTTTATTTTGCCTCGAGCAGATTTCCTTATAGAATGTAGATTTCAACTCCAATCTACGGAGTAGGAGCGTTTTTAACAAGTATAAAAACTTTCTGTGCAAATTAGCTTTCGAATACTGGAAAATTTTCCAAGCTGTTGGAAAGATCACGTGGCCACGAATTCCTCGTGAAAAGTTGAAAAACTCAAAACCCGGGTGATAGGATTAAGTTGTCGGGGTGTTTCGATGAACGGTGGTGGACATTCAGAAACTTCTCCGCTAGTTCATTCTCGAAGGCCTGAGTTAAATCGAATAAGCTTCTCCGAGCACGCGCGCCAGACTTGAAGGACGTAGAGATGAGGGTGAAGGGATGATTTTACCCCCGGACATATAATTCAGCCGATACGTACGTCACCTTCAACCCCATCCCTTCACATCCTACACCCCGAAGCGAATGAAATTTCGAGCAAAACGTGTTCCGCGCGCGATATTTCGTTGCGCTCTCGAGCGTCCGAGGCACGGAATAGCCATTTTATGCAGTTTAGGCATGCACCGATGCATCACGGATGTCCGTGCCAGCAGCTCTCTCTGAAAAAGTATTGTCGGCCAGCTACAGTACACGGAGGCTTCCCGTTCGTCCATGTACGCTTCCGTTCGACGAACTTTCTTCTATTCCTATAACAGTGCTAGATCGTTTGCCCCGCGTCGAGCTTTTCTAGGCGATCGCATATGATGCCGATCGACGTGGATATCACCCTCGAGGATGCATATTCAATATATGCATGGATACGATACAATCCGTGTTTCGTCCAAGCATTCTACTTCTGTTTCTACTTACGATTAGCACTACAACCAGACGACTTTTTTTTTAACTAGGATCGATGTGACTTTAAAGTAAAGGTGGGTTTTTAAACTTTGTATAAAAACTCGAATTACGAAATTTGTTTTTCACTGTTAGTACCTGTTATCTAATCTAGATCCAATCTTGCAGAGATATCTGGCTCGCAATCAGTTACATCTAAATGTTCTTACCGATTGGCAGTAATTACGATGCACTCCTGGTATAATGAAGGTATGTAGGTTAACGAGGAATGATTCTCGACATGTTTTAAAGAGGAGTGATCAAGTACGTTTGAAACTCTATTTTACGAGGTAACGAACTGTGCTGCAAAAGAACCTTTAACGGGTGAATTTGTAGAAGGAATATACAAAATAATATTGAATAAGGTTCCTGCCATGGCTTTCATGGCAATAAAATTATTTTTATCAGGTTTCAGAATAGATTGCCCCGGGATGCAACGTGTCCAATAGTTGTCGATTCTTTCTCCAATGTATGAATGTTGTGCCTCCGATAAAGAAAAAAGAAAGGAGAACTGGAGGCAAAGATTCATTAAGGTTTTTTGGAGTCTGGCAGTCTTTACGAAGTTTAGGAATATTTTAGGATCCTTCGCTGAAGAAGCGGACTTGAGAACCTTTTCGAAGCACGCTTGAGCTTGTATGTCACAAACTTCCTGTCCTGGAGCCTACGCACATGCTTCTACTCGCACACAATTAACCATCTTCACAACGAAATCAATACATATCGCCAAGTTTGAAATAAATTCCTGTTCACTTTCGTTCTTCAGTGTGGACGCTCTTTCAAAGAAAATGTGCGTAATATATTTCTCTACCGCACGATGCGATGTGGGGAAACGCTTTGCTTATTCGAGCTATCCAATCGCGCGAATGGAATCGATATGGTGACGGTGGCGTGAAGAAGGGTGTAGAAACGAAGGGATAGAGATGCGCCAATGCGGCGATGACGTTCGTCACTTTTTCGATTAACCAGGACCGAGCAGAGGCTTCTCGAAAAAAAAACAAGCTGTCTTGGATGATAGCGGATATGCATCAGTTTTCGAATTTACATAGTACACGTGTCGCATATCAAAGCCGTTTGATATCGAACGTGCGATGTGGCTTTCTCTCTAGGGTTCCTGCACAAATCTCCATATTTTCTGGCAAAACTCAACACCGTTGCCGTTAACCGAATCGGATTACACTTTCTCTAACGGTTTCGGCTCAACGTATTCCTTGCGCACAGCTAATTTCCTCAGTAGGAAGGGTCTTCATTCTTCTTCCGGTCCACTGTACTCGTTAGTTTATTAATTGCATAACATTACGTATGTGCGCCGTTGTTACAGTCGTCGATGCTACAACGTAGACATTAAATGCGTTCGTTGTACACCCTATCTCAAATAATCTTAGCTCACTACAGTTTGTGTACGAAAGGCGTCTGTTCTTTTTGATTTATGTGAAGTGAGACTAACAAAGTGAGATTTAGCCCTCCCCCTTTGCCGCAAATGCGTTACCTCCCAAACTGTCTCAAAATGAGATCTCAGCTGTTTCTACGGCTATGTAGCATAAGTGCGATTCGGCATAAAGTATTATACATTGAGTGCTATAAGCAAGTGTTGTAAAAATCTGAAGTAATTTCCCTTTTATTTTTGCTTGTCTCATGTTTCAGCCTTACGCATCGTGGTACGTAGAATCGAAATTCTCGATAATGTAGACACTTTGGCTCTCTTTCGGACCATGTGGCGGAAATAGATCAAAGCATGAACAAAGTAGGTTGAACGGTAGATTATTACTAGTATCCATACATCTTGACCAACGTCGAGCACGGGATGAACGATCATTGTCAGTTCATGACACTTTGCGAAACGTATGCTTCACTTAATTATCGAAGCTGCGTTCGTCCTGATTCCAGTACGAATCATTTCTCTCCTCCAACAATATTCCGTTTCGGGACAGCAATTGATTTGTTTTAAATAGTTTTCAGTTTTAAGATCGTTAGATAATTGTCTGTACGCATGCATTGCTTCTTGATAAATAATGTATACCTGCTGTTATGTATTTGTACGTATCTATTGAATTTCAATACACGTCATTTAACGGGTTAAAAATAAATCCGACGTTTAATGGTAAACAATAACGTACATTAAAACACAATAACTGGCTTCGATTGAATTAATCTGTCTTTCGGAGTCGCCTGTTCGAAGGGGAAGACAATACAGTTTACTAGTCGTAAGTAGCAAGTGCTAATTGTAAGAGGGAATTAACAAGCATGAACTCGGTAGCGCTCTCAGAACGCAAAACAATTTGTTTTGAGAAACTCGTCCTGGTGGTTTCGATTCGCGACAAATTCCTTGCGCTAATATTGTATGCATTTGTTTCACCGCATGTAATGCGTGTCGACCCAACTTTCGATTTGTTCACTTTGTTCACAGTTATTTTTCTTTTTCCTTCTCTTTTCTTTACAATTGCACAGCTGTAGAGAATGTATTACACGATAACCGACAAATTTTTCACTACCGAAACTCTACTGGCTAACCTTCTCAACGCAGCCATGTCAGCTTTAATAGCCAAAACCGCTTGGAGCTTTCTCCGACAAATACAGTGGATCTCTCGGCGACGCGCGGTATAACATGTTTCAGAGTAAATACACGTTCCGCTGAGGCGTCGCGGCATAGCGCGGGACGTGCTAAAGGGAGCTTGAATTGACGATGAGGCCACACTTCCACTGCCACCACCGCCCACGGGCACTGGGCCGCGCGCTCAGCACCCTCGTTGCGGCCTGTCCTTCGTCTTTCGTCGGAAGGATCCTTTTGGCACCTAAAAGCTCGCACGGAATTAGCAATGTAAATTTTCACGTAGCTGACCCCGTTGAAATCGATCCTCGCCTTTTGACGAGCGCGATGCCCGCCAAGCGCGTTTGTCTTTTCTGAGCCCTCTTGGACCTTCCTACCAAAAGAGGCACCGAAGTTCCGGCTCCCCTGCAATCTTCGAATTCTACCTTCCTCTGCACCGCGTTGAAAATTTACACCTTACTACAACTTGAAGTGTGGCCGTTATTAAAATCTAGCGTAACATTCAACTTTTTCCAATTTTCACGATCAATTTCCGTGACTGGGATATCTCTAAAAATAAAATAGTCCGTCCTTTAAGTGTTAATTCTATGTCGTCCGATGATAACGCACGATATATCCGAATCCAATGAAACTATCCAGTATTATAAAGCGATCTGTTGTTTTCGATAAGATAGCATTTCTCTACCAATCGTGATTCGTTTATTCTTTTTTCCGCTTCTAGCATGGGCTATGGTAGTTTTTTCTTTTTTCGAATCCAATTGTACTGTGTTACTTTAATACTTTGTTTGGTCACGGTAAATTCGACAGTTTTTTAAGGAATGCGTTTAGCATTTCATAGTTGACATAATGATATTACTTTCTCTAATATAATTCTTATTGGACCAACCTGCCTCTACCAGCCGGGAATGCCATTCGAGTGATCAGTGAGAGTAGGACTGGTGAGCAAAGACCACGTGCCCGATCGTAATTTTCACCTTTGGCCAGTGTCGGCCTCGATACAAAGGGAACTCGTCGCCGCAAATGTCTTGGCACAGCGTGTTAAATAGCCTACGAGATTATTTACGTGTCGCGTAAAGAATTTAATGCTTCGCGTTCTTTTTCTGGTCTACGGTTGAGTGATGAGACGATGTGGGATAAAGTGCAGATGTAACACGCGAATGATCAGATAACTGCGGGGTCCCTTTATTTCTCTGCTCGTGTAATTTTAGTCGCGAGAATGTACTTGACGCGTCTTTCTGTTTTCCACCTCTCCGAGCAGAATAACAAATTCTCAGAATTTCGAGGAGCTGTATAGTTATAATGATAATATGACGACGATCGAGATAGGGATGTTAAACATAACAATAATATTTTTTTTATCTTGTCCGGATTCTTTGTTAGGAGATACGTTTTAAAAGGTTCCATCTTCTCGGATGCCTGAAAAAGGAGTCGACATTGATGTTGGATTGTGGGCAGGTTATTCTTTATATTATGTACCGTTTAATAAATTTGTACACGGTAAGTACACCATTGCGGTGATTTATTATAGTCTTATAGATTAACTGATAATAAGTCGATTACAGGAAATTATTTTAAGAAGAAAGACGAAGACAATGACGACTCATAGTGTTTTAGTTTTCGTTATTTCTCGAAAAAAGTGTTATATTAACAAAGCATGAACCATATGCGAAAAATGGATAGAATTTTTCTGTATACTGTTACTGACAGTGAGATGATTCGTGCAAAATTTCAACGAAATCCCTTGAGTAGTTTTCAAAAAATCTGCCTGCTCTCTTAAACGCAGCTTTGTCCGGATAAAGCTTCTCGTCAGACGCGGGAGGTAAATGCCTTGTTGCAAGTAGACACCCTAGATTTATTCTTTATTCCTGCACCAGGCAGTGCCAGGATAAAACGAAAATTGCGTTGGTTCATACAAGTACAGACAAGTGCAACAATAGATATTTCAATGCAGAACGAATATCCTCAATATGGCGAATGAAACACAAATGTGTTCAGAATTACAGTAAAACGTCGATTAACAGGACGGACTTCGACCAGGATCGTTCGGAAACTGCGCGGAAAATAAAGTGTGCATAAAGGTACCCAGGTTATATAAAACATATTATTGAATGCAGGAGTATTATCACTGTATTTTGAAATACGCTATGCATGTACAGGATACTAGATTTTTAAACAATTTGAAAATAACAATTAAAGTCTTTACCGTTGAACCAAAGCCGAAACCATTTTGACAACCAAGCTACATGTATAATTATTTTGTACACGGTAGTCCACGTCGTTAATGTTTGGATAATCAGTGACCTACTGTGTGGCTTGTCAAATTTTAGAGCCTACTGGAAATCTGCATTACTTGCCTTGGGGTAGTCAGTGAACTATTACAGTAACAGGCAGTAAAATTGCTTGTGAAGAAAGACCACGTTACTCCTGCTAATCTTTGGAATTACTTTTCATTCTGGTCTAAGCAGTTTAGAAATAAGGAACTCTTTTGTTATTTATGTAATTCTCAGGAGAGCTGGAAGTTCCTGTTTTTTTTTCCTTTTCTTTTTTTTTTTCTTTCATCCAACCTTCTCTAGAAGAACTTTAGCCATTGCGACTTATCGTTGGAACCGTGAGAAGTCTCTGTTAATTTGCGCATGGCATTGTCGACTCGGTTGGACCTCGTGGACAGCAATGAAATACCGGTGCTGACTCGGCGCCACCTCCAACATCTTTCTTCGGCGGATCTAATTAGTCTCGCCTCTGGTACCTACGCGCGTCCCCAAGATTTACGAATTAACGGCAAATGAGACGTCGAGTCCATGGGGATGTTTAATGCTGTGCCGACCTCGCTAAGGCTAGCAGCGAAATTTGCAATTTTCCTCCTACTTAGCAACTTCTCCGAATCTACTGCAGGACGTGGTTGCGCATAGCATAATTATTCGCAAGTCCTGTTACCTTATTTGCACAGTAGATAATTCTTAGCTCGTTACTGCTTTCTATTCAGATAATCGAAGATCTTGCAGATTATTGAAAAACGACGTTGCCCGTGTAACGTTATTGCTATTTCACGTTACTTCACTAGGCGTTAATGTATAAGCTGTGTCGCCATTCACGTAGCAACGAACACATCCTTGTCTTTCTTTGTTGCTGTATGTTCCGAAACATTTCCTACAAACGCCAATGTTTATACACAACCTGTCCACTCTGGAGCAATATAAACTTACAATAGTTTTATTTCAGTTTCGAAACTACAAGTTATGTACAGACTAGGGGGACATTTGTTGTTGTTGTTATTAGTCGCCTCGTGTTTCCTAGTTTTCGTTTATCTTTACCACTTCAAACGGAAAGAGGCAATACGCCCCGAAATTGGCTACTAATATTCGAATCATGAAATGACTAGAAGAGTGATATTTGGCGACAACTGACGAATTTTTCGAGACACGTGGAATATTGGGCAAAAAATCCTCGTTCTTGATACATTGGTGACTAGTGTGACTAATTCTTGATCGGTCAATTCTGGGACATCAACGTTACAAAATAGGGTCTTTTGGGGCAGACAGAGGCTAGATGGCACATTACTTGAAATATCTGTATACCTGAACTGACAATCGTATTATTGGAACTATCCAAGTCTACTTACCATCTATGAAAACTCACCAAAAAGATAGAGCGCCCTCCGCGCCATTTACTGCCAGTTATAAACATACGTGTATTTAACACGTTGATCACCACGTCAGCCGAAGTCGGGTGTTGGTTTCAGTGCCTGATTGCAAATGATCAAAACAGGTATTTGGAAGTATAATTTAGGCTTTAGATAGTTAACCCTTTCGCTCCGAGCGTCGCCTATAGACGACATCCGCGTGACGACCTGTGTGTACGAGCGTCGCCTATAGACGACATCTGCGCGACGACCTGTGTGTACGGGCGTCGCCTATAGACGACGTCAGCGTGATACCACTTGACCATGAGCCCCGCGATGTTTTTATTTTTGGTTCATACTGCACATCAATGGCATTCCCTTGCTTCAAAATTTATCACTCTGAATTAAATTATTGAGAATTTTAATTTGTTATTGTAAAGTGTAATTTTTAATTTTTAAATATATTTTTATTGATAATAATTGCAAAATCTCCAAATATGTTGTTGTGTAACACTTAAAGAAGTGTACGATCCGAAGAATGACAAGGCTGCAGCGAAAGATGTATGTCCGAACACCAGTTTACCTAAGCGCAACATGCACACTTTGCGGCGCAGAGCTCTGTTCAGTGGCGCTATTCGGCGGTACCGATGGCACGTTCAGCGGTGCCACTCCGACGGAGCACACTGCCGGAGCGAAAGGGTTAAATAAACAGTCACCAAAATTCAAGGTGACATGGCAATCAACGTGTTAATGAAGTGGATAGTAAGTGACTTGCCTGTTTCTCAACATTGAATTTTATTCTAACATTAAAATTTTCTATTAGAAGGCGCCCCTTGTGGTACTTTGTTTAACATATTTTTTATCCCAAATTTACCAATTTTAAACAAAAGTCATCCTTAATACTACAATAAGAAGATAAAAGTAAACATAAATCGTTCGTATCTTTGAAAAACTAGACTAAACCAATTGAAACCGATATACTTGGTATAGTACTCTACACTTATTTTAACAATTTTTAACACCGTAAAGGGAGAGTGATGCAAAATGTCGACAGAATATCTGCGTGAGGATTTTTACACGATCAAAAGATCGACTAGACGATATTTACCAGTAGAGCAATCGTTCCTGCAGATCTACAAGGGGAAGTAGCGTCGGCGTCGTGGAATAATTCAGCAGCACGGCCATTATTCTTCATTGATACTCGATTGTCCCCAAGTATTTCTCGTTCGCGCATCGATAATGCTCCTGGGATCTTCGGCTTCCACCATCCTTTCTCGCGGGCCGTCGATTCTTTTTCTTTCTGGCCATCCCCTTACTGGTCGTTTCTCGTCTCGAGGCGGAAAAAGTTTCTTCCCACGTGTTCCGCCACCGACACCGGGGTCGGATAGGAGCTGACGAAAATCATAGAGCATCTTGAGCGTTTCGACACCAGACGAAGTCACAGGGTGGCGGGTTATGAAAAAAAATTAAATTTCAGTAACAGCTGCGCGCGGTCTGCCGGCACCGCCTCGCAACTTCGTCCTACACCTCTCCGCCGGATATTAAAAAATTACGTGCACCGAGTGGGTGTTTTATCGGATATAAGCATTTTCTCCTTTTTTTCGCTTCTTTCTCTTCTTCTTTAACTTAGGAAGGACTTAACATTTTCTCGGCGCCGTATGGGCGTCGCGACGCTCAGACGAGATCCCATAGAACAACACTGGATGGGCTTTAGTTGACATATGGCAGGGGGCTGACGGTGATGGAAAAATTCCATTATGTTGTCCGACGGGCCATTGTTGCAACGACGTGACTGATACACGCCTGGTCTCAGAACCTTTTCACCCAGTTTTGGAAGCGAACACGAAGCCAGGAGCAACCTCACGTGGGAGGAAGACATTTCGTGTTAAATCAACTGATCGTTTCCCGGTTGTGGATAAAGCTCGGTAAACCTTCGGACGAACATTCAGAAATTGATGTTCCTTTCGTGCTTCCCGGAGATGAAAGTTTTGCGTTGCGTATCAGTTTATTGGGACTTAATGTGGCATCGCATTTCGACGGAAAAAAAACCGCGCATTCGATCATCCTTTATCCAGAGTTAGAAGATACGTCGAATGCGCTTTTCGGATCCTAGTTAAACTGAGATTTATTACACCCGTCGTTTTATCGTATACGCTTGACAGTCATATCACGTCACGTCTCCGTTTAAAATATGCGTACGCGCCTCTGCAGGAAACGGTGAAAAACCCAAAACAGCATACTTGTCACGGTTTGGTATCGTGTCAACTGCCTTGTAGAGTTAGCTTGAATCTTCGTGGGTCAATCGGCAAGTGTGAACGCAATGTATTTTCACGGAATGGAAGTAAAACGTGACCGAAATATGATCAAAAGGCATAGTGTCCATTGACCTTGAAGTAGCGAGCATTAAACCAATTCAAATGCACTCCCGCATTGAGAGGAATAAATAAAAGGAAAAAATGCTCGCCGCTCTGCGCTGCCCGGATTTATTTGTCTGCAGTGGAGATGTTTTTATTCGCTCGTATTTCACGGGCCGGACATGTTTGGTATTGAGGGTGGAGTCTTGGAATACGCTGGCGCAATTCGGTGAACTCTGCTCGCATTCGCGCGCTTCGTAATTGACAGATCGGACACCCTTTGTTGCGAACGAAGTTGAACAATTGTTTGATTACTCTGGTAATTTCTAAAAGGCGTATAGTAGTGGGAATTTAAGTTTTAACAATGGTAGGCTGTAACGAGATGTACGAACTGTATTTGTATTCAGGTGTAATGAAATTTGGTGAGACGATTCTCATTTTGTCACAGCTTGAAACTGCTTCGTTTGTTTATCTATTGCTCATCTATTGTAGTTATAACGACGTTTTAAATGTTCAAGAAGCATTATTGGATCTCTAGTGCAAAGTCCAATTGAGAATTTGGTCTAACATCACTATTCATGACAAATATTTGCCGCGGAACGGTTTGATCCTCCAAAAAGCATCGGAATATTTTGATTTTTGATGACTGTTGCGCGACACACCTATAGTCTTTCGTATTCATAGTCAATCATTTTGCACAAACAATAATGTTTTTACTCCTCACTTTACTCCGTAATGGTTTTATTCTGAAATGTGGCTAGGAGAAGAGCTTCTTGTGGACTGCACGAATAAAAAATGTTCACAATTTGAAATTTGCGGGAAAACTGGATCGTGAAAGTTCAATACTGTCAATATGAAATGTCAGTTATTAATGTGTTTAACTGGTTGGTATTGCCCAAAACATATAAGCGCAGCACCCCGCGCATCATTGAAAACGCGTTTTCAAGTTAGAATTACGCATGACACAAAATTTATTACCGATGGCTGCCTTTGATCTTATTTATTCGTTCACAAATTTAATTTTTGAAAACATTTCTAGAAATAGGCCAGCGTTACGGCAGCAGTGAAAGAGTAGAGCCCTTAAGGATGTAAACTGGGGCATAGGTCCTGCTCGCTACGGCCTGTTCTAAGGGCGGTTTTGTGAGTGGGTGACGATAATGAGCTTATTACGGATGACCGATCCGTGGCAATAAATTACTCGTTAGCGAGAGATAAATTGCCACTGCGGTCGCAATCAGCTCGTGGTTGTACAACCCGCTTACGCGTCAACAAGTTTCCAAGGATCGGTTTTGACCCCCTTCGTTAAAAAAATACGCTAACGACTCATTTTTCCAAGTAGTGAACGGCGGCCCCAGTTAATTGAGATCCCAATTGAAGAAATTCTCGAAAATAAAATTCATCGTCTTGAACGCTTCCATCTTTTTATCAAGTTCGACCTTTTTAGATTCCCGAAGAGGTCCTCGTCAACTAACTTTCTCCTGTTATCTTCCGCACTCGGAAAACTCGTCCGTCGCTTTCGACGCGAAATTTTAAAGGCCGAAGACTTTTTACGAGTAGAAGTGCGGCGGGCACGGCGCGCCAGCGCTCCTCGACCTTTCATTTATCCTCCGAGGAGCAAAGAATCGCGGACAGAGAGCACGGAAACTTCTTTCCGCTGTTTCGAGGAGATTCTCTGTAACTATTTCAGAGAGGGCTGCTCGAGTTAATTTCTGAATGCGCTTGACATCTCGGGGGACATTGAAGAACATCAATATGACACTGCCGTTTTGTTCCTCTTCTTCTTGTGCCTTTTGCACCTTAGTTCAATTGCGAAATCTTCCGTTCTTTTATGCTTCTTTCTGCTTCTATATTCCTTCTTCCCACCTCTGTTTCTCCATTAATGCACTCTCTCTATTTCTTTCGTATCTGCAGTTATTGGCCGTACCTTATGTTCCAATCGAATTGCCCACCGTGACTAAAACATGACAATGAGATAGAGTGCGCATACAAATGCTACGACAACGGCATTCAAAGATTGAGATTACACTCTTCGCCTATTAGATTATGATATCTACTTTACCGTTAACCGACAACTGGTAAGGTGGGGTTTCTTAAACTTCGTAAAAATGAAGAAGTGCGAACAATCAGCAGTACTGGAATAGCGACAACGAACAATTCTTCAAAACTTGATTGGAATAGTGTTTTTATAATATATCTTCGCTGAAACAGTATTTTTTAATGGGGTTAGATAATCCCGGCTTACTGTTTACGAGTATAAGCATCTACGTGTTACAATTTCCTTCAGAATCTAATTACATATACATACACATATTATGTAGGTTTAATGAACTTTTACTTATTGGAACGAGAAGTTGTAACAACATCTCCATCCTCGACTCGGTGGTTGAAAGTACCTTTGACCTCGTATGCTCGTATACCGACCGGCATTGATGGTGTCCTGAAAGTAGGTCCGTTTCTATTTCCGGGGTTTCACCTACTTCGTTTCTTGAAATAGAAACGGATCCAGACTCAGGATACCATTGATGTCGATGGCTGTAAATGTCAATAAACATATGCTATATGTATTTATTTCAAATTATTTATACGGTTTAAAGTTATGTTAGAAATCGAATGTCCTTTGAAGAATTCAGGTTGCAAAACATGGCAATGTTGGTCACTTTATACATCTAAGGTGTCGTGTAGGAACCGGTGTAATGTCCACAAAACAGCTTTTCTTTTACCAAAATGTTCATTAAGGCTTCGTCTTCTAATTATTAATGAAATGTTTAAATAAAGAACAAAGAACTGATGTTGTCAAAGTAGATGTAACGACAGAATATGGCTTTGGTTGCTTATCTTTGTGTTAGTTGGTCGATTGTGCAGCAACGATTTTCTCGCCATGCGACATCCGATTAGAACGAAGCATTAAAGTCTCAGATGTGCTTAAAAGCAGCCTTCCGGGTACCCCGTCGGCGTAGGTCGACGTCGATGGAGAATGGAGGAGGAAGGAGAGGAGGAGAAAACGAAGAAGGGTGTGAATAAAAAGACAGACGAGCGTTAATTGCCTTACCGAGCGTCTGGGGGTTTCGACGTAGACCATTCAGCAGTCACGACCGGGGCAAACGAATTTCCTTTCGACGAAGGAATTTTGGTATGTTGGTCGTCACGCGTATTTAATTAATGCAGCGCCTTTTTCTACGTCTGATCGCAAAAGAATTATCATTTACGGATGGACCTTGAAGGGAGGAATTTCAGCGAATTCAATAACTGAGATTAGTAACGAGATTAAGAAAAAATATTATCGCACTCGTGGATCTTTCGGGATAGTGGTTGGGGTCGAGCAGTGGTCTACACGGACTACGAGCAGCATCCGCGCACGTTTCCTTGTCCGGTTTAATTAAACTTTCCCAACGAATTCGTTTCGACCTTCTCGCCCGTCTTACAATGGGGAAACGAACGAATTACTCTCCATCGCCCGCGGCGCGGCTTTGTTGGCTGGCTTTAATCGCCTTCTCTCCCGCGGAACAATTCTTTCCTTCCGTTTATCACCACCCCCTCCTCTTCGTCCTTCTCCCTATTCTTTTCTTCTGCATCTTCCTTCTTTCGAAACAAAACCTCGCGTCGATATCTTTGCTTTTTCTTTGCTTCTCGTTCATTTGCTCTGTCAAGCTTACGTAAATGAATTACGAGCTACTCGGTTCTCCGATCGTTCTATAATTCCGTGCAACTAATCGCCGAATACTGGTACAGAATGAAAAATAAAATGGTCGATTACCGGTATATATATTTTCTCATTTTTCAGTCAACCGTTCTTCTTTTTTAAACAGGCGACTAACAATTTCGTTTATTTTAATCATTTAAGCGTAATAATAAAATGTTGTCGAAACGACAGTAAGAAAAGTCAATACTACGCGTAACTTTTTAGACTATAAAAATTCATTGAATCGAGAGCTATTTTCGTTGCTCGTTTCATAGGATATTAATTACTTTAATTTACGATCGTTCTTCCTGTACCTTTGGCATGGGCGCACCTTAAGAGGATCGTATAAGGTAAAGCAACTGGCGAAGAAGGCTCGACAAGGATAGGGTTAGGATCCTTCTGCAGACTAAATTAGAATTCTCCTTTGTAACAAGTTTTGATATCATCCGGTGGAAGCTCAAATGGGTTGACTAGTGTTAACCATATCCGTTTTCACAATACCCACCACACGGTTTACTCCCGAGCGTATTCGACACGGTGTTGCGCCGCAACGAGACAAGACAAGGTTCTTGCTAGGGCAGGAAACGGCGGTGGGACTGGTGGGAGGAGTTAATTACGCGCTTGCTAACAAAGTCTGCCCTTAAATTGAGGAAAGCGCAGAGAGCGTGGCAGGAAAGGGATCCCGGGGGTGGCTCGGGGAGCGGAAAATCTCAGCTCTGCACTTTCTGCTGCTTGATTCTCGGCAACCACTTTCAACTTAGCTCTTCTTCCTTCTTACGAGATTAACTTACGTACTAGCGTGCCGTTTGCTTCTCTCCAACTTTTTTTCTCCGAAACGTAAGTATTCCCGCCCTCGCAGGCTCGCCGTGTCTCTCTACAGGAAATGCTACTTTCGTAATTCGATCACTACGGATTCATGTTCCTCTTGCAAGAAAAGCACGTTTACCTGCAGAGATGTCGAGGCAGTCGATGCCAATGACAGATCGAAGTCTTAATTACTTTCTTGGGACCAAGTCCCGCGGAAGATGAAAAGGGTGCGTGTGGAAGAGGAGAGGGAGAGAGTCGGAGAAGAAGTCGTATCTCAGCGCTTTAAGTACTCGGTAAGTCCTTCTAAAGCTAAGCTTTAACTGTACGTCCACCTGCCGGATTCGTGTCCTGCAGGGTAATCTATCGACTTTGCGTCCCACGAAGTGCCTTCCCGACCACAGAGAGCCTTGGAATGCTCGAGGAATGGAGAGGAAAACATGTGACGATGCTGAGTGCGCATACTGCTTTCAGAAGTACGCTAAGAAAAATACGAGAGAGCGGGTGAAGCAAATGTTCGAAACTCCGTGGGTATTCATTCTCGTTTTCTGTCCCGAATTGAGAGGGATAGACAGAGATTTTCGTAGGTACTAACCATAGACATAATATACCTAGACTGCGCGTTCTGCCAAATTTCAGGAGTGGGGGTAGAACTCACGTAGAAAAGGATGCACTCTGTTTTGATGTCTGTGCGTTCTCTCTCGCTCACGCGCGAATGAGAAACGTTTAGATTGGCAACTGTTTTCCCGTATCCTCCTTCGCGCGAGAGCGACAGAGAACGCACAGACATCAAAACAGAGTGCATCCTTTTCTACGTGAGCTCTACCCCCACTCCGTCAACGCGCAGTCTAGGTATATTACGTCTATGGTAATAACCGAGCGGTGGGGTTAACCTGTTCCAAGTCGCGGATTATAAGAACAATCTGTCGAATAGGAAAATCATTGTTTACTATGATATTGCACTGACGAACAGTCAAAATAGCAGCAGGTCGAATAGGGCGGTAAAGGCAAATAAATGATAGCCGGTGCGGCGATGAGAGTTGCATAGAAGACGTTGCAGCTGTAAACAAACATGTTTGTTTCTTCTGGCGGGAATAAACGCGGTTGGGTGATAGCTTTGATATTTCCCGTGATCACCCAGAAGTGTAAAGTTCAGGCTCACCGAAAAAAAATCCTCGATCCTTGTTATTGTTGTGCGTAAAGAAAGATTGTTCCTTATACAATAAAATTTCGGTAGAGTCTGTAGGCACCGCGTTTTCTGTTTCGTTTCTCGTCGCCAGGGTCAAAAAGGTACACTTCGACATAGAACGTTTACGGGAGAATGAGAGAGGAGGTAGAAGTCCGAGAAAGTCTGGAACTCAATAAACAGTCGACACCCGCGTGAAGAGAAGGGGAGGAAAAGATAGAAATGGATGGGAAAAATGGAGAAAGCGTTGAAAGGATACAACGTTGGAGGACTCGTGGTGTTACGAAAAGGATAAATTATATAAATACTCCTGGAGGTATTACAGGAATAAATGCGCGAAGGTACTTTCCACTCTAAATCCAAACTGGAGGTTAGCAGGCACGCTGGCCTCAGTGAATACGAGTAAGATTGTTTTTTACGCGATGGGCCTTGCGCAGAGCTTATACGCGGCCGTGTTTTCTCTTCCATTATTTGTGCTTTCAGAAATATCGGAAACGTATGAAACTTAATCCTCGAGCGGACGCGTCTCAATTTTTTCACCAGCGGGCGCTCATGATTTCAAATCTCTAGAAACAATAATAAAAGAGTGTCTTTCCAATATTCGATGTGCAAATATTGACGAATAAAGCTAAGTAACAACAAAAGAGGATCTTCATTCTTGGACGGAAAAAATAATGCATTAAACAAACAATATTTCTGCATAATATAAAAAATTGAAAACACTAGCACTACAGGTCTGCATTCTCATCGCATAAATCTTCATTGTCATATTTTACGATATAAACACATCAGAAATATACATTAGCAATAGGTAAACGAATATCAAATAACTTAGTTAATGCGCAATACAAAAGATGCCGTGGCCGTGCAACAAAGTTCAACAATTGTTGCACGAAACCACGAAGTCAGCAATTATGCCGACCTGATTTACATAATACCGAAGATTCATAGTCTTAATTCTTCCAACATAAACACCATCTGTTGTCAAATTACCACAACTAAGAATAGCAGATATCAAAAAACGCTTACATACAATGGCCTAGTTTACATCGTGCATTTAATACGCGTATCAGGTACTATATTTGCACCAAATTCGTACTAAAAACTTAGTACGCACGATGTAAACACTGTCGAATCAATTTAGTACGAGCGTATTAAATAGGCGTATCGTACTAGACTGATACGCGTACCAAACGATACAAATGACGATGTAAACGCATGAAATTCGGTTTGGAGGATTAACCTGAAATAAGCTAACCTCAATGCTTGTTATATGTTGTTGCTTACTTCTTATGACTTGTAGCTGTGTGAAAAATGTCTTTTGGAAAAGGTTCAAACTGAGGAGAACAAGAAACTCGTATATTTTTAGAATTGTGCATTGATAAAGAAATCATTTTTTTAATGGATGGGAGAAAACATAAACATATAGACATTTTTAATTCACTGGTTGAAAATATATGGAGAAGAAAGGTTTCTGTAAAACGGCGCAACAAATGCAATTAAAGTTAAAAAATTTAAAATTAGGCTCTATTACAAACCGTTATTATTACAAATTATTATTCATATTTTCTCGTTTTTATACAACTTAATTTGCAATTTTCCATTGTTCTCCATACCGCCAGTAGCAGGCAATCAACATGAATTAAATTCGTATTATTTTATTCCCTTAGTACATGCTTAATACACTCGATGTAAACGCACCCGTACTAAAGCTTTGATGCGCACCAAATTTAATACACGTACCAACGTTTCTACGGTGTAAACTAGGTCAATGACTTTTATTAGAATCGGAAACTATTGACGTGACGGCACTCCGCGGCCGTGCGCTCGCTCGAGAGATAACAAATGAACTGGATGTGAGAGAAATGTGACACGGTGAAAGGGACGAACGAGGAAAGAGTTGGAAGGGTGCGAGTGGAGGACTCTTGCACTATGGGAAGGACAAGATGAATAAACAATTCCAGTGTTATTAGAGTAATTAATCTACGGAGGTTACACTCAAACAAGACGGTAATCGTTAACGTAGCCTGGGAGGAGGATCACAAGGACAAAAGGGTAGAGGCTGGCAGCTGCGCTACCTGTAAGGATATTCTTTGTGCGAGGAACTTCCGAAAGAACCTGTTGGCGGTGCGTTTCCTGTTCCGCTCTGTCCAGATTCCCAGAAGCTCGGGAAAGCCTGGAACGTAAAACATGAACAGGATGCGAGAGAAGTGAGCCAGGGTAGATGGAACGAGGAAACGGTTGGAAGGGTGCGTGTGAAGGACTATTGCACTACGAGAAGGTCAAGATAAGTAAACAATTCCGGCATTATTAGAGTAATTCATCTGTGGAGGTTACACCTAAACGGGGAGTTAGTCGTCGACGTAGCCTGAGAGGAGGATCGCTGTAAAAGGATATCGTTGGTGGACAAAAAGGTAGGAGGTGGCGCACTTCCTGTTCCGCTCTGTCCAGATTTCCGGAAGCTCGGGAAAGCCTGGAACGTAACAAATGAACAGGATGCGAGAGAACTGAGCCAGGGTGGATGTGACGAA